>CM029917.1:12448006-13698006 GCA_017639245.1 Myiopsitta monachus
TGCTACATCCTGAATTATTACACATGACAGCAGTTCTATTTCTCCTCACAACTTACCCTTTAACCTGGCTCGGACTTTATTAGCAATCCTCTTTATTTCCTCATTTAATTCTTCAAGTTCTTCTTTTGTTCCTAAATGAGGAAAAAAAAAAAAGAAAATTAAAAACATGGGGTTTTTTTCTTCAGAAGGGTTGATAATAGTAAGCCAGCAACTATCTAGAACTCTACCTTGCAATGTCATAACTGCATCCAGTGTAACCATGCAGAGGACTTCTTATACTCCTAAATACTTTATCATTTTTGTAGCAGCATATTATTAGGTCCCTGCTTCTTATGAGAAGCTCCTACAGTTGGGAAATGTTATTACCAAGTCATGAACTAAATCAGGTGATGAAATATTCCACATTTTTTCTTAACGTAACACTTTCAGGGTAACATTTGTTTGCTCATCAAAATGAAAGGTCATTTACGTCCATCAAGTGACGATACAGATTTTTCCCCACTTCTACTTCTGTTGTTTATCATGGACTCGTAGCTTTTACCCTTATTAACACATTAGTACCACACACTCCCTATTATTAAGAATACTACACAAAGACTTCACAAAGAATTTTGATACATCTCTGCTACTGGGTTTACTGAAGATGCTAGATTCACAGGTGCCTACATTACTTACGTGCAAGGTCATGTTCCTACACAATTCAGATGCATGACTGAGCACAATTTTTAGCACAAACAAATTGATACATGAGCTGAGACCACAGATGTTTAAACATGCAAATGAACCCAAGACGTATGTATGAGATGACTGTGTATGACTGTTAAGACAAAAAGCAGTCTGCAAAATCATTTAAGAATACAAGCCTATACCCATCTGTAGACAAATAAAATAGGAGGGAGAGAAAAACTAACACAGAAAGTTCAGTTTTCATCAACAAGAAAGAGTTGCAACATTTCACAAAAATATCTCCCCATCTTTTCTTCCTTTTTCTTTAAGCTTCTCCCATAAACACAGACATTCCTTGAATTAACAAGTGTTCAGAACGCATCAGGTTTCTGGGTAAGTTCCCTAAACTTTTGAGTTCTCTGTTCAGAAAGCACATCTGCACTTCCAGCACTTCTAAAAATAGGGCTCCATCATTTAACTCTCTACTACTGCTGAAGCAGCTGGTTATAGTGTTACTGTTAGGCAGGATCTTGCCCCTACTGAAGAATAAAAAGAAGATGATGGCTGTACTGTATGAGTATCAGCTGACACTTCAACACTGTCACCAATTAAAAGAAATGCAAATAACCTCTATGTTTCTGAAGACACAGTCCATTTCATGATACCATATTAGACTGGAATTTTGCTCTAGCAAAGGTGTAGATCATGCAACAAATACGCTGAAAATGAATTTATTCAAATGAGACTTAAAGAGTGAAAAATAAGCAAATGAAAACATTAATTCGGGATTAGAAATGGAAATATTTAAATGAATCATGTTACATGTTGCATTCTGAACACCTCAAGTTCTATTTCCATAAATAGCTAAAAACATGCAAATTATTTCAGAACATCCAGCCACACATATCTGAAATCCAAAAAAAAAGTGATACGCACTTCCTTCAGGATTTGGTGCTGACAGGATAATGCTGTGCTGCTTCTTCACTTCTTCCACATTTTGTGCTATTTTTGCTATACTATTTCTAAGTTCCTCAACCTAGAGGAAGAGAAGTATGGCAGTAAGAACAGTTCAATAATTCAGGGCAACATTTGATTTAGAACACCGTTACAAAGCATATTGGGGGATGGGGTGTAGGTGGTGTAATTAAGCCTATTTACAGAAATTAAGAGGCACAGAGAAATAACTCTTTGCTGCATGGTGAAAACTATAACTTTACCTGTTGGAAAAAGTCATCCATAAAATGGTCTTTTTCAACAATAACTGTCTCCCCATCTTCATTTCCTTTATACTGTAAAAGACAACAAAACAAATCTATGAAATAAAACTCAGGCTCCTGTTTGACACAATGCTCATCAACATGGCTCCTGCAGACACATTTCTGCCCACAGTCTGTGAAGTCACAAAAGTAAGTTTCTTCCTTCTTCTGAGGGCCACAATTCAAAAAACAAACAAGCAGAGAGGTCAAAGAAAGATACCACCCAATTACCATGAAGTAGTGAATGCTCAGACATTTACATATACTCCTCTGTAAACAGCTTCAAGATAGAACCAGTCTGTGAGTGATGTCACAGTTTCAGTACCTGTCATAAAAACTATTCAAATAGTATTTGGCATGCAAGTGTTCTCTCACAGCATAAAGATACTTCCACAGCGAGTCCCACATGAACTGAAATTAACATTCAGTCTACTGAAACAGTAAATCAGTCCCTCTCAAAGAAATGCTAAGAGAGGTGCTGATGACTGCCTTGTGATGGTGAAAGCTCAACATCTAATGCAAGCTAGACCTAAAAGCTACCAACATCTGCTTACTAGTTTTGCCCTTGGGTGTCTCAAGGCTGCCATTCCACACCACTTTAGACATAATTACACACACTAAACTATACACACATTACATAATTGATAAACCCTGGAACAGCAGCCAAGGCAGCGGCAGCTCAAGCTAACAGGCTGTCGCAGCTCGCCAGGGCATCCAGCCCAAACACTGCCTCCGTCACACTGCCCTAACCCTTGAGCTAGCCCTGCAAAATACATGGATCCTCACAGGAACAGATATTCAAGTTTTATCAAAGGAAAAGACAAAACATGCATCCTAGAAAGGCAAAGAGCTCCAGCCTCCATGTTCTCTAGTTCCCTCTGTAAAGCACAGGAGGTCCACAGGCTGTCTGAACATCAATTGAACCAAAAATTAGAACAAAATATTATTCTAGCAGATAGTCAAAGGGTTATGTGTTAGGAAAACAAAACACAAGACAGGTACCATAAAGGGATTTTCACATCCTAGACACTTTTCTTCTTACAAGTCCCTCTGCCTTTGGTCTTCTAACACCTGCTTTCTGCTCTTAAACCTTGATCCTATTTACCCATAGGCCCTTTGTTTCTGATTTTATTAAACTAGGTGAGATGTATATTATTTGCAAGACAATTCTGCAATTTAATCCCATGTCAAGCACTGCTATTATCTAATCAAGAAGGTGATATTTAATGAGGATCTAGGAGTGCCCCGACTCTTAAAGGAGTTATTACTTAGACTTTGTGACAGTTCTTTTCCTGCAAATTCAGGGGGTGCATAAAGCCCTATGCCAATCTTTGTCAGAAATCCTCTTGGTTTTATACTCACAGAAACCCATAAAGCCCCAGTTGAAATACAGAAATTTAGATGTTATTACTTTCCTGGCCCACCCTGCCATCACTCATAGCATTGTGTGTCACTAAAGACGTTTTGCAGTTATCCATTTTGAAGACATGACTGTTAGAACTCAGTATTAAAGAATCTGCCCTTAGGGACTGTAATCAATCAACAGTCTTGCTTAACACACACAAGTGAGACAGACTGTGCCCAAATGAAGCCACCCAACTTTTACCCATGCCAGAGACTACAAAGCTACCAGCTGAAAGTTAAGAATGAACTACACTTCAAAGACATTTAATTTCATTTCTTATGTAAAAGAACAACTTCTGCTTATATTTACTGAGTAAAGAATAAGTTTTCTACTTGTTTATAACCACATACTGTATTTAGTTAATAGAACTAAAAATATTGAAAATAGCATCAGCTAAGAGATGCAGATGCCAGCTTTCAGCTTGGTCAGATGATCTTAGTAAAACATTAAACACCTGAGTGAATCTTAAAGCAATGAAAGATACAAAAGTCTTACTGGGAAGCCCTGTTTGTAGATGCCAGGCTGGAAGGGAGCTATCAGGATTTCCCACCCTATAGGCAGTTCCACATTCATTTCACTTTCACATTTGGTTGCAATGACACCATTGACAGATTCGCTGTATACAATTTGTTGAGGGATTTATGAACATTCTACTTTGAATGCCAGCACTTGAGACACCTGATGACTTGTCAACCTCTGTTCTCTACATTCTTAAATCACCACTTCCCTAAAATACAGCTTATCTGCTTAACTCTTGAACTTAACTGATGCACCTCTTTGGATGACCACACAATGTAACCAAGGACTCCCTTCCATCATCAAGTTCAACAGAAACACATTGTTTCTCCTAGACCTTGCCTCCCCAGCATAAGCAATATCAGAAAAAGCTGATAAAAAGTTCCAAGTCAATGCCAAGAGCAAACTAATGAAGCCTGTTTGCAGCTCGTACCTTGACCTTGGGACTCAAAGTCTGGGACATACAACTCTATAAACATTCATAGACTTGTAAAATTTATCAAGTTCCCTAGAAACTGGTTTGTATCACAGAATCCAGATATTCAGATAACAATTTTTCAGCTCCAAGTAGGAGCTATCCTGGTGGCTTATGAAACTTCTGACATTTCCCATACCTTACTGAACTGCAGAAGTCAGTCTAGCTTGAGATACCTTACCACATTAATTATCAACCTTTGGAACTGAAACAACTTTTGACCTAAACCCACAACTATTACTTGCCCCTTAAATCCCATCCAAGGTTAGTTATTTCTCAGTCCAGATCATGCGTATTCCTCCGGCAGGCTGCAAGGACAGTAACTGACTACCATCACTCCAAGGACTCAATCCCAAGGAGTGGGTTACAGAGTGTTACAGTTTCTCCTTACAGCATCAGTGTTTCCAGAAATTCTTTTCTATCAGAGCAGCCAAGAAGGGCTTACAGACAGCCAAGATGATCTGACAGGCAGCTCCAGCAGGTCAATCATTGACATGCATTTAGTAGCATTATCATACAACCAGAACAACATCATATGGTAACAATCTATATGGGAATATATATAAATATATATATATAATATGGGAATCATCTATAAGAAAGTAGCCCATTATGACATGAAAAACATACAGCACATATTCAGAAAATTCCATGCTTTGAACAAAGACTAATGTAAGAGGTTAACTCGGGAGGAGGGAAAAGGGGGGGAACTCAGCAATATTTTCCTCCTGAAATAGTTCCTTTTGCATTTTTTTTTCCACCCAATTCTACCAATTGTAACTTTTAGGACTTTGTGGTTTTTCACTCATTCCTGAACAGTCCTGGGGGCACTAAGTGAACACTCAAGAAATAGTTTACAAAAACCAGTGCAGTTCTGCTCAAGTTACAGGTCTTTGTTTAACAACAACAAAAGCTATAACCAAATATTTTGAAAGGTTTTGTCAGAGATCTCAGTAACACTGAAGAGTACAGAAATGTAAAAGCATGGATTTAAAATGATTCACCAATCAAGCAAGAAAAATGGATTTCAATAGATAGCTCTGCATCCATTTCAGAAACAAGGTAGTAATTTTAAAGCCGTATGAACAATGCTCCCCTAACTTGAGACCCAAACCATCACTTCTAAGCAGAGGTTCTTTCCATCTTACTGCTTTCTGAAATGATTTAGCAAGTATAACAAAAAAGTTTGAATGAGTTTTATTAACAGGCCTTTAAAAGGACATATTTTTAATATCTGAAACTAGCTAAATGTGCTGAACTCACTGTCTGAACACAGACCCTATGGCTCTTTTCAAGCCATTTTAAGATGGATTTGTATCCATGAACAGCAAACCATTGAAGGCTGGGAGAATGTCTCACAATCAGTGCTATGTACTTGCCTTGGGTTTTTTTTCCTCTTCCCTAAATATATACTATCCACCACTGCTGAAAACAGCACATGGGATCAGAGAGAATCTTTTATTCTTCTTTTAATCTTACACTAATTTGTGCTCAAAATAACTAATACCAGTCTGAGATTTGATCGATTGTCCAGTTACTTGTATTCAAGGATAATTCTAACAGCTGTAAGAAGTTGATTTTGGCCTGCTCAGAGTCATTTAGAAAGTACATTAAAATAATCCCCTACAAGTGGACAAATACAATTATGGTTGCTCTCTTCTGAAAAAGCATGCACTGTACAAGAATTTTTCTAGCAAAAAAATAAGAGGATGCAACATTATCTGTTCTCCAGCAACTACTTTAGCCCTGTTTAACTGCTTAAATACAATATAATAACAAAAGTATCAAAAAGTTATGATCATTTTATGTTACTGGATCACAAACACTGATTAGTAACAGTTTCTCTCTCTTTATAAAAGATAAAGAGCAATGTAGGAAAAAAGTTACAACTTTCAATGACAAAAGTTGCCTTGCTGTCAAATAAAATCCAGGAGCTCACAAACAAGAACATGTTAACTTCAATGAACATTTCTGCTAAAGAGAACACTGTTTAGTTAAAATGGGTCAGTGCTGACTGGCCAGCATCTCTTCAACTATTTCTGTACCTTAAAGGGTCTTTGGGGGAAATTGGGTGGATGGAACTTATTTTGGCAAGGTCCAACCAAAGTAAAACACAATGAAATTCTTATATTAAAGGAAAGAGGCAAGGCACAGCTATTCCTGAAGATCTTGCAGGCCCAGGCCTGTTCAAAAACCATAGCTTATATGTTCTACTTAATGATTCAGCCAAATAAAATACAATGAAACTACATTAATCAAACTGAAACAGTTTGGAAAATAGGCAAATAAGTGTCAATACATTAATTCCTCACTCAGTTTATTTATTCCTTTCCAAAGCAATCTTATCTACACGTGGTTAAGGATCACAGCTCAAAGTGTTTACACTAGTGAAGGAACATCACAAGAACATTATCTCATTCAGTATTTCCCATATATACGAAAGGTGGAAGTTGCTACTTCCACGAGTTCCCTGAGGAAAACAGGTTTCACAAAAGGCACCTCCCTCAGGTATGCCACTTGTCAAAACTTCATGTCAACTGCACACTTTTAACTGATAAAATTTAGACTGGATCTTCAGTAACTTCATTTGATGTTTAAATATTTTCTTCTAGTTGGAAGAAAACTTGTAAGTCTCCAAGCTATTTGTTAATTCTACAGGTAGCAATACTGAACATTTATAAGCATCAGCTTCCTGCAGTGATGTTTCAGTTGAAGCAGCTTGCTGCAGTACCACAACACTTTCAGATATCACATATTAAATCTGGCTCAAAAGCCTCTATTCATAGTTGCTTTCAAAACTGTTAACAATATCTAAAAGGAGGTGTTAGGGTTTGTTTTCTGTTGTTTCTTCTTTTTGTGTTTGTGTTTTTGTTTTTCATATTAATAAAATCCATTCAACAGACTACTGCTGCTTCCCCTCAGTCAGAATGAAGTCTACTCGTTTAGGGCTATACATGAAAAAGTGAACTCAGATCACTGCTTGCTGCTTTCTCTTTCCAGGAAGCAGGCACCATTGCCAACATTTGGCAGGTATTCCTACAGCCTGGACATGTTTAGAAATAGGAAAAGGGAAGAAGTAAACCTGAAACAAATTACACAATTATTTGGCATGACTCCAAAACATCTTTCCTGATAAAGATACTGTAATCTGATAATGCAAAATCTTTTCAGATGCCAATTCATCCTTTGTGAAGGAAGATGGAGACACTGATAATTCCACCACTTAGAAACACAGCTTCCAAAACGTATTTTGTGACCCAGAAGATATGAACTTAATTTTAAGATGAACAAGCCCCAAACATGCCTGCATGTCGACACCGGCCAACTTCTACACATTTGTGGAGTCCCAGAACTATCACAGAAGTCCTCAGTGATCTTCACTTCCATTTCTTTTCATGAAGAAAACCCAAAACAAGCCAAATATCTTTCTACTTTAACCAAGCCATACCCTGTTGTAGACAGACATGACGGTACCTCCCTCCAACTCTCCCTTCTTTTTTAGGATACTGTTTTCAAAGCACAAATAAAGGAAAGGAAAAGAGTGTATAAACATACCCAGCTACCATTTTGTAAACACGCAGGAAATAAAATCTGCGGATAGCTTTATTGACGCGTTACTGTTTAAACCGTTCCCAAGTGGATAAATCCACCCTACGACATCACGGGGAGCTCGAAAACAACGCTATTATCCGGTTTATCTGCCATTCGGAACTGTAACGTCTGGGACGCGCTGGAGGTCAGGAGGCAGCGGGGGAAGGTGATCTATTAAACCGGAGAAGCCTGACCTCTTACTGCCAGGCCCCCAGACCCGCCCCGGCTCCCAGTGGAAGCCGCCCCTACCCGAGAAGGGAGCGGGGAAGAGCGGCACGGCCGCCTCCCCGACCCAGGGCCGCGGCGCTGCCTGCGCGGATCCCGTCCCGGAGCACCGGCCTTCCCTCCGCTGTCCGTTACCTCAGCGGCTATAGCGGCCCGACCCCCCCCGCGCTCCGCCGCTTTGTGCCCTCCCGCCCGCCGCCGCCGCCGCCCTGCCCCGGAGGGCGCCCCGCTCGCCCCTAAGCCGAACCCTCGCGTCCGCCAGGTCAGCCAGCCGGTCCTTCATCCCCGCAGCAGCTCAGCGGCTCCCGCGGTGCCGTCCTCGTCTCCTCCCGCTGCTCCCCGCTGAGGGCCGCCCGCGCCCGGCCCGCTGCCGCCGGGGCCACCTCCTCTCTCTCGGTCTCCGGGCCGGCCGCTGCGGACGGGCCGGGCCGCGCCACTGCCCCACCCTCCTTCCGCGGCGCGCTGGGCAGAGGCCCCGCCCCCGGCCCCGCCCCGCGCCGCCGCAGCCCCGGCCGCGCATGCGGGGAAAGGGGCGGGCGGGGGCGGCAACCGTCCGCGCGGGAGCCCGCCTCGCGCTGCTGAAGTCAGCCGGCCGGTCGCCCGGGCGGGGCGCTGCCTGAGGTAACGCGCGGCTGCCCCGCTCCAGGGAGGGCGCTGTGAGGGAGCCGGGGCGTCGCGAGAGGAGGCGTACAAAACTGGGGTATTATTTTGGAGTTGAGTATTATTTAGTTCTGCTTCTGGACCGTGATGTGGGTCTGCTGCAATCGCACTGGATGTAAGTTATGTGTAGTCCGAAAAGAGCACAGGATGCATCCTCCCTTTGCTGATGCTTCTGATGCTTCCGCAGGCACATCCCTTTCCACCTCAGAATATGAATTTATGGCCTGCGACCTAACGTTCACCCACAGAACAGCTAGGAGTGATACATAATACTGGAAATGAAAACAAGGCTGTATGATTCCATGGAACATAAGACTACCTGCTGACTTTAATTCTTCAATTAAAATATGCTAGTGCATTTCCTTGTGGTGATAGTTAGGGCTCTAGTAAAACATCAAAACTTTGCCAGACTCCTAAATCTGTACAAAACCAGGTATGTGGTCAAAGCCTGGGAGCTTCTAGGAAATACAGCATGCACATACAGTGGAAGGCAGAAAACCCTCAGTAGTATTGTGTTCTTAAGCGCTATCTATAAAAGTACTATTTCAGAATACAGTCAATTGCTTCTATCCGTGTCTCAGTTCAATATGTGCAGACTTTATCTTCTAGACTACATGTTCAGAAACTGTAGATGCTAAAACTATTACTTTTGGATGCTGAGAAAAATCAATGCAGAATTTTCCTCGTGTAGTTAAAGAAGTTTATTCTGGATTAGGAATTTAAAGATCCTGAATTAGCAATGTAAACCAGTTTAATTACAGTAAATGGCTGGATTTTTGTTTTCTGAAACAACTTAGATCTACATCTGCGCTTCACCACTGACCTAGTATATGCTTATCTTCCAAGAGTGTAGTCTCTTGGCAAAACCTAGTCAGACATGTTGTATTTGGTGAAAAAATGAATAAAGTTTGTCCTTCAAATACTTATCCTGATAGAAATTTGCTACTGTATGGTCTATTTTACCAATCTGTGCTGAGAGTGACTAACTTCCTCTTCAAACCTTTCAGACTCATTTCCTGTGTTGCCTTGAACACCAGCATGCAGATATCTGTTCCTGATTGAGCTCGTATTCCAGAGACATTTCTGCATCGCTGCTGTAACTGGGAAGTACAATTATGTTTTTTCTCATTGCTTGCCTGCATATATCATTGCCTTTGTTTACAGTTTACAAAATGGTTTACTTCCTACTAATAGCAGTTCTAGTCACATATGCTGTTTAGCTCTGTGAACCCATTTATCTCTGGTGCTACCTTTTGTAACATTCCTCATTTGTGCCTTCAGACATATAATAGGGGCTGCCTTTTACCTTGTACATTTATCTGGTCAGTGAGTTCCTAAGTTTGTTCACAGTTGACCTGAGTCAAGATAGAGGAAACATAAAAGATCTTTTAAAAGTAATTATTATGCTGATTACTTTAGGGACTCTAATCCTTTAGATAGTAATCTTACACTGCTGATGAATGCCTGGAAGCCTTTTGTTGCCTTTGCTGAATGGGGTTATCAGGAGCAGATGCTTTGTGCATCCTCTGAACAGAATATTTACTTATAGATGATGATGATGAAGCAGATGATAAAAACTGGATTCCACCGAGTAGTTCACCTTTGTAACAACAAAATAAATATCTGCCGGGAGCTCACAAGCTATGTTAGGGGCCTTTTAAATTACAAACCTATTTTAATTATTCCAAAGTAAAGTATTAGATATTATAACCATTTCATTTGCAGAGAAAAAAAGTAGTTTACTAATACATTTGTAACAATATTGAGAAGTTTCTGAAGTACACCAAGTATTCTACGCACAGTTACAAATTGGTTTGGTTTTGTTGGTTTTTTTTGTTTCCCTGGAAGTGTGTATATTAACATCTACCAAACTCGGCTAATGTGGCTTTATGGGCTCCTATTTATAAAAACGTGCCTATCTATCAAGAACAGAGGTGGAATTCATGAGGATTTTATAAAGATAGCACTGTTCTGAGAAAAACTTGAGTTGTGCATTCTGAAAAATATGCTTTCTGACACCTAGAGGTGATCAGCAAAAATGCTGACGAGCCCACAGACCCAACTCATCCAAAAAAAGGGAAGGCGAATCCAACAACACAGTGATTCTTCCAACAAACAAAATCTTATGCAACATTTGGATTGGCACTGCACTATGAAATAAGCAAAAAATACAGTACAGTGCAGCCACTCTTGTGAAGCTTTCTGTATCTATGTGTTGCATCTATACCTGTAGAAAGTAAGCAAGAAGCAACTTGTGTTTGCATATATAACCTGCCATGAAAGATTTTATGTTAGTTCAATCCAGATATATATGTATATATTTGTATATATCTTATCACTTATTTTAGATTGTGGGGTGCATAACAAACATTATGCAAACCACGTAAAAGTTGGTTTAAGTATGCTGGACCGAAAATTTAAAAAAATTAAGAAACCTTAAAAGTCAGTGGATACCCATGAACCCCATCCTTGCAGGCAACATAAAACACTTGTGGTCTTTGAAAGTCAGGTTTTGAGCAACTTGATTCCACTGAAGTCTGGATTTGAGAGGTTAAGGAATTACTCTAAATCTAGGGCTTACAAAATAACTTGTATTTTCATCAATACACTCTCCAATGGGTGCAAGCTGGGTTTGTGTAAAGAGCTGACAATCATCCTCACGAGACACATTTGAGAGAAGCCCTTTTGAACACAGGGGTTTCCACCTGAAAGCTCTTCAATTTAATTCACCTGCTGCTTCTAAAGGCTTTATTAAACCACACCTGAGGCGGTGTGGTAGTTAGAAAAAGTAACTCCATGCTATTTTCAAACTTTGCTGCAGAATGAGTGCCAGCAACTGACTGAAACACTTTTTGATGCGATTTTAATGCCCGAGCAGGGAGGCTGCCGGGTTCCTTGAGCTCAACTCGGTTCTGAGACTGCCTCACCCCTCACCAGCGAGCTTCGGCCATCACAGCGGAAGGCGCTGCTCGGGGCGAGAAGCCCCTCAAGGTGGTAGGTGTGTGCGCGCGTCCTTCCTCCCGTACCGCAGAGGAGCCCCTCCTCGCTGCCGAACTGGCCGGGTCTCGCCCGGCCGCTGACCCCGCGGCGGGATGCAGGGCCGGTCCGCCGGAACACTGTGCCCGGCCCCACAGCCACCACGACCCGCTCCCACAGCGCTGCAGCAACCCACCGGCCGCCTCCCGCCCGCCTCCTGCCACGTGACGCCGGCTCCTCCTCTTCTCTGTGGCCGCTCGGCGTCGCTGTCTGGGTATTTGAACCGCGTTTCCGCCATCTTCCCAGCGCCTCGGCACCGAGCGGAGCGGCGTGGAGAGACGCCCCGGGAAAGGTAACGGCTCCGGGGAGTCCCCTTCATCCTTATGGGGGCGGGTGTGGCCGTTTTAACAACCTTGAATGGTGCGGATGGCGGTCACCGTTAGCTACCGCCAGAAGCAGTACTAGGAGATGGGCTGGGTTGTAGTGAGGTGGGCCTGAATGACCGCTGCAGCTGTGGTAGCTGACTGGGGTGGCGGCTTTTCTCCTCTTAGCCCTTGGAAAGGGAGAGGTGGAAGGGCAGAATGGGTGCTCTGCTTAGTCCCGGGTAAAAGGACGGGCGAAACTGAAGCGGAGGAGCAGAGTGGGGCCTTCAGCGACCCGAGCCTGCGGGGGGAGGGGAGGTGGCGCGCGCTGCTCAGTCATGGTGGCTCATGGCGGGGAGGCAGAGAGCGTTTAGGCCCGTTGGCGGGGCTGGGGCCTGGCCAGAGGAACGCTGCTCTCCGGACCCCCCGAGGACTCGCTCTGGGCTCTCCCGATCATTGAGTAGATTCTCGTGCTGGACTGGATAGGGATTCTGGGCAGGCTGGGGAGGACTTTCCGCAGAGCGAGGCTGGGCTTGGCGCTCGCGGAGGTGTCCTTCGGTGGCCGCGGATCGGTGTCTCCTTTCTCGAGCCCGACACCCAGGCAGTGCGGCAGCAGCCTACCGTTATGAGGCGCCGGGTGGGCGGGGAGGTATCGCCGCCATTATCGCGCGTTCCCGCCACATGCGGGGAGGTGCGGCGCCGCTTCCTGCCCCATGAATGGCCCCGGCACTACGGGCGCCTCGTGCGGTCAGGTGTGGGGGTTGGCGCGGCGCGGGCCTGGTCTAGCCGCCTGGCGCAGCCGCCTGGCGCTCGGAGCACGCGCCTTTCCGGGCGAGCTGGGATCGGGAAACGGCGCCCGGCCCCTTCCGGCGGGCCTGGGATCGGTTCGCCCGTTGTGAGCTCACATGCTGCCATTTCCTCTGCAGACCCAGCATGGCCGCCCAAGGAGAGCCCCAAGTGCAGTTTAAGGTAAGGGAGTGGTTTGCTGTGGGTTGTTTTTTTATTTTCTCTTTCAGTAAAAAAGTAGGGCGGGCGACTCTGAAGTGCCAACGTGGATGGTAGGTTTGGTTTTGGACTGATGGTCTTCGCTTAGCGGGGCACTTAGTTTATGTGACTTGTACAAAAAGATTCTGTTGTATTGTCAATCCGATGCTATTTGTAGTTTAGCAAAGCACCCCTAAAATTTACTTATAAAGTGACTTTTAAATTTCAGAAGTGAGGCTAACTGTAAAATGTACTTAAACTGGATTAGAATAGACTGTTTTCTGTTGTTTTTTAATATTTTTTAATGGAAGAAAAGTGAAAGTGTTTCAGAACAACTTTCTGGTGTTTTGTGGCTTGCTTTTATTTGAGCAGGAGGGGTTGCTTGATTTTATTTTTCGTTACAGCCAAAAGTATTTCAAACTGCTTCTTCAGAGGTTGTTGATTGCGTCTTTTACAATACTTGGCTAGAGTATCCAAATTGTTAGTAGAGCAAGTTTTTTTAATTGTAACGTTATGGTGGGTTTCTCCAGTTTAAAGGCTTACACAAGTTCCTGTCTAAATATGGTCACCTGAAGGTTGAAAACACCAATTATTCTCCATTCAGTGACTTGTAGCTTAGAAAACTGTGTTTGGAGTGCATTGTAGTTTTCAGCTACAGGAACTAGACAAGTCCGACTACAGTTATAGCACAACAGGCTTAACTGGGTCCTTATCTGGTCCATTAATTGGGTCTTTATACAGTGAGTTCCTGTATGGCAAACCCAGCCTTTTGTTCACAGCATCTTGTAGGACAAAAGTCTTTGTAGTAATAATTAGTATTTGCACTAAAATGACCAATAAATGTCGCTAGAAGTGTATTGGTCTGACTTTCTTGCCTTCATCTGTCAACAGCTTGTCCTGGTTGGTGACGGTGGCACTGGTAAAACGACATTTGTAAAACGTCATTTGACTGGTGAATTTGAAAAGAAGTATGTAGGTATGTCTGAAGAAACTTGAGATCTAATATGATAAAAGTAAAAGTGCAATTCATGACTTACCAAGTGTGTTGCTTTTTCTTATTACTATAGCAACGCTGGGTGTTGAAGTTCATCCTCTGGTGTTCCATACTAACAGAGGTCCTATTAAATTTAATGTATGGGACACAGCTGGACAGGAGAAATTTGGTGGCCTGCGAGATGGCTATTACATCCAAGGTAAGAAGTGTGTGTATGTTGGGAATATTTGGAATCTCTTGCAGTTCAGTCCTTCATTCTGTTTCTTTTGGCCACTCTGAAAGCTTTGGTGTGGCTTGCAATGGTGAACTGGTTTCTGGGTTTTCAAACTCTTCTACAATAATTTCCTTTGCTCGGCAACCTGTGCTGGTATAGGAACAACCTAAGATTGCATTTCAGTGTGCTATTGCAGGCTTTGATATTAATGAAGAGTAGTGGTGCACCTTAAATTACAAGGTATTGCTGATGAAATTCAGTTGTTAAGATGTGAAAGTGTGTGCTAAATTTAGCACAGATTTATATCTGTATTAATGTACTTGTCTGAGGCAAAGACTTGGAATGCACAGCCAGATTCTTGGATGCAATGAGGAAGTTATACATCTCTGTGCCAGAGTCTAGTTTACTTTCTAAAGAAGTGTTGATACTGTCCCTTATTTCTGCTTGGTCAAGTTTTGTTCTGTGTGTACTTCAGGCACCTGCATCTCTAAAATTTTGCAAGGGATCATTAGTAGTTGTTGCTTTTTCTTTAGAAGTAGCAGGATCAAGTCAAGCCCCCATGTACTTTGAAGAACCGTTCTGGACAGCGGTGTCACAAGACGTGGGCTGTGTGCTCTCAACCTACCCAAAACCTTCATTAGCATTCCAAGGATTAATTAAATAGGTGTTAACTAAGTTCTGTCAGATATGTATGTAAATCAAAGTTGCCTTTTGTAATCCTTGTATATTCTCTTAGCATACAGCAGTATGTGACTCCGTGGGGCAGTCGCATTGGTAAAAACAGCTGGTCTTTAAGATGAGGCACTAAAGATATGTTCTGATGATGGGCCGAGTGCTGCGGACTTAGGCATTGAACTTGTTAACAGAACATCAGCTCCCAGAACTGTGAAGCTGAGGGGTAGAAGTTACTGCAGTTATTTAACCCTAAATGTACATGATTTATGTATGTACATCTCCTTTCTCCTGTTTGATAAGCCAAGTGCTTACTTTCCTGGTGTAACTTGTGACTGTTTTCTTGCAGCTCAGTGTGCCATCATAATGTTTGATGTAACATCAAGAGTTACTTACAAGAATGTACCTAATTGGCACAGAGATCTGGTACGAGTATGTGAAAACATCCCTATAGTGCTGTGTGGCAACAAAGTGGATATTAAGGACAGAAAAGTCAAGGCCAAGTCCATTGTCTTCCACAGGAAGAAGAATCTCCAGGTATGTTGGCATGAGTTTGTACGAATCAAATTTGTTGTGTTGGATTCTGTGCAGTTATAGTGTGTTCTGCCTTTTTCACTCCAGGCTGTAATAGTTCAACTTTATATCCTGTTGGCCAAACATAAGGAAAGGAGCAAGTGATGATGTTAAAGATGGTCATCGGTGGTTTTGAGCGGAAGCTATGATAAGCTGTTAAAAAGCTTGTGTGCATTTACTTTCACTGCTCAGAATCTCATCAGATTTTCTCATCAAGTGAAACGAAAGTAGATAAAGTCACAGGGAAAAGATAGATGCATGTTGTCTCCTTAAACTTCCACCTTTGATCAGATTGGGTACCTTTTTGGTTATCTGTTTCCGTTTATGTGTCTCAAATGGTATGTTTCTAGACACTTAAAGCATAGCTGTTTCTGAAAGCATAAACAGCAGTCGTGGTCAAAAAAAGCACAGAGGTAAAAGTAGAGCTGATGATATGCATGTTAATCTCAGTACGCTCTAAATATCAGTTAGAGATGCATTGTTTTTTTAATGAAGTATAATGCGCACTTTTTTGCAGTATTACGACATTTCGGCTAAGAGTAACTACAACTTTGAGAAGCCTTTCCTGTGGCTTGCTAGAAAGCTAATTGGAGATCCTAACTTGGAGTTTGTTGCTATGCCTGCTCTTGCGCCGCCTGAAGTTGTTATGGACCCAGCACTGGCAGCACAGTATGAGCAAGACTTACAGGTAAGTGAGAAAGGTCAGGTGATTGCCTTTGTGCCCTGTTAATGTATTCAAACTCCTGGGTCAAGAAACTGAAAAACAGGTCTTAAGTGTCGCTTTTTTGTTCCAGATTGCTCAAACCACTGCACTGCCAGATGAAGATGATGACCTGTGAAGGATGAAGCTGGAGCCCAGCGTCAGAAGTCTAGTTTTATAGGCAACTGTCCTGTGATGTCAGTGGTGCAGCGTGTTTGCCACTTTATTATCTAGCTGAGCAGAACATGTGCTTAATCTTTGGGGTGCTGAAAGAGATGAATGGGATTCGGAGTGAATGTGGCAGTTTTAAAAAAAAATAAGAAACTAAAACAAAACACTTCTTATTTTGGACCTGCATATTTAGCTGTTTTTTGGACTGCAATTACTTCCCCTTTTTGAGTTTCAAATGTAAGACTGCTGCAGTCACATCAGAGTGTTAAGTGGTAAATCCTGTTTCTGTCATTCCCATTCTTTTTTTGTTTAGATAATAAAGTTGTATTTCAAGTATCTCTAAGCAAGTGAACTTTCATGCATTGTTAGGAAAACCCTTCGAAGTGTCTTCTGTTCTTGAGGGTAATACTTTGTCTGCTGCAATTTTCATTCTGTTATTTTCCCTCCTGCTTCTCATATTACACTTCTCTTGCTAAATCAGAGCTAACAGTTAACCTTCCCTTGATTTCCTCAAGCAGATAAAGCACCTGAGGAAAGCTGAACTACCTGCAGGTAGAACTAAAACAGTGAACAATTGACTGGTAAGCATGACTGGATCAACATTCCTGTGCACATGGGAATGTGTGTGCTCTGCAGGGTGTTCGGAGGGAAAAGTGTAGTTCCAATTATGTATGCTACCATTAGATAAAGTCTTATGGATCTTTAACTTCTACTGTGTTCTACGATACGCTTTCACAGAGCTCTGTGTTTTTAGTAGCCAAAAACAAATGTCATCTGGGTCTTCTAGGTGACATAAGAGCTGTATCTTTTTGCATGGAACATCATTTAGTAGAGCTATAGCTTATTAAACTTTCTAAGCATCTTAAAATTCACTGACTAGGAAACAGCTGTAGTTTGAGCTAAAAAGCTCTTGGCTACAAACAGCTTATTAACTAAACCCACATTTATATAAATATCTAGACTTTACTGTAACTGCACCAAGTTCTTAATTTGAAACTAGCTTGTTACAGTACAAATGGTGGAACATGTCAACTTTTCACACTACCTTATAGAGGTGAATCTTGGTCAATATTAGTACTCCTAGTAAACAAAACTGAGTTGAAAATACCATTTTTCAGTAGTGGTTGAGTACATGAAGCCTTGGAATCTTCAGTTTTGTATTTTTGGTTTCTTAATAAAGTGGAGCATTTCATTTACTCCTTTTAACTTGCATGTTTGTCTACATAATGCCTACTCAAATATTTTAACTACTCATGGTAGCAAGAAGTGTTAACTGTGATTACTGTTTTTGCAATACTGTTGTAAAGGAATCATTTTTAACTTTGTGCAAGTTGGAGTTCTGTGGGTTTTGGTGGTGGTGGTATTTTGTTTGGGCTTTGTTTTTTAGCAAGTCAATGAAAATGGGTTGTGTTTAGGACCTGGAACTCTTAATGAAAATGAGAGATGTTATGTACTTAGTTGATCAAACAGCAGACTCACACTTAATGTTTCACTGGATCTTTTTGCTGCATCATCTTGCTTTAACTTCCTATTGTAGGCTCTCTGCACTTACTAATTTACCTGTGTGTTTGTGTGTCTTAGTTAATACTGCTAGCTTAACTATTTGCTGCTGCTTTACTAGGTGTAGTAGCTTTTTTTGTCTTCAAGCTGTCTGGCTTCTGAAAATGCACTGCTTTAAAACCACAAACTGACTTAGAGGACTTCAGTACTTCTGCAGTATTGATATGGCTTAAGAAGAAAAAAAAGCAGCATTGAAGTTATATTTGTATTGTTTCACAGTGTGTGTATGGTGTCATCTTTACAACTCGCCTGCTGCACAAAGGTACTACATATGAATTCTCACAAAACCTGAAAAGGTCTATGAAAGGTGAAATAGCTGTTTAAGGACTAGTATAACTACAGTGAGCTTTGCTTTGTAATCTTCAGTGTTACTTCCTGGTCAAAAAATCTCTCTGAAGCAGGCAGTAATACTAGGCCTGCTGTAAAGTAATCTCTTGATCTGGAAATATTTTGGAAGTGGAATTAAGCCCACAATGTTACACTTCGTTTGTCACATGTAGGCCCTGTAGATTGCTGCTTCTAGATAATGCAGGTAGCCTTAATAAGTGCCCATTTCTCAGTTGTAGTTAACTATATAATAGCATTTCTTAGAATTTTTTCACTGGTTGGGTGCAAGCAAAATAGAATTTTTCTATTTAGTCAAGTAATGAGGAAAATAAAACTTGGGTTCTAAGACCCTCTGTACTGAAAAGTCACATAAGTCTGTACTGGTACTCTGCTGTTATTAGGACTGAATTGGTGAGACCTAAATCCTTTGTTGCAATACTGACTTCACTTTACTTGGTTGCTCTGTGATTTGATCAGGTTAACTGGGGGAGTTTTGTTCCGTACACACTGCTTGGTGAGTTTTCCAACACTAAGATCTCTGGTTTCAGATTGTTTTTTTTAGTGACTTGTCACTACAGAACATGCTCAGCTTAAACTTTCAAAAGCAGGATGAGGTGCTGGGCCATTTACTGTTCCTAGTTCTGATAAAACTCTTGACTGTTTTAAGTGTCCAAGCCCAGAGGGTTGTATTAGAAGAGCAGTTGGACTAGTGCAAGTGCAAAATAGGTTAGGCAAAAGCTTCAGTTGAAGAAACTAGTAGAGGAAATGTTTTGCTACTTTTCACTGAGCACTTAAATGTAGGAGTGTCAAAGGCTTCCTTATGAGCTTCAGTGACAACCTTAGCTTTAAGGATTTTGAACAGAATATTTTTTAGAAACAGTGGAGAACACTTGTCTGCAGAAATTGAAAATCTGTGTGCCAAGAAGGATAAAAATGGCCCCTCTTATGCTTGCAAGTTAAACTTGGCTTTTTCCTTTAGAATTGATTCTGTTGTGTGGCTTATATAGCCTTAGTCTAAACTAGCGGAGGGAACAGTGCTGAGGGAAATTGTTCCTGTATTGTTGCTTTCCTGAAACAGGAATAACACTCTTAAGGGAAGCCAGTTATTCTGACCTGGGGTGGTAGTACTGGTTGTTTTTCTCACCTGACTATTAGTAGGAGCTGATTGCTATCAGTCCTGTTTTAAGTGGGCCCTGTGTCTTACAAGTAACTGAAAAGCTAAGTCTGCTGCTGCTTTGGGCAGTTTGTTTTCATATGGGTGCATTAAACTATAGGCCAGTTTTGTGTATGTGGTGATTTTCGTGCTGAGCTGAAAAGTTTGCCTTTAACAATATTTTTCCTAGCATAAGTTGCTATATGAGCATCTAGTGAACAAGTTTTTGCTTGAATATGTCCTGTGGCACTTCTGATAATTTACAAGGTGTCAGAATCAGGAAACATTACTGATACTTCTGTTGAGAGAGAATGGATGACTGTGCTGTTCTATACCAGCAGCTTTTTCAGAGAACACCCAGGTCCTTAGACTGGGAAAGGCAGTAGTGGTTCTGAGTCTTCATTGCCCTCTGATTTGTTGGCAGCTGTCCTTGGGTGCGAATTATTGCCTTTCCAGCAAAGATGGCAAAAAAAAAAAATCCTGATTTTTCATTCTGATTTAGAGCTCACTTGGCTGCTTGATAAATAGGTACAGCGAAACTTGGAAGAGCTTGAAGCTGGAGAAGAAAGCTTGATATGATAAAATGTTGGAAAGACTTTGTGGATTTGCTAATGATTCAAACCATACTTTCTTTATATATCTAGTTATTGAATGATTGTAGGAATGTTGAGATAGAAGGCTTGTTGTTTATTACAGAGTTTAAGTCGTCTTAGGATACAAAATTGCTCATACAAGACCAATAATTTTAATTGGGTTGTGTTTCTAACTTACTTGTAGTTCACAAAGTGAATACATAGTTCAGTGAGTGAATGCCACTTCCCTAAAATTGTAGTGTTTTATAAGCTGCATCGCTGAAAAGGACCAGTGTTCGTATTGGAGTGCTAGTTCAGTATGTGAGCAGGTTGTTTGATTTTGTTTTTATTTTGGTTACCCGTAGTTGTCTACCTTGCTGTGATCCTGGAATTCTGTGATATAAAGAGTCAGGTTCCTGTATTTCTGCTACTTGCGTGGGGTGGAGGGGGTGTGAGAACAAATGTCCTCATATGTATTTTAGACAGAATTTCGTATTTTATAACAGTAACAAAAGTTTTAATGTTAGATCCCACTACCTCTGAACTCACAGGCTTAATATATTTAATGCAAGTATTCAAAACAATATTTCATCAGTATAGGAGGCATGAACTTGGCATACTCTCAGTTGCTGTTGACACGTTAAGACCGAAAAGGTCGGCTGAACTCTTCAGTCACAGGAAGCTCATAAGGTGGTTATGATCAATGATATTTAAGAAGAAAACTAATCGGTGTCAGCCAGTGTCCTGATTGCGATTGTCTAAGTGACGGAATCACTGATTGTAATCTGAAGCATCAGGATCTCTCTTGATATGACTATTTAAGTTTTCTGGACTTGAGTGTTAAGCTAAAGGCAGCAAATGAAGTGATTAATGTAAATAGTTCTTGTTTGCTTTCAATCTCTAAGGTGAGAGGTTGCAGGAGCCAGTGCCACAGTCTGATTTTCCCTGTTGAATAAGTGAGTTCCATTATGGTTACTGTGTAAGCTTTTCACTATACAAGCCCAGTGGTAACTTGCTGGTGGCTCTTTCACATCTTGGTGGCATTTGAAAATAACACTGGAGGGAACCAATGTGTGTTTTTTCTTACACTGAGAATATGAGTGACAACTTTCCTATCAGGCTTTTTTTGATGGATTACACCATAAAACTACTGTAATTGCCAACTTTCAGATTGGCTTTACAGGGCAAGTATTTCGGGGAAAGCAAGCAAACTAAAGATGCTTGTTCAATTTATAAGTAAAAAAGTGGGTTATAGTAAAGAAGAAATCTTTATATACTCATTGCCTTTTGATTTTGCTTTTTAGTTATTTGTATCAGTTTTACTTGAATACCTAAAATGATGTCTAATGATCAAACTTTTTTTAAGCTACAGCAGACAAGTGCAGTAGTTATTCAATGATCGTGTATAAAAAGCTGTTTGAGATGCATCATCTGTAACTTGAAGTGCAGGAGTTATTGCCAGGTATGTGAGGCTTAAAGTACATGTGTAGTTCTTAGCTCGCTAGCTGAACATGTCTGATGTAGTTTAAAAACTTTAGTGGGAGTTGGAACATTGAGGCTTGCTTTTGTGGTACCAGTTGCAGCCGCATGGTGGTGCACCCTGCCTGTGTAGCTGCTTTGCTCCAGCATGATTGTGTTAAGTCAGAATATACCTGTTGGGGCTGCACAAGTGTCATGTATTCCAGAAGGCATGCTCTTAGGTTTATTAACAGTAGCAAATAGCTAGACATCTGCAGTAGCAGATGCTATGTGATAAAAATTTAAAATGGAGCATGTAAGAAGTTTGTGGGTTTTTTTTTGTTTTTTTTTTTTATTGTTCGCTTCAAAATAAAATAGAAATTTTAATAAGGCTTTTTTTTTTCTTTTTTTTTTAAATCTATGAAGTGTTTGAAATAGACCAAGACTGAATTATGCAAAGTTTTTTGTTCTCATAATGTTGTTAGCATAGCACTGCACTGGCACTGCCATCATGTACTTGTTTTTGTCTACTTTTCAGTACATTTAGATTAAAAAATAAATATTGAATATTAGAAGGAATCAGCCAACATACTGATAACTGACATGGAATTAAAGTATAGCATTACCTGGGAGAAATACAATATCCGTGCTTTAAGTGCAAAACAAAAATATCGTAAGGAATGCATAATAGTTAAATCTAGTACAGTAGTGTGTTGTGTAACTCATTTATTTTATACTGCAACTTGATTACAAGATTAAGACGTAACAGAAAGCTTGAAGAGCTTGCTGTAAAGAGACCATAAATAAGGGAGAGAGATGTCCCTCCACTGAGGCCCTCAAATTTAACATGAGGGCCTGAAGAACTGCTTTAAGATAATTGCCTAGTTGCTGGAGAATGTTATTCTCACAAAGTTCTTCAAATACTCTGCATGTTTCATAGGTAATAAACTGAATTCCTGCTGTCCCACTGGGGTTTCTGTTTCAGAGTTTGGAGTGAGCAATTGACTGACTCTACACAGGCAAATTCCTAGCTGAATGTAGTACTTGTGGAACTAATGGCAGCCATTGCACAGGAAAAGCCTGGGCAATGTGGCACAAAATCAAAGTGGCATTTTTGGAAGCACAGCCTAAGCTGTTGGTAAGATGGAACAGCAAGCAGATTGCTGCAGGAGCAGTGAAATGACCACTCTCTTGTAAAGGGCCAAATTTGTGAGAAGGAATATGAAGGACCTCGGAAGCAGGAGGAAGAAAGCATGCCACAAGGTGGGTTGCTGGAAAAGATGTGAAGAAAAGTAAATTGAGAACATTATACTCCTATGTTAATAATGTACTAATGGTTAATAATACAAAACATTATGGAATTTCATGGTTTAGTGGTAGACTTGCCAGGGTAACTGTAGGACTTTGATCTTAAAGGACTTTTCCAACCTAGTTGATTCTATGGTTCCAAAACTTAACTAGCTAGTAGCCATTTTACTTAATAGAAGTCTACTATTAGATTTCAAAGCAAATAAATGAAAGCAGTAGGGAGAAAGAAAGATGCAGATTGGAGTTGAAGGGGAAATGCCAAAACTGTCCTGGCAACTGAGAGCATGTCTAAATGGTACTCCACAACAGATAATTTAAAGGGCCACCTAGTACCCAATAAATTGTGAGAACTTCCTGTACCTTTACATTGAGAGGGTCTGATCACCTGCTGTTCTTTGCTTGAAAGCACTTACGGTAGTGCTGATGTTATACCATAACAAAAAAGCTTTAAATACAAGAAATGGAACTGACAGAACATAATTTGAGTTGGTTCTGTAACTCATCTTGGTTTGTGCTGGTCAGTTGACTTTGCTGGAACTTCTGTGATTTAGATCTTGAAGAAAAGATCTTTTCTTTTTTCTTTTCTTGAAGAAAAGCTGCTTGAGAAAACTAACGCCCTGCAAGTTGAAGATTACTTGTCAGACGTTTTGCCACTTTCTTGTAGGTGAATAACTTTGCAATTTCCACATCAAGATAAGCAGCTGGGACATTCAGTAACATGCAAAGGATAAAAATGCTTTAGCCGTGTAACACTCTGTTTTGCAGTTTGGAAGACATATACCCTGGGGCAAGCATTTTTCTATTACCTGTTTTATTGCTCCTTCCCTTTAATTCATTTTGCTAGTGCTTTTCGACTGCTTCTGTTACAGGCGTTTAAACATGTAGGTGCTGCCTCTTTGATAGGTGTGGTAGTGCCTTGTACAACCAAGACCAGGAAGCTTTAGCACAACATGTGAAGAAAAACATACTTATTTTTCATGGAAATATTCTAGATCAGCCTTGCAGAATAAGCACAAATGGAAATGTATAGGTATAAAACTTGCTACATTTGTAAAACTAGTTGAAAAACGACTGTGATCTGCTTGGGTTAATTATGCTTTCAAAACTTTGTATTTCAGTTCTGTTGACCTCTGTTGCATGCATACTTGCTGCTGGTGGTTTACCACTAGCAGAGGATTCATGTTCTTATCCCTGCTGAGCAGTGGGTAAATCTTGCTTCTAAATACATGGCATATATCACTGATTACTCAAAATCTGACCTTTTAAGTTTTGTCATGTCATTTTGACAGGTACTGCCTTGACTACAGAACTATTTCTTTATATTTAATTCTACATAATGTGAAAGTTTATGTAGGTATTCCTTGATTATTTGATGTCTTGTTGTGCACCCCAACTTACTTTGCATGTGCTAAAAAAGGCTAGGAGCCCAAGAGAAAGAAGGGAAACACTTCATCTCTTGAAAAATCAGTATTTCTAATTAAAAAGGATCTGAAGAATGTTGTGTCAGTCGTCTCCAGCTGCAAGTGACATCTGAAATGGCATTTACTTAAGTCTATGAAAATCTCAGTTGCAAATCCTCTAGAAAAAGTTTTTTTTTTTTTTTTTTTTATCTCGGTATCATGCCTGTTTACATGGTCAAAACTATGTAAATGGTTTGATTTGATTTTAGTTTGCTTTCCTGCAGTATGCATTAAGAACAGTGGCGGATATAGATGGGATTATTTTTTTTTTCTTTTGTTGTTTTGAAAGCATGAGTTTAGGTACTTCCATGATTCCAGGGTGTGTTTTGTGGTTTTAGAGTCTTTGGGATGGCTCTTGCAGCTAATGTGATTTCTCCAGTCAGATTAATAAGATTTACAGCACAGTGAGGAGTGAACCAATAGGTATCACACTGGTCAAGAGAGTGCAGGCAAGAGAATTTGTGCTAGGGTTTGGATTATGTATTGATTCTCCCCCATCAGTGGAGAGCTAAAACCCCAAGACTCAGTATCTGAAATTGCAGGGCTTAGGCTGGATCTTAATTCTAGAAGTCAGTTTTCATCCTTTTAAATGAATGGGTTGCATGCCAGATTTGATGACTCTTCAGATCTGGCAGATTTGGAAGCAACTGCCAATGTTTCAGCCAGCTCTTTGATTTCAGGCCCCACCCTCACTGCTTTTGCCACTTAGATAAAAAGTAAAAAACTACAGAAGACAGGAACTGTGTTATTCCCCATAGAATGGAAAGTCTTTAATATGCACATCAATAATTAGGCTCGGATGCTCTTACTGCAAAGTAATTTGCATTGGCTTCTGGGTGTGCTCTCTCCATTTGTGCTAGTAAACTTGTTTCACAAAGCAGCTGAATGAAACTTTCATGGAGTTGCTTTTATCCAGAAGAGCAACAAATAATTAAGTAAATCTGTAAGAGGAAGAATTGGCACGAATTTGAAAGGCAAAACTTTATAATGGTGAAATACTTACGTAATTAAGAAAGTCTTACTGCCTGAATGATACCAAAAAAATAGCAGTTACAAGCAATGGATTTTTGGCAAGTAAGATTTGGTTTAATCACATAAAACAGAATCTGTATAATCTTTAGTTTATGCAGTTATCCAATTACATGTAAGCTTGACATTAACACTCAGATAATCAGATTTGATTAAACCTTTTGAATTTGCACAAAAATCTGAACTATTTTTTAAAAAATCAAATGTTTTCTTCAGTGTATGGATAAAGATGTTCAAGGCACTGCCACAGTATGCCACAAGTCTAATGAGCAGGATTATAGAGTAAATATGCAGTTGATTAATCCACTGACTATTACTTAGCAAATGGGCCTTAAAGAAAAGTGAAATGTGTAATTGTATGATGTTGTTCACTTGCTTGCTTGGTCTCTGAATCATCAAGTTTTTAATGTTTTCAGGAAGAATATATAAATCAGATTAATGTTACATATATAGCACAATAGAAATGTTTTCATCTAATTAGGCCTAAATTTCATTCTCAAAAAGCTGTATCTTGTTTTCTGGCACCAACCAGCAACTTCTCAATTTCTTAATTAGAAAAATATTTTTCTATGGTAGTGTTTGCCTTTTTGAGTGAACTCCAGGATTTTTTTTTTTGTTTGCTTTTTCCTCAGAGCTGTTTAGTTTGTGCTTTTCAGTATAGTCAACTCAGACAACTTCATGCAGTGCTTTCATGAGTGTAGTTTATTTTCTGATTAATTTTGCCAAGGTAGTCTTTACTACTTGATGTATCCTAACAACCGGGTCATGCAATGGCCACTGCTGCCCTTTGATCATCTTCTGATAGTTGGCATTGTACAAATAAGAACTGCAATGCCAGAAGTTCTTCTACCTGTGAAGCTTTCTTCATAGCTTTTGTGGTTCTTCACTGATCTGGGAACTATTTGAGTTGCTCCTCAGGAGCTGTCTTTCTGCAGGTGGATCCATACCAAAGTGGGGGACCCAGTTAAAAGCTCATAGCAGCTTGTTATGCCACATGTAATAGCTGCTTATTCACAACATTATCTTTGTGCTCTTGAAAGTCACAACTCTGAGGAGCTGCACTTTATCAAGGATCAATCTGCTGTTAATCACAGCACTACTGTAAGGCTAATAAAATCTGTATGTATTCATAACTGTTTCCCTTGCTAGTAAAGCTTCCATGTCCCTCCTATAGCATATATTCTCTCAAAGACACTACTAGCTTTTATAGTCTGTACAAAATCATTACGCATAATCCTTTCCCGTAAGGTCTAGAAAGTCTTGCTTTTATTCTCTTTTTAATTAAAGTTGTTCTTTCTAATGCATTGAGGGGTTTTGTTGTCTATGTACTGGGAATTAAAATTATATTTCAGGACTTGCATTGAAAGTATTAGTGTTGGTACTAGCCAAAGCTAAGATTGAGTATGAGGGGGAAAAAAATGAAAATAAAATTATATCCATGATCTCAGAAGTTATAGAATTCATGGCAAAATACCAATCGATGGGACTGAAAACTAACCTAGCTCATCCTTCTGCTGCAGGGTAAGACTTGTAGTTGACTAGTGTTTGTCTAGCCTGTCCTTCAATGCATCCAGTAATTGAGATTGGACGGCCCTTTCTGTCATTCACTCCTGCAATGTTATACACCACTATCAAGCTTTGCTACCTCTTACCCCTCTTCACTGAGTGTGGAAAACCAAATTTACTTTTTTATGTATGACCAAGCCCCTCTGTACTTTGTGGGTTGTCACTCTTGACTCCTGGTTTGCTGATGACCCCCTCCCTACACCCAAGCACACAAAACTTTTTATTTTTTCTCTCAAGAATGGCCTTAGTCACCTTGTTCTTAACCTGCGTTTATATAATGAGTTATTAGTGTGTAAGTAAAGAACATATCCTTTCATGTTTATTATTTTGACAATTGTTGCACCTAGGTTTGAGACCCGGAAGGGACAGTTACTACTCTAGGCAGCATATGAACTTCAGAAATTGTGGCTCTTTCCAGGGAACTTTAGATTGATGAGTTCATTTCTGATTTAAAAAAAAAAAAAAACAACCCACAAAACAACACCAACTCCTTCAAACCCAACACCTTTTGTGTAAAAGTAGGTAGGTAGGACATGAAGATGAAATTCGTCTTAGTCCTCAATGCAAAAATAAGCATTTTAGTTTTGTAGTTCAATGTACTGAATAGTCCGAAGAGCAATAAAAGTAAAGCTGTAGCAAGCTTTGGCATAGTGTAGCAACCAAAACTGATCAGGTTCTTGGGTGTAGTAGACCATGCTCTCTTGGTAATCAGTGTTTAAGTCTCAGCTGTGGTAAAGTGGCTTTGGTTGCAACCAGTTAATCCTTAGATATGGGGGGAAAAGCTAATGTAGCAGCTGTGGCTGCAGTCCCCAGTTTAGGGAGGTGACTGCAACAATCCAGGCAGAGGTTGTGGGGACAGGGATGCACACACAAGTCACAGGCCCAGGTGACCGACAGATGGTTTTCCTATCAGGTGATGGGAGCGCAAGTTAGCACTGGCAGCGTCTTCACCCTGTATTGTTTTGTCCTTGTACAGCAGCTAGAGGGAGAAGACTGCTGAGTTAACGTTCTTGTTGAGTGTGAATACTGCAGGAGTTTCTAAATACAAGTCAGATGTGCTGCTTTGGTAGTGAATATATCAAACATGGTCTGAGAGCTAGTGCAAAACCTTCCCATTGGTACAGTCTTATCAAGACCAACTTATAAGTTAGGAATGAATGGGGTTGGGCATTTTTTTTGGGGGGGGGGGTTGTTGGATTTTTCTGTGTGTTTTATTTTTAATCTGTTTGGTTATCAAATGTCTTCCTTGGAATGGGCTTACAAATCTGTATTGGAATAAGATGGTATAAGGGAAAGGTAATAAAGTGTTAGAGGTGAGCCCTTAATCTATGAACCTGTGTCTGCTTTAGAGGTCTGTGAGTAAATAACTTACTCTCATCACAAAAATAACTGCTGGTATAAAGGTGTGCATTGAGAAGGTGGCAAGCTTAGGACAGGATCTTGTTCTGGTTCCTTGCAGTTGTGCAAATTTAGTCAAATTGCACCTATGTACATCTGAGTAGTTTTCAAGAGAGTTGGTAGAAGGATGTTCTCAGTAGCAAAGGTTAGCTAAATTGGTATATAAAACTGAGGGGTTTTGTGTAAGTGAATTAAATCAATTCTACAACTGCTTACATTGGATGTTCATGAAAAGCTAGAAAACTTAGCACTAAAATTTCAAATTTAAGTAGATATAGGTTGATATATCAGCTGTATCCACCATATTAATAACGTCCATTACTGGCAGAGAAGCAGATTGATCAGGGAGTCGTTTGAATGCGGAATATTTATTTATTCGTAGAGACTCTGATATTAGAGAAATTTTACAAAATCTAGCTAGTATTTGTTCTTAAAATAACTCCTGAGATGTTTGTTAAGACATTTCAGTCACAATTACGCACCAGCTCTCTTGTGGAAAGTTAACGATTCCAATGAAAACAAAGGAAGAGAACGGTATTACAGATTGTCTTTTCTAGTATAAAGCACTCTTTAAAGGATTATTCTCTCTGCTTGTATTTACATAGTAATAAAGATTTTTGACTTCAGGTTATTTTTTGTTTCCTGGCAAATGTCAGATACAGCATTTGCTGATTTTTCTGTTTCAATAGTACAATCATCCTGAGTGAACATGAAGCGAACACAGAAAGTTGAAAATGGAACTGAAGAGTTTAAGTATCGCATGATAGGTCACGCTCACGTTGCTCTAAGTGTTGCAACCAGCATCACCAGCATATAACAACTGAGCTTCTTTTCCTGTTAATCCTTTGTCTTTGAAAGGCTCCCATTTTCCAAAAAAAAAAAAAAAATCAAAAACAAAAAAAAAAAAAAAAAAAGAAGGAGGAGTGGAGAGAGAGAAACCCTGGGGTGCATCATTTTCCCAGTGCTGTTTGCAAGCCTATGATTGTTGCTGGAGATCATCAGGCTTTCTGTTCTGTATAGGGAGCTCATTCCACCTGTTGGCAAAGGTCTGAGCTGCAGCATGTCTTTACCATGGCTTTTTTGCTGCTCTCTGCTTAAGTGGGACAGAAATCTGCAGCCTTTCATGGACCCCCAGCGCTGTAACGTGGGGTCCTAGCTTTCTCCTTTCTGATCCCCTTAGCAGGGCCCCAGGACAGTGGGTGGGAGAGCTGTGCTGGGGAGAAACCTATCCAGCAGGCTTAGTGTGGGCTGCCCAGTTACCCAGCATATGCAGACCTTTGTGCTTTTATTGACATGTAAGTACTTTAAATGAATATTATTTCATCTGCAGGTTCTACAAGAGCAATCTACTGTGTTTGTTTGTCTTCTGATTGTTGGATCAGTTACTCCTTGTGTGCCAGATGCCTAGTGCTGCCTCTGGTCCATGGTGGGAGCAGTGTGACTTCTCAGATCAGGTTTCCAGAGGATCACAGGAATAAATTCAGAATTTGTTTCTGCAAATAATTTCCGTTGTCTGCTTGCAGTTTGCTGTTTCCACAGAAATTTTTGGCAGTGTACATGTTTGCTTGGATTCTCACAATTGTTTTGGTAAGCATATTCTTTCCCTTGACAGGCCTCTCTTGGCAAATATTTCAAATTCCTGTCTTTTTTTCTACATTTTAGCTTTTTTCAGGATTTTTAGCTGCGGCTCTGTTATTTCTAAGGGTGGCTCTACATGGCAGTACATGAATCAGAATTCCTCAGGTTTACACAGAATTCCTGCTTTTCTTTCAGGGTATAGAAGAGTTTGTGGCTAACAGTAATGAGAGAAGGAGTCAAAAAAAAAAAAAAAAAAAAAAAAAAGACAAGCAACCTAGGGAGAAATAAGCAAAAGTCGGAGTGGTTTAAACTAGATGGGGAAACTAAATTTTTGAAGGAACTGAAATTCAAAATTTTCAAAATTATTGTAGATAAAATCTGAGTTACAAAATAAAAAATAAGCTTTTTTTCTTTCAGTAGAGAGGTTTTGTAGTATTAAACTTTTGGTAACATTGAAACATTTGTGTACCTCATGAATGTCCACAGTTAATTTTTATCTCTTTAGTCCTTGGATCCTGGAGCCCCATCTACTCCCCAGTCATCTGCAAGGGGCTAGTTACCACTAGAAGCTTTGGAAGTTCAGTATCCATCCAGGGTATGGATAAACTGGGTAAGTCAGGACCACAGCTACCACCAGCTGAGCTTCCAGCTATATAATTTCTACGTAAAATGTCAATATAAAACTGTTTCATCCTAAAAGTTAAAATCAGCTAGAGTTTGGTGCAGAAGTTGTGATGAAGTAGACAAGGAATAGGGCTAACATACCATAAGGAATAGAGCTAAGGAAAGGAACCAGGCAAATAGAGGCTGATAGAGGTACCTGGAGAGGTGGGGCCAAGAGTCACAAAATGGATGGGAAGTAAGGGAAGGATAACTAATGGTCAGAAGATAAGGCATAGAGAAGCAGCTACAGGCATGGAAGCAGGAAATGTGATCACTTTCCTGTAATCAGGAGCTTATATGTCCATTGATTTAGGCAAAGAATGTTTTGTTGTGTGAGTAAGCATCTGGGGCTGAAAACAAGATCCAATTTATTGACGTAGCTTTTGGCAAAAGCAAAGGTAAATAAAATAATTTGATTTTTGTTGTGATAATAACATGGTCCAATTCTGATTTTTAGTATCTAATCTTGCCTACACCACCTTGAAATTGCTCATATGAGGATAAAGAAGAGGGAAGAAATTAACAGGGAAGGAAAGCTTATCTACTTTTTTTAAAGTACTGCTCTTACAATTTGTTTCACTGAAAATGTAACTTAGAGGGAACTGAAAACAAGATTTTACCATAAAGGAGCAGATTAAATGAAGACTAGCCAGAAGTTTTAGCTGTTTTTTTTTTTTTTTTTCTTTTCTGTGTAAAATGATGGCTAATATATGTGATGGAGTGTAATTGAGAGGCTTTTAAAAAATAGTTTAAATGTAATTATTTTTTATATATTAAAAAGTGGCAACTGTAGAAGTATTTTCCTGGTTCTACTACTAGTTTCATTGTTCAGCTTTGAGCAAATCAGTGAAATCTTTAATGCCTCAGTTTCCCCTTCTTGATATGCAGTAAAGTTAATCCCTTAGAGTGCCATGTAGTTTAATTCAGTATTTTTTTCAAGTCATGCTTCTTCAGGCAGAAATACAATATGTTGTTTTAATAGATGTATCTTAGCTTTCATTCAAAACTTTCTGCCCAAAACCTGTTTTATTTTTCTTAAGTGTTTTAATTAAGAACACTTGTTGTGCCTTTGATTCTTCTTAAGTGTGCAGCTTGCAAAGAATAGTAATCTCTTTTATGTGTTTGCTGAAGCACATTGATTTGTTTCCACTTGTTCCTAGCTGGCTGGTGTTAGGACCCAGAAAAGAGACAGCAGCAGCGTGATATAAATAGAGTACCAGAATGGGACAAAGTTTGAGGAGAAAGCATGACATCACTCGGACTTGCTCTCCACCCAAAAAAGATCTGGGATGGAGGTGCAAACGTGAGCTGGACAAGTGAGGACTTAGCAACTCTTTTCAGTTCAGTTTCAGAGTAATAGAGTTATATGCTCTATGTGCTATAAGAAAGTACTTTTTCTTGCTTGCAAAACTGAAACTGGCTTCAGATCTCTGACAATGTGAAAGTAATTTGAAAGGAAAAGGCAACCGTAGGAAGAAAGTTGAAAACAAGATCTTTTCTTTTTGGCACAGATTGTAACAGAAATATTTGACTTCTTTCCATGGAACAGTACAACTTCTGGATCTGATGCACATTTCTGTTAATTTTCCTCCAATCACGGTAATTTATTTAGAGTTAAATGAAGAGATCAAAGTGCGAAGCAAACGAATACTACTTAAAGGTCTGGAAGGATATTTTACCATCACTGAAGGAATGGACTTTTTGAACTTTAGTGGAAAATGTACCTTTTAATACAAGAAGTAGCAAAGGAAAACTTGTGATTGAAATCTTACAGAAATTAGATTTCAGTTTTACTTTTGACCTTAAATAGACCATGGAGAACTTATCATCTCTGCTCTCTTGTCATTATTCTCTGCTGATTTTATTTCAGTACAAATATCAGGTAATGTTCTGAATATGGTCAGTGTTAAGATATATTTGGATTCCTCTTAGGAAGTTTTGCCTCACTGTGTCTTATTATGTTATGTTTTATGTGCAGGTGTATGGAAACTATTCCCAGTTACCCAAACACCCAGGTAAGTAATGTTATATTTGCATTTTATGACAATGTGCTTAAATGTTTATTTGCTTTTTCGGTTTTTATTTTTTAATTTTCTTAGCAGCTTGAAAGAAACTGTTTTCCTATGTTTAATGTCTGCTATGTATTAAAAATGAAATAGTCTAAAGTATTGGACTGTACCAGTCATTTTAAGTTCAGTAACTTTCCTTCTGAAAATTCTGTGCAGAATGGAGAAAATGGTTTGCATTTGACAGATAGAAAACATAAACTGTTTTATGGTTTAGTCCTTTTTTTGAGCATGACTTTCTGAATCAGAACTCTACTCAGCCTGTTTTCTTTTTCCCCTCAATGAGTTCAGCATTTTCAATTCAATGATTTACAGTTAGATACGCCAGCTTGTGTACTTTGCTGTAGTTTTGCATGGCTTTAAGTCATCTCCTCTCCTCCTAATCTTCATGCCTCAGTTTTAAATTGGTTATAGACCATATTAAGGTTATCTCATATGTTTTCAATGTAGAAAAAACTTATTCAAAGCTTAGTTGGGGTCTGTGTGTAACTGCAGAATTCTTCTGGTTTTATATAAATAGTTTAACCTCAAGCCTCATGGTGGAGTACAAGTACAATTTAACTGCTTTAGCAGTGCATGTATTGCTTTGTGCTTTTAAGTTTTAACCATATGTAATTATTTTCAAGTGAAATACAGTGCGATGTGGCAAAGCCATGTTGTCGGCTATTGCAATAGCTTCACCCCCATTAGTTGCTTTTGTTCTGCCTTCACTGGAAAGCAAAGTAGTACAGTCTCACTTTCTATAGATGAGGATCACCGGCTTCTAACTGATGAAACAGTATGGGGGGGGAGGAGGGTAAGCTTCCCGTGGTAAAGGAGAATGTTACACAACACTTATTTTGTAGTATAGTGTGTGTGTAAGTGTGAGTAAAGCTTTCTGAATTGGAGCTAGGCTTGTAAAAAGGTCCTGTGATCTTGTCTTAAACACAGCATAGTTACCTATTGAAAGGATATTGCCTTGAATTCAACTAATACTTGGAACAGGTTTGTTTTCGGAGGTCTTCTGAAGGCTGATAAGATAGTGGGGCAACAGTGTGGCTTTGTGTAGTTCAGAACTGGGAGCTGGGAAAGCCGCAGACATGCAGTATGGGTCTAGACCATTAACTTTGCTGTATATCTATTTTCCTTCCAGTTATTTTTGCCCATTTTTTTGTAACCTTTTAAATGTAAGCTCCTTAAAATATAGCTGCTTCTTAGGAGTTTGATGCCAACTATGGCTTTGTTGCTATGCTGCTACTACTGCTAATAATATAATTCTTGTGCCACATTATGACAGAGGTTTTTTGGCATAAAATTATTTTCTCCCTGGATTTTTCATTTCTGTTTGTCTCAATATTTTTTTTTCTGCCACCTCTCTTAATTTTAATCCTTTTTCTGTTTTGATACATAAAGATATAAATGGGAGCAAGAGAAATTTGTATATAAGCACACCGTGAAACAGCAGGCATGCTCTGTGCTCTGCGGAGTGGAATTAGTAGTTCGATTAAAGTCAGATGGAGGTATGTTAGCACAGGTAGCCTATGTGGGTGCCCTTAATAGCACAGCAATTTATAGCTTCCTTTAGCAGCAGTCAGAGTATGTTTTTTGAAGATAAAAATTAAGCACATGTCCAGATGTAGTTTATGTGAATGCAAAACCCCTTGTTCCTAGATCCTGTTTCCTTGGCATGCTTTGTCACCCTCAGCTTAGTTGAGTTTGGCTTGCCTGGAACTTTTAGTTTGGGTTTTGTATATGCTTATTCTGTGTCGCTATTCTCTTATGTTGCTAGTACCCTTCTCCTTTTGTTAGTGGTTGTGCCTTTCTCTGTGCCTTCCAAATATTTAAAGGAAAAGTATAGGCATAGAATCTCATCTGTTTCTCTGAAGACATCCCCATCTGTGGTATGACAACTGCAAACAGTTCTAGTAAGGTAGGCCAATAATAGATCCTGGTCAGTTATGAATCATTTGTCAGATATTGTTTAGGAATGAAAATTCCTGGGAATTCTAGTTCCTTGAACCAGAGAGAGCTGAGTTACCTATGAGTGAGGCAGGAGCAGTAGTAATATGCTATAGAGGCTAAATATTCCCCCATGCATTCCCTTCTCAGTGCTCTGTACTATCCACGGTGTGTTTAGAACTATCAGTAACGTTTTGAAATTAGTCTTGAATGACTTACTTAACTGTTACTTCAACAAGTGCAGTCTGGTACAGTAACAGGGATTTAGTCTGAGATTGTTGCACGTTTTAAGTGCAGTTACAGTAAAAAGCAGTTGAGCCTTAAAAACGGATTTTCTGCAGTGATCAATCAGATGGTTTTAATCTACTCTGCCATTTTGATTTATCATCTTGCTTATGTGCTGTACTTGATTTACATAAAATATCTTGGTTCACTATTGACTTCCCTTATTGCTTTTCTCTGTGGCAACTTACTATGCTCCTTGTTTGCTCTTACTTTAATAACCTTTTCATCTGTATTTCTTGAAAGGGTTCAAAGTTCTTGCATCAGCTTCCCATTACTGGCCATTGGAAGATGTGGATGGAATTAATGAATTTCGGGATACAAATGGAGGTAAAGGTTTCGTTGACAATGGCAATGACATAAGTATTGTGGCAGTCTGTAAGTAGAGAGGGATCAAAAGAAATGAAAGGGGTTAGATTTTATACCACAGCAGTTGAGGGGTTTTTTTCAGTTAATGTTTTTGCAGTGCTTCAGTGTCCAAATGATAACGTATTTGTGAACTGATTCTTATTGAATATTCTCAGATGTTTTATGGGCTGTCTACACGTTGTTAAGGTTATAGAGAAAAGAGGTTTATGATGCAAAGAGTCATTGCAATCACATTGTTATTGGCTCCTTTGGTACATGCTAATACACTCAGTGACCAAGATAGCTGGCTATGCTGGCAGTGAAGCGCCTGCTGCTTTTTTGGAGGAGTTAAGTGCCCAAATTCTTCATGCAATTTGAAAATTCTGTGTAGCATCTACAGGAAGAGAAGTTTAAGTTCTTATTGGTGTGCTGACCCACTTCTGTCTGCTTTTGGGTATTCCCTTAAAAGCAGTTTTGCAGCATTAGTTCAATTTTTTTTTGCCAGTTGAGCAAAATAAAGATAGTTTTGGTAAGACAAAACTCACTGATTTGAAAAAGTCAGTTGTCAGGACTGCAGGATCCCTGAGGGAATGATATTAAAAGGCAGTTTGGTTGGATTCGGCAGTTTTCTGGTTCTGATGTTTCACATCAGGACCAAAAAGGGTGGTGGAGGTTTTCTGGGGATGTGCAGGTGATGTAATTAATGGGACTTTGACCAAACCACTGTATCCGATAGCAGCATTATGGGCTTTCAGGGCCATTCCTTTCAGATGAAATTTCTGGATATACTCTGTCTCCTTTTGAGACTCAAAAGTCCCTTAGTAATATTCACATGGAGTGCTTTTTCTCTTCTGACATTTTAGCCAATTCCAAGTTCATTTGATGTGTATTCCCCAGTATTTCCTACACTATGGCTTACCACCTTGGCAGTAGAGCTACATAGTTTTGTACTTGTGCGAGGGGTATCTGCTGTACTACTACTGGTGACTGTAATATCTTTACCCAGAAAGATGCAGAAGATTAAATCTGGAGTTAGAGACCTTTACAACCTTACATGAAAGATGTTAACAGATTTGTGAAGTTACTGCTATTTATTATGCATAAATGGCACTATCAGTCTTGGTTCCTAAGTGGGGAAAATGATCCATGTATTGTAAGCTTAGGCTTTGACCCGTCTTGCCACAAAACTTCTTAAAAGAATGAAATTGGCTCACCAGAAATAAATCTGGGCAATATTCTGCTCTTGTTAGAGGCTGATGGCAGCATTCCTTTTGACTTCAGTAGAATCATAATTTGGCTTACAAAGTTACCATGTGAGTTCTCGAACAGTGTGTTAAAGCATTTTTCTGTACTGTAGTTTCAAGAAGAGTAAAGCACTCCATATCTAGCACTTGCGTTGCAACAAAGTTATTTTTGAAAGTGCCTGAAAGAGTGCAATTGCTATAAAATATAGCAATTGACAATTAATGTTAGATTATTTTTCAAGTTATGTTAAATTACTTCAGCAAAATTCAGAAATCTTTTCAATAGTATTTTGGGAAAGATAGAGAAGAACATAGAAAGCTCCTGATCCTACAAAGCTTCACTTACAGGAATGGGACTGGCTCACATGAGCAGTGTGACTGCTTTGACTCCTATTGTGACATTTTGTTAAAAAACTTTACAAAGGAGCCAGCTGCATTACTTTGCTGAAAAAATGTTTGGAGGACTTTGTCTTACTATTGTTGGCAAAGGATGCCAGAAGCAAAAAGTATCGTTCTCTGCAGAGCAACTCTGATAATGTTGAATTTTTCTTTAATGTACTGGATAGTTCAAATTCTTCAGTTGCTTATATTGTGTCTTATAATACACAGCTATTACTTCAGCTGCTTCCAGCAGAGTTCTTATGTATCTCTCTGAGATTTTACTTTGATATACTAGAAAAGTTTTCTTTTATAATCTAATGCAGGTGACAATTTGCTTGGTTTTGATACCATTCTGATTACACAACTCTTCTGTTTATTGCTAGAGCCTGCCTTTTTTTTTCCACTCATCACATCATGCAGTTATTTTCATTCCATATTTCTTCTCTTAAATCCTTGAAGTATCATAATCTGTCCATCATGTTAATCCATTTTGTTTGTTGAAGTCATTGTGTGTGAAACCAGATTTATATCTCTCAAAGCATTTGTGTTGTGAGAGTGTCAGTGAATTAATTTTATCATCTCAGCAGTAGAAGCAATTGAAGGGAAACAATCAACTTAAAATATAGCAAATCAAAAAAAATGTGGCCGTGTTCAGTTCCTCATCAGACCCCGTGTTTTCCACATCTGTTTATCTTGAGGTCTTAGCATGATATTTTTTGCTTTAAGAGCATTTGCCTTTCCCTTCTATAATCTCAGTTGGTTTAAATCCCAAATCAATGTCTATTTACTTCCATGGGCATTCCCTCAAGCTCTGTTTGCCTGCCCAGGGTAAATAATTACAGTGGGCAATGTTAAATTACCAAAATTAAAAAGCTTGAGAATAAGATTTTATTGTCAGATATAAAACAGTCAGGGATTTTCCTTATGTTTAGAGGGGCTTTCTCATATTTTAATTTGTGCCCATTGCCTCTTATCTCTTCACTGTATATAACTAAGGAGAGTCTGGCACTATCTTTAGTGTCATTGTGTATTTATACACATTGGTAAAACCCCTGAGCTCTCTCATGTCCAGGCTGAGCAGTGCCAGCATTCTTAGCCTTTCACTGGACTTGCTCCTGTAAGTCCATGTCTCTCTTGTACTGGAGAGTCCAGAACTGAATTGCACACAGCTTTTGCACCAGTATAATCAGGTTTGGTCTAATTCCAGAGCTCTTTACCAACATGATCATATTTTAGAGCCCTTCATCAGCAGTTGTATTTCTTAATAGTTTTCCTTCTCAGTGTACAGTAAGGAAAACCGAAATGTTTAACTGATGCTGTATTTACTTACCTGGTGTAGTTAAAGAATGTAACATTCACAAGCATGCAAGTCCTTAGGAGAAGTGGTTGCATGATAACTTTAAAGGCCACTGATCAATATCTATATGTTGAGAGATGTGAACTGGTCAATTCATAGCTGATTGTGTTTATTCATTGTTTTGCTTATTTGCTTATTTTCTTTTGTTGTTCCACCCAGCTCTAAGAATCCACAACTTCACTGTGCTTCCTTCCCATAACTCTACCTTTGTATATACCAATGACTCTGCCTACTCTAACTTCTCTGCAACTGTAGGTGAGGATTTACATATTTTTTGTTCTGCATTTGTCAAGGTTGGATGGTTCTTGTAACATTGGATTCAAAGTTAACACTGAGTTTTGATTCATGTGGACATGTGGTAAAGGACTGTTTATGCTTACATTGTCATCTGTTATTGAAAAAGCACTCTTGCAATGTTACCTGAAGTACCCTGAACTCCTGGGAAGAGACATCTTCGTGCTAAGCGATAGCCCATGGGAGAATGGGCCCCAGTGGTCCCTCGAAACTGATAATATTTGTAGTGCACTTAAAATAAACTGAGATAACATTTTGGAGGAACATAAAGAAAATTAGATTGATTCCTTTTGCTTGCCTTTCAAGGTTAAAAGGAAAAAGAAGCAGTTTGCTTTTCACTATTTCTTAGTAATTTTTAGAGGACACATTAAGAAAGACAAAACTAAGCAAATTTGCAAAGCCACGAAGTAAGATTTTTGTCAAACTTGATGTCCTTCGTTAACATGATTAGGTTTTTTTAGTTTTGTTTGGTTTTTTTGGTTTTTTTTTTTTTAAGGCAAGCAGCAATCTGTGTAGATATGTCCTTTTAATATTTCTTTTTCCTTTTTTTACATCAACACACCAGGAGATAAAAGAAAAACAGAAAATGACAACTCTCCAGGCAGAAACCTGATGATTGGAAATTAGCCACATCTACACAAGCAGAAGCTTAGTCATATAATTTAAATCACTAGCATTCATACTTGTGTAGGTGCAAGTGTCCACTTTACAGTTAGGTCAGATTTTCCAAGAAGTAAACTAGATGTGAGTTAAAACCTAAGGAGAAGGATGGAAATGATAGAACTGTCATTAGGGCTGCTCAGATTCTTGGAGTTTTATATTTGAATGCTAAACCCCCTTTTTTTCTACTTTCTAACAGTGAAAGTGTGCTAGCAAACGTGAACTCTATTAATAATGAACTTCAAATGACCCTAATTCTATTCAGTGCTTTCTTATCTGCTATGTAGGCCATTTGCATAGTTCACACATAATAAGATATATTCAGTACGAATATTAAAAAGAGTGACATCAATGGCAAGGGAAATACTATGGAAACAGACATGCATTACCTTATGAGTAAATCTGGCTAGATGAGGTTAGAACTCAAGTGACTAAAAAATGTTTGCTTCATTCTCTGATACACACTGAAATTTTTAAAGGAAACTGAATTTTATCTCTCAATTAGAGGCAAAACTTGTTGACTTCTTCATCAAAGAAGGGAAGATATGAAATGAGACTTATCTGTATGGTTCTTGAAAAAACCCAAACCCTACAAAGTCCCAAGAAATAAACCCCCACCAAACTCAAAAACAAAACAGAAAAAAAAATCCTCAAGCAACAACAACAACAAAACACACAAAAAAATCCCCCAACAAAAGTAAACCTACGGTTGGGACTGGATAAACACAGGAGGTATACAAGTGTATTAAAATTGTGTTTCTGGGAAGTTTTGATTTATACAGATATTAAACTACATTTTTCTTTTCTTTTAGATATTGTAGAAGGAATGGTGAACAAAGGAATTTACGTCACTGAAAAGAAGGGAGTTACCTTTCTCTTTTTTGGAAGCTATCAAAATTCTTGCATTAGTAATCCAGAAATTTGTGGACCTGAAGGTTAGTAAATTCATTAATTGCTATTAACATTTCCTTTGCTGTCAAATTATGTAATTCAGTGACTATTGTTTCTTTCCTCATTGGAATGAACTCTGAAATCCTAGCTTGATGCTTTCCTTTATTGACTTTTAAAACAGTTGAGTATTGCTGAAAATTTAGTCTTTCCTAGCTGCAATTTAAATTGGAATTAATCACCAGCTACTGAGATCAATGATGTACAGTGCAATTAAATCAAACAAAAACTAAAATAAGCTTTCAGTGCCCCAAAATTTTGCCTGTGGCACCAAGTTTGATCATATAAGAGCTACGGTTTGACAAAGAATAGAAGTTGTCCTACAGATTTCAAGTTCAGTTCTAAGAGCCATTTTTTCAGTGTGGCCTCTTAGCAGGAATGTGCTTTTTTTTGGCTTTTGGTTTGGTTGGGTTTTTTTGTTTTTTTTTTGATCTATCTCTGGAGATAACAAAATTGTTATTTCTCTTCACTTTCCTCTTCTTGGGCTATGGTCGCAAAATAGCAGGTAGAATGGGGGCACAGGTTTGACAATGTGCTGATTACAGAAGGTTATTAAAATTGTATGGGACTGTCAAACCAAACATACAACTAGTCACTAGCATAAAACATTCACTGAAGACTTAACATTCAGTAGAAATGGATCAGTAGAAAATTGTGGCTTTTCATACGTAAACTCCAGCAGTCCTTAAGCTTGAGAAGTATGGTTAACATTGCATTTTCTGGCTTTTATTGGTTTGGGCCATTCTTCAAAGAGGTAACATCACTTGAAATAGGTTTGTTTGTTTGTTTGTTTGTTTGTTTTTTAACTGCTAAAGCAAGAGCCATGTATGAACTTTTTAAGAAATTAGTTAAAACTCAGACCAGATGGTACATGGCTGTTACCTGAGAGTATTAGGAAAAAGTGATTCAGTGTCCTACCATAGGTATTTTTCTGATACTTGCTGTATCTTTTCATACCTCTTTTTTCATACCACTTGGAAATACAAATAATCAGTAAATCATATTATTTCTACATCTATAGTATAACATAATGATAACAATAAATTATTTTTATAGTACCACAGCACCCCCAGTATCTCTGTAACAAGAACATTAAATCCATAAAACACTGAAATGTTCAGCAGATAAAATATGAAGTCATATAAACAGTAAGCACTAAATCACAGTAGCAGTATAAAAAAAGGGGGGGGGGGGGGGACGCTAAGCCAACACCTCTGTATCTAAACAACGTGTCTTTGTTTTTCTCCAAATCAGATAAAACCTGCAGCAATGATAAGATATAATTTTATTCAAGCCTCCTATTGCTTAAACATCCTTTGGTGTGTGTTTGTGGCATTTGTGTGAAACTAGTGTTAAGTACACTTAACCAGGGAACGCTTTCTGAAAGGATCTCAGGATATTTTCAGATGAAATATTACAACCTATGAAACAAAAATCACATTATTTTTTCCTAGGCTAAATTTCATGACAATTTAGAACTCTGTTTTGACTTGAGAAAACAAATTCTTCTTGTTTTTCAAATGTTGAAATATTCTTCCCTCGCTTTTCCTCCTTTCATGAGTAATTTTTAAACAGTGTTTTTTTGTAAAGCAATTTTGGCCTCATTGAAGTGGCATTTTCAGTCAAAAGAAACATTTTGGAAGATGCAAGAGAATGTTCTCTTAATAGTCAGTTTGAACACAGGAGGAGCTGAATTTGGTCAACATGTGAGAAGTTAAAATACAGAAAAATTAAAAAAGCAGTCACACATAAGGAGTACACATAAGGAGTCACACATGAGAAGTACACGTAAGGAGGATTTAGATCCACAGTTTTCCTGTAACTACAGGATGATGAGTAGCTACCAGGGTAGTCCAATAGGACAGACAGTGAAATATGGGAAGCCATCTCTACTGCTGACATGCTTTATTACTTAGTATCTCTGCCTACGTCATTTATACTTCATCTCCCAGCCTGTAAAGGAGGAATACCAGCGCTTCTTTATCTCTCAAATGTGGTGAAATTCTGGAAAAAAAAAGTAAGAGGCTTTGGCAGAGGAATCTCATTAATAGCAGTAATAAATTAACATGGTCAGTGTTGGTGGCCCTTTGAGGTGGTGGAAGATGATGGTATGCTTCACTGGTGTGGTAAAGAAACTGAAGTATGAACTCAGGCTTGTCTGCTAATGAAGGTATTGCAACTTGCTTACAACAAGCCTCAAATTCTTCAGCTGAGAGTTCGCAGCATTTAAAGCTTTGAGCCCATATCCATCAAGATCTAGCAAACTGGAATTGATGATGTTCACATACTGATTGATTCTTAGGAGGCCAATGATAATTGATTAGCATTTCCACAGTGCTTATTTTATCATGTTTAAAGTGTTTAGGGAATAGTATGCATATCACGTAAATCGATGTATGCTGTCATGAGGATAAAGAGAACAATTAGTCAGGAAGATACTACAGTTATTTAATCTGTGATAATATAATTTTAAACTTTTCTGCTAAGAATATGTGAAACAAAAGAGAAACTACAGTCCAGATAGTAGAGGGGAAAAAATTTCTGATGACTGTACTGAGCTGTTTCAGACCTTTCTGTCTTCAAACATATAATTGTGAAATAAACAAACAAAAAGTTGTTTTAACAATAAGTGTGCATAATAGCTTGAGGGCTTCAGTACCTTGTGCTGAGCTATCTGGTAGCAAATTGGTGAAGTTCATACTACCTGGGAGGCCTGCAGAACTGCTCACTATAAAATCATCCAGACAAATACTTTGACTAGACATCCAAGGAGCATAGTCAGAAGGTTAAGGGAGATGATTATTACCCTCTGTTCAGTGCTCATGAGGGCATATCTGAAGTACTGTCTGCCATTTTTGACCCTTGATACAGAAGAGAGGCTGACAAGCCAGAGTGAGTCCAGCAGATGATTTAGGGGGCTGGATAGCAGGACATGGGAGCAGAGGCTGAAGCTTTTCCTTACTCCATGGAAAAAAAAGACAGTGCTAAGGGCTGTCTTCAACTACCTGGCTGGTTATAGAAGAAGATGAAGCTAAACAATCTGGAGATGCGCAATGAAAACATGACAGGCAAAAATGTAGGCACATTGTACCACAGGAAATGCTGATTAGATCTAAGGAAATAAGTTTCCTTGCAACGTGTGTGTCCAAGAATTGGGGTAGTTTGGACAGCAAGGCTGTGCAATCTGCATGTGGAGTGACATTAAAAATCACAGCTGAGCTCTAAGCAGCCAGATCTAGCTCTGTAATTGGCCCTGCTTTCAGCAGGCCGTTTAGACTAGGTGATGTTGAGGGTTGTTGCCAACTTAATTCACTATGATTCTTTGTGGCAAACCTCTTCCGCTTCTGTACTACATAAAATTTTTCTCAACCTTCTCTGAACTCAGATTTAATTGTTAGCACTTTGTGCTATAAATGATGAACCCTTTCAGAGCTGTTTAGGCGAGCCATTTTTTTTTGTAATTTTATTTGACTGAAGAACCCCTACTGCAGGGCTACTATGAATTTGTGCAATGCAAACGAGGTTTGATTTGCTACTTGTGTTTCAGTCAAGCCTCTTGAGGTAACCTTTATTGAAGAAACAAGCCATCTTACAGAAATAATATTTATTTACTAATGTGCATTCTGAAGAGCTCTTAAATTTTACGGTATAATAGTAGAATTGACTGCTAATTGAGCAGAATGTGGTCAAAGTTAATCATGCACTTGCAGGATTGCACTTGAGTTTTGGGAAGAATTTTGTGGTATTTGTGTAGCTGGGGACCTCAGAATTTCGCCTGTGGCTCTGCAGATGTTTCTATCCCTTTCTTTTACATTGGAACTTTTCTTTCAGCAATTATTGGAGCATTGAAGTGTGAAAACACGGGTAGTAACATGCCTAGAAGAATTAAAGTGTAATTAGCAATGGTTGCCACTCAATAAGCATAGGCATGCTGGCAGCCAGTTACCCCATCAGTAGCTTGGAAGCAGTCAGTGTACCATTTCTGTCTTTGTTGGCATTTGGTGAATGTGAAAAAAAGATGCAGATGCTAGTGGAGGATATGGAGATACAAGAGCAACTTGTGTTTTGAAATAAGTAAAGATCGCAGGAGGAAAAGGGGGTCATCAAAACAGGGTGAGAAAAGTAAGGAGACTGGAGAGATAAGGCCAAAGGAATGGAAGCAAAAGCACGTAAAAAAACCAAACCAAAACAAACCAACTACCAACTTCATTACTGTTGGTGCTCAAAGAACTTTTAGTGATAGAAGCTACTCAGAAAGCAGTGATGTCCTCTGTGAATGTGATACAAAACTGAAGAAGAGATGTTTATTTGAACTGTTCTAGCATCGTTGATTTTAAAAATGCTGTCCTTATTTATGCTAGCAGATCATCTGTCCTCAAAAGCATTCCCACTCCCTTTATCCTACAGTACTGGAAAATTTTAATTGCTCTTGTTTTTTTCATTAACATCTCTTGCTTCCTTTCATCAGGAGTAACATTTTCCTTTTTCTGGAAGACCCAAGACCAACAGGCTAAGTTTCTCCCTGCCTCTGGTGGACAAGTAATTTCCAGTGGTTTCAAAATCTGTTCAAATGAAGCTGAAGGCTCAGTGGAATTTTACACCCGTGGAAATGCAATGATGAAGTGGAAAGCAAGCTTTAGTCCACCAGGTAAAGTTTGTTTTATTTTTTTAATGATTTGTTGTTCTGTTTCCCTTTATTCTTGCACAGAGGTGTATTGGTAAGAGCACAACTTAATGAAAGAGAAGTGGATATATAAGAATAGATGTAGAGCTCTGTGATTAAAAGTTCCCTTGATGTGGGCAGAGAGATAAAGTTTGAACTGAAAAAACAGTGATACTGTATTACAGAACATTTGCAATTCAGTAACAGTCCTCAGACCCAGCTTCAGTTGTTTGTGAAGCAGAATTGTTACTGGCATCAATAGATTGACTGCTTAGATGGAAAATTGTGTGAAGAATCCAAGTCAATCCCTGACAATTCGTGATATTTTCTAAAACTGGATACATGTGCTGTCTTGTACTGCCTCCTCAATTAAGACTTTATTTGGTAACTACCTAACTGGGCGTTCAGTGCTTTGGTCATTTTGCTATCTGTTGAGTGTCAAGTTTTTTGTACCATGGTGTAGTATTAATAGACATTTTGGTACATCACATATCTTCCTGCTTCTGTCTAACCTGTGTATTGCTGAGGAGCAATAATCCCTTATGACTGGAATGAATTCTATTCTTCTAGTAATGGCGTTGACAATCGCTAAACCTTTTCTTGCCTTAATTTACTACCTGAACATTGGTAAAATAGGACTTTCTCACCTTGTAGCAGCAGAGTTTTATAAAGCTTGATAAATCAGTGTGGAAATCTTATTTTAAGATAAAAGCAGCTAAATGGTAGAATAATTTATGTATTTGTAGAATATCCAGTGCAAGTGAAAATTAACGTTAGTTTATGGTTTTTTTATTCTTGAAATATAACAGAGAAACACTGATAATTTTTAATTAATCTATTTTCTTGTTCCCCAGTTTTAACAGTCTTTATGCAGTTCTTGATGAACTGTGTTTTGAGACAGAATTGAAGGGACTTTGAATCTTGGCCAATAATACTTAGCAAGTATAATTTATGAAACTGTAGAGAGCCCAAGAAAGAGTTCAGAGAAAAGCTAACAGGCATTCTGCCAAAGTATGGGCTTCCCCATGGGTATAAAGATTAATATACATGACATCAGCATTCCATAACTCACTCTTAGCACGTCCTATACAGCTCTATAGCATTACACAAGTCAGCAAAAACATACTGAACTGAAAAGACTCTTAAGTGGAATTGATTCATGGGTTTTGCTGTGATTTTTTTTTTTTTTTTAATGTTTTGCAGGTCCTTACTGGACTCACATTCTTTTTACTTGGAAATCAAGGGAAGGACTGAAAGTCTATGTCAATGGAACTCTAAACACAGCTGATCCCGATGGGAAAGTTTTCTATGATTACGGAGACCCCAGTGCAAATCTACTGACTGGAACAGAGGGGGATCAGACCAAGCGCTATGTGAATGGGGCATTTGATGAATTCATTATATGGGAGAGGGCACTTACCCCCAATGAAATTGAGCAGTACTTCACAGCTGCTGTTGGTGAGCATATGCGTTGTTGTCATAATTAATATTCTGTAAACATGCTGACTTAAAAATGTTTAGTGTGTGAGGTTTGTATTCATTTTACATCTTTTGGCTATTGAACATAATTTTTAGAGGCAGAGGTTGTCAGGTATGAATGTCACCAAAACACTCGGTTGTCTTTGACTGTGCAGTTTTTTCATCCTGGGTTATAGCTCCTTAAAAATGCCATAAAAAATTTAGCAAGACTTGAAGTATACAGCCATTGTTAGATTCCTTAGCATCAAGAGAAAAGGAACAATAATTAGACTTGAGGTAGAGCAGTATTAGGAAAGACTGACTCCAAATTTCTAACTTGCACTCTGGTTGTTATGTAGCTGAGAGCCAAGTGACTCAGTGTGTTCCAGCAGATGGGAATAATAATGGTTATCTCTCCAGTTCCTGGAATGATAAAGACTTACTAACTCCTGTATGTCTGTGAACTCAGAGCGATCAGCTGAAATGTTATACAAAAGGCAGAGGATCAGGATTAGAATAAAGACTTTGAAGACTGGCCAGTAAACCCTGCCAGTTGTTCTATGGATCTTTTTCAGTGCAAGAAAGTCTGTTGCTATTAAGTGCTTGTGTGTGAGTAGCAGTTAGAAAACATCCATCCTGGGGAATAAAGCTATGGGGCATCTGGAACGTTTGGCTTTGCTGGCAGTTTCTCTGCTTTCATTTATTCTTACTAGGTTACTGGGAGCTAAAGCAGTTACACCCATAACTCTTGTGCTTTCTAAACCCATGGGAACCATTTTTACAATGGAAAGACTTTTGAATAACACATAAATTCTGATGCATGCCTGGAAATGAGAAAGTGTGTGTGACTTCCAGGTTTGGTTATAGCAGTAAAATTATATAAAAAAGTTATTTTTATAAAAAAAGGAAAAAAAAACATAAACTAGTTTACACGTAATTGAAGTAGCTGAGCAAGAAAACTGTCCACCTGGTACATAATGAAACAATCACCATTTGCTTTGCTACACAAATAATACCAATTGCTTTCAAGATTTTTATTTTTAAATCTTTTTATTTAAAAAAAGATTTCTATGAAAGTCTTTAGAAATTCTGGTTGTGAGAGGATTCATTTGACACAGCAAATGGCTTAAGAATCTTAAAAAAAAAGTTCATAATGCTCTGGTCATGTTGGAAAAATGCTTTTGATTTGGCTGCTGTATTTTTCACAACAATCAAGGGTTACTATAACACTATCCAACTCTAAGCTACCATAAATCACATCCTTTGATTTAGTGTAACTCAGGAAGAATGTTATGTTGCTAAACTCAAGAGCAGGAGCTTTTCAGATTGACCTGCTCTATCTACATGTGTTCCCTGTTTCACTGTCAGAGAAGTATGAGTTACATAAATACAAAGAGAACTGCTTTTTAACCCCTTGAATTCTTGTGAAATCACAGCAGCCATCCTCTGCAGCATTCCATGCTCCCAAATTCACTCTAACAAATAATCAAGGCATCATGGAAAGCTCTTTCCACAAATGCAAATACTGTTCAGGACTTCAGTTTCTACTTCTTTCCTCTGTACTTCAGTTTGGAAGAAGTCTTACTGAGGCTCAAAATATCTGTTAGCTGAATGTTTGTGGCTAGCTTTTGAAACGCTGCAAGAAGAGTTGGGCCCTCTCGTTCTGCTGAGGTTTAAAGTTTTAGTGTTGTATGGAACTGGTTTCTACCTTTCAATTCCTGCTGATTTTTAGAAGGCTGTATTGCAGACTCACTGATTTATACATTCAGATATTCATGCTGTGAGCTTTTGTGAATACACTCCAAGTTGCATGACATTGGGGAGGGGGGTGACTGTTTGGGGGTTTTGTTTCCCCTCTTACATCTCTAGTTCACAGGTTTTCAGGGTCATCCTGAACTCTAAGCTTTCTGTAAAAAATAAATTTGTAGCTGCTTAGTGGAAAATGAAGCTTGATGTGTATTTTCTACGGGCTAAGGAATTAAAACACGAAGGGATGCCAGGTATTTCTCTAAGTGTGATGAATTTCAAGCCAATATTACTTGAAAGTGCTCAGGTGATTTGGAACACTTGAGAAATGTTGAGTGTTGAATTTTTTACTCTTTCCTTCCAAGTAGTGGACTGGTCAGATCTCACAAGATTTCCAATTCGAGGAATGAAGTTAAGTGAATATTACAATACTAATCAACATGGCAAATGAAAGTTATTCTTGGTATCTCTTTACTGACTTTGGAAGACTTAAAGCACAGTTGAAGCTGGGCTTACGTGGTTTGACATCAGAAACATGATAGGTCAGCCTGGTTTTGAATAGAATGGGTAATCATGCTCCTTTTGGATCCATGAGAAAAATGTGTCTTGTATATGCAACTACTGGTTTATTGTGCTGAAATAGCGTACTTGTGGCAAATATAAATTCTTGGCAAAACATAGATTAGAAGAAAATTTTCGTTCCTCTCTCGCAAAAGACCAATTAAATCCCTTTACATGGAAATGAATCATTATTATTAAAATGGAACAACTGGAAACCACCCAAAATAGAGTTTGCTCTTTTTGCCATGACAAATCGTTCATGACATGTTCACGTAGTAATTTTCTAGGGATATTGTGCTATTATGTGACATTGATTAGTAAAGCTATCTGATTAGTATTGGTTGATTATTACCTGATTAATAGTGACCTCACTGTTGCTTGAAATCAACTTAAAACGCATAACAGATATATTAACTATGACTTGCTCAAACTACTAAAGGAGGTTGTGTTTTGACCATTTACTTGCTTTATGCAAAACTGGCATGCCCCAAAAGCTTTAGTATACCGCCATTGATACCGATGTTATTTGATTTGAGGGTGCCTTGGTTTTGCTGCAAGCAATTAAAGTATTGCCATTGGCTTTGAATAGTTCTTATCTGTTATGTTTTTTTTTTAATGTGGAAATGTTTTTCTAATCATGGGTGTGATTTTTTTTTTTTTTTTTTTTTTTTTGGCACTCAAGCAATTTAGGCTTAAGATATAAGTGAACATTAACATTTGGAGATAGTAGCTGAGACCTGAGTCTCATTTTTTTCTGGTGTCTGTATGTTACAATCCCAGTTTCTCATATAAAGAAATACAGCAAGGTTACGTATGAAATTGTCAGAGGTGCCTACAGATTATAACTTATTTCTTATAAGAGACAAGATTTTTCTTTTTTATTTTCCCTAAATACTTTGCATAAATATTGGGGGAAGAGCTAGCAATGGAAGATGGATGCCAGTGTTTTAATTGTACAGTTGTCCCTTTTCATTGAGATATAATACTTGAAATTTCCTGTTTGCAAACAAAGGTCTAAGGGTTTAAAGTAAGTGTTTACAACTGATGAATCACTGCACAAAATGCCTTAAACAAGCCTGTGTAGCTACAGTACTACACGTAAGTAAAATGCACAGGACAGCACATATCAAATTTATTAACACTCGCATTTGTGTATGTGTTTTCCCCAGGCATGCAAGTTCTACTTTCTTCAACACTTCCATGGTCTGTGATGACAACCACTACAAAACCTGTGGTAGGACAGTCCTCAGAATTCTTTTCTATACTGTCCGAATCTGCATATTTTACAGAGCCTCTTCACTTAACCCTTTTCATTAATGGCACTTATTTTAGTATCCTACTTCCAAATATGCATAGGGAGAACTTTTAGTGACTGTGGGCCGAGTTAGTACAGAACTCTTAATGTGAGACAGACAAAGGGAATTAATTGCTAAAAATATTATCTATATTAGAAAATATTTCTATACTAGAAAAACAAGTAAACATTTCAGACATGTTTCATTGATCTTTGAAAGATACAGGACATTTGAAAACATGTTATGAATGTTTCTTCTTGTTTCCTTTAAAATTAGAAAAAAAAAAATCTTCCCATGTAACAAAATTTGTTTTCATCTATTTAGTAAATGTGTAATGAAAACTGTTAAAATTAATTTTTCATATGCAGAATACAATTAGCTGCAATCAACCTATGTGCAATTAGCTGTTGCAGTGTATTTTCTCTTTATTGCTATCTGCAGTGTCAAAGTTGTATTTGTTTTCTTCTTGCTCACAGAGGCTTTCAGGAAACCATAGCAGATAGGACCTGAATTGCTAATAGAAATATGAAATTTTGCCTGTTTATTGTATCTGTCTGTTTATCTGTGTGCTTTACTTGTCGCTTGGCTTCTGTAGCCTCCTAGATCCTCCTCCTCCACAGCAGTCTGCTATGCTTCAAACTCCCTTTTTGGCTAAAACAATTAACCACCTCCATATGGAATAATTTCTGATGAGGTGTCTCTCTCCTGTAGCTCTCTACAAATGCCTATCATCCCATCATAACAAATCTCACTGAGGAGAGAGGGAACTTCCGGTCCCCTGACACCATGCTGGCCTACCTAGAGAATGTGTCCTTCAGCTTGCCAAACAAATCCTTGTCAGAAAGTACTGCTCTGAGCCTAACAGAGGTAGGTGTTTTTCACATCTGTGTGTGGAGCCAGGTAACCCTGAAATTTCTCCAGAAGCTGGAATTTCAACTGCAGCTTTGAAAGTTTTTGGCGATCACAGAAAATACATGTGAAAAAAGCAGTACCTATTTTAAGGAGTAGCAGAAGGTGAATTTCAACCAGAGAAAATAGTTCAAAGGTCTCATTAGTTTTTGGGGGTATTACCTAATGCATTTGGGCCCATTGCTACAAGACACTGCAATCAAAGTAGTGACATAAGCAAAAAAGAAGCATACATAAGCTGATAGCAAACTAAATAAATTAGATGCAGGGAGCATTCTGGTTGTGGCTGTTTCAATCTGGCCCTGGTTACCTGCCCAAGTATAAACTTTTAACATCTGATCTTTTTGATTCGCTTTTTTATCACTTATCTTCCTTATCTTTTTGATTCACCTTCTTATCTTTTTGATTCACTTTAACCTTAGAAGGTTAAAATTTACCAATTACTGCTGTCTGCTCAATCTTTCATTAGCATTTATGGCTCCTGTAGTAACTGGAGGGCAAATTGTGCCTCTCCTGGCTTCTCTTTCACCAAGTCATACACTCTTCTTTCTGGACTCGAAGGGTCAGAGGCACACACCTTGCTCTGTCAGCTCTGGAGGTGAGAAGCTGTGGGAGAAGGCCTGTCTGTGCTGGTGTTCCTAGCTTTTGTGAGTCAATAGCTTTATCTTGCACAGGGTTCCAGTCACAGCCAGGACTCCTGTGCAAGCATATTTCAAATCTCCACTGAAACTGGTTCCTGGAAAGATCAAGTCCCAAGCTTAACTGAGTTAATTTATTTTTGTTTAAACTAATCCACAAAGCGTGTGTGAGGAGAAGGTGTTTCTGGCAGTCTGAGCTGGGGACAAGAGGTCAGTTTTCTGCTAAGGTAAAGTTAGCCTTCTGTAAAATGATGGGCATCTAATTCCCCGATTTCAGCAGGCTAGAAAGCTATTATTACAATAATCATCTCTGGCCCCACTGGTGATTGTTCCTTTAAGCCTGTGGTAACACCAGGGTGACAAGGATTATTTACGCAGGCAAACAATATAAATAAATTCTTTTGAAAACTACATGGACAGCAATTGATGGTTTGTGTTAAAAGCTTAGCATTTGCGAACTGTGAAGCTTGGATTTCATGGATCAGTTAGATATGTTGCAAAAACCCTTCTAAAAAGCTCTAATACATTGTTTCCTTTGTTTTGCTGAAAATTTTGTGAGGACTCTAAATTGAAAATGGAGCATCATCCCGTCACCTGTCATGCCTATTTCCCGCATCATTTCAGTTGCCATTTCATTGCTCATTCAAGCTATCTGCTGCTGCTTTGTGTGCCATGAAAGTGATTTGCAGACAGAAATGTGGGACATGATTATCTTTAGCAAAGCTATTTTGGGAAGTGAAGACAAGAGGGTTCTGATCATACGTGCAGACTCTGTCATTTATCTGACTGATGGTTAGGCTTTGCATTGTCTGCAGCTAATTCCCTGAAAGACAGGCACTGAGCACACATGCTGTTTTCAGTAAAGTTATCTGTTCTGATTGTCATATGCCTCATAGCATGAGAAGATTTAAGTGATATGCAGTAAACTTTCTGATTACTGACACATATTCATTTTGCATTGCTTCTGATAAATGTCTTGTGTTTTCTGTAATAATGGTGCTTTGCTCAATAGCTCCTATGCTCCTGCTTTCCCTCCCTTTCCAGTGTCTAACACATCTCTTTTGGAGTAACTGAGGATGCTATGACATGAGAAGAGATACTCACTGAATGCTCTGGGCAGTCTGGGCTGGGTTCTGGGTTTTGGATAACTTCTGTGCATGCCAGGTAGAATTCCATACGGAATGTTTGAGAGGAGCAGCATGGTTTGTGCTGCCCAAAAGTAGACTCACTTTGTAAAGCTCTAGTGCTGCCCTATATATTACAGTTCATAAAATCATGCTTGGAAAGCTTTTGCAGCTTTCTTCTGTGTTTCTTAATGGAACTTTTATGTATTTAATTGATGGTTTTAAGGCATTTTAACAGAGAAGTTTATGCAGGAGATGTGAGGTTTGGGGTTTTTTTTTCTTTTAATTTTTTTGTGCTCTCTTTTCTCTTTCTTCTGTTTGTCCTCAGTAGCGAGACCTCTTAGGACCAGGACTGTATCATGTTGAGCACTTGAACGGTGCCCACTATGACATATCTGGACCTCTAAACCAGTGTTAACATGCAAAAGTTAAGCAGATAATAAATTGTACAAGTGATGTGACCCAGATATGTATTTAATGCTCTTGAAATATCTAGTTCTCGAAGGCGGAAAGAGGTATTGATGTCATATAAATTTAGACAAAATGGGAGAATAATCTCACTTTAGTCTTAGTTCCAGTGTTGTCACCTCGGCTGTAGTTTAGTGATTGCAATTTGGGAGTTTCATAGTGGTGTTACTTTGAATAAATAAATTATTACTTTAAAATGTCATTGAACAGAACACAAGAGTGCTGGCAAGTGGAGATGAACCTGTGACTTGAATCAAAATGGGATTGTAATCTTAAACCTGAGAAATTCACAGCAGAGACCTGCCTTCGATCCTTACCAGGAGATGTAGTTGATAAATAATCAAATTAATGTAGTTTTATTTATTTTTTAGGTATTTTTAAAAGCTATAGAAGACTTTATGTTATTGCCCAATTGGAGTGATGTACCAGAGGTAAGACAAATAGTCTTATATTCGTAGGTTAGTTCAGCTGCATAATTTCACATGGATAGTAATGAAACTGTTTGCCCGCATTATTAATCTTGTTTGGACTGTTTTAGCAGTCTGACTGACTTATTTTGTCACATGTTACTTTCGTAGTTGCAGTAAAGAACCACAGACAACAATTATGTCATTTTCTTTTATAATATGGTTTCGAGGGTTAAAATAAGGAAACTTTATTTGCTTCTGTTTCCACATATTTCAGGATGAATGAAACAATTATATGTATAATAGAACAGATATTGTTGCTCAAATGTTTAATCACTCCTATTTTAGCACTGAACTTAGGTATTTGAAAGTTTATATTTGCTTTATAGATTGATATTTTCAATGCATATGAAATGTGCGGTAGTGCTTACCTGTTTAGGGAATTAAAGCTTTGAAAGAGATTAAAACTAGTATAGGGAAAGCTAGCTTGTATAAGTGTTCTTTCTCTTGTGGTATGCCTTTTAGAGTGCAGAGAAATAGTTGCAGGAAGATCCCAGGAATTTCCTGAGATTTTTTTTTTTTCAATCTTAAGGAAACACACACTTCAGAGACCTTTTAAAGTGAGAGGGAGAGACTAAAATAAATCAGGGTCTCACTGAACCCTAAAATGCTGTAAGACGAAAAGATAGCTAATGGGCTTAACTTTTTAGCCTAAAATTCTTGGGAAGTGGCTTTGCACTGGGGACAATTTATGTAAGATTTTGTCCACTATATGTGGAAAAGGTTGTGGAGAAGGTCACATTTGACTTTAGGTGTTTTGAATGGTGGCACACACTGGAACTCAGCATGGCACCTTCATATTTTGTGCTATGAACTGCATCTTTTTTTTGTTGTAAAGCCTTGTATTTCTTTTTCCTACAGACTTCTTACATATTTGGAAGTCTTATTCAAACTATTGACAGTGTGATGGCTCATATGACATGCAATCTGGATGAAAACTCCTTACCTTCAACTCTTGAGGGCACATCATCTGTGGCAGGTAGGATTTCGCAAGAATGCTCTCTCTGGGCTGTGTGGATGTCCTGAACACTTCTGTGCTGCGTAGCCTGTCCTTTTCCCAATGTTAAGGAGTAAATAAAAACAGATAATTTCCTGTTTTGAATACAAAGCAGTGTTTCACTTGTAGAAATACGACTGTGCAGTTAGTGTACAGGTAATCTGCTCTGTTTTTGAACTTCTTTGAGGTTACTGGGGAGGGCTTTAGAACATAAATTCTATGAAATTAATCTAGTAATACTATACTAATAGGCAGTTAAAGGACCTAGAGCTCCTATGCAGCACTCTGAAGCTGCAGATATCTGAATGCTAAAAAAGCTTAATTTTGAATGTTTCTGCAAGAGATTGCAAATAGTAGGAATAGTTTTGACCTTTTAGGATAATTTTATTTTTCTGCTGTTTAGCATCCTAGCACCCTAGTTTCATCTGTGCCTTTGGATGCTACAGGTAGCAAAGGTAATTTATCTATCCTGGCATTCTGCTCTGACTTGTTGGGACCTGTGTGAGGGGGCAAATGACCTGAGCACTCAGTAGTGCCATTAATGTATGGTAGGTACTGTTTTGAATACTCAGATGGAGCAGTAGAGGTCTGAAATAATGTCTTCAAATGTCAGTGGAAGAGTGTGTCATCAATCTGCTTTGCTTGCCCTGGTATGCTTAGTATTTGAGCACGGCTGAAGTGACCCATGGTATATTAACAGTGTGCATACCACCTTCTCTGTCATAAAAGAGCTAGGTATAAAAGGCAATTTTATACCTGGGGAATTTACTCTATTTTTTGAAAATATCTGGGATTTTAAAGTCAGGATTTTGTAATAGCTATTAGGGAAGTCTAGTTAAATAGTCAAGTAGGTTGTAGAGGCTATGTGTTTAATCATATTTTTGTTTGGGCTATCACACAGATTACACCTTGATCAAGATGCATCCTCAGATGCTGAATTTGTCCCACTATCGATTTCCATCTCGAGGACAGAGTTATATTTCCATTCCCAGTGAAGCTTTTCATGAAAAAGGTAAGGGGAGGATTTAGAGGGAGCAGCAGAGTCATGCAAACAGGGTATCCAAAAATGATTTTCCTTGAAAGCAGATTTTAGTTTGCTTTATTTTTTCCAAGTTACTAATCAGATTGCTGTTGATCATACTACCTCTGAAGAAGCAGCAGTTGTCCCGTCTTATGAATGAGTGATTGATGTGGTAGAATTTTCATATTATTTAAATTAATCTTGAATAATAGAGCTGGGCCACAGATACTGAAGCTGTTTAATTTTGACATATTTTACATCTTTTCACAGCAGAGAAGCCGTAATTTCAAAAAAACCCCACTTTTTTCATTATCTGAACCGGTTATTTTTCAGAAATTCCAAGGTGTCAGCTCAGGTATTACTTATCCCTTCATGTAAAATCACTCTTAAAATGTTGTATGAGATAAAAGTATAAAATGACAGGTTTAACCAACAGCAGCTACAGAAGTAGAATGAAGATGTAAAGTACAGTCAACGCAAAAAGCAGAACTCAGAAATCCATACCTCAGCTAACATTTAATAATCTCAAAAGCAAGGTATGGCAAAAATCTGAAGCTTTAGTCGAGACCCTAAAATAACAATGTTTGAAGTTAATTATCTATGTTTCAATCAGGGATTGAAGGAACCCATTAAAGAAAAGCATTTACTTGCATTTTCAAGTCTTTGAAAATCTGATTTATATGTCCTAAATTCCAGCCCATGGAATTTACACTGCAGAGACCTTTCTGCAGTTTCCTCTGTTGAAGGGAAGTTGGTCCCTATTCAGAAAATGCAACATCAGCTGCAAATAACCTGCAGTGAGAAATACTCTAATAATTGCTGAACTGTCTACCTGATTTGTGGTGGCAGCCTTGTTTCTTAGCACTGGCAGGGGGCTCTGGCTGGAGACTTCACTGTGAGTGCTTTGGGGCTGCAATAACTACAATTGTAAACCAACTTGTAATGTCAAAAATAGCATGTGAGAGGACTTTTTTTCCCTTTCCCGCTTAAACTTCCCTTCAGAACGTAATCATGCTTGGTATCCTGAAATGTGCTAGCCCATTAAACTTCAACTCTTTCTCCCAGCTAAAGCTTACTTGTAAGTACTTTTAGCCCTCAGGCCACACTTCTGAACTGTCTGAATGAGCTAACCTAAAAATTTATTATTCCACTTTAAGTAGTTGACACTACAAATACTTGGAACCCAGCAATAGGAATAGGAAAAGACATCTGTGTGGCTGACACTTAGAAAATACATGTCTGTCTCTTCACTCAGATGCTGGGGAACCCATAAGTATTTGGAATGCAAGCAGCAAATAGATGACCAAAGTGGAAACTGGTCGCCCATGTGTGAGTTTCATAAACTGCCAGTTAATGTCGGTGGTTGCAAAGTAGCTTTGAGATTACTGTAGCTACCATTGAGACATCCTCTGTTATGTCATGCGACCATTTCTAGTGCTGTGTGGGAATTAGTAATTGACAACTGATTTACAACTTATTTTTGAAGTATGGCTGCACAGAGCAGGCATCCTTCTGTTGTGCTTTTGATGTCTCCTGTACTGTACTGCAAGATATTAATACTTTTTAATTTGAAAGAATCATCAGAAATCTGCTGGACATGAAAATCTGTAGGAGTCAAGGTTCTTAACACGGAGTTTCAGGTCTAGAAGAGAATTGTCTCTTGCTAAAAACAGTTGCTCTGAGGAATAACCCCTGTTCCCTTTTTCACAGCTTGGATTACCATTGTTGGCCTGCTTTACCATAATATGCATTATTTCTTTCATAATATCAACCCTATGGATACCAAGTAAGTACCTCAAACATTTCATGCTGTAACAGCTTGTTTATTCCCTTACTGATATACCTTTATAACAGTCATATCATTATCAACTATAAATAAATTACGAGCCGTAATCCTGATTCTGCCATACCGAGGACATGTAGTCATTAACTAGAGAGAGATTAAAGCTTACATTAGATATTTTGTTTTATGTTGTAATAAAATAGATACACATAGTGACATGTTTGTCTTTCTCAGTCTTCTCCTTCCATTCATCAGATCTGGTATTAGAATTTCATAATTTTAATCTGTCTCATAAAAGGAAATTACATATTTTCTCCTGATGCATGTAAAGATAAAGCACTTGAATAAAACAAGCAAGAAAACATAACCTCCCTTTCTATATGAAATCTGAATACTAATCCTAGAAACCTGTAAGGTAATTTTATAATAGGAGACCAGGCAATGCTTTGAAGACCTTTTGTTTTATGTGCTGCATCAATGAAATCATTAGCATATAAGATAAAGTAAACACAAAACTGTATGCCTCTCAGCAATGCAGTTCCCCAGGGAATTTTGCAAGGCCATTCATGTAAATCATTACACTTTCCTTTTAAGTTAGTATGACTTCATGATTTTATTTGATCTTTGCTGGGGTGTGTATATTAGTTTACACTTTCTCTCAGTTTTTTCCAGTCTCTGACTTTTTGTGTGGTTCTTAGGACAGTAGAAGGAAAGATGCAGCATCTCAGCTGTCAGGGATTGCCTTCCTTTCTTTACATATACTTAAATGGAAGGTCATGATCACATGAACTCATTTGTGAACTTCAGGGTCAAGAATCCTGTCTTATAACCACACTTGATTACACTGAAATAATCACATGGCCTTTTTAAATCAAGTAGCAAGCTGTGCTGTTGTTTACCCTTCTCTTTGAAAAAAAGGGCACTTAGCTGGTGGCTGTAAAGGAACCATGCATTAGTGTGTAATATTTCTTACTGGCATGAAGGAATAGGAGTAACAATTTAAGACAGCTTGTGTTTTTCAAACAGGAGGATCAGTGCAATTTATTAAGATAACAAGCTGTAATCTCAGCTTCTCAAAGAGAGAATTAATATGGTCTTGACTTAGGTCTGAGATTAGCAGACTCAATATGACTAAAGATGCTGCATATCAAAATGCTATATTCTATCATGTTGTCACAGAGTCTAAAGCTCCTGGATCACTGATATAGCAAAATAAATCCGGTATGTCATGTCTCTGAGTTTTGTGGGGTAGGACAACCTGGATGCCCATTCCTGTTCCAATGAGTTGTATGTGGTTTTTAGCACTCACTTTCATAAAGGAAGTATTTGGCTCTGCCACAATGTTAAAGACAAACATAAAGACACTGGAGAAGAAGCATCTCCTAATATAATTATATTAATAATTCTAACTTCTTGAACTTTTTGCAATATGTCATGCACTACAGCATCGTGTAATGATGCTTTAAAATTCCAGATGCAGGTATATCCAAAATTGCATCTAAAAATCTAGTAAAGCAGAGAATGCTAGCTTAGCAATGGAATCAAACTTCAGGTATTCAAAAGGTGTTTTAAAAATAAGTATGTATTTCTTCTGGGTATTATTTTTGTATACTATTCTAACTTTTTTACATTTCAGGAGAATAACAACATTTTCCCCAGAGTAGTTTGTTTTAAAGACTTTCTTTTATGTTCCTTCTAGCACTGGGCTTCTTGAACACTTGTAATTTGAAGCATGTCCATTTTCTTATTAAGGGCAATTTTTATTTCTTTTGTGGTAGAAAGCTAAAACCAAAACTCTTGGAGCTTTTGTGCTGTACAGACAGATGACTTCTATTTCCAGACTGCATAAATAACAGTTTCCAAGAGAAGTCAGTTTTGAGTCTTTATGAAAAAAAAAAAAATCACAATAAAGAAAAGGTTTTGAGACCAGTTCTGCTCCTGCTCACATACAGTTTGTGTAAACCTGTAGTAATCCCACTGAAGGTAACTGGATGACAGCCTCACTGCAATCTAACATCCAGGGCTGCAGAGATGAAAGGTTTGCATATGCAAGCACGAAACACAAACACAGTGTATTGCTTCTGCTGAAGTTCTTTCATGCTTAAAAATTCATCTAGTTCTTAATAGTTAAAACAGGAGGTAACGTATGTGGAAAAAATATTCATCCTGTTAATTTTTGAAGGAGAAATCTCCATGTCAGATAATGGTTTTAACATTGAGTCCTTCTATATAAACTTAAAACTTTTTGGTTTAAGATTGCAGTAGCAAATTCTGCACTCAGATGAACAAATTCAGTTCACATGCTGGTTACTGGTTTCTGATACTGATGTGTTTTTTGTGGTCAGAACTAAGAACTGGTGCTTGGGGTTGTGGTGAACGAGTTCTGTTTTATTTCGCCTTGCTGAGGAACTCAGCGAAGTTATTTTAATGTTTGACATGACTACCTTATTTTTTCTGAGAGGAAAAGAAGAAACCATTGCAAAGTGGTGGCAAATGTAAACAAGGTGTTTTTTAATGTGATTTGCAAACTGATTATTCCCAGTTGTGTGCTATGTTTGAAAACGCATGCTAATGGTTAATTTGCCATGGCTCATGTTTCTCATAGTAAATACCATTCATTCACATACTGAAGAGGTGGACGATGGTGACCATTTTACTTCTACAATTTGTTACTAATAGTGTAAAAAATTTTACCCTACAGCCAGATGGATCTTAGTGATTCCTAAATGTGCAAAAATGCCAAAGTCATAAGTTTTAGCTGAAAGCAGAAATAAAAGGGTCCTTATGTACTGCAAAATTACTTTAGCCTAGAAAAAAAGCATTACCTGAACTAATCAGATTTAGCTGTTTGTGTTGTGACCTGACTTACTCTCTAATGAACCAAATTGGATATAATTAATTTATCAAAGTAAAGCTGTAAAATATTTCTAAATATATTCCTATGTATATGTTTATATGCATTATATATGAGTTTATCTGTCTTAGGCACTAACATGTATGTTTAATTAGACAGCCTGAAACCCCTTCAAGTTTTCTTCTCACTTTGCTTGCTTTTCTTAGTTTTTTCTTACATCTTGTACTTCATTGGATTCTTCCGAATTATCAAAAGCACTTTCAGCAAGGCTTATAAACCTTTGCAAAAGAGGAGTAGAATGAAGGAATACTTAAAACTTCAAGTGCCCTGATATCTAAAGATGTTCCCTATGCTTTTTGGCTGTTGCTTCTAGTCCTGTAATATCTTTTGGGGCCAGATGTTGCTGGGAATTCATTGGCTTGAAAGGAAAAAGGAGGTTCTGTGTTAGTGGTGGTGTGGGAGAACTAGGAAAATGTGGTTGTTATACTTCCTTAATATATTTGTTTCTTCCCAAGGATTGCTGAAGCTGCTGCCTACAAAGGTTATATGATCTCAGCAGCGAGTTACCTTATCTCTGTCAAAGTGGAACCTCTACCCAAGCTGTCCCACAGTCTGTCAGGATCTCCTCTTATTACCATCCAGCTCACCCACAAATTGGTAAGTGAAACGGTTCCACATTTTTTGTAGCAATTCAGATGGCATTTGTGACTACAGTGTTATGTTTTTCCAACCATTGCACTTCAGTGACTTCAGTTTCCATCACTGCACAAGGCTGAGTGGTGCACATGTTGAAAAAGGTGAAGCGACAGGTATAGCTTTAGGCCTTATATGTATTGTTCTGTGGATGTGTTTGTACAGGCTACAGTAGGATGGTGTAAATTACTGCTATCTCATTAGAGCTTCTAAAACCAAGAATTCATTTATGGCTTTTGCTTTTGGTCTTAATCCAGACATAACTGAGGTGTTTTGAATATTCTCATGAATAAACCCAGGGAAAGTTCTCCTCCAAGGGCAGACACAACTATGATGGGCAGAGCATCCCCTGGGATAGGATTGGAGCAGTTCTATTGTGAACTGCCCTTTCTAGAGGGAGGAGCATTCTGATTCTTAGAAACAGGAGACAAAGACAAGAATCTGAAAAAAATGGAGATAAATTTAATTCAAACTGGCCAACTTTGATAAGACATTTGAATTTCACCGAATTAGCATATTCCAGTAAAAAACTGGAAAACTGGTTGATTTTTGTTTGCTTTTGGAGAAGGCGGCATTTCTTTGTCTTGATAGTGGATTGGTGAATAGTTGTGTGCCGCTCTCAGGTGCTGGCATGGGGCATGCAGCATCTGTGACCTACTTACAGCATTGAATGGAAATGGAAAAGAAAGATTTCAGTTCTAAAATGTTTCATTGAAAACATCTCTCCTATGTTCTTCTGAATATTTATTATATTTTTCTCTCAGTGGCTGTTCTCAAGCCAGTTTATCTTCTTCCTGTTAGGCTTCTGATAAAGATGGAGTAGGCAACAGAAAAAAAATACACGAAAAAACCCAAAGGCATAGAAATGAAAAGTGTTGTTTTGCTGACAGCTTTATGAACTAAGGACTCTCATGAATGTCCCTAGTGGACTCTTAGAGGCAGGCACTTGGAAGGAAAGATTATTTTGTATAGATCATTTATAAAATGTACTTTGCTTTATTTATTCAGGTACCTCCTCATGCTTTAGTATGATTACTTACTGGCAGGCTGTTAAACAAACTTGTGTTGTTTTTTTTTGGTGTGGGCGTTTGTTTTCTTTATGCATGCTGGCTTTCACTGTGAAGATCACTGGGGTCTTGGTGTACAGGCAGAAATTTTATATTTATCAGCTGCCTCATACTCTTTTAATCAGTAGAATCCATGAGAATGTGGTATGAACATGTCTAATGTATTTTATTTATAATAGGTACAGGTTGACTGGTAGTTTCAGACTCTACCTATTGCAGTATGTGCTTTATATTGTGCATTAGGGGGTGGCTGATTTCTCTTACAGAGCTCTTAATGCTACTTGTCAATGTGTTGATGGGCAGCCATCCATTATCTGCTGTACTATTTATACAGCTACTGCCATTTTGAGAACTGTTAAGGTCTTACTAATCATGTTAACCCCTGCTCAGGTGTGACTTGGCTTTGGTCAGTGGTGGTTTTTTTGCATGTCTGTGGTTTTTAAATTGTATTTTATGTTTTGAAGTCATTGTGGGAAATGGGGAAACTTATCCCATTGTGTTAACAGGACTGGAAAAGTAGCTTAGTGCTGTCTGAAATCAGTCCATAAATACATTTTTATTTGAAGTTCTGAGGGGTTTAACTATAAGGGGGGAAGTATTTCTAAATGTAGTGAGCATGATCCTAAACTCTGTTCAATAAACTGAATGGGGATAACAGCTGTGCTAGATTTTGCTCTGAGGCATGCAACTCTGAAAGTAAATGGATAAAGCACAGAAGGTACCCGCCTCTGAAAGGCAGAGAACTTGTCATCCGCTTACTCCCTCCTGTAGTAATCTGCTACTGGCTTTTAGGTCTTACTAATTGTCAACATCCTGTTACTTGGATGAGAAAGCACAGGTCCTTTCTGTCATGCTAGATATTATTTCACTCTCCAAAGTGGATTCATTCAGTTGAGCATGATTGCCCATGAAATTAAAGTAGAATTCAAAATGTAAAAGAAATTCAGGCTTCAAGATCACTGTGTTAAAGCATGTACTCTAAAATGAAGAGTAAGTCAACCAATTTATCTAAGTTTATGATCAAATGTAAAGACAAAGCAAGAGCATAAAATCTGGCTTAGAAACCTGTTTCATCCATTAAAATATTGCTTGTTTGCTTGTACTAATGAGAGAAACATTTGAAGTGGATACCGATCTCATTCTTATCAATTGTTCTACGTAATGTTCTCAGAGGAAAGTGTAGCAAGAAAAAGTAAAAAATAACAAGTCCAAACCAATAGGTTTTCTCTATTAAAATTTAAATTTGCGTCTGACTTTACTAAGTTGATTTGATAAAGTTATAGCTACTCTGATGGCATCTACTGGATTTTACAAGTATGAAAATGAGAGGAGTGAAAGGAGAATAATGTGGTTTCTTGTAGTGGTTGTAGTGATGCGTGGCCCAGCTTAATAACATCTGAATTCTTTTTTTCTGGTATGCATAGGAAAAATGTCAGTCATTAAGTAACAGAAAACAAAAGGGAGTAAAATAAAACATGTCTATTTTAGGAAATGGTTACAAAGAGAATGTCTGTGAACTGAGTATCACTTCTTCAATCAAAACTTCACAGAGCATTTATCATTCCACAGCTTGACTTACTGTTAAATCTCCCCTTAAACAAGGATTCTCAGGGGTTCTCTGAGATGGTTTGCATTTTTTATATAGCTTTTGGGAGCTGGAGGTGATTATATTCCTCTTTCTGTTTGAAACATGAGGCAATACAAACTGATATTAATACCTAATCAATTAGGTATGACTGCAGGGAGTATTTGTAAATGACTTGTTAATGCTTCCTTTTCCAGGAATCACCATGGGGCAGTGGGAGGAGTACACAGAAGAGAAGGGTGCCCAGGCTAAACTGGAGCTGGGAAGTCTCCTCATAGTTAATACATACACTGTTGCTTTCGCAGGTACATGGACTAGGGAGACCAGAGACTCCCCTCCACTGGAAGGGATGTAAAAAGAGGACACTAGTAATTACAGCCATTAGGCTTTGATGTTAAGGCTTGAAGCTGAATTCTCATGGGACTAATTCTTTCTACTGACAGAGCAGGCAGAAAATCTTCTAGTCAAGCTTCGATTAGTGGAAAATGGCTTACTGACTTAAAATAGAAATTCTTGTGAATCAGGATGAAAAAGGCATCCAATTTTTTTCACAGGATAACTATATTACTTATTTAATTCTTCTTATGAAGTAAAGATTCCCTGTGGGTAGGACAGACATGTACATTTTGCTGCTTACAGTGTTATTTTTTGCTTTAATTGACACTCTTCTAAAATTTGACTGTGCCACAATACCTGAAACTGGTCTTTCTGTTACTCTTTTTTTTCTTTTATCTTATGAGAATATTAACAGCTTTAGATGGATTGTTTTGCAAGAAGACTACATCAAGGATTTAAAATAATGTCTTTGCATAAGAACATAAAGTGATTGTTTTATTCTTTCTGCCATTCTGAGGAATGCTTATCCGCTCTCTCTGTCCACAGTGTCCACTATTGTAACACAGTGACATAGCTGGGGATGAAAAGCAATTCTCATTTTCTTTCTCTGTAGATACAAGATAGCTTTCCTTGTGATATTAGGGGATCATTGAGGCACTTTTGCTTGAGACTTCTTACATATAGAAGAATTACATTCATAAATCTTCTTAGTGACTGTCCCTTCCTTCCCACTGCTTAGGGTACAAGATAAAGATGAGAGAGAATCTGTAGTACTTTCTGACACTGTAGACTCAGATCTCGTGTTGTCACTCTGTTAAGCTGTTGTATTAATAATGGGATTTAAAACATGATTAAATATTTTATACTGTTGGTTCAATGTTAGTCACACTACAGTAAACCTGTACCAAGAATGGGAAGCTTGCTCTGTGTGTATACATATTATTTTCTTTCTATATCTTACCTGAAAAACTATCAGTCAAGGGCTGCGATGCCAGAAAATTAAGTTCTTGACAGCTAGTATTGCCTGTAATTGCAGTATATTCTGCGTGAACACACATTTTCCTTTGAGCTTACCAGCTCCCTCAGTATACCTTCTGTTTGGGTCTGGTTGTAGTATGTGGTAGTCTCATTTGTTCTATACACTGGAACACTTCCAGCCCATCAGGGAGGATCAGAATGGAAATAAGGGAAATGTTAAGAGGATCAGCCATACTAACTGTTGCTCATATTTAGCCAATGGGTATTACGGCTGAAAATGTGACTTCTGCATGAGTGTAAAGATGTCAAGTTACATTAAAGCCACATTTCTTGAATTATTTCTTCACAATAGGTTGTAGTATTTTTTGTAATATAAACCTTTATCAGCGAAAATTTGTGTGAACTAAGCCTTCTAGTAGACAAAAGTTGCTACACTAAGTTACAATAGTCAGTTGTTACTCAGGAACATTTTGGTAGAAGACATATTTTTTGTCTGATTTTTAAATTGATGATTCTCTGCTCTGCAGCAACTCTAGCTCATTTCTGTTATCTTTGCTGCCAAAGACAGTAGTTCATCCAACACCTTCAGTGTGTGTGGGATGACACGAAGACTGATATTTTGCAGCTGAAGAAAACTTAATCTCAACCTTTCCAGATGTTTTGGTGTGAAGCAACAGTACCTTTTGTAAAATGATTATCCTCAAAGTTTCTGTTTCTAGTAAGATGTTTTTCATAGCAGGAGTAGCTAGAGAAGATCTAACATTTCACTTGTATGAGCCAAAAAATTCCACCACAGGGCAGAAATTTAGAGAAGATGAATGTCAAAGCTGAAATGCAAACACAACATACTCTGGCAAGTGTCAGAAGAGGCAACAGAGGGAGAAATGGTGTAACCACTGTTACATACTGTGAGGGGGCCTCGCAGGAAGAGTAGACACAGATTGGAAATTCTTAATGTAGCTGGTTTCCCCAAATACAGTTAAGGCAAGTGCCACTGGAAAGACTTGTTTGATTTTGGGGAAAAAAAAGTGCTTTACTAAGTCACTAGTGTAGCATTGTTCCAACTCATTCCTTTGCTCCATGTGGTTCATTTTAAGCACTTGGGGAGTTGTCTGCCTGACCATTAAGTGTTATCTTTTCTCCCATATTATTAGACTGAATCATTCAAGCAGCTGCTGCTTTCCTCATTTTTTTAACCAACCAATCTCTTGATCATTTCTCTGCTTTTGCTCTTTTACTTTCCTCAATAAATGCTTCCCAGCAGAACCCCAGAATGACCTGCTCACTAGAGTGCTTCGTCAGTGAAGCTTTATCAGCTTTTCCCGTTAATCCCATCTCATGTTCTGTTACATGACTTTCTAAATCTTCAGAACCAGGAGTCATATAAGAGCATCAGCATTTATAATTGTAAGTGCAGCCTGTGTGTCTGGGAGGTGCTCTCCTGGGATACTACTTTGAAGATGGTGAAGTGCAGGGAAAAGACAGAACTTGTCTCCTCTTAACTGTGCTCTCATGGTGAAAAAGTGCTGGTAGTCCTCTTGCAGCTTCAGGAAATAGAGACAAGGTTAAGGAACATTTTCATTGAGCTTTTGATAAAGTAATGGAGCTTCTGCCTCTGAAAGGTACCTGAATATCATTGTTCTCTCTTATCTTTTGCCTGGCCAGCAGTGTGCCATACCCCGAGCTTTCTTTAGTATCATTACTGATAGGAAATTAAAATGGGAGAATGACCAATTCCTGTTTCAACACAAATATTAGTGCTACCATGAGAGAGACAAATCAATGTGCAGCCAATTTATTTTTATGACAGGTTAAGTGTTGACTAATTTATACATATCAATTGAGGAAAACCAGTGACTTTTGCCCTCATCTGCAGAACAAAGGTATAATTTTTCACTGGATGGACTTTGACAGTGAAATTTAAGTAAAATATTATTAAAACTGTGACTCTTAGAGTGTACCACAATTAAACAAAAACAAAAAACCCAGATCTTCATAATTTAAAAATTAAAGGAAGGTTCAGTACTTTGTTATACAAGTTAAATCCTTGCTATAAGGAATACAGAAAACCCATTGAGTTCAAATGAGAAATGAACAGAGTTGCAGCTAATTTTTTTTGTTTCTAGGCAACCTTAAAATACAAGTAGTTGTTATGATGATATGCAGCGTCTTTAACAATACAGCAATAGTTCTTTATTGTTAATGTTATTAGCAGAAACATTGCAGGACTTATTTTCTCATAGGAATCCATTCTAAAAGCCTAGAAAAGCACAGTAACAAAAAATATAGATTTTTCATTAAGCACATTGAAGATTGCCTGCTGTAAGAGCCAGGATTGCATTGTAATAAGATGTAATTCATAGATGTTTCATTTCCATGTCAGAACAAACTTAAGCCTTTGGAGGCACAATACTTCCCTGTGTATCACTCATTTGTCATGAAACAAGTCCTCAATATTTCTTTGTAAATGAGTTCTTTGCCTTTGAGGTGGATATTGCAACAGGAGTGAGGGCATCATGAAGTTATTGGATGATTTTGGAAGTATGCAAGTAAAGTTTTCCTTCCATTTGAAGTTTAGTTGCTGACTTTTATTCTTTGGGGGTGTGGGTAATTTTATATGCCAGCTTCCACTTTGTCTGTAAAATTACCTCTTGCCTAAAGAAAATAACCACTGGTGACTGGAATCGAGTGTTATCAATCTACAGCAAAAAGCATCTGCTTTTTCTGTTACAGATTTCTGCTTGCAAGGGACAGTGTATCAGCACTTGGAGGTCAGTCAATAGCAAGCAATAAAGTTTGAAAAATCTTGCTGAGTTAAACCCCAAACTGAATCCCACAGTCATCCTATTTAACAGAACTGCAGCGTCTTGTGCTGCTTCACACTCTGCCTGTGATTGAACATTTGTCACAGGAGGAGAAGGGAAAATTAGAGGGTTTATATTCGATGTGATCAAATCTGGTCCAGTGATGTAGAGTTCTGTCGCAGATGTGAGCACAGTTTTTCAATTCAATTTGATTCCTCTTGTTTAAGCTCCTCATCAGTGACTACATCATCAAAGCATCCTTGCATGTGGTGGTGGCTTACGGCAAGAGTTCCAGCTAGTTGTGCCACATTTAACGAACTCTCAGGGTTTCTGCTATGAAACAGATTTCTTTGCACAGTGTTAATACGGATATATGCATATTTAAATGGTATGAAAAAAGTTACTGCAGAAGTAGCCAATTTATTAACTTTTATGTTTAAAATCATAAACAGAAATGTAAGAATAACATGCCACCAGTCCCTTATCCCCCACTGTGTTGCATGGATCCTGTAAAATCTCTCTCGATGAGGTCAAGCTGTTTTGAAGTGGCAGAAATGAACTGCTGCATTTGAAATGGTAAGAAGCCGGATTTAGAACCAACATGCTCAAAATATTTCTGACCTTATTTAAAAAAATATATATAATTTTGCTGTTTGAGAACTTGAAATTCAGTACAGTCAGACAGTTGGAGAGAGCGTGTTTTCAAAGCTGTTTTGTGAAGAGATATTAAAGGGTAAAATTCAAATTTGATTACAACCTGTGGTAGAACTGCTGTCTCCCTTGGGGCCAAGTTTTTAGTCTTCACTCAAATGGTGATCTAATTGGTACAATTACATTCTTCATTATTCATAACAATTTAGAGAGAAAATAGAATCAAATCCACAGACTAAAAGTGCAGAGGTTTTTTGGTTACTTTGTCTGTTGGTTGTGCTGGCAGCCAATGGTTTTTATTGAATAGAAATCTAATGCTAGTCCATTGCTGTCTCTCCATTAGTAGCATCTTAAATAATCCATATAAAAGCAAAAGATGGAAGGACTTTGCAGGTACTCTGGACTGATCTCTAGACAGGTTCAATTTGGTTTGTCTTCCAGACAAGGAAGACTAGATTCCAGGCAAGTTATTGTGGTGGAGGTAAGTTTAAGTAAGATGTTGTTGTCTATGTCACTTGATTTGTAATTTTGATCCTTCACATTTCAGCTGAGTCACGTTGTCTGGGTTCATACTGGAAGTCTTACACACAGTGGTAAGCTATAAGATCTAGATTTTCCTACACTAATTTTCCTAACTGTATTTTCACATATGGCAAGAATTAAAACAGAAGAGACCCATGTCCCAAAGTGCTGAGAATTGCTCTTAAGGCTGTTTTCTGTCTCTAATATCTTATGTGTATCTCAGAAGGGCAGAGTTTCCACAATTACCACTTGTTGTACAGTGAAGTGGAACAGTGTTGTGAGGAATACAGCTCTGTGTACAAATATCCTCTGAAAACATAAAGTTCTGTCAGCACTTACATTTAAGTAGTTAACAAGTAGAATGTTCACTACAAAATTTCTCACTAGGTATTTCAGCTGAGGTGCCATCTGCAACTATATTTTAATCTGCTTTATTTTTTTATTGCTTTCAGTAGCAAGGGATCTGAATAAACTGTTGTACATTCTCTTTGAGATAGTTCGGTGTAACAGTTGATGTCTTTTTTGTACCGGTGAGGACTTCCAAACATTAGTGCTAAGTGTTGAGGGAGCTGAGCTACTTTTATTAATTCTGTGTGGTTTGAACTTGCTCATGCTCTTTGGCTTTTAGATTGTGGGTTCACATTTCTCACTTGCCAGTCCAAGGCATTATCACATGCTTGTATTCCAAGTTCCTAGATTGCTGGCATTTCTGCCCATGTCTGTAAAACCTCTTAAGCTTGAGGAAATAATTTATATGGCATGAATGACCAATATTTAAATGCATATAAACAAATGATGCTTTACTCAGAATTTGGTAAATATACTAGATCTATTTTTGTGCTCCTGATTTATGTGCTGCTGCCTTGGAAACACATGTCAAAATGTACTAAAAATGATAAGTTAATGAAAAGCTAACTGTTGTGAAGATGGGGCATGTTTTGAAAAGAATACATCCTTCTGCACATACTGTGGTTTAGAAAACTCTTGTGGAAAAGCTCTAAGCTTTTTTGTTTCATCTTGTGGATCAGTTCTGGGTTTTTTGGAGAGGGGCTGTCCAAAAGAGTACAAGATCTGGAAGGATATGGATGGTAATAGAAAATTCAGATGTACTTGTAAAGCTTTTTGAGCATGAAGCTCCTCTATGTTGGCTGTCAGTTAAAAGGGATCTGACTAGGAATTTTTGAAAGTTGCATTTTGGAATGTTACACACATCAGTCATGAATGATGAATGCAAGGAAGTTCAGTATGGTTTTGTAGAGCTAGAAAAGCTTAGTTTGGGATAATGAGGACTGGAAAAGTTGTCTTCAGATTTGCTGTTCTGGTGATTAAGTAGTGGACTGTTTCCAAATGAATTAATTTATAGTAAGGAAGAGGAGGATTTGAAAACTTGAGTCTACTTAATGCAAATTGATTTTTTGTTTGTTTGGGGTTTTCTTCATTTAACTTGCAATGATTCCTGCAGCAAAATACTGTGAATATTGGTTCAGACGACTGAATGGGAAAACTACAATATGGTCCACATTCATAGTGGAGTCCTCACAACCATAACAGCAAAATGGGAAAGATTGAAGGGGAGGTACCAGTTACACAGCCTAATGGAGGTAAAGGCTATTGCTCTGTTGCTGGCAGTGAGCGGCATTAGTACAGAAATAATTCTGCCCGTTCTAGTACACTCCTGAGCTGTTGCATTTAATCAGCAGTGACAAAACAGGGCACCTGCTAGGCTGTGGTGAGTGTGAGCTGCCTTTGACTTTCCACAGTGGCATTTCTTCTAAAGCAAACCCACAGGCACCTGATACTGCGTTGTGGCTGTGACCATGCTTATTACAAGGCAGCTCTATGCTAAGTATAGGCTGCATTACAGTAATAGCACTAGTCTTAAACAATGCTTGTATTCAGTTCACACAACATAAATAAAAACTTTGCCTTAGAAGAGAATGCTAATTTTAGCTTTGTAATGGCAGAGGAGTCATACTTCAGAGAATTCTGTGGATGGTAATTTCTGGGTTTGCTGATTTCCCTCCCCACTGCTTGTTACACCAGACATTTGAGCTGAACTCCCTCTGCTTTGCAGCAGAGCTGGTAGATAATGATATTAACAGCTAGTAATCGAAGCTTGGAGTTGTTTGTTTTTTTTTTTTTTTTAGCAGGAAATGTGCGGCTGCAATGAAGGGATTTTCTCCTTTTTAGGCATTTGGTTTGTGTTGTTTTGTTTTTTTTTTTTTTGTTTTTTTTTTTTTTGTTAAAAAAAATACCCTTCCTCCCCACCCCCTTCCGGTAGAGTCCTTCCCAACTCTGCAGTGACTTGCAGTGTATGCCAGTAATCTTGACCTGTTCTAGCTATCATGCTATCATTTAACGACTAACATATGTTTTGAAGGCGAAAGTGCACTGTAGATGAAGGCAGGGCTTATGTGATGACACTTTTAAGTATGACTACCAGAGCATCACAATTTAGGAAAGAGAGTGAAGAATGTGGCAACATGTTTTACAGGTGTTACTCAAGGGATTTCAGTCAAGCACATTGTTGTCATGTGCTTTGCTGAAGTTGAGTATTATATAGTGCTAAACAAGAAAAGATAGATGATGTAAAAATCATAGACAAATCCCATGGACAAATAAAATTAAATAGAAATTTAATTTATAGTATATTAAAGTTGAATGAATTTAAAGTTCTGTTTTAGAATATTAACCTCTTAGAAAATTAAAAATGAGGGGAAAAAGAAAAATTAGAAAGGAGAATGCAAGGACATTTTTTAAGTGTTTTTTTCTCTTTGAGAATTATTTTCCTCAGATTATTGGACTTTGATGTTTGGCTCTGACTTGTTCAAGTGTTAAGCATGGGGATGTTTCATGCATAAAACTAATGCAGGAGGCTACAGAATGTGCTTTTTACAAAGATAAGCTTGGAAATCCTTATGAAGGTAAGTGTAGAAGGTCAAGTCTCAGAGGCACAGATACTTTTAGTAAAATGAGCATTGGTTGATTTCAGAGAAATAAGTTACAATATTAGTTAAAATAAACACTCGGGTTTCATTAGAAGTCGGTACATAAAGCCTCTGTAAGATCTGGTACTTGCACAGTGCTCCAAAGCACAGTGGACACTTCATAGTCTCTCTGTGGCTATAAGATAGAGAATGCATAAACTGAATGCTCAAGGAGTTTTTTAATTAATAAAGTCACAAGGGAAAAAATATCTTGTGGCACTTAAGATTGGTCCATGTTAAACTGTGTGTGAATTATACTGCTCTTTGGCAACAATTTTATAATAGACTTTTTATTAGCCTAAAGACGTTTTAAATGTCAATAGTGGTAATTGCAGAAGCACTGCTGTCTGGATTTTTCATTCCTTGTTTCTGTCTGCTGTGATAATTGATATCAAATACGTCTTGCAACAGAATAAATCTGGAGAAAGCACCAGACACACCAGGGACTTTGGTTTTCCTGAGAAGTATTTATAATGATTCATTTGAGCTGCTGAAATCTTACTGGTTCCCGCTTGTCATTGGTGATGACAATTCTACCCTCAGCAAGTTGTGGAATCTCAGATCTGGGAGAAAGCTGCCTTTTTTTTTTTTTTTTTTGTGGGTTTTTCCTGCCTCAACCTAAAAATAAATTTTATTGATTTTTTCATCTGGCAGACAAATGATAATTCTTCGTAGGAGTGCTACTTAGGCTCTCAGAACTGGATCCATTTGTCTTTGTCAAGAAAGTCAGCCTTTCAAAGTGAAGCGATAAATTATGCATTCCAACTAATTAAAAGGCTAAAAGAGTATTGAATTTTTATTCTAATCTCTGATTTCTCAGTTTAATCTCTATGTAATGGTTGTGTTGTAATTAATGCGAAATTTTCCCCCTAGATTTATGTCAGTGTTGAAGGCCTGATTTCCATTGATTTCAATATATAAAACTGTTGTGATGATCTCTTTTCTAGTCCAACAGTCTTGTTTGTTCTTGCTCAAGCTGCAGAGAAAACATGGCTATAGAAACTGGCTAAACATTTAGTTGGGTGCAGGTTCTCACATGGAGTCCATCAGCAGGAGTTCACAGAAGTTAATTACACAGTGCCGGCTTGTACTAACTGAGGGCATCTCCTTTGGAAAGGACATTCTCAGACCCTGCCACAGTGGCTTCCAGAGCATTCCTGTAATAGCCATTGTACTTTCAGAACCTGCTCAAATTTGCAAAAACAGGACTACTGCAAACCTGTTGAGCACTACCAGTGAAAACATTTCAGACCATTGTTTCAGGCTGGCATATAAAAGCTTTGTAACTTAAAACTAGCTCTTAAACCAAAGTTGTTTGATGAATGGCAGAACACACTTAGGAGCTCAGTGTTCCGTTTCTTGGTCCTGTGAATGCAGTGTTGAGTCCTCCTAACCTGTCACCAAGGAGCTATGACAGCTTCATGCATATCTCCTTTGCAAAACAGTTGGGCTCTGTGTAAATTCCTTCAAGGAACTGAAATATTTACACTGAAAATCTGCCAAGAGTTAGACAAAGCGTTAGTGAAGGTGAGAGGTGTGGGCAAAGGAAGAAGATCGTCCAGGGAATAATTTAATATAGCCAGAGAAAATAGAGCACAAACAGCATTTCTGTTTCAGAGAAGCATTACTTTGCTCTTGGGAACAGTTACCCACTGTGAGAGAAATAGGCATGAATTCAGCCTCCTCTGCAGGACTGAGTTCTCTTGCAAATGGCCGAGTGCTGTCAGCTCATTCACTTCAGAGCTTTCCATGTGATAAGGTGAGGTTAACTTTTAATCTTTTGGGTCAAAGCTTTTACTAAGTGAGCTTCAGCTAGATGCTGAAGGCCTGTTTATTACTGCATTCATAGCCAGACTGGCAGGAGCAGTGAAGGTGTGTGCCCATACACAGCTGTGAGGATGCTTCTCAATGTGGCCACCTGCTTTTCATGTGCAGGTTTCTGCTTCCTGTTGGAGCCAGTGTGCACAGCTGCAGCACCAAGCACAGGTCCCTGGCAATGAAATTCCTGCCCTTAAATCCTAACTAGGTGCATGTAATTTGTCTAGTAGGGATTTTTCTGCCTTATTTTGTTGATTTCTCTTTAGCATTAAAATCAGAAATTAAAATGCAGCATGAGAATGACCAGTTGGGAGGGGTGAAATAGAATGTTATGTGCAAACCATTCAGTATACAGGTCCCACACAATCCCTTGAAGGCATGGTAATGGAGGGAAGCATGAAGGGAACAAGCTCCTTATAAATGTGTTATTAAGCCTGATAATTTATTTTAAGAAATGTATAACTTCATATGTATCTATACCACCTTGGAGTATGTGATGTCACTTTAAATCATGAATTTCTCAGCTGACCACACAAACATCAAGCCCGAGTATACCCTGTGAACTTCACACCTGATGGAATGATAGATATACTTGCAGTAGAATTGTAAAAAGAATTGTAGAGACTTAGTGCTTTTTTGCAGTAAAGTCTGTACCCAAAGGAGCGAAAGCACAAGTTGACTAGTGTGTTTTGTTGTATATTTCCATTCTTCTGGCATAGTCTGCAAACTGTTGATTAGCTTTTTACTTCCCTCAACTTGGCTATTTTGTATATCCTAGAACTAGATTTACGTATTTTAACTCATTCTTTGTCTGTCTCTTGAGCAAAGTTAAATCTAGTAATTATTAGATAGGAAAAAAGTATTCTTACACTTAAGGAAAAAAAGAAATTAGTTTTCTTCCTGCAGCTATCATGGTCCAGCTGAAAAAAAATGTACTGGCAAGAATATTTAGCAGAGCAGCAACTTCTGAGTGGTTTCTGAAGAGTGTTCTGGGAAGGCAGACTCCAGAAAGCCAAATTTTGAACTGTGGCTCTTGACTTAAAATTGTGCTGCTTCAGTGAATGAAGCAAGACTAATCCATGAATTTGGGGATCACCAAAGGTACTTGATGGCTTGAATTTTACATGTTGTTGAAATGCTCAGAAGAGATATGTATTCTGAAAACCCATTCAGTAGATGAACTCCATAAAACTCAGCCAAATCCTGAATATAAAAGGAAAGATCTACTGGGTAACTTGCTCACTGCTTCTAGGAAACATCCCAAATTGGTTCTCTCGTTGTGCCTAAAGTTCAAATGTGGTGGCTGACCAAGCCATGATTCTCTGATGCTGTTTAGATCTTACACGGCCATCCTGCTGTCTCTTGTATTAGTGGGAGCAGTGTTCATGGAGGCTCGTTATCCTGTCTGAGAAGAACTAACAAGATTTTCTTGTTTGGTGTTAGAAAGATATTACTTATATAATAATGATCTTAACCAATGTAGAAGTATATTGTAAAGCAGAGGTATGGTGTATTACAGAAAGGCAACTTTTCTGGTAGTCACACCTATTTAAATTAGATACATCTTCAAGTTCCAGAGTAAGCAGAAATGCAGTCTTGCATTTCTTGCAAGCTGTGACATTTTCCCTAGGTATCAGCTATTTCTTAGTGTTTTGTGCCTATTTGCCTGATTCTATCTTCACTAGTGCCAAACCCCTCAGAGATTTAATGGATCAAATACAGTGATCAGTTGTATAAATGCGGTTAATACAATGACTTTGTACCAGCGCTACTTCTGAAAGCTGCTTTTCACTTATGTTTTCTGGATGTACACATCATCCCTACCTTTTTTGGTGTACAAGTCTTGTAGAACATAACTTTAATTAATACTTGATATCTAAACTTCTGTGTCTGTGTTATGGTATTCTATTTTAGATCATCATTTTTGTTCCATAGCTTTTTGCGTTGACTTTTGCATCATGTATCATAGTGCTAGCAAAGAGTTAGCTTATGAATTGTAGACTATTAAGCCAAAATGTTAGGGGTCTTTTGTCCGCTCTTCATCTATTGTCAAGGGCAGCAAAAACCCTTATTGGACCTCCCAAGGGTCCAGAGGTAGGAAGAATAATCCAATGACTGGGACATGGAGTTTCACTGACTGCCGTTCCAGTGGGTCCCTGTAGCAATTTAGAAAATGTGTGGGGCAAGATCCATAAAAGCATTTTACTCTCTAGCTACCATCTGTTTGAATGAAACTTGCACCCTGTTTGCAGTTGACGACCTGGGTGAGGATGTGTTAGCGTAACACTTGTGTGTTTTAACATCCTATACAGCTGACATCCCTGTTAGCTCAACATTCCACACTGTTTATATCATCAAGAAGAGATGTTAGCTCTTCCAGGATATAATCTATCTCATGCCAAAGTGTTTCTTTATAATATGTTGGCTGAATTACTCTTATTTGTCTCCACTGATATGAAGGGAACCTGGAGTGAGCAACATTTAGGTTTGCTCAGCTAAAACCTATCTGATGTGTGTTACTTCACTGCACAGTTACGCTGATCAGCACTCCTGGGGAAGTTCCCTGATGTGGACAATATGGTGAGGGGAGCACCAGAGATGCATTAAAGAATTGGACATATTATTTGTGCTTAGTGTAAAGACTGTACAGATGAGATACGGAGATTTATATTTTTAATGATTGAAGATTGGATTACTTGCTGAGAAGAACTTGACACATTTTGGATTTTTTGTAGCGTGCAGTATTTAAACCTAAAGAACCTATTTAAACCTAGAGAAAAAAATTTTGAAAGGGAAAGGTACTGAGACTATCAAAGTCCTTTATTTTTCCTCATATTCTTTCTTGAATGATTGAGCCAGTTTTTGTATGTTTTGATGACACCACAAATGTGACATTTCAACCCAGAGCTATAGAGCTCTGAAAACAAAAATGTGTCTTGGAACCACTGATGCATCACTGACAAGGCTGAAGCTTCCAAACTAATGGGAAATGAAGACAACCCTTGCATACAGATTGCTTCAGTGTGATCTGCAGTCTCTCATTTATCTGTGGCATTGCCTCATAGCACTGGGTTTCTGAGCATGAGATGAAGTTGTATCATCTAGCCGTAGTTTAGGCTAAGCCTAAACTAAACTACAGGATACACAATATAGTATTGCTTCAGTTACATAACTCCTGATGAATGGACCAGGGCTTGGATGCTGCTTTCCTCCCCACATGAAAGGATCAGGTAGGAACCAGACTGAGCCTACACTCTCGGCTTGCTTCCCCTTTTGCACTGGGTGAGCCTGGGTTCATGCAGATGCATTCGTGTAGCGCTCACCTGGGAGGAGGCTCAGGCACGTTCGGTTTAGGAATACAAGGGACAGTATAGAACTCAGTATTTTGCATTTTGTACACAATATCTTCTTCTGTCACAGTGTGTCTGACAACTCCAAGAAAACATGGTCTAAAAATAAAGGTAAATTTCACAGTGCTTGAAAAACATAACTGTGCAGCTGAAACGTATGCCCTGAGGAGAATCTAAGTATCTTATATCTTAAGAATTAAGTATACTTAGGTATATTCAAGTATACTCTTTTTATTTTACTCCAGGCTTGAGAGTGTGGCAAAACCAGGTGCAGCTTTGGTACCTGTGCCTCTTACTGGCAGCAAGACAGATGTGATAGAATACTTTCTGCTGCTATGGTTGTATTGTGATCGGTATGCAAGAGCTTTCTGCTCTGCCCTTCTCTGTCTTCTGGCTTGGATCCCATCCCTCCTGTGGAGGAATACACTTGGCGACACTGAGGATGAAGGCTGCAAGGGGAGGCGGTTCTCCGTGCAGCTCTTGCAGAGGAAAGAGAGGGCTCTGGCTGCTGTCCTAGCTGGCCTGTGGCTGTTGTGCAGCTCAGTAACTTATGCCGCAGTGATAATATGTTGTAGTGCCAGTAACTTTTTATAACACTCATAAAATTCCTTAGTTCTGTGGGGAAACATTCTTCCAGTGTGGGCAAGAAAACGATCACTTTCAGATGTCAGTGTGGACTTTTACACTGAGATGTTGCCAACTATATATTAAGGTGACCAGATTTTCTAGGCACCAAGTCAAGCAGAAGTAGTTTTGGAGAGATGGAAGGAGGAGGCATGTAGACCCCACCTGGGGTATCGTACAAGCCTTCAGGCAAGCCAGGGCTCCCTTCCTGTTTCTCACATCTACCACCTACTTCTCTGTCATATCTTGGAAGTTGGATACTAAATGACTATCAAATAACCATCACAGCCTGCTGTGTTATTTCATTTAAAGTCACTTTGGTTTATAATTTAATCCTTGCCCTACATTCCTTTGATATAATCTGTGTAAGTATTTTCCAGGGTTCATTCTGTCCTACTCATGCCAGCTACAAAAACTCTAGACTTTAAGAAAATGTTTGCAATGAGGCAGTGCCTTCCAACACGGCTGTGCCTGCTGCTGCCAGGCCAGGCTGGGGAAGGAATGTGCTTGATGGAGAACACCAGGCAGGGGAGATGATTTTTCTCCTGAAAATGTTATCACAGGAGATGTGTGCTGAATAAACCAAACACAGCTCAAATAACACATCTGCTTTGCTGTTCCAGTTCTGGGTGGATCAACTAGTAATAATTGGCTTCAGGAAAAGATACTGGCATAGCTTAGTCTGTAGTACCCTGTTTGTGTTGTCTTTTTCTTTATGGACAGAAAGTCTCTTTTGAAATCCTTTTGGTCTCCTACTATAACAGAGAAAAAGCTATTTGTGAAAACTTCAGATATTTTTGCTGGAAACTTTTAGAGGCAAAGGAGTCTGCTCTCTCTTAAGGTTCAGTCACTCTTGAAACTTGCTCTCATGCTTTCATTTGAGTTAAATTTTGAAGGTGTTCAAAGTTCTTGTTTCCTAACATTCTGCTGAGTGATTTCCTGTCTTTTGCACCTGAAAAATAAATGATTATGATCTTATTGCAATAACAGATATGTTTATTCCTACAATTAAATTTGCAAAGTAAGAAGCAATTTTAGACTGTAAGCCTACCTGTACTTAATGTCTCCTATATAACTAGTACCTTGAAGAGTTACAGTCTTGATTCCAAAATCTAAAGAAGATCTTCATTTCATCTACTTCATTGCGTCTACTTGATAAAAGATGGTGGGAGATCTGTGTTTGACTTCAGAGGCTTGGATTTAAGCTGTTATGGTCACACAGTTTTTGAAGCTAATGCAGTTAAGATCCGTGAAAGAGAATTGCTGTCTACATATAAAATATATTAAAGATTATAGAATTGAGAAAGGGCCTTTTCAGTGTCAGTTTCATAGACCAGTACTCAAATAATGCAGCTAGTATTCCTCACAGTTAATGTAACTACAGATTACACAGATCTCCTTAGCAGTATAATGGCTTCTCTCTGTTAATAGCATTTGAAACAGCAGTATCCTTGTGAAAAACCTTGTAATACACTGTTTTGATTTTAATTCAACTTTAAGTAACCTTTATCTTTTAAAAATTGTGAATAAGTAAGATATACAAGATGTTAATTTGAAATAGAAATAACATAATTTTAGCATCATTTGGTTAAAGATACATGTACATAATGCTGTATGGGGACAAGATCTGAGATGGTAGTTGGTTGGATTATTTTTTTTTTCCTGAGCAAAATATCTGCATAAGGTAACTGCTACTTAATTTGCACTCATAAATTCAATATTCCTAGCAAGCCATTATGCTGGAATCTCTAAGTAGTGAAAAACTTGACAAAGCAGACAAAAACTTGATTTATTAATAAGTTTTTACATTCCAGTACTGCTGGCATTAAATTTTTTTTAGACAACAAAAGCAAATTAAAAAATTTTAGTTTTTTTTCCTACAGATGCTATAGATTGGAACTAGGTCAGGAAACAGCAAGTCATAAAGCTGTTAAGTTTATTGAACATGTTAATTGTGAATGGCCATTGTGCAGAGGCAGTGACTTGAATGTAAATTAAATCCAGATATTCTGTAAAAAGTGCCTTGCCAAAAATACAATGTGAACAGAAACGAGATGCTGTTAAAAAAACAATGACTATCCCAAAAGGAATGACATCGGAATATACTTAAACATGTCAAAGAATTTTCTGAAGTTGTGAGTATTGTATTTAACATTTGTGGATGGAAAGTGCAGCAGAGGTGGAAATTGGACTGAGAATTTGAATGGTGGGTATTTTAAGCCCAACTTTGCAACAACTCTGTGAAGAGCCCATTTTACTGTGAACAGCGTTCCATGTTAATAGTAGAATTGCATAAGAGACCAAATGGATCTTAATCCTATAAATTCTTGTGTAAGGTAGAGGAAGAGGATTTTCTCTGGTTGTGTGTGGACAAAGCATTGGCCTAAGATCTTTGTTCTGTAAAATGTAGAGTTTCTCATCAAACCTGACAGCTGTTGCTTGTGAAGAAACAAGAGCATTGTAAAGTCTGTCTTAGGAGAAATAAATAAAATGCAGATGCTAAATTAGAAAAACACCTTTAAAGTTATATCAGTTGCAAAAGAAAGCTAGAAACTCCCTTCCAGGAATGTTCTTCATGGCGGGTGGTAGCACACACAGTATGCTGTCAAAATAGGTTCTTGGAGCGGGAGGTGTAAACACAGGCTCGTGAGTCAGCCCTGTTTCTGATGGTCTGAATCCGTGCTCCCTCCAGCTACAGCTGGAGGCAGAGGCAGCCCTGCTCTGCTGCCACTTACGAAATGCCTCAGCTATTGTTTGCCATTTACCACTTCTGCGACAGAGTAGTAGGAGACAGAGATCAGCTCCAGTGCTTCTTTAAGCTGCTCTAAAAATGGGAGTATATGTCCAATTTAGAGAAAAGATCAGTTCAGACATTATTTCTTGAAGGGATACCCATTAATGGTTGTGCCTCACCTTACATGGACGTAATATACTTATAATGTCAATATGTATTTCCCCAAATGTACTGTGATCTAAACGTTGTTGAAAGCTTTTTTTGTGCCCTGCTTTAATTACCTGGTATAGACTTTGGCAGTAGAGCGGTTGGATGTGAATTAGGTCTTTCCAAATAGTTCTGCAAAGTCATCAAGGTTGCTTGGGATGAATCTGTAAAACAAAGCATTCTTCCCTGTGATATAATCCTGCCGCCTTTACAGGTTTGTTGGACCACCCACTCTGGCTAGAGAGTTAGATTCTTAGATGGTGTATTGGAACTGCAGTCAGATTGGGCTAGAACATCTGGAAGAAAAAGGGCCCTGGATAATAATTACCCATTCCATATTGTTCTTTGTTTTCTGCCCATTTGAACTGTAAGGAGAGATCATCTCAAAAGGTGTAAAGGGTTTTAAGACTTGCAGTGGTTCAGACATTTCACGATGGTTCCAGGATGTTTAGTCTCAGGAGCCTCTTTGTTGAATGTTGGTTGGCAACAAAAATTGTAAGGGTGTTTTTTTGGTTTTTTTTTTTAATGGCTTGAGGAAGGACAGGGGAGGTGAGTAATTAAATACAAAGCTGGGAAAATAGGAGGAAGCATGCAGCCTGGATTATGGTGTGGAAGCAGTATTTATAACTACTGCAGTTCTTACTTAATCTCTTAGGGTATATGTATCTCTGGACTTTCCAAATGGGCACTAAAACATCTGTTGCTTCTTTGTTTATCATCTATACTGTTCATCCTTCAGGTCAGAAGGGAAAACAATGAGGGCAACTTTTCTTCAGCCTTTTTTTAGTCTGGCCAAGTTCTGCCTTGTCTAGCCCTTGCCGTGAGAGAGACTTTTCAACTTTCCTTGAGAAGCAAACCCAGGAAGTATGACTCAAGAATGTCACAAAAAGGCATCCTGATTAGCAGTAACTTCAGTATCTAGCACTCACTCACAGGCTTCACCTTCTTCCAAAATTGTCACTGGCCCTGCTCCAAGCTCTTCTTTTTATTGCTTGTTTTTTTTTAATCCAGGTGCCAAAAACCTGGCTGTTTTGTGTAATATATGGATATATCCACAACACCCTGGTTCACCTGCCGATGAGAGGACATCCGTCATTTTTCCTTTTACTTCAGGCTAAAACTCTTAAATTTAACTAGTTGTGGCAGAAATTCTCAAAATACCAGTCTCTGTTTCCGCTTGGTAAGAAGAGGTATTTAGGCGAGGAGGGCCTGTCTGCATCTCCTGAAATGTGCAATCATGGAGGCTGAGGGACCCAGCTCCAGGAACTGGAGAAATCAGGTTTGTGATGGAGGTATTAGGGGCCTGGTGCAAGGAAAGAATTGGAAGTATTTGCAAATATAGATGTCAGTTGTTCACTCAGTCATCTCCTTCCTTGTGGTAGAACAAAATGCAATCTGTTTTGTACATTAAAGTGCCTGTTCCCAAGGCACCTCACTCCTTTGTTTATAAGGCAGAGCACATCTGCGGAGCTATACTAGCCCCCAGATAGCATGATTTCATCAGGAGTGGTGGAGAAAGGCCAAATGGGCACTCTTGTTTTGCAGTCAGCCTGTGACTTTCCTCTTGTAGACCAGTGAATTCAGCTGTCGCAGGCAGGGTACAGGTTAGGTCTTTACAGTTTCTCATTGAGTGTTTCTCATTTGACACAAGCAGCCACTTCCAATTACATCAGCACCTACTGTTCAGAGCATAACAGCAAATACACTTCAGAGAAAAAGATGAGCAATAGCCTGTCACGTACAAAGTGTATTTACTTCTTTACGTTTCTCCATGCGCTAAAATATTTTTTGAGGGGATGATTTCTGTCATTACAAATTGTAAATGATTTGAGGGTATTTTTTAGGAACGCTTCTTTAGACAAATGGTTGTCTGCTCATGCTAAAGTAATTTGCTATGTCCAGAATACATTCATGCTATTGAGAGTGCTTCCATAAAAACATTTGCATCACAGTTTTGAAGGAGATTGATGGCACATTTTGTTCTTCAGGAGTTTTATCTCAGCATACTAAGAACTTATCTGTTACTTCTATTTTCCATATTGTCACATGTGAACATAGTGATAAACAAGGACAGCAAAAGCCACGGTAGCCAATTCACTACTGCCTGCAGGAGTCATTTACATTTGCGAAGAAGGGATGTAAAACATGGTACCCTTATGTGCACTAATGCTGTGTCTGGTGTTCATTGATGTCAACAATGGCACGTAGAGTATGATTTTCAGAAATGTTCTGTATTGGTTCGACTCCTCTCAGACCTGTGCTGATAAATACGGAAAATCTCTTTTTGGTGCAAAGTAGAGAAATTGGACCATGTCTCTTATGTTTCTTCTTCCATTCCTCCCTTTGGAAAAAGTAAGCTGGAGAAATACCTGGGAGTGGTCACTGAGGTATAGTCCTGGAAACCAGTTATTCCATCTCTGTGTTGCCTTACCCTCAGGAAGATTAATATGTTAATATTAGTATTAATAGAGATAGCATGTGGGATTATTACAGGGGAGAGAGGTGTGTTCCCTTTGTACTTGCTTGCCTCTGAGTCCACAGTTTATAGTACAAACTGTATGGCAAGTCAGTAAAATGAATGTGTGGCATTAATTCACATGGACTGATTCTTTTCTAAGAATTTGGATAGCGCTCTAATGGTTCCTTAACAATTATCCAAAAGTGTTAGTGGTCCTGGTCAAAGTCCAGCTATGACTAAAGTACGAAATTAGCTGAATCACAGACCATTTCCAGTAAGTTTTAGAGCACAGCATAAGATGTACTTCATTCTCAGAAATGTTTGGGCCGGTACCACAACAGGGGTGTTTTGCTCTATATCTGAAACAATAGCACTTGTGCAGGTAAGCCTGCCTGTGTCTATGCAAAACCATTCTGTATCATTCAGAGATCAGGGTGTGCTTGACTGATGAACATTTTTTGCTGATGTAAATGACGGCACTATCTACTAGGAAGGTTCTTCTGGTGTCAGTGTATTGGCAGAACGGTCTTAGTGTGAATGAAGCTGTCATCCCCAAATTTGTGTTGACTGCAGTGCTCTCCATGCCCTGGAGCCCACGGGGTGAAGGACTTGACAAAATAAGAAATCTCTCAGAATTATGTTTTGCTGTAAGATCCCTTACTTAGGTTGCTCAGCTTAAAAGAAACATTATACTAAAGGTAGCTGCTTAGGGCAAAATGCCCAGGACTTACAAGACCGTCAGAGGGTGATGCAGAATTAACTGCGGTATATGCTAAGGAAATGTTTTCCTTAATTCCTCTTTTATTCACTAAAACTTGTAACTATGGATGGGCTGAAGTAGGTATCATTTGTGATGAAACTACTGAATAGCTTTGGTCAAGTATTTATACACCTGTGTAGTATTTTAAAAAAGGAACCATTTTATTTCAGTATTTAAATATGGATTGTTTATTTTTGTTTTAAGATGACATGTTGAATCTGAATGTTTTCAGAGTGTTTGCTTCAAAAGTGAAACAAGATTCGCTGTCTTGTTACATGCATGTAAGGGATCATTGTATCAAAGAACACAAATTTCTTCTTTTCAAAGAAGAAAATGAGGTTTTTTTTAACAATCTGGAATCTTACTACACCCTACTATACTCCCTATTTGCTACTTTGGCCACTGTAATGAGAGCCCTTGCTGTGCTCTGCTCATTGCCTGTGCTACCTTCTACTGGTCTTCTTTGCTGTTTCTTGTTCCATGAGCAGCAACCAGATAGTGCTTGCCGCCTTTAGAAATGTGATGCAGACAAACCATGCTGATGAATAAGCTTTTCCTGGTGTGCTTTGTCTTGTGATATCCCACTTTATAAAAAAGTAATCTAATGGGTGTTCTTTTTTCCATTACCTTTGAGTGGTTTTGTGGGTCTCTGGCATTTCGGTTCTGGTTTTCTTCCATTTGCTGTGAATTATGATGGATTTAACTGAAAGCTTACTGTTTTACTGAAACAAATATTTCAGTAAAGTGTTTCTATAGTATTTTTATTCACCTCTAATACTTCTTGTCAGCCCTGAGACAGCATATTCATGAAACTTGGTATATATATTTGAAAGAACAGTATCAGTCTATTTGTATTTTCTTTCTTGCTGCACTGTATATAAAATCAGTGATTGCTGATTTTCTTAATAGGTGTGTGAAAATCAAACTCCAATTGCTGTACTGCGTATCAGGGTCTAGTCTGTATCAACAATGGCAAATGTATAGCATAACTTCATTCTTGAATTAGAAGGCAGAACATAGAAACAGTATCTGTATAGGTAAATAGAAGATAAATACTGGAAGTCTGTTCATAATTCTGTGTAGGATATACATCAAATTTACATTTTGAGTTGTTTATTTTACTAGAATGCTTGCTTGAAACAATTCTAACCCTTCTTTGTCCGACATGTACATTTGACACCTGATTTCTTACAAGAAGAGGTTCCACACTTGCAATACAAACTAAATGAACTGGGAAGTTATTGCCTTAAGAGTCCTTATTGGACACAGCACACTGTCGCACAGTCAGAGGGATACAGGGGCAATTCCACTGTGGGAGAATTCTTTGGGAACATTTAAGTAAAATAATTCAGGAGAAACAGAGTACTGTAATCAATCCCTGCTGTCAGGAAAGGACTAAGTTGATTAACTACAAGATGGATCAACCTATTCAATGCCATCTGTATGAAGTTACAAGATGGATAGGACTGAAGGAATAATAGAATGGAATATAAAACCCAGTAAGGTGCAGCAACTATACAAGGCCAGAACATTGTGAAAAGATACATAATAAAGAGAAATATATGTGGAGGCCAGCAGCTGAATATATTTCCACTGATCAGTGCTCGTGTATCTGGCTGGAGTTTGCAGGTGTCAGCAACTTCAAATGTATTCACCTATCTGTACCTTCTTAAACAGACTGAAACCTGTGCAGACAAATATGATATTTAACATGTCATCCCTGAATGGACAAGCAGGTATAAGGTGTTTTAGGGTACCAAAATGAAAGCTGAAAAACTTTCTGTTTACCAAATACATAAGGAAAAAGGAGAAGATTAAATAGTTATTTGAGGAGTAAAGTAATTTAGGACTTGGCTGTCAGAGCTGGTAGGTGGGATAAACCAGGAAGGTTGAATTGAAAGCTGGGAAGAAATTAGTCACTATATAAGGTGTATGGAACAGCAGGCTATTGTAGAAGGTGACCCACTGGATCAGGTGAAGGTGTGTGGAGCATACCCTTACAAGTCTATTTTAGAAATGAAGAGCTGCTGAGAAATCGTGTAAAAGAGAGAGTGGGCCTGTTTCTTCGTAGGGATAAAACCAGTTCCTTTTAAAGTATTATCTTGAGGTTGGTTTCATCTGATCCTCTGGAGCTTATTGGAGATGGATTCATAAGCCTCTTTGAAACATGATTTAAAAGAAGAACAAAGAATGGTTACTGAGAATATTCTGGGGCCCATCAGACTTTTTCTTTTCTGTCTGACTTATCTATCCCTGAGGTGCCCTGCTATTCCTTCAGATTTGCGTGTGCTTTTATAGTACTTCATTTAATAGCTAACTTTGCCTCAATGGTGTAGCATAGTATTATTTTTAAACAGCATTTAATTATTGTCATCAGAGTTTGTTTCATCAGAAATTAGTCATGTCAACTGTTATTTTGCAGGCAATCATTGAGAGTTTTTAACTTACTTTCAGTTCCCTCTTTAAAACTTCATATCTAGGAGGAGTACATGTTTGATCTGGGGGTTGTTAACAGAGCACCAGCTATTACTACTATCCCTTAAGAATTTGTGTTGTTAATAGTTGTTCATTTAATTGAGGCGATGTTCTTTCTAACTGAATAATCATCAGCCTTATTTATCCGCATAAAGGAGAAAACCAAGCTGACCTTTTTAATTATCATTCTCTTTCACTGCTTTCCCCTTTTTCCAAGACTTCTGTACATATTGTGTGCAGATAGTTGTATAATTATAATGTATCTGTGGTTTTCAAGCAGGTTTTCTGCCTTTCTGCTTTATAAGCTGGCCGTTCCCCAAGGGTCAATGGAGAGCTTACAGTGATCACTGTCTCCTGAAATCCCAAACATCTGGTTTATCTGTGAACCATTTTGAGACCATCTCTCAATTTTCAGAACAAAATCATTTAACCTGTGCTAACAGCATTCAGGTTTTGATGTATTTTTGCAACTTTTTGTTGTTAGCCTGGAGTATTATTGAGCAAGAGTTTTGCATACCCTGCAAGAGATTCTTTAATCTCTGCTGCAAGAGGATTGAGTGTTGTGTTTTGCTTTTATGCTTACTCCTTACTCCACTAAGCAAGTTTGGTGAGAACTGGGCAGCAGCCGTGTTTTGAAAACCCTACACAAGGGGATTCTGAAAAGTTCTGACCCCAAAGAAGACCCCAAACAGTGCTCCAAGAATCAGTGAAGAGCCTTGGGAATCAAGAATCAAAGGCTTTTTTTGCTCTCTCAGCATTTCAGATTAGGCAAATCTTTCTGTTCTCTCTGGCTGAAAGTGTGCCTTCATTTCTGGTGCAGTGGCTCACTCCTAGAGACAGTATTCCCCCTGATGCAAGAACTCAATTGGACATAAGTGTGTTTTGCATAAAATCTTATGTAGGACAGGTCTTCTGGGCTTCAGTCAAGCAAAACTACGCAATTTATTAATCTGAGAAAGTAAAGCAGGAATTAACTGTAACAGTGTTACAGATTTTGTATCACATTTTATTTTTATTTAATACAATATGTTAAGATGTAGACTGGATTTGGCTTCAGAAACAGAGGTTTGAAGTGCAGCAGAGATGGATGAATCTTGATTCCCAATAAGAAATGGAATTAATTATACTCAGGTAGGGAGGTCATGATTATTGTACAACTTCTCGGTACCTGCTTTTTGAAAGGCACATGCAGTATCCATCTCCATAGCCTTTTTCTTTCCCTGGCCTCTCTTGGGCAGCTTGTGCTTGCAGAGGACCATGACGACAGGGTGGGAATTCTGCTGTCTAGGCATGTGGCAACTATTTCAGAGGAAAATAACTTTTTTTCCTGAATTGTGATAATTTGTGCCTTAAATCTGTTGGAGTGCATAGTTTATCATATATTGTTACCGTGTTAGTTCTTTTCTTTAAGACTGTCCAAGATCATTCTGTAAGCCTTAGCTTGCCTAGTTGTTTCCCTGTTACTGGTTATTTTAAGGACACATATGACCCATCCTAAGACTGCATTTGGGAGACTGAACTTGAGTCCATTGCACAACCATCTCATTCCAGGCACAGCTGCTAATTTAGTCGTCGTTTTACTGCTTCAGCTTCTCATCCCTAGTATGAGTATAACCAGATGAGATCCCTGGTTTATGTTACAGGGTTTAAATGAAATTGTAGTTCTGAAATGAAGAGGACTTAAATAGCAAGATGTCATGGTTTAACCTGGCAGGCAGCTAAACACCACACAGTCACACGCGCACACACACACACACCCCACCGGTGGGATGGGGGAGAGAATTGGGAGGGAAAAAAAAGTAAAATTCATGGGCCGAGACAAAGACTGTTTAAAGGGACAGAAAAGGAAGGGATAATAATGATTAAAGAATTTGTATGTACAAAGCAAGTGATGCACAATGCAGTTGCTCACAACATAATTCTTATCCTAAATCCAAACCAAAGCACTGTACCTGCTACTAGAACATAAACTAACTTCATCCCAGCCAACACCAGGACACTAGGTAAGGCCTTTCCTCGTAAGGTGGCATAAATCAATAGCAACTAGAATGCTGAATTCACATTGTACAATGTTAGAAAATAAAGATCATGAGGGAGAATAAATCCCCCACACCTGCTCTTAATTTATTTTAAACAGCAAAACAAATGAAACCCTAATTAAGCTCATAAGTCATAGTGTGAACAGAGTCCAGAAAAATGTCAGTTCCAATAAATATGACAAAAGTATTGGCATAAATTCCATGGATTTATATAATTGGAAGCACAATAAGGCTGCCTTTAGTTGATCTTGAGACATGACTCAAAACATGAAGAATGAGAAGATAAGTACAAATAAAGGGATTTTCCCCCTGCCCCCTGAATGCTGAAAGGGTTATTTTTAACACAGTCAACATTTTCATTTTGGGTTAACGCTAGCCAGTGAGATTGGAAGAACTTCTCAGTGGGTTCACACAACCAGCTGAAGTATTCAAGATAATCTGTACTGAAATGTCATAGAGCTGGATGAAGTAGATTTTTTACACTAATCAGATTATAATAACCCAGAGCATGGTTCACAATCTTCATAATCAGCTCTTGGTAATGAGTTCTGCGTTACTGTTCCTTAGATAAAACTTTTCTGGAGAGAGAGAATTTATTGTTGAGAATACAAACTCTACACTTGTAATTTTTTTATTGCAACCTAGGCTATAATAGAGGAGTGATGGATGCACCAAGCAGTGGGGGCCACCTCAGAAAGTCTGTGACATCTTTTCTGAGAGGCATTTAGTGTGAGTGAAATGCATCCCATGCAGATGAGTGAGTAGAGAAATTACTTGTGCTCTAGGGAATTGCTTCAACCTGCAGACCCCATGATTGCTCTTCCCAAATGATATCACCTTTCTGCGTGGCTGTGGGCTTGCTGTTAGGAGCTGCTGCACTGGCATCCTGGTGGCAGTGAAAGAAAATCAGCTATGAGCTTGGCTTTGTGTTTTTTTCCTCTGTGTAGCTCCATGAACATCAGCAAAACGCTTTTTGAAGCCTGGGACTCAGACCTCAGAGGCTGAAAGACCCATTCCATAAAAGTACAACAGCATCTGCGTAGAACAGCACTCATTTTAAATGAGTTTTGACCTGAAGTACCTGAGATATTTTTCGTCCTTTAATTAAATAACATCAGTGTTCAAATAATAAATACTGCCTGTGAAAGAATGCGTTTATAGACATTCAAGTGATCTCCATGAGAATAATGGGCCTACAATCAAGCTGTAATTTGCCCTTTTAAGAAGACTGAATGATCTAGATTTAAAAAACTGAGCTCCTTTTATTTTAGAAAATAATAGATGTTCTTTTCACATCCCACAGTTTTAAAAATAATTAATCATGAAATGTCATTCAGCTCATATGAAATAGCTTCTGACAAAACTAAAAGAGCCTGTACTTTAAGTTTATAATTTAAGCTTATCCTAGTGGGTGTTAGAAGTGCATATGTGTAGGTTAATCATAGTCTTTGTGGCTTATTTACAATGAGATTTGTCTTGACTTTGACTATTTCAAAGTATATTGAATCATTGTCTCTAGAAACCTAGCCACAGGGTAAATCGCTCAGTGTCCACATCAGGCTGCTGCCTCCATTTTCTGGTAGTGATGAATTCCATTATCCGAATCCCCTTATTCCTAACTCTGATGACTGGTAATTGATAAAAGCATCTGTGGAAGATCCCCAGGGAAGAAGGGTCTGCGGTATCTTACAAGATTAATTGCCCTGGGGTCAAGGTTCTTAGTGAGTGTCAACTACTATAAAATAAGCTGAATTCAGAAGAACTTTGCTTTCTTGCGCTGAGTTGAGGATACAGACTTTATTTTCCATTGCTTTGCACTTCGTGTATCTATGTGCAGTGTGCACTGATACAATTCTATTTCTCTTTGGTAGCAATTGATTATGGCCTTGCACATACGTAAGTGACTAGACAAGGCTGTGGGAATTTGTGCTGTTGCAAGATTTGGTTCATTTTTAGTCCTGTAAATTCCCTTCAATTTCTGTTTAATGACAGCTATGTAAACCTTTGCTTAAACTCTAAACTGAACAGCACCTAAGTTTCAAAAAGATATTTTTACCTTAAAAATACAGTGTAAGACTACACATGTCTTGAGTTGTGCTTGAACCGGATGTAAATGCTATGAAAATAGCTTTTCATGTGGTGTTTCTGGCTCGTGGCTAACCAGGCACTGTGGCAAGTCTCCTGCAACTGCCATTCCCATGAAATTGAGAAAGATGCAGTTTGTGGGCCAAGTTTCAGATCTGCTATAAGTAAACCATGCAGTTTTGGAGCGGTGTCCCAGATTTCTGAGTTTTCTGAGGTTAACATAAGAAAAAAGACAGGAAATTACCTGGGTTTTTTAGAGTTCATTTGCCAGTGTACTGCTTTTCAGTATTTTCCCTTTCCTGTGATATGCTCACTTCAGTTTTAAATAGGCCTTGTGATATACTTGGATCAAGCTGAGTCATCAGAAAATCTGCCTTCATCCTAAGGAGCTGTTAGGGGTCTTCATGTGATACTAAACCCAATACTGGGAAGTTCTGGTTCATTCAGATGCTTTGTATCTTTCCAACTAAGTGTCTAATTTATCACAGTGTTTTTGATTTCTCTTCAAACATGGATGATTTTGTGTCAAGATTATTCAGTACTCACTTGTTTTTATTTATTTCACCCACGGCTTTCTAGAGTGTTGCTGAATTAACGTATAAATTGTTTTATTCATAAGTGCAGTCCTGGGTATGTGAATCTGCTTTCTGTAAGGATAAATATGAAGCTGAATCTATTTGCATAAGAATCTTATTTTCATATATTTACTCCATCTTTTTACTGCCTTTAAAATCCTGTTATATTGTCCCTTAATTAGGGCTGTTGTGATGCCCTTGATCATTAATGCTAGTAAACTGCAGTTGTCTGAAGTAAATAATTGTAATTACAAAAGGGAAGTAAAAAGATAATTTTATATTGGCCAAGAATTTGATATCATAAAATGTATTTCTATAACTTGTATAATTATATCTTTGAGAAAACTATTTAAATGTAGTTGGCTCACTTAGATGTGTAGAGGAAGTATAGCTAATCATCTCAGGAAGGGAAAGAGTCTGTAATAAATCAGTGCCTTGGTTTCCCCATCTGTGAAATGGACATGATGATCTTTTAACTTTTTTAATCCTTTCTATTTAGATATTTGGCTCTTCAGAGCTGAATCTGGGTGTATTCACTGCTTGGCATATTGGCACTTAACACAAAGTCTTAGAACAGAGATTTGAGAATTTTTTGAGAATATTGCTGCGGCATCACTGGTTGAAATTAATTAGCAGATCAGTTTTGATACTGCTTTTAAGAAATCTTCCTGTTCCAATATACACAATTAAGAAAAAAACAAATTCCTACCCCCACCTTCCAAATAAGATCTGAGGAATCCAAATTTTGGTCCTGCTGAAGTCAATGGCAAAATTCCCACTGACTTCAAAGAGACCAGAAGTTGGCTGTTCATGTATGGATATTATTTTTTCAATAAAAGCAAGCAAAGCCAGCTGAAAACAACTTCGGCAGCTCATATAGTTGCTGGTTCGCATATGCCACAAATATTTTACTATTTGGTTTGTGTCCATTTCTCATCATAAATTTGATTCAGGCAGTTATTATTCAGCTTGCTAGTAGGATCTTTGGAGAAGAAACTTGTGAAAAATAAGTCACTAAGACCTGTATAAAATTATTTTCTTAATGATTTCATATTTTCAGCTACACCTCTTGTAAATCATGTAATGTGATAGGAAATAGCATACATGAAAGAAGCAGCCTCAGTTCTCCTCAAGTGGCTATGTGCTTGGTTTCTGTGATTCATATAGGATTCACTTATGTTTTACTTTACTGTTATTACTTATTGTAACTTTGGTCCCTTGGAGAAAGTTCTGGAGAAAATTTATTCTTGCGTTGAAGTCGCCATCTCCACAGAAAGATTTAACTGAAACTGTAAAAGCCATTGCACTCCTGCTAGTTTCTGCTGGAAAAGTTTATGTTGTTTTTCTCTTTCCCAACTATTATGTACCCAGATAAAGAGCCTCTATGTTTTTATAGCAGTGACTTGTTCCTTCCCGAGCTGTCTGGAGGGGAATCTCAAGCACTGGAGTTTGAGAGTTATCAGCCGTGTGCTGTGGTTTATGATTTTCAGGCTGCTTGGGTATTGAAGCCCTAAGAGAAATCTCTGATCGTACTGCATGGCCTCTCTCATCCTTGACACTCAGAACAGTTCACGGGGGAAGCTCACCAGGTGAGCTGCCCTAATGAATTTGTTTAGTTTAATTCAATTTTACTGGAAGTGAAGTCCTGGCCAGCAACTGAACCAGGGGTGGAACCATTCTCGAATTCAGAAGTTTGCAATACTTGTTATTTGAGTCCTTTTTACTGCCACAGATGAGATTGCTAGACTTGTACTTTAAGAGATGTTTTGGGAGAAAAAGCACTATATATAAATGAAATATATTATTATTACTATTACAGGGTTTTCCATAACTTTTATAGTTCATAGGCTGTCAGCATTTTCTTTAGAAACCCTGTACTTTAGGTGTCTACAGTTTGGCCTTGAAGTTGTCCTCAGAGTTAAAAGTTGAAGTAATAGAAACAAGCTTATTCCTCTCCTCTCCCTTTTTCTCATAAAATGAAACAAGCTCTTTAGAAATCTTCACATGACAAAGGCTCAAATAAATGACACTGTTGGCTTGGGGCTTTGTCATGCTCTAAAACTAGAAAAAAAAAAAGAAAAAGAGAAACAACCCAATCCACAAACCAACTTCAGACAGATGCATTGTTTCCCTTTTACTTTGCTGAAAATCTCTGGAAGTCATCACCCCAGACTGTTCTTGTAGTTTATGTGGATTTGGTGGGTCTGAGCCTTTTGCCACCAAAATTGGTGACCGAACTCTCTGTACTGGAAAAGAAAAGAAAGCTTGGGTGAAGCAGGAGGATGACAGCTTGGGGGAATGTGCCAAAATTAAAATTACATGTACATCCTTAGCAGTGTAGGTGACAAGAATGCCTGCAGGCTTTTTCACTTGTATGCTGTGGGGGAACTTGTTGAGCAGTTATCTTGTCAGACTTTGGACTGTGATTATAGGTACCTTTGAGAGATGAAGATACTTGTTCTGGGCACAGATTTAGGGTGATTGAGTTCAATAACTTGCTGTATTTCATATAGGCAAAAACCCAAAAGAATGTGACTCAAAACAAAAATATCAAAATCTTTTGAAAATGTAATTTTTGTTCAAAATTAGGGGACAATTTTTTTATGCCTAAGTGATCCGTTGGAGGAAATGGTTTGGAAAATGGGGACATCTCAATATTTTAATTCATAAAATTTAATATAATTTTCATTTTTCCAGTCCCATATTACATCAAAACTGGAAAAGCTGAACAAAATTAAACCAATCCCCCCCCATCAAACAAAATGTAGAGAGGAATATTTGACATGTAAAATTTCAGGAAAAATAAGAAACAATTCTGCATGAACCTTTTAGGTTTGTGTCTGAGGGATGCACTTGGAAATGGATAACTTCTCACCACAGAACAATTTAATGGACAGGCATACATATGATTTTCTTCTCCATTGCTATATGTGTATGAGAAAGCTATCCAAATCTCCCAAGCAGGTAGTTTTATATTCATCAGGCTTCTGACTAGGCAGCACAGACTGCGCATTCAATGTTTACAGCTGTGGCTGTTGTTTGGATGTGATCCTTTTTACTATCAGATAAACTGGAGTCTAATTTAATCTAATTGGAGAGAGTTTGTTCAGTGAAGAGAATGTGTTTTCTGAGACTCTCCTGTGTTCATCCACGTTTGTGTGATTTCCAGCCACAGTCAAAATACTGCTGGCATTGTTCAGAGAATGTGTTTTAGTTTGCTGTGCCCGAACACATTATGTGTTTCAGCTTGAGAACAGAATAAAGAGAAACTGACTATATATGTATGAAGTTAGATTTGGAAGCCAGTAGTTCTATTTGAATAATATCCACCCTGTTTCAGCCTGACATGCACTTATTCTCTCAAAGAAATTTTTGTGACCTTGAGGAGTATGGGGAAACAATTTTCTTTTGTTTTCACTAAATAGCCCTCTAGGAAAATTATGCTTTAAAGCCACAACCAACCAAAAAGATAAAACAAGCTTTTTTTTTTAAAGAAAATTTTAAATGTTACAATCAAAATTAATAAAAATAAATGCTTTTAATTGTGGGAAATGTGCAGAAGTTAGTTTTCTGAGGATATTTTAAACCTTGCCTCAGCCCTCAGCATGCCAGCAAGCTGCTTTATATAGCTTGTGTCGGAGGAGCTGTGTGAGTAATTGATGCTGGGGAACTGGAGACTGCCATGTCAGAGTCTCATGATTGCTACGTTTGTTGGCCTGTGCATTGCTAATGGCTGGATAGCATTCCCCTGCTGCAACATACATTAAAGACTGCTTGTGTTAATTACAAGGAAGAAGTAGGCAAAAGTGTACTTGGGATGTCATTTTTTTGTCAGCTGAAGTCAACGAACCCAAGTCTAGCGAGTGCTTTAACCTATAATATTCATGTACCACACAGTTGTATGCTGCAATTTGCACAACATCTATAGCCATCTGCAGTAATTCTATTATCTTGGCTGTGTTGCTCTGTGTGCTTTTATTTATCTTTAGATCTTTCAGTACTTTTACTATGCTCTCACTGAGGCAGAGGGATTGTTGGGCACCCAGTGAAAAGAACAGAGGGGAGCCCTGTGTTCCCATTCTTCAGTGTGTGGTAGATAAAAAGATGCAGTCTAGCTGCAGTCTCAATTATGTACAATATGTCAAGGATGAGAATAGATTACTGCTGTTGAAACTGCCCAAGGCTGGAATTCGTTTTACTATTCCTTCTATTGAATTAAAAAATAACATGATTGTCAAGATTTCAGTTCTTGAGGGCAGGAAAGAAAGAGGAGCTAAAAGCAGTACAAGTGTCATGTGGATTTAGGGAGAAACAGTATTTTAATAGCCTTGATTCTTCAAGGGTAAGACATGCATCTGCAGGACAGATTATATCTAATAGCCCTCAATAGTGCACCACATTGCTACTCAGTGCGCCTGTTTGCATTTTACCTTCAGATGTCTTAACTTGTATTTTATCTTTTTGTCTTCTGTGCAAGTTCTTGTGATGGTTATGTTGCACCCCCTAAACATCTTTACTAACAGCACACAAGAAAATGCTTACGGTGGTGCAGACCAATGTATGTGCATGATTTCTATCCTAAGTAGCCCCTTCCTATCTTTGGGAGGCTCAAGGGGAATGATACTCAAGGGCTGTGTTACTTCATGTGATACAGGATCAGTCCTTAGGTTTCTCTTCTGTGATGTGCAGTGCCTAAGATCAGTGCAGATGGTTGATACTGCAAATTCCTCTTCACAGAAAAGTAGATAGTACTTTTGTGAAGAGGATGCAGCTGGAGCCCATAGAAGAAATTAAGGAGTGGGAAGCTATCATTTATCTGTCCTGAATTTTCCCTCACACAAGTGTTTCTTTGAATACTGCGGCTCACATTTGTAAGCATTAGGGCAACCAGTATCTATGTCAATTAAAACCAAAATACTAGAAAATAGTGTTTCCTGGAAAAACAAAAATAAATAAAATGTGCCTTCGAAGCAGGCCCCACCTTTGTCCTCTAAAGGGCTCTGGTACTGGAAAGCTCTCATTAGGCTGGCAACACTTTCCAGTAATAAAATCTGGCAGAATCTGAAGTCTCTGAGGGTGTTAATGAGGAATTTTGCTGGCCGTATAATGGAGACAGTGATCCAAAATTCCTTTAAATCCAAAGAAGGACTGTAGCTGGTTTAAATGGATTTGGGATCAAGCCGTGAATTCTGTAACGATGCTCACTTTGTAGGCAGATTGAGTTGGGTATGCAGATGCTAGTTGATGTATGTTACAGCTCAGTCTCAGTTACAGCTGTGCTTGCCCTGAAGCTCCTTAAAGGTCCAGTGCAATATAGACAGAGCATAATAACAACAGGTCCATTTATAAAATTGCATTAAAACTCCTTGCATTAAAATGTCATACTGAACCTCCTTAATGACCAGATTGCTAAAGGCTGCTTTTACAGGTAGCACACATTAAAGGTTAGATATTCCTGAAACATACTGATTCACCTGAGACATTGGATGTGGCCTTTTGATTCTGCTGCTCTTCCTGCTCTTCCGAGGTTGCATGTGGAAAGAACTAGGAGAGTGCCAGGGCAAACAATGAGAAGGCAAGTAGGAACAAAACTCCAAAAAAACGTCTGGTTGGATCAGTATTTTGCTGGTGGGAAACAAGTAGAAATGAATCCTTGCTGTCTGAAAAAGAAATAAGAGGCCTAGCTGTATTATTGAAGTCCTGCTGCAAGTGCTTAGAAGAGTCTTGAGCTACTCTTTACCCTCCACTATGTGCCTTTTAATTAAAATGCACCCAACGTGGACTGGGTAGCACTAGAGGTAGCTGATTGTTGTGTTACGCAGTTTGAAGAGGCATCAGTGACAATCGTGTAGGTAAATAATGTTTGAGATGGGGCTTTGCTACTTTTGAAAGTTGTATTTTCTATCATTCCTTTAAGGTGGAGTACTCTCAGAGAGATGACAAACTTGTACACATAGCTGAGTCCAAGAGGAAGAAAGGGATATGTGTTACCCCTTTCCTCTTCTCCTCGTCCTCCTGTCTCCTTCCCCAGGCTTTTTGAGCACAAGGGAGACCATAATGAAAGACTGGCCATAAACTAGAATATTATATTCCTTTTCTTTCTGTTAAGGCTCAAGGCTGTTTCACTGTGGCGGTTTAAAATTCTGATTTATTAGTGGGCACAACATGGGCTATCCCCTCCGGTGATCAAGGTTCCCACTAGGTAAATTGCAGCCTTATGGTGCAGTTCTATGAGAGTGCTTGTGTGATGTTCCCATTAACTGCCGGAAGACCTTTTGTGTGCAGGGCAGTCCGAGAATTCCAATGATAACATTGATGCCCCTGATAACTTATTGTGCTGAACAGAATCTAAATACATCTCCAGGAAAGGCTGTTTTTCCTCTTTCTCCTATTTTCCATTTTTAGAAATACTTGATTCTGAATTACTTGCCACATGAGTTTGTAGAAGAGCCTCTCATCTATGTAAGAAATGACTTTGCATTTTTTTAACAAACTACTTGTTAAGTATTCTTAAATAAGCATTAGATGATATGGACATGGGACAGATACGCGTAGCGACTGTCATTCTTGGTTATGAGGATACTAAATGTTCTTAACTTATAAGTAATGGTTGGAAGGAATCTCTTGACTTATTTGGACTGTGTATCACTCTGTGACAGGTTAGCCATCATGTGTTTATTAAAAAATCCATTTATTTTTAAGGCTGTTAGCCACTTATTAAAGTATTTATGAACTTTAAAAAGGAGGTCTTAATTGGAAGTGTTGCCCCATTGGACATATTCCCAAGGATGTTTCCAAAAATAACATGTTTAGCAAAAGAAAGAAATCTCCATGGCATAAAGCATCCCGAACTAGCACTCAGATGACACTGGAATAATTGCTGTAATGTTCTGAGACGCTGTGTTCCTAAAACTGGACCATCTTTCTTTTTAATAACTTGGTCATGGCGGAACAGGAGTATTGGGCTCTGCACTCCCTGAAGTCACTGGGAGTTTCCCTGTTAGATTCAGTGGTAAGAGAATGGGCACCTCTGACCCTATAAACTATTGTCATGCAGCAGTTTGCTTAAGGCTTAGGGTTTGGGGTTGTAATTTTTCTGAAGTTGTAGACAGTTATCCTAATAATTTGAATTGTGCAGCCAGCCATTTCTGTTTGTGTATCATTATAGTTTTGTTAGTTCTAAAAGCATTTCCCCTATTTACTTAGCATGTTTTACTTAAAAAACAAGAAAAGATGACAATTTATTTACAGGGTGCCTGTGTCACAGGAACTTACTGGCGTGTGGCACACTGGTGTGTTGCTTAACTGCTAGCCACTGAATCTTCTCAAGATGCTTAAAAATCCAGGTTACCACACAGTGACATTTCAGTGAAGTGCAAGACAGAGGAAGGAGGGGGGTGTAGCAGCATTTCCATTGAAGGGAGAACATAAGATCTCTCATTCTTTGCCCATTTTAAATTGTTGTACTAAGACTTTGACAGGCGAGTTTGGAGATTTTGCAAAGCTCTGATGACCATAGCTGCATTCCTCAGACCATTAGATCAGTTTCCAGAGGGACCTATTGCTGATTTCAGGAATCACATGGAAAAACTGAGCTTCAGACAAACAGCGCAAACTGTAAGCTGAGTAATTATAGAGGTATTTAATTTTATGGCAGAAGATGCCTTTATGTAGCACTTTATGACATGGTCAGATGAACCAGCCAGCCGGCAGCAATACCTTATCAGGCTGCTTGTTCCTGTCTTCCTGAGTGTGCTGCAGTGTGCTTTGGGTTTGCTTTGACAGCTGTTTTGTACAGCTGCACACAAATCTTTTGGTTGAATTTTAGTGTAAACTTTTAGCTGAGGAGAAAGAGAAAAGTGGTGAAAGACTGAAAGGTTGAATGAACCCCTTCTTTGAAACTTTTATCCTTGTTGTCTTGGAAAAAAACCCATACACAGAAAATTCAGAGCTCCAGCTTCTCAGGAGTGCTGTGTCTATTATACTTCTAAAAGCACAGCCTTGAAGCTGCCTTTGTATCATATCTGCAGTCTCAAGATCGTGCTGGCAGGTTGGCAGAGTGGCTTGCCCCAGGCTCTCAGCCCCTCTGCCAGCCCAGGCTGCCTGGTGCTCCAGGAAGTGCTGGAGGAGGGCGACTGCCTTGACACTATTCTTGAGCAGCACCAATAGCCATTGCAGAGCCAGGGGCCCTGCCTTAAATTACAGTTGGCTATTTTTATGTCACTGCTGTATCAGTAACAATATCTCTATCTGTGTTATGTTTGGAGACATACACAAAACTCCACTAACTTCCATTTTCTCATCTAAGAACTGAACTCAGTGGCTTAGTCTCATATTACTCAGCTCTGTAGCTGGAGTTAATGGACCAGGCCTAATTCCAGACTGGTTCTCAATTCTTTGGATGTGGCTGATGCACAAATTAAATAGTTCTGGCACTCTGACACTTCCTGTGAATGAAAAATGACACTAAACTAAATAGTTACGTGAATTTCATCCCCATTCATGCAACAGACTAAAAGACAGTTCATACTTGGCAAATATGCAGGAATGGAAGAAAAGATTCAAAACAGAAGAAAAATGTCCATGTTCTTGAGAGAGGGTTTTTTCCACAATCAAAAGGGGGCGGGGGAGAAAAGCAATGGAAACCTGTGAGCTTAATCCTAGAAAGATCTAGTCAAGACAACATGATATCTTAGTGGGATGTTAAGGTCTAAGAAATAGAGACTTGCAAGAGGGGGTGTTACATCTCTCTGCTGCTCAAGAAGCGTTACAGAAGAGTGTTTTTGTCTCAAGATTCACTTTAGGGCCAGTTGGGTTATATCTGAACAGAGCAGTTCAGCTCCTGTCCATGTCTCCCTTGCCTTGGGTTCCTTGTCTCATTCACTGGTTGTATTGCTTAAGACAGCAACAGTAGCTTATTAATGTGATAGAATACTGGCATTTTTGTAGGGGTTAGTTTTCTTTGTTTCACATAATTTTTACTCTGGCTCTATGGTTGCCAGAACTAGAACAAGTGAATCAGAGGGCATGTTATCTTCCTCTCCTGGAGTCTGGGGAGAGGGAAGCCAGGGGAAGAAAGTCTCTGGGTTCACTGGGTACTTAAAGAGGCATTCAGATGATCCATAGTGTTATCTAAGATATGACAGTATTAGGCTATGTGTGAACATGGGCTTCTACACTGTTCTCTGTAGGCTTTAGTTGGATTCCCACCATGCACAGCATAACAAGATGCAGGAGTCATATTTTAGTCTGAGGCATTACAGATCAAATAGGTAGGGTAATGAATGTGAAACAAAACATAGACAGGAAAGAACCTGTGAAAAGTCACATGGGGAAAGTGAATTTGGGAATAAAACCAAATGGCCTGAATCCAAGTGATTTTTTTGATTACACAGAATAAACATTCCCTTATCTCACCTAGTGGATCTGAAAATCTTGGCCTTAAGCAAGCATAAGGTTTTTGCAATATTTTCCAGTCTGATTACAACAGTTTTATCTTAGAAGGCCTGTGCACTGTATCTTTCTGAAAGTCTTTGTCATGAGATGTGGCATTGCAACTGGAATGTTTATTGTACTCTGTCATTATTTATACTCCATCACTTCCATTGACTGCCTGTCCCACCCGCTCCCCGGAGATTAGCAGAGTCAGGAAAAGGATAAATGATGATTAGCAGCTAGTCAAGGGATCTGAGAGCTGAAAGGGTCAATGTAAAACAAAGGCCATCACATATAATTCACAAAGAATGTGAGGCATTGCTTTTCAGAGGCAGCATTCCCATAGCCAGGGTTTTAATGAGAGTGGAAAATGCTAGCATATAAATCCAGTCCTAGGAAAAAATATTAGCAACAAATGTACTGTGGTAAATATTTTTATCATTAAGCCTGGTACTCTGCTTCTGACATCAACTGTTAAAACTCTTCCTAAAGCTTTCATTAAATCTTGTCTTCAAAACACCCTTTAAAACATGGCCCTTTGTTTTGAAATAAATGTTAGCAAAGATAACTCTACAAATATACGATGATGTTTTGAAATAAATGTTAGCAAAGATAACTCTACAAATATATGATGATGAACCGAGTATCTTACAAAATCTTGTTTTTTTCAAAGTGCTCTATGTAGACCTGAGCAAACTCTTACTGAGGGGGACAAAAGGGCTTTTGACAGCTGAAGAAGCTGGTATTTTCCTTCAGGAGTACAGGAGTTTTATTCAAATTGGCCTATCTATGTCATAAACCAGAGTTCCACCAAGTTACCTGCTGTGTGCACACAAAACAAAAGGATTTTTGTGACTGTGCCTTGAAGACTTTGCTCCTTGGGTGCTCACTTAGCTTTTGCTGCTTTCCTGTCACCTCTAATCCTCCTCGGCAAGGGTTGCTAAAGCCCTTGCTTATGCAGGAGCCCTGGGCAACACCTTACTGGCTTCACTGGGCTCCCAAAGGACCTTTCCCTGGACCAGCAGCCCTCACTGCCTTGCCGTATTCCTATTTCCACAGTGCTTCATAGGTGAATCTTGGCCATATTGGATATCTTGCATTCTCAGACTCCCCAAATTACCCATTCCCAGAAGTTAAATCTGTCCTTGGATGTGAAATGCAGGGCATGAAAGTCTTTATGAAGAAGGTAAATGCATTATTCCCATTTATTTCTGTTATTATCATGCAGAGTACATGAAATTTTAATGTTTCACTGCTCAAGGCTGTCGAAGTCCTTGTGCTCTTCAAAATTAAGGACACACACTTTGGTCTTTGTGCAGGAAAATTAGGACATCTCTGTGCTTTTTCTTTTTGCCTACTTAGCCTAATACATTCCTCACTTGGAACTCTATCTTGGTATAGCTACTATCTGCTTCTTGTGTGAAAATTGTCTTAAAAGTCTCTAAAGCCTCTTTCATAATAAATATGAGTGAATATTGATTGATCCCTCTTATAATTATGACTTTCAGTCTTGAAGGAAACAGATGTTTGCTAATTCAGATTTCATTTGTGTTTTGGCAAAGAAGCATGTAAAACTAAACCCAAACTGTGCAGTGAGATGTGCCACTACGAATGGGCTTTGTAGCTTTGTGTTGATTTTGTATATGGTGCAACTTCTTGCTGTTAAATGTTATTCGTAGTCATCGAACCTCTGTTTTATGGGTTTCAGTTTCATCTTTGTGAAATATAGTGATCAAAAACCCAGGCATGTCTTGTTGGGGATATGGGTGATTGCACTGGCTGCCCTCCATGGATAATGCAGCACAACAGGCAAAGTGCCCAACTCCTTTCCAGCTAGTGCTGAGTTGTCCCTATTTCATGTTTCTGATTTAGATTCTTTCTGCGCCAGTAACATGGGGCCTGAGAATCACAACTGCAGTTTAAATGCTAAATCTGAGTGTCTTGAATGGTTCTCATCTGATGCAAATGTTTCTTTTCATAAAAATTAAAAAACTGTCAGGAGGAAAAGTCCAAACACTATTTTTGAAACTAGGAATTGTGGAAATATTACCTAATGAGAAAAGTATTCTTAAAACTGATGCTGTTCTGTGCATCCCTTTAAGTGATTACACTTTATGCCTGCCTTCTGGTCTCTGTCACAACTCTGGTCATTACCTGGACTTTGTTTCCTGTTACAGAGCTCTGTGTTGGGCCTGGATATTTGTATGGCAAAGGGAAGTATTTCTGCGATGTGAAAATACTACAGGTGAATGGGGGAAAAAGGAAAGATTTGTTTACCTCTTTCGTTATGGTTCTGTTGGACTAGAAAAGGTGTCCATTTTTAAATAGCCTTTTCAGTGTCAGTCAGACCAGTTGTTTTTTCTTTAGTAGTATTTTTGCATGAGTTAAGAAAAACAGAAGGGATTAAGAAAGGGCGTATAGAAGGAACATCTGCTTCTTGTTTTAGAAAAGCAATACCTTCTTAATATAATAATTCAGAATAGCAGAAAAACGTACAGCAAAAGGGAACAGAAAACCTTAACAAAAGACACTGTCATATATTTCACTAAGCAGTTTTGGGAAGTTACCATGAGCTTGTATCAGCATGACCAAATGATCTACTTATGCTGATTGTAAGGAGCATGGGGAAGAGCTGAAATATTTCATTCATGTGTCCAGACAGGCCTGTAAGCTTCTAGCAGTGCATGTGGCTAGAATTTTGCAATGGTGAATGGTTTGCACAGACACAAGACAGAGAACAACCCCATGGGATTTGGTGTTTATGGCCTCTCTGCTGTCTCCACAACAGTGATAGATTTCCTTTAATTTATTATTTGCTAGTCTGACAAACTGTTTTTGAACTCTCATAAGCAAGCTGGGTTTCTTCTTCTGTCCAGTGTGAAGTTCTGGTAGCTCTAAGTGTGTTCTGGATGGGAGAGGAATTGGCAAAAGCAGAAAAGCTGTTCTGCAGGGCTTTGCATTGCATTAAAACCAAAATAAGGTCTTTTAAGCAATGAGTAACTGCTTGAACACAGGCACCTTGAGTGAAATAACTTGCATTTTAAATTACCTGATTTAAATTTGATTTCTTTGGAGCCAGACTGCGTTCATTAATTTTGGAGAGGTAATATCTAGTTGGAGGTCATGTCCTGAGTCAGTTGGAGGCTATGTGGAGTTTGATGGCCTTGCCTCTGTGTGAACAATTCTATCAATAACTTGCAAGAAATAAACCAGCTCTTGTTTGCTCTCTAAGTTGAGCTGACTTGCTGAAACTCAAAGAGGTGAGGAGACATGTCCCAGGTGTTTCAGAATCAGTGACTTCACTTTGCACTCCTCAGTCCATCCTTAGGTGTCGAAATCATGTGCAGATTTAGAGGGCTGTCCATGTACATATGATTTTGTCCCTTACATGTCGATATAACTGTCTAAGGACATAGCAAAGCCATCTGACTGATGTATTGCTAATTACTTAAATGGGACTGTTTGTAGAGAAAAAAATACTAATATTCCCTTTCTCATTCTTTGGATCAGAACTTTCTCATTTAAGCATTAAGGCAGCTTTCCATTGTAGATCGTCAGTTCAACCCTGTGTTTATTGGTGCTCACATAAGGAAAGGCTACCATGCAGGGACCTGTTTCTCACTGACTGGCATTTAAAAATTTTACACATCAAATATTTACAGATGTAACTTGGTTTCTGCCCAAATTGAATTTCAAGGTCCTTATCCTACAGTTTCTATCTGTGCATGCCTTCCATTGAAGTCAGCTCCATGCATCTCTGATGAAAATGAGCTTTTCTTTCTGTGGCTATTTTTCAGCCTTTCTGTGCTTTCTGTTTATGACTGTGATTTACAACAATATTGTGAGTATTATTAATCTGGATTGCACTCAGTGGGAGTTTGGCTTTGTTTTACACTGTATCTTAAATAGTTTTGGCTTCCAAGCTGAAAGAATTTGGCATGCAAATACTTGTCACTGCCCAGGGTTTACAAATGCATACAAAACACTCTTCATGCCCATATGCAGCCAGGCCAAAGAGAAAGGAAAAGGAAACAAGTATATTGTTACATATTTGAGATCTTTGAGAAATATGTGAAAGCACAGTCCATAGAGGTTATGTGGCTTAGTGCAGCTGAGCGCAAGGTACTTTGTGCTCAGAAATTCCTGAGTATAGGCCTCAACACTGATACACTGATGCTGTGCTAAGTGCCTGAGGGATCTACATGAATGTAACTTCTGTGTTAGGGTGGGACGTTTTTAGCTGTAAAATTAAAGAAGAGCCATTTGGGAGTCGTGTATGTGCATTTAGGGAGGTTACAATTTTAACTCAAAGGTTGCAGTCTGTTTCCATTGCCAAAATTGCAGCTTTTCTCAAGCACTTTTTGGCGGAAAAAAAAAAAAGAAAAGACTTCTATGCTATTTAGGACGCAAAATCAGAGAGAAGAGCTGTTACTCTTTTAATGCCGTAATGACATTGCACTTAGGGTATACTCAGTAATCACTGCCCTAGCTTGCCATAAAGCCTAACTGTGTTATAAGCAAGTAACCTGAATTAGATCAAAGATTCAGGCTGAAGAAAGATGAACACCAAGTAAGAGTTTGAGTTTCTGTAGATCATAAGTAACTGTTTTACAGATGCACAGTGCCTGACAGTCTACACTGAGATCTGCAAGTAGTCAGGTAATGTCTTGGCAGCAGTTGAATGAAGCCTGTTGTTCAGTGCCATAAGAAAGATGGGATCCTGTTAAGAGGATGGCCTTTTTATTTAAAGGGATATGGACTTGCTAGTCTAAGAAAAATAGCAAGATCTTGTGATGCTGCACACATTCAGAAGTGATCAATTTGTTTTGCTATGCACAATAATTAAAAAAAAAAAAAGCTACCAGGACAATTTCCTCATCCATTCCCTCTTCCTTTCTTTCTCTCTTCAGAAAAATGCTCTCTGCAAGAGCAGCCAAGAGATTTTTCAGTCTGTTGCTCTTTGGTTTTTTTCATTCCTTTTTTTGTTCTCACACTGCTTGCCCAATAGAGCAGCTGTTAAATGGAGAAGTCTGAGAACTGGGGAAGGCTATTGGTGTAGCATTTGATTAACAATATTTTTGCAGGAAATCGATACATTGACTATTTTTAACCTTAGGCAAAGGAAGGATCAAACCCAATCCATATTCAATTACAGATGGCAAACTTTTGTAATTTCAGATGCCTTTATAATCTCTGATATTTCTCTGGGGTTTTTTTGTTGTTTCTTTTTTTTTTTCTTTATGATGGTCTCTTTCTCAGTCTTCCACCTTTGTGGTATCAAGGGATTTTCTGGTGTTTTATAATTTAACTGTATGATTGTACCATCAGGAAATACATTCAGTGAGCTTTCATGTTGACCTTGGGAGCCTACAGTGTTCTGCTTGTTGCTTCAGTAAGTGTGTATTAGTGTTGCCTTGTTGAAAACAGTGGAACAACTACAGGGCTGGCTTTTATGTATAGCATGGTATAATTCCCTCTTCATAAGCTAAATTCTTTTTTGTACAATTGATAATATTTTTTCATTACTTGGGCTAGTTACATCTTAGGGTGAGTCAGTCAAAAAGACTCTAAATTAAAATAGTTGGGTGATCAGAGCTCGAGGTCTGTTGCAATACAGTTTTCCCACAGCTTGGAAGAAAACAGCCAATATAGCTGGAATGTACATAGGTGATGATTCTTTCTTTCTCTTTCTTTCTTTCTGTCTTTTTCCAGGGAACTGAGTAGATGAAGGTACATTAAAGTTTTAATTTTCTAAGTAATTAGAAGTAGACTGTAAAAGGTGGAAAGTCAATAAACTATGCAGCCCTGGATAGATCATGGTAAGAGTCAGGATGTCACTGTGAGGGCAGAAAGACTCTAAATTAGAAGAGTCATTTTAGTCTCTAATTTGATCCATATACCAGAATCAAAAGTGCTTTTGACTCATAAATCTGTAAGAATATTTCAGTGAGCCTGGAACTACACAAAAGGCACAAGCGTACTGGCAAGAGGCTTGCTTGTCTTCAAGCCTTTTCTTGACACCTTCAAAATAATCCATGGTATTTTGGAGCTTGAGGAGATTTTGAGAAGCTTCAAAATCTCTGAATTTAACAAAATGTTGTATTTTGTAAACAGTGATAAGTGGACTCCAAATTTAATTGAATTGGGTAAATTATCAGCTGCTTTGATTAAGAGGAGGTCCAACACCCAATACATTGGGCTTGGAATTACTGAGTGTAGATCAATGGCAGATCTGACCCTCCAGTATTTCCTTCTTCGAAATGGAGAAAAATGCATATTGAATGAGAAGGTGCACACCCTCCTCCCTTGGTGGCCACCACTCTGTAGCTAAATATTTGCTTTTTAAATTCAGGGGTGGAGAAACAAGCTAATCTCACAAAGGTTCACCCCACCCTCTGCTTGGCCTCTCTTCCTTGGCAAGCCTTCCCAGCAGCAGCTGGCTGACTGTTTTTCTTCTGCAATTGTGTTCATGACATTTCCTGCAACTAGCTTTTCCTGAGGGTTTCCAGCAGTCCTTTTAGCCCCCACCCCCTTTTTTTGGCCTCTTCACCACCTAACTATGGCCTTATGCCTAGTTCCCAGCATGTAAGTAGTACTGTATCTCCATCCACATACATCCTCTGTATGCTCTCAACACATACAGTGAGGTTTTGTGGTTTGCTTGTAACTGACTAATTTAGTGAGAGTCAGTGGTTAGTGTTAGGGATGCTGAACAGCCATGATATAAATGGAGGCAGTCCTTTCTCAGGATACCTGCTTCATCAGACAGACACACACTTTGCTCTGTTTCTCTCTTAACATAATTCTTGTTTGAAGAAGCTGCATGTTCCCCTCTCCATGCAGGAGGACTGATAGAAAGACAAGAGATTAGGGAGAGTAAATGCACAGATCCTGGCTTACTTAACATGCTACTACTCTCCCTCTGCAGACTACTGAAAGCTGCATAAACTGTCCTTTCATAGGCTTTTATAAACACTCAAGTGACTTTAATCTTTTGGAGTAAAAGCCTACTTGTATATTAAGCTTTCTGTTATTGATGTCATTAAATCAATATCCTCAGTGCTGCAGGATCCAAGTCACGTATAAGCTGTCACACACAGTTTAACATAAGCAGTGCAATATTGAGGTACAGTCAGTTCATTTTTTCATAGACAAGAGAGTAATTTGAAGTAGAGTTCTTGAAGATTGGGGTGGGTTTATTCTTCATTTTAGGCAGTTTCTTATATGTTTGGGGGCTTTCTGTTTTAATGATGGTTTTGTTGCAGAACTTTAATGGTGTCTGAGAAGATGAGCAGTTTTTTTATGCAGTTATCATAAATGGCACTGAAAAGCATAGTGAGCCTTATGTTGTCTGTGTAAAAACATGGGAGATATTCTTTAAGAGAAGTAAATAGGCAAATTGGTAAGAACCTTTCTTGTAAACTATTATTTATGTGTTCTTTTTACATAGGGGTATGCGCACAATTCTGGACAGCTCAGAGGCTGTCTGGCCTCAGTGTTGTCCTTTGTCTAATGAGTGACATCTGTGTGTAAAGATGGAGAAAAATAATAATTTGTACTTTGCCAGAGATACTTAATTGAGGCTAAAACATACATCTGGGATTTATTTGTGTCAAAAGATACACAAGTGAAGTACTTTGTCTTCTTCCAACCTGACCCTGTGATGCCCTTTCCATTTAGTGTATTAAGAATCAAGATTTATTGAGAGATACCTTACAGATCAGAAGTGACAGCTGTTATTACAGCAGATCTTTCTCTCTCTTTCTAATTTTTTTTTAGCCACTATTCGCCTGTCACAGACATGAAGTAATTTGTAATACAAACTGACTGTAGATTCTTTCAATTGCTTACTTCAGGAAAGCTATAGACATGACATTATACAGCGTAATGGGCAAACATTATACTACGCGCTTTGCTGCTGGTAAAGCAGAATGAACTCTGCCAACAAAACTCTAAATTAACTGAAGTTTCGGAAGGCAGTTATCCAGTTGTGGGTTATGGATCATTGGTCTTCTGCTGTTTCCAAACTAGCGCTCTTCAAGAATACACTGAGCAGCAAGAGGTGGGATTAAGGGAAGGAAGCAGTTTCTGGAACACAGAAACTTTCTGTCAGACAGAAACACTCCTATTTCATAGATGATTTGTGATTTGGAAGGTGTGGAGGACCACTGCTGTTGTTAAAGGTGACACTTGTGGTGGGCATTTTCTGAAAGGAATAGGAAGCTCAGAATTGATGGATATAGCAGGGAAGATACCCACTTGATCCTGAAATCTTTCACGGGGCCTTTGCAGGGCAGCCAGAGAGGGGGAAGGGCTTTCTCCGGGGGAAGGACTGCTCTATATTAGTTAACCTCATATACTTGGTTTCACTACATCTCTCTCACCATAGCTGGAAAGAAAGTGACATGAACTTCCTTGGGGTATTTCGTGGTGATGATGGGTGTGAGTCTTGTCCATTATCACTTCCCAGTGTGGCACACCTGGGAGAGTGTGAGTTTTACAACTTGCTTTGCTCCCCTCATAGAAAAAAGCTACAGGATGTTAAAGAGTCAAAGGGAAAATAGAGACCCATGGCAGATGAGTGGCAGTCTTTCCTCTCCAAAAAGCTCTGCTGCTTCTTTCCTCTCCGCAAAGCTGCAGTCTCAGCTATCTCTATGATGAAGTCTTAGGAAAAATAGGGTGAGTCAAGGAACTAGAAAATTTGTCTGGGGATGTTGCTCAAGCAGATAAGAAAATTCCATTTATGTTATCCAGAGATGTGAGTTAAGAAGTAGTAAATGGCCTTATCTATAGCATAGGTACTTAGAAGTGTGTGGAAATCCAGTATGAATGTGTGAATGTCTTGGGTTAGGCAGAAACACTTCATTATCACTAGTAAGGAGGGAACTGTGCTACCTTGTGCCTGACACTCCTTGGACTTGTGAGAGAAAAGGAAAATTGCACCAGGGACTTCATGTACTTGGTTGAGTTTCAGCATGATTAGCCAGTGGGTTTTCTTGCCTTCCTTCTCTGTAACAAGGAAAGCAGTACTTGGTTATCTTTCATCTTGACAGCAGAATTATGTTGCAGTAATCTAAGGGCTGTTAATTCACCAGTGATTAGTTTATGTTGAAGACTTTTGTAATTAAAAAATTGCCTTAAGGGTCTAACATAATGTGGACTTCAGGGATTTATGTAGTAGAAAGGGTTGAACACATCATGTAAATCCTCTAGTTTGCATACTTTTGTCTATAGCAAACTATTATTTCACTCCAATATGATTTCAATTATTTTGTCATGAAAGTGTTGTAACAGAGTGGAGAATGGGGTACTGAAGCTTCCTGAATGAGGAGATTGAGCTAGTGGCTAAATCTGTTTATAGAAGATAGAAACTCTGTCAATTAGAATGCTAAGGTGTGTTAAAATAAAATCTTGAATTATGGCATTGCTCTTTCAGTTTGATTGTACGTTTTAAAATAATCACAATTGTGGAAAGAAAATGTCTGTGAGTTGCTCATTGTAACACTCATATTTCAGTGTTATTAATCCTAAAATGTGAGATTTTTATTACCCAATGAGAACAAACCCAACAAAGCCGAATACATGCTGAAGAATAATGCCCTAGTCCTGTAAAAATGAACACATATATTTGTGCTTATACACAATAAATAATCTTGGTCTGCTATTTACTTAAATGGGACACAGATTTCTCACTCAAAGTGATGTGAGATTAATCCCAGTATGTAAAATTAAGACTGAATAGCAGCCTTTGCATGTTTGGTGTTTATGGTAAAGCTGAAAAGACTGGCAAAATTTGCTTTCAGTTATGGTGTATTAAACTAGAAAAGTCTATGGAAGTTTTTATAGCAATAAAAATTTAAAGTAGTTGAGTAGCAAAATGTATTCCTTAAACATTCTTTCAGTGTTTACATTTTCTTTCGTGCAGACTCCCCGACAATACAGCCAAGCACTAAATAAGAGTAACAGAGTTCATCTTTACTGTGCATTTCTGGACTATAGGTATGTTGTGTAATTTCCAATTTAACGTGCATTAATGAGATTACGCTTAGTTTGTGATGCTGTATGTTACCTACATTCTTCTTGTTCTCTTTCATTTATGGAAATAGTTAAAGAAATAGAGTCACTGTCTTACAAAATCCACAGTCTGACAGTGGCTTCTTACTATAAGTAAGAGACTTGTTATTCATAGACCCCTGTTAGGCAGGTAATTGAGATACTGAAATATTTTGGAATCAAAACTGCAGATTGATACAAATCCTGCTTATCTTGGTTTATGAATATGTCCACTTGGGCAGATGCTTGGATGTTTTAAGATGGCAAACCTCCAGCAGAGCCATTATTTTCACTGGATCTGTGTCTTGTGTCACAGAATCATATGAAGTCAGTGTTTCAGAGCTGTGAATTTTGTTCAGTGCATGGAAGGGTGAAATATTATGCCCCTGAATGCAAATTAGAATAAAAGGGAGATAAACATCACCTTAAATTTCACTCAGGAAAGAGGAACTATGGGAAAGCAGTACCTTTTTTTTTTTTTGTTATCCCAGAATATATTTCATCTGTTTTTTGTTTCCAGACATGCTGCTTTAACTGAATTAATTGAGAAGGGATACAAATAGTAAATTTTGAATTTCATGGGGATTAACATTTTCTGAGCCATAACAGTATAAGCCTAATTACTACAGCAGTGACCTGCAATGCTGTGGTCCCTCGTCTCCAGCATGCACATGAAAGGTCATTGTAATTGTTTTATTGAAGTTTTGTTTCAAGTATGTTGAACTGTCCCAGCTGTTGGCAGTTACTTGTTGTTATGGTTACTCACAAATTACAATAAATTAGAAACAGATTTTACTGAAGTGAATTAATATGGTTGGGGCATTGTTCCCGTACTGTTTTCCATTGAAGCTTGAGCCCTTGAGGCCTTGCCTTCAGATAGAAACTGAAACATGAAATCTGTCCTTCCAGATGAGTTTTATTTGTGTCAAGATGGCCTTATTCCCTAGTGCATGGCAGTTAAAGAATAAGCAGTTGGCTTCTGACCTATGACAAGCTCTCTTTGAAAGCTTGAGGAGGTCCCAAAGGAAAAAAGAAGGATGAGGTAATACCTGTCTTTAAAATAACCAAGAAAAGTACAGATCACTCAGTTTAGCGTCAGGATCCCAAATAATATCAGAAGTAATAAATGGTTAAGCAGGCAATTTGGGTGGGTGTCCTGCAGTGCCTGAGCCCATGGAGCCCCCACGTCTTCCTGTGGCTTCTATGTCTCCACACCACTGCAGGACTGTGATGGCACAGGGGGTTCTGGGTTTCCGTGGTTCCAAGGAGAAGCAGACTCATGAGGATCACTTTCCTACACAGCCTTGGGACCTGGCCACACAGCCAGTCCTGCCATATCCTCAGAGGAGCTGGAGCTGCTTTTGTTGCTCCTGAGGAGGAAGTAACAAAACCCAACTGACATTGATGGGTCACTAGAAATCTTGCTCAGCCTGAATTACTTTGACAGGATGAGTGGCACAGTGGATAAGAGAGGGGCAGCAGGTACGATTCACTGACTTCTATGACTTCTGCAAGATTATTGACTTGTCTGATACTGTAGCTTTCAGAATAGAGAAATTTGGGTCTAGGTGAAATGCCATGAATGGGTTGCACAATGTAAAGAAAAAATGTAGTTATCATTCATTGGCCATTAGACTGGGTAGAAATCTCTAGTGACATTCATGAGGGATCTGATCCAAGCCATGTTCCAGTCAGGATTTTCCTTAACTCTTTTCATGATAGAATTGAGAAGCCACTAGCAGGATTTGTGGATGCTGCAGTCTGAGATAATTTTCATACCTTTGTATCTCCTGTACAGTACAATGCATGTCAGATTAACCTGCGCAAACTGCATTTTGATAGAGATTATGTTCCATTTTTGTGTGCTTTGCAGCAATGGAACTGGTGTTTGGTCAAATGAAGGTTGTGTGCGTGAAAGTGGGGACCTCAACTACTCAGTGTGTCTGTGTAACCACCTCACTAACTTCGCCATTCTGATGCAAGTGGTGCCTCTGAAGGTGAGATTAAACAGAAGAGTAAATATGGCTGTTAAAACTTAAGCATAAATATATCAGTTGCATCATCACACCACATCAGTAAGTGGCTGCAACTGGGCTCATTTTTGCCCAACTCAGGTTGATTCCACATTTGGAATGATGTTTTTATACTTCTTGACTGTATTTTTTAAAACTTTGGGGAACTGAAATGAAGCATGAAATGAAAAACGTCTGTTGTAGGTGGGAATTCTCTTTACTCACACTACTGGCATGATTTCTTAAGGCCAGGAATAACACTAGAGGACATTGTACAGGTGACAGTACAAGGAATTTATAATTTTTTGGTGATAAGAGTCGGTCCATATGGAGTCCCAGGTAATGTTGCTGCTAACAAGCCAGTGAAGGATGTAATCCCTCCAACGTGGCTCAATTACAGTTACTATGGTTTGGCTGTTGTTTAGTCCCTTTCTCAGATTTGTTCTGAAAATCTCATCCCAAATCTTTGTCCAAGATATACCCTTAAATTTGACTGTTTAGGATTATCTTCTGGTACAATTTTTTTTTTAACCAGTACAAAATATGAAGTTGAGATGTGGGCAAAGACAAGCTTTTGAGCTCTACAAGCAGTCTATGCTCAGTTATGAATTCTTAAAACATTTGCTAAGTATTTGCTTCACATGTCTAAGCAGTAAAGCCTATTGAATCACCTAGACAATTGGAAACTTCTCGTACGTGTCCTTGGAACCCTGCTAAGTAAATGTTAAAATGCTGGTGATTTTAAACACATATGCATGTTTATTCACCATGTTCTGAAAGTCATGAGCCAAGGTTCAAAGGGCCCATATAAATCACCTATTGAAATACTAGATTGTCAGTGCTCTAAGAAATTGTTGCAGTGATTTTATATTCAGTCTTGAACTTCTGTATATTTTATTCCTTTTTTTCTTTTCATAAATGGTGTTCACAGATCATGAGACAAGGAAAAGAGAGGGTGGGAGTATGCAGATGCCCACATTTGAACAGTTCTGTTTATATGGCTGTTATATATCTGTGGCTGTATAAATAGAATCGGATGAAATTTTTCCACATGAACGCTGTTTTTGACAGAATGTTTATTTTTTGTCTAGATTCTGTTTCTTACAAAAAGGGGTCTGCTTTTCATGGAAAATGTAAATAAATGATTGGAAATTGACTGGTTGAAAACTGGAAAGGTTTTCATCAAAAGCTGTATTTAGTGTAAAAAAGTGACTTAAGTTTTCATGGGAATTCTACTTGGGGTGCTTTGTACTTTCATTCTCCTGTGGAACGTATAATTTCCCTTTCTTCTGTTGTACTGATAAATGCAGCTCTCAGGGTAGCACAGACAGACGTCCTCTCTGAGGGCACCATAACAGCCTTTAACCTAATGCACTGGTCAGCAGGACAGTACAGGCCAGGTACGAACAGTTCTACCACCCCTCGTAGAAAGGCAAGCTGATGCACATTAAAAAATAAGAAAAAAACAGAGGGGGATATTGGTAATTCTAATGAGATGCAATAGAGGCCAATAAGTGTACAGCAGCTTCAGACCTGGGAGAACACTGCTGATGGAAATCCATGAACTCTTGAGACCAGTTCAGTGCAATAAATGTTATGACTGTCTCAGCTCCTTTTCATGAGACTAATTTTCTTTTTGCTTTAAAAAAAAACCAACCCCAAAACAATGAAAAAACCCATAAGCTTTCCATTAAGGAGACATTGCAGTGTTTTAAGGAGCTGGCTGTTCACAGCTGGAGAGTACAGCATACTCTGAGCTCAGACAAAGCGAAGGTGTCTCTAAGCAACAAGCATTGACAGTAAGTGACCTTCCTCAGAAGAAACCTGTCATGTAAATACTTGTGGCGAGCATTATATGATAACTATTTTTCAAGAATGGTAACTTTTTCTTCTGATTTGTGCTAAACTCGAGCAGGAATCTCCTTTCTTAACTCCTTCTCTTTGTTCCTTCACATGCTTAAGTCTATTTTTTTCCCATTTACAGAACAATAGCATGATCCGGACCTGGTCAGCTTTGACCACTGTGAACCTCCCCCAGGGCTGCCCTTCCTGCCAGTATTTCTACAGCTCATTTTCATACCTTCCTCAATATCCAGCACATATGCACAGTTTGTGCCTTTCTTGTGGGCATAAATGCCTTTATATATTCTCAAGTTTCTTTATCATTGTGATTTTATTATAAGGTACAGAACTGTCAATAATTTATGCACCTGGCTTGGGGAGGAATTAATGTCTCACATGGATTTAATTTTGTTTCAGTGAGACATTCATAGGAACAAAATGGTAGGATATCTTACATCTGATGGTGCTTTCTCTTGAATACTTGAAGTATCGTGAGATGAGGAGTGCTGACCAAGTGTTTAGGCATTTATGGAGCAGGCTGTCAGGTGGGTCTAATTTTCAGGGAGCGTAGAAGTGCAAGAAAGTTCTTAGGAACAAACTGCGAGTTCTTGATTTGCCTTCTTGATCTTTACTCAAAACAGCTTAGATTGATTCAGTCAGTGTTCTGCTGTATGCCATCTGGAAGTAATCTCCAGAGACTGAAATCTGCTGCGATGAAGAAGCAACTTTATTGCAATATTTTCAGAGAAAGAAATTGAAAGAGAGAGATCATAAGGAGAAATTTTAAATTCTGGAATTTTAATTTAAATGTGACAAAATGAACCTCTGCTCTGATATCTGTGTGCTATACAGCAATGTGGAAAGAAAAAGAGCTATGAATTCTGTGAATAAGCTAAAATCGAGCTTGGATTACAAGTGTAGTTGAATACTGCTCCAGATTTTATATCAGTTTCAGCAAGAGCTTGAATGCACTGAAGTCGCGGTGATTGTGAAAGAACGGTATGAACAAAACTGCTGATTAGCTTGAAATGCATGTATGCAGTTTAGCTGCTTTCAGTGATGCAGGAGATTAGCAATTGTAACAAGTTTATTTCAGGAATGAAGTAACCATCTTGGAAAAACTTAGAGCCATGTGTTGCTCAGATGTCAGCCTGGCACTGACTTGTTAGCCTGCTGATCAATTGGCCTACGTGGAATACCATAATTATTTGTGGTTTTATCACTCTGGGGTTATATCTGTATCATGGCTGGCCCAAATCCATGCTTGCTTGCTGGGATTCATTTATCATGGTGGTTTTAACTTCAGAAATTATAGCATTTATTTGGAGTTTTTGGATATTAGTGATTATCAACTGGTTTTAATGAGTCAATAAGTTAATTGAAGGTAAAATGTGACTGAAGATGAGCAGAATATTTGTGAAAGGGACATGTTCAGCCCTTGATTGCCTTCATGAAGTTATATGGATGCAATTAAGGTGAGAAATTCCAAATGAGAACTTGGAAGCTCTGTTCAAAGTCTTTTCACAGCTCTAATCATGTTACTAAGATAGAGAATTTCATAACTGCATCTCCTCCACCAGACGTGTCAGTGGGACATTCAGAGCAGTTGTGCAGATATTAACTAATCCACGTACCCCTCCTCTGGCAAACTCATTGCTCTGATCAAGCTTCTCTTTCTGATGGGGGAAACTGAGGTAGAGTAAAAAAGTCCCTCATAGCAAATCACAGCTAATGCTGCACTCTTGGTGTTCATGTCTGCCCTTCTCATACCTTAATTCACAGAAGTATTCCAGCTTTCGCTTCATCTGGTGCAGTCAGAACAAACCTTTCCTGCCAGCTGCCCTGCAATGTTATAGTTAGGGAGACAATGGTGCATTAATATAGCTGTGGTAGGAAAAATAAACAATCCATTTAGATTGACGTGTTTACACTGGTTTATGTTTGCTGCTTCTGGAGAAAGTCCATGTAGAGGTGACCCAGGGTGGTATGCTCCCTGTGGTGGTTTTCTTGTAGTACTGCCGTATGACAGTGCTCTGCTGTGCTGCAGGTTTGAACCTGGATAGGAACAGCAGAGAATGGGAGATTGGGTATTCCCTCAAGAACGCATCCTCTGCTAGCAGAGAGCCTGGGGAGATCACAACCTTCAGTGCCACCTCCTGCATCCAGCAGAACTTCCCTCTGGAAGGGAACTGGCTAGTGGAGAGGTTCCATTCCTGGGGTGTGAGGGACAGGTGAAATCAGGAGAAGAGACATGAGCAATGCTCCTCTGGTGCAGACAGATGGAGGAATGTCTCAAGGTGCTTCCTAGACAACAGGAATCAAATCCAACGCAGAGTAAGCCGCACTTTAAAAGCACTCCAAAGCAAATTCAGATGCTATTATTTTATTCTGGGCAGCTTTGCTTCCTCTCATCAGTCAGTGGGACCCTATGCTCCTGCCAAGAAACATGCCAGCCATCTGGCAGGTTTTATTTTTATAGTGATCCAATAACTACAAAGCATGCCAGGCTATTTGTACCATCTGCCACATAAATGTCATTTCATCAAAAGGGTGGTGGACACCTGGGGATCCAGAGTTCAAAAATCCCTTTTAAAGGGGAAATCATTGCCTCCCACAGGAAAATAGAGCTTGAGGTTTGGGTCTCCCTCCCAAGTGACCAGTGCAGGAAACAACTGTAGTATTTATGGCTCCTAGACCATTCTCTTAAATTGGTTATTTTTCCCCCTGTTTTTTCCTCTTTCTGCTTTTTTCAACTCTGAGGGTATAAAAATGACTACTATAAAGTTCACATGTGGATGGACATTTCCAGTGAAGTAATAGTGTTGTACAATCTGTGGTAGAAATTGTTCAGGTTTCTAAACCCATCTTCTGCATTTCTAAAGCTAGAAATGACTTTAGTTTTCATCCCGTTTGTAGTCTTGTTCCATAATTCAAAAGGGAGGATCAATCAATACAGTTCAAGTTGCTCACCAATGGGCTTAAAAGCAGAGAAGTGTTTATAAAGGGAAAAGTATTTCCAACTGTCTGATCTTGCAGCTAGAGCTCTAGAGACAACCCATAGTATCTATAGGGAGCCCAAATTTTGAAAAGGCTTGGGGATTTGGCTGTGAGTTTCTATTTGCAAAATGAAAGACATCTTAAATTTCTTCTTTAGGGCAATTTGTGTGGGTTTATTTTATTTTTCACTGTTCTAGCTGAGTTTGCCAGCAAGTTTTGACAATGGATGGCTGACTGAAAACAGAGTGCATCTATGCGTGTCCATAAAGGCTGTTTTGAAAATGTCCTAATATTGTCAACTGGTTTACAAATAAGGGGGATTGGTGTGTAATTTACAAGTTTGGAACATTGTTTTCCTAAATCTAATGGTGCAGTTATTAATCAAACATTGCACTTGGGGGGCATTTAAAAAGCTCTCTGAAATGATAACCTTTTTTCTTAACTTTCTCAACTGGCTGAGGTCAGATTATATACTCCAGTAGGACAAAGAAATGGAAATACTGTGGCATTCTCTGATTTCTGCTGGTTTGTAATTTTAATATAATTACTTTTCTCAGCATGCTGTTCATTGCTGGGAACATAAAAAGAAAAATGCCTTAATCCAGTAATTTTTCTTTTGTGTTGCATACTTAAAAATTGGATCGGCATTGCAGGTTTTTTAGTCCTTGTTTATTACCACTGATAGTTTATTTAACTGAAGAGATCTCTACAGACGGTTTAGACAGCCCTTACCCATCAGATGAGCAAAGATAAATCAGCTCATGTGTTTGTTCTAGCATTGCTTTGTAAACTTTCTTTGCTCTTTCTTACTCTCTCCACTTGCCCTTCCATTTCATTGCAGTGAATTTTGTCCCCATGGAGGGACTCATCTTGCTGGTCTGGTCACAGTATGACTGTGCATTATATTTCTTTTGTCCTTTGTATGCTCATCTTTCCCAAAAACTGAGCATTAATCTTGATTTTTAACTAAGAGTCATTGTTCATTCTTCTGCTATTCGATTTCTATGCCAGTACAGGTCTGTTGACTGTGATGGAAAGAAATAGGAAACTCTCTGATTCTGTCCTTAATCCCATAGAATTACATGGGAAAATTTGGACTAATGCTGCAGAACACTAAAACCCTCAAATTCCTTAGAGAATTGGTCAGTTGCTTACTCAATTTCACTCAGAAGAGGAGAACAAAAAATTACTCTTTATTCTGGGAAAGCACAAATAATGGTCAATAGAACTCTTTTGTTTGAGGAGCATGAAACAGCATTCTATTTTAATCAGAATACTTAAGAAAATAACATAAACTTTCTTTCTATGGTGGAAATGAAAGCTCTGAGCTATTTGGCAGATAGGTCTTCTTGCTGACTAAAGGTTTTCTCCACACAGTATAAACATGTTACGATACTGCACCTTTATCCATCACTGTTCTCTATTGCACATCTTTAGATTTAGTCATTCTCTACTCTCTACGTCTGTCTTCTGTATTGTCCTTTTTATGCCCTCTCTCCCCAAAACGTGTTGCAGGGGGAAATGCGGGGCTGGGTACCTGGCAGCTCTTGGCTGTGGTGCAAGCCACAGTTAGCTGCAGTCCTGAATTGAAATGGATGTTTCTGAATCAAAGCCCAAGCCTGAGATAAGGGAGTTAGACATACTAATTTTCATTGAACTTTACTGGAAGCTGGGTATTTAATTATCCTTAACTGCTCTGAAAAATCTCAGACCTTGATTCTGGCAAGAGTCCATTGTTTCTTTGCCTGCAAGAGTGGGCTGGACCCACAATGGGCTTTAGTCTCCTTGAAACCCTAACTGATGGACTTCATTATGGCTGTTAATTGGAGAACAGGACAAGCCTGCTTTTGCTGGAACAAGGAAGTAGAAAACAGATGTACAAGTCTTAGATGTATGGGCAAAAGTAGCTCCTTCAGGTTCCCAGAGGATAATCTGCTGTAACTATAGTGTTCAGCATCTCTTGAGAAACACTACAATTCTTAGGCCTGAAATGAAGGCAGAAAAAAGCCCAGTACTTTGTGTTATACAGAGATATGAGGAAGAACTTGCAAATATCTGCTTTTCTGGTCCCCAAACTTTATTATAACTTGGTTCCGCTTCACAACTTGAGTCTTCCTTCCCTGCCATGCTTCCTTCAGGCTTTATTTGAGCTAAAAACTTGCTGTGCAAGATCTGAAATTAACAGATTACCTACTGTTTGATGACTTCTTGCACAGAACTACTTTAAAGGATGACATGGGCTTTTAAAAATACTAATTAATACCTTGGCAGAAATATTTGGCAAATGCTACATTTTCATATCACAGTGAATAGTTTTAAATGATCAGCCACCAGGCTGGGCTGCCTGTAGGAGAACATGCCTTTAATCCTGAAAAGCCCCCTCTGTAGCACTTTATTGCTGATCACTAGGAGTTGTGAAGTTAATCGAGAATGGGAATTCAAAAGCATTTCTGCTGGAAATGGCTGATAAAGGTGATTGCGCTGCAAAGCGTGACTTGGAGAGGCCTTTTTTCTCTAACCTTGCGGTGTCTGATACATTGTGGCTTGAGAAATGAAGACTCAGAACCAAGTTAGACTTTTTTTTTTTTCCCCTTAGAGTAGTGATTGTGCGGTGCCGTTAGGTACGGCCCGCCAAAATCCTTGTGGTGGTCTCAGTGGGTAGACTGAGCCTCCTGAACTAAACACAGATGTTAATTTGAAGGAACATATTGTTATGTACCTAAAAAAGTGCTTGGCAAGCTGAAGGAAAACAGATATTTGTATTGTTGTTATTGTTTAATATATAAATAAAAGCCTCACTGGACCGAAATTGAATTTCAGCAGCCTTTCTGGAGGCAATTAAAACCATTAGCTTCATCAGCCAAGGCCAGCTTTTTAATGTCTCTGAAGCACTCCAGCTGCCAAAGTTAATTATTCATCCTTTTCTTAATTGGATTCAGATTGCATCTTAAAGGTGCAGCTTCAGTAGGGTTGGCTGAGCCATAATTTTTCACCCCCTACCTCTTCTCTCTTCCCTCCCTCCAAAAAATGTCTCCTGATAATATTGTTTCAAGGCTTTGCTGAAGGGTTTGAGAGTGCATTTCAGCTGAGGGCAGCAGGTAGTCATCTCCTGGCAGATCTCAGTCGATCTGACAAACTGGGTAAAATCCATATGTCATTATAAGTAACTTCATGGTAGGTATGTTTTCTGAGATGGAAAGCTGACTGAAAGGGACATTAAAATATAACTTTCTCTTATATTTGGACTTAGGGCAAAATACAGTTGTCATCTCTTGCATTTCTAGCAGTAAACAAATAACTTGGGTTTCATAAGGTGTATACGCTATATAAGCACATGCAAAATACATTGTGTTCTACTGGTAAGTAACACTAAAATACAAATGATAGGTACAATATAGTCCTAAGATTGCAGGGCTCATTTTTTAGGACTGTAAACCAGGTTTTGGTTCAAAAGCTTTTCTTTTTCTGGAAAAAGATGAATTGCTTTTCACAAAGGAGATTTCAAAAGTAGTTTAGACAATGAAATTACTGCTTTTGATAGTTAAAATTGTGAAGTTGTAATTTGTAATTTGGTATACAGGCAAACCCTTTCAGGATCAGCTATGGCAAACCTTGATGTATGTGTTTGAACTCAGCCCTTTGTCTGATGTCTTGCCTCTGCAAAAGCAGACACAGAGGGATATTCTGCAGTATGCAAAGAAGAAAATCTTGATTAGTAGTCCCCCAGAATGTCCTTTCCTCTGGAGGGAGCCAAAAGTGTCCCCTTGGCAAAGCAGAAAACATGCAGTCAACTGCCTGAGAGATGACTGATGAGGAAAAGGTTCAGGAGTGCAAATTTCACACAAAAGAAGGGGACGCTGAGTAGAGAGGCCTGTGTTGCTGTTCTTGTGCAGTTATTTTTAAACAGAGGAGTTCAATGTCGCTATTTTTCTTGTTATTAACAGAGTCATAAAGGAAAAATATATATTTGCAGTCTGAAATGGTATCTTTCCAGAATAATTTTTCAGGCCATCTGGTTGCCTGCAACTTTCCAAGGTAAAAATGTTAAGCAATGGGCTAACTTTTCTTATGAGGAAGAACACAGGTGAGACAATAGGTGATAATATTGCAGATGGGTGTAACTTCTGAAACCATCAGATCTTTGCCCATGCTATTAGGGACACTAGCAAGGTGTAAAGGGTGTTACAGCCTGAAATGGAAGAGTGGCAGTTTTATATGGCGTATTAATTTTTGATCTGACTTTGTTAAAGCTGAAACTAAGAAACTCGGTTTTAGTGTTCATGATTACTAGCACTCAGGATTCCGTGAGCTCATATCCCTGCTTTTCAGCTTCCTGCAGAGTAAGAGAGCACCTAAACTCAAAGAAGCAAAACCTTCTAGAAGAGTAATTTAATATAGATTGGAACAAGTGTGAGAATCTGGCTCATGGGACTACTTCACAGATTGCTCAATGTTTTATTTGGTACTTTTTAATGCTGTTTTCTTTAGTAATAGCATTTCATCTTGTTTAGCATTTTTGTGATGACTAAAAGATCATACCAAATTACTGTGTCATATTCCAGTTTTCAAAAAGACAAGCTGAGGGAAGATGAAATCAGCTTGTATCAGATGCTTTGACAAGCTAGGTATTTCTAAAAACCTGCATGCCTGTTAACTCTTGCAGTGTGAACATAGGCACACAACATCCAGCTGGGCTGTAACGGGTTGTGGGAACTTAGTACTGAGACCTGATATTTTAAATACAGGTTGTCTTCTCTCTTGCACCATATACCTGTATTTAAAAATGAGGCTCCACACCCTGGAAATCATTCCAGGCCTTCTTTTCGTGCTGTGTATCCTTCTCTCTGCAATTCCTATTCACCTGCAGAAAGGAGATGATTTCACTGGCTGGAGCCATGGTGAACAGGGACCACTCTCTTGTGCCCTCCAACCTAATAGCTATTGCAGGCTCCATCTTTTCCTTAGTAAAACAAATTGCTTCAGCATCATCTGATTTTGGTTGTGTTTATCACAGCAAGAGCCATTTCCTTACTTATCCCATAGATATAGGGACCCACACAGGTTATTTTAGATTTGAATGAATCTTCTACATGTTGTTGATTAGAGGGTGGGTTGTTTGGGTTTTTTTTTTTTCCTTTTTCATTTCTAAGTAATACAGGTTCCACTTGGGAGAACTTGATGGATGTGTTCTCTTGTCCTGCAGGGGTTTCTGGAGGAAGATTGAGCTAAAACACAGTGAAAAAAATTCTTAGAGGCATCTTAGTTATGACAGAAATTAGTCAGAAGAAAAACAATCACACAAACAGCTAACTTCTATTGGATTGTTATGGGGAAAAACCCAAAGGCTTTGAATTTTGCCCATTTCCACAAGATGGATCCCCTGTATTTTCTGTACTTGTGTATGGTAGTAAAACATTACCTTTCCTTTGCAGATCTTGCCCATCTTTGCCAATGCGAACACTGTAATACACCAGTGTAAATCTAAATGAGCACTGAGGAGCTTTGACCTCTGTAGGGAACATTTTCTGGCTGCAGATGTTGAGGGCTAAAGGAGTGAAAGAAAGCTTTGAACTGCTGAGAAATACTGATTTCAGAGTGATTTGAAGCTGGAAAAGCTTCCTCTGCTCCCCTCCTCCTTCTGTAGAACGACAAGCCACCTGTCGCAGGAGAAATGGATGTGTATGGGAGCGATCAGGATATAAGGTCCATGCATTTTGGACTTGAATGTCTCTGATGAGGAAATAACTTTGAAACTGCACAATCTACCACACAAGTTATTCCTGTTTCAGGGTTCTCTAGGGAATGAGGGATGATAGGAACTCTTTTGTGGAAATTATATGGACCTTTTAAGCTGGTCCAGCACACAGAACCCTTTTGTTTCTGTAATTGACGCTATCCAAGTCAGGGAAAAGAAATGTGACGTTGGCTGAAAGAGAAGAAATACTAAAGAGCTGCATCGTATTTCCTAGGAACTATAACACCATAGCAACAGTTGTCTTTCAGTGGTGCTGGTGCATCACTTAGTAGTTCCGATTGCTGAGCGAGCCACAGTCTATTCTGCTGTAAAACTTCCTGCATGTGAGCTGGTACCATTGGCAGATAATTCCAAGGAAAATGTATATTTACAACACATCAGTTTTGTCTGTAATTGAAAATATTTTTTTCCTCATACTACATGGTGTGTTGTTTCTGTCCTTTAAAAGGAATTTTAATGGGAAGTTTATTGCTAGAACTGGTTGGATTTGATTAATGAAATTGTTTAGGGGGAAATTTTTATTGTGTGTGTGTAAAATAATAGGAAATCCAAAACAATGAGAAAAGATTACTTTTTATTAGAGTTACTGTAAAAAAATTTGGAAGATACATTGTTCCTTTCAGTATTTTTCATAATATATATACTTTGAAGGAGGTTTCAGCTAGAAATTTAATTTATAGCAAACACACACTGAAATAAAACCAACAACATTAGAACTTTTTGATTGAACACTTTTTTTTATGTTCAGTTTATGAAAATGTCAATTCCATCCACAGTCAACTCAGGAAAAATGTCTGAAAATTCTTCTGAGATGACAAAACTTTTTCCTGCCTATCTCTGTTCTCCTTATTATGCGTTAATACTGCCTGGCTCCCTTTGTTTGGGTGTGGCTTTTTTGTCATTTATGAGAACTTGCATGGAAAGCTAAAGCAGACTTTCTGATTAATTGAAGATGAATAGACAAAACAAATTGTGTCCTATTCCCCCCACCCTGCCCCAAATCTGTCCAGGTTGTAACATAGATCCTAGTGGCGGGCACTATTCAGATTAAGCATTCATGAAAACTGAATTACTTCTACAAAAGGTGCTTGTAGATACAAGCAGAGGCTGAGACAAGAAGCTTACATTCTGACTGCCCATGCTGGGTCTTTTCTGTGGTTTTCCATTCTGTAGATGTCAGTCCAGCTCCTTCAACAGGCACTGAAAACATGACACTTTAAACAAAACAAGTGGGCTATAAATGGCCTGTGATTTATGGGTTATCTTGGTTTGTCAGTTCTCACTGCTGTGAAGCACTTCTAGTATTTGCACAATGATGTAAATTATTGCAGCATGAGAGCATTAGCAAAGTGCCCTGTGAGTTGTGAAAGATCTCATTGCTGACGTGTTGTGTTCAGCCAATAAACTGCTCTAATCTCAGGCCTCACAGTATCACAGCAGCAGAGAGATTAACTTATTCCGAGGAAATCCTGATTAATGAAATAAGAGAAAACCAAAACGCCAGTGGCATGTAGATGCTCTGGCTGTGTGACTGAGTTTGGAGTTGTCTCTTAAGTTCCTGTGTTAGAAACACAGCGAATAATTGTGAATACAAGTGCATATGTGGGCAGATAGAGGAGGAAATGCTATATGCAGGGGGACTGACCTGTGGTCCTGTAGTGTAATAAATCAATTAACAGCTTTTATTCTGTGGTTTTTCCTTTGTGTACAGCTCACGAGAGAACACCAGGTGGCCCTCTCCTCCATCACTTACATTGGCTGTGCTCTGTCCATCTTCTGCTTGATGATCACGCTGGTCACATTTGCCATATTGTCGTGAGTAATTTTAACTTAATATCTGCTGTATAACTGTTATGCAGAGAGCCAGCAGTGCATTTCAGGCCACTGGTTGGGATCCCTGCTCTTGCTCAGGATAAAACAATGGCTATTAATTCAACCACTTTTCTTAATTAGATTCTGCACATGTATTTTGTTACAGTTGGTTGGTGATTTCTAAATTACTTTCATTTCCTGAAATGGGTGATCTTTATATAGTAAGCCATTTCCATCCTATGAGGGATTTTTTGAAGTTTTCTAAACTCTTAATGTTTTGCTGTAGTTCAGGAATCTTGCAAGGAGGCTTTAGGAGGGCTTGGTCTGGAGCTCAAAGCAAACGCCATATGAACAGGGACTGCTGGATTCACTCCCTCTTCTTACCCCCGCATACATCTTTGGATTGCTTGCTGTGTGCAATTGGTACTTCTGCTTTTCAACTGTTTTGTCTGTAAGGCAGTGTGTTTATGAAGGTATGCCTAGAAAGGACAACTTGGTAGGCATTAGCTGACCCACTTTAATTTCATACAGGTTGTACACAATTACATCATATAACCTGTATTTCTTTTCAAGTATGTTGCTGTTCTCTGTTAGGCAAGTTTTGCGATGTGCTACTTTAGTAGGATGAAGGACACCATAGCCAATATGAAATTCATTCCGTGGCTTATGTTTAAATCCTCCGAAGCCTCTTGCTTGTGTCATTGCAGACCTTTCAAGGCATCTCTCGCTGGGAAGGTTTTCTGCCGCAGGGCACTTAGGGGTCTTTATGCTTCTCTGTATTTCAGTAGTGAAAACTGAGTCTGAGGCCCAGCTACACTTGATACAAACATTTTTGAAAAAGCCTTCATAGAGGTTTCTGTCTAAATAAAAAGTCGAAAACCTGACAAAGGGTGAAGTAACTTCTCTGAGGTTGCGCAGCAGACTGGGAGCACAGCGAGGAATGGGATTCTTGTCTCCTTTTGCACACTAAATCATGTTCTTCCTGCTCAAGAGTTCAAGTTGTGATTTCTGTGCCTAAGCATGTCTTTTGGACATCCTGCTAAGAGGCCAGTTTCTAGGAAAAAGGACTTACTGGAACCCAGTAAACTGATTGCAGTGTGTGTTTGTTCCAAAACCCGTATTATTTCCAAGTCTCAAGACCTGTGTTGGTCATACTTGGATTAAGTGCTTAGCCATGGCAAAATCCACTCTAAATAAGCCCCACTTCTGCCTATCTGGCATTGCGCTGTTGGCACGTTTAGGCAAAGTGGAATTATCTGCTTCATTTTCGTCTGAGTTCAAAACTGCATGTTACAATGTTTAGAAAGGAAAACGAGGCAAATGGAGATGGTATTGCTGCAGCGGGGCTGAAAACTCCTCAAGAAACTGGAGGCAAACAGAAGACTTGGAAAGAAAGCTTGACTGTCACGGAGTTAAGTACCCTACCTACATATAGGATCATTCAAACTGCCAATTAAAAATAATTTGATTAGGTTTTCACTGGAGAGCAGGGCCTCATAAGACAGCTGAAGCGAAATTTTGCAATGTAGTGTTAGATGACCATGAGGTAAGTGGAGAGGAATCTGGCAAGTTCTTTGTTACCCTGCGTACTGGCAGTGACGGCCACTTCCCAGGAGGGCAGTCCTGCTTGCCTTCTGGGTAACAATGTTCCAGTTTGCAACTACATGAAGTGCCTTATTAGAAAGTCACTGGCACCAGGCAGCATAGCCTGTCTGTTCGAATTACTTTCTGGACATCAATACTTCTTGTTGTTTTCCTCTTCACTCCCTTCTAATGGAGAACTGGCTACAATTGTGCTGGAAGAGCTGCACTGACAGAACACAACTGTCTGCACTGTCCAGCCTGTGTCACTCTGCTGCAGGGGACATGCACGATGTGTCTCCAGTGGTTGCAACAGTCATCACTATCCAGTGTGATACAGCAAAAAGATGGGAGCCATGTACTGTTGTGTGGAGGAAGTACTGCTATTCACACAGCGAAATGGCCCAGGTCTCCTGGAATGAGGAAAGCTGATGGTAGGGGCTGACAGGCAGTATGAATTGAAATAGAAAACCTGTTATCACTAGTACTTTTCTTTTTAAAGTGAAGAATAACATTTTGCAAAAGGCCCATAATGTTCAGATAAATGTTTTTGTTTGTTTTCCACTTCCCATTTCTGGATGAGAACAGAAACACGAGGTCAGGAGGCTCCCAGGAAAGCATGTTCTTGTCAGCTTTCCAGCTGCTCTTTGCAAAGCCAAGAGAGATATGTTCACATGATGTTGTAATCAAGGTCAGGTCTCTGTCAAGATAGGCACTGCCCATCTGCATCAGTAGTGATAGTTCCTGTGCTCAAAAGCTGATAATAGTAAAGTCATAATTGTAACCAACATCTTTTCACATTCCCTTATTTTTAATACAGGCAAATACCAACAAAATAAAACCAGAAACTTCGGTACAGTATGGACTAGATGTTGCAAGACAGTGTTCTTTCTGTGAGGTGCATATCTGGCTTCCTTGACAGTGCAGCACCATTCAGAATCAAGCCCTTTGTTAGTACCTATCACAAGTTATCAGCAGAGCTAATTAACATGTGAATCAGTCTTTCTGCTGGCTTTAGAATGGCAGAAGAATATCATAGAATCAAATAAACCAGTTAGGTACCACTCCGTCCTGGTGGAAGGTGTGCTCAAAAGACATCACAATAACCTCCACCAAAATAAATGACCAAAAGCTAATCAAAATGCTTGCTGATAACTCATAAATACAGTTGTGCTTCTTGAATATTGTTTTATTCATGTGTCTTTCTATCTTCTGCCAGGTCTGTCAGCACCATCCGCAACCAGCGCTATCATATCCATGCTAACCTCTCCTTTGCTGTCTTGGTGGCTCAGATCCTGCTTCTCACCAGCTTTCAGTTCAGCCCTGGAACGGTAAGCCCTAAAAAGAACGATAGTGTGTTTTGCAAGGCATCTTCATGGAATGTATGCCTCCTGCCACATGCAAGAAATTGTCTTGCAAGTGACATCTCCTATTTTTAATGTGCCTTAGCCAAAAATGATATCCTACAACACTGGATACAGCCTTCTGTGCATCCAAATAGTGTTATCATGGTATCTGGCCATGTCTGGATGTTTGCAAACTGAAAGAGATACACACCCATCGTATCACCATCAAAATCCCTACAGTGATAGAGTGTTTCAGCTGTGTCTTCAGAAGGCATGGCTGACTTCTGCCTGATGTAGCTTATGATTTCTCTCATCCATTCTCTGTGCCGAAAACTAGGAATTCTGTATTGAAGAAAATGGTATGAATTTTGTATTTAGGTAGGGTATTTGTATTTTTGTTACTGTTTTGGTTTGGTGTGGGGAGGGGTGGGGTGGGTATGTGTAGTTTTTTTTAATTGTCTGTTCTCTGCTATGGTACAGTTTGCCTTTTTTTCCACATTAAAAAGTTATCTCATTCTTGTTGGAAGGTAATGTGCTTCCTGATGTAGCTGAGGCAATTTATTCTGCTTTCTTGGACAGCAAAACAGAAAGCCTTTGGATTTTTTGTACATGAAGTTTTATTTGTGTGGTAGAATATGCTGTTTTTCTGAAGAGCAGATCTGTGGATCATAATCTCTGCTCTAGAGATGTAGATTATTTTTAAATATCATTCATGTTTATTTGACCCGTGGAATAGTCAGTGAGAAAGGTAATAGGAACTCCTGCTTAATTAGCCAGAGCATTACTTCTTACTTTAAACGTAAGAGTTTAATCTGGGATCCTCAGTACTGTAAAACATGTATGTGCTTCTCTTGGCATCTAAGGCAACCGCTTGAACAAATGACAAATACCTTGCTGTTGCTTATGTGGTACTGAAACACTACGCATGTGTAGATCACATATATCAGAACTTGAAATTACAGATTGATTTCATGGATCAGGTGGGAATTCCTTATTCAGAGTACCATTAAAACTGGCATCTAAACCAGCTGGGTTAGATTAAGACAAATATGCCATGTTAACAGTATTACATACTACTAAATCCAGTTTGTTTCCACTGTTATGTTTAAAAAATGTTATTTAAAGTAACATAAGCTCTGTTGATAGAAAGTCCCACATGCAAATAGAAGAAAGAAAACCTGATTTTAAAATAATCTTCCAGTGTGCTTGGTTTTTGTGATGATCAAAACCTGGCTCCTTTGGTGACCAGCTATTGCTCCATCTGACTTTTCACAAGCAGTGAGCAGTTTCCAGTAATTTTTGATTCTTTTTATTCTCAGTACAATAAATGAGGTTTGCACACTCTTCATTTTGCCAGTACAAGTACTTATATTTATTTTCAGCTCAGATGGGATCCCTTGAGCTTCTACTATATTTATAAATAACAATAATGTCTGGTTTTACATAGGCTATTTTTACATGAGGATCTGAAAGCACTTTGTAGAACCAAGTTCATCTTTTTTACTGTTTAACATTCAGGTAGGCCCTGAATGAGTTAGCTAGATGATCTTAAGGTCCTTTCCAGCCCTAACTATTCTATGATTCTATGTGCGAGGGAGAAAATGCTAGGGAATGGTGTATATGGAAATGAAATGGAGACAGTGAAGAGTAGCAAAAGATACTACTTGAAACTGAAGACAATGGAAACCAGGAATTAAAATAATCCTCTCCAAGTATAGAGCTAAATCTCTTTAGAAAGAACATAGACTTGAGGGCAAGAAAACATTCACTCAGTGTAACAGGATGTTTTTCTCAGTTATTCTTTTTTCATCTGAGTCACTTCAGATAACGTGTAAAAGCCCCTTTATGCTTTTTCAGGGCCTGCATCACCTCCAGTCTTTTAAGATACTGTGAAATACTAGTTGGATATAGGTGGAGCCCATGTTCCCCAGAGACATATCCCAGTGTCCAATTACATTTATCATATGTCTTGTCCACACAGAGATGTCCTGCTTGTTTAGTTAAGCCAGTGGAATGCTCACATACATTGAAGTTACAGTTTAATAGGTGCATATTTTAATTTATCTTAAACCTATTCAAAACTTACTTAAATTGAAAGTAAAATAAAATTGAAAGTTAAATTGAAACAGCAGCACCCAGAAAGCAAGACTTGTTTTATAGCACAAGCTTTCTGAAGTGAAACACTTATCTACAGAAAACTTGGACCCAAGGGGTTATAAAAATGGTGTACTAAGTGAAACACTGCAGAAACAGACTCCATGGATATTTCAGCCCTCTCTCCTCTGTAACAGAAGTAGTAATTGTAGGGCCCAATACTGTAAAGATCTTAAAGCTAAAAAGCACGGTCTACATACTGTCTGCTATGCTTTTATTCTTATTGTTTTAACCTCTTGGGATCAGGGATCTTGTGATTCATCCTTTTATTAGTCTCTTGTCCTAACCTTCTGCATGCTCTGTTCTCCCTAGTTCTGACATCAGTTTTAATACCTTTAAATGCTGCTTTAATTGGACTGCTAAATGGTATTTTACAAAAATAGGGAGGCGGTATTTACACTAGAATGTGCAAATTTGTTAGTATTCTGCTTCTGCCAAAGAGACTTCTAGTGTGTCTAGTGTGAAACTGTTTATAAGTGCTCTTGCTTGAGAAGAGGACAAGTGGTACCAGTTTGTGTGAAGAAATACAATGCAGTAGGGAACAGCACTGTGGAAACAGGCCCTGAACTGGCATCACTTTCTTGCATCACTGCCTTTAGATGCTCCATTGTTTCCCATCTCCATCTCTAGGGTTATTTAGTTTTTGATTCCAGATACGGTATACAATATTCCACTGGTAATTTCAAATGTATTATTTAATAACTTAGAATTTATATTGCAGCAATTTGCCTTTTGTAGAGTAAGAGTAATTTTTAACCACAAAACTCTTACGGCCACAAATAGGAATTTTGTCCTTATAATACCTCCAAACCTTTTTTCTTTTTATTTTTGAAAGCTGGTCCTCGATACCTAACATCAGTAGTGCTAACCCAGTAGTCCTAAATGATCACGGTATATTCCAGACAGGCAATTATTCCTGAAACTAAGGTTATCTTTTTACTAGAGAAAGCAAGTCTCTTTGCACACAGCATTTTCTTCCTATACTGACAAGACCCTAAGATATATTTGCTGTCCATGTGCCAGTCTTATGACTTCCCTTAGACTTTCAGCTTCAGGTGGATTTCTTTCTTCAGAAGGTTTTGCTGCCTAGTTACTCTCTGCTATTGATTAGAGAGTCTACTGTTGTTAACAGAATGCTAAACAGAGGTGTCCATTTTTTAAAATAATTAATGATCAACATTTCTCCAGGCTAATAAAACCTTCCAAAGACCTGAGTGCATGTTTGTGGGAGAAAGTAAAATATTATTTAGACATAGGGAAATGGAAGTTGAAGTAGAATGCATTAGGCAGCACTGTGTTTTTCCAGCACAACTAGAAAATGTGTCCACTATTTGAAGTTCTGCATCAGTGTATGAGCTGTTTCTCACTCAGTACTTCTGCATTGCATTGCTTAAACTACTTCGAAATAGGGAGATGAAATGAGCTACTTTTGTTTATGATATATGTACATGCATAAATTCAAGACTGTATATGAAAGCAGCATCTAGATTGCAGGGAAGGACATTTTCAGAAGGGTTCTGTATAATGCAGTAAGATTGCCACTTGAGAACACTGTTATAAGTTGAATGTATGCAAATTTACCTGTCTGTTTTAAGACTGTCCTCAGTAAACAAGTGACTCCTTTTTTCAGAGAGGCTTTTCTGAGAATCTGCTTTACTTTCTCAACAACTATAACATAATGTGCATTGCTGCTGGCTGGACTGATTTTCTATTTCCACAGACTCAGTAGTAGTCAGCTGTAAGAGTAACAGTAATGAGATCTGTCTTTTTACAGGCAGTCTGCTAAAAGCAGTGTGCATCATATGACACAGCAAGGGGGCTCTCTGTATTTGTAATATGTAAAATCTCAGCTTTTCAATGCCTTTTTCAAGAAGGCAATCCTGTCATTTAAGAATGTCTTCAAAGTAATTAAGGCACAAATACAGAATGAGTATCACCTTTGCTATGGATCTTCTGTAAAAAAATCTGCAAATCTCTTATACAAAATTATTTATAGGACAGTCTCCTGCTACTTCACAGTGTTTTATTTTTCTGCTGTTTTGCAATTCCTATTGTTTGGCTACCTAAAAATTGGAAAGTGTCTATTTGATAGAACTAGCTTGTAAGTCAGCTTTATGTTGCATTTCTATTTTCATGGACTAATCTTCTAGTAGAAATCAAAAGGCATTAAAATGGATTTCAGAGCCTTATAAAATTAACAGGAAAGGTTTTTAAAGTTTTTGTCAATAAGCAAATCTGGTTTACTTATACGTCACCAAACACTGTGAAATACTACAACACTTACAGATCTCACTTACATGAATTAAACCCAAAGTTACTGCTTTTTAATACATTTAGTCACAGTGGATTTGCATTAGAATGTCCTTGCACTAGCACAGAACTAGCTGACTACCAGAGGGAAGGTATGGGAAAGCTTCAATTTTTGTTAGACAAGCCAGTCCCGACATTTTAATTTTCATTAGTGTACAAAATCGCAAACCATCAACAAAAAGGAGTAAAATGCCAGCACACGGCAGCTAAGCTGAAGCAACAAAGGGAACTGATGATAAACATCTGAAGACCAGTGTAGCAGGACAGCAAACCGGTTCATACTGGTAATGCTTCCTCAGCACACAGACTGCATCTGCCTGAACACCTGACTGTGACTTGACAAGGAAGGGAAACCCTGGAGGGGGAAAAAAATGTCTTCCTGTTTGCATGGACTGCATGCAAGCAACCCCTCTGAAATTCTGTAGGTGTCACAGAAGGGATGTTACAACCACCAAGCAGAATGACCATCATCAGTATGCTGCAAAATGTGAAACACATAAAGCTGGGACTTGTTCCAAGAGTGTGTTTAAAATGTGCCTTAACTGAAAACAAACCAAACAAGGTTATCTTGTGGTAAGATCGTTAGCACTCACATCTGTTCAATTACTGCACGATGAGCAAAACCACTTGTGGTGAGACATCCTTGAAAAGCAATCAGCAGGGAAAGGAGAGTGTGCTGTGTGAACAGTGAGGAGTGGGGAAGAAGAAAGGATTAGTTTTCCCTTTTTTTGTCAAGTAGGCTGATAGGAGACTTAGAGAAAAAAGATCTCTATGCAAAGCAACTTAAGGAAAAGCTGGGTTTTAAGCCCAGACTGCATTATCTGTAGCCTACAGTAAGCACTGAGGTGGGTGTAAAAAGGACTCGAGGATGTTTTTACTTCTTGCTGCATTGCCTTAGTCATGCCATTCTTCTCTTTTGGGGCACTTCAAAACATATGTTACAGTTTAAATTGAAATGGTCTAGTTTACACCAGGTGGGCTCCCTTTCTAGGTGGTATTATTCTGTTGCTTTAACTTTTCTATTAGCTCCGATTTCCAGAATCTTGATAGCACATAGCGAATAAAGGACAATCAAGGAGTATTTAAATTATCTGAAAACTTTGAGTTCTTTGACTTAATCACTAGATGTATTCTTGCCAACGATGACTTCATATACAGCTGGTACATCAGACTGGGAAAATGGGAATTCAAACAGGGGGGCAAACTAGATACCTACGATTGAGCAATTAGGGCTTAAGAGCCAATGTAAGGTTGCTAGCATTTCTTGAAATGTCTACATTAATATTGCTGATGGAAGATCATATGAGACTTTTACAGACTTTCTAACCAGGACAGACACTGGAATAAAATGAGATTTAATGTATGTGTTACCTTATGTTTGATGTAAACAATAACGAAGTAGGAAAGCCACATGGTGAGGTGTGGCTAAAGAGCAGGTTCAACATGGTATGTCATTGTAAAATTTCCATGTTTTGCTCAAGCTTAACTGATCCATTGACTTTCTACCAGTTCTTTGCAGAAAATGAGGTATGAACTATGCTAGGGTTTCTACCACCACAGAGCAGGGAGCAAGGCAGAGGGCAGTGTTTGTATCCCAACTTCTCTGACTTTCCTACTCTGTATTTACTGTAGGCTTAGCAACAGGATGTTGACCCTTTGGTTTTGAATTCTTACATTTTTTGTAGACTGTAGTAGGCGTATTGCTCCTACTACTATAAATAAGAATCAGTTTGGATTTCCATATCACAGTTGGCAATGGTGTTGGGGTGGTTTGTGTTGTTTTTCTTTTTGTTTAAAGCTAAAAGGTTGTGTTACTCTGAAGCTACCTGACAATACTCTAGAAAAAAGAAGTGCTCAAGTGCTTTGTTTTTAAGCCTGCTCCACTCCAGAGATTTAACATTTAACATGTAAATGCATATCGAAAAAAAAAAAGGTGGCTGCATCACAAAGAAGTAACATATTAATTTTTGTTCTCAATTTAGGTGCCTTGCAAGATCTTGGCCATTCTCCTTCATTTTTTCTTCCTGAGTGCTTTTGCATGGATGCTGGTGGAAGGATTTCACCTTTACAGTATGGTGATCAAAGTGTTCGGGTCAGAAGAGAGCAAGCACTTATATTATTATGGTATTGGATGGGGTAAGCGTTTAGTAGCTGCTTGGTTTAAGTCTCCTCTCAGTGGGACAAGATTATATTCAGAAGCATGTGTGAAATTGTCATCTTATGACCATAGTTAGCCTTATTGAGAGTAGGTCTGTTGGATAAGAAAATGCATAATTTTTCTGACTATAATCAGACTATAAAGTATATAGCCTTTAAACCTAATTCCACTGCAGTAAAATCCATGACCTTACCAGGCCAGATCAGATCCTTAATTACAAAATCAATAGCAGGAGTGTGGGAGGGAGGTCTCAATGCACTGCTAGGTTCTTTTTTTCATTCTCACTCACTACACTGCCTTATTCTAGTATTCTGCAAACCATACATAAAAAATAAGTGCAATAGCACAGGAGTATCATAAGGCTTCATAGGTTGATGTCTTGTGCCTTGAAATCATCAGATGAAAAAAGCTGCACAGAGCCTTGTTGTTATGATTAAGAATAAAAAAGTAGCACTATGACACAGGACTCTCACAGATAGCAATTCACAGCTTTTTTAATGCAGTAATGAAACCATAACCTGTGTACTTACTGAGGAGGCAAAGCTGAGTGTTTTGTTATAGACTCTTCACAACACATGAAAGCCAGCTTGCTGTTACTGTCCTGGAAGTACAGCAGTGATGCTTGACACACCCCACATTTAGAAGAAAACCTCATACATTGAGTCAAAAGGAGAGATGTGAAAAGATAGCAAAGGAGTATCTATGTAATTACAGATAATTTCAAAATATGTTAAAACATGCATTATCTTTCTCCCCATAAATTAATTTTGAAGATGAATGAAAGCCAATTATACCAATAATATGGACCTACTGCAGTCATAGTGGAATATTTAATACCAATTGGCACCGTGCAGATCTGAGTGACACTAATGCTGTTCACTTTTTTAGATAAATACATATATATACACATACATATATATTTCAACAGCTGCCTACTTGTCCTATTTTTCGGTATGGCGTTTTTATTCTGTACGTCATTCCTCTTTGGGTTTGAGATCTCCTTTTTGGCAGTTCTGTCTAAGGGCAATTTGATACATTCCTCTGGTGAACGTGTCTGCTACACTGAGCAGCTTTCTCTTTGCCCTCACTGTTTTTCTCTGACAAGTTCAGGAGTATCACATACATGTGTCCTTTCCCTGGTTGCTCTTTAAGAATGGCCAGTTTGCATGACAACAATATGCCCCTTAAAGCTTTGGGTGTTGAAAGCAGTTGAAAGCCGTTTGGCTGAGTTTTCAGTAGACTTGAGTAAAATATCTCCCCCTTCTTTTTTTTCTTTTTTCCTTCAGAACCACTAAGCAGAGCAGGCCAAGTGCAGTAATTAATCTCTTGCATGCACACAGACCCAAAAGTAAGAGAACCCAAGGAGGCAGAGGGTTAAAGACATTGGAGGTTTGTAGATTCTTTTAGATTGAGTGCTAAATGTAGATAAACCTTCTGATGTTAGAGACGTTTCTTGTGGATTTACTTAATCTGGAGCTCATGGAATACAAATCCAAGTGGATCCAACTAAAGAAAATGTTCTCATAAGACCCTGAGAACTCTTTCTCCTTCAGAAATGTTATGTAAAAAGACACAACAGTTTATAAAATAATTAGGAACTGGCATTTAATTCACTGGGGTATTTGCGTATAGCAGATGATTTAATTAACTCAATTTATAATCAGTCATTAATTACCTTACGAAAATAAATTAATGATTTAGATGTGCTGCAACGCACCTTTACCCTTTTTTCTGGCATTTTGTGTAAGGTTTATTTATTGTAAAATGACAGCAATCTACAAAGTGATTTAGAAGGCACAAGGATAAACAAGGCATCTGACTGAGATATGACTAGTACTAAATGTTGCATTTTGCTTCCTTTTATTGCAATATGATTGCTACTACTCAATTGGTAGTAATTAGCACAATGTGTACATAGCCTATATGTGCATAACCCAATGGGACGTTAAATGTGGTTACTAAAAAGTCTCTTCAGTGGTATTTTGAATAATGCTTTGGAGGAAAATGCCTTAGGCCCAACAGTAGATGCATGGAGCAAAATACAGGAGGTACCAGCAGCAGAAGTTTCTGTATCAGTTGTAGCAATGCTGCTCTTGGCAAGGATTGTTTAAGAAACCCAGTGACAAGCTCTATTTCTGAAATATAGCAAAGCCACTGTTTAAACAGATAGTGGAAGACATCATCCATATAACAGTAATACACTTCTCTGTGTAAACTTTGCAAAATACCTTTTTCATCAAATATTTTAATTTTTTAAAGTACATTCCAGTTAATATTCTTACAAGGACTAGGAAAAAAATGTTTACTGAAATCCAGTAAATCTATCATGTCACTGGGAAAGCAGTTTGTATTGCTTTATTTTTTCCATATAGCTCCAAGTATTTACATTTGAATTAAAATGGTGAATTTCCTGAATCATATCTGACATCGTGCTATTGCTGCAAGTGTGTCTAACCATCACTGAAGTAATGTAACGAGGCAACTACATTCCAACTTGTTTATCTCTTGACAAGTATCAGGGCAACTTTCAGTCACCAGCATTGCAGCTCACTGGCTGGTGTGCAGATCTGATGCTCATCAGTTGGTAATAGATGTTGCTAGACAGTGATGGTTTTAGAGAGATCCAGCCTGCAGTGTTTGTTACTTAAATGCTTAAAAGGACACCCAGGTTTGTCAGCTCCCAACCTTCTCTTTTGTTAGCATGCTGGCATGATTCTGAAAGTTTAATTAGATGTTTAATTAGATGTCAAGTGTCAGTACCGCGTTCAGCCCTGTGTGTGCTTGTGTTTTGTGGGGTAGTTTGGGCTGTCCCTTCATGGACTTGATGAAAGGACAGAAGTGAGAAGTTATATCTATTGCTAAAGTTCCCACATCTAAACAGAAGCCTTGCAAGGCTGACAGGCTAAAAATGCTTTATCCTAAAATTATTTTGTTTGGCCTTAAAACGAGGGTAAGTTTGCATTGAATAAAACTGTCAAAAGAAAGCCGAACGTTCTTGTACCATCCTGAGACCATAATAGATATATATTTTCCAGTATCTGATAAAAATCGATGATTTTTTATAATTTGGCTTAGCTGACCAAAGATGGCTGAAAGAAGTTGAAGATAATGATTTTGCATTTCATGTTAGTCAAAACAGATAGTTAATATCTTCATTCTTAGCTTTTTGAAGTGTGAATGCATTTGACTTTTGCAGTCTCATAGGTCCTGGAATAATGACAGACCCCAGCCCTTAACTTAAAATCCCAGACTCGTAATTCTTATTTAAGCAGAGGCACTGGGGTAGGTACATTTGTAAAAGCCTCTATTCCCTATATTAATGACAAGTTGAAACTCGAGTCAATGAGAGGAGATAAGACAAGGAACCGACACTGAGTATCACTGATCCTTGGAGAGATATTACTCCTGTAAAATGAATTTAACAGTAATCAGAGAGGCAGGATAGCAAATGTGCAAAGTTGATTGAAGTTCCTGTTTATTATCTTTAGTCCCAAGGGTGCTAAAATTACCTGAAATACAGCAGTTGTAAGGAATTTAAAAGAAGAGCAATTTGAAGAAGGTGATACCTTTAAAACCACCTCGAGATTGACTGAGGAGAAGAAAAATACTTTGTTGTCTTTGTGATTCAGCATAATACACAGATTATTGTAGCAAAGCTTTTCCCACCCACCCATCTGTAGGATACTGACAATAAGAGTTTGTAATACTGAAGAATTTGCTGTGGCGCTTTGGCCTTGACATGTTTTCCTATTTCAGACAATTTCCTTTCCTATAGAGACTGCCTCAGAATGAAGATTTTGTTCTGAGCTGTCAAAAAGAGCTACATTTCTTTATCTGTCGTTCTTTGGTGTAGTCCCAGACTTCTGCATGTATACAACATAACACAGCAGAAGAAAATGATAGGAAATTAACTTCTGCAAAACAAACTGGAGAATGTACTTTTCCCCATCAAGCAAAGTAGATCTTTTCAGTGTTGGAATGAAATATACTTCCATTTGTGTCTAATGCTTAATCTTTCTCTATAAATGACATATTTAGCCTTTTAGAATTGATGTCCTAAAATTGCTTTGAATTGTCTGCCACAGTCTCTGTGGCCTATGGTTTTGCTATGTATAGAAGACACAGAAGCTTTCAAAATATGACATTCAGATTTACAGGCATTTTCAATTTCATTTATCATTAGTGCCTCACAAACATAAAGCAAATGGATTCAATGTGACGTTTAATGCTGAAAAGAGGAACTAGCTGACATTCATTTTAGACTTCACCCTAGTGAATGTATTTGGGCTGAGTTCTTGGAGAATTTTGTCTAAGCAAGGATTGTGTTATTGGAGTTCCTGTGCTTGGTATTAAGAGTTTATGCCTGCTCTGCAGGCTGTACTTTGATGCTGAGTTTGGGAGGCAGCTTCAAATTAGCTGGCCTGGGGACCTGGAGAACTCGAGCTGCAGCATCATGTGGCTCCATCTGGGTTGATTTACCCCATTTAAATGTGACGCTGCATTGCTCTAGGGCTGCAGAGACACAGATGACACCAGTGCCATAGATCAGCTGCCAGAAAGGTGTACTAGAACATTTTCATCTGTGTTCTGGAAAGCATGGTCTATTGCACCATAAATTTAGAGATTTGAGGTAGGATTGGAGAGCACATTTGTAGCATCTGCTAACTGAGAAAACATTCAGGTACTGTAAAATCCTATAATCGTAACTCTTCCTTGGATGATAACCAGTACCAGTACATTTTAACATTACCTATTATGGGGGTAGACTAAACTTCAGTGCTCTTACTTAATTATTACTGACAAAAGTTTGAGCAAACACACATTTGTGTGTAATATATAATCCATATGAATTTCTCACTCCAGATCAAATATTATGATACCCTTAAGCTAAATATATTTTTCTTCACTCTTTATGGAATTTATGGAATGGTTATTTCTTAAAGGAAAAATACTCCAATTTCACTGTCACAAAACCTTGATTCTTCCTCCATTGCCATTATCCATTTAGTATCTTGTTAATGCAAAGAAGAGGCAAACACTGCATTATAGGCTGCAGACCATTTTATTCTCGCTGAATTAGCAGCTCTTTTTGTGTAGATGAGTGCTCTGTGTTTCATCTGCATAAGTCTTATTATCTGCCAGAGGAACTCTGTATTTAATTTTCTTCTTCACTGGCACTTAAAATTGATATATCATGATAAATCTTTTGAATAGCCAGCATTTGACTTGGGGGGAAAAGCAGGCAGACCGGAAGTATAAAGGAGAGTTAGTTGGGCACAGGTATTTTTGCTTGTGTGACAAATTCCCTGCTCTGGGAAGACAACTTGCACCAGAAGTCAAACAGTGCAAATCAACAGCCGGCAACCGAAAATGTGATTGGGAATGTAGACATACGCATGGGACCTTTCGTCCAGGTAGCTCTCACACCCATGGCAGACTGAGTTTCAGCAGATAGGCTTATGTCTGTGCTTGATTGCTCTGTTGAATATATTCTTGATTTTGTTCAGATGTGCGTAGGAATCTCCTGTCTTAAACAGACAAATGAGCTTGTAAACTAAAATCTTGCCTTTGCTTAGGTCTTACATAAGTATTACTTCTAAGGTGTTATTCCTGATTTGGACAGGCATGGGAGAGCAGAATCAAGTTCATGGAGATATTAAACTTAATCCTGCAGAATGGATTTCAGAGTCTAAGACCTAAACAATGCCTGTAGATGTTGCTTCTAAACTATTCAGTATCCTTCCTATTTATAAATACAAGGTGCTTCTAACCACAATCATTAAAGAATGAAAGTACTTCTCCAAAAATTATAGTTCTGCCAGTACAGGAACACTTTACAGAATTTTGTGAGGATGATATTGCCAAGAATAAGCAGAAATTGCTAGTCAGAGAATTTTATAAAAGCCTCATGCAGAAAACCTGAAGAATTCAAAAGAAAATTGAAACTTTAACCTATCATATCTGATACTCTCTCTGGGACCTGGGTATTAAGTTCTGTAGGATGATAAAAGCCCAAACTTCACAGTTTTATTAAATCATACAGGAATTAACAGACAATCATTTAATGTTTAAAAGGATGAGGTTTTACTGTACTCAGAACTGTTGGAAAGAAAAACCTCGCTTCTTCTTGAGCTCCTGGCCAAGGAAGCTGTGCTGAAGTGGCACAACAAGATATCACAGAGCTGAGGGCCAGAGGCACACAGCCCTCAACAGCAGGGTTGCAATTGTCTGTCTGCCTTTGTGTAATTGGGGTGTAATCCTGTAAAGCACTGCTCCACCTCCAAGGATGTAGCACATGGGAACTGTCAAAACCCATCTGGAAATACAGCCTAGTTTAAACACTGAAATCCTGTAGAGCTATTTCATATTTATGTTAAGTCTTGGTTGGGCATCTGAGTGGGATGTGAATTTGCTTCTGTCTTTTCATAACCATCTCCCGCTGCTGCATGTGATGCTCTAGATAACTAAATGCCATCATTTCTGTCCTCCCACCTGCTAGCCATGCACCCATGGGAGAAACTCAGCTTTGTTTTCTAGACAGTTTTGAATTTTCTTGAGCAAGGTGCACTTATCTGGGGGAAAGTGGCTAAAACAAATGTGCTATTGCTTCACAGGGTATCGCTGCTTGAATAGCAAGAGACAGAAATTACCTGAGCAAAAAACAGGCAGAAAAAGGACTATGAATCTCAATGAAATTAGCAGTAACTCATTTTAACTGTTAAACTAGTGCTTTACTGAAAAGTCATTTTTTCTGACATTAATTGATTAAAACATATCGTATTACACAGCTGCAGGAAGATGTCAAGTCAGACTTAATTCTGAAATGACTCTGAGCTGTCCTGTCATCCATACGAATTTTAGCTGAACTTGCAGGGTTCACTGAAGATGTACTTTTGTTACTAATATTGCCCCTGACTTTGCCTTTTTGCAGGCTGCCCACTGGTGATCTGTGTAATTTCTACATCAGCGTCCCTAGACAGCTATGGAGAAAATGGCAAGTGAGTATGGAAATGTCTTCACTCTGGGTGCAGTAAGGACGAAAAATCTGATGGGGAGAAAACCCTGTATATCAGTTAACAGGGCCCTTGTTCTGCAAGATCCTGCTGAGGAGCTGGTCAGGCAGCCTGCAAATAACGACTGTGTATAGGCATATTCTTAGACCTAGAAGCCTCAGGTTTGCTTTTCACTGCTGAGATGATACACAAAAGCTCCTGAGATGATTTGCCTGGTTTTCCCTCTTGCTGCAGAGGTGTCAGGCCTCCCACCATGAGTACCCTGCTACCCCACACACAGAGGAAAGCACAGGCCAAAATCCTTCTAACAAGATGAGAATAACCTTTGACTGAAGATACTTAATCTTTTGAAGAAAACTGCAGTTAAACACCTGAAGACCTAAAATGCACAGTGTTAAAAATTTTGATAATTAAGTTCCTTTCTAATGTGGAAAAAAAAAGGCAAATTTATCTGAAAAAAACCAAACCAAACCAACCCCTAAACTCACCACCAGGTGGTTTTTTTCTTACCAGACTATAAGCAGAAGATTTGGAGCAAGGGTTATTTTGTGTGTGGTAAACTAGCTTACATCGTCACTGCTGCAAGACAGATGTGTGAAGCTGACAGCATGTTTCCCAGCCTCTTCCTCACCACCAGCCAGGCAGGGCAGGGAGGGCTTCAATTTGTCTCTTGCTACAGTGATGGTGCTCATGGCACTGAAATGACTGCCTGTGATACAGGGTACAGGAACAACCAATAGCAAATGAAATGTTTCCCTTCTTCCCATCTTTCTGCCCCTAATGCAATTTGAAGGTGTGCTGGGGCAGATAGCTGTCACTGACTCTCTGCGAGATCCAAATCAAAGTGAGATCCTGCCTCGGATTCCCTCTGTGAGGGAAAAAGCAGTTTCATACTGATGCTCTGTCATGTTTCTTGCTTTTAAAATTCATCAGTCTTCTTGAATGCTCTTTCAGGCTTTTTTTTTTTGCCCTTTTTTTTAATTAAGAGCATTACTAATTAATTGACCATGTGTTCCATCTAAAATCATTCTGATTTTTCTCTGCAGCTGCTGGCTTTCACTAGAGAATGGAGCAATCTGGGCTTTTGTGGCACCGGCGTTGTTCGTAATTCTGGTAGGTAGCACCACAGCTGCTGCTGCTTCCTTGTTCCATGTCTGTGTCAGCCCCACAGCAGAACTTACTGTAGGTCTGTATCAGCAGGCCACTGACACAGCAGAGATGAGTGGTCCAAAATTACTTTGCTCCTCACCCAATTTTTTGTGGTGTTCACAGCTGTGTACTAGTATATGCATATTAATTCTCACACTATCCCAAGACAAAAGTACAACCTAAAATACTGGGACAGTCCTCTTATGAAACAGTCCTGTTGGGGACATTAATAACTGTGTGGAACCAAGTAATATGGGGCTTCTTAATAATTCTCTGAAAGATCCTCAAAAGAACAAACTCTGTGGCTTGTGTTTCATATACACCAGTGAAAGTTGAAAGACTAATTCCACATCCTTGGTGTTGGAAGCTTTTGTGAGTGCTGTCAGTGAAGATGCTCATCAGCAGTTTGCAAGCAGTCAGCAGGTACCAGGAATGAGTTAAAACAACGGTTAAAAAGGAGTTGTCACCTTGGGGGTGAGCTCTGGGAGTGGTAAAAAGCTGCCTCCAGACCTGTCTTGTTACAGTGATAAGGAATTTGCACTATCCCTCTGATTTTGAATTCAATGTCAGGTACAGCAGTTTGTCCGGCTGAGCAAGCAGGGCTGTGAAGGTGAGTTTTCTGGGGTCAGGTGGCTGCCACAAATGCCTCTGTCACCTATAATGAATATCATCTTTCCAGGGGCGGGTGCAGGTTCATGGCTGCAGTGCTAATACATGAAGGCTCTACAGCAGTTTAATTATGCCCACACATTAAATTACAGTGAGTTGTAGCTTAATCACAGTGATTACCTAAGGAGTCAGTGGTGTTTGCAGGGATTAAATGGGAGATTATTCTTCTTCAGCACTGTTTCCAATACTTTAATTGATCAGGCCATCTACGATTTTTGCTGCAGGTTATAATGTCAGAGTGACAATATGAACATGGAACACTGATTAGTGAAATAGGGTTGCCTTTAAAGCTTTGCTTAGATTTTAAGGACATGAGCCCAAATCTAGACCAGAGTGTGCCAGCTGTGGTGTTTAAGGAAGGTCAAATCCTGACTACTTACATTTACATGGAGGAGCATCAAGAGGAGCCACTGACTGTACCTTGCAGTTCCCTAAGAAAGCTAGGATTTCAATGGAAAGCACAAAGAAATTTATCCATATTTTACTACATGGAAAAACTGCATAAATCATGCTTGCAAGCCAAAGGAAGAAAGGGGAAATATCCATTGAGAGCTAATGTCTACCTTATGTATATAATTATTTGGCAAGCAAAAGGTAGCTTCTTGGCTGGCTTTTTCCCGGCAGAGAGTGAAATCAGCCTCTTTTATAATGCAGCCCAGCCCAGTCCAGCATCTTCTACCCAAGATACTACCCCTGAAAAGCCAGGCTGAAAAAGCATACTGCAAAAAACCATAATTGCTATAATGATGATGGAAATTGTCTGATGTTAGCATTTTAATCATATTATTAATGCGACACTTGAAAGTCCCTGTTTAGCAAGAGCAGATTTCTTTAACCTAAGTGAAAACGTGTGTAAATAAGAAATGATCACTGGATTAGCGCTGGCTAAGCAGCTCTGGACTTTGTTGCAACAAACGTAATTCTTTGTGGGCCTGTACCTTGCACTTTCTGTATGTGAGTTTGTATTCGAAGATATTGATGATTGGAGAGCATTTAAAATAACCTAATATTCAAATGTCTCCTTCTCACACCAGCACTCACTTTCTGGCCACTGTTTAGAATCAAAGGAGAAATGAGATGCAATCAGTACAATCAGGTCTTTCCCAGCTCTCTCCAAAGATGGTATTAATCAAAACATGCCAGATAGCACAAGGCTCACCTGAGTGAGCACAGCCCTCAACAGTTTGCATGTGTATCTACTTGCCAGTGAAAGTAATGGTTTGTCTGGCTCTCACTTATGATCTATAGCATTTGTGCAGTTCAAGCTATATTCTTGTAGGGATACAAATATTTTGAGGAGTAGAAAGAGTGATCTCACAAGGTGGATCCACGTAGAGCAATTTGTTAAATAGTGTAATCCCAGCTCTGCCCAGAACAGCAGCAAGCTAGCTGACAGATTATTCTCGCTGGGCATTGAATATGCGAGCTGAAAAATGTGCTAGTGCCTATAGGGAAATAAGGAAGCTAAACACTATTTTGTGTGTGCGTGTGCCTGTGCTCTTTAAATAACAAATTAGCTACTAGTTGCATGAACTAGTGTTTAGCTCTGAAAATGCTTCTCAAAAAGCAGGTTTTGACTACTTCCATCCACAGTCTCTCTCTGCCATGAAAAAAGGATTATGCTGTGAAGAAAACAGGGGGACTGCTCTTTTCAACTCCCACTCCCTAGAGACTAGGCAGACACAGTCTACTTTTGTCCTGCCACAGGCAATATAGACATCAAGGAGCCTTCAAACAGAATGATGTGGTAGGAGTGTGACTGGGAAAAAAAATACACATACTTTTCTAGGGAGTAATTCACATAACCTCCCAGCCCTATATGGATTCCCATACCCGAAGTGCTCTTTCCTTGGACATTGAGTCAAGGGATGTAATGAAGGAAATATTTCCTACTACGAGTAGGTCTTTTGGCTTCTACCTGCATCTGAAGGTTTAAAGATCACTCTCACCCACAACATTTAAGGCTCTACATTCTCTTAAGGCATTTATGCAAAAAAACTGTTGCCATTAATTTGAAGACCAAGCTAAGCTGAGTCAGAGTTGGCCTGGGACATGTCTTCAGTGGAAAAAGAAACTTGACAAAGCACCTGAATGTCTGGAACAAGACATTACGTCTCTGGCAGCAGGCTTTGTTTGTTATCAACCATCTGCTGCCTTGGTCTGCTGCCATAGATATGGCAGAATTAAGGAAATTCTGTGGAAAGCATCTGTGTACATGGAGCAGTGGGCGTGCTGCAGACAGTGAATGGTCCACTGTGGGGGGAGATACGGGGCTGTAGTGACAAGTCCTTTCTATTGTTTTCTCTGTAAGTAGTTATTTGTCTGGTGTGTTTTACAAGTCTTACAGATAAACAGCATTTTTATGGAGCTAAATGATTTCCATTAGCATACTGTAAGGGTTTGATGCTGTGGGAGGTTTGTAAGTACTGTCTTCAGATGGGAGAACATGGAACTTGAGGCCCAGGCTGAGCGTGCCATCACTGACTTTAGTTGGTACTTGCTTATGAACATTCAGTATATGAAAGATATTCTCTCCCTTAAACCTGCTGATCATACATGATTAGGTAAGTTCTCTTCCTCCTGTTTATTCATACCTTTGTGTTCCACTGCAGAATCATTATGACTTTTGTATGCTTGAAGTCTAACTCTGCATGTAAGTCCACTGATGGAAAAGTGACAATTCGTGTCCCTTATTAGACACCACGGGAAAGGGTGACAGAACTGGACCCATAGTGTTTAAAGGCCCTGAGATGGTAGGATTCCTCAGGGTCATTGAAGTTAAGTACATAGCTCAGTGCTGTGGTGGATTTGAACACAAATAAACAGACCACAGCTGCTAAACTTCTAAATTTTCTTACTACCCCTCAGTTACACTGTTTTAAATTTAAATTCCTTTTGTTTTAAAATTAAATTTCTTCGTAACAGGAAAGCATATGACATTTTTTTGAACAAGAGGACAGACTGTAAGAAATTAAAAGTTAAGGATTAATATTGGGAAAGAGGAGCAGTCAGGGATGTGTTACATTTTATTAATTATTGTGTATTTCCAACCTCAAAATTTTGCTCTGATGTTCAGCTCTGACTGGTGTGATACTCCATGCATTAATATGAAGTCATGTACACAGAAGTCTAAAATAACTCAATTCAGTCTATTCGATCTGTAGTTGGAATTGCTCAGGGATAGCTAAAAGTGGAATCAGGCTTTCCAAAAATCATTTTAACATTGATCTATTTTAATCAAGTAGCTGCATTTGGAAATGCAGAATACCCAGTAATTGCTTGTGTGCCTAGCAGTGGGCTGCAACTGCAACAACTTGCAGCAGTGGTGTGCAACCACTGCTGTCACAGTAAGGATCAAATTAACTCATGCCATGAGCGAGTATGTTAAACCTCAGATTGGAAGAGTCAGTCACAACTCCTTGTACCATTGCCTGAAACTGAAGTGGAGCCTAAAATAGTTGTGGTTTTAGAGGGAAGCTGGTCAATGGATTTAATTAAGGCAATATGTTTTATTCTTGTTTATAGCTCCTTTGTGCTGCCAAGCCTTTTCTTGGCTAGGATGCAACACACCACAACAGAGGGTTTTACACATGGGATTTCTGCACTGTACTAAAGAAGAAACAAAAATGTCATGAGACTTGGAGGAAAAACCCCTGCAGGTGAAACCCCTGCAATAAAAAAGAGAACCTAAGTGAGGAAGGAATCTGTCTCACTGTATCTGGTCTGACGACGTTTTGATGAGAGAAGATTTTGAAAGAGGTCCTTTTTACCCATTTAACTTTCTTCCTGATCCGACAATTTTCAGTCAGATGAAGTTGTCACTAGAGTGAGCCAGAGCTCCCTGATGTCATTGGGATCTTTCCATGGGCTCTGGTGGGCTTTGGATCAAGCCCATGGTAAAGGGAACTGGCAACTCTTGCTGATTTCACAGAGATTTGCAAGTGGCTGGGGTTGGATAAGCTGCCTTGGAAGGAATCCTGTGAGTTGGGAAACAAGCACTGATATTATGAGCTAGATTCTCTTATTTGTAAGTAGAGTGTGGCCAGTACCTGCAATCAAAAATATTCTGAAGTTCCTGTGTAATTTAAGCACAGCAACTGTCAGGTAATGTGGGCTTTCAAAAGAGTAAGAAACAGCAGCTATACATACTCCCCTTATCTGAATGTTTGTATTCTGTTAGTCTGAACATTCTGATACAGGTTAAAGCACAATGGGTGTTTCATCAACTAAGCATTCTCCTATTCAAATCACTGGCAAAGTATTTACATCAGATGCCAAAAAAAATCACTGGAAGAACAATTCGGTGGCGGTGTTTTGGTTTCCCATTAATAAGAGCAGTGGAAATACCTCCATGCTTTACTTACTGAAACATTAACAAAGACAGACATTTGTAGCTAATCTCTTTATTTAGGCTGGATGGGATAACTGTGGTTTCTCAAAATATCTAAGCCAAAATTTTTAAGTAGTTCAGGAAATCTAACTATAGAACTTGGGAATTGGAGTGTAATGGTTCCTTGCTTATTTTACAAGTACATTGGTTTTTATCAGCAGTGAGAGCACAATGTTTCCTGGTCATCTTTAAATATATTACTGATGCTCCCTGGAAAGACATGTATTCACACTGACTGCACAAGAGAAACTCCAGGGCTTTTTAAATTTCCACTTTAGGACATCCAGAATACCTAGGAAACTAATTTTAGATTTAATTTCTTTTATATAAAGAAACTAAAATCCAGCTGGAAATGCTGAACATTTTGTGCTTTAGAAAACAATCAAATTTTTGTCTCCTTCAAGACTATCCTTCTTGCGCTGTTTTCATAACTAAACTTCAAGTTTCAAGTCCAGTACAGTGAGAATTTACAAGATGCTGAGTGTTCAGGTGTTGGTGCTGATCATTCCCAACTTTCATTGACTTTTGTGAGATGTAGGAAATTTAGAAGTTGAAGAATGAGGCTTCATTTTGGGGGAGAGTATCTTAATATACATTATTTAGGCATAATCTGTGTATTTTTAAAAATGCGATGCAGAAAGCAAAATCTAGGAGTATCTAAAAAGAATTAGGAATGGAAGATAGCATTAGGGTTTAGTGAAGCTAGCAGGAGTGTTTGCAGTCATCAGACAGAGGGATCCTGGACTGTGCCGGGGTGAACTTGAACTGTCAGTGAAACATCCACAAGGAGGTGTCAACATGTGACTGATAAAAAAAGTGACTGATACTTCGGATAAAAGACTAGAAAAAGCTGCTGTAGGAGAGTATGTCAGGAAAGAAGTTAAGGGTATAGAGAAGCATTTTCTGTGCAATTCCCATGAAAGCTGGAGTAATGATGATGATCATTTGGTGAATGTGTCAAAAAATTGGACAGCTTGGAGGAGAAGAGAGAAGAGAGTTCAATTTGGTCAGGTTCCTTGTTTGCTGCTTCAGTCAATGTGCATATTTAACACATAAATGGGTTTCTCAAAAATGCTCGTTACCACCTCAATAAGTTTATGAAAGGTATTTACAAAATATGATTTGGTGGGAATAGGGCAAATGATCCCAAAGCCATTGATTTCACCTCTTATTCATCTCTGTAAAGCTGGCTGAACAAGTACACTTGTAATTGGAAAGCTGTCAAGTTCCACAGGGTATTCTTTGAACAGGCTAAAAAGCTGTGACAGCTACACTCTTACTTTACACAGGTGATGATCTGCCCTTAGAAATCTAAAATTAGGAGTGGTCAGAGCTGAAACATACCAATGAAACCATTGCTACCAAACTTAGACATTTTTTAATTCACCCTCTCATCCTCAGAATTACAATATATGTGTCAAAATAGGATATGGCGATTGAAATTTAACTGAGCAACAGCACTATTTTAAATCTTCTCTTTGTTCTGTAGTTCAGCATAGTTTTGTCTACCCTTGTTCTTAACTTGATGCTAAATCTCAGCTTTGCAGCTGATGTGTAACTTCAGACAGGAAGGGGAAAATGCATCTTTCACCTTCACATTCTCTCCTTTTTTTTTTCCTTTAAACCCACGGTCCTTGCACACCAACACAATCTTTGCCACGTTTCCTTTAAGTGGTAAAGATTTTCTTCTTTCTTCACCTGTGACTCCAGGGCAAACTCTCTTTTGTTAGACATTTTCAGCCTTGGTCTTTTCAAGATTTCTTACTTTTCTGGTGGGAGTTCTTCTCATTTTACTGATGTTTCTGCTGGGGCTGACATCAAAAAGAGCAGGGCTTTTGAAGAGCAGAGTTCAGGCTCAACATATTTTCCTCATTGCTTTTTTAAAGTATGCTTGTGCTTAAATCGCAAACAGACTTCAGTAAGAAACAGGAATTGCTGACTGGGAAGTGCTTTCTAAAGTCTGTCCACATGCAAACACAGAACCTAAGAGCACACAGACAAGTGCCCCTCTCACTGAAGTTTCTGTCTGATTTGTCAGCTGGTAGTAGACTATTAAGGTATTTATTTGTACAGTAGGGATGCTGAGCACTTCTTTAGCTGTGAAGCAATCTATCAATCCAGCCTTATCCTGGACAGGCAAGGACTGTTCCTGAAGGAAAGCAAGCACAATCAGAAACAGCCCACTGCAGGAAGAGGGAAATCCACTGACAAGAGTCAAGCTGTGCCATTCTGAAGTTGGAAACGTCTTTTGCCAAATAAATACAATACACAAAGTTCCTATTTTCTGTTTTATTTGTACAATACATTCTGAGGGCAGTTTGCACCTCTGACACAGTCAATACTTACTGTCCTAACCAAGTCTTGTTCCTTCTTCAGGTCAATATTGGTATTCTCATTGCTGTCACAAGAGTTATCTCAAGAATCAGTGCAGACAACTATAAGGTCCATGGAGATGCCAATGCCTTCAAGTAAGTTTTTCTCATTCAAATTTTACTATAACAAGTAATTTCACACTAGCAATGTTGTATCATACAGACATGTATCATGGACTTCTCCCAGAACACTGATATCCTTCCTCTTCAGTAAAAGGCAAGTAATGTTAAAGGCAGCATGTCATTCTCTTCAATGCAGCCAGTTAACCTATATTCTCTGACAGCCAAATGCAGCACAGGAGGAAACCAGTGGTTCACCATGACCTAAAGTGTTTTCTTGCTTATTACAGTTACCAGCATTTGTTGATTCGTGGTCTTCCCTTTTGTTAATGGAGGCTTTCATCTTCCTGCTGTATTCAAAGATAAATCTCATAGAGCATCATTAATCTGTACTGGGGTATTGCAAGTATTCTGCTCCTTCAGAGGATAAACCTTGCTTCCAGCCCCCTTTCAGCATAAAAATTAGGCCTACGCTTATCTTTAAGACTGTCTGGGTACTGAAAAGCACACAGACTAATGCTGGATTTAAATGTGTGCTTAAATTCAAGTGAGTCTCTGTATCAAGGAGCTTTGGGCTTCTTGGGATGATGGCTTCTCTGAGAGTGTATCATCTTTAAAGTACTCTACTAGCAAGGCTAGAGGGGAAACACAAGACAGACATGTCATTGCATGCATACACAAAAGGGAAAATTCTGATTTCTAAAAGCCATGGGATTGCATATGTATAACTAAAGACATAATTTAATACACTGATTATAAAGTAAGATGCTGAATATTCTGTTTTGTATTTTTTATCTTCTAAAGATGCTTTAGTCCAAATATAAAAAGGAAAAAAGGACACTGTATATAACTCAAGGAATATGTAACTTAGGTAGAAGGAAAATGTGATGATGTGTTTGATGCTTCTGAGTCACAGGCTATTGTATGGTAAGGATTTGGTGCCACTGCTCTGAAATGGCATCGTAAAGAATAAATATTATGCTTGGATTACTTATGTAATTTTTAAAATGCCATTAAGTTTTAACTATTGGTGACAGTTACCTACTTGATGTTAATTTAGTTATTGTGTACATACCCAACAGGAAAAGAAAACCAGTAAATAAGTCTACACAAAAATCTTAAGATAATTACATTGTAGTAAAATAAAAAGACTGGGAATTAAAAAGATTATTTCAGGTTTGGCTGAGTCCCTGTGACCTTCAGAAACACAAAGGAAATTAGGCCCTTAGGAAGCAAATAACTGTATATTATCAATGCCAACTTGTATACACTATTAGAATTGAGAAGACAAAGGAACAACCTCCATAAGTAAAAGAGTAGCTACACAGATTTCTCTATGTACTTAAATATTTCCTTATTTGTATTACAAAGAATTGATTCAATACATGCTGTGCCTTGCACATTAATACATACTATTTTTTTAAAGAAAACTATGTGTGTGTACGTAAGTGAAATGGTTTGAGTGGTTGGTCTAGGAGTAAGACGAAACCCATTTAATCAGGAGTATATGTTCTTAGTTCAAATATTATTGCTATAGATTTGGAATGGTGGAGCTCTGTACTGAAAATGTGACTTCTCCAGACACCCTGCTTGAAAATGTTCCTTGTGCCAGGTAGTTTTTAGAATACAGATTAAGGACTTGACCTAAGAAGATAGAGAAAAATGATAATCAGTGGGAAGATCCATCTGGAAGCACTCAATGGTTAATTTGCTCTGATAGAACAGTTTTCCTCACAGAATTAAATTAATTCAATAAATTATAATTGAAGGTAAACAATGTAATATAGCAGAACATACTCTTCTGTAGATCTCATTATCGAAAGGGGTCCTCAGAAGAAATCTGAAATGAGGAAGGCATAAAGAGCTGTCCAAATCAGGGAGTATTTATACCCTGATTCAACATAGCAGTGAGGCATGACGAATTAAGGGGTTCATATACAGAGGATGTCATGGACAAAGTTGGTCTCTTGGAAAAAAGATAAATATAAGGCCTTTGTAACACTGGAATTCATTTTCTTGCCATCGGCATTCCTCATACAGGTGAGAAGTTTATATGTGCATTGTGGAATTGTTCTGTCCGTGGTACCTTTTTCCAAAAAAAGAAGAGAACAAAACAAAAGAGGGTCCTGTTCTGACAGCTGCATGGGAAATGGCTTTCATAGTGAAAAACACCCCAAACCCCCAACCACCAAAGGACCCTAGATGTTGATTAGAGGCTGTCAACATGTGAGAGTGGATAAGCACAGCCAAACAAATCGGTGACAGCACACAGAAAACAGAGTATCACAACAAGCTCTGTAATTTCTGTCAAGCCACTGTCAGCAGGGACTGCAGGGTAGGTTTTGAATCAACAAGTTCAATTGAATTAGGGAGGAATCACTTAAGACTGCAAAGTGCTTTGTGTAATATAAGCCTTAAATAAAGGGCCTGTCAGGCATCCATCTGAATAGTGCTGTTCATGGTATCAGCTATGGGGAAGCTATAATATGTTAGAATTTATCAAGCACTTTTTAGAAACAGTTGAATTAAAATGGCACGTAGTGACTTAAGTGAGACAAGAAAGCACTCATCACCATGTTGCAGTTGTTTGCTGCGGTAAAGTGGTGCATAGAGCAGAAGTGGTTTCTTTAGGGCTGTGTTCAATGGCTTCAGAAAGCCAGACAGAAAATGAGAATTGCAGTGTGAGCAGCTGAGGAGGAGAAGCCTGCTCAAAGCAATAAACTTGAGAGGGACAAAAAGAGGAATTCTGGTGCTGTCTTTTCTAGCTGGAATGAAATTTAAATGGAAAGCACAATGAGAAACAGTAAGTTGCTGTCTGTAACAATTTGGATGACAGCACTTAAACAGCAGGGTTTCGAAGTTTATGAGTGATGATGAACTGAAAGGCATAGCAGGACTGGCTGAAGAACAGTGTGAGTGCCTGTGGCAGGAGCATGAGGGAGGTGCCAGGCCTGGTTTGTCTTCCCTTGGTAACTCCAGACAGTATTTCTGTCTACCATAAGTTCCTGAATAAGAGGTCTCACTCACACTTGCAGCTGTGCTGAGTTCAAATGCAAACAGCATTGTAGTCTAAAAATCCCAGCCTGCAGGTTTTACAGAACAGGCTCATCACCAGGCTCGCTCTGGCCAGGCTTTGCTTCCAAAGGAAAAGTTTAAACGCGCTATCCAGGACTGGCTTCCCTTTCTGCTGGCAGCCTGGGTGGGACAGCACCTAACCTGGATTTGTCTTCCCTAGCTGCAGAGCTTAGTAAAGCCAACACCATCTCCACTGGGACTCCTCATCAATACAAAACTGTCTGCTTTCTGCCGTGCAGTTCATTTAGTCTGTTAAATGTCACTTGCCTTAAAAGTTCCATTTTCTCCCCAGAGACTAGGGAAGGAAGCCTAGATTGCCCAACTTGTACTCAGATACCATCTCCAAGCACGTCTCAAGGCAGGTGTGATAACTCATACCTCTGAGGTCATCAACCCATAACTGAGCAGAGGTTACCTTAGGAAATTACCAGAACAAAGATGCGGTTATGAGCCATGATGCTATCAGTTAGCAAGGATATTTATTGTTAGGGAAGTGCTAGTACTGGAGCATATTTAGTTTCCCTCAAGATTAAGTTACTTGGCAACACAAGTGGATATTACCAACAAGACTTGTTTCTCTTGGCAACAGACAGCAATAAACTGATGTAATTATTTAGAGTAATTGTTCCTGATTTTCCATATGGCAACAGGTCCTCTCAAATGCTGACTCAAATGTGACTACAAGAATATGCATCAGGGTGAGCCAGTGCTCTGCTCTGAAGGCAGCATCTGCCAAACTTCATGTTTAAAAGCCAAAATAGAGAAGGAAGCTGTGAACAAAATTCATTTCTTATCATAAAATTAATTTATTATCTTCCCTATTTACATTTCACGCAGCACAAAGTGCAGCACATTATTGACTGACTGACCTCATCAGGTTCAGACATTGTCACGGCGGAGATCTTGGACAGCATCTTGCTGAACATTTTATTCTAGTTTCAGAGATACTGGTGTGGACATGTCTGTCTGTTTTTTGTTCAGAGTAAATAACAACAGCATCCCCAAAATAAAATATGGGATTAACTCAAGAAGCAGCATAAAAGAGTACAAAATACAGTATGTAAACTGCAAAATACCCAGTAATCTAAGGCAAAATGAATACAATTAATAATCAGTGTATGACCAGAGATGTTAATAAATGCATAATAGAGTCCTGTGACAATCCAAGCAGTAAGTACTTGGTAAAGAAATTTTTGCATGTGTGTGAAAATAGTCACTTTTTTAGTCTCTGAAACTTTATTCTACAAGAGCAGTTTACTGTTAAGAGCTGAGCATTGTCATTAGCTCCCATTTATTACTTGATTTGATTAAGAACATGGTTTTTGTATTGTTTTTGTAGCATACTGAACACGTGTAGAACACGAGCTCTTTCACTTGGTTGTGATTGATTATATTGGAACCTTTTATTAGATGATTAGCTATTGACTCAGCAAAATACTTCTGCGTAACAATGCAAATGCTGCTTTCTGAGAATGTTTTGCCTCCAGGGAACAGATTTTCCACCAAAACCAAATTTAAATGTTTTAGCTTATAAAATGTTGAATCAAGTATCTTGAAACATTTAAATGCACACATACAGCATTTAGTTGCATTAGCCATTCTTCTGTTGGGGAAATAATTAATCATAATATATTTGAGTTTATGTGTATGAGTAGTTTCTCTAATGCAAGTAAAGCAGATTAATGGAATTGCTCACGTGCTTGAAAAGGCACATGATTACATTTCTCAGTTATGGACCATTTGAATTATTTTTCTTACTTGTTTCTGCTGCATGTAAAGTCTTAATTGCACTCAGTGCATTCATTAACTCTTATTGGGACCCAGACAGCTTTTGTCTTGCTGCTTTACTCCTTTGAAGTCTCATTGCTATGTTTAATTAGGAAGTTACTTCTCTGTCACAGTGAGAGAAGATATCCAGTGCTGACAGTGTTTTGGAAATGTGCACATTTCATTACCCATGGGGGGAGCTCTTCCCTGGTTGAGTCTATCACAGGGAATTGTTTGATTACATGAGTTACCCGTCTCCTGGATTACAAGGGTTAAAGTATAATAACACTTTTCAAAGTTCCGAGTTTTGCATGAAGACTGATGTTAATCATAATAGAGGGAGAAATGCAAAGCACATCTCTGCTGCAGGAATAGCAGTTTTAGTCTAGAAAGAGATATCACCTTAGCCACACTGAGTATTCCCAGCCAAGGTCACTTTTGCATTATATTGTCCAGAAGAGACAGTCTCGTTAACTTGACTAAGTTGCCAAGTCCAGGTCTTACTGAATACTTTTTCATTGCTTGCTCTGAAATAGCCCAATGAGTTGGAAAAACCTCCATCTTTTTTCTAAAGTGTACACTTGGAGGCTGGTGAACCAGCAGTGATAGCTATCATCAGCAGCCACAGAGAAAGCAATTATGGCAAAATTAGAGATAGTTCTTAGCTTTTTACCCCATTCTTCTTTCTTTCATTTATATTTCCTTCATCCCCCAAAGCTTAATCTTCACTCAGTAAAATAATAAACCAGACTCTTAGTTCTGTGTCAGGTGAAGGAAAAACATTTTTTCTGCTTAGTTACATTAATGACTGAAAATCGGAACAAATGGCAGTAGCTGCAGTGCACAGGAGCAAGGAAAGCTCAGCAGGGCAAGCTAGTCATGTAAGATCTTGGCTTAGTTTGTTCAGCATTTTTTAACATAGCATCAACCACTCAGCATGAAACTGAAAGCAGAGTATTTGGGTTTAATGCAAATCCCATCCTTACTTTGGTTATTTGAAAACAAGTAAGCTGTACAGAAGGATTTTGTCTTTGACAGATACAAATACAAGAGGGCCATCCTCCAGCAGCTCCTGATGCCGCAGACATCTGTATGGTTTAACCGTGTAATTGACCATTCTAAAGCACTTTGCAAAGCCATCTATTATATCCCTGCAGCACACCAAATGCACTGTGGCAAATTGCTCATCCGTTTAATCAATGATCTGTTCCATGCCATGACTCTGCATCACTGTTTCACAGTGTTTATAAACATGCTGCCCGCCTCCAAGCTTTGTGGGTAGTGCTGATGGTTACGGTGCTTTCAGCATCAGGCGTTATTCTGCAAGATCCCATGCATTTGTTGCATTTAGTTCTTGCACTTGCTCAAAGCTCTTATGAGAGCTCTCCTGCCAAAGGAGTTACCATCATCTCCTTCCACAACTGAACTTCACCCCTTTGCGAGACCATTAGAGAATTTCTTTTTCTCCTTTTTCCCTTTCCACGAGGGGTGAGGAGCAAGTTCTTATAATCTTCACACTCTTCTGAAAGTCTAGGGGATTCAAAATCCATAGCATTAGAAAATCCTTTCTGTGCCTTTCTGGGTGGCAGATGCTGCACTGCAACCCTCGGATAAATGGAATCCCTTACTTTTGTGTGCTCTGCTGAAGGAGAATAGAGCTTTTCCCATTTGCTGAAGGAGAGCAGTGTGGCAGGCCAAATCTGCTTCCAGCAATTCCTTTCCTTGACAATTTCTAATTGTAAGGAAGCGTGTTCACTGAACACGACTTCAAACAGCATGAGTGATGCATCTCATGGAAACTCTTGGAAGAAGGAGAGTTCACTGGCAATAAAGGAAATAATTAAAATCGAAGTATTAAGCGTTGACAATTAGTGAGCTGAAGTGCTTCTGCCAATGATAATGTCTTCAATCTAATTAAATTTTTGGGTCATTGCATATGACAAATACAAATGCAATTTGGGTATCTCTTTATTAGATTCAGAGTTTTAAACTAAAAATAATATGGGTCTGAATGTTGCCAATGAGAGTATTAATGAGGAAGTGCTAATCTTTTAGCAACAATAATGACAGTAATGGTGTAGTGCTTTCTTTACCACAGACGCTAAGAGTCACAGCATTGGAGAAAGGCTCCAGGCCATGTTGTGATTATTCATGTGAATTTCAGTCACATCTTGCAAGGAGTAATACAAGTTTGAAAGTTATGTAAAACATAGCTCCTATGTTTGCATTTACTGCAAAACCACAGTAAAAAACGACAAACAGTAATAGGCTTTAAACTCAAATATCCTTAAGCTTCCAGTAGTGGGAAGGGAGTTGCAAAGCAATGTTGTTGATCACCTGGAGAGCTGCTGAGTGTCTGTCTTTCTTTGAATGGCTTTCAGAAGTGGTCACATAAATGTCTGCAGGGCTAATTCGGGTGCCAGGAGTGACAACTGATTCTGATTCTGTCTTGTGGCCGAGTTGTACAAGATAACATTGTGAGTCTTTGCACAGCTCATCTTGTTCATAGTTGTGTCCTTCTGAGACAAAATCATCCTTTGTGGGAATTGCTTTCTGTCATTTCTCCTTAAACAGTATTTACTGCTCCTTGGTGATCAGGGCCTGTTGATTTGTAGGCTCAAAGGAACAAGCAGCTCTGATATTCATATGTCTATTTCTGTCTTGTGGTAGGAAGGGCACTAAGATACAACATACAGGTACAAAATATACTAGGAAAACTTGGTATTTAAGAGACGCTGGATTTTCTGAGTATAAAGATAGAATACTTTTCATTAGGCACACTTAGGCAGGTTTGTTTTCATATCCAAATGTTAGGATGGCAGGAATGAAGTTGATGAAAACTTGATTATTAAATCTCTGTGATAAAACCTTGCTTTTAACATGACAGAGTCAGTAATGGAAGGGAAGGGTATGAGGGAAAGGGCCACACCAAGCCACCCTTCAGCTATTTCTCACCTTCAGTGTCTAGAAACCTATGTTGTACTTATTCAATTTCTTGATTTCACCCTAGCAGTCCCTGAAGGATGCTAAGAGCAGTTGCTGCAGGTGAAAGCTATTCTCTGTAGGAGCTTGCGGGTACGCTGCATTGAGATGGGGCCTCCTTAAGTCAAATCAGGAGTTATATGTCATTTAATGAGAACAGAACTCTCTGCTGGCCCCATGCCAAAGGCTGAATCATTCCTGGTGAGTCTTTTATGGTATACAAGGTGCCACCATACTCAGGAGTTGGATCAAAGATGTTGTTAGTGATATCATATAGTGATGTATTGGAACAGTGCGGGTGTGGTGTCACACCCCCCCCCCCAAACATGTCTAAAGAACAGTATGTCTTCATTTTGGAATTACAGCAACAGAAGGGTTCAGCTTTTGAAAATCTGCTGTGAAAAGGAGCTTTGAAGTTCATATTCTTTTGTTTTAGAAATGCCCTAATTATGTATCAGATTTCAGGCCATGGAAGTACTGGTAGGAGGAGTGCAGTGTCATGAATCAGAGCTTTATGCCTGATACCAGGGTAACAATTAAATGCTGGTCGTTGATCACAAAATGGCACAATTCACTGTGAACAGCAATAACTTCAAGAGTTTGCTCGAACTGCTGCATTTACATCCTTGGTCCAATTTATAATCCTGGAACTCTGTGTCAGCTTTATGCAGAATAATAAGACAAATATTATAGTTATGGCATTGCAGAAAGTAAATGCTTATTTAAACATGCACCTTGTGCAGAGCTCTAAGCATCCTTGTAAATCACTCCCCAGCCTGACAGAGCTCTTAGCTAAGGGTGATTTATGCATTTTCCTGACAGCATGCTCTCAAAATAAAATTAAATAAATGAAAAATACAGGTAATTGCAATAAAGCAAATGTCCTGGTTTAGAATCAAAATCCTTTTCAACTTTTATATACTGTCTTCAGGTAAGTAATAAAATGTGTTTAACTGCAGCTATGTTACAGGTGTTTGGAAATACAAATTGGAAATCATGCCCAATTCTTTTCAATTGAAAAAGATGTGAGGCAGAAACATATTTTAGTGAAAGAAACTGAATAAAAAGCACTTTTTTGGGGGGGGAACAATATTAGAAATAATCAAAAAGTGAGTTAAGTCAGATGGTAACTGAAAGTATGAGAATGTCAGGAATGGTGAGATTTTTGAAGGGAGGTGCTGTAGTCACCCCATGAAGAGCCATGCTCTCTGCCTCTGCTGTGTTTATTGTCCCCAGTGAGTCCACACAGCTTCTCCAGCTGCCTTCCCAAATGAATTACCTTATTTTAACAAAGATATTAAAAACCTAGGGAATACCCAAATACAGCAACAGAACAAAGCAGCCTTGGGTGTTCTCATGTGAGTAGAGACAGTGATGACTCAGATTACTTGTTCAAAAAAAAGTAAGCAGTAATAAGACATAAATATGTATGGAGCCACATCAAGGAGCTTATCATGATCTGTTGTCTGAGCCCACTGTACGGAACAGAATCAGCAATTCCTTAGCTCAGAAATTAAAAAGAGAAATGGTCACAGAGTCTATTTTTCATTTTCATAATGTATATGGAACTGCAGCTGTACCTGGTACTACAGCATCTTAATAAAGGAAAGGGCTTGAGATGGGTCCGGGAATCTCCAAGAGCCTCAGCCACTGGTGCTGGCGCTGGGGCAGGTCCCCATCAGCCATGTGCCTCCATACCCCAGAGCTGGCCAGAGCCTGCAAACCTGCTCCTGGAGACGTCATGGCTGTTGCAAAGGCTGACGGAGAAAAGAGGAGGGGACTGGAGCCTGGCACGACAGCGCCTGGATGCTGTGAGTAGGTTAGTAGGGAGGTAATGAGATTTTTTCCTGTTTTCCATTTGCAGCAGGTCTTTGGGAGAAGGCAGGAATTCTGACTTTAACTTTTCTACCTGAGCTTTTCTGCAGTTAGGACCTGAACTTTGATCAACATGATAAAAGCTGTATGTTGACCAGCTTCTTTAATGCTGGCTTAATAAGAAATCAAGTTCCTCACATTACAGCACTGCGTAGCTGAATGCTTTCCTGCAGTTTGCGTTCCCCTCCAAAGCAGCAGTCACTAGAGCAGGTGTAAGACCCAGACAGCAAGGCAGTGATTGTTGTAGTTCAGCAATTCTCTTTTTTTCCCTCATGTACATTTGAGACAGGTGATCAAGCAAGTATATGGCTATTTATTTGCCACTACTGCAGTTAAAGCTCATATGAACCATTACACGAAAATTACTTTTCTTTCTCAGTTTATATGCCTGACCTTGATAGCTTTTGCTGTTCAGTGCTACCGTTGCCATGGAAATGGGAGAATGATCTTTCCGTTGGTAATGCTGAATAATGAAGGGTCACTGAGACTTTTTAGGTCAAGAGATCATTTTCAGAGTTCAGCTCCTTGGAGGGTAAATGTTATTCCACAGAAATGCTGTGTATGGATTGATGCGGTTGTTACTTCGTCATCCTAAATTAAACTATGAGCCCCATGGACTTCAAGCTAAGAGCCACACCTACAGATTTCTAATAAGCCCATCTCTGTGAGGCTGCTTTTTCTTGGTTCCCAGGCATGAAGCTAGCTCTGTGTTAACTCCTAATCCTGTGCTTTGGATGACTCTTGAGATGTTTAGGAGAAAAAAAGGCTCCATCTTCATTAGCCTCCTGGTTTGGAAAGCCAAGGTAGATGTGTGCTGCTGTACTATTCCTGCTTCCTTTGCCTTTATTTTCATACAGAACATGTTGAAAAGTCTCTCTGTCTATAGTTTCTGGCTCTCTAAGCTGGTCTTCACTTCTGCGATAACCTTTATTTTTCCCTGCATGTCCATTCCGAACAAACTGTGTCCTTTGATATCAGTATTCCAGTCATGTGAATTCTTTCCTCAGATCTCCTGTTCTGTGAGGATAAGTGAACACTATGAGGTCCCTTGCATAACGTCTGTAATTTGACTATATCTCTCTGTGTTAGCACTGGCTCTGTCACTTAGTTTATCACCAGGAAAACAAAGATTTTCACTGCATGATATAATAACTATAAGAAAGATTCAGATGGCTGTAAATAGCGCGATAAGACTGATTTTGAGTGCATTGTTTCAAGATGACTTGCAGAGATTTCGCCGATTAAAAACAGTAAGTGTTGGGCTACTGTAGATTCATGCCTCACACTGCAAATATACTTAGGGACAGTCTACACAGCATATTCTCATGAGATGGAAGAAGGTCCTGCATTGAGAGCTTTGAAAAACAATGGAGACTGTATTGGAAGAAATAATTAGGTGCAAATGTTGGAGAAAAGAAGTAGATGACATCTAGCCTGGTCCATCTGGCACCCACAGTCAGGATCTAGCCCTTTGGGACATTTCCACTGCCTTGTCCTTGGAAGAAACAGGTAATGAGTTTTCTGGGAATAAGCTGTTGCAACAAATTCCTTCTCCTGGGCTGAGTCCAACACAGAGCTAGGCACTAGGTCCCTGTTAGAAGGGGGGAGTCTGAACGAACATCTGTTTTCACATATGCAGAGTGTCCAGAGCAGCCAAGGTTAGATTATCCTATTAATATGTTGCTCCTATAACTAACTTTATGGTCCTATTTGGCAATTAATTACTTGGTATTTTTGTCTGACCTAGAAACGTAAATAATACCACGACCTTTGCCAACCCAGGACTAGCTCATGGCTACTGTGTACAGATAAACCAAATCCTCCTGCATAGTTTTTGTTGTCTGCTTGTGAGGAAAAAAGTGCTGCTCTTTCCCTGGGTGCTTGCTCTGTAAGGTACAAACTGAAAAGAGGACTGTTCCACCTTTGGAAACAAACTGCCCTTTGTAATAGCATGCTATATGAAAAGACCTGATGCATTAGAACTTTGCAATTCATTTTCTTTTTAAAACAACAAATTAAGAGGAAGTGGGTAGTTTTTTCCCTCTCTTACTTCCTTTAAAGTAACTCCAAAACCAGCTTTTAAGGAAGAGTCAAACACTGTACGAAATTGGGAAGGAAATTGTGTTCAACAAATTCATAAATCTTCTCTATTGGAAGGTTCAGGGATTGTTCTTTTCCTTTTAAACTGCTTTAATTTTCCACATGGTTTTCTGAGAATTTGATTATTTTGGCTTCTGGCTGCGATCATCAGCACCAGCCACTGGGAAATCTGTTCTGTCACCCCTTACCCGAGTCTCCCAAAAACTTTTCCAGCAGCCTCATTTTTGGGGTTTACAAGAAGTGTAAGGCGACAACAACAAACAGCCAACCCTCTGGTCTACCTGCATGTTAAAGAAATGTACCACTGATTGTGAAGTTAGTGCAAATGATTGTACACAAATGGACTGTCTCATTGCTCACCTACAAAGATCCCCAGCAGAGCTGAAGTGATTGTCTAACTGGAAATGTTTATACTGCATGTTCTTTTGGAGGTTGCTATGGGAAAACAGAAAACGTATTCAGTTACGTGGGGCTGTTCCCAAGGTTCAAGTGACACTTCAGTAGAAGCAGAGTCACACGATGTTTTGATGGTTAAAGCACAAATATGCAACAAGACTATTCACTAGCAAAAGCTGCCAGTCACCTTTAAATGTAGACAACTCGGAACAGGGCTCGGGTGTCTCTTGGAAATGAACAACTGAGTGGTACAGAATGAACAATCCTGTGGTACAGAGCCTCTTGGTGCAGGTATTGTATGGCCTCATCCAAACCCAAATATTCACACTCCTTGACTGGATGTGCAACATTCTTCTACTGTGAGAACAAGCTCTTATTTTCTTTGATGACTCAATGGCAAAGTTCAGTGGAAAATCAGCTGTACCCTTGGGCATCAAGTGGCAGAGGATGCTGTCTCAGCAGCATTGCAGTGAGAAAATTGATGTCCAACAATGTTGAAGAAAGGTATTTTAGAAAGAGAATGGAAAAAAATCCCTTTGCAAATTCTGTTCCCCAGGGAAAATATTAACCACTGAAAATTCAGCTTGCAAGGAGATTACACTTTTAATTCTTCGTGTTATTTTACCAGCTTGCTTTAAAAACAAGGAGAAGGACGTGTTTTAGTGAAGTACTTACTACTTCCTTTGGGAAGTATTTTTTTTCTTTGTTAGTTCTAGGCCCAGGATGTGAGGGAGGTGACGTGGGACTTGCTGTGGGAGGCCTTAGCAAGGCATAGATTCCTAAATCCCTGGTTAGGTGCTGAAGTTGAAACTCAGTGCTGCCAGCCCCTGGAACTGCCTTCTCAGCTTTAAAATTCTTAAGGTACATCCATTTCTGGTCATGGCCATAAATTTGTTAGGCTTGATGGGGGTTTGAAGGGGACTTGAATTTCAGTCCCTGCTCCACTGAATACTTACTGTAAGTATAAAATAAAGCTAGGATTAGGAAGAACTCGCTTCTCGCAGGGGACTGCCTCATGACTCATCTGTGGGGTACACCTGACCCAGTGAATATGTCATTATTTAATGTAAGTAAGTGGAGCCGGTTCGGTAGGCAAGAATGAGCATCAAGCAGGAAGTCTAAGTGCTCTTTTGGAAAAAGGGAATTGCAGTCCCTTAGGCAGAAGAGTGATTTGAGCCCAGACCTATATTCTGGGCAAAAGCTGTATCTACTGAAGGCAGCTTTAGCTTTTGGGAAGACTTACGAGAAGTAGCACTGCTTTGACAGCATCTGTGTTCATGTTGAGGGTCTGTGGTGAGAGAGCTGGGCATTGTACACTGAGTGTAACAGAGAAGGAGTAATGCCACCCCCTTCCCATACACATGAGAAAAATCAATCTGAATTTAGTTGCTGTTGTAGCCTAGTTTGGTTTCTTTCATAGCTGCAATACTTCTGAATAGCAGCATCTTCCCTGGATTATAAATGGCACCCACCAGAAAGCAATGATCTGAAGCATCTGTAAATGTTTTTTACTCAGTTTCACAACATCACTTTGAAAGGGCAATAACATTTGGGAAAATGGGAAGTTGCATCTGCGCTTACCAGTGGTTTTGTCTTTTTATTTATTTATTATTTCTTAAATTTTTTACAGTTGTCCCTATAAATCACCCAAGATCAGGTAGGAACTGTTTATGTGCTAATTAAAAGACATTCCTTGGGCCATCAGCCTTATTGTCTATATAGCCAAGACACAGTACAGGAGGAGAGAAAAGTGCATGTAGGTCATGAGCTACTGCTTGGTGGCAGGAGCAGAATTCAAATCCATGCCTGGCCTTTGAGATGAGTGCTCCTGAGAGATCAAGGTGTGCAGCAGAGTGCCCAGATTAATGCTGTTTTGAAAAAACCCCAACACCTACTCTGTGTCATGCCATGTGCGGAGTAAATTGGTTGCTAAGTTAGAAGGGAGCCTGAGGGATTGACTCCAGTCTGTGCTTTGGCTCCTCTGCTCAGCTGCTTATAGCACCCACAGTGCATTACTCTGCTAAGACTTGGCTGCTTTTTACTGAGGAGTGAAAGGAAGCCTGATCCTGTAGGCTCCAAACTATACCAGTGGCTTTGAATCAGCCACAAAGACTTGTGTTGTCATTGCTGCTGGCTGCCTAGTTCACTAAAAACAATGACTTGTTATCAGTGTTCTTCCATTTGTCTGTCTGGTGGCAACTTGCCACCTAATTTGCTTAGTACTTTCTTTGCTCCTTGGAAAATCAGGTAACAAAGTGAGGAGCAGCACACAGCACTCCTGATGCCATGGTCCGAGGAATGCCATTCCTCAGGTGCAGGCAGGAATGGAAGCCCAGGCACTGGTGAGTCAGAGCAATCAAGGTGTGTGCTGGGAGCACTGCCCAGCTTGAATGAAAAATGTTTTCATTCGCAGTTAGAATTGCTGCATGTAACTTCCCAGCAGCTCCTAGCCTGGAGGTCAGTGAACATGAGTTGTAACAAGAATGGAAACTGAAGGTAAATTTAACTTCTCACCACATTGTTGTGGGATGTTAGGGGTTTGGATTTCTTTAATTTTCTATCAATCAAGTGCAAAGGATGTTACTGAACGGGGAGAGTGAAGAGTTTAAGAAACAAGAGAAGAATTTCAGTTAGAAGGCCTATTTGTCAGGGTAATAATTTTGGTGACTTGGGAAGGACTTCCTTTTTTTAGACAGCGTTTCCTCCAATTATAATTTTGCCTTATGGGTCTGAATTTAGTTCTTACTTCAGTAGGCATCATGACTGAAAAGTGGAAATCTTAAAAAGGATCAGTGCTCCATATATGACCAATAAAATTGAGTTGTGAATTAGGGGTCCCTTCACAGATGTAATAAAGTTTTCTTTCTGCAAGCAGTGAAATTTCTTTCTTGTAGCTGTCAGTGTAGTCGTTCTGCATCGGTGTAAAATATCAACAGTGTGCTCAGGGCAATAGCAGAAAAGGGCAGAGATTAAATGAGGGGAAGGGAGCATTCTCAATTGACTGCAGCTGTTCCAAACCAATTGCAAATACAATAAAACTATAAGGCTCAACCCTGCTCTTGGAAAAACATTCTAGTAACTTAGTAACAGTGCAATGATTTTATATGATGTTGGTCTTGAAAATATGGCTGTTGAAACCCATACTTCTTGTACACTGGGACTTCAGTACAGCTATGATAATTATCCAACGCAGAATACTTCCTCTACTGATGGATTAGTGCACACTTCAGGATCTCAGCTGGTGTAAACCACTGGATAACAGTCCATCTGACTGAGCAAGACAGACAGAAAATACCAAATCCTGCACAGAAGTGAATGGAGAACAAACGCAGCCAGCCAAAGCCAGCTGAAGAATCTTGCAGTGGAAGACTCTGGTGAGCAAGGGTTACTTCTCTAGAATTAGAATGAAACTGTAAGAACAGGAAACGGGAAGAGAAGTACTCTGTTTGACCAGGAGATTCAAAAGGTGAGTGCATGTTACCTGGACAGCTGGATTAGCAAATAAGGAATAACATTACTGCTGTTCTTACAAGAGTATCAGAAACATTTCTAAGGATTCTCAAAGGACTCCTCCCTGCCCCTGACAGTGGGATTCACACAGGTGAGTGGGACTATGTGTGAACTTGGAATGGCCAGCGGTGTGTGCAGGGCAGCCTCTGCAGGTCTGGGTGTGCAGTGCCCATCCCTGCCTGACTGCTTTTAGCAATAAACAACATACTAAGCTGAAAGAAATCAAAAGTCATGGCAAACAGTGGTTCTTGGTGAGCTTCAGGAGTCTCTGCAGCCCAGCTGAGGAGACTGTTAGTGTTGGGGCACAGTGAGAAACAACCCTAACTGTAGAGTGACTTGCTAAATAGCCCATGTACAGCTAGTAATATCCCAAACGCTGTTCCATATATACTCTGGATATAAAGATTTAATCAGACTGAAGATATTTTCACATTTCCCAGAAGTTTTAAAAAAAAAATACATTGGCAAAAGGAAAGAATAGAGAGAAGAAAGAAATCTTTGTCCTGTTTCTGCTTTGTTCCTAATTAATTCCAGGGCTGGTCATTCAGTGTGTATAGATGCAGAGAGATAGAAAGCTCACCAACTGAATGCCGTTAGACTGCAGGAGAGTAACAGTGTCTGAGCTTTTCAATGTGTATGTGAGAAGCAGGCTGTTAGGCTGCTTCCAGTTTCAACAACCAAAGCGCGAGAAGGGGCACGCAAGAGAAATGTAGAGGGTCCTTTATAAGGCAGTGGCTGTTCTGTTTTCTGCCACATTAGGGTATAAGGACAAAAAGACAGATTTCAGCAAGGTTTATGAAGTCCTGGTGGGGCTGGTCCTCAATATCTGCAGAGTAAGACCTGCCCCTGCCACAGTGTGTTGCTATTCATGTCAGCAGTGCCACAAAGTCAAAGAGACAGTAGTGACTTCTAAGGTTGAACATTTTAAGTCATATGCAGTATTCCTTCTCCGAAAACAACATGTACTTCATCATGCTTTGTATCTTAGTGCACTAGAAATAATCTACTAAAATATTCATGTAGCAAAGAAAAATGGGAATTAAAAAAATAAAGTACGTGCAGCGTATCAGAATTAATGTGCTGAGTGGAACAGTAACTTCTGTATTGCTGAGATTTTTAACCTTGCCACCTTATTGGTGTTCTGACGCAGTGTTTTACACTGAGTACTTTTCTTTTTTAAAGTTCAAAGATAAAATGAAATAAGGATGGGAAGGGGGAAGGAGAAGGGAAAAACGGAGCGCCAGGAGCACTAGCGCTGAGTCCTTTGCTTTGTAAGTAAAGCTCATAAACACATTGGAATAAATTTCATACACAGGATAAAATTCAGAGCATGCAACCATAGGAAGCTGTGCAATAATTAGGCAAAAGAAAAAAAGACTTAATGAGATTTAAGTGATACATATGCAGAGCTGACCCTTAGATAGTCATAAGTGAATTTCGCCCTCATACAGCTGCTCTTCTAAATAGATGTGCATGAAACATTAGTGCATTTGCATGAAAAATCCCACATCTATATTCTGTTTTCATTGTTAGCTATGTATTTCTGCTGCACATATGCTGAACCCTGTGCTTAATAGTCTTTATTTATATATGAGTTTTAAAAAATATATAAGGTATTTATTATGTTAAAAGCTCTTGAAAATCCACACTGCAAGAATGATTTTCAAAACACTGAAATTGAGTAACTCACACTATTCTGCCCCCAGCTACAAATTACAGATGAAGCTTTTTATGCTCTGACTCAAAAGGAAATAATGAAAACTTATTTTTGGCAACAAACCAGCTGGGGAAAATTATATTCAAACTGCAAATTCACTACAAATTGAGAGTGTGAGCACAAAAGAGATAAAGAAAAAAGGGTGGTCTGTAATGAAGCCAGTTTTGCAAGCATAGCTGTGTTGGGCATACTAATCACCTGCTGTATTAGGTTAGAGAGGACATTTAAACCCTCATGGAACCTGAAGGTACCTAAATCCATCTTCAGGTGTTGGTGTATCCTCCCCCCAGTCTGTCCCAAGTCTTGCACAGATGCAGTTTCCTGAAGGCCTGAGGGCTCTGTAGCGTTACACAGGTTTTTCTGTACAAAGGTGATTGCAAGAAGAGGTCTGCTGGCAACTCCCAGTGGAGCACAGCTTGTGTTAGAGCTGAGGGGATGAGCTTTAACCTTAACAGAGAAAAAAACAGAAATTAAACTTATTTTAGTTGGTTTTAAACTTTATCTTTTAAAATACATTTTTCATTAAATAGGAGAGCTCCAGCTTTAAGGTATTCTTTCATTTTCTGGCTGAACAAACCCTTTGCAGAATTACATTGAATTGTGCAGAAATATTCATGGCCAAGGACATAAAGGTAAGAATCAATACAGGAAAAAAAAAAATATATATATAAAGATCCCAGATTCTTCCCTGTCCCAGATTTCCTTTTAAACCTGAAGGCTGTGCAGTTCTTCCAAACAAACTTTTAATCAAGGCTATAATGATGTGTGTGCTCAGGTCACTGAAATAAAGATGATGTCTCCAAGTTTAATTAGAAGATTTCTTCATTGAACTGTGTTGTACAACATTCTCATTTGTTTTATGTTTGTTGTAATTACAAGTGTTCTCTTGTCATGCAGCTCTGTGCACCTCTCCTGAACCTGCACTTTTCATCTGGATGAGGGGGTAAAAGGCAGTAGTAGGATATTAATCTCTCTAAAACAACTTTCTCTCTTGCATAGGTTTCCAGCTAAATAGAAATGTGCTAATTTCTGAAAAAATACAGCTTTAATGATCATGGTCCAACTTTTGGATTCTCATTAGCCCTGTTCCCCCACTGCCCTCTTGGCTTTATCTATAATAGTACCATAGGCTAAATTCCCTGAAGTATTTTAAGCACATTTAATTGTAAGTATATGCTTAAATATTGTGGGCTACAGCAGGAGTAAAGTGTTTGTAAGTGCTGTGGTAAGTATGGATTAGATCTGCCTTGTTGGTTCAAGGATGTTTCAAATGGGAACATGTCCCTTCTTTGTGCTTTTTGTTTTGTACCACCAAAATTGTACTCAGGTGCCCAGGAAGAAGTTTGTCCTTTGAGAGCCTTCACTGATAATCTGGTGCCTGGGTGCGTGACAGTTTGGCTTCGCTTCATCCCTGACAGGCAAAATTGCACTGGGTGTCTGGTTCATAGTGTCTTGACAGCAAGAATGTTTTGCTCTGTGGGATCCATGGTGGTTTTTGAGTGAGTGATTACAGAGTGGTCGGATGTCGTGAATGCTTCTGGGTTGCCCAGTGCTGGGAAAACGTGAGGAATGACTGACTAACTCCATTAGTGGTCACCTAGCCCTGCTCTGTTTCACACTGCCTTTACTGGGTCAAATTGATGTGAAAACAAGCTGTGAAGGTGTTTAATGCTTTAATCAAAAAGCCAGATGGATTAGGCTGAGACTGGGAGGACTGCCATCTCAGATTAAAGTGATGGACTGGGGGTCCATCCAACCCTGTATCCCCACTGTAAAGGTCAGACAGAGTGATTCTTTGATCACATACTCCTATCTCTCAGCACAAAAAAGGATTAGGGACTTCCTGCACAAGCAGCTGCATCTGAATTGTCACATTTAACAATCCAGAACAGAATTATCTTCTGCGAATTTGTAGGATCCTTTTTAGATGTCCGTAGCATCCTGTGGCAAGGACTTCCTTAGAGTAAGCCAGTTGTCTTGTCATTTTGCTGTGATTACACTAGAAAAACTCTGTAGGGCTATTACTATGATACCCTTGAATATTACAGGGTATATGCAGGCACAAAGGTGCAATTCTTTAAAGCAATTCATTAGCATGAATCAGAAATGGTGCTCTGAGGGCTTCCTAAGGAGTAGACAGTTGTGTGGGATAAGCAATAATCCTTGTGAGTTTAATTTTATCAGTTGTGCCTGTCTGCCTTGGAAGTGGCTGAGTGATAGTGGGTTGCAGAGAGATATTAGCAGTGTTTATGCCAAAGCAGAAAACAGATTAAAATATTGCTTGTGCCTGTTCTACAGGGTCCTGAGTGCTCTGAGGTTTGGCTGCCCTTAATTCCTGTTCCTGACGAAGGAAATAAATAAGCTCTGTGTAGAAAGTGCGTAGTTCTTTGGTGGTTAATGTAGGAGGCAGCGATACACTGGAGAGACCTAACTGTGATCTTAGAAGTCTAAATGCAATGACTTTGTTTGCTCTGTGTTTTCCTTTGTTTTACTCTCTATATAAAGTTTGGTCCTTGGAATTCAGCTGGCTCAGAGAACTTCATGTGATGATTTCATTCTCTGGTTACTACAGTTTCTTTTTGTCTTTCAATATAAATACACATGCTGTACATAACTCATTAAGGCAAATCCAAAAATCCCTCTTATGTTTTCAGTTACATCAGCTTTCCAGCTGTCATAGCACCTTTTATTGAAATCCTGCCAAGATCTTGAAGCTAAGCCAAGTGAACATGTTAGTAGGGACCTCCAAGACACACAAGCTATTTCAGTATTTGGCATACATTTCTCTGCATTGACTCTGAACAAAGCACGGTGGCAGCAGAATAATACTGGGGTGTTAGAGGATTTGTATTTGGCAGCGGTACATCATGTTTCTTTTATTTGTGGTGATTAAAAATCCCAAGTCACTTTCTATAAGAGAAATTCCGTGTTGTCTTGACTCAGATGTAGTGCTGAGCAAGTGTATTTTGGATGTATGTGGTGGGATTTGTTTTCCCATGTTATGCTGCCTTTGTTCTCACTTTCTGCTCTCTGTGTTTTTGACTCTTAGACTTGACTCCTCATCAACCAAATACTATTTCACTATAACTGCGGATATGACCACAGTAGTTATGTGACCATCTCTCCATCTCTTCCCCTGCACTCTCAGTTACTGACTCTCCATCCGTATTTATCTCATATGACACTGAAGTTCTGTTATCCCCATTTTCATTGATGAGGGATGAGTAATTAAGAGACTTGCCCATTGAAAGAATTTTATGGAGAAGAGTCATATACACGCTGCCTTGCTGCCAAGACAGCACTGATTGATAAACTCCCTGCTGTGTGGGCTGAAGTTTAACTGTCTCATCACATTTCCTATTTTTGTTTTCTCTTTCAGGCTAACAGCTAAAGCCGTCGCTGTTCTCTTACCGATCTTGGGAAGCTCGTGGATCTTTGGGGTTTTGGCTGTCAATGCCCATGCATTAGTATTTCAGTATATATTTGCTGTTTTCAATTCACTACAAGTAAGTAACTGGTGGAAAAGTTTATGGCTATTGAACTGCTGCTGAGATCCAGCAGGTGGATCATTAGTAATGTCTGCACATGCTTGTGTTCACTGCATTTTTTTCTATGTTCCTTCCTCTGTCTTTTAAGCCTGTGCTGACCATACAGTGCTGGCAATAGTAATTCTTTCCAAAATAATGACTACAAAGGGGAACAATATTTTTATGTCTCGGGAACAAACAGCACTATAGTTACAAGAGTGCAACAGAGTTCTCCCCATGAACTGACAAGAAAAGTTCCAATTATAATCCAAAATAAAACCCATAAATCCATCTGAATATTCCCCCAAAAGAAAATATTTTTGGGAGGGGAAAGGTATGGAATCTTTTCACTTTCCGTTGGGCAAAAAGCCCAAGGATGGCAAAATTCTGTTGTGAAAATTTTCACAATGCTAAAACCTTGCTTTTCTAATGTGAAAAATGTTGACCTAGCATTTCCCAAAGAGTATTTCCCTCTGCCTTTATCTTTGCAAGCACAGATGAGAAGTTCTCTTGCCATGAAAACAGAATTCCTGGTTCTCTACAGCCAGATTTCTTCTTGATGCCCCAATGATTAGGAGGTGCTGTTTAATAGGAAAAGGTCCAGATGAGCTTCATAGTAACCTAATGCTGCAGGTGTCTCCAGTTTAATGTAGGGCACCGTTTGGCCCACTCTTTGATATTTATACATCTCCAGCTACTCGATACCTGCTTTATACAATACTGCAAGAAATACATTATTGTATGTCAGACTCACCCTTTCCCTTTTATCTGTTTTCAGGGATTTTTCATGTTCCTGTTTCACTGTCTTCTGAATTCAGAGGTATGTAACCAAGTAGTTCTAACTAATTTGGTGTTACCAATTTCAAGTAACATGAGTATAAAACAAGAAGAGACTCCATTATTTCTTCCTGCTACGCTACTGATTTCTTTTTTCTTTCAGTTAATACATGGTTTTAATACAAGTCATTAGTAGTGACTTTGTGACTTGTGGCATTTTGACCCATGCTTGACATTTAATTTACTTACCTTAAGAAAGGTTTAAAAAGAAAAAAAGAGAACGAAAGAAGCACTGCTGAGCAGGGTGTAGGCTATGTTGCTAAGGAAGGATGCAGGACTGGCTGTGGCTTTGTTACATCTGCAGTTCCAGAAAGGAAAATACTATTCTCAGCAAAACATACTTTTGGACATTGCTCATGCAGCCCTTAATGGGAAACCAAACAGAGTAGGACATACTCCAGGTATTTTTCTTGGCAGGAAGTTCAGGTTTTCGTAGTGGATCAAGGCATCTTTTTGCATTAGGGCTGTCTCAGAGGAGCTGGGATAAAGCCAAGGCAAGGCTGATGTCAACAGGGCATGTGGAGACCAATCTCTGCTGCGCCTGGAGCTTGCATTATACTCTCCTCCCATGACAGATAGCAGAAAATGCTCAGCAGCATCTATTACAACAGAAGTTTCTTACGAATGCCACTTCTGGCTCATGGGAGTGCTGCTTGGGGAATATAACTTGGATTCTCCCACAGCCATTTCTGCTGGAGGCTACTAAGTAGCTCTGCCCCATGGCCTGCTGTTTCTTCCTATGTAACGGTAGCACTGCAACTCCTCTGTGGAGATGTTATTAGTATTTGCAACCTATTCAGTCTTAAAGCATTGATATGACTTTTGCTACAGTCAGTCTGGAGAGTCAGGGCTGATTATGGAATTCTTGATCTTTCCTAAAATCAACTAAAGTTAAGCAGGCACGTTAAAGGTAAGGAGGAAAAACTGTTTCTTTGTTCTAGTCTCTCCCCAGCTCAGAAAGCTTTCCAATGTCTTACACCAAAGACAAATGTTGGAATTGCTGCCCTTCTTCCAGGAACCTCCTGAGAAAATTCAGAACCTTTTCAGAACTTGTACCCTCAAACCCCATTTTGTGTCAATTTGTGGTTGAAGATTTGATGGTTCAGGACTGTAACCTGCACCTGTGCAAACAGACATGAACTTCTCAAAAGAAATCTTCCACTGGGTTTCTTTTTTTCCTGGAAGGTCAGAGCTGCCTTTAAGCACAAAACCAAGGTCTGGTCCCTTACCAGTAGTTCAACGCGCAATATCAATGTGAAACCCTTCAACTCGGACATTGTGAGTATTCCTTCCTTCCTTCCTTTTGACTTGTTGTACTTGAAAGTGTTGTACATTAAATTCTTTTACAAAGAACAGGACACAAGGCAGCACACTGGCATTTTTAGTACCTAACCTAATGCATGGTGAAGATGAGTAGAATCAGCGAGCATTAGGTTTTAAGCATTAAGCAGCTACAATATGTTTTGAAAGCAAAGGACAATATTCTGGTTTCTGGTAAAATATACAATAAAATTAAACAAAGGTTTATGTTCCCACCGACTGTAATGGACTTTGCATTACGTATTCAAGCAGCACTTTGGCAACCTATTTGTCTGATGATGATGGCTTTTCGATAGAGCACTTTTACATTTAAGCTTGAGGAATAAACTCTTAAATAAGCCAACACTTGAATATGCTTTTCTAGATCTCCTTAAAGACATCTATTTCTATAAAGAACCAGACTTCTGAAGTGATAGATATTATTAAGTGATCACTGCCAATCACTTTAGATCCTGGCAATACCTGTTTGAAAATCCTTTATGGCATACACTTTCAACTCTGTAATGTAAATAGATGTTTTTAAGCTTTTATTTCATCCAAGCAAGAGTGGTTTAGCAAAATACATACATCTATTTTCAACATTGTTTTGTTCTCCAGATGACTGGGAACAGGCCAGGCACGACCCCCACAAAGCTGAATACCTGGGATAAAAGCACCAATTCAGGCAACCGCATTGATCTATCAGCAGTCTGACAGTAACACCAGCTTCTATGTGAAAATCAAGCCATACATTCAGGACCTCTGACACGGCATCCACCAGTTTTTCCTCACTGTTGATACCAGTAGAAAACTGCTTTTTTAATCACTGCCTAACAAATTGGAAACTGCCATATTGTTTTGTTGAGTAAATAGCCCTCATCTGCTTGCCTTCAAAACTGTAACACCTTCTACCATTTGGCTATTAGCGACAGCTGTAATAATAGCTAGCACAGAAATACACTGGATGGTTTTGACAGCAACAATGAAAACATTAGGTATGCAAAAAGGGCGTATTGCTATCTGCATCATTCCAGCTCCCAGAACGGAGGAGAGGCAACATACCTCTGGAAAGATGGATTTTTATGCTTTAAAATGAAATGCTTCTCATTGTGATGGTGTAATGGGGCTATTCTGGTCTTGCTGTGCACTCTCTTGTTTACATTTATTGCCTTACAGAATCCAATTATCAAAGTGGAAGCTTATTCAAAATACATAGTGTGGTGATTAATTTAAATGCTACAAGGAATCCAGAACATGAGCAAGAAGCCTGTTCCACCTAACCCAGCTCCCAGTGTGGGCATGGAATTAGCTGAACTAATATACACATATTATGTCTCTATGCACATAAACAGCATCTCTAACATGTAAATCCCCTGTATGTGTCCTACTGGTATTTTAGATATTTCTGTTTACATCCTACTTATAAAAGGCAGAAGTGGCTAAGGGTATCCTAGAGCACTCCACAGTATTTCTATCGCTGATCTGTATCTGCTCAGATATTGCAGTGCAAAGTATTTGTATTGCTTTGCCTGAAGCTTTTGGATGCAATCAATAGCTGTCCATTAAGTGCGTTTCACAAATGTGCTGTATCTTTTGGAATCAAACTCTGGCACTGTGATTTATCTTCCCTCTGTTCCTGGTCAAATCGAGACACTGAATTCCAACCATAAAAATGTAACACAATGATATACTGTGAAGACAGCAGGACTTCAAGTAAGTCTATGTATTGTTACCTACAGACATCTTTTAAATAGGTCTCTGCAGAATCTTTTGTGTTTTTAAACTCTGCTCAGCACTTAATAGCTTCTGCTTGAATACTGCTATGAAGTATCTTTAAGGAGAAAACAACCACTAATTTTTCTTTGGACCAGTGTTTTGTAGGGTCTCAGAGGTGGTGTTTGGAGCACCAGTGATGCACCTTTCCAGATTGAGATAAAGCAGGCTGTAAGCGCTGGAAGTGGTCAGAGCCCCTACATATATGTCTTGCTCTGGGATTTACTCAGCAGCCAGGGGCTCCAGAGCAATTTCCAAAGATGAGTCCCCCTTCGCAGAGTGGCTTTGCAGCCATGTCTCCTTAGCCCCTGCTCTTCCCTGTTTGCAGTAACTGTCTCCCTAACAGACTGATTTGCTGGAATCACCAGGGTAATTGGCCTTTCTAATACACTGGGCTATCAAAATAGCACAAGGAAAGGAAATAGCAGAAAAAGAGGCTGAAGGTTTGTCTAAGAGGTTTTGTGTTGATCTTTTTTTCTTAATTAATTGTTTGTATCTTCAGCAGCTCAGACCATTTCTGGTCCCAGTGAATCTAGCAAGACATCTGCTATTGATTTCCAAGAGGAAAGATATTTGCACACTAATGTGCAGGGTGGAAATTGTTTATTGGATAGTAAATTTGGGAAGAAGAAAATGAAAGTAAATTGATCTGTAAGGAACACAAAACATCTATCAATTAGAACTCAATTTAGGGATGTGTTTCATCCAGAAGACATGGAGCTGAAAGTTAGAATCAATGCATTTCATTTCTGATCAGACCAAGTATTCTCCATGTTTCCTTCTTACACTAAAATAAAAACTGATCTGTTTCAGTTTGGACCAATGTTTTCTGATTTCTCCTCTTCCTGGCCAAGACTTGTTGGTATGGTCACCAAACTGAAACCTCACAGTCAACCCAAATCTGTCTGTGGCTACAACTTTAAACATTCTACAGAAATTACCTTAGTTTCACCAGATATATGCTGCATTTATGCAGCTGCAACAGAATGTGACGTACTGTATATCACACATACACGTGCATGAAACACATAGACTTGTTGAGTTCCTTACTGCTCAATAACTCAACCTGTTGACAGCGAACTCTAACAGGCAGGTCAGTAAAAGCTTGAGTATGTAAATGGCTATGTCTTTACTTTGGCTTTTATGCATGGCTTTTTCCTTGCCTCTTCTGCATTGGATGTCCCACAGCTGTGTAAATATAGGGGCTGTTCTTGGCCTGAGAATGATTATTTTTTTCCCCAAAAACAACAAAGAGCTCTCTGAATGCATGGAGGAGACTGCAACAGAACAGTACTGTGATAACAGTTCAGTGTTTGTATTGTGTGCATATGTGTAGACAACATATTTAAGCGTATTCTTTTTATATTGAAGCACGTGGGGGGTTTGTGTGTTTTAGTTTGGGGTTTGTTTTTTTACACTGTGACCATGGGTATAGATTTAAACCCTCTTTGATCATTTCTAATCTTTGTATTATAGCACAAACAGGTCTGCAAATGTACCAGGACATAAAAGCTTTTTTAAAACAAATTCTTAATTTCAAACAATATTCTCCTCTACACAATTTTCATTGCCTCCATTTCCTCCTGTACTCATACATAGATTGGTCCCCTACATCACTCCCCAAGGTCCACTTGAAAAAAACTCCACAACAAATGACAATTGTGCCATACAAATGACAGCACCCTGAAGGGCTAAATCTGTTTTTCATCCAGGTATAGCATACTTAAAAACTGTTCACCAAAAAAGAAGAGCATGAAAATGTTTTTGGCTTTCTACTTTTGAATGTGACTTAGATGTATTATACACTGAGGGCGCATTTATTATCCTGTATCTACTGAGATCCACTGTGGATAACCTGCATCCCGTGCTTTAACTTTTCAATGTTGTGATGAAGCAGTTTATCTTGTTTATGGCACAAGAGGTTAAGGATGTGGAGCACTGCGTTTGGAATACTGGGTTAGGGATGGTGTTTCTTCTGGTTTTGATAAACAAGTAAAAAAAGCCCAAAAGCACAAATGTGTTCTGTTGCCATCTAAGTCCACTCCTTTTGTTTGATTCAATGTATTTTTGTTACTGAATGCGGCAAATGTACTGAATAAGAAATGCTCAAATGAATCTTTAAACAATCTCTTCCTGCCCTCAGTCTTTTGAAGCCTGAAAATCTTGCAGGTTATTTATGGCTTGTATATAGCAGCCATTGCAGTATTTTTCTTTCAGAACAGCATCATTTTGTCAATGGTATGAAATCTTAATTGAATGAGATGTGAGTTTTAAAACAGGTAATGTAGCAAGAATGACTTTGCCAGTAAGTAGTAAAATAATTTAGTTTTGTTGGTTTTCACCTCAAAATAAATAAGAACTCTTACTTTCCTAAAAGAACTTTGCATTTGTTCATATTATTCTTTTGACACGGATTATAAACAACAGCATAACAATTATGGCTCCCTATGAGTACTATGACTGTGATTAAACAAGCAGAGCTTTACTGACATGAGAAGTCTTACTATATGCATCAGGTGTACCTAGGTAATGTGCAGGTAGGTAATTGTATTAAAGTTTATGCCCACAGAATATACTGAGAAAAGTCATCCCCTCCCCTCAAAGAAAGCAGCCTATTTTATGAAGCAGCTGCTGCAGATTATTTCTTTAACCCAACTATTTCAATAACCTGGTCAAGGTCGGTTCCTAGGTAAAAAAAATTACATTTATGGACACGACAAACAGATTATGTCTCTGCCATAGAGGGTAAAATTCTCAGCAGTGTGTGTATGAGTCTATATACACATTTATATTTATTTACTTCCCTATGCAGGCGGTGGGTCCCTGGCACAGGTTGCCCTGAGAAGCTGTGGTTGCCCCATCCCTGCCTATGCCAGGGGTTGGAACTAAATGAGCTTTAAGGTCCCTTCCAACTTGAACCATTCTAGAATTCCATGTAGACACACACACTTAAAGTTAGATACGCACTTCCACACACATTTTACATATATAAAAACACACATCTTAAAAAAAAAAACCAAAACCCCAACATATTTCAGATGTCTTCCTACCACCACACCAACATCTTCTCTATTTACTGGGGTTGGGGACAGGTAATTTGCTGCACGCATGATAATTAATTTTCCATGGCAGTTTGCACTATCCTACAACGAAGTAACTGTAGCAGCTATCAATCAATCACTACCATCCACGGTTTGGATGCTGGGGAGCACAGGCATGGTCAGAAAGGACAGTGTGTCAGAAACACCAGGGGTTTTGCTCTGCTGTTACCCTACTCAGTGACCTTCAGCAAGTCTCCCTGTGTGTTTATCCCACCAGTGAAATGACAGTAACAATACTGCCCTCTTTGTTCAAAGTGCTTTAAAACTTACAGTTGACAAACAGAGCATTTATTATTAAATCCTAATGCTCTACAGTGTTTTTGTTCTTTCACTTATTGCTGGCTGCAGTGCTGAGAACAAAAGGACTGTATGGCTGGCCCCCAGCCTTCACCCTGTCCCCCCAACCACTGCAATCCATGTTTATGCCCTGCTCTGTCACTCTACAGCAGGGCAATGGGCATAATGATGTGCATTACAAAACCTGATTTTTTTTAAATTAATGCCTATACTGTTAAAACTTCACTACTACTTCACTTTTATCTGGAAATGATAATGTAAATCCAGAAATGATGTATCTCAAAGAACAAAGAGATCCACAAACTTAGCATCACAGGGGTGCAGTGCCTTTGATGACACCTTTTCAAGGTAAAAGCTAGTTCTGTTATGATTAATAGGCTGCCAGCTGCTTCCTCTGTGCTGCATTGCTGTGTATATGTTGGTGGGGTGAAGATGGGAAGTTAAACAGGAGGGGATTTAGGTGATGAAAACTAACCAGAGTAATTATATCCTGAAAAATTAAAGATTGGAATTCAGATGAGGAAGGTGTTTCATCATCTTTTAATACCTATTACAAAGAAACCTTTCTCCCTTTGTATCCCTCCAACTCATGTCACAAGGCATACATGAAAGAATGCTCTGTTGCTATTCTGTGGAACATAGAGGGTATTTTTAAAATTTAGTCATTCATGACAGAATAATGAATTAGATGATTTTGGCAATGCTTTACATCATGTTTGCCTTTAAAAACATTCATTACATCCATATTATGCTTGGATGATTCAGTGTAGTATGTCATGGACAGCTATTGTTCACACTATTTTCTTTCTCAATAATCCCATATGTTCTTGGAATTCAGACGCCAGATTTCATCTTGTCAAGGGTGATTACAAAACTAAATATACCACTGACATTGGCATCTTCACCAGGTGCTGACACATGACAGAACTATTAAGTCATAAGACACTTTTAAGCACTGTTCAGTGCATCTTTACCAAAGAGCTTCCATCACCAATTGCTAATTTGCTAAAGGTAATTCCCAACAAAGCCTTTTCAGGCTAATTTACCTATACACCAAAGGCAACTGAAATTTTCTCTGCCTATGTTGTTTTCTGTGGCTACTGTACAAAAGCAGGCTTCACTGAGCACCGCATATGTTCCTTAGCATTCTCCAAGCTAAACATTTGTTTATATCTACTGCAGAACATGAAATAATGAATAAAAGAGTTTCAAGCCAAGTGAAAAAGGCAGCACAATGAGCAACTCTGTCACTGCAAAAGCCTTAAATCTAGTTTGTGATCAGCTCATAATACGCTGGAGGAAAATGCACTATAAAACACAACCAAACTTTTGCCCTCTGAAGAATGTCTTGAGTTAAGCAGCAAAGAAAGAGTTTCTTGGGAACCTGGGCCTTACACGGTAGGATTTTGGCAAGCTTAAACTTCATATTATGTTGACTATAGCATGATCCCTTCTGGCATTCTTGATTCAGATTCTGCACAGGTCAATGCAATGTGAGCACGTCTTTTCACTTACTTACTTAGCCAGTTGTGTGTCACTGATCTGTCATCTTTTACCATGTCCAAAAGGAAAATTAAGGGAGGGGGGATGTACGGGCATGTGTTCACAGAGGAAAAAGGGCAAAGCTCAGCCCTCACACTGGCCTCTCACACTCACTCTCTGCTGATGACTGTGTGGGAGGCTTTAGGATCTGAGGTTTAGCATCTGTGAGTATCTGCGCAGATGGCTGGCTGCAGCAGCAGCAAAGAGCACGATTATAGCAAAAAGTATCTGTAGATTGTGTTCCACAACTAAAGAGCTCAGTATTGTGCATTCAGATTGTATGTTATGTATTAGAATTTCAGATGTATGATCAATAGAACACTGCAAGTTTACGTATCAACCCCATGGTGCAGGGGTATTTTTCAGTGCATGTTTTTATATGCCTAAAAGGCTGCTCAGTATTGCCTGCTAGCAACAGCAAATCAACATACGGCATGCAAAAGGTCTCCCAGAATCAGTTCTTAAAAGCCAGACTATCCATTATTAGTAGTGATGCTAGAAATAATTTCTTAAAACTTCAACCTAGGGGGATATCAGAAACAGTGGCTGATTATCACTTGGCAAAAAGTAAGTTTAAGTTGGGAACTCTCTAAGCAGCTTGCTGAAACCTTTACAGCTCATCAGTTTTAGGAAGAGTGTTCACTCAGCATGAAAAAGAAAAGTTAACTAAAGATGTCAGAACTTCTGTGTCGGGCAAATGGTACCCAGAGTATATCACTGTGCAGATGATGTACATTGTGTGGAGAAGAAAAGAGTTTGAGTAAAATGTTGGTAACACCAGCAACTAATAACTGACTAAATCATGCTCATGTGAAAGAGCCCACACACAGCGAGAAGGAGTTGGTCAGTGCTCTGGAAATACTGACAGGCAAACCTCCTTGGAATATTCACCTTTTGACCATGTTGGTCATACACACGCATATCACAAAGAACCCCTACTGAACAGTACACACTTTTGAACAGATACACCCATTAGCTCCAGTGATACTTTGAAGAAAAGTCTGCTGTAGAAAGTTTTTTACTGCTTTAACTTGCCCTGACCAACTGGGGAGGCTCTGATGTTGGATAAAAAGAATGGAAAAGGAACAAGACCCATGTACCCCTGACACACCGACTGTCCACGCAGCAACAGTAGTTCCGCATCAGCACAGGCATCTCCACCATCCTCCCCATGTCCTGAGCCAGCAGGCGTGTGGCACAGCACAGAACACACCGTGCTTCTCACCAAGAGCCCCTGGGCATTACTGCTGCTAGAAGATCAGTACAAACCCCAGAGATTCCACTCTTTACTAGCATGATTGTATTACATTTCCCGTATTGTCCTTTTTCTTTCACTGCTTATATATCTTCAGGACAGACCCTCCCCCACTTAAAAACAGCATCTGCCCAGCAGTAACAAATTTGCACTGCTTATATTTTGCAGAGGAGAGCACAGCATTTTATTCTACTGCACAGCTGTGGAGCATGTTACATGCCCTATATTAATGTAATATATACATATTACATGCCCTATACCTCTTCTCTGCCACAGCATACTTGCTGCTGCTTTCCATAACACTGTCAAGGAACTCGCCCTCTCAAACCCATTAGGAAAATGAATAATTACAGAAAAAGTCACGTCAATGTGTTTGTCAAAAAGCCACAACAGTGAAACAGTGCAGCCTTCCTCTTTTTTTTTCATGTGGGAGAGCTAGAATCACCCAGAGTGTCACCAATCCAGATTTCTGCATTCTGTTCTACAATGTAGCTGGAAGACGCATGTGAAAGCTGCTCTCTGCTTGTTTGAAGGGTCTCCCAGTGTAAAAGTTGTTTCTATCAAAATCAGTTATTGTTTACACTTACTGAATTATCTGCCTCAGACACTCGATACAAGATGCATTTGTGCTGCAAAATAAAACATTCATGCTGTGTGCTGCCATCCTAAGAGCAGAGTGGCCACTTAGGAGGATTTCAGTGGACAGTAAAGGGTAATGGTTGCACCACAATTTCAAACGTCACTTCTATGAACTTCTCTTTGAATCTGTGCTGGTGGGAATCAAAGCAACTTCTGAAATAATATTTATTTTCTAGTCTATCAACACACCAGATCTATGAAAAAAGCAGGCCCTACAAACCCAGGCACTGAAGAGCCTGGAGTCCAGCACTTACTGCCTTCTGCAACTGGAGCTCTGCTCTGGGGCTCAGCTCCGGGTGCCAGCAGCACAAGAAGCTGGCACAAGGAGAAGGCCTTGCCTAAGGCAATGGGAAGAAAGCATGAGACAAGAAAAACACCCCTAGTCCTGTTTCCTGCAAGCAAAGCAGTGTCGGATGCAAGCTGAAGCAAGGCTCCCCACCCCGGCTGGGGTCCTGGCACTGACATGGCACCAAGTGCACACTCCCTTGCAGCATCAACTCGGTGCATTACTCGCTCCCCCGTGCCCTGCATCCCACCCTGCTGTCACAGAGTCACAAAATGGCTTAGGCTGAAGGAACCTTAAAGCTCAACCAGCTCCAACCCCTGCCACAGGCAGGGACACCTTCCAGTAGAGCAGGCTGCTCCACAGTCATAGACTCATAGAATAGTTAGGGTTGGAAAGGACCTTAAGGTCATCTAGTACCAACCCCCTGCCATGGGCAGGGACACCTCCCACTAAACCGTGCCATCCAAGGCTCTGTCCAACCTGGCCTTGAACACCGCCAGCAATGGGGCAGCCACAGCTTCTCTGGGCACCCTGTGCCAGCGCCTCAGCACCCTCAGAGGGAGGAACTTCTTCCTAATACCTGGGTTCATGTGTGTGTGCAGAGCAAACTTCGTGAATTAACAGCCTGCCTTTCCCCTGTAACTGTTACATTAGCCGTAACTTGTAATGACAAACAACAAAACATTTTGTAGAACAACTTTTAATAGCATCTTCCTGTTAGGCAAATGTTTGGTACTATGAACATCTAACTGTTCTTTCTGCAATAAAAATACAGTCCCCCCTGGATGTGCATCAGCACAATAATTTAACATGGAAAGAAATATCGAAATACCAGATAATTTTCTTCCTACATATCAAAGCTCTTCATTTAATAGACCCATTTTTCAGATGACAGCCTCAGTAATGGCACTACAAGAAATGCTCATCAGGAAGCTCAAAACAGCTAAACTCTAGTTTCCTTTGGTGCACTATAATTTGTGAATGTCTGTGCTTTTCAAGATGAGAAAGTAAGAACTAAGAGATGCATTTTAAGGAGAAAAAGCAAAGACAACCTGAACCCAAAACCAGAAAACTGCCATGCAGAATTGAGTAATACAAAGGCACACTTCAGCCTCATTCTATGTCTGAGCCATAGCAACTCACTTTGTTCTGTGGAAGTAACGTACAAAGCTCACACGGCATACACACATCTTCAAACTCTCCAGGTCACCAGCACAATAGGAGCCTGGCCAAAACCATCTGATTTTAGTTAAGAAACATCCCTGCAGACACAGGGGACACAGGATCTGCTCACAGGTCACAGAGCACATTAGCTCCTTATTCAGGGAATGGAGGTACCTACCTGCAAGTGGCAGGGCTGATGGAAAGTGCCAAAAGGAAAGATATTTACTTGTCTGTCAAATTAGAAACTCCCATAGAGCACAGTAGAGCTGGTACCTGCTGCCATGGCCAAACCCACTGTGAGCCCTTCAAGTTTTAACTGCCAGAAAACAATAAAATTCTCATACACGATAACAGTGAGACTAAAGCATAACAACACATCTGTATAACCAACACCTCTGCTTATGTCTGAATAAGATGCAAGCTGGACCAGAGCTATGGCCCCTTCATGAATCGCATAAATGGGCAGCAGCCTGGTTTTGAGTAGTGTGAAACCTCAATTTTAATCTGACCACTAACTGCATTTAGATCCTTATTGCATGTCCAGTTTGAATTGTACTTTTAGTTCAGGAAATTGCAAAATAAACCTATTTCAAACTCCTGAATTCCAGTTACCTGTTTGGCGCTTAACATTCTTCTCAAGTGCATCACTACCATGATGCACCTCCCACAATGCTTTAAGAACAACTTTGGGTTTAGTCACTTGTGTATTCAACTCCCCAGACTTTTCTGTTACACAGCAGATGTAACAAACTATAGACATTTACCTCCTACACAGTCTACAGGCACTGCTGCTTTTGCAGTATTAATTTTGGGACTGGGATAGGGAAGAGGTTATGTTACTTCCTCTTCTACCTTCTGCTTTTTCTTCCTACAGGTGATAGGGTTTATACAATGAAATTACAAGTCAAACTGTATTTGTCTAGGATGTGTGAGGCAGCTGGTGTCTGCTTATAGTGATCAAATACATTCCAAGGCCCTGTTCCCCTCTTCATTCTTTCAAGCTGGTTACTTCCCTTCCCATAAATACCTCTCTAGTATATTTAACTCCTCAGGCACTTCTCAGTCTTGCCATTACTTAAATCAGGCACTGCAAGCACCCACCTCTGCAATGCCTACGTTTCACTTTTTCCTTTTAACATCTGTATCTGACAGCTGATCATTCTCAGCCTGGCTGGGGAGACTGAGGTTATGTGTTAAAGAGGAATCTGTGGCTATCTGTAAAGCCCAGGTGGTAAGCGCCTTATGTGTAAACACTCATTTACAGAAATCCATACTTGGGCTGAGAGTTTTCTAAAAGCATCCTCTCCCTGAGCCCAGATGGCTCCGTGAAGTACATCATGAAGTGCTGTGAATTGGCATCAATTAAGTCAGGCAACTCCTGCCACCTGAGGGTCATCTCCTGACTTCTCCAGCAGTTAATTGCTGACCCTGCAGCCATGCTGCTGGCTTTGACTCAGGTTCTTACCTCCCGGCTCTGCTCTTTGGCTCAGGATGATTCTGGCCCCCTGCTTCCTTCTGGGCTGGACTGACATTCTGATGGGCAGCTGCTGCTTGATCATCGCCTCTCGGTGCTTTACTTGCTTTTATGCTTTGAATATGGCACGTGATGGATGCTGGGGCTCTTGAGGTGCCTGCTTCTATGGAAACTTTTTTCCCCCCACATAGATCAAGGGCACAAACTTCTAAGTAGCTGGTTTCAATTTACTAAAACTGGTTCTCTAACAACAATTAATATTGCAAAAACTATGCTTTGCCCCAGAAGTTTCTGAAGCCATTTGTAGGCAGGAGCACAGAAAGCCCAGTCACTGGGCCCAGTTCCCTGCAATCCTCATTACCACACAATGGGCACAGGCAGATGACTAGACTCCCATTAATAAAGGTTATTTTCCCCTTTGTTGTTTAAAAACCAGCAGAGTACTGTGGGAACATGGCCTTGTCCAAGTCCAGGTTTATATCCCTGACTTGAGGCAGGCTCTGCTTGGATGCTTCTTGCCATCTCTGCAACTTAATTACTCTCTGCTCTCATAGTCTGCAAGGGTGCAGCAAAAAAACAAAAAGGACTTATCTGAAGCAGAAACCCCTTGATCCTGAGATCCACAACATCTTGATTTACCCTGCCTCAGATATGCACAGCTTCAATCTGCTGCACTTTCCTCCAAGCCACAGAACATGCTCAACCCCAGCGAGCACACAGGGGCTGCTCCCCAAGTCTGGCTTTAACAGCAGGTCTGCAGTCTCTATGGTAACCCAAGCTGAGAGCAGCACTTACAATTGATCTTCTTATTAATAATTTCATTGGCATTCAAAAGAAATCACAAGACCCCTTAGCAAAGGTTTTGTCAGGGCTCCTCTGCCATAAGATACCAGAAAAGCATCTTTCCATTAGCAACCTGCCCAGGCAGCAAAACTCCACCTTCTACCACTGGTTGGACTTGATTGCCTCAAACTGCTTCCAGAGACCCCAACTTCCCTGGTCTCACATTACTCCTCCTGAGCCTCAGTCAATAAGGAATTACGTTTTGCTGTTCTAGGACCTGAGGTACCATGATCATAAGCATGAGAGTAACCCTTGATGGATCTACCAGATGATGAATATAGTAAAACCCACCACATCTCAGACAAAAATTCACTTCTCTTTAGCAGCTGAGGAGGTATCAGGAGACTTAATGACAGAACAGTAAACTGTGCTCTAATCTGTGAAAAGTATTCTCTTGAGCAGTTCTGTGTGCAGTATTTACAGTGCTTACTAGCTATTCATTATTATTATAAATGCAAATAATACTGACAATGACAGGAGTGTTTAGGAGTGAGCAAGAAACAAGGCTGCATAGATACAAAGTAATAACCGGTCTCCTTGCTGGTAAGTAGGATGGATGTGAACTCAGTGACCAATGAACAGTAAAAGCTTTCTTGTGTGATACAGCTCCCTTGAGGTTACTGCTGGTCCTTGTGCTGGCACTATGATTAGTAAGAGGAGTTTCTAGAAGTGGCTCTATCACCTATTTTTATTTATCACAAATATTTATACAATGTCTAAAGGCCAGAATCCAAACCAGAAACCCATGGTATTGGTGGCTGTATGTACACTTAAAGGGTTATTTTCCAGAAGAGTAGACAGTCTAAAGGGATGTTCATGCTCCCACAAGAGATGGAAAAGGTGACAGGAATTCAGAACAATAGCAGAAAGACTTCATCCAGCATGTAAATGATATTGTTTGAAAGAAAGACATTTTGAGGGGGCAGTGAGGGTGAATAATAACTCACTAAAACACAGTAAAGCACTGAAATAAACTTACTATCTAGAAACCTCTTTTCAAAACATGACTGACTCCATGTAATGTTTTAAATTGTGCAATTACAAGGTAACTATGAAAACAATTAAAACACACCAGTCTCATTTCTCTCCTAACAGGACTGAAAACACGCTATTAAGCTTTCAATTCAGGAATTACAAGGGAATTTACAACCTGTGAATGTCCATGACTGAGGTTAAATCACCTGGCCCTAAGCCACCCTAAAACTACCCCAATCACCTCCTTACTTCCCATGTGCCTTAGCATAGTTGCCAGGAGGACCTGCTCCATGACCTAGCAGGGCACAGAGGTGAGACTGACTGGCTTGTAGCTCCCCAGGTCTTCCTTTTTTTCCTTGTTAAAAATGGGGATTATGTCAGAGAGAGGGAACTTCACCAGACTGCCACAACTTATCAAATATGACAGACAGTGGTTTGGTCACTTCATCTGCCAATTCCCATGGACTTGTGCACCTTTCAGACACTTAGATGTTCTCAAAGCTGATCAGTGGGCAGTTCTTCATTCTCCCAGGCCCTGCCTTTCCCTTCTATGACTTGGGTGAAGGACCCAAAACCCTCATTGTAGAGTTACATTCCCAGCAGTATTCAGAACCAGCAGAAGATGACAGAAATTGTTGGTACCAACAGCAGTAAGCTTCAGATCAGGCCTTGACTTACCAGTAGCACTGAAAAGAGCCCTCCCTAATTTTCAGTAAAGGGAATGACAACATGTTAAAACAACCAGACACAGAAGTCAGAAATGAAGAGGATAAAAGACTTTTGTTTCTGATTTTGCTACAGAATATGAATTGTTCCCAAATCTATTTTGAAACATCAAAAAATTCAGAACAAAAGGATAAAAAAAAAAAAAAAGGAAAAAGAAAAATAACCCTCACAATTTACCAGCCATTACAGTATTCAGTGTTCCTGGAAAAAGACAGTCCTGGTTTATGACCCAAATTACAGATAAGAGCTAGCAACAAAGCAAACAGAATAAGAAATGTTATTTTATATAAGTGTGAGAAAAGCATGTTTGTTATTTTGCTCAGAGAGCAAGCCCAGTTCTCTGTCAGAAAACATGACATTTACCATCAGTCTTATGAGGAGAAGTAGATAAAAGAGAAAAACAACAGGTGGTTGATGGGAGAAATAATATTTTTGCCTCCCATCTATCTGGAAGGGCAAACTGAGGGAAAATGCTATTCTGCACCTAGCACATGCTTCGTTCTACGTAAGCACAGGTTTACTAGAGTAGCTAAGGAAGGTGTAGCCCTTCCCTCCCTCCCAACTATTGCTGAAGTAAGAACAGTATCCTTTGGATAAAATGAAGATTTATCTATATCTTTCACTGAAAGAATTGATTGCACCAAAAAGCTTGTGTAGCTGTTGGTCTTGAATAGAATAGTTTTCTACGTACGCTACTCCAGTCAGGCCAAAAGGTGCTTATTACACATTCTCAAGTGGTCCAACTCACAGACCAAACTGTTCATAGAGTCCAGTTACACAAATACACCAAAGATGCAGAAGTTGCTTATTTTTCTCCTTCTGATAAATAAATTCTATGAGATAAATGGACTGTGATGTTTAGTATTCTAAGACTGATTCCCTTTCTTCACTATTTTATTTATTCCTGATAAACCTGCAATGTTTTTTCCAATTTTCTTATTACTTCCAGCTATAACATGGTAGAAATTTCCCTTCTTAGAATTTACTTGCTTAGGCTATTTGTTCCTGATGATACTTTTTTCCTTACAGTTAAGATGACTTAAAGACTTGCATCCAGCTGAGTAAATGAGTCATATATACTGCTGTTACAGTCTGTCTAAGGAGTGATTTGTGAGTACCCTTTCTCCACTTCTCATCCAGGCAGAAATCATTAGAAAAGATTTAATCAAGAAAGAGTAATGAGCTTAAGAGAAGCTGGCCAGACAAATGAGAAAATCACTTGACTTCTGTTAAAGATGCTGGATTTTGAGTTACACCCTACATTTTTTATTAAGTTAATATAAGCTCGGTTGTCTGTTTCAGCTGAACTCCTGTTTCCTACCTATAAGTCAAACTGCATGTCAGATGCAAGTCTGCTCTTCAGGGATCTCTGTATGCCCATGGGTATATATCAATATGTATACATACATTTAATCCTGTAGATTTGAAAATCTAAGCTATTTTGGCCCTAATATCTGACTTTTTCTTGCCTACACTCTTGCTGCAAACTGCAAATCCAGATTAGAAATCCCAGGATGCCTACGAATGCTGCCAGTACCTGGGCATTTTTGACTTTTCAAGTAAATGAGTCTTAGGAGGATGAATAACCAAAGAGAAAGACTCACTTATTTGGTGTGTTTTCTTACTTGATAGAACATGCAATGAACTAGAAAGACGTGTATCAAACTCTGCTTCTGGTAAGAATTCCAACATTGGAGTAAGCCCCCCCCCCCCCCCCTTCAGAACTACTTTTGTATTCAGGTCAAACACTCAAATGTTCTTGGGAAACAAACGTACAAACAGACACCCTTCCATCAAAGTTTGCTGCTGAATTCAAGGAAATGATGTGATTATCTTTTTTTCCCATTGCTCAGTTCAGTATATATTTGTGGTTCAACAGCCACCAGCAAGGAGTCCAGATCCACTACTCTTTAAGACATCCATTTATAGTACATGCCATTTCACTTCAAAAGGGAAAAATTACAAGGCCTTTACACAGAAATGCAATTTCCAAATGGAAATGTAAGAGGAAGAAGAAAAATATTTGCAGAAAGCAAGCACAGATGCTGTATCTTCAGAGTATTTCTATTCCATACATGAAAAGAATTCGTTTCTCTACCTCAGTATTGTCTTTTCACATCTCCTGGTGTAAATCTTATTCTGGTTTTGTGCCACACTGATCCATCCACTCTCTAATCAATACATGAGGGACAATACCAGGCAGTCTAGAAATACTGACGTGAAAAACAAACATTTTGCAGCAAGCCATATATCCTCTGAAGTGCAACCTCTTCTTCACATTGCATTTTATCATGAAGAAAACTATACTTCAGGAACAAGGCCTTAACCTTGAAAAAAATACCCCACCATGAGTTACACAGCAGTCCATCAGCCTCAAATCATTTACCCCACTCTGATGAATCTGTCCTGAGAACTATTTAAATTAATGCTTCCAACAGAAATATGAAGGGTAAGGCTTAAAGGCAGGACAGGAAATCATATCAAGAAGGTCACTTCTGTCCCTCTGTTGTCACTACACACTAGAGTCTCTAGTGTCACTAGAATGGAACAAAGGGAACTGAAAAGGTTCGGTCTGGCATAAAGACAATTTTCTGTACCATTCCATATCTGCTTAACTTCAGATGTAAAAGCCTTTGTCTATTTCCTTTTCAAAATCAAAATAACTCAGAATGCCTTATCTCAAACATGCATGGTCCAAGAAAGTACACGCAGACATCACAGTGATCAAACGCATGGTGGTACATACCCTCAGAGATCAGAAGGGCAATTTGGGCTGGTTTCATCCTGAATCAATGAAAATAGTTCAAAGGCTACTGAAGATGATGTTACTGATAGCATCTTCTTAAGTAAAAAATGTTCTACCCTTATGATTTTTTTAAACAACCACCATTTTTCTCTACCACTGAGCTGTCCTGGGTTATAAAACCAGGAAACTTCTCTAACATAAACAATACTACTTTCTTGTCGCTCAGATCGTTTCAGAGCAAGATTAAACAATTACTTTATCAGCGTCTGCACTAGGAACATCACTGACTGGCTGTATCTCCCCAAGATCATTTTCAGAAGGTTCTTTTCTCTGTCTTGCAAAACAGGGCAGTGAAGTGTAAATTCATGGCTCAGTGTCTCTTGCTAATAACATCGCAATATAGCGCTCCCCACCTCATAGTGTCTTAGTACAAAATTTCCTTCATAGATCAGTGTTTCTCTAATTAGACTTGTCAAACAGCCTCTTTTATTTCCAGGACAAACTGGGAAAAAAGCCCCAACCAACCACCTCGGTCACGTTATCCAAGTAATATGTTACAAAACAAATACACTGGAGCCTTGGCCCGTCCAGGACATTTTGAAGGAAAAAGCAAAGACCTTAGAGCCAAGAACTGTAAAAACAGCTCTTGGAAAAGTGGGTACCTAATGTTACAAAATCTAAACTGAAATAAATGCCTTATGGAAAATAACTCCTCTTCTACCCTTTCACAACTACAAGCCTGTGATCCCAGTGAGGGTTCTTCACCCACACATCACATTTTAGCTCACAAAATACTAATGTGCAAAACTGATTTTTAAAAGGGTAGGAACTGAACCAAACTGCCACCTTCAGTGAAGTCTCGCTGTTCCTCTATTGCCATTCATAGAATCATAGAAGAGTTAGGGTTGGAAAGGACCTTAAGATCATCCAGTTCCAACCCCCCTGCCATGGGCAGGGATACCTCACACTAAACCATGCCTCCCAAGGCTCTGTCCAACCCGGCCTTGAACACCACCAGCGATGGAGCATTCACAACTTCCCTGGGCAACCCATTCCAGTGCCTCACCACCCTTACAGTAAAGAATTTCTTCCTTATATCCAATTTAAACTTCCCCTGTTTAAGTTTTAACCCGTTACCCCATTCTCTCACATTTACTGATATTATCACTCTCTAACACCTAGTTTTAAAATGAAAGTGTGCATTTTTGCTAGATCATCGAATGTGTACTGTGTATACACTAGGCACACAGAGTACTCCAAGACCTGATTCCTGCTTAGTGCCTTGCAGTGCTATTGTAATACAGTAATAAAGAACTGTAATAATAATATCAGAATAATTATGAAAGAACATTAAGAATGCAGATCTAGAACTAATATTGTTCATCCACAGTTTAATAGGTCCCTTAATTTCCTCTAAAATCACCACTGCAGGTCAGGTAGGAAAGAGAAGAAAAAGCAAAACCTCTATACTAGCTTTCATATTTGAGTCAAATTTATGAGTCTTGTAAAATGCAAACTCGTCTAATAGCTGAAGAACTTGGAAAATCCACCTTACTCAGGGTCACACAAAAAGCAGCAGAGTTGGTACTTGAGCCCAGGTCTCAGGAAAGGCAGGTTTGTTCCTTCCTGTGAAGAAGCCCTTCACTCCACGCTACCCTACCTCTGTGGGACCAGTCCAGCTAAGCAAGCACCAGGTACCTCCACACCTGCACAGCCAACCTTGCCACATCCAGGAACACTGAAGTGGATGCGAACATTTCCAAACACAACACAATCTAAATGTGGAAGAACCTTGAAAGCAACAGATGGTGGGACTTTCTCTTTTGGGGGTTGTTTCTTTTAAGGAAAACCCAAAGGTAATAGGTACTTGTAAAAGATTCCTCTATGGTCACAAATGACAGCTAATGATTTGCCTTTCCCTTCCTGACCACTCTTAAGGATTTCGCCTCTGAGAACACTGGCATTTCTGAAGGTTATGGCACTGTTATGTCACACTATCAAAAGATTTAGAAAGGATAAAGTAACTGCATTAACACAATCAGATTAATTCAGTTCCTTAATCTCCTAATAGGCTTCACGCAATGGGCAGGATTCAGTTAACTTTTTGATAGTGCCAGAGAAGCTAAATTTCAGATGTTTTATTAAAAGGAAACATTGCTAACAGACCCTGTCAAGGCAGGCATCTATTTACCCACTCAAGCTAGATTTCAATTTACATAAAACTTCAGGACTATTGTCAATGTTTAAAAATCTGATTCAAGCACAGAGAGAGACCTAACCCTTATCCTAAGTGTCAAACTTGAAGAAAGGCTAGAATAAGCTCTAAAACTTAAAACTAAGCTTCTAAAACTGATCAAACCTTCTTCAGCTTCAAATCAAGAGTGTGATTCTGAAATTTTCATAGGTGAAAATGACCTACACCTCTAACTAGTCATGTGGCTCGAAGTCACAAATGGAATACATCTTGGTTATTCTGTCTTCTAAAGCCCCTGCCAAAACTCTGAGCAGTCCTTGAGAAGCAAATATCACAGCAGCAGTGGAGTTTGTCCAACTCATTCAACAGGTCCTTGCTTTTCATTTCTGTTCTAAACAAAAGGGGCACTGTGTGCAACCTAGAGTTAAAAAGTCAAGTGAAGGCCCCTCTCAGTCCCGCAAAAAATCTTTTAGAATAAAAGCAGAACTCTGCAAACAGCCAAATGTTAATAGAACAATCTAAAATCTATTTACTACTGGGACAAAGAGCAAGCAGCTCCCATGCTTCCTGACATTTTGGCTTGAGACCCTTCTCCCAGGCAGGCATAAGCAACCAAGACTATTATCAACAACATGAGTTGGAGTACTTGCTGGTGTTGACTCTTCTAACTGCTAAAGGCAGGGCCATTAGTGTTGGGGCATAATGTGTAGGATACAGTGTGATCTGCTCTCAAGCAATGCAAGCTGCTCAATGCTGTACATAGAACAAGCAAGGAGAGCTAGTGTATTCGTATCTTTTGTACGAGACATGAATGGGTGGTGTGAGCAGCTGGTGGCACTCAGCAGTCTCAAGAGCACAGGAGCTCTCACACAGCACAAGGCACAGCATTATCTTTTTTGCCTGATTATTTCTTGTGCAGGTACTTTCCTGCAATTATACACACATTTCAGCACAACATACAGAGAATCTCTCTTCATTTACAGAAGGCATTTGATCAGTGCCTCCATGTACCAATTAGACCCTGTTGAGTAAACAGCATGGGCACTTTTGTGATTTCTGCTTAAACTGAATTCAAGCCTAACCCATGTAGGCATTTTCTAATATGCTGCTGAGTACTCAGCTGCATCTTTAGGCAGCCAGCTTCAGTTTTTTTCATGCCATTGCACGAAGCATCACAAAGTCTAAAAGACTTGAGCAGCTAAATCCTGCTTTCATGAGCGACTTGGCAGATGGAAATCCAAGTAGTAGAAGGCATTGAACAGGTCTTAAAGTCCGAGTGATATGGGCAAAGACATTAAAATACACTTAACTCTTCAATGCAAATGGATACCCACCAAAAGGTGCAAAAAGCAACTATGATCCAACTACTTTCAAAAGATGTTTTTGAAGATATAGATATGTGGGTTTGGCCCCATGTCACTTAACAATGCAACTCAGTTTCCTGAATCAGGTAGAAGCTTCCAAAAATGCTTCCTTATTCCTTTCTGTAAAATACAATTCACAATAATATTTGGAGGGAGGGGGCATTCCTAACATAACAGGTATTCCTCATTTAAACCTTTAATGTATTATGTCTTTACAGGGTTGCAGACAGCTATAGATAGCTGTGTAGCAGCATTCTCTTTGCATCCTTGCAAAAGGAAATCTCATTCAAGTCAAAATGGTTTTTATTGTCCATTGATCTCTATAAGCAAAACCTACAGCAACTAATTTCCAGGATTAAACTAACAAGTTAACTTTGACTCACCAGAATCACGACTATTGCAAAAACAAACATTAAGGGAAAGAGATTTAACGAGATGAAAATTTCAATTTTAGCTACATTTTCATAGCTCCTTTGGCCAGGATGAGCTGACACATCATAATCCAAGACAAAGACATATAACATTTAGAAATGGCATATAAGTTCTTATTCCAGAGAGTGAGCAGAGTGTGTTATTAATCCTGGGTTCTTAAGCCAACTTAATTGCTGTCAGTGAACCAGTAATTATTTATGTAGCTTCTTTATAGTAAGTCACTAAAGGCTTGAAATGACTTATCACACAGTTGCTTTGCAAATTCAATAATTATTTTTTGATAAAATACAGTGTATGAGGGTACATTTACTTGGGGAGCTTCTGTTGTCATATAGTGCTATGGTATATTATATTCTGTGTTCAGCACAGTATCTTGAATGACAGTGTTAGCTAGCAACCAGTCCCTGTTAATATGAATTCACCTCCTCTTTGCATGAATTAGGCAGGACAGATAAACATATAAAGTCGTTGGTATTTAGTACACTGCAAGCCAGTAGGGTAGGTTTCACTTTAGAATAGAAAGAAAATGAAGCTCTAATTTGAGAGGTCAGGAAGTGATCATGCAGTGTCCCCCCAAGAAATTTGGTATACAAGAAAATTTTGGTTTACATCTTTCGCTGCAGTCGTCACCATCACTTACTTCTCAGGTTACGACATCATGTCTAAGGTTGAAGCCAGTTCCTACTTAGATGGGTGTATTTTCTATCTCTGTTTACTTACTACCAGCAGCAGCCAAAACAAAACTGAAGAATCTGTAAATCTGACAAACTTACCATATACACGATTAAATTAAGAGCTCTTGAACTGTATGAAGAATGAACTGTCTGTACTATTCACATGTTCTCAGGCTAAGGATCCCCGTGCAAGTCAGAGTACCAAAAATAATCAGAAATTCAGCAGCATTCAAGATAAATATATATATGTAATGTTATGGCACTAAGAGCAATTTCCACAATTATTAATTTGAGCAGATATAAGAAAAAAAGGAACATTGCAGACTGGCAAAGGCTGAAGGTGGTGAAAAATGGAATGGGTTTTTTGGGGGGCAGATGAATTAAATAAAGAGACTGCAACAAGAACCTCTAACAAGATTCTGAGCCAATTCAGACAGCCAAGATGATCGGGTTTTTTGTGATCCCAACTTTGTAGCTATTTTGTAAAAAACAAAATCAGATCAGAAAGTTGAACTTGTTCAGATTACTGTCATTGCTGAAGGAGATCAAAATAGCTGTAACTGTTATTACTTACCCACCTGGATGTCCTCAGGCCCAGGAGGGGGAGAACAGCATGGCTGTACCACAGGTATGTGTAACAGAAGCACTGACCTGATCCTATCTTGCTCTTTTCTTAAAAATTAAGATTTTCTAATAATGGAAGGACAGCCTAGAGACTATATAGACGTGAAGTACATAAAAAACCATAATGACACTACATGGTATGTGCAGAATAATATGTAGATTACCAGTAACGAAGATTTTACAAGTATAGTTAACACCTATGAATAAATTGCTGTGTAACTTACTAGAGGCTTTGAAGATATGGACAAACCTCCTTATTCTTAGCTTTGAAACTGTACCAGTAATTTTCAAGAGCTGAGACCACTCCCTCTAAAACCTCCGTACGCTTTAAGTTAAGAGACTCCCTGTTGTCCTTCTTTTCAAATATGCAGTTTATTTCAGAAAAAAGAGGCCAGGAACTCCTGAGGAGACAGCTGCCAGAAACACTGCAGGAACTAAGGTCTGCCATTCACTTCCATTTTGCTACTCACTGCAAAGAAAGTATTAGAAGGCATTAGTTACACTCTGCTATGATGGAAGCTATTTTCCAGCCAGGACTTAGGAGATCAGCAGCATCCTGCAGATGCCAAGCTGGCATAGCTCTTGGGAAGTCTTCCTAAAGGCCATCTAAATGGAGGGGGAAGAAACGGAATCTGCAGAATATCATCTGGATCTGATTAAGGAATGTAAATGTGGCAATAAATGAATAATAACCAGTACAGAACATAGTAAGTGAATGATTTCTCTGTACAAAATCCTCTGTGTGTCTGTTAAACATTTAAACACTATGTACCTTTCATTTACATTTAAATTAAACTGAAGTCATTCAGTTCTGAGGCAAACATCCACGAAAGTTGTTGGCAGAGTTTGCAGTACTTCCAAATGTAAGGTAATAATAGTATTGTCTTGCAGAAGTACTACATGTTCCTGGAAATGGCAACCAACTGTGATTTTCTTTAGTGATCTAATTGGTATGCCATTGTCCCCATTATTTAATTTTGCTCAGTATGAACATAGCCAGATGCTGTGTTTTTAGAAGAGAAAAATGATGCTTTAGATGTGGGAAAATGAAGGGTTGGAGACATGATAAAACCAATTCCTTCGGGAACCGGGGAGCCAAGTGAGAGCTCAGATGAGGGAAATTAAAGAAAACTTAGATGATACATGTAGAACTGTAGTACTTGAGACAGCATACAAGCCTCGGAAGCCAGACTTTAGCCCAGTCAAAACTGACTGGAAGTTAAGATTCGTTAAAAACTAGAAACTTCAAGGACATTGCAAATTTGGAAAAAATATCTTGGTTATGTTCAAGGCAACAAGTTCCATTTTCACACAAAATAAAGCCCCATAGTGACTACATGTTGAGAATAATGTGAAAATAGCATGGTGTCACACAGAAAGGTTCACAAACACAACTGAAGATGAAGCCTACTCCCAGAAACACACTTGGTATTAACTGGGAATCAAGCAGTAATTCACTCCCTGGATCTGTTGTTTGTATCCTGCTATGAAAAGCAACACATCTATACTTCCAAGATGTCACTTCAGTTAACTCTCTCTGTCACTAGCTGGCCCTGAACAAATCTCTTGTCTTTTGGGCTATCAGGAAGCAAAAGAAATCACTTTGTGGACCTACATAGCACCCAATCCGTATTTCACACACACCTTCAACACTGTACCTAAATTAAGTCACAGTGAACTTCAGGAAGCAGAGCAGGAGGGAGGAGGAAAACATATACAACTACCTGCTATTTTAATGAGTATCTCTGGCTGTAAATCTAATCAAAATAATTTTAAATACTGGTGAATATGCATCACAGAAAACAGAACAATCCAGTACAAAGAAGGATGCCATATCCTCCCTGCTGCTGGAAGCAGAGAGCTGCATAAGAACTGGCTGCTGTGATGTGATCACTGGGTCTGCTTTTATCTTGTAACTCAAGGTCTTAAGCTGCACTGAAGCATCTCACATTGGCTCAGGCTATGTCAGTTAAATTAGTTAATTTACATTTTATTTTCATTTCTTTGCCACAAGATCAGCCCCTATTGTTCCTCTGCGCCATCTGCAAGTACAAAATGTTATCTTGTCTCAACTTTAATTATTGTAACAAGTCCGTTCCTGGTATAAATTTTGGCAAAGTTGCAGATCTTTGCAGAAGGCCAGAACAACACAGCCAAATACCTCCTATCTTACAGAATGGATCAATTTTCATATCTAAGGTATATATTCTCACATAATAAACTGAAAAAGATTCGATTCTGGAATAAGCATATCAATTCTGGCTGCTCAGTTACTCTGTAATCACACACAACACAGGATAAATACATAATGAGGATATGGAGATACAAGGAAACTGGCAGGGCAGTGATCCCATCAGCTGGCTGCTGGCAACTCTTGCAATGTAATAAAAAGTGACAACTGCCACAGATAAGCTGCTAAGGCATCCATTTATGGCATGGTGTTAGTGGGCTCCTGTTGTGGTTTTGCATAGCTTTTCTAATGGGAATTTTTAGTCACTGAAAGTGAGGGTATGATTTGTTGACTGCTGTGATCCGTGAAGGTTGGAGCAGCCCAGCACCACCTTTCAAGCCCCATGTTCCTCATGTAGTATTTGGACTCCTCAGCCTGAATTAATATCTTCATCTACAAGAGATCTCCCAGTGCCATGACTGTTCCCGGTAGCTGCCCTTGCAAAACAATGTGTTTATAATAAGGTGATTTATTTAATTATTTTTATTTTTTGCTTCTTCCCACCACAGTGAACCAGCAAACTGAACTTGGTCACCAAGAAAGCAGTGCTTTATAGATTACCTGCCAAGTTTAAACCAAGTGAAATGGTGCCAAAAGCAGTACGGGCAGGCTAGTATTGGCGGAACTGGATGATTCTGAATATTAAACCTGCTTCTGCTCAGTATAAGCAAACCCAGAGACTGCCCCTTCACAAGGAACTAAGTGGCTACAAGCCCTTTGAGCTGTCTGAGCTCTGTCCACCTGAAGACACACCGAAGCTGCTCCAGTGCCACTTTCTCACCAGCTTTTAGATGACAGTGATGAACATACACAGAAGTTAAAGCCATGCTAATTCTTCAATGAACTGGTCTTTCCTGCTTATGGATTTACCCACAGGTGCATTTTCCATGAGAAATCTAGAGGTTGTATGAAAATTGTTATTCAAGTCACATAAGGCAGAACGATCTGAGCAAGAAACAAAAACTGATGGTAGATGGAGGATTGCAATGTGCTAGATCTTGTAAATTGCTTAAACTACTGTGATTAGCAAATAAATCTATAGGCAATTCAAAGTATACTTTCAGACAATTCGCCAAGGGCTATAATCACATACCAAGTTATTCAGTAAGTTCCAGTCTGATCCGTTCAGAGCTTTCTGCAAAGAACATTATCATGTTATCTAAGCCATATTCTTTTAGTTTCATTTCCAAAGCTCTTTTTCTTCTAAATCTAATTCTTACAGTTATAAGGAAGAACTATACAGTTCTCCTTTGTCTCTCCCTCTGAAATTATAGTGTAATAAAATGTATTTTATATACTTGATACCAAGAAACACACTTTTCTATGCACTGCAAAACAGGAAGGAATGTTATTCACAACTGTATTACTCCCAAATGCAAAGCATCAGACCCATTCGTGTCTCTCATGTTACAATGTTAAATGTATGTATTTGTTAGTTTAAAAACATGACTAACGAACTTGCATGGGTAGGTACCCAATACAACAAAATGCACATTTTAGCCCAATAATCAGGAAGCCATCACACTTCCAGGCACATCAGGAAAGAGTTTGTGAATAGAGAAGAGTAGGACATTCCCACAAGAGCTTTGCAAAAGTAAGCAGGATAAAAAGCTTACACAATTCTTAGCCATCTGTAGTTTACCTCTAAATTGTCTCAAAGTCTAGTGCATAAGACCGCCACAGTATAGAGAATTAAACTGATTTGAGCCCCTGCCTGCATTCATGATGGAGGCAGTTGGCTATACCTGTTCAAGGAGAACACTTGGCATAGGGTATCATATTGACACATACAAAGAAGCTGTTTAATGCTGGCTTATGACTTTCATAGGTAAATCTAAAGAGCAGAATTATTTCTCATCGTGATGCAATCAACAGTATTTCTTCCTTACAGATTCTCAAAAATAACAAAAACCCCTGATGATACCTCACAGGACACCATCATTTAGTTCACAGTTGGTCTCCCAGTGAAGAAGTGATAAAATGTTTATCTAAATGACATTTTCTGATCTGATGTTAGTGACTGCATTTTGATGGAGGAGAAGCAAAGCATATAAAGATATGTGCAGGGCAGAGAAGAAACATAACTGGATGTTACATGAAGGAAGGGGCTTGCTGGAACCATGAACATATATTTGGCAGAAACCCCAGTTCTCTGCAAGCTAATATAGGATGACAAGCATGATACTAAACACTCAGCACTGCATTATAATTTCAGAAGCAAATATCTATTTCTACATTGTCTGACAAGTGAAAAAGAAGTTTGTTATCTCTAAAATGTGAGCTTTGGCAAAGAAAGAAACCAACCATGATGGACAAAATGACAATGTGTTTATGTCTCTCATCTGTCAGTTTTCCCCCACCTTCAATTTTCCACAATACTCCCCCATCTTTCAAGATAAATAGAAGCTTTTGATTTTACAGAGATTTATTTCTGTACTCAGTCTCCAGTCAAGAAAGGCACCTGTAGCTCTGACAAACATCTCCAAGCCTCACTAATCAGTGCTTTCGTTTTTCTTACAGCACATTTAATACTTAAGGTCAAAGGGAGAGTCACAGAGACTGATGATCTCCATTTAATGACAAATAGGAACAACATTGAGAGTATAAGCAGAGGCTGCTCCTCACTGATTAAACCACATGCTCCAAGCCCAGCTGAGCTAGCTCATTTGTAAGGGTAAAACATGAATTCAGCTTTCATGTCCATTTAGTCTTTGCTATGCCTACCTAGCCTAAAAGCACAGGCTGCAATTAGTGACATCAATCATCTGCCCACTACTATTACTTCACAATAACCCTAATTTTTGATAAGCCACAGAACAGTCCTAGCTGGTAGCAAATAGATTGATTGCCCTTTTCACAGTTGGAGTATGACTTCAAAATCAAATTGGTTGTAGGCAAGAAGTATTTTTGACAGCTATATCTGATAAATGATCTGGGGGGCGATAAAAGGTTTAACAGTTGAGGATAAAGCACTGAATGTATTAATTAAATTGGCTTTGATGAATTTAATCATTATATATGAAAAAAGGTGCATAACAAGAAATGGTAAGAATAAAGAGAACACTAAGTGATAAAGCTGAGAGACTCCTGTAATGATGGGCTAAAACAGCTATAGATAACTGATCCCAAAGGACTGCATGGTTTTTCTTTCCCAGTATAGTTTTGAATAATTCTAGAGAGAACAGCACTGAAATAAATAATCATGCATATTCCTGAGATGTTTTCTTAAACCTGTCTCTTAACTTGGAGCACAGGCTTTTTTGCTTATTAAGGCCACTTCAAATTATATTGTTAAATGATACAATTCAGTATCATTTCTCTTTCCTTCACTCCAAAATACAATGAAAGATATCAGGACATGTGTTAGCCAATGAGATACATCATTTATATTCACTGATAAATTCTCTATCTTTTTATCAGGCTCTAGTATTATTTCCATTAAGTCAAAAATTTGCAAGACAATGCCTTTAGCCCACATTAATCTGTCTTGCACCAAAGGAACCCCTGAATAACTTACAACAAAATGTACATCAACCGGAAAAATAAATTTTTCAGAGAAAATGTAATTTATTTTGGTTTTACGTGGGAAATTAGTACACAGCAAGCAAAGCAGTTACTGCACAGCCCTTCCTGCCTGAGCACAGAAGTATGCAAAGTGCACTGTAAGAGAGCCTCAACTGGAAGCTATTGAGTTTGTTAGTGTAAATTCACGCCACCATGCTGTTTTGTAGACCAGCCAAGAGAAGCACTTCATGCTATGGGCTTATAATAAAATGCCCTAGTGTGTATTACTGGAAGCTAAGAAACCTGAGATCACAACTGTGCAGATTATCTAAAGAAATGAGCAGAAAGTGGTTTTGAAAAGCAGTGGGATGTGTTCTCTGCATATTTTCTTGTCTTCCAAAATGTTCCTCTGAACTCTTTAATTTTGAGACAAGTCCTTAGACTGGTTGAGAAACAACATGACTCTCTTTTCCCTTCTCCACTTCCACCTACATGCAGGGATGTGTCTGCCAGCACATTAGTCTCTAGGACAAAGCTCCTCTGCTCAACGAAGGGTTAGCATCTCTTCTTTCTTTTTCCACTAGACCCAAAATCCTTCATCTCCTGTGTTTTCATCGATCTTATTTTTCAAATAATGCAGTCACACTGAGAGTCTGAAACAATCTAAATGCAGACCCCTTCAGCCTTCTTGTTCTACTTCTTCAATAACTACAAATATTAATACAGTGCACTTTACTTTCTCATAAGCTCCTAGAGTATAATACCAAACTGTAATCAAACTTCAAAACGCAGTTGTCAGGCCTCAAAAAGGGAAAACTTGCTGGACCTTGGCTATAAGTCTAGCATCTGGTTTGCTTGAAGATATCATGGGGAATGCCAGATGATGTCCCTCCTGCCTAATCAGTCTTAACCTTCAGGTCTCCTGAACAGTGTTCAATCTGTGCTCCTCCCTTAATGACAAAAGACCTCATAACCATGTTAGAAAGTGAGGGCTGAGAAAGCCCATTATAAAGCACAAACCATCATTCATTGCTGCACATCATCTCTTGGTAACTAATGCAAATGAGTCCCCAAAGATGTATTTACTGAACCAGACAGCTGTACAGGAAAAGAAATGGCAACTTATAACTTCTGTCCATAGGTAATAGTAAAAATGAGCTGCTTTTCATAATTATAGTAGCACAGATTTAAAGAGAGGAGAAGAAAAATTGTTCTTTGCTAAGGTTTAAAATCAGAGATTTTAACCTCTTTCGCATCATGATGCTTGACAATAAGCCAGACTAACCAGAAGTGGTACTTAATTCATCTGCAATGCCAAGTCAGTATCAATGGCATCTTTTAAAAAGAGAGGGCCATCAAAATGTAGTTCATCAAATAAATGTAATTAAAAAATGAAAAAAATTATAATTCATTCTGCACAAAGTGATTAGGACTGTATGCCCATAACACAGCTCTTCCACGATAGAAATGGCATGGAAATAGCATGATGTCATGCAAGCTTGTGCTAGCAGACCTAGTGAACCTCAAAGCAAACTTTGCTTGAGCTGTCTTCCACCCCCAAAACAAAGTCTAAGGAGGTTCATTGGGAACAAAGCCTTTACTCTTCTTGGTGTATCCATCTCTACTTGCTCTGCTCAGAGCACTTGAGCTCAGTGGACTAAATTCTCTGTGCACCACATGCAGCATTGCTGCCTGGTGCAGATAAGACACAGCTGTTGGCCCTCTTATGTGTACTGAGTTTCTAAGGGTGGAAAAGTCATGTCTTGCTGGAAATAATGTTAGCAATATTAATCTTAGTGAAATATATAAGGACTGAAAACTAGAGTTGCATATGTCATTGCTTAAGAACACAAATATAGTGACCATAAATAATTTCAGTAATCTTTCAAAAGTGCTTTTCATCTTCTTGGCCTCTGAAGTATTTTCTATCCACAGACCGTGATTCTGATTTTATGAAGCATTTAAGCTACGTTTAGCTTTTCAGCAAATTTCAGCTCACCTGAAATCAGCAGAGCCACTTAGGACATGGTTAATTTTCACTGAGGCTGATGCCTGCTGGATTAGAGTGAAAACCTTCAGTGCTTGAGATTATTTGACTGCTGCTAAAATGCTGAACATAATAAAGAGGATGTGGGAAGAGACTGGATGGTTCAAAGAATTGGTTAACGCTCTGCAAGTATTTCTCAGCTAAGGTTTCACTAGACCTTTTCCTTATGAATTTCGCACAGAAATTCTGACTTTTCCAAGACTATCTTCTGCAGAAAGCTGGCAAACTTAACAGCTTAATGCACAGCCTCTAACATGGCTGTGTCAAACAGCTTAAAAAGCTCCTAGACTTGTACAATTTATAAGAACAAATAAAACACGTAACCAATACACGATGTCTAAGCTAATTTGGAGAGAAAAATGAAAAACCTATTATTTGATGCAAGTATTTAATGTCCTTAGCACATCAGTGCCAACATTCAACATTTACTTGCTTTCCTTTTTTTCTCTTCAACTCTTGGCTTCAGCAAATGCTGGAAACCAGCAGAGGATCATGATTACATTAAATTATTCTACTGAGTAAATACTGGGTCAATTCATCTCGCAAACAGGTCAAGAGAAATTTTTCACATTTCTTTCTGAGAGTACCAGGCTGATTTTAAAGCAATTACAGTCATGGCAATGACACCTCAACTGAATCTCATATTTTTCTTTAGACTTTTAGTTGCAATTTGTCTGAAGAAGTCTGAACAATACCTAAAGCAACTTCAAATTCTCCTCTTCTGACCTTACTTTGCCAAACTCAATTAAAGCCAGAAAGCAAATTGTTACTTATTTCCATACTGATTTTTGTCCTTGTCATGTACTAGCCTAAAGACAGAAGGAATTTGATGCTTTAGTGGTCATAGACCCTAACGTGCTTCATCAAGTTCTTCAAAGTCTAGCAGCTAAGCTGAGAGCAGTGAGAATGAGTGATACAGGCTATGTGTCATCTGCGTTTTAACAGCAGCTTTGTATACTGATTTTTAATGTATGTTGTAGAGATTCATTTTCTGAACTACCCCTGTAACTAGTCTTCATCTTCTCTTCCCCAGTGGTTTCCATTTGGACTGACTGCAATTCTCCTGACTTCACTAGCATCAGCAGCCCTGGCTTTTAAGCTTAGCATGGTAACTTTGGAAATTCCAGGCTCTGAACAAAACAGGTGGTACATAATTTTTGAGTGCATGGGTCAGAATGATTGCTCATGAAAACTAAGAGGGGAACCCTGAGGAAACCTGAAGATGTTTTGAATAGGAGTTTTTGCTGATGGATGTCTCCAAGACAGATGTCCAAGTCTGGCACACTGAGCTATACAGATGGCAGGCAGAGAGAGCCCTTAGGTGTAAGGAATTGTTCCTTTGCTGATGCACTGCTGGACATAGAACTGCACCCTCATCTACAATGTAAATAATGTCTTCTCAAAACAGCAGAGGAAACCAGATCGAGTTACTGTAGGAGTAATTGGTATTCATTATAACAAAACACCACCCACATATAAAATATAACTTCAGCTGTCCTCTAGCTCTTGCCTCAGGGGAAGAAAATTCTAAGACTTACATGCAATTTTCCCTGATTTTGAAGAATGGTTCATTTTGGTTTAAAAATTATTTGCAGCCCACATTAATCTGTGGGGCTTTGTTTTATTGCTAAAATGTAGTTATTATTGAAATAGTCAGGAAATCACATTTTGTATGTTCCAGGAGAAACAAATGAATGGGAAGTTTCCTTAATTTTCATTTCTGTTATTTGCAGTTTTTGATTCAGCTTTATAGGCATTTTATTTTGACTGCTGTTTAATCAGTTTAATTACTATTCTGCATTCTTTCCAGTCTTTTGAACATAATCTTAAACTCCTTTTGTTTAGTGCAAAAGTCCAGGTTTACCCAGTATGAGCCTGACTACTTTCAAGCTTCAAGCTCCTGTGGACGCATCTTTCTACATTATCATAAAAAATTCATACAGGGAAGACGTTGAAATATTGTTGCAGTTACTGGTGTATGACTGGCACAATGCCACTGCATGCAACATATTCAGCATAGGAAAAAAGGAGGGAAAAAGCCTATGTTATTGCAAATGTAAGGAAGATAAATAGATAAATCTATCCTGTTCTTGTACATTTCAGACATATTTCTTACTACAGCTCAGCATTTGGCAAGCAGGGTGCATACTCAGCTGAGAAAACAGAGTGAAACATAGTGTTTAGCCACGGAGTATTGCATTTTTATATAATTTTTCCCTCCAAGTATCTGTCTGCTAATATATTTGAATTATGATGGAGTAGGATTTAAACTGCAAAAGGGATCCCTGAACACGCATGACAGTACCCCTGTTTAGGATGATGACCACTCTATTCTGCTTCTGCTGAGTCCACTTCTGAAACAGGGTATGGAAGCACATACCTGAACTTAAATACCTGCCATGCCAAAATCAGAATCTGTGGCTGAGATCCCCTTGTGTCCAAGGTACAGAAATCAGCGTGTCATGGGTTCAGCAGTAGCAGTCATTTTTCTCCTTCTTGGTAGCTGGTGCAGCGCTGTGTTTTTGATTTCAGGCCTGGGAACAGCACTGATAACACCAGTGTTTTCAGTTACTGCTTGGTAATGTTTTCGTCTGACCAAGGACTTTCTGAACCTTATGCTCTGCCAGGGAGAAGGGGGAGCCGGGAGGAAGCAGAGACAGGACACCTGACCCAAACTGACCAAAGAGGTTATTCCATACCACAGCACGTCATGTCCAGGATGTGAAAATGGAGAGCAGAGACCCGGAAGGGTGTGGTGGTGGACTGGGGGTGCACGGCATGGTCAGGTTTTTGGGATTGGGGGGTTTGCTGCTGGGGGGTGCACTGGCTGGGTCGGGCTTGGTGAGCAGTTGTATTCTCTCTCCTTGTATTTCTCTTGTATTATTACTGGTGGTAGCAGCAGTGATTTGTGTTATACCTTAGTTACTAAACTGTTCTTATCTCAACCTGTGCGAGTTGCATTCTTTTGATTCTCCTCCCCATCCCCCCAGGACTGGGGGAAGAAAGAGAGGCGAGTGAGTGAGTGAGAAAACTTTGTGGTTGACTGGACATAAACCATGACACAGCGTTTGTCATCTCAGGCTCAAAAGTACTTCTGAGGTGCAGTAGGGGATCACAAACTAGGAATGCCTCTCTCCTGTCACCGACTTCCTAGACAATTAGTTCAGATGCAAACACCTACACTGTCACACATTTATAATTAAGTGACATGAAGGCTACCAGGGAGCCTGTAGCCAAAATCATTCAGGAGCAGCTGTCTCTCAGTGAAGAATGCTAAAGGCAGACAAGCCAAGAGACCTGCCAATGATGGGGAGGAATTGCTCGTGTGCAAAATCTGCTCCAAACTTTGTGTTATTTGCGTTTCTATTCCCACAACACTCTGGGAGTTCTAAGGTACATTCTTGCACCTGCAGTACCATAAAACCATCCTGTGATAAAACCACAAAGAATACCAATGCCTATTATGATTTCCATGACTGCAAAACAGGGAATGCCTGGAACAAGGATCATCATTCTGTAATGGGTTGGAACTGGCCTCTCCTAAATTGATCTAACCTTAAGGAGAATGGGAGACTACTCAAATAACCCTATTCTAAATGAGGTTTTCTAGTATATAATATAATATTAAAGAATACAGGCAAATTTCTCACCTTTTTCTATTTGAGACTAAACTATTACTTCTTTAGGGACGTTATCATATAGCTGTCTCACACAAAATCCCTTTCTCACTATGTTGGCAGTTTAAGAGAAAAAACAACAAACAAAAGTTTAAGAGAGAAAAAACAACAAATAATTTACTCCCAGTTTAATGCTCCTTTAAATGGCCAGAAAAGCATCTCAGTGCAAACTGAAGTCAGATCTATTGCTAGTACCCAGCAGCACATCATGAAAGAAGACACAGGTAAGATTAAAAATAATAATCATAAAAATCATCTGTGGAAAAGAAACCATCTAAAGTTGTTATTCAGTGTCTGGTACACAAAATGCATTCCCCACCTGAGACTAGTAATGAGTCATGCAAGCAACTTGAAATGAAAAGCACATAGAAGGGAAATTGAAGGAAAAAAAAGAATTTAGAATCCAAAAATAAAGAAGATGATTCCAGGCAGGTAAACACTTCAGTAGATTACTGAAAAAGATGGGATTAATATCAATCTTATCTCCAAAGCAGAGAAGTTAAAAGCACATCTCGCAATCTGATGTTGTTATCAGTATAACATTCATGCTAAATGACATGGGATTAAAAGCAGGCCTCTTTTTTTCTTTTCCAAGAGGGTCTGAAAATAAATAATAACTCAGTGTGTAAAAACATGGACTAGCAGGAAGGTGGAAATACAAGAAAGAATTCAGGTCTCCATGGAAAACGTATCTACATGCAGGCTTCATCTCACACAGCTTTAGAAATTAAGATTAAGGCATGGGATGCAGGGTGTCTTGGGTTCAGCAGTAGCAGTCATTTTTCTCCTTCTTAGTAGCTGGTGCAGTGCTGTGTTTTTGACTTTCAGCCTGGGAACAGCACTGATAACACCAGTGTTTTCAGTTGCTGCTCAGTAATGTTTACTCTGACCAAGGACTTTCTGAGCCTCATGCTCTGCCAGGGAGGAGGGGAAGACGGGAGGAAGCAGAGACAGGACACCTGACCCAAACTGACCAAAGAGGTGTTCCATACCACAGCACGTCATGCCCACTATATAAACTGAGGGCAGTTACCCGGAAGGATTAGATCACTGCTGGGTTGGGGTGGGTATCGGTCGGCGGGTGGTGAACAGTTGTATTCTCTTCCCTTGTTGTTTCCCTTACTATTATTGGTGGCAGCAGCAGTGGTTTGTGTTATACCTTAGTTACTGGACTGTTCTTACCTCAACCTGTGGGAGTTAAGAGTCTTCCAGTTCTCCCCCCCATCCCTAGGGGAGCAGGGGGAGGAAGGGGGGAGGGGTGAGCTAATGACATTGTGGGAGATTTACAGCTGGGCTTAAACCACGACGCAGGGTCATTGCATTCTGGGTGCTTTGAAGCAATATACTGAATTACATTATAGGACTGATTCCTCCAGAGACAAGAGAGAAAGTCATCTTCAAAAACTAGAAAGGACGTACGAGAAACAGAGGCTAAAGAAATCACATTAACTAGGAAAAAAAATGTCTAGGTAAAAAGAAGAGACTGTTGAAAAAAATTAATGTGTACTTGCTGCAGCTGACATGATAAGCGCCAGGGAGGGGAGCAATGCTAATGGCTAATTGAAACTATATGTAGATACAAGTGTGACATGCATGTTCTTCAAATTGTAGGAGGTGTAGCCAGATTTAACCCATCTGCGAGACAGGGGATGTCAGTAAATTCCAAATCCAGGTGCAGACCTCAAACATCACAGGCTTCCTTCTCATGGCTCTGCATCCAGGACACTTTTTATGTTGAACAAGAAAATATACTCAATGATACAAAAATTAAATAAGACAATGAGAATAACCAATAACTAAAAGAACAGAGCTGCCCTTCTTAGACACAGAACATTTAAATTCAGAGAAAAGAAGGATTCCCAGATGGTGAAATATCAAGGGAAATTGCTTTGTCTGTAGAAAAAAAAAGAGGATGAACAATGTGTCAGACAATGGCTTTTCTAAAGGTATTATTATAATTAGATCAGAAGCAGTATGGTACATTATGTGACAGATTTGCCAACATCTCTCTATGACAGACCCATTTAAATAAGCTTATTGATGTGGAGCTGCAACATGACAGCATGCACCCAGCACAGACTCCTGCGAGGACCAGCTCTCTCTGGCACTCTGTTGGGAAGTGGGACGACTGAAGCATTTGCTCAGTGTGGGCATATCCTTTTTACCTTAAGCAAAGATGCTGTAGTATAGACAGATATGGGACATTGCAATGTGTCTTTGCAAGATGTTGCAAGAAGGAACGGTGGCAGTCACATTAGGAGTGAGACAAGAGGAAATGAGGGATGAGTGACCAAGAAAGGCAGTGGGTCTTCACGTCCTGAAGTCTTCTGGTTTACAATGATAACTTGAGGAAAGACCTGATGTAGTCCAACTCAAGCTACTGGGCTCGATAAAAGAGTAAGAGTAAAATCCTATAGTCTAATTTAACAGTGGGTCAGGCCACATGATGTGAGGTTCCCTTCAGGCCTAAAAATCTATGAGGAAATAATACCTTCAGCATTAATGTGGTAATGGCAGAGAAAGACTCGTATGAAGTTGCTTCAGCCATAAGAACTGAAGCTAGGAACATATAACTTAATGATCTTGTGTAGGAAAAAGTAAAATGGGAAAAGAGGTTGCAAATCATGGGAAGAGACTACAAAGACCAGCATGCCACAGGCTTTTTGTGTAATCACCTGAGATGGGTCAGAGAGGTCTCTAAAAGACAGTTCATTTGTCTCAGAATCAAGATGGACATTTTTACTATAATCAAGTAGATCACTTCATGGGATTTGGGCCAAATTCACAGACCTCTGGGTACTTAAAGGTGAATGCACATGTCTAACTGGGTTTGCAAAGGCTGCTAAGCAAGGCAGGCAGACAGAATGTCAATGCAGAGTTAGATACCTGCTAACACACTCTGGCACTTGGCAAATGTCAATGAGTGACTATCTAAGCTTCATACTCTGCAGATCTAACCACTGACAACTACTGGTTACTAAAGCCAGTGATGAGCCAGCAGCAGGGGAAAGCCCAAAATAGTATATGCCAGATGTACAACTGCTTTGTGTTGTAGCCTGAAAAAGTCCAGCAATACAGCTAAATCTGGTCCATTTTATAAAACTCACAGCAGTGAGCAGTATGATGCCCCTGAAAGGTTTTCAGTAATAGAGACCAAAGCAATTCAACATCTAGAACACCGCATATGATTTTGAAACAGACAGGTATAGTCTTGTTGGAAAAACAGATAACAGTGACACTGACGCAGCGAAATAGCATCTCTCCATTATACATATACTGTCCATATTCTACATAAACCTGTTTAAATACAGGAATGTTGTGATACCTCCCAGCTAGACCTGCAGCCCAAACTTGTGATTATTTGTATTTTAACTGATAAACTATAACCTCAGAAATACCCTTACCTGCATTAAGATTCTATTATAGTTATACAGAATATATAAATCTATCTCTGACATACAGAGGCAATTTATAGCAATTCAGGAAAAAGGGTAGCAACCATCCTAAAATAACAATTTCAGCAGAAGTACTTCTAATCAACTTCAAAATCCATGCACTTGAGATATCCTTGAGGATTTTAATGCGCTTCTTGTACTAATGATATTTTTTCTGTAAAGTTAATGTAGTAATTTTCACACCCATTTTAATGTGTTGGTACTGTTCATTAAAGCAAAGATTAGGCTGCCAGATGATAGCATGCTATTAAGTCTAATAAAAATGAAGAAAAGGAATTAACTATTTTGACACTAACTAGACATAATGAATAGCCATCTGAAGTGGGTTTCCAAACAACAGTACACAGCTTGTTGACAGTGGGACGAGAAATTCCATGTCAAACTGCATTTTAAGCTCTTCAGAGGTTTGTATAAAATACATGTAAAAATTACAGGATGGAAATTATAACTTCCACCTCTTGTGATGGCACCACGATCTAGGTGTAGGTATCAACTGATACACCAACCAACTAATATTTCAACCACCAACTTTGTGGTATACTTGTGAAAATCAGTGATGCCTACAGCAATGCCTAATAGGTATTTTTCTCAGTTACTGCATTTAGAGAAAAAAAAAAATCCTATCAGATTGCTCTGCAGCCAGAAGTAAATGTTAATAGAACTCACTAGGGGCTGGTTGGATGTTCAGTACTTACTGGAGAGAGAAAAGAAACAAGTCCTTCTGATGTTGTTTTAGGCCGGAAACATCTGTGATATCAGAGACTTGCTTTTTCGCTATTTTTAGTGCAATAGACATAGATCACCTATGCAGTTAGTCAGTGCTATGACATACAATGCAGCCATGTGTTAATCACACATTTAAATACAAAACAAACCATACAAATCTCTGCTAATTCCACTGCTGATTTTCTGCTTATATTGTTTAAATATAGGTAAAAATGACAACAGTGATGGTTTCTGTGACTGGCTGTCAGTAGCTAACAAGAAGAAGCCAGGACTCAAGGCCCTTCCTATCAAATGTATCAACAGTAAAATATACATCTGTCAAGGTAACAGACAATTAGCAATGCTGTTATGCACATGGATGATTTTCTTGCAGAAATTCATTTAAGCAGAGCATTTCTTTATTCCAAGTTTTGATACTGAACTTGTACACATGGCAAAGAGACAGTAACAGGATGCAAATAATGAGCCTGTATCTTAGAACACAGTGCATTAATAGAAGAAATTGTGTAAGATACTTGAAGTCAATGGCCTTACACATCTGCTTAAAAATTAATGTATGGGTCTTGGATCTACTCTTGATCCTAGCTACTCATTTCCAGCAAAAATCTTCTGCTCTTTAGTTGTCAAATTCTGTATCAGCTTACACGGAATAATGTGCAGCCCTGATACTGTTAATGTAGCTAGGCTTTTCAGTTCCACTTCCATGACATACAATTTTAATATTTCTTTGACGTACCAAATTCCTTTTATACTTTTTTAATAGGAAAATAATCCATTTCAGACCTATTCATCTTTCTGATTATTCTCCTTCTCAGGTATTTGTACATCTTTACCTTTTGTAGGAGTGCCACATGAAAGAATAAGCTTACTAATAGAAAACAGTATAAAACACCTTTGCATGCCTGTTTTTTCAGCTTCTCTAATCCATACTTTGTTCCCTCTTTTAAGCAAGAATACACAAGACTCACTCAGCAGAAACCATTCAATTCAATATCATATAGCTTGTCTTTGGAGTGAAGGTTTCTGCACCCTCCTAATGGCACTTTGATTTGAATGACTTTAAATGAAATGCCACGATTGCATGCTGATGATTACCCAGACCTGCTGATGTTGATTCTAGAAACAAGTGTCCACTCTGAAAACCAGAGCCTTACCCTTGTCCCTCTGTGAAAACAGCGATTTTCTACTCTGCCTTTGAGAGCCCACAGCTGTCACTGCTACTCTCTGTAAGATGAAGGAGAGAAGCTCTAACCTGAATTTAAAGCTAATCAGAGGATGAACTTAAAAGGAAGCAAAGAATAAATCACATTAAAACTGGGAAGCAGCCACATGTCTTCAAAAACCAAAGATGAAATCTCATCAGCCCCACTGCAGCTCCTACCAAAATTCTGCTTGATTTCAACAGGATTAAACTCATCATGAATGTGAGTCCCTTGTGACCTACCACTTTTTTTTGGCCATACAGAATGAGACTTTAAGCTGCCTGAAAAGAGAGAGCTCCAGCACTGACCTACAGAGACCTGCTTTCCCAGCACACAGTATTATGATCATTCCTCTAAGGTTCTTGGGTTTATTGCTGATTAGTTTTAAAATGTGCTTGCAGAACTTGACAATAGGCCTCCTGATCTCCATTTCTTATTGAATTTAATTTCTCCACAAAGTGTTCTTAATGGTTTATGAAGGTTTTCTCCCCTAAAATGACACAGGAGAGGAAATCAATGCATTCCTTCCCCAATGGCAAGGGACTGGGGGGGTGGGGTGGGGGGAATGAAAACAAATTCCAAACCAAAAACCCATCAAAGCCCACTTCCCCTTTCCATTAAAAAAAAAAAAAGGTATTCAGTAGATGTTTCCATGCCTTCCAATTACAAATGTGATTCAATTGGTCACTAAGTTAAAGCAATGATAACCAAAATCAACTTCTTGTGTAAAAAGATGAGATAAAAGAAAGCTCTCCGATACATCAGGTTTGTTAATCATCTAGAGGAAACAGATTTCCAAATCACCTATTGTACCTTACGTGAATAGCAACTCGCTTTCTTTTATGTAATTGAGACACACTTCAGAGTTATAAAGACTATCCACTCTTCACCAGAAGGACTTGGCTAATTATTAGAAGTTTTCAAGCTAGTAATACTAATGGAGCTAAATCTGCCTGGTGCTGTAACTGCCCCAGGCTATTTAACGACATGCTACAGATGTCTTGTGAACTGCTGGAGGAGCCCATTTCTTCATATGCTCAGTGTAACAAAGAGATGGGGCTTTTCTCACTGATCTTTGAAAAAAGAAGTTTTAATGAAAACAGAATTCTTCTATCCTGAATACCATTCCCCCTCTAGGAGCAAGAAAATGCTGTATTGATTCATAAAGAAAGACATTTTTGTACATAAAAAGACACTTCTACCTATCTTTTAGTACCAATTATTCATATCCAGCTGCTTGTTATAGCTTTTGTTTCAAGAGGATGGATTATTACTAAATGATTTGTACAGAAGCAAAGTTAAAAATGAATACTTATTCTAAATTAAACTGAACAAGAAGGATAGGCCTGTATCTTAGCACTACAGGGGATGTGAGATCACTTCCCGGCTCTCCCACATACTGATCTGTGTAAGGAATTAATCTGTTCTGTATCTCACTTTGCTGCAGTACAGGAAGGGTAACAAGCCTTCTTTTTCCCAGCTATTTTTTGCTTCTTACATAAGAAGTATATAAAGGCTTTGAGATGGGGACATGCATAAACAGTTTCTAGCAGAGCTGGCCCCAGTCTTTGGAATAATCATTGCCATCAGAATATAGTAAGTAATAACATCACACAACAAACCTGCACATGCTTGAAGAGACTAAGACACTTTATATTAAATAAGTTTAGATACAGATTCTGCACAAACGAAATTCCCTTTGGAAACAACGACGAGAAAACAGTATTATAACTATTGAAACCTTTTTGCCATAAGATAAATGGAAACACATATGAGCTTAATCCGTAGAAATCTTTATCACATTTGCTGAGCCATTAAACATGAAAAGCTGATCCCCAGAACATTGGAAACACAACATCTGCATTAATGGCGATTGTTAAAAACTGATATTTCAAAATCAGCGTGCAATACAGGTGAATTCCAGTAAAGCACCTCCTTACTTTGCATTGCTTTCTTTGGATCAGCTGAAAGCTTGAAGATCACTAATGGGGGATTCTTCCACAAACAAAATGCTTTCCTCTGCCTTTACAAAATAGGACTAGAAAGCTGTGTCAATACTGACTTACATGGACGCTCAATGCTTCCTTAAAAAAAAGAAATCCGGAGCAATCTCTGGAAAACAGCAAAAAGTATCTCCCAAAGGTGAAGGCTTCAGCAATGAGATGGGAGTCAAAGGAAAGAAAAATACTGGTAATTTTGGAGTATGCAACTTCTGGAGTCAGTATTTAATAAATGTGCATTACTTGAAATCCAAGGGAAAAGTGAAATTCTGATCAGCTGGGCACGTCACTCTGTGCAATTATGAGTCAGAATCCACCTGCTGCTGTTCAGAAAAATCGTATTATTGAGAATACCATCTAGTGGAAAGTGTGTTAGTGTCTCTTCCCTGCAGGTAACTCTCAGTCTCAAGTGAAATCTCTGAATTAATTTCTTTGCAAATGTGCTTTATCCTTTCACCAGAAGACTGATAGCTCTGCTGGTCTCCCAAGGAATCAGGCTTCAGTGTCCCTGGTTCCTTCAAGCACACAGACAGGCCTGTATTTAATTACATTAGTGATCCCATATGATTCAGCATAAGTGGAAATCTCTGTGGAGTTGGGAATCTACATTTTACCCTAGTTAATAACAAAATCTCAAAAAAAAACAGGCATCTGACCAAAACAGACCTCTTCAGTTAAAGGGGCTTTTTAGCGTTGCTCTTGTTTTAAATTATACTTCTAGTTCTTGTCCTTTCTGGATTTATAAAATCATTTTATGTAATTCTTACACATCAAAAGAATCTGTGGCTCTAGCTCAAACTTTGACATTAACTTTATGAGTTCTTAAGCATAAAGTTCTTTACAAATTGAGTTTCATATCTGGGATATGAGAACAGATTACCCAATATTAGCCCATCTTTTGCTGTAAAAATAAATATACCAATGTCACTGAGTACAAACCAGCTAAATTAGACACTAATATTCATGGAAAGTAAGTTCTGTTGAAGTATGCCTACAAATATCTCAAAATATGGCATATTAAAAAAATATCAAAACAACAAACCACTTTATATCCCTGATACTTATCATTATGCTTATTGAAATTATTATATTTTCTGTTTAACCAGGTGTTGGGTACTGCTAATTACCTTTCATTACAATTAATTCACACATCTACTATGTGAAAGACCTGAAGTAAAATAAACCATTATCAGCTGGTATGACAGCGATCTCTGACTCTCCAGAGGAAAAGGGCCTCAGCAGGATCTTAAGACAGCCTGTTATTTGTTTAGGGTAACTGATGTTTTCCTGTTGCTGCTGTAGTATGGACCACAGCCGGATGAATTAAACCATTCTGCTATGAACTGCAGAGCTGGGCTTTTATGCAAATGCGTGGATGAACCACACAAACTTGTTCATGTCCTTTTTCACTGCTAATTTCTGGTCTATAGATTTGGATAAAAGTCTAGCTTCCTTTGAAATATAGTTTGATATCTATGTTTAAAATATCACTATGAGTTTGACACAAAGGTAAACGCAAGAAAAGCCAGATCTACATTGTGAACTGAACTTTGAAGCAGAGCTTAAAAGAACTATGACTTGATAATCATCTTTGTAATATGAATTTAAAAAATAGCAATAATAACACAGTCCAGAGAACGACATTCCAGTTAAACCACTGAAAACTTTCATCTTTTCATCCTCCCAAAGATCACCACCTCAACTCCTAAATCCCCTCAATGGCTTTCTTAAAAACTTGATTCTTCAACCACTCTCTTGTCTTTGCCAATGTTAAATTTGAATCTGCTTTGATTTAAGTCCCAATCCTTCACATGCCGAGTGAAACCCAAATGGCAGTATATACATAAATGTCATTACATGTATAATATAAAAGCAGAAAAGAGCCAGAATTGCATTAGCATTTTTCTGTAGCTTTCTATGCAGTTTTAGAAGCTAACTGAGCCTACTGTGGCTCTTTTTACATTTATAAAACTGTAATGTTTGTGATGTGCCTTGTTTCTACCTCAACATGAATTTGTTGCTGAGTTATAATTGCTTATTACCTTTAAAAGACATTTCTAACGTAATGTAAACTCAAACCATACAATGTTTTACTCTTCTTGACAGACTGGGCAACGCACAGGAGACAAGATACTACCATTGGTATGAACTCGGCCAGTTTAAATGTTGAGGCCTCAGGTGCAATTGCTATGGCCAGTGACTTCTGAAGGGATATGGTGCTGTATATAGCTCAAGCTAAAAAACCTAAGAGAGTCTTATGGGAAAGCAGTTGGAAAAAAACCCACCAAAACTGGCAGAAGAGAAGGAAGTTACAGTCCCTACCCACATTTGCCAGTCTTATACTAGGCTGGACTCTAAACAAGTTGGAACTAGTCCCTGAACAACTGGCAACAGCAATAACTATTTTTCAGATGAACGGGATAAGACAAAGATTAGTGTTTATCTGAAAACTGGGAAGAAAACAGTATTATCTGTTTTGTTAGCTCAGTCTACCCATTATAGTACTTGCATTTCTTATGTTTCCATGTATTTCATTTCCTCCAAGAAAATATGAAGTCTGCTGTGGATATTAAGGCAATGAGAGGCTAAGGCACGATAATATTGCAAAGAAGAGTTTTACCAACTGCCCACTGTGGGCTTTTTCCTACATACTGCTGCAAAAGCAGAGGCCAGATACTTCGATCATGAAAGGGTCAGAATTCTAATTCAAAATCATCCTTTTCTATGGAAAAAATAACAGGTGCTCTGCTAAGTGATAGAAGGATCCTGAAGAACATGTTCAGAGCAGGAGCCACAAAGATAGTTTAACTAGGATGTCATTCACTCTGTACCAAGATGGTAGCCAAACCAACCTAGTTTCAAATACCACAATTTACATGGAGACAAATTCAACCAGTGTAAGTTCTGTTATCCAGGAAATACTGGATTCATTTCCTCGCTGATGTAGCACATGCACCAATATTTTGGCTATGAATGGCACCCCCAGTTTTACTCTTCTTATGCTACTGCATGGCACTATTATGGACAAATCCATTCAGAGCAGGGTTAATCTTGGCTATCAGCAACAAATCATTTCTGTCAGAAAACTTGCTTATTGTGAAAAATTGCCCTTCATTATTCTCTTTTTTTTCCTCTAGCAAAGTCAATAGCTCTGATTTTCTAAAAGGTGAAAACAAAGTGTCCATTATGCCTGAGAAATGATGCTTTTACTATTTGATGTTATAATTGTCTCCCCATTATTAATGGACTTTTAGTTTGGATTGTAAAACTCTAGAAACAACCTTTCCAACGAAGGAAAATCCCTGTGAAAGGAAAAATCATACACTCCATCCTGGCACACACCATAGATGTTGAGCAACGCTCAGTAATCAGCCCCCATTTCCTTCTCTTTCAACCTTTTAGTTTCAGGCAAGTTCTAAATATAAGATCACACAAGATGAGGAAGGTCTACAGTTGACAAAATAGTGTAGACTTGATTTCAGTCTCTCTCATGCCACTTCTCTAAAGCAGTTCAAGAGATAACATTGGCCTTAATTTAAGACGTTTTAAAATTCTCTGGGATGAGTGAGAGAGTGCCTATCATTTTTGTAGCACTTTGAATCACGCGAGATATACTTCACTGGTACCAGCCCAGCAAAGCCTTTAAGCATTAATATCTGTTCTAAAGTTCTGTGTGGAATTAAAGTAAGTCTCTTACATGAGGCTGGAAAGCAGGATGGAAAGGCAAAAAAAAATTAAACAGACTCAGTCCTCTAGATGGGGATTCACCCGTTAGGTAGAAGCAGGCCCATGTTATAAGTAGATGCAAGTGACAGAAAAAATGACAACATAGACAGAGAAATGCTGTCATTACCATGGCAACAGCAGAATAGCAATTATGTGAAATACCATAGAGAGTAAGAAGGGATGGGGGTAAAATACTGATTTTCACCTGGAATCTCATATCTTATTTCATATTTTCTTTAGCTCTATATGTTATACACAGCACCTGAATCTTGCCTTTTCCCTTACCAATTCAGCGGAGAATTCATCACATGCTTAGTCTCTTAAATCACACAAGGGAACATAGAGAATAGAAAAGGGGAGGAAAAGAAAACATCATACAGGTGGCAGGGAAGAACAGGAGTGAACAAAGATGGGGAACCTCCTGTACTGTGTGATGGACTTCTGGGAGAGTGCCTGGAAGCAGAGAACTTCTGGTCTTTCACCTGCACCTGCTTGAACACAGAGAGTCATGATATCTCTGTGGCACAACTTGTCTCAATGTCTGCCTCACTGTTTCTGCCTTGTTTTCGAAGTCTGGTCTGTTCTGAGGGGTTTCAAATTCCCTTTTTGTCCACAAAGGGAATTCTCTGTACAGCTCAGCTGGAGGATGCTATATGCCCAGGCTATGATCTGTTTGCAGTTCGTGCAGAATGGGCTAGTCTATACCAATATGTACCAATCCAGTCCAAACCACTTGAGCTATACTTACGCTGGCATTTTCTAAGCTGACTACTTGTCTAACTTATCACTGGACATCATCTGCTTCAGCCTCCTCAAGCATCTTTACCTGCTCTTTTTCTGTTCCTTTTTCAGAGCACTGGGATGAAGAAGGAGCCTAAAAAAATCTCTGGTCATACTGCCGGAAGGCCTCAAGCTAGGTGGTGCTGGGAGCATGAGTGTGAGAATGCCTACCTATAAAAATCAGATTTATAACTATCTTAGAGAAACAGCAGAGCAGATTGGGTAGGCAGGATTTCAGTGGATAGAAAAAAAACTCATTTTGAGGACAAGTCTGCAAGACAGATCATAGCACGTCCAGCAAGATCAGAAAGATGACAATATCATGATGCTGACTGCTGTGGGTAGTCTAAGTTGAGCATTATTTTCTTTCACACATTGGAGTAAGAATGAAAAGGAGAAAATCATGGCAAGAAATGACAGTGGACAAGGAGGAGATCCTGGGCCTGCTCTTCTCATAACACAGCAACAGTATCTTTGAAAACCTCCTGAAATTAAGAGTACCCACTGGTTATCAGAACCAGCGTTAGGACTGCGCTGTCTTCTGCAGGGATTAGTACCTAGAATGTTTTCTTAAATACAGAATAGAATAGTGAAGGCCACTGTACCAATGCAACAAGAGCTGCTGTCAACTAAAGGAAGAAAAAAGTAAAAAACAAAGAAAAAAAGAAATAATGAAAGCAAGAAAAAAGATAATTGCTAAAAAAGCTTCAAGTAGGAGTCAAAAAGCTCCATTTGGCACGAATACTTCTCCATCTCTTCCTTGCTTTGTGCCTCTAATTACATATAGAAAAATAACAAGATTCATTTCTAGCAAACAGTATTTGTGTGGGTAGTAAATGATGAATTGTGGTGGCACACGCGGCTGTAAGGATATAGAACAGAGCTTACACTCATGAACATCACAGTGTAATGGCCCAAAATGCAAGGACAGGAATGGCACAAACACAGATTCTGGTTTATTGGGTGCTTTTTCTCATGCTGACCTTAATATTAACATACTCTGGGAGGCAGCCTGTATATTACTGATTATCAATAAAGTGATTTTATTTGGGGTGCATGTACAGACAAAACCATACTGTGCTACTGCTTGACTTTTCAAAGCCCATTTATCCATAGGTGCAGTGGTACAGAACTGGAGACTGTCAATAAGAGATTCCTGGAGTCACCAGAAAAAGCAACGTATTACTTGTTCCACAGAGAGCCCTTTAGTGGTACTACCGCCATGGCCTGAGCTGCTCACTGCAATGGATGCAGAGATATTTCCTATTCTACACAGTACATACTTTGACTCATGCCAAACCTAGGAGAAGGCTACTTAATGCTGACAATATGAATTATGAACTAATTCCATGTAACTTATAAAACATAAGGAGTTGGGTTTGTTTCACTCAAGATGGATTCTTTACTTAGTTTAGGCTTTTTATTAGCCTTCAATTTTTCCCAGGGTTGCCAGACTGATTGTACTGCATCTGGCCTTTCACCAAGAGCAACTCAGGTTAAAACTATGCAGAACAGTGACAAAACCAAAGTACTATACTGAGTCCCACAGATAGCTGGGTAGAGCACCAGGATGCCAAATATATGATCACTAATTATAGCTCTCTCATCCAACATTTTATGCTTTTATGACAGTTTAGACAGAACAAGGACATGGAGAAATGCAACGCACATTAACAGGCTGAGTTATACACCCATGCTCATAAATATCCCTCTAGAAAAAAAGATGTAAGTGTGATGACTAAGTATTACCTGTCTGGATTGACATTATGGGGCAAGTTATGGCCACATATGCCATCAATGACTTAGAATTGTTGAGAATGACAGTAAAGTCAAGAGAGGATGATAGTAAAGTCAAGTGGATTTACACCAGAATAAAATATCTATGAAGGAATCTAATGAAGTGATTTTTGCAATAGCAAATGCCTTCAACTTAGCTTCAACACTTCTTTAACTGGATAGAGCCCATTACAGCTATCAACGCATGATCCAAATTGCCGGTAACTGCTACACTGAGCACGAAAAATGATCTCTGTTGTAATTCCATAGATCAGTATATGTTATTGTACAGGAACATGATTGAAATCACTATTAATGGAACTACAGGAATGGCACTTTCTGGGTGGAAGTAAAATTGGGAGGGAAAACCCATAATCATCAACATCTCCAAAGCGCAGCGTAGCACTGCAGAGAGAGGAAGAAAATAATTAAGAAATATTTTACTGCCCTGCTGGATTAATTTTTGTCATTCAACCAATGATCCAGCAGGTTGACCTACATCTATTACTGTCTTTCCTGGTTGAAGAAAAAAGACTTCCAAACCTTTGAATAACAACACATGAAATCTGCAGTCATTTTAAGCGGAAAATATCACAAACCCTAACCTGTTTAAAACATTCAAACCATTATTATCCACTTCCATCATTCTTTCCATATTGTCGTATTTTTTCTTGCCAAAACAAAACCTGTTATATAAGTTTTTATGCCTCCCTTTGCATGTTCCTTCAAATACACTTCTGTTAATTGCTTTTCCTCTGCCTTCCAATTTCAGCCAATGCCACTTTTTGCTTTAAGCCCAAAACTTTCTGCAGTCTGCTGTTTTTCGGTTTTTAAATTAGTTCCTATTCAACATTTCCAGATCATCCATTTGGCTAGCAATAACGTGTGTTTTCAAACAGCAGCAAGGAAAATAACCTCTCCTTAGGGAGCAGTGAGGGAAAGAGAGGAAATGCTGCAGCATTTGCAATGCCCAAGCAGCAGGTTCTACATGGCTGCAGCCAGGCTCTGTCTCCTCAGGCATCACTTCAAGTCAGTACCAGTCACACAGTACTACCAGCTCTTTCCAATTGCAATAATTGGTTTTAACCCTTTGGGGTGAACAAACCAGGAGGACGCTAATTAACAATAAGCCTGGGTGGACACAGCTGAGGAGAAAGGAACGAGGCACCGATATGCTTATAAATATTTGGAGTTAAGTTTGGCTTATATAATTCAATGGAAAACTCACTCTGAAATTGAATGAGCTTACAAAAAAAGAGGTACCTTGTGGCTCAGGATAGGATTGCTCCTGCCAGAAGTCAGGAGTCCCAAGAAATCTCTTAGAAAATCTGTGGGCTGACACTGTCAACAGGTTCCTTCTCAAATACCCATCCCATTTCTGTGAGACAGAAGGTTAAATGGGTGACTCCAAAGAACATAAAAGATATTGTGTCTATCTCTTTGCACAGGAGCCTGAGACTGTACTGAAACCAGGTAAATGATCTTCTGACAAATCCTTCAACTTTGGGAGTAACCTGAGTAACTTTTTTCCCTATCACAAGAAGAAGGAGAAGACATGAAGTCTTTGAATATTTTGCACCTTCATACTGCAAAGTCTTACAGTATACTGAGTTACAGGGGTAAAAGTATATATATCACTGACATTTCTGCACAGTTTGAAACTGGGACTAATAGAGATAATCCATCTTAAATCAGTCTGAATCCTGCACTGTATTTGAGCACCTCATTTTCAGCACAGTCCTTAAGCGAACACCAGATTGTGTTCACTGAAGTGTTAACATGGTCAGCACAAAGGTCTCACCCTGATCAGTGCTGTGTTGGTAAGCAGCGACATTACCATAACTCACAAGACAACATTTCCTCTGCTTCACTCTTGTTTGGAGACATCACTATGCTTCAAGCAGAAGAGCAGAGTGCCTCAGGCAGTATCTGTTTCCCAGTCTGTTGTAGGAAAAAGTAGTTATGCCCTCATGAGGGGGAAGACACAAGTCATTGTCTGGACCTGAATGATTAATTTCACCTCCTCATGAGAGGCTGGGCAGGCTGCTATTCCCAGAGGAATTAAGATTCATGGTAGCCTCTATCCTCTTGAGTCCAGGTTTAAAGTACCATTTAAGACAGATGTGAGAACTTCTTTAGAAATGGAAAAGATCCGAGCATTAAGATTTGAATACAAACCTGCATTAACACTGCAGTTAAGATACCCTGTAATTGTTTTGCTGAACTGAGGCCTCAATAAAAGGCTGCCCTTTTTTTTTTTGCTTATCAGGCTTAAATAATCTCAAAAGGATTGGTGATCATTCCCACAGCATCACTAAAATGTACTGCCTTTGTTTACAAGTGTGTAGATGTTTCTGCTGGGTTTCACCATCTGTCCATTCATAATTATTCTAAATACTCATTGTCATCTTCATTTGGACATTTTCTTTTTTACAGTGCCTACTGATTTCAGTATCAACTGTATCTCCTGTTGCAGGTGAGAATAGCGAGAAATAAAAATAAAGTGGATTTGGAAACATTTAAAAGCTTAAATTTTTATGCCATCAGCTTTCTGCTAACTTCTGAAAAACAGATTATACCTGTTAGTATGGTTAGCTAATAAGAAAGAAGTGAGGTTATTAGAGGATGGAAAGGTTAAACAAGATTGCTCTGTCATTAGGGATGATGCTATCTGTGAAAATCAAGCACTTTGCAGAGGCTTCATTCTGCGACCACAGCAAATTTTTCGTATCGGCATCTTTCCCAGCGTGAAGACAGAGCTGATCCCGTTGTTTCTCTGCATCAGTTACCCCTGCAGCACATCCTCAGCCTCTTTTTTTTTTTTTTTCAAGGACATATATTTCCTCTTGCTGGGAATTCCCATTAATGAACCCTTTGGTTTTGCTGAGTCCCTCCCTTTACATTTCCCCAGGGCTGCATGTGAGGCTGAGCATCACAAAGAAAGGCCATCCAAATGAGTTGTGTTCCCTCTTTGTAGAGAAGCACACGCTCTGCTGTCAAGGTCACTGCTGCTGAGGAAAGACACAAAGTTTACAGCTATTACTCTGCCTTCTCAAGCCTTTATTTTGCAAGATATTCCATGCTTAGTGATTTGCTCTCACATTTATATAACACAAGATCTAATAAAAGACTATCCAACCAACAAGATAGGGTTTTTTAACTACTGGTTTGCAGAAGAACACACTGCAGAGGAGGCAGCAGCTCTCTCACTATGTAACCCCACTTCATCAAAGTGGTATTAAATAACGTCTTAGATACTAAGCTTCCTGACTTACTGTCACCTTTAGTTATTGAACACTGGGCAGGTTTTTTAACATCTTTCATCTTTGTACAATCATTTTTTTCATCTTCACTATTCTCAAGTACCTTTCTCTAGACAAGCTTTACTATTCCTCACTATCCCTCATTTGAAATCTTCTATCACTTGTTTGACAGCAAAGCCATTGTTATATAAAAGTATTTGTTCCTTTACATGAAACTACAAGAGATTTTAGTTCTTGAGTATTTTAACTCCCAAAAGCAGCCTAATTATTTTGGGATTCAAAATTTTCTGTAGCCCCCAAACCATCCAGTAAAACAGTTTGTGTCCTTAAACAGCTGTAAAAATCACCTGCAATTTCTATCCGGATGTCTTACAATGCCATATTGAGAAAGAGTATGTGATGAAACTTGATCCAGTTCTTTTATCGCTAACAAAATAACAGCAAATAACATAAACTTAGCAATCAGTGATTAATAACTGCCTGCAAAATTTCATCCATGGAGTTTATGGAACTATTTATAATGGAGAGGAATATCGGCTGAAAAGAAAAAAAATCAAGTGGTACATCAGTAACCATTTCCTAAACTGAAGACCTCTCACTGGAAGAAATCAGGACTCCAAGCTGCTGTGGAATGTTTATCAACCAGGGATGGAAAAGCACTTCAGAAAGGATGTTAATAGCCTCTCCTCATAAAGGAGCATCTACAGTGTAGAGGAGCAAAATGAGCTGCTGTAAGATTGAGGCCAGATTGGTTTCTCATCTTAATATACCAAAATATACATATTTTAATGATAAGACCTTAAGTGAAATCTGAGATCCTGAAGGCTACTTAAGGAGGCCATGACCCATGGATAAATGCCTCATTTTAACATTATCTTCTGTAAGACACTGAAACAATATTGATTCACTTAAACCTGATCCAGACAAAGAAGTGACTAGTTGTCTAATAAAACCAGTTCTTCTCCTATATGTACAAAAAGTGAAGAAATAAAGTGCAAAAATACTGAAAAGACCCTAAGTCATCCTGCAGCTTTTCCCTAATGCAGTTCAGCTGTATCCATCCCACTGCACCTTCTGACACTTTGAGAAGAGCTGAAATGAGAGAATGGGGTGTTCTGACTGGCAAAGACAATTCAAAGCTGGAAGTCTCTGATTCCCTACTAATAGCTCCTAAAATGCTAATCTTGTCTAGGAAGAACGAGTGACTTTGCTAGTGTGGCACCTCATAGATCTGAGGTGTGCCATTTCTCATTCCTTGGATGTGTAATGACATTGGAGAAGTCTGGATGAGGTTGACTGCCCATTAATTACTGAACTGCACTCTTAAATAAATAAAAGCTAGAGTAAAGATAATACAAAGAAAATTCATTATATTAACACAAAAAATATATAAATTATATAAATATATAAACAAACATAATAAAGAATTTCTTTAAAGAGATGAACACTAAAGAAGTGGCACAGGCTTGGATGAGGATTTCAGTGATTATTGAATGTGGACTGAATTCTGGCCTTATACTGCCAGAAAAAAATATCACTTTGTAAATGATATGATCTTTATTTTAACACATCCATGCTCATAATATTTTATAGTTTCCTGATGTAAAAGAAATCTTTCTCCCAGCATGTGCAGCACTTCATAAGCTTAAAGATAACATCTACCTGGAGTAATGGATACAAACATTATGTACAGTAGAGATTTAAGGATAGAAACTATTTATCCTATTGAAGACAGCCAACGTATTTCCTTATGGCCACAAGGAAAACCAGATCATTTCTATAGTAACAATGCACCCACAATAGAAATATATTTTTGTATAATTCAGAACTATGATAAGATTGCAGGTTAATATGTGTGTAAATATATGGACATTTTTCCAAGGCAAAGTGTGAGCTTTCTATTTCATTTATATAAAGGAATATATATTTGAACAGGAAAGCATTAGGAATAATTAGTTTCTGTGAACATGCACTGAGTTTGTCTAATTTGGCTTTATAGCATTAGCCCCTGCAAAATAACACTCAAAACAAATTAAAATGTTTCACTGCAGCTGAAATGGTCAATTTTGGAATATAGAACAATAATGCTCACAAGGTCAAGGGAATCAGACACCTGCATGAGGAAGTGAAGCTTTAAAATACTGAGGAGGTTGAGAAAATTACATACACACAACTACACACACATATTGTACCTCAAGATGCTTTGGGATGTTTTTCTAAACAGCAACTTCAGCTGCCATTACAAGTAGTACTGAAATCATAGCAAATTCAAAAGCAATTTTGAGCATCTTTTTTCAAGTGACACCATACAGCTCTGGGACAAATTACTTTCAGATGCTTTAAAAGTAATTTAAAACATACCACTTACAATAAAGAAAACATTATTGTTTATGAATGTTTTATAATCATATTATGGAAAAATGTATCTTTCCTCAGATGATGGCAAAAAAAGGAAAAATTGAAAAAAGTCTTTGGAACAGTAATACTTGCCAGGTTACTCCCACTAGGTCAGGAGATGACAATACTGGCTTTTACTTACACCCAGTACTGTTCAGAAAATGACAACTACTTAAAACACCTTCAAAAACTCCAAAAATTATTCTATTACAACATTAATAATTAAAACTTACTTTCAAAAATAGATCAAACATAATTTGCATATCAAGTAAACCCTGCAGGAGCTGGGAATTGAGAAAGAACCAATATGCAAAGAAATTAGACTTAATAAATTTTGTAGCATTTTATTCACCTCAGTGGAGATAGTAATTTAGGATGACTTGAATTCATTTCCAGACAATATGATAAAATGGCAGAAGAGGGCAGGTGTAGCACGAAGGAAATGTTGGTGACCTGTGCTACCAGCCTGGCTGATCTTTGAACCCAAGTTCAGTGTGACTGTGGCAGCAGAGCCACATCTGTCACACGAGAGAAAAGGCCTGAAACAGGAGTTGAAGGGGATGGAGCATCACAGCTTCTCCATACTGTGATGCCACAGGCATCATTGACATAGAGACATCTTTTCCTCCCTGCTCAACAGCTTTTTGTAAGAACTATGTTTATTAAACAAGTAAAGACAATGGCTGTATTACTGAGTGAGCTAAGGGAGAAGGATGAAAAGTTCGCTGCCTTAAATGCCTGAGTTGCCTACTTTGTACGGCGGTCCTGGGCATCCCTGGATTCTGGTATGTCGTGGTTTAAGCCTCACCCAGGCTAATAACTCACCCAGTCCGTTCACTCACTCGCTCCCCCTCTTTCTTCCCCCAGTCATGGGAGGATGGGGAGGAGAATCAAAAGAATTCAACTCGCACAGGTTGAGATAAGAACAGTTTAGTAACTAAGGTATAACACAAATCACTGCTGCTACCACCAGTAATAATACAAGAGAAATACAAGGAAAGAGAATACAACTGCTCACCAAGCCCAACCCAGCCAGTGCACCCCCAAAAGTGAACCCCCCAGTGCCCCACCACCACACCCTTCTGGGTCTCTACTCTCCGTTTTCACATCCTGGGCATGACGTGCTGTGGTATGGAATAACCTCTTTGGTCAGTTTGGGTCAGGTGTCCTGCCTCTGCTTCCTCCCGGCTCCCCTCCTCCCTGGCAGAGCATGAGGCTCAGAAAGTCCTTGGCCAGACCAAAACATTACCAAGCAGTAACTGAAAACACTGGTGTTATCAGTGCTGTTCCCAGGCCCAAAATCAAAAACACAGCGCTGCACCAGCTACCAAGAAGGAGAAAAAATGACTGCTACTGCTGAACCCATGACATGGTACCACCCAGTTCTTTAGGGCACAACATTTGTTCTAACTTGATTTTGCTACTGTACACACCTAAATGATAATGTTGGCTTGGTTTTTAAGCACAAAGATAACTCATTTTTCTGTTTCCCAGAGCACACCCAGGTAGTCTGCTTCTTTCTGCAAACACATAGCACAGAGGAATCATGTAGCCTTTATTTATAACCTGATTATGGAACTAATTTCCCTTTTCTTGTACTTGTATTCCTAAGTTGTCACCTAACTGAAAATCTTTCTAAAGCAGGATTTCCCCTCTATTCAAAATCAGAAAAACATGTGATCTCAGAAAGAAAAAAATACTTTCTTAAAGCTTTAAAAAAGTATAAAAGGCAATCTACAGGTAAGATGAAGATTTTAAACACGTTTCTGTGAAAGCAAACTTTCACTTCATCAGGAGGAAAGCTGTAGTGAAGAAATTCACTGTAAGGGTGGTGAGGCACTGGAATGGGTTGCCCAGGGAAGTTGTGAATGCTCCATCGCTGGCAGTGTTCAAGGCCAGGTTGGACACAGCCTTGGGTGGCATGGTTTAGTGTGAGGTGTCCCTGCCCATGGCAAGGGGGTTGGAACTGGATGATCTTAAGGTCCTTTCCAACCCTAACTCTTCTATGATTCTATGAAACAAGTTTGCTCTGAGAAGCAGCACTGCCCCAGGGCAGCTCTGGTGATGATCTGAGGGAAAACCACAGGGTGTTTGGTTCCTTTCCCTGAGGAAAAAGAAGCCTTGGGCCTCCTGCTCTGCCCCTGCCCTTGCATTCAGTGCCTCCCCTCTCCCTCCCCTGCAGGCAAAGAAGCCAAAGAAAGGGAGGGAAAGATAATAACACCTTGGGTCACATCACTTCCCAGAACAGCAGCCTTGTTTATCTGAACGGAGAGCAATGGTAGCAGTGCCAAGGGGGGCAGAGGCACAATGAAGTGCCATTTATCCTCAGCTCCTTACACAACAATGCAGGAAAGTAATTTGATTAAAGGGGTAGCTCTGCACTTTATTGCTCTTGATTTCTTTCTTATTCATGAATCTGTGGATAAATTCAACCTACTTTTCAAGAGCATCAGAACAACCACAGGAGTATTTGAGAGCTAAGGCAGTAGTGGGATGTACCAGACATACAGCTTGAGCAGCCACAGCATTGCACTGATAGAGACTGAGTATAAACATGCCCTTTAAAGCCTGAAGGGAGGAGAAAAACTGATGTTTCTGTTTATGAAATTAATAGGTCCAAAAAGCATAGCATGCTGAGACATCAGGCTATTAGCAGGAGCCCTGCTGACAGACCACTTAGAGGAAAAAAACCAACAAAGCTGTGACAGCAGATTAGGTTAAGGAGTTGGAGCTTTTTGCTTTGTTTTTTTGAAGACGTATACAGGAAAGTCAGCAACCTATTTCAGTGATTGCTTCCTCCATGTCTAAAAATAACACACAACCCTGTACCTTTGTGGTCAGTCAAGAGCACAGGGCAAACGCCCAGGAGATGGAGGTGATACAGCACCCTTTCCATGGGGACACTACTACTCCAAACAGCTTGGTGGCAAGGGGCAGACAAATGGCTATGTGGATAAGCAATCCCTTAATATTTAGCTCTCCAGCACTCTAGGCTAAAGTTGTGACATTTATATGCACTTTATGGGGAGCTGCTGAGGTCTTTTTAAAAGTAATTGATCTGTTTATTAATAGACTTTTTCCACAGTAATTACCAGAATTTGGGGTAACTGCTTTTGCGTGAAGTAACAAAAATAAAATGAATATACATAACTGGTCACCAGATGTCACTGTCTTGTCATTCCAACATGGCCAGAAAAATATAAATCCATCAGCAGAAAACAGAGACATGCAAACAAAGAGTAGGAGAAAACCTGGAATATGAGGAGCCAGCCGCTTGTCAGCCAGCAGAACTGGAAGAAGACGTCATGGTTTACTTTAACAAGTTTGTCAACTCTGTTATCATCACTGACTTATTACATTAATTTCCTCCCCATTGGTAGATACCTTACAGTTGTAGAAACTCAGGATGATCAGTGATGCTGTGAGCATGCTTCTACTGAAACCAGACAGGTCTTTATGGTCAACATCACAGTAACCAGCTCAACTGGCTTTCTGAGGAACTTATTCTATTGCACATCTTTCAGGAAAATTCCAGTGCTGTAGTATGTATCTACAGTATGACATCTCTCAAAGTGATGCTAATATTGAGGCAATATCAGTAGCTCCTTGTCAAATAACACATCAGCATTAAAAATACTTCACAGCTTGCCCACTGCTTGACTCCCAGCTGCCACAGGAAGGGACAGCCAGGCTAGCACCTTGCCCTGGAGCAAGCTGTGGTTCACGAGATAGGCTGTTCTGGGCAAGGGCAGAACTTCCTGGGTTTTTAAACACTACTGCTTTCCATAAGAGGAATGTTCTAATGGTAGATTCAAATCCCCAGGAATGTGACTTTGAGCTCTTACGCATTCTTTGCACCATTTTGGAAAGTATTATATAATGATTTCAAAATGCACAGCGTGTAGTAAGGGAACAGAGCGGGACTGTTCGACTGCAATCAGTGGACTAGAAAGGTGAGTTGATAGCTACCTGTAGCTGCTCTTAGGTAATGTGGTCAAATTCACACTGAGGATTTTAAAAATATCTACTCAGGCAGCAGGTTCTTTGGGGAAACCAAACGGCCCTTTGCATTACAAGCAGCACGCACCTCAATCCTTTCTCACCTGCCCCACAAATTAAATGATTCCTTTTTTTGAGCTAAGAATACGACTTCTCCAAAACTGGCTTCCAAGTAGGGCTTCTCTCTATGCCAAGCGCTTTCGTAATACAGGGTAAAGCAGTCACTCTGATGAATACTTTGGAATCTGGACATGAAAGACAGAAGGAAAGGAGTTTTAATCTTTTTAGAAGAATGAAAAACTATAGCACAGAAAGACTAGTGCTCATGGTTCCACAAGGGGTCATAGATTAACAATTCTTTCCCATTTACAATTATTTTAAAGGATCTGTCCTTTATCAATTTTACTAAGATCATACTGCAACTCCTCATTAAAACCGACAAGCTTTAATGGGAATTCTGAGTCCAATAACATGCCATCCACTTTTAATATAGTCCTTTACATTTGCAAATCTCAGAATGACTGAAAGGAAAGTTGAAGATTTAAAATTAATTTTAAAATGGGGGGATTGGGACTTCTGACCGATTTGCCTACCATGACCTAGATAGACAACCAAGGGCAGAGCTGGGGATTGAATCCAATTTTCATTACTCTGTGTCTAGTGTTCTGCTCTGGCCAGCCTTGCTGACTAATAAGAGCATTATCTTCTGGAATAAGATTGAAATTTTATGGACTTGTAATGTTCCCATTCATAAAAATACTCTATAATCTTCCATAAAGATGGAACAATAAAATAAACTGTTGAAAATTTTCATGTAAGAACTGCATCTTACAGCTTAGGAGAATTATCTAATTGCAAATATTTTTTACACTTAAAAAAAACCCCACAAGAGGTATCCTACACAGCGAATGAATGATGGAATGTCTCTGCATATGTACTGTCAAAAGGGTGAAACAAATCCTTCCCAAATTCATCATGACGCACAACAGCTTAACCAGCACAATGAAAGAAGCAGCCTACCTCTAAATGAACTAACATGTTGTACACTTTCCCCAGAGTTACAAGGCATATGACAGCATTATCAGTCAACCTCTCTGAATGTCCTTCTCTCTCACTCCTTGCTTTGCTTTAGTGAAGTAAAGGAAACTGCAGACGCCTGAAGTGAACGAGAGGCTTGACAGCTTGTGCTTGGGAACACCCAGCTTAGCTTGATATAAGGTCAAGCGCTCTTAAAGTTGTACTACTAAGTTGTACAGTTGTACTACTAAGGACTGCTGCCTTTATCCATTTTCAGCGGCTTTAGTTGTCTCCTCAGTTGACAAATATCTGCACACACGTGTAATTAACTTGGAGACAGGGAGATTTTTCGATTTGATTATCAGGACAAGAAAGAAAGAAAAAAAATCTTCTGTTTATTATTCCAAATTTTGCCTTCAAGTACCATTAAGGCTACTTTGGAGTCAGGCACTGTAATTTTTAGCATAGCTGAAGACTGTTAACATTGGTCCTGTAAGTTTACTTAGTAATGCCCATGTGAAATGCTTGCTGACACTAATGAAGAGTTGCAGGTTAAGTCTTCTTGTTTTGGACATATAAAAGTCAAGTACTTTTATAAAGGTACTGCATGTCACTAGCACTCAGAGAAGCTACGATTGACTCAGATAGAAGCCTTCAATAAGCTGGGAAGGAGCTTATACTGTATATTAATTCAAGCTCTTATTCTGGAACAAAGTAAAAGCTTTCTGGCTTGTAGCTGTTACAGAAATGCACACAATTATTATTATTATTGTGACAGTTTTACCTCCATTAATGCTCAGGAAAAACCATCAATATTTGTAAAATGGGAAAGGCTGAAAAGCTAGAGAAAAATGTATTGAGCAATGATAAATTATGAGCAGAGAAAAGCCACCAAGCTTTTCTGATTGTAATTTTACATTCAGATCTCATAGTAACACCTAGAAGTTTCAATCCAGTTACACCCTCAGCATGATAGTCATTGTCCAGGAGTACAGCAAGTGACAGCTCCTGTCCCAAAGAGATCAGCATATTAATATCAAGTGATTTAGAAGATGCAGTAATTTACATTAAGCATAAAATTTGCCCTTAATGCAGCCAAGACCTATTCATTGATCTCCAAGGAATGAAATTCTGTGTTAGTATTTAGTTACGCATTCTCTATCAAATGCCTTTGTGAACTACGGATATTTATTTTGCATCACTAGAAGTAATTTCAGATGACCTACCTGATTTTCAGATAAAAAGCAAGTGCAGTAGAGTTTGTTTAAATAAACTCGCTGTGGATGAAAACGTTATTTTCTAATAGGAACAGTCAGAAAAAGGCAGTATTCATGAGGTCCTTAAAGTGGTCTTGCACATCTCAGTGCTAGACTGAAATCTAATAGAAAGCAACTTGACTGAACTAGATAATACAGAACCTTAACTTCAGAATCAAAATGGCTTAAAAAAGAGAGTAGCTGAGCAATGTGTGTGATGACAGAAGCACTCCATTACCTTTTCAATTGGAGTCACAAAGAGAACAATAAACACATTAAGCGCAAATGCCTTAGATGATGTTGAATCTTACTGGTAGGGTTTTTAACAGGGCTTAGTGTTTGTCTCCTCTCCCACTGGGGCTAACAACATCTCACCGTTATCAATGGGTATAAATACACCCTACTGGGGAGTTAATGGGGACAGAAGTGTCTTGACCCACCAAAAAAAAAAAAACCAAAAAAAACCAAACCCCAAACTGGAAAAACACACCTAAAAAGTACTGAAACTTGTAGAATCCCTTGCAGAAGATGCATGCACTGCAATGGATGTAACCACTGCATCCTTTCCAAGCCTGTGGGTACAGGGAAAGTACTTTGTCCCTTTGTGGATTAAGCAGTGATGCCAGCCTCAGGTCTCAAGCTTTTCAGGGACCCACTCTTCAACCTCAGCATTTCCCACCCTCTTCAGAAGTTTAGGGAACCACTGGCTCTCAAAGTTGTTTATGAGTGTGGGAATTAAAAGGATTGGGGTAGACAAGAAATCATGCTGGCACCTCAGTTCAGTACAGGGAAGTCCTCAGTTCAGCAGTACTTTAGAACTTGCTTAAATATTTTGCTATCCTGGGGAAAAAGTAAAACACAAGGCTGAAGGTGTCATTCTGCATCAAAAGGTCAAACTCTCTCCTGTCGTAAGCATCACGTCCATGAATCCTCTCCATAGGGGTACTGAGGCTGGTCTTGAAAAGAAGTTGGGCTCTCTTCCCTTAGCCCCTTATTCTGACGAAAGGCTGCTGCTGCTCCTCAGTGATGCTGTGGAGGAGAACCTGCTTCTAAACTGCCAGTCTGAAAGTATTAATGCTGTGTCTATATTTATTCTTGTATTGCTATAATCCTTCTCTCTCCCTTCATTTTCATTTATATACAGCAGTGATGTTCCTATTCAGACTTCACTCTATGAGAATGAATGAGAAAGCCTCTAGCTTCCTCCTGCATGATCAACTTTCCATTCTCCTAATTATATGAGTAATCTGCTGCTGCTGCTTTTCTGATTTTAACTCATCTTTCTTGAGCATAAATGAACAGAACTGCAAACCTAAGCAAAAGGAAGCCATGTCAACACTTTGTTCAGTACCTTAAAGCTTCCCCTCCTTGTCAGGAATTTGACTCTATTACATATTAAGTTTTAATGTACTTATTCTGCATCATCTGCATGATGCTGCAAAGTACCAAGCTCCTTTTAAAGCAGAAGGCAGAAATTAGTACTTCCAGGAAGATCCAGATGGAGCAATTGGATCCAGTGTGCACTATGTGTTCACTTTAACTCTGCTTCTCTCAAAAAACCCTCCCAAATTAATGAAACATACAACATAAAAGGAAAGGGAGGGCAGAGTGTGAATTCTGCTGTCATTTAAAAGTACTTCTGAAGAACACGGGCTAAAATGTCATAATATTTTCTTTAACACCATTAAACACTCTATGAATTCAATCAACATAGTCACAGTAATTACATAATTAAAACTCAGACTGAAATAGTGTAATTGCTGTTTTATGGTCATCATTACATAATGAATGGTTTTATAGCAATCTCAGCTAACTCTGGGTTTGGGTAATTTTAAGAAGTTGTTGATTTCCACAGTACCACTCATGACTTGATCTAGATTACTTAAAAAATAAAGGAACTCTTAAAAACATTGGCTGTGGCTTCTACTTTTAAAAGACGTGAAAGGACGCTCCTTTTGAAAGGGTTCAATAAAAGCTTAAACCCCAGAAAAGGAAAAGTGGATTTTTTTAGAGGCATAAACAGCCAGCTTCCAGCTGATTAATAGAAATGTTCAGCTCAGAGAGATTTTTCATGAAGACAATAAGCCCCAGAAAATATCCATTTACGGGCAATATATAACTTAAGTTAAATCAGCAGCTCAATCATGGAGTCTCTGCCTCCCACACACCAGATTATGTGCTCTGCATCTCAAGATCTGAAGCACAAAAGAGACAGCCTAAGGAAGATAAGGGGAAAAAAAAAAGGATTTGTGTGCTTATTGTGCCTCTCAAATATTGGTTCAGCTTGAGAGGCTCTCTGTCCTAGTGCTGCCTCTTTCAGCTACCTAGGAAATGCTCTGCAACTCAAGTCTTTCCTTCTAGTTCCCTCCTGTCCCTGTGCTATGCCGACCAAGCACCTCAAAAGTGGTGGAGAACTGGATGGCATTACGCCTCATTCCTATTTTGTGGGAGTTGCTATGGGGCCTGTTAATCCCTGCAATTTTAGGAATGTTTTGCTTAAGAATAGTATAAAGAGCTCTGAGATTAATGGCAGCAATCAAGCAATGCATATAATTCCTTATGACAGCATTTCTGGGCATCACAACAGAAAACAAACCAGGCAACCTACTGACACTTCTTATTAGACCCCGTACAACCACAATTGCACAAATATTCCTATGTTATACAGCAATGAGTCTAAAATTGTTGCTTGTGGAGATGAACTAGAACTAATGAAGCAAACTGCTGCATGCACGTATAACACCAAGCACAAGATCACATTGCAGGCTACAAGTCTGAGAAAGTAACCAAGTTCTGGACAGGTTAACTGACACAGTTTTTATCAGTCCTTAGGCCTAGGTAGGTTAAGATATGCCTACATGAGCTTAGATCAGACCTTTAACTGATGAGCAAATGTATTTTTGGATTATCTCTTTCACTACTACCAAAAAAATAATACCTAAGGTTGCTTGAAAATCTCATCTACTCCCATTTCATATACCACAGAATATCCTGGTGTCAGTGTTTGCTTCTTCCTTGCCAAGGAGAGTAAAACTACAGACATGTCAACCAAAAACCAAAAAAAGCAGCTGTATATTAGAGAACATGTTACTAACAGAAGCTGAACTCAAAGAATATTTATAATGCAAGAGTACTCAATACTGCAGTACTGAGATTAGCATGAATCATTCAAATTATTTCTCAAATTTGTTGGTAACTTAATAATAATCAGGAAAAAAACAGTTCCCTTTATATACTCCAGTAGGTAACAGGAAGAAGTACCACATTTGGGCAATAACAGCGAACTAATATTCTCCTGGTGAGCTAGAACAAATTGCATCTTACAGTGTGCAGATATTGGGGAAAATGGAGTTACTTCTTCAACAGCACCTGCGTGTCTAGGAGGTTGCATGTATCCTGTTCTTCAAATAAACCATTAAAGCTTCCTCTAAGTACATTTTCAGTGTTACTGAAGGAAAGTTTGCCTTGAAGCAGTGGGTGGTAAATGCTTATTTATGACTGTAAGCTAAGGGTGCTATCATCTTCAGAGCATGAGACCTTTACAGTAAAACAAGCTGATTAAGGTTAATGAGTCAATTAATTTTGCACCTGGTATCATGACTAGTGGGTAACATCCTGCACTTTTTGTCCTAGGAAAGTATATAACAACCCAAGACCAAGAACAGAGTTATTTGACTTAGAAAAAGATACCACCATCCCTGCATCTCACAAGCCTTGAATGAGATCAAAGACAATTAAATACTCAGACAGTTGTTTTTCACCAGTGTTACAACTTACATATTTTTTTCTCCCAAAGCATCATCAAGACGTAAAGTGTGTGTGCCATATCTGAAGTACTTACTGAATTGATAATGTCATGCTCATGACTTGTTCATGGTTGCAGTGAGCATTTTCATTGTATCTGGCACCTGTGCAATTCACCCAGCCCTCAGCCTGTATTTTCTACTATAACTACAGTTAAAAAAATATCAATATCAAAAGATTACAGTCTACAGGACTAACTGAATCAATACAACAGCTTAAATTTGATTTGTATTGAATACACATTCAATTTCATGGGTAGTGGAAGCCCTACATTCTTGCTTCATTCACTCTTTTATTACCTAAAGTCACGATATTTGATGGATATTCATTCATGAGTGAACTTTTGGCCCTTTGGCAAAGAATGAGATAAATGTCTACATGCTTCTTGTATTCAAAGCATTATTTTTGCAACTCTTATTTCTAAACACACTGAGTAAAGAGGTCTTAGCAGTTATTTTATCTGAAGCATGATCATGCAAATAACATCAGGAGGTTTCACGTTCAGCCCTAAATGGAATTCTAGTCAAATCTGCTTCATCTCATTGCCAGTAACATACATTAAATCTGGGCTCTCATATTTAAGCTTGGCTTTTACTATCTCATCCATTATAGACAGTTGCCTCTTGTCTCAAGTTATTTTAAAGGGTATTAGAAGAGTAAGGCTTTAGATTCATATTTAAAAGACAATCCTGCTCATGTCAAGATTAACCTTTGTACTTCATCCTATCGAACTGTGCATTAGCCTTCAGAACAGGCTAGTTCTCCCCATGCTAATGCTGCCTACCTAACAAGAGAGTTGACAAACAGAAATATTAGTGAATCAACAAACAATTACCTCACGCAAAAGTTTGTCCTTTCCTTATCCCATAAATCTGATATGGAGGCTCTCAGATTTCTTTGCCTTGGACTCTTCTTCTAAATTTATAGTGCATTTCCCCCTTTCTACAGTCAGATTCACCTCACAATGTACAACATAGTTCTTTGTTCCTTTTTAAAAGAAAGTAGGGGGAGGGATGGGAACCCCGCAACCCAAACCCAATATACTTCTTGCAAAGACCCCAAATTCTCCAGTTACCTGACTCATTTCACGTTTTCTGATATAGTTGCACTAGAAGTTATTTGCAAGACCAAGTTCATAGCCGCTGAGAGTACAATGGAGTTCAGGCATCCTTTTCCCAGCCCACAGGATCAGGTGGTGTTCTGCAGCCAAAGACAGCAGAGAGGTAAGGTGAAAACTAAAGTATCACATTCCACGTTTGAACTCCTCACCAAGAGGTTCTTCTCAATTCTCACAGTTATGAAAACAGATTTAAAATAAAAATCCCACACATACAGCGTTTTAAGCCTGTGGTAAACATGATGTAGCTCAAGTTCCATGACTAAGTTTGGCTATGAAGAGACGCAGCAGAAGAAACGAAGGAAGCTGTTTAGAACCTGAGCGCTTAGTGCACAGCAGGCAGCTGTAAGGATCTGTACTCAGCTATTTTTTTGTTCCTTTTTTGGACTGTGAACAGTATCTTAATTTATGCCAAAACAATCTGGCTGGAACCATTCATTCATCTCACTTCTCAGGTCCATAAACATCCACTCCTCCTCTGGATTTGATATTCTGCTTTTTGTTTTCTTTCCTGCCTGCACAAGGTAGAAACAAAGACTCTTGCATAGTAAGCAGCAAGAGATTTCTGCAGGGACATTATCATTCAGTGTCTTTATGTGCTCCTATTCAAATGTGAACACATTGGTGTGTCTTTCCAGAAATCTTCATACCTTTTCTAGCAGTTAATAGCTTACTTTGGAAGCAGAGGTACTCTAAATAGTGGAAGCCAAAAAGTACATTATTGAATTCATCTAAGAGAAGCATGCTGTTAAATAATAATATGTAGACTAATTAATGTAAATGCAATGGTGAGAACATGCTGACATTGTTGAAGTTAATGATCCAGCTGCATTATAATTTCCACCACTGTAATATCGAGAAAACCAAAGAAATTGGCTTTCTGCATCCTGGAACAGCATTTTCACTAGGCATCTGGCAGAGACAGTCATACAGCCTTTCTATACTTCAGTTAAGACCGCTGTTTGATTTTTATCATGGAATTTGGGCCAACAGTTGAGCTTTAAGTACAGCCTTGAGCAAAATGTGACACGAAGGTTGTGCTATGCAGAAATAGGTTCCAAAGACCTGTGATTCAACAACACAGCTCCCAGAGTCCCAGTTCTCAGTCCCAGTTTTCCAATTGCTCACTTCTTTCCTTGTTGGCTGATCTGCCCTGCTGGCTCCAGTAAATTTTAATGCCCTACCTGATGAGTCAGGAGTAGCTGTTACCTCATTGAGATGGTGAATACAGCATGTGACACATTTCCATGCCTCATCCCCTCTCATGTATGCATTAGCTATTTGCTAGGAAAGGGATTTTAAGAAATATAGAGCTTTGGCCAAAGGCCAGTAGGGTCTAGATGGAACTTATGCTGTCACACAATACAAAACTATCATAGAATCACAGAATAGATAGTGTTGGGAAGGACCTTAAGACCATCTAGTTCCCGCTCTTATTACTTCATTCTATTGAAGCAAATAATCCCAGTGTGACTGCTCAAATGTTTTAAATACAAGTATATGACCAAAATGGCCTACTTTATCAAGGAGCTAAACTCAGGCTACATTTCAACCATGTTCAAGTCTGTTAAATTCAATGGAGTGTCACTGTTTTACAGGGGTGCAGATGGCAGTGTATGGCAGACATTTCTTGGCATAAATTTATAACTTCCAAAAGTATCTAGGCATCTTCACCTGCAACTAAGAGATGCCCAAATGTGGGCACTGAAATCAGTAAGTCAACACATAAGAGCTTTTAAAGACTCACAGAAACTTGACATCTGGAGTCTAAACTCCTCAAGATCTTTGATAACTATCCTGTAACAACCTATGCCTTTATGTCTAATCACATGTTTTGCCTGTTAGACAAAATAAGAGATGAGCTTTAAGTTTACCAAGGAGTTGTTCTGTTGAATAAATACTGTCTTTGATGTGTAATTACTTTTTGCCTCAAACTGCTCTTCAGTAAGGTCTGAAGCATGGGCACTTCTAGACCTTTTGTGTACATGTGGCAACGGAGGCTTCTGAAAAATCCAAAATTTGCATCAGCAACACACAATGCTCTCAAAGAAAATGAATAAAAGAATATGGTGCTCTAAATGGCCTAAAGGACAGAATAGCCAGTGACGGGGTTCTGGTTCATTTCAGCAAGACTATTTTTGTTGCTAATTTGAAGGGTTCAGAATGAGGGGTGATACTTTATGAGCTGCACAAAACCACAATTACATGGGTCATATTTCACAAGTCAGAAATCGTTACTGTTTTATTTAAGGAGGATTTGTCTACAACCTTGATTCATAAATGCATTTGGCCACCAAAGGACTTCTTTCACAGTGAAAATGAAGCTCATACATTCTGGTCCCTGCCTCAAGCACTGCTGCTGTATATTCCTTTTCTACTCCAGTGTGATTCATTTTACAATTTCCAAACTACCTTCCAGCTACAAGTCCTGCAAAGGGACTGCTACTTAGAAAGAATAAAAAATGGCAACAGCTGCCCATCTTGTCTAAAGCCACTCAGTCACAACACTTCCTTGAAATCCCAGCAACAGGGATTGCATTGGCTAAGTGAGAGATTTGGCAACATTGCAGGCAGACCAAAAGAACATGGCTTTTTCTATGACCAGATAATTACTGATTATATTAAGATTATGAAGATTGAAGATTATATTCTAGAGACAGATTTTCTGGAGATCTCAGCTCCCCTTTAAATTCCAAAATAAACTGCAGATTCTAAAAGATACACTCATTGCTGGAAAAATACCAAATACAAGATAGAGCACAACAATAAAACCACACTTTAGGAGAAAATGGAATAGTCACTATCTGTATTTTTCTCTTTTTTCCCTACCTGTCGCTTGTGTTTTCATCAACAAAGTGTGTCAGCCAAATAGACAAAGGCCTATTAGTCAGTGACCTTCACGGGCAGCCCAGCACTGTTGTTGAAAACCCCTGTCAGAAACAGAGGGATCAAAAGTACACCTCATGCCATGCAATCCAGCCTTTCCAGAGAGTCTACTCCAGTTCAGAAAAACAGAACTTCCAAAATTTCTGGTAAAAAACCCCAACAATATTTGGAAATGATGCTGTGTCATGCCCACTTCTCATGAGCTGGATGCCTATTGCACATGGGGCATCGCACCCAGGAACTCTGGTGATACATCACAGTAATTTGATACAGGAAAATAATTTCATGTTACCTGGATATGAAGCACAGCTGCTGGAGGGGCTTGGAAATGCACAGCACTCAGGATGTTATATCTGCACATGGGATTTATATTTATGCGTCTTTTCAGCTGAAAGGTTAAAAGGAAAAGAAGAAAAACTTTTTATCTGTTAGTCAACTCAGCTACACACATGCGTTATGCATATGAACAGATGATAAATGGTAAATATATTTACCCTAGGGAATTACTCTACATAACAAAGCAAACAGAGGCCTAGTTTCCATTTCATGCAACTTTCACAAAGACAGAGAAAAACTGCTGAATTCCTTAGATAATACAAATAAAGGGGGGACAAAAAAAAAGGAGGGAAGTATCCAGTATGTGTGCAAACACCTTTACAGATATAGGTAATTTTCTACACAGTGCAGAGTTACCATGGTGATGGGCATGAATCAGATTAGATAATTTCTCTGCTCAAGAAACCCTTCTATTGAAGCCTTTGGCAGGTTTTCCAGTTGATCTGCAGCGTTAGGTCCATGTTTATTATTCTTTCCTCTGCAGAACAAATGGTATGAAAGGTTAAGTGGCAACATTTGCACACAATAAGATTATCTAAAGGAAAGACAAGGAGGCAGTTAAGACATTAGTTACAGACGATCAAAAGCTTACTGTAACCAAAAGACAAACACCTATTTCAACAGAGCTCCATGAAAATACAGAAAACCTACACAAGGAAAAAAAGCCAACAAAAGCAGAGAAAAGAGCAGATGAAATCCCTTTGATGTATCAATATGACTAGGTAATTGCAGATCTTGATAATGGACATCTTCAGAGCCTCAAAGTGCCTTTCCTAAATTAGCAAGCTGCCTGCTTTACAAGCTGCCTACACAGCATCCTTACAGGGATTAAGGGAGACCAAGCTCATTGTACACTGAGCAGAAATTGTCCTTTACATGAGAAGCGGAAGGGAAAGGCTGTAGAGCATGCAGGAACAGACTTAAGTGGCTCCCTCCTCTGAAACATGCCACTCAACAACACACATAAATCCTTTGTTTTCCGCATAGAAGCAGCTGTGGCAGTGTAGCATAATGGGGAAGGTCTTGGGACCCTCATTTACCTTCTGCTCCCTTGTCCGGACATGCTCTTGGATGTAACCATGTAAGGAATTCCTTCTGTCAGCATGGTAGCTAGCATGTCCTTAGCCTACTCAAATTATAAGGTAAAATGTACTGGTTTGAATTGCAATTATTCTACTATGAAGAAATAAAAGGACTTTCCCAAAATCATACAAAGCAGGAGGAGCTGTATGTTGCTCTGAGGCCCATGTCTACATCATTTCAACACTGTAAACTTCAAGATGCTTGAGCCATCTGTCCAACTTCTCAGTTCTGTTACCTACAGAAACCTGAACAATTATGTATCTTACTGGAATAGCAGCTCAATTCTTAGCTAACAAACCATTCTCCATTTCTGAAAGCCACAGGAAAGTCGTTCCAGAGAGATGAACAGGGAGTTCATAAGACCAGAAAGATTTTATTTCAATTTGAAGTCTACAATGGACGTTATGACAGTTCTACTTTATTCCAGAAACAAAGGCTCATCATCATTTTGATGCTCTCAGCGGAGTGCATGTGCAAAGAACCTTTGGCTGATTATACAGCAGCTAATTGGAGGATGCCAACACATCACAGCATTTCTCTGGGGATTTTTTAAGCTGACCCTTTCTTGCCTCTTTTGATCTCTTAAAAGCTAGTGTCACAGGAGCCCTTACTGGAGTGTCACTGTGTACTGCTTCCAGCAGTCTGGAAGTGCATTCCCATGGTAACACTTCAAACCCTGATGGCTACATAATTTCAGCACAGTAAGCTTAATATCAGATGCCTGAGCCATCTGTCCAGCTCCTCAATTAACGTCGTTAGCTACTGAAACTTGAGCAATTACAGGTACTATTGAAATCACACTGCAATCAAGGAACATATCCACAACACAAAAGCAGGACAGAGGAAACCCTAAAGCCACACCGAAATGGAGCTAGTATGAGTGAAAAGAGAAGGCGGGGCACTTCATCCAGAATTTAATGCAAATTAGAACTTAATCTGGCCCATAATTTCTATCTTGAGTCTTCATTTTGACTGTGGAACAGTTTGAATCCTGTTCTCGTTAATGGAAATGGCTGTGTGGCACAAGGGAACAGAAAAACAACCTCAGCACTTGTCTCCTCTATGAACAAACTCAAGAGAAACACCTTGAGACTGAGACGGAAACAGTAGCCTCGAGCTAGTCCATGAGAAGGAAGAGGTCCTTTTCTGCTTGGTTTGGGTTTCAGCTAAATACTGTGCATCATCAGAATTCATTAAAAACCTGGTAGATAGACTAATTCTGACCACAAACAAATCCTGGAAACTGGATCACATCCTGTGGAGGCTCCCTATGCACGGTCTGCAGATACAGGTACAAATCATTAGGTTAAAGCAGGTACACAGAGGCCCTGAAGGGACAGCAAGCAATTTCCTTACACACAGGGAATCTCAGAGAGACTGAAAGCCACACCACATGCAGGCAGCAGGCCCAGACGTAGTGACATGCAGGGAATCTGAAACAGAACATGCAGGAAAAGACAGTGTGGGAAGGGGCAGTGTTGAGATGGCAGCCCCTGGGCACATGTGGCTTAGCTACTGTCTACAGGGCAGCTGTCCCGCTGTTTTGCTTGAGGGCTGGGAAAAAGGTCTCATCTCACCTGCCTATAGATGGGTAAACTCGAGAGTCTTCAACTAGTTATCTACAACATCTTAATAGTCCTTAGAGAGACATAGGAATTTCTACAGCATGACTTGCATAGCACTTTAGACATTTACTACACAATAAGACAAATCATTCTCTATTTCTCTCCATGGACTATAAAAGGACTCTATATGTCCAGCTAAGCTGGAGATGTCTGTCCTGCAGATGTCTAAATTAAAGCAGCAGAGTCCTACCTTGGAGTGCTCTGATGGCTGCAGTATGAGAAAGAACTGTTAGTTTAGAGGAGCCCACTGCTGATACCCATCCATCACAATACTAAGGAAACAAATGATGTTTCCTACTACAGCTACAAGGTCTGCCCTGCTAAGTCCTTACAAAGGAGTTTGTCCAGTCTGAAACAGCAGCCTGATGTCAGAGCCTCCTTCTTGTTTGCAGCAAGAGAAATTCTGTTCCCAGTGATAAAAAAACTGCATGAAATTTAAAAGAAAGACAGCAAACAAGAAAGCATGTGTCAAAAGACATAATGGTCACACACCTCAGCAAAAGAAAGGCAAGGCACAAATGAAGATACTTGTAGCAGTTTGTTCCCCTCGCAGCAAGCGCGGCTGCACAGCATTTCATCTTTCGGCTCACCCTAGTGTTGATATTTAAGTGCTACTGTCAGCCACCGGTATTTCAGTTAGTGGTTCTATTTCTTGGAAAGAATCCGTTAAGGGAAGCAGTAATGCCCATAGTTACTCCTCCCATATGGCTTTTTTTTTTGCATCCTCACATTCCCATAGATCACTTTGCACAAGAGCTGGAGGGTGACTCCTCTACCAGCAGTCACTTCCCAGGCTTCCACACAGGCCACCTCAGCCTGCAGCACAAATAGCCTTTCCAGTCCTCCCTCTGTTTTGTAGCTTGCGACATCCCCTCCACCTGGATGGAAACCCAGAAATCACAAATACCACTTGTGCTTAAACAAATTGGCCATGAGTATTTCTGTCCACAGAAACCAGACCTTTGTCAGCCTCTGCAGGAGGCAGAGAAATGGTTACAACAAGGTTGACTCCAATTCAGATTTTGGTGCCTGAACAGTTCTCTCCTAGATGTTTATCTATTTACAGGTGTTATTCTATTTCCTGAAGAAGAGCATTATCATGGAGTAAATCCTATTTCTCCTTAGAGGGACACAGGGTATTTTGACAACATCCCTCATGCTCCTTACAGTGTCACGATGCTCTTCTGTGTTTTTGCTGCAGACTATTGTCTGCCCCTTCTTAAAAGGGACATTTTTCTAACTAGAGCTATTCACAGGACAACATTCATTTTCTCCTTATTTTGCATGAATGTATTGATTGGACCACAGCTACAACCGATGATGTGATTTTTGCTGCTTCTGCATTCAGGTACTTGAAATAATGTTGCCATGTAATGCAAAGCTATTAACTACAGCCTAATACCTACCAGTCAGTGATGTGTGATAGAAAACCAGGTAACTATCCCAAAGGGAAAACGCAAAACATGTAAATATAGTTTAGTGATTCAAATAATTATAATTGTTTTTGATAACATTCAAATGCAACATTCAGATTATGAATGTTAATTCTCCATACCCACTCATCCATTGGTTTTTCAGTTATTATAAATCCCAGCTATGACAAGGTTCTTTGTATGGCTTAACAGTAAAGGAGCCATATGTGCCAGACTGACCTTTTGTCACATTCTAGTCATGAACTGATGCCTAAAAATAGCCTCCAAAATCATGATATGCTAATACAAGACTGTCTACCTTCTTGGAATCAGAAATATGTCCCACATTTTAATCCTGTGTATCATTAATATTGGGAACTCTGCTATTAAAAACTAAAGACTAGCTCTGGCACATTTTTGCAGATCTTGTGGAAGTGACTTGGCTGAAGCTACTCTTCAAATTTGCTGGCTGAAACTGCAGTACTGCAATACTTCTAGCTCCTGCCAGCAACATCAGCCACATATGTTTCTAACGAAGAGAGACTACTTAGATCAAAAACCTGAGTAAGGTTTGGGTTCACTTGCCTGCTCACAGGCTTGACTTTGCCTCTGAGTGCTTCCTGCGATTGCTTCTTTCCCTGGGAGAGATCTGTGGTGCTCCCCAAGGACACAAAAGGCCTGAGCTGCTGTATCCTGCAAATCAGTTATGATTCTCCTGGGTCTAGAGGCATAGATGAATGAATAATTAACACACTGTCTTTTAAATCCAAACATATTTACAAGGGAGAGGGGTTTGCTGGTGGTGGTGTTGATTTTTTAGAGTTTGGTTGTTTGTTGGGTTTTTTTAATAATCAATACACTAAGTGACAATCACACAATCAGCAACTGCTACTAAACTATGAACATAACATAAATTAAGGCTACAATACTTCCCTGTGAAGGTCTATAGCCACCCAGGGTCTCAACTTCTCATTTATTTCTCAGCAGTCTGTTATTAAATCAGACAAACATATGCACACATTAAACACTTCAGTGACTCAGAATATGCAGCACATGCATATTATATCATTATGAAGAAGTCCACAGGTTTTTAGTTGCAGCACATTAACAGAGGGCAGAGTTGTGTTTCACTCTTCCACTGACACACAGCACAAAAGGAAGCATACAGTTAGGCCAGTGATTTCAGGTTTCAAACTAGCTCATTCTGTACCATAAAAATCTAGAAATACTTATTGTGATTGGTAGCACTTCACAGTTCAAGTTCCACTGTTCAAATTTTTAAAACTGCTCTAATGCTTCTATAATTTGCACAGTTTTGTGACCTAAGAGAAAGCCTCATGTAATTTACTGAGTCTCCAAGTAGAGTATTTTATGAAAATATTAACTTTCCTTTTTAAAGAAATGAAAGGAAAGATGAAAGTTTTCAATTAGCAAAATATGTGTCCCGAAGGTCCAAGTAAAAGAGAATTATTCATTTTAAGATTTTCTGATTTTAATCCAGTTGTAGACCTTAATCATAAACTCAGAACTCTTGGGATTGCCATTCCCACTCCAGTGTCTGTCTCTTGCGGAAACAGGAAGCCTTTCCAGAGAGGCACAGACACTGCTTCAGTACCAAGCCATGACCTGAAAAATTATTTTATGCTACTCACCTGTACAAGAGGGTGCAGCAAAAATGTTGTTTCCCATATTCCTAATTAGACTGGGCCTTTAAGTATGATGGTAAGCATGGAAAACAGCAGCCCCCTGAAGATAAACAAATACACAACACATTACCACTTCCTATACCTTTACTAGTACCTCCTCATACATACAGCATAGATTACTGTTCTTCTCTATCTACCTATCTGACCCTTGCTATCTTTTTCAGAACCTCCCTATGTGGGCCAAATGAGGAAAGAAAAAAAGACTGAAACCCAGAAGCTGTATAAATACACTGACACCACTGGCCCTACATGTAGGGGACATCCATCATATTCATCACCTCAGTAAAACTGCTGGTGTGGACAGAATACAGATCCTGTTATTGCAGAAGAGGTATCTGAGCACCTGTGTGCATACCAGCCATCTGGGGTCATAATCAGAGGATAAGTAAGACCCTTTCAAGTGTAATGCTGGTTGTACTGTACTGAATTTGCTAATAAAACCCTTCCATGCCTGAAAGCCACAGAACCTAAGAAAATGTGATTGCAAGAGGAGCTATAGTGTGAACTGATTTATAATGAGTGTGCACTCATGAAGTGAAAATGGCAAGGCAAGAGTTAACACAAGACTGGATAAAGTCATTATGAGCCCTAAGCAAAATGTTAAAATAAGGGCATCTAAATTCCATTGCAAATCCAATAGGCTGCATGCTGGAAGCAAAGAAATGAGATGAACAAGGGCTCATCTACATTAGAAAGTTTTACTGCTTTAATTAATCCAAAACCATAATTAAAGCTGTGAAATCTTTCTAGTGTGGATGCAATTTTACTGGTTAAATGAACAAGCACTTGGAGCTTACTATGGTTCAGATATATCACCTACCACCTAACTGTACCGTGCTCTGGCATATTTTAATATACCTAAGTTTTCTTCCACAGATGGTTCTGACTATGAATGTAAACTTCATATAGAAGCATTTATCTTGTTTATCTCCATGGGTGCAGGACTAGACCAAGGAAGTGCTCTGGAGATGGCCAGATTCAATCAGACTGGTCCACCAGTGACATGTGCTGCGTACTGTAGTTCTTGAAACGGTTGTCCTATGGTTCAAGAATTAAATTGTAGTTAAATGCTTTCCCCAGTTCTACTCCAGGCTTACCAGCTGGGAAAAAGCTTAGTTTCTTCAGAGTAGCCAGCATGCGGCTATGGTTTTGCGCTGGAAGCAGAGTTAACAGCCCAGGAATGTTTTCATTACTGCTGAGCAGCGCTTACACAGAGCCAAGGCCTTTTCTAGTGGGCATACGAAGTTAGCCTACCACTTGGCATTATTTCCACCTACAGATTAAGAACAATTTGTCAATAAATAATTGATTAAAAATCACTGTATTAATCACCATCCATTGTGCACTCTGAAATCAATGCAAGACTTAGCATGAAGTGGCATTATGGCCTGCCTTGATACAAGCATGAATGTGGCAAATCTCACTGTACATTTTAAACCACCCAAGGAATCAAGACTCCTCCAAAACTGAGCAGCCCAAGACGAAAGGAAATGCAGAACAGTGCTGAAATCATGCAAGTCCTTTGGTGATCAAGAGGGAAAACGCATTATTATTTACAATCTTCACAGCTGTGCTGAAGTTATGGCTATTGTAACTCAAGGGCCACTTCCTCTCACTCAACATGAACTTGTGCACTGAATTACTTTTAGGAGCAATGTGAATTAAGCATAAAGCTAACATAACTGGAATTTCAATCGTTATTTAGCTGCTTTTCCCCCCTGCCCCAGAGTCTGAAACTCAATGCACAAATTTGCAATAGCAGAATTGGCAATGCAATAGTGGAAAAACTGAAAGAGTTTTAATAAATTATTCTGAAAGATATTAGATAGAAGACAATTCCCAATTCTTTTGAACTCCATCAGAGAACTCTCATTTAATTTTCTGGGAATACACTTTGTCCCTAATCACTTACAAAATGAGATTAAACTTCTGGTTTCACAGTACACCTATGAAAATCTGCAGAATCATGTAACACAGCTTCACAAAGAAGGGAAAGCTGTCTACGTAGCTTTATGAAACAGTTCCTTAGACTGCCACCTTCAACATGAGCCAGCTTATTCTGTCATTCATAAATTAAAATGCCTTAAGTCAGAAGCAATTTCTTGAACTTGCCTTGAATCTGTGGGCTTTCCACATTTAAAGGTTTTTTAGCATGCATTTAAAATTGAAGAGCGAGCATGAGCAGCTATCATTTCTGTAAGACCGTAATAAAGGTCAAACATTTGTTAGATTGAGAGTGACATTAATACTTTCTGAATTCTTATTAGAGTAGGTCCATCACGGTATCATTTTCTTGGAGTGTAATAGGTCAGCTGTTGAATTTATCACCACGTCTGCCTCTATTTTCCTACTTTCAAGGCAGGACCGAAGAATAGAAGGAAATCAAAAAAATATACATCTCAAAAGCACCAACTTGACAGCTTTAGTCCCAAGATCAAGTATGTGGTAACCCATTACCTAGAAATCCTAGGACTGATTCTTCATGGTGCACTGACCTAAAGAAATTGAACTCAAGTATAGGACTGCAGAAACAATTTGTATTCTTACGTAACTCCTGACTCCAGAAATGTAAATGACTTAACTCAAACGATGTGAAAGACTAGATTTCAGCTAGGGCTGACTTCTTAGTTCACAGAATTAAAGAATCACCTTCATGCTAGGCATGATAACCTGTCCTTAGATTCAAAAAGGTTGCAAAGAGGAGGTATGCTTTCAATTCCTGGTCTGAACCAGCTCAGCATGACATAATGAGTAACAGGCAGAAACCTGGCTCCATTTCACCTTCTCATTTACTAATTAGAAAGATGCAGTTGGAGCAGAGGGCAGGTACCTCGCCCCCATACCCTGCACACACTGGAATACTTATATTAGACCTGACACTTACCATTTACTTGATAAATACTCAGTGAATGCTGTGGCAGGGATCAGGTGTCAGCTAAACCACCGTATACCATTCAAAAGCACAATCTATTCCTCCTCCTCCCTCCCAAGAGTGACCAATAGCTCACATAAATCAGTGTAACTATTCACAGGAGACATACTACAGCTACTGTGATAGTCAGGCATCTCAAACCACCATAATATTTGGTCAGTAAATTAGTATATACTTTTAAAAAATATTTACAATGAGAGAAAAAAGCAATAAAATGAAATACAGTGAAAAGAAAGATGTATTTTACCTAACACAGTCACACTTCTGGTTCTAAATGTCAATGAAAGCTAGCCAAGTTACTTGTGTTTTATGTATTTGTGCATGTTGGTTTAAGAAGAACATAAAGTTATGTAAGTGGACAATACATTATTTTAGCTGCAGAAGGCAAGTCAAGTGAGGAAAAAAAAAGAAAATGGAAGAAACTATTCCTGCGTGGCTTGTCATTCAGAAGTAACTGCACCTCTTTTCAAAGCAGGCCAAGACACAGAAAAGTTTATAAGAAGGGGGTGCGGGGTAAGGAGGACAGGGAGAAAGAGGGTGAACCAAACATTGTAAGAAACAAGGACTAAAAATTTGATGCCAGTGTAGCCAGCGAAAACCAGGAATAATTTCCATTTCAAAAGAAACTTCTCCAGTTTTACACACATGCTAATTCAGTGAAGTCTGAGCCATTGACTTGAAAGCTAAAAAATACAGTAGTGAACACAGCCAGGATTCACAGAAAAAAAAAAACCACATGTTATTTAAACAGGGTTCTCTCTTCTGTCAGGCTGTTTGATAAACAGAAGTACACTGCTCTGCCCCAAAATCATCGTTCTAATCACTTCAGTGGAACAATACTGATTTTTACCAAGTGAAACAGAGATAACGTTCTTGTCTGCCACAGAAGCAAACAAAGCTCCTTCCTCTGGATGGCCACGTCCAAACCAAGGTACCGATTCTGGCATCTCAGATTCCACCATGAATACAGACATTTTTAGTAGCAAGTACTCAAAACTCCTATATAAAGTTATTTGACAAAATAAGAGATTATGATTTACTGGTGAATATACAGCACTCACCATCTCTTGGCAGCATCCAGGTTCCAAAGTGTTGCTAGTGATAAAGAACTTCCTAAAGCTGTGGTAAAAAGAAAGTTTCTTATTAAGTGAATTTTGTTTGAGAAGGGAGGAACAGATAAAGTTTCTGTGTACTTTAGCCACTTCATAAAAAAAATTCTCCCCAAAACAGGACAATGCTGATCAGAGATCAGCTAAGCAATTTGAAGTGATTTATAGTCATGATTCACAGCAGGTACAGCTGAATACATGATGACATAAATTGTAGGAATGAAGGAAAGCTTTAATTAAATGAATGAAAGCTCTGAAGGTGAGCAGAAAAATATTTTCTGTATTATGTAAGCATGACCATGTGGGATTTTTTTTAAATCTGAGTAATTGCTTGTACTTGTCTACAATACATTTTTCCTGCATTAAGCTTCGATAGGGCTTTCACAAGTTTCTACAGATTGAAGCAGTAAGATAGAAATGATGGAAGCAGAGTAAAACTCATACAAGGCTAATAATATAGCACAGTTAAAGAGGGAGGACAGTCTAAGCAGTACACATGGAGTTGAAGAAGTAATTCCTTCTCTGAAGCACTCTCTTTGCTACTATCTACATGTAACCAGGGAACAGAAGTAAATACTTTTTTGTTAGATGTAGTAGGTTTGGCATCCCCCAGGTTTTATCCAATGCTGTAAGGATACAACTCCTCTGCATCTCGTACATACTAATATTATGGATTTAGGAAGAGTTTTTCCTGGTTTTAGCTGCCTAATAGAAGATTGTAGAAAACTGCATCATGCATTTGAAAATCCATTACTAATACCATATTAGCATTTTGAATCTCTAAGGAAGTAGATGCTGTTCCAGGTCACCCACAAAGAATCTACTTTCCGTAATGAGGAGAGGAACTCTGACATCTGTCAACAGAGTAAATTCTACTGTTTTGTAAATATTGATCAAACAATCATGGTTAATGATACAACTCTGTAAGTGAATTAGACAAATGTTCCCACATGGCTGTCAATTTAATTTCCCAGACTAAATTAGCTTCTTTTGTAAAGCAAAACCCTTTTAAGGAAGATAAATTGTTCAGTGACATCAAAGTCCATTTCAATTATGGCTTTATTCTGGTAGAGGATGTTCTGCATAATACACCTGCTGTTCACCTGGTTGTATTGTAAGGATATACAGCAGGAGCCACATTACACTAACCTTGAACATTCATAATCCTATATATATAAAATATGGAAAAGCTGATGTAAACAATACCCAAGCAAGTGATGACCTTTTTGTAACCAACAGCCAGCTGAGCTGGAATCACCTTTTAAATTTAATTAACCTTAGCATAACTGTGGTTAAGAACAGTGCTGTAGCTGAGCATGAGCTAGGTCCAAGAATGGGAAGCCAGCATACACCAAAGGAAACTTGCAAATATCTTAAAACCAGACTGATTACCTCTTAGGAGTAAGTCATGCTTGCTCTACAGTTTGCTTCAGTGGAGACAAAACTGCCTGGGACTGAGCTCAACTGGTCCCTATAAAGCAAGAAGGGAGGGGCAGGGAAGGGATTAAACTGATCCCATTTAAAGAAACAGGAAATCCTTTCTCCCAAGCCTGCTCTCCATTCAGATCTGAAATACTGTTCACTGAAGCAGGGTAGCTGCTCCCCACTGACTTCAGTGGACTTTGGAAAGCCTGATACAGAATATAAATGCCTTTTTATTTCTGCATGTTAGCCTTTTTGGCAGCAATTCATTAGTTCTGAAAGACCTAGAAAGGCTCCTGAAAATGAATGTTAACCAAAGGATCATTTATTTGCATACGGTTTATTTCAAAATGTTTATGCTAAAATAAACTTTTTTGTAAACATCATTAACTTTAAAACTTGATTTTGTGACAAAATGGTTGTTAACTCTTTCTCCTAAGAGAATCTGTTACTTGATATGCTCTAGTCACATATTGTGGATGGAAGGAAAAAATCTGAGTAGCTTTTTATTCAAAATTATGACTACATTGCCTTTTCCCCTCACAAGACAGGCAGTGGCTGCTTAAACGAAAGAGAAAGCTTTATCATTCTTCTGCAATGTGGGTACCTATATGGATTGCCCAGCAGAAACAGCACAGCATGAATCTTAAAGCCCTGTTGTTACATTATGCAAAAGCAGTCAGCAAAAAGGAAGAGGTTATAAAGGCAATTTGCATACTGCATTTAGAGCTTAATGAAGCTCTTCTTTGAAGAGGGGGTCAGCTTTTTTAGGATATTCAGGTGGCTGACTCAATAGGAGTAAAATGCCTAAATGCCTCTGAATTTCCCTGATGGACCTCATTCTGACGATTTAATTTCAAGAACTGGGATGTTATTGGAACAATGAATTGAGTCATATTTAGACTGTGAGAAAACTTTAATGTTTATTTTTTTCTCTAACTGCTATGTTTCTTTCTGTATATTTAACCCCATCTGCAAAAGGCACAGTCTGAGGATCCATGTAAGTGGAAGAGAGCTGTTGCATAAGCAGAGGAAACTGTGCTGAACAAAACCTTTCAGAAAGTCACTTGAGGGCTGCAACTACATCATAGATGAATGCTGCCTGAAATATCTTTCATACCTTAAAATACTACAGCAGTGTCCAAGCCCAGAAAATGATCATCCCTTACAAATGCCACCGCTATTGCAATTTGCATAAGGAAACTCACCCTTTCCCTAAAAAATCCATGCTATCTGATCTGATGAGCCTCTCTGCTCCATGAATACTTAGCAACAGACCAGTTAAAGGCTTTGGACTACAATTTTATGCTGGTCCAGTGTTACCTGCTCTGGAAAACTACTCCTGACTGTCCTGCCCTACAGGTGCTTGGTTCTAAGCTCTGTGTTATGTATATGCCAGAACATACTGCATCACTTCCCCTCCCAGCCACTGGTGACTGTAAATCCATTATAATATTAAACGGAACCCAGCTACCCAGTTGGAGTGATCAAGACTCACTCTCTTAAAATCTGTTAACGGTTGTGTCTGAGCTGAGGTCATGCCATGTGTCAATTGAGTCCATAGCTGCTCTGTTTACAGCTTGTTCCTTGTGTCATTCCTGGGAAATCACATAACGCGCCTGCTCTCCCCTTCTATTTACTGCAGATACCTGCAATCACATTTGTAGTGTGTTGTAAGAAAAATTTACCAGAAGTTATAAAGCATTACTGTGAATAATTGATGGCAACCCTAGGGGTGGCCAGAAAATAGAACACCTCCTCTGCAGCTCATTTCAGCATTTATTTTTGTTCTGAATCTGAATGAAAGTCAATGAATCAAAATGAATTGTACAAATTCATGTAAACATTTCCTCATAATAAACAGGATCCTATGAATCATTTAAGTGAAAGTATTTCCACAAAAGATTGATCTTTTTGTAACCAGTTGTTATCTGGGAAATAGGTAATGATGGGAATGCTGATTTATGATCACACAATCAGATCACGGGGAGTTAGCTGGATGAAACAGTTGCTTCTCCATGGTGCCAGTCTCAGAATTAATTATTTAAATATAAAATTATGCACTGTGGAGATTTTGCAAGGTTTATTTCTGAGACCATTACTGCAGAAACCCTCTCCTCCACTGCATGTCTGCACACATCACCCCACCCACAGTCCTCACACCCTGCAATTGATCAATATTGCTCACTGACCATTTAAAGATTTGAGACATATGCTATCAATGAAGTTTTTCTTTAATATAATGTAGAAATTCAATTTTAGGTAATAATTTCTTTTATTTTCAATTTTTTAAACCTCCAATCTACCAAAATTCTTGGATGTATGCATTTGTTTATATTTCTAAAATAGAGAAACTGCTGTACCTTACTGATGGCATTGTTGGAAGCTAAATTAGTATTTAACCTGAGTGAAAGATTATTTAATAGCTGGTATAAGGAGAAGAAAGGTTTGCTTCTAATACTGACTTGAACGGTGCACTAGAGAATGTTCTCTTTGGGATGGCTTCTTTGGGTTCCATTTTTTATTTCTTTCCCCCTGGACTGGGTCAACATCTGCCTCATTAAGTGTCTTCTGAGATGTGACCCATTTTTCTCTGAGTGCTCCTCTAAGACCCCTCAGAAAAGGGATGAAAGCAGTCCAGATTCTGGTTTTAGGCTATATGAATAATCTGAACAATTATCTGAACAGTTATCTGAATAATCAGGAACACCTGAATCAAGCCTCACAGAATAAAGCCCATAGAAAAAGAAAGGCAAAGCTCTGTCCAGGCTCAACACAGCAAAAGTGGCACAAAAGAACACCTTTATTCATTTTACTACTTCTAGATACAGGCAACAACTCTAGTCTTTTCTGATATAAAGTTGCCACAGCACTTTCATTCACGAGTACAAGGAACACATGAGAAGCATTGGCCTGGCACTCACTACAGCACAACTGTGATCAAAGAAACATTCATTACTTCATTCACCATTACTTTTAGACTCAATGCAGCAACACAGCTAGCTTCTTTTTAATATCCTCAGTGAATAGAGGCTAAACAGCAAATTTAAAAAGGAGTAATTTTCTTCTATCAATTGAATTGTCGAAACTAAATCAGGATAATTGAAGAAACTGAAAAGCAAGATAACATCACTCATTTGTGAACATGGAAGGATACTTTGCAGTTTCCTTCCTGAGACTTCTTGCACTTACACCATGTACTTTCTGGATAAATCATAGGTCTGAATTTATCCTAATTTTCTGACATCCATAAATTCATCACTAAGACAAATTATACATTGACATAAATTACAAGCCCATCAAGATCTTACAGAATGTATTTTGTGGGTTTTTTTTACCACTGACTTAATTGAACATAGAGGTAGCCAGTTCTGAGTGCTTTTGCTCAGCTGACATGGGTAAACAACACTTTCTAAATTCCACTCTGACATTTGTAAGAGAACATATCTGCACTTTCAAGAATGAAACCTCATGTCCTGAGACAGCTAGACAAATGTAGATATAAATAAGGAATCTGAGTCACTGAGAAATAGGAAAGACTAATCAATACCAAATAAAGTTTCTATTTGTGGGAGAAGGAAATGCTGGGCTGAGATATGCAAAATGATACAGTCATAAATTCTCAGGGTTGATGCTCAGAATTTTAAGCTCTGAAGATTCAAGATTCAGTGTCTTCTTTTTATCTTGTCTAAAAGCTTACATTTCCTGCAACTATTTCAGTTACAGGTATTTATCTCATTGTCATAAAATACAATTTTCCACATACTCTTTCTCCCTTTTTTTGAACAAACATTTTATTGTTGCAGTTCCCCGTTCAATTCCAGTGTAAATTCAAATAACACCACTTGGATGAATCAGCAGCAGCCATATGACATGAGAATCTTCTATCAGACACTCCTTTCCCCAGAGACAATGTAGTAAGTGTTGGTCTTCTCTGACTCCAGGCATTTTAGTATCTGATTTAATTTGGGAAGATCTAGATGACTGTACAGGATGAATGCTTCACAAGTATGCTAAAATAAAGCTGGAAATCACCGCTCCCTGTAATTATTTTTTCTCAAATATATTAAAGTCATATCTCTGAGACTTCAAAGGCCCCTTCTAAAAACTGAAACAATTTTAGTAACAGCTGCTGTATTTCCCACAGGCTACTCCTAAACTTACTTGAATCAGTTTAAACTGCACAACTTCTGGGGTCTGGCTTAGCAACAGACATTAATTTCAGCAACGCTTTTGTGGTAATTAGTATACGGAATTTAACACGCAGCTATTAAATACTGTACTGTGACTGGCTTTCTGGTTGTCCCTGAGAATGATGCTTATGGCTGTGGTTGTTTTATAAACGGCTAATGGAAAAGATATCATGACGTTAATGCTTTGTAGCGGCAGCTGCAACCGATAGTGTGAAGACAGCAATCTCAAACACTGAAATATGTATCATTTAATAACATTAGCATTGATGGGACTGTAACATTTTTAGAATTTAGATATGGATCCAGATCACAGTTTCAAGGATGGCTTAAATTACCATAATGGATCAAATTAAAACTCCATGCCCAAACATCTGCAGCTCCTCAAACCTTGACCTAATGAACCATGACCAATTCAGCAGGTCATGGCAGAAGCATAAGCTCTGAGTATTTATGAATATTCTGCAGAGATAGAGTTGTTATTTTGTTCTTTAAAACAGGTGACTACATATATTTTCACAGAAGCTGCTTGTGTAAAAGTGCAGAGTGATTGATAGGAACAACTTCAATTTTTCAAAAGCATAAGGAAAATTATGGAGAGGCTACACTGTGATATTAAAAACAAACTTCATATATATTGGTGTTGTGATTGACGAAAGAAATTCAGTATTGGTTTGGAGTACAGTATTTTTCATAAGATATGCATGGTGAAGAAAGGGTGGGGGCCAAGGTCAAAGAAAGTATGGACTATTACATCTTACTTGAGCTTTGTCTAAGGCAGAAATCATGTATAAGACATTTTAATTTTGTTTCACTGCTTCAGTAGAAGACAAAAGAAAATAAAGCTGGGAGGAAATTCACCTGACTCCTTTTCTACAGATCTGTTCAAGAAGAATCAGAAAAACAGTAAAAAACCACAACAGAAGCAGCAGAATGACAGATCTCACCTTAAGTAAGCTACAGCAGAAAGGAAGCCCAAATATGCCTCATAGAAAATCCATCTGGGTTGAGTATGTTACATCTGCTTAAGGGCTACTAAAAGAGATTAATTTAAAACAGGACATAGAAATAAAGTAAAAATGTCTCCTGACAAGTTAGTCTAGCAAGATTGTTCAAATCTCTTGAGATACCTGTTCACCACCCACAGAAAAACCCACTAGGATCCTGGGATTTAGGAATGAGGAACAGACTGACCAGAATGACTGGCTCTGTAACTGAACAAGGGAAGCAACAACAATTACGAAATCATAGCTGGATTTTTTTGGTGTGGTAAAATGTATTTCATTGACTCAGTGAAACAGCACCTGCTGCACTTGCCTCTAAGAAATATTAGAAATGCCACCACAATCATTAAGAAAAGTTCAGGAACAAATAATATATCCCTTTATAGCAACATCTGTTTTGGAGAGGAGTTGGGGGAGTAATGGAGGGGCAAAATCAAGAGAGCTGCATCGTGTATATGCAATAAATTTCTGCTTGCAAAAGCAATTTATACAGTCACTGGGAAAGCTAGAGCAGCAACAAATGTCACAGTATAAAATATCACTTCAAGGTGATACTACAGGATTTGCAAGTTCAGTCTTCAGAAAATCTCCATGTTCTAGAGCCTAATTCTTTTAAAACTAACTCCTGAAAATGTGACTTTTCAGGGGGTGTCTGCTCCACGTCAGCCCTGTTTGGCGGGTGTTTGGAAATATCTATCCCCTTCTGTATCCCTGCAAACAAAACCAATGACAGTAATCCCAAGGAAGTAACTGGCCATACTTTTTGGCAGATTTCCCAAATGAACAAGGATGAGAATATCAGAGATATCCACAAATTCACAGATTGACATCCCATTAAAAATGAAATGCATCTTTACAGGTCCTTTCTGCTTTACAGGACACTACAACACTGTTCCCAGCAGTTCCATGCTTGCCCCTTGGCAACACTGTGGCATGAACAGTGTGTTAGGACAGGCAGCTCAACATCATGGATTTAAATTCTCAATGAAATGGCCACTTCAGCCTGAATTTCATGATTTTCACATCCCACAAAACACCATAAAAGTCAATAGCAATGAAAGAAAGCATAATGTTGAATTAAGAAAGGATCCTGACTTCAGTGGTCTATGCTTCCAATTCTCTTCCTGCGCAGCACTGCACATATCCTCTGGATTCTTCACAGATACAGTCAGCTTGGTAAAAGTTTCCGTATTATCTATCTATTGATTAAACTGAAGCACATCTCTTTAGCTGAGTGTCATTGGTTCAGCAGTAGCAGTCGTTTTTCTCCCTCTTGGTAGCTGGTGCAGCACTGTGTTTTTGATTTTGGGCCTGAGAACAGCGCTGATAACACCAGTGTTTTCAGTTACTGCTTGGTAATGTTTTGGTTTGACCAAGGACTTTCTGAGCCTCATGCTATGCCAGGGAGGAGGGGAAGCCGGGAGGAAGCAGAGACAGGACACCTGACCCAAACTGACCAAAGAGGTTATTCCATACCACAGCACGTCATGTCCAGGATGTGAAACATGAGAGCAGAGACCCGGAAGGGTGTGGTGGTGGACTAGGGTGCATGGCATGGTCAGGTTTTTGGGATTGGGGGTTTCGCTGCTGGGGGGTGCACTGGCTGGGTTGGGCTTGGTGAGCAGTTGTATTCTCTTTCCTTGTATTTCTCTTGTATTATTACTGGTGGTAGCAGCAGTGATTTGTGTTATACCTTAGTTACTAAACTGTTCTTATCTCAACCTGCGTGAGTTGCATTCTTTTGATTCTCCTCCCCATCCCCCCGGGACTGGGGGAAGAAAGAGGGGGAGTGAGTGAGTGAGTAAAACTGCATGGGTGGGGGGCTTAAACCATGACACTGAGGTATACTCTTGGTATATTGTTATCCAGTAAAAACACACAGACATGTGCCTGAAAATTTTCTCACTGGTTTTCTGGGTGACTCACACCAATGCAGGGAATAAAAAATGGCAGGAGCACATGGGTCCCACTCTCTCAACCACAGCATCTCAGCACATGGAAAATGCATTTGATGTAGGCTGAAGTGCAGAGCAAGCCTGCAACCTAGTACGCCTGCATATTGGTCATTAATAATCTTAACAAATGAAACAAAACAATGCATGCTGCCTATCCAATGGCTTTAACTAGCAGTGATGTTATATACTTTAACTTACTGAATAAGGCAAGCTTGTACTGCACAATTCCTCAGTTTTGCAAATTTTGTAAGATAGAAATTACTTCATTAACAAGCCCCAAGCTTTCCAGTGCAAGATTATACCTTATTTTCCAGTGCTCAAAATTACACAAGCATCAGGATTTCTTAATTGTGCTTGGAAAACACAGACTAGCTTTTCTTACTAACATCATGGCCAAGCTTTCTTACCTTTACTGCGAATTCACTCTTCCACTTCCCAAAGATTTTCTAAATGGAGTAAGTTATAATATCCTGCAAAAAAAAAAAAAAAACACAACCCTAATTTTAATAGTTTTAAACAATTTATCTCACTAACCGAACTTCCTGCATTATGGTGCACTGCCAAATCTTCATGCCTACTCCCACAGTAGAGAGCTCAAGTGCTTGCGAAAGAGCTCAGGAGCCCAGATGTCTTAAGAACTCATTTCCACAAAAGGGAGACTTTCACTTCATTTCAAAAAGAAATAAAATGCAAAGTCTTTGCTGCAAGCTTCTTTATCTCACCTGTGCAGGCTGCAGCATGAGGTCAGAGTGATTCCTCACCAGAGGCAGGATTTGGATGTCTGTGTTTAAGAGGACACGAACATTTTGTTCATATAGAACATATAGAAAGATTGATCCCAACTAAAAAGCTGAACTTTGTTTCATTCATTTTAAGCTGAAATATCTTCAGAGAACAGGAAAAGCAAACGTAAATTCAGCTTAGTTGAAGCAGCCCTTTTCATTCTCTGCCTGGAGTATTTGGGCATGTCTGGGCTTTTCTTTTCCTTATTCAACAAATGATAGGACTGAGGAGCTCCCCACACTTTCCAGGCTTCACCCCATCCAAGACAGCAGTGACCTGTGACCTTTGACTCCCTGTAGTTTACTGTATTACCTCAATGAGGGTCTCAAAGGCTGTGTGCCAGGACCCTCAGAAAGACACAGGTTAGGATGAGCCTGTGCTGCATTTAGAGCAATGGGCTCATCTGTATGTAGAAATTCCAGCTGACAATTTTGTTTTAATTTTAAGAAGACGGTTCTGGCTTTCTTTTGAAAGTTTCTTGTAGAAAAATAATGTTCTACATCCTCCTATGAAAACAATGACAGATTCATTATCTCTCTGCCTTAAAAGAGTATCCTATGAAAAGGAGATAGTTTCATCTCCTTTTCATCTAGTTTTGAAATGCTAAAATAAGATGGCCTATTTCTCTTGAGGTTGAAACAACGTGTGCATCTAACCTCACATAAATAAGGAAAAGAAGCAAACGTAACAAAGAGCATAGTTCCTAAAAATCCTGAACACATCATTCACAGCAATTCTCTTGAGCTTTTCAGAGCTGAAAACACGGGGCTGACAAGGAATGTTGCACTTCCAAAACAAGAGCGTTCATCAGCAGGTGTATTCTTTTTCTACAGCTGTTATGAGAAAGTTCATTTTGCATTCCATGTTTTTCCCATTCATTTTGCACCTGGGCAGTAAATTTCAGGAGTATATTCTCTTCTCTCTCTTCTCTTCCCCCCAAAAGTCGTATACCCATTTGTGGTACAAATAGAAGGGCAGACCTCCCACTGCCTCTTCGATATGCATAAGACTTTTTTCTCCTGCAGTTCTAGAAGCTTGCTCCACCTAGGAAGAGAGTGATGGGGCCATCAGCCTCTCAGCTGCCAGATAATCCTCAGAGCACCATTATCTGCAACATCACTTCTCTGCCTTCAGTGAGATGTCACAATAATGAAAAATGGAAAAAAACAGTGTTCTGCAACTGCAGAGGAAAGAGTAAGGGAGGAGATCTTAAAACAGGAGTCAGTTCTGGAAACTCCTGCAATTACTGTCAGCTCACCTGCTAGGGCAATTAAGAGTCTGCAGTGCTGTCTATTGTTTAATGCCACAACATGTGCCAAAACATAAATAAACACATGAAAAATAATTCAGCCTATGATTTTTTTCATAGCATTTTATGACAGAAAAATAAGAAAGTTGTTAGGAATTAAGTTAATCATTGAAACTGAGGAGATTTGGACAAAACTCCTGGTGTTGTTAGTTTTGCAATAAACTTACTCTGGCACTGAACAAGGCACCTAAGTGCTCTGTGCCTCATTTTCTTATAAATTGGAACAGCACACCAATACACATCCTTTTTGCACATCTTGCCAGTGTGGGACCAAAACTGTTCCAACTGTGAGCTACTTCTTATTTGGGGTCACCTCTGAAGAATCATTTGGCAAGTAGAGATGTTTGTATTAAATCTAAAATAGGGGTTGTAGGTCTTTACAGCTCCCTCGTGGGGGCACGTGTCCCTTCTGCTTTCCAGTCTCCCAGGAGGGAGGAAGCATGACATAGCATTCTTTGCTAGGTAGAAACCCCAGAGGATGGCTCTGGGAGGGAATATCAGCACCATGAACACAAAGACACAAAACTAAATAGGAAAGGACCAGTAAGCAGGGTATGTGCTGTGGTGATCTGCTATTCTATTTTGGGAAGTAGCCAGAGGAAAACAGCTTTCTGAGATCCAAACTCCAGGAACAAATGGTTGTTAACCTCAGAGAATCTGGGGGCACTCCATTATAACTGTACACATGAAAGCCAATCCTGAGCATTCTGAAAATATGCATCTGTGTGGTGCGTAGCACAACTGGGAATGAATACCTAAAATGTAGCAGTAATAACAGGAATGTATCTTGCTGATTCAGAAAGTACATTAATCAGCGCTGGGGTAAAGTAAGAGAAAGGAGACGTTCATGTGAGCTTGCAAAGAGATGTCAGACAAAGCATTCTGCACATGAAAAAGGGAAGTGCGTATGCTGGAGTACTCAGATAATAAAAGTACATCCCGGGCTCTCATTTAGGTACCTTAAGTAGTGTCATGGTGGCAAAAAAAATCGATGTTAATTGCAAATGCTTTCAAAATAGTCTAAATTACTCTATTAAAATAAAGCTATGCCTCAGGAAATAGCTGTTGTTACTGCATATTAATAGAGTAAGACAACTCCCTTGCGTTTACTATCTATTTTTTCTCTGTATGTTTCCTAGCAAAATCTCTGCAATGGATGTTTGTACAAGTTGAGTGTCTACTCAAGTTGAGTGTCAGACTCTCTGCATGGTCCAGTGAGACCACGGCACTATGGCAGGAACTTATTCACAGTCACTAGAACCTCTGTTCTCTCCTGTACAACAACAAAAGAGAGAGAAAAAAAGTGAAGAGGGCAAAAATACCCATTAAGGTGAACTAATAACGAAAGTCAGACTTGACAGGTGACACCCACCATTGCCAGCATTCCTGAAGGCAAAAGGGATGAGACAGCTTTTAACACGTGGTCTGGTGATAGAAAAAAGAAAACCCAGATGAGAAGAGGTGCTAGCTAAGAGCTCCAGTCTAAAACTTTTACCACAGAGATTGCTAGGCAGCTGTATCTGGACAGCACCACCAGCACTGCCCAGCAGCCACTCCAAGGAAGGATAACATCAGTGGTATTAATAATATTAGCAGGTCCTGGTTTTTTAATAGAGGAAATAGTTCTTCAATATCATCTGAGATTCTAGTTAAAAGCTCTAATTAGGAAGGCAGTGACCTCATAAATGAAACAAAACCAAACTTCAGAATACCTGTATGTCCTAGACTGTAACAGGCATATATATATAAAAGCTGTACTGAATGCCTGATGCTCATGAGAAGCATGAAATGGTTCTCTCTATCTCTCTTAAATGACTGAAAATATATTAAGTCATTGTTCCTGGGAAAGAAACATCAGGTACTTTGTTACCAGCATGCTGCTGCACTGTACTCTACTATTTGCCAGCTCAGGTGAGCTGTCTGCCCCTGCTCTCCACCCTGGCAGGCAGCCTGAAGTGAGCTTGCAGCGCTGCCAATTCAGCTCTGCTCAATTGTCCTGGGTCCATTGTGCATGCTTTGCTTTTCTTATTTGACAGTGAATAGTGATAACAGACACAACACAGGTATCTCCTCAAAGATAGTGGAAAAATGAGTAGGAACTGTTAATCAAATACAACTGCAATGTCTACTAACACATGGTACAACTGTACATTCTGTAAACAAGAAGCACTCTGTAACATCATTTTTTCACAAGAGTTCGCAACTTCCTTTTTCCCTTGTCCACATAACTAAAGTGAATTTCTTTCAATAGCCAGGCTCTGAAACTCACTCTCCTACTGAACACGGCCTTACTTGAGAAGACAGGAAGAAATTCAACAGACATGTACAGCAGTCAAAAGCTAAATATATCAATATAAATTGTTTATCTAAATTGGTTTACAACTTTAGGACATACTAAACATGAAAGCTAGGACAAAAGAACTTATATAAACCACTTCTCTCTCCCTTGTTTGTAATGGAAACAGGTGTTGCTGTCAATTGAATTAGCCATACAAGCAGACATTATAGAGATACAAACTGACAAGAATAATAAGTCGTAACTACAAACTGATTTTTACTGAAATCCAACAAAGACAATATTAAATATTACAGGCAGTCCAACCACAAAAGTAACCCTGTGCACAGAATCTGCTGCTGTTCATGGCTAAAATATTGAGGGCTCTTTTACCTGCACTGGAGAGAATAATTACATCCAGTAGAAGAGAAATAGTTACTGTTTATAGTATGGTTACTGGCTATGTTCATATATGGCATAAATCTGAGTTTTTCAGAATAATGACATTGCAAAGACTTTATGTCTTCCTTATATCTATTTCTCCAGCAGAAAGAAGATTATTCCCTTCTGTAAATTTCTGTAACCCACTGTGTGTAAAAAAAGAACATTTCCACGCAATCATTAATAGTGCCATTTTGAAATGCTACGTAAAATTGCATTTGATTTGGAGGGTTGGAACTAGATGATCTTAAGGTCCTTTCCAACTCTAAGTATTCAATGATTCTATGATTCAGTCCATGCTCTAAAGTTCCCAAAACAGGAATTATTCCCAAAGGTGAATCCCGATCACAAGCATTTCATCAGGATACAATTAGCAGTTACAAAGACTCACACCCAGCAGAGTACATACCTGCCCCAATAATGCCCACACCTATGAATTTGTATTACTGCTTACTTGGGTAAAGGGAGAAAACACTCAAGTCCCTCTAACAACTATTTCTCATAAAAATTCTGTGTCACACAGTATGTTTCATGTAAATTAAATTCTAAGGATGTAGACAAAGAATGGCAAGAAGATAACATCAGTAAGATAGGTGGCTACACGCCAACAGCATCTGACATGAACTCTTATCTTTTGAAGCTTTGCCTGCGTTAACAGGAAGCAAGTCTAGGTTAGCTTCTAGGTTAACTAAATTGTGCAAGATACTTGGTTAATTTTAGGAAAGCTGTTCAATGTCATTAAGAAACAGAGATAGTGCCTGTGATGGTGTTCTATATATATTATTCTTTGTCCAGAGGTTTTGCAAGGATCAAAGCGCCTGTGAGCAATGGTGGCCAGGAATAAACATTACAGAGAGACTTGAAATAGAGAAGCTGAAGATTAAAGAGTTGGGCTGGAGGCTGGTGCTGTGCAGGGCTCCCTGTAGGACAGCCAAGCTGCAACAGGGTGACAGGGATGGTCTCCATCCCCTCCAGCTCACCTTGGAGAAGAGCAAGGGCTGTAAAAGAATGAGCTGTTTTCAGCGAAGAGCTGAATAAACTTCAGAATGTAAGAAATCCACATAGCACTTGTATTCCCATTTCCCTTAAAGTGTAAAGATTAACAAGGAGAAATAATTAGACAAAATAAACTAGTCTGCAAGTAAAGGTAACAACTGAAAATTAAATATCTGTCTATAGAAAGGGATACTGAAGAATACTGGAAAGTAAATAGATTTTGGGAAGAAAACAGAAGCTGTGTGGCTAGAAAGAAGCAAAGCACCTTGACTTGCGTCAAAGGGATGCTAATAATCAAAATGACATTTAGAAATTAGAATAGTGGAAAGAGTACATCACATACAATTTAAAATGTAAATTCTTTGCAAATGCAAGAAAACCCTGCAGATACTCGAAAGGCAATCAGAGAGCAAAATCAAAATTAAGAAAGCCAAAGACAAGAGAACCTCATATGCTCAGAACATCTTTATATATTTAATACATAAATATATTTAAAAATATGTAATTTTTAGATACATATGTAAAAATGTTGCATGTATATGTGTGTATGGCATGCATGGCATTCATATGTAAGAATGCTTGCCATTCTAATCTTTCTTAATTTCTTATCTAAAAATAGACATGCAGTCTGTGGCAAAATGGCTCCATATTTTATGTCTATAGCCAACAGGTTTGGAGTGCAGCTGTACAGGCCATTTGTTCCACGGCCTCCCACTTACCCACATCCAAACTGACCTTGGGATAGACTTTAGTGCCTGTTTGAAGAAAGGTAAAATTGCTAGGACTTGAGATTCCTAGTTATTGTTCACTATTATTCAGCTACTCTTTACTAGTGTACCAACACACATAACAATGTTACCCCATTACAACCCTGCTGAGGAGGGAAACACTATTCCTTCCTCTTGGAAAGTGCAATATATCTATGGTGCAGTCACAGTAAAGACTGCTGAACATACATCTGAGCTGATATGGGAACTGGTGGCAGTTAATCTGCAGAAGGATGTGAACTGCACACATTAAATGTCTAAGTATTTACCAGATAAATCTGGTCCCTCCAAACCAATTCAGTTCCAATATGTTGCACTAACACTGCCATAAAAGCACCAAAGATTAGGAAGAGGGCTCATACCCCTGTCCCAGACCTGGGATTCAGGGGCAAGGTACAAAATATCCAAAAAAATTCCATTGGAGTGCTCAAAAAAGAGCTGAGATACACTGCCAGCATTTTACGTTTCAAAACAAAAATAAACCACTGCAACGCTATTCACAGATGACAGCTGAGATTGGTGCTGGTGCCCAGACTGCACTGTAGCTTAGTAGGAAAAGTATTTCCTCTGCAAGATAAGGTTGGAGATCCACTGCCCTCATGAGTACAAAGGATCTATCCAGCTTTGCTGGACTCATTCATTCACCAAGCTACAGAAGCTCAGGATGCCCTCCAGACCTGCCATGGCTACCTTACTGCGCAGCCAAGGGCACAAGGATTAGGAGGACAGGGGAGAGCCAACAACCCAACAAGAATATGGCCCTACAGCTGAGACACAAAGGGAGACTAGGAAGACTGTCTTGTACGACTAGTTCTGGCTTTTGGTCCACTTCTGCACAGTTAACGGTCAAATGAGCAGGAGCTGGCATCCTGTCCTCTCATGTACTGAGGGGTTTAACTATACATATGTCACAAAAGGTAGTCTGTTATTTGCAGGAAAGGAGTCTAGTTTGTGAATTTGTAGAATAGAGGAACACTCAGCATGCAGCCCAAGGGGTTAGTATTGAGACAAACCCTATAGCTGGTGGTCCCCACTATTTAGCAAGCTCTAGCCTGAGCCTGCATCATGCGCAGGATTCAAGTATCTTATTCTACCATAGTGGAAAATTTCCTGACCTTCAACCACCCCACTGCAGTCAAAGTCTCATTTCTTTAAGCACAGCAACTCCCAGATTGCAGAAGCCTAAGCAGGCTTTCTGGACCTTACTGTACTTTTCCAATATCCATCATTTAAATGTCACTGAGAACTTTGAGCCCTTGATCATTTATCTCTTGAAGGACATTAGGAAGCAGAAGAAAATTTCTTAGTACAGTTCTTGCAGTGAAGAGGCCTTTCTCTGTTGAAGTGCAAAATCATGCACACAAAATCAAGCACAAGGAATGATAATTTGTGGGTGTGCATCAGAAATGAATCATTCCACAATCATCACCTCTTTACTTTATGTTACTGAAACAACAGTGACATTATTCATTAATTTAATTGCTCAACTTACATGTTTTACTGTCTTCAACCCTGGGAATTATGTAAAAGAACTGAATACATACCAGGCCTGAGAAGTTTCAGTTTTCCTCATATAAACTCCCACCGCATGAAACTGAGATAAAATTACATATCTTTTTCTCCTTCTATACTTCAACTAAACTCCGCATCCCCACAGAGGAGAAAAGCAATAAAAAAGGCTTGAGTAAGCCTTGAGTAAGGTACTCACGGGGTACAGCGGAACCACTGTTGAGGAAACCTTGCTATGGGCAGGCAAGTTATTATTCCTGGAAAAAAAGAAAGGGAGAAGAGTGTTTGTTACCTGGTCCCTGATCTGCTCCAACACAGCTACGAACAGTTCGGAATTTATGATATCATGTTTAACATTTTTAATACTGTGTTTTGTTCTATATAGGCTTGTTGACCAGTAGACACCTTGCTATACAGAACTGGATAACAGTTTATATATCTTGTCTGCATCTATATGTTATTCATTTTATCCTTGTTTTATTTTAACCTCTTTGTGGAAGCAAATATCCTTCTGCTTTGAGTTGGTAAGTTGCCCAGCAAAAAAGGTCTCAGCCTATAGCTGCAATTCCCAAGCTGCATGACAAATAATAAATAGCAGTTACACAAGCCAATGGCACATTTGTCAGCCAACATTCAGCAGAAATTCTACTGTGGAAAAACAAAACCAGTGCATTTAAATACCAGGAACTCTGAGAGATCTCTCTGATTAGCTTCCTTTGGCTACCACTGTCAGTCATCAGTTTTTATTACCACCTCTGTTTTCTTTCCTAGCCCCTTCTTTCCCATCTCTGCTTCTGTTTAATTCTGAATAATGGAAAATACTTTTTTAATTATGATTTGGTAGTTGTATGAGAAAAATTTAGTGCTGCTTGGGAATAAAATGTTGGCTTAGATCTTCTCGGCAGTTCTTCATGTGTTTCTCACAGATATTACTACTTATGTACAGGAAGACCAGCTGAGTCTCTATAAAGGCCAGTTTCATGGGGTTTAGAAAACAGGTTCAATAGTTTTATCACATCCACTAACATTCAAAAGTAAATCAGGCTCCCCTCTACATAAGGTACTCAGAGCACGTGAGTCAGCAGGGCTCCTTTTGTTGCGTGCCATCTCTGGGTTTAAGAAGCTTGGGAAGGGAACCAAAGGCATTTGAAAGAGGCAGGGTTATGGGTAAAATCTTTAAAAGAAAAACAAAATCTCAAAAAAGAGAAGAAAACCAAGCTGATTTGGTATGAATGCAAAACAGCTCCTTCTAGAGATAAGTGTAGGAGCAAAAGATGCAGCTGACTGAGGGCTGTGTAGGCTTTAACAGTGTGAGTAGCAGAAATCTGTGAATATTCCTCTCCTTCCATCCTTTCTACTGGGATGAAACCTTGACCGTGGGAGCTGCAGCCCTGCAGTCTGCTCTTTCTCTTTCCACTTGGTAGCCGTGAGAAGCAAGGATTAGAATACATTATTCACATCAAAGACTGTTCCATAACTGGATAAACAATGTATATCACTATTACCTAAACCAACAGATAGAAAATCATTAGTCAATTATACACAATCAAATACATACCTTCACACATACATCCATACATGTATCTAAAATGTTTGTGGACAGGAAAATTGGCTATATAAACATTTGAAGCAGAATTACCATTTCTGATTCATTTAAACCTCCCTCCCATTTTTACCTTCTTTTGGATAACCTATCTTTCCAAAGAAACCCTAAGAAGGCAATTTATGATTAAAAAATCCCCTAAAAATTATGATTAAAATCCCCTGTGAAACAATTGATTAGATTATATCAAAATTGGATGAGAAAGAACCTGAGCAACTGTTAAAAAATGAACTAGAGATAGATGAATATGAGAAAAAACTGCCTGTCACTTAGACAGTGAACTGGAATTAAGGAGATTTAAAGCAATTCTCAAATCCGCCTCAGACATCAAGAATGACCTTTGGACAATCACTGCATTTTAATTCCCCTTTATGAAATAGGTTTGGAAATAATATTGACTCTCTTTTGCTTCTGGGCTTTCTTGCCTGTGGAACTGCAGGAACACTGACTGAAAGATGACTCACTCCTTGTAAATCTAGCCTTAAGCATTTTCCTCTTTCTCCAGAAAGTTAAAGAACAGTATCATTGAATGGGTTTCTTGCAGAGACCAAGTTACCAGTAAGTAAAGAAAGAGGAAAACTAAGCTCAATTATAGCTAGTAAATCCAAAGGACAAAACAGTAAAACCAGATTTTATGACTAAACTACATCTGGAAAAAAATCTGGACAATATAGGCTGCCCAAAAGGGATTTGCTGTGTTTCAGGGACAATTTCATTTGTTCAGAGGGCAGAGAAAGCTACTCAGGGAACTGGTGCCGTGAATTTGATTCTAACTCATAAGAAGAATTTGAAAATAGAAAGAAATTTGAGGAGGGGGAAAACCAAGAAATTATCTGAGTTCTCTATTGCAAGGCACAGTGCAATAAGAACAGCAAAAATCAATAGGTTCAGGGAATTAGTAAGCTGAATCTTTTGGGAAGAAATTCTAAGAGAAAATGAAGTGCAGGAGAATTTGCAGTTATTAAAACAGACTATATTAAAAAGACAAAGGCAAAAGAGTCTACCATGGAAGAAAAAGACCTGGAATGACTCTTTAAAGAAGTTAAAAATCTAAAAAGAACATAAAGGAGGAATGGAAAGGTATTAAACAACTAGACAGGTATATAATCAGAAAAACTAAGGTTAAAAGGGAGTCATTACTAGCAAGAAATAGCAGCGATAATAGGAAAAACGTTCCTTCAGTATCATGAGAAGGTGGCAAAGGTGAAGATTATTTAATAGGAAAAGAGAGTAAATAAAAGATGAGCGAGAGAAAGCTGAAGAATTCAAGGTATTTTGAGGACTTATGAAGGGCAAATAAGATCCTAACAAACTGAGGAAGCATAAATATAGAATCTATTTGCTGACACATGAAAGACCAGTTAGATATTACTCATTTCATCATGTATGAAGCTGACAAGTGTGACCATCTCTGATACAAAGTGACAGCGTCTAATTAAGAGCATTGAAACCTGACTCAAGAAAGCATAGCACCAGGAGAAAAAAAAGCTCAGCTTTCCCTACATCTCAAATAAACATCCCATATTGAGAGAAAACAAAGGGATATCAATAGCAAAGCAGTCAGGCAATCTATGCCTTCAAATTTTCATGTAAGAAAAACTTAGTTCAAACCACCTGAGTACCAGCACACCAGCCTAACACTTGGTCATAAATTCGAAGTTTAACAAAGCAATCCATATTTTATATTTAGATTCAAAATTGCCTTTGGAGGCCCAACCACATCTGATCTTCTACCTAAAGGAACCTGACACTAAGCCTTTTGCATGGATCCAAGCATAAACTTCGTGTACTGGAACATAAGACATATATCTTCCCCCTGTGATGATCCCGTAACATGTTCAGCTCCTTGAAGAACCAAGCTTTGAAAAGCCAGTTAGGTTTTGAGCCACTTCAGTGTTCAGGTGAATTACTTCGCAAGCTTGGCCTGCTTATTGTTATCTAAACCACAGAAATGTTTCTACCATCTATTTCTAAGCACAAACTGAATTTCAGAAAACTTAACTCACTGGACTCACGATTTTGGCTATAGACAGTGTGTCAGAGCAGGAGCTTAACCCAGCAGGAGCCTGTCTCTGTGTAAGGAACATATGTAACTGGTCTTTGAAGCCTGACTACCTAAATTACATTTTCTTCAATACCTCACACAACCTTGATTATGTGTAACTGCTTGCAGATGGAAGCTACAATGGCTCTTGAAGCAGCCCTAAATATTAGATACTCTGATCATTCTGATGTGATTGAGTCACCTTAAACCCAGCCTGACAAATAAAAGATACTACTCAAAATGTCCTGATTTTTTATCAAGCAGCAGAAATAACTGACCATCAGAGCAGATGCACAAAACGTCATAAATGAAAGAGACAACGGACAACAGTCTTAGGTTTGGGCTATGCATTGCTTCTTTTTTGTATTCATTGCTTTACTTAAGTTTCAATCTTGGAATCTTGGTGCTTGGTTTTGACCAGACAGGTTTGGGTTTTCTTTTTAATGTTTGGCTGTTTTTTTTAGTGCCTGGGTTTTTGAGAAGTCAGATTTTTGCAAATTTTTAGTTAGCTGTAGCATCAAGGGATAAAAGCTTTTATCCATTTTTGATTCAGGCTACAATGCAACAAGAGAGAAGATGCATACAGCTTTAACTTCTGAGTATTCCTCTTAAAACAGTAAGGACCACATAGGCATACGTTAAAATGCTAAGTGCTCACTAAATTAAAGTGTTCATATTTACTATACAATAAAATTACTTTTCTCAGTTTATTGTTTGGAACATCTCAGGAGAGTGTGCTTGGCAACAGCCACTGCCCAATCTGAATACATTGAAAATTTGGTAATTCTGTGAAATATCAGTTTCTTCAAAATATTATTCAAGGGAATAATTCTTGCTACAAGACAGAAACAAAGCATGTCTTTGTCAGCTTTAGAGCCATTTAGGGAAAGAAACATGCACTTGGAAATTGTGTAACTACATGAAGTGATAAAACATAGAGCCATTTCTCTTCTTCACTATGTTCAAATTAATTGGACAGTTATCAGTTAATAAATTATAGACTAATTTCTGTCTTCAAAACACTCCCTTCCCATTGACTTCCAGTTCCTCCATCAGAAAAAACTGTCACTGTAATCAATAAGATGTTTGCACATCAACTGCAGACAGAATCTGGTAGTGCTGCAGTCTACTGAAACAGACACATAAGCACTTCATAAACAAAATGCCCCAACTATCAGTACAGACATGCAGCATCACATCCTGCATTTTAAATGCATATAAATTTGTTCACCTGTTATCTAACTCTCTTCATTCTGACTAAGGCTGTACTGACCCCCCAGATTATTACGACTTACCAGTTATAGAAATCACAGTAGTCTCAACACTGGCTGTGTCTTAATTCTGCAGCCATGAACACAATAGCTTAGCTCATCACCAGTGAAGCAGCACAATTAGTACTGAACAGTTTTTGGAGCTGAAAACTGTAAGAAAGTAAATTTCAACTTCAATATTTTAATCTTTTCTTTCCCCTGCATGTGTGCTGTATTTTTACTTCTGTCTGCAAACCTCCTGGCACAGCACCTTGATACAGTTTCTGACCATCAGTTCAATATAAATCAAATGTAGACTTGATGTCGTCATGGTTTAAGCCTCTCAGCCATGCAGTTTGCTCACTCACTCCCCCCTCTTTCTTTCCCCCGCTCCTGGAGGAATGGGAAGCAGAATTGAAAGAATGCAACTCCCACAGGTTGAGATAAGAACAGTTTAGTAACTAAGGTATAACACAAACCACTACTGCTACCACCAATAATAATAATGACAAGGGAAATACAAGGAAAGAGAATACAACTGCTCACCACCTGATACGAAGCCCAACCCAGCAGCGAACCCCCCTCTTCTAGATCTCTGCCCTCCGCTTTTACATCCTGGGCATGATGCGCTGTGGTATGGAATAACCTCTTTGGTCAGTTTGGGTCAGGTGTCCTGTCTCTGCTTCCTCCTGGCTTCCCCTCCTCCCTGGCAGAGCATGAGGCTCAGAAAGTCCTTGGTCAGAGTAAACATCACTGAGCAGCAACTGAAAACACTGGTGCTATCAGCACTTTTTTCAGGCCAGAAGTCAAAAACACAGCACTGCACCAGCTACCAAGAAGGAAAAAAATTACTGCTGCTGCTGAACCCATGACAGATGATTATTATTGTAAATGTAATATCAAGTAGATGTATCACAAGGGACAATAATTACCTAGATTTAGCAGAAAAAATCTGCTCTGCTTGAATATCTGAACATATTAATGGCATCATGGCTTTCCTCCAAACAGAGTTCTTTTACTAAAGAAGTCCATTAAAAGGGGGGTGGGGGGGTGTTATAGTTAGTATTTATTTTGCAGGAAGATGCAGGGATTTGACCTATTTTTTTTTTAAAAAACGTTGTATTTTATTGCAACTCAGCATTGGGGGGGGGGGGGAAGAAAAAAAGGTTTAACAACAGTTTCAATTGACAGTTGACATACAGACACCCTTACTACTATAGCAGTTTATTCCCTGAACTTCCACGGTGGCATTTACTCAATGGACAGTATATAAGTCAGTCAGTCAAAAGATCAATATGTGACCCTACGAATTTACAGCCACCAAGACTTCCCTAATATTTGTATATATAATCCTAGATAACATTCAATCTATATTCTTATCCTGCATCTTGCAAAAGAATATAAACATTATTTGGAAGCCTAAATTAACACCACATTGAAGATATACAACAAACAGCAATTCCTGCTTTTGAGCCATGTGGATCAGGTATGGAGGAGAAGAGCAGATGTTTGGATGGTGCAGCACGTGTCTTGCTCTACCTCTAACGCTGGACCTGCTCCCAACAGCTGCTCTCAGACTATGAGACCTAGTAAACGATTTGCCTTGAGGATCCTGGTCCTGCAAATGAATTTTAGAAAATTGAAGCTTTCATTCTCAATGCATTTTTAAGCATTGAAAATCTGATCTGAATCTTAAATACTCATAAATTAAACAGCCATTGGAACGAACTAGAAAATTATTTGTAAAAATCCCGGTGAAATCTAAGTGAATCACTATGCTGGTTTGAGTCTTGAGGCCAGCACTGCATAAACCAGAAACCTTTTGCTCAATTTCCATATTTGCACACTGGAGCAATGGAAAATATGAGGAAATTATAGCTAGAAGTGTATGTGATTTACAGTGCTTTGGGGCAAGTGGCACAATTTATGCACTATGTCCTACACAGCCTAGCCCAGGGCCTCTGCATAACATTTTGATGATGATTTAATTTACTTCCTGTAGTAATAGTATAGTCTGTCATATCAGAATTTAAGTACATTAAACAGAAACACCATAAAACTTCTCATATTCATTCATAATTCTAGCAGGAAAAGAAAAGATGGTATTTCACATCAGAAATGGTTATTTTCTGAGAAAATTCTCTTTTGGTTGGAAACTGTAACACTGACAGCCTCTACACCCTTCTAGTCCTTTGCTTTTGAGATACTGATAGGCAGCAAGGCAGCAATACATGGACATTATATGCAGCTCTCCTTTCCTAACTCCCTGGGCAGTACAGTAAATTAACACCAAGTGCAACGAGAAGCCAACACATCTGAAACAATCCTCAAACATGTTTTCATCTGAGAGCTGGTAATTGTCTGGGCACTCCTCGTCTGTATTAGATCTCAGCCAAACAGATTAATTTAAATTATGAGAAAACAAGCCCTATGCACTCTGCCTTCCAAAGTGCTGGGATCACTCACCCAACCTAGTTGGAGCTAGGTCCACTGACTGATTGTAAGTGATGGGGATCTGCTTTCTAAGCAGTTTCTTAATGAGAACATTTCAGACTAGAGCTTTGCTCTCCATCTTCCCATCCATATGGGGAGGTAAGAACTAGACTCTGATGCAAGTCCTTGTGTCCTTCCTCCGCAAAATACTTTATTTGCAGTGAGGTTCACAAGTATCTGTTTGCAGACTACCTGGTCAAGGTATAAAGCCTTAATCCAGGCCCAGTGCCGCACTGGTATTACTATCTAGACTCAATCAAATACAGCATTACAATTCCAGTCTAGCATGAGACACTCTTAAAAATCTTGTCATAATTTCCCTGGATTGAAATGGTAATGGGTTCTCATTTTCTATGGACGCTTTGAGAGGAATATGCCAAATATCTTAAATAAGGGATGGCACATGCACAGAGGTTAAATGGAATTATTCTCTGTAAACTCATTCCCTTCTGCCCAGAGTAAGTGACACTGATACATATATATCAGATCTGCAGGCTTATGCCATTGAGTTTAGTGACAGACTTCACAAAGTAATGAATTTTTGCTCACCTGCAAGTGCAAACTGGGTTCACTTAAAATTAAATTTTGCATACATTCTGTTTTTATTATTAAAGACAATGAGAAAATACTTAGCTAGACTTGGCCTAGAAACTGGATAGATTGCTTTTCATCTCTTGCTTTTCTGGGAAATCTCCATCTTGTTTAACAGGAGTTAAATATTCCTAATACCGATGCTCATATGGGCTGAAAAGTCTTTAGTCTCAGCAGCTTCCTAAAGTAGTAAAGCACCACCTGAAGAAATAAGAAGAAATAGGACAAAATCTGACTTTTCTATTTCTCTGAAGCTTTTTTGCATACATTTGTCTTTTCCTTATTCTCAGATAGCAACCAATTAAAATTACTTTAATCAAGCATTCTTTTCCCTAGTTTCTGCAAAGTTAGGAACCCTGTGTGAAGTTTAAACACTAAATTAATAAAAAGGGTGAAAGTTCAGTTATCAAGTTCCATTAATACAAATGTTTTTGAAATGCTGCTGCTAACAAAATACTAGCAAATTCCTTGTAAAATGACTTGTACATCATTTGCGACTGAGGTAACTTAAACAGAACACAAAAATCCTTACTTTGGACTAATTACTATTAGTGGGAAATATCTTACTAAAAGAAATAAAAAACTAGCCCAGCTCTCTTAGAGGCAAGATCTGAAGAGACCATTTCAAACATCAGCCACATGTAGCTGACATTCAAACAAGACAGATCTTACAAGGAAGAAAGCTGAAAACATAAAATTACCACCTGGGAATTTCTTCAACTCAGAACAACATTTGTGGTGATTTCAGACCCATTCTAATTCCACTGAATTGTCCTTGAAACAATGCTAAAGGCTGTGGCATGTAATAACCATGAGGGAAATCCTATTCTTAATGGTGCAAATCCCCAAAAAGATTTCAGTATCAAAGCAGTAGTGTATTTGCTGGACTTACACAGGAAAACAGCTTAGGAGATGGAAATTCTACAGCTATTTTACTGGTTTCTTGGGTTTCCATTACATTAATTTTAACATTTTGCAATTTATGTTTTTGTTCTTAATGTGACTGGTGTCTCTTTTTCTGAATGAAACATTTCTCTCTAATCATAATGCAGTTCCTAAAGCCCACTAAAATCAGAGACATAGTGTTAAAATGTCAAGTGTGTAATTGATGTGCGAAATAAATGGACTCTGAGGGCTGCATAGAGGGTGAACAGGCGCCCTGAAGGATACTTCAAATGAATACAGTAGTATTGTCTGTTCAAATACAATAGACAGGAACATTTTAAGCCAGCTTTTACCACTGTCCTTCTTTCTTTCCTGCAATGGCTGTAAAACACAAACAAAAACTCAACAAATGCAGTATTTCATTTGGGCAAAACTACTACTGCAAATCTCCCTTTTCTCTGAAACAGATGTAAAGTGAGAAAGATTCAGAAGCAGAGCAAGGAGGCTGATTGTACTTTTTTTTATGATAGCAGCAGACAATCATGAAACTGAAGTTAGTTTCTCGTTACTTTTTACACAGCGTAGTAAAAGACCAGTCGTAAAAAACTCTGACCAAAAGCTGAAAAGGATGAATGCTCCAATCAGACAATATGCAACTTTGGAGAAAAATAATTTTTGGCATGATTATTGATCTTATTTAAATGAAATTTTTATCCATCAAACAAGCACAGGACTAACCTCTCCTTACTCTCTTTAGTTTGTTGAAATCGGATACTTTTCTTCACACTGAAAAGCTACTGAATTTTATGACTACAAGAAAAACGGCACTTCCACATTGGAGAGATTAAGACATCAATGCAGCTATTTATGTAAATAATACTAATACATATTCATTTTTAAAGAAGTTGCGACATTTTACACTATGATAAAAGAGTTAAAATTATTCTGTAATTCAAGGACACAGATGAACACCTTTGAAACATCTGAAGAGGACAGATAGCTACAGGGATAGATGTATAGATGGTGGAGATTAATAGAGCCTAACCATCTTCTAATCAGTCTTAAGATTTTAATTTCCACTATCACCAGCAGAATTTAAATGTGTATTTAATTGCATAAATGTTACCAAGTATCGTACTTTGTATCTCTATGGTCCTTATGAATATTCATATAAAAATAATCATTGCAAATAGGTTGTCAATAGAGCAGATAGACAGTCTGAAATGCTTAATAATAATCATCATTATAATAATCGACCCTTGTATAGTACTTCCCATCCAAGGTATATAATGGCCCTTTTTCTTCAAATTATCAAAACTTAATTAGGACAGTTTCCAATTACCTTGGAAGACTGCACTGTGAGAGAGTAAACGAGAAAGACTGGTCTACAAGAAAAAAGGCTGGTCTTGTAGACAAGCAATGAACTACAACAGAGGACAACTGGAATTACAAGAGACCACTGGCACATGTGCCAAGCCCTGATCTTGGGAAAGTCTATGTGCATTTGTGAATCCTGAGTAATTTGGCTTCCTTCCCCCTCCATTAAAGTCTTCAAGTAGTTTGGAGTTAAAATGAATTCAGTATTTCCAGCCATTTAATGCGACAGAAATGGTTCTCCCTCTCACTGTCATTCAAGATTTCATAGAATCATAGAATAGTTAGGGTTGGAAAGGACCTTAAGATCATCCAGTTCCAACGCCAAGGACATCTCCCACTAAACCATGCCACCCAAGGCTCTGTCCAACCCAGCCTCGAACACCACCAGCAATGGAGCATTCACAACTTCCCTGGGCAACCCATTCCAGTGCCTCACCACCCTTACAGTAAAGAACTTCTTCCTCATTGTTTCACTGTGAAGATGCTGCTGTTACAGTTATTTAATTCCTCCCAATAACTCACAGGAAACAATAATATGACCTTTTCCCTTCCGCTGCATTTTTTCTCAGCAGTGACAATAAATGAAATATCAAGGCCTAATGGAAGTCTGGAATCTAAGAAGGATATTCAAATCTGCACTTAGAGCACAGTAGTCTTGCATGTCCAGACCTTTCAAACCTGTTATCCGCATCCTTACTTTAATAATTATGTCTGTTTTGCTCATGGTTTACTCTTAAAAATTTTAATTGTTCTGGTCCTAGAGGGTCCAATGACAGATTACAGACAAGTTATCACTCCTCAAATGAAATAAAGAGATTGACCTTTTCCACCTTTGCACTTAATTGCAAAGCAACATATATGTGTTAGGTTAAGCCATAGGGGACACTTGCCATAAGATGATCATTCCTAGATACAATCTGCCACCCTGCTCCAAATCTGATAGACAAGCTTGAATTATCAAGGGAAATTCAATTCCCTAAAGTGCCTCAAGGTTCGTACTTGCCACCAGAACTGTGTCTTGCATCAGGTCAGACCATGCAAAACAGCATTTGAGCAGCAACCATCATTTCCGGTACGATTACCTGTGATCACCTTACTTAAATCCACTTCCATGAGTTAAGAGGTAAATATCCTTTCTGGCATAAATTGCTAGAAGTCTGATGACTTGAATGGAGCAGAGTTGATTTACACCAGCTCAGGACCTGCCAGCAAACATCTAAAACACAAAGTATGTCCTTTTGCTTTTAACCACTTTTTTACTACCCTTTGACAGCAACTCTAAAGTGTTTACTTGTCAAGAAGATATTTGCTGTTGAAGTTCATTCCTTTAAGTTTTAAAGTCACTGCAAGTATTGCAGGGGTCGCTCTTCTCCCCATACCAAGCCCAGTTTAAGTAAAGAGACATCAGTTAATGTTCAGAGGAAAAAACAGCCCCAAGAAGAGCAAAGGACATGTATGAGCCTGGGAGCTGCTGAGACATGGAGGTACTGCCCTAATGCATAATATCTTTCTACCTCCCGCCTCTCTGGGCAGCAGTGATTTTTTTTCCCCAAGTTATCCATACAGTAATCAGAGTTTGCCAAAATGCCCACCAGGCACTTAAGCTGCCAAATCCTTGCTATTCCTGAGAGCCTGCTGCGTGGGGGTTTTTAAAGGCAGAGCTGGCACAGTTAGCACACAGAGAAAGGTGAGAAAATGGCAGAAACTGCCATCAGCATCAGACTTTTAAAGACAGGATTTTTGTAGTGATTCATAAGAGCTTGTTTCTGTCAGTGTTGTGAGGTCTTTAAGGCTGTTTTAAGAGATTAGGGAATGAATGGAATGTTTTTAATTCTGATCTGTTTATGAAACAGGGAAGTTCTCTGACAAGTCCTTTCAAAGCCATGTTTCCCACATTTTATTTTCAGATAAAATTATGTGTAGCTGCTGCTAAGAAGAGGTGAAACACAGTGTTTTTAAAGTAAATGCAACTTTCAGTAAACATAAAGTCAACACTTAGAGGAGATAATTAAATAAACCTCTGCTACATAACCTGAAATCTATCAGTCTCAAGCCTTCAGCTGGACTAAGTATAGCTCCAGGAATCCATAAGCACTGCAGTTACTTAGTGCAACAATTTGAAACACAGTGATACTGATGCCCCTGCTTGCAAAGCGGGAGAAGAGGTTCACCAGAACCCATTGCCATATGGGAAATTTAGAAAGAAGAGAAAGGCAGAGCAGAAAGATGAACCCAGACCTTCCAACTCCCATATTCGTACCAGTAGACCATGTTTATACTTTCTGCACTTTACAAGTTCACACATTCTTTTTGAACAAATCACTGCAGGGTGTTCTTTGATATGTCCTCTGGATCTCTAGAATATGCAAGCATATTCTGCCCCAAACAGGCAGAGCAAAAATATCTTTTAACATCCTTCGTTTTGTGAGACTTGTAAGAGGGATGAAGATTGCAATGGTAATGCTCCTTCTGAGAAATAGAGTGCCATTCTAGGAAGGAACATTAATCAGCTAGTGGTTCATTAGAAGCAATATCACAGAAATCACTGATGTGAAAGTAATTTAATTTCCTCTTTCAATGAGATGCAAATGTCTATTGCAAGACGCAAATACAGAACAGGGAATTTCTGTTGTTAGATGGCTCTGTTGCTGACCAAGAAAAAACATAATTTTTCTGCACCCAACAATATTGTTCCTGTGTGGTTCAGAGAATTGATGGAGATGATGTATCTGTAACTGCCACCTGATTCCTAAAAACAATTGAGCTACAGTCTGAAGGGTGATCTCCTGGATCTGCCATATCATCCCTCGTACTGCAGCACATAGCAGCATGAGCTGCAAGATCACCCACATTAGCAGATGGCAAGGCCATCTCCCTGCAAGAGGGCTTGCTAGCAGATGATAATTTTCAAAATATCCTTCTCTTTTCCCACTATTATTCATGAAGTGAAGCAGATAGTCAGCCCACAGGATCAATAAAAACCTTTATTAGATACAGAACAGTCAGCTCAGGACTCCATGCAATTAACCACAAGAGTCTTCTGAAATCATGGGACTGTTGAATGAGTTATTACATACTGAATCAGCTGCAGAATGACACGTGAATACTTACACGATTAATTGCGTTTACCACTACTTAGCTCCTCTGAATTGTCACTGCCTATTATCTAGCTTAAGCATGCATTTATGCATTGTGACTGTTAAGGTTTGAAGCTTCTCTAAAGCTAGAACTTCTAGGAAGTGTTTTGACTTCATTTTCCAAACCTATATAAACATATAATTTTATGTACTTTAGATTTCATATGTAGAAACCCAGCTTTCTTTCAATAGAGCTTTTAACATTGCAAGGACATGTCCATATTTGATAATTACACGCTCAATGAACTCCAAGTGTTTGTGAAATGTTTCTTCCTTCTCTCCTTCTCTCTTCCTTTCAAAAATTATTCCAATTCTGGACAATTCTTTTAACCAGTCCTTGAAAGGTTTTCACTGAAAGTCCATTCTCTGATTTGGCTAAATATATTTCTTAGGGTCAAAGAAAAATCAGGTCAAGAGTAATGTATTTACACAGAATACATTGGCCTCAAAAGGAGCAAATGAAAAGAGACTGACTGCCTGAATCCATCAGCACCGGGATTTGAGGCATCTCATCCCTCATGCTTTCACCATTTTGGCATGTAATTAAGATAAATACCTCAGTTTTAACAAAAAATCTAATCCTAGAGATTTTATTTAACCTAGTCCACAGAATATTTAATCAAATAAATTTTCTATGTGGTAACAGCAAACATGCCAGAGCATGCGTGATAAGCTAAAAATATTCTGACTGTGTCAAGATTATTGTAGTGTGATGCAGCCCAGGTGCCCACAACCCACTCCAGAACTACAGAAATCCCTGACAAATTCCTTTGCTTTTTATGCAGATAAAATTTCAAAAAAAGAAAAAAGATACAATTAATTGGAAAGTATCAGAACCATCCCCTTCCACACAGGAAGGCAGGCAGGACTTAACAGAATCTGAACTAAAGCACAAACTATGTTAGCATTTAGTCTGCTTTCCCCAAGAGAGAGTTCATTTGTCACTGACTCCTTGGATGCTGAGTTGACTTGTTTGATAGTCTGAAAGGAAAAGGTTAAATGTTTGCAAACCTATATTCTAACATGCTGCTTACTCGATATTTTTAGTGATCCTCTCAACACCTTGCAGTGGTCAAGTTTCTTGATCTTTTTATAGTTTGATTTACATAAATGCAAGTGTTTATTTCCTCCAAATAAACATTCAAGTAATTCAAGGCTTAACTGATTCCCAGCCTGTTGCAAATGTAGCAAGAAAAGGCTAAAGATGAGAAACTACAGCAATTAAGTGAATGACAGAAAGAAAGAATGTGTTTATCTGAGAAAATATTTTTGGCAAGTTCTGTACCAGCACAGTCAGGGAACAGTCTCTTATAATAATGCTTACAGACTCCCAAACAAGTTTAAATACAAATACTGCATTACATATAAAACCGTGGAAAGAATAAATAGTCCAGTGCTGGCGACTTAAAGCAAACTGCTAATAGCTTAAAATAACTGATCAAAACCTAATTCTTTCTGTATGACTTTGTATGTCTGTTTCCTATTGCAATCCAAAAGAATTCTCGTGAAAGATACAAATCACCATCAAGCTTCACATATCAGACAAATAATACAGTCAGTAACCTCTATCTTGGGCTCTGAGTACTGGATATGTACTAGATTGAATCATTCAGGGAAAGCTTACTGCAGTTTTACTTGTTTAGAAGGATAAGCAGACAGACCATGCTCCCAGTATGCAGCTCTGCCAATGCAGTGTCACTCTGATTTGTAATGCCAACTCCCAGCCTAAGCTAGACCTCAGTGCACTTCCCCCGTTACAATTACTCTGCCAATCTAATGTTCAATCTACAGCTCCAGTGGTAGTCTGCTGATTATTCTGCTCTGTCAAAATTCATGGTAGTTTTGTGAAAGAAGAGACCCTAAGCCAAGATTTCCATCCTGCAGAAGTGTCTCATTTCCAAACTGCAGTGAGGAGGGGGAAGGGGTGAAGCTGCTTTTTGTTCAGGATCAGAATCAAGTTTCAGCAGTAAGAAATTTTCCAGAGATGGTAACTGAAAGAATATGGAAGAATGTAATTTCTGGCATGGCCAGGAGAGTCCACTGTCAACCTGAGGGGCTGGCAGTGATGGAGATGAGTTCATCCAAGGGGACAAATGGCCCAGATATGGCTGGCTGAAGGATTCCTCCCAGCAGCATTGCCCTGTTAGAGCTAACACAATGCTTCGACTCCGATCAATAAGCATTTTTCAATGAAAACCTGACCTCTTTAAAACACTTCAACAGGCTCTGAACACTTAAGTGTCACATATCTCCTTTGCTGTTATGACTTTCACCTACCAGCGTTTGCAGCATATCCTGTCCTGTTTGTACTGTATAATTCACTATAATGCAGCCTGAAACAATATTTTAGTCTGATTTTCTTCTCCCCTAGGTTGGTAGGAATTACAGAATTGCTCCCTGGAAGCCAGTGAATACAGAGGAAATGTGAAGACAGCTAAAACTCTGCCTCCTAACTAATTCTAAGGGTGGCATGCTTACTTTAAGCCTTTTCTAGCTGTTTGCTTTCAGCTGTGATTTGGCATATGAAGACAGCACACTAATGGCCCATTACGAGATTAAAAAGGTGTTTAGTGATGGATTATATTTATTTTGGGTGCACATTCAGAGCTCAGAATGGTATAATATGGTCATTTTCTATGCATCTTAATGCAATCAAGGCAGGTTGCTTATATTGTATTTGCATTTCAGTATCAATTTTGGGGGCTTTGTTCGTAAACAAGCATTCAGAAAAATTGAACAGTGGAGTATCACATATAAACAGAAGGGAAAAACAGATTTAATACAAATATTCTGAGGCACAAAGGCCACATGCAGAAAAAGATAAAGCTAAATATATTACAGTTCATGTATATTACTTTAAATATAGTGACAGATGAGCTTCGCAGAATGCCACACGTCACTAAGCCTTTTTTACCTGAAGAAATTGTAGTGCTTTATGTGCTAAAAAATCAGACAGCACTTACATTATAACTGGAGTGAGAGCTTTTTGCCATAGTTACAGTACTAACTGTACTTCTGGTGATTGTCAGGTAGAACTGTGTTGAGTGCTTTTTGTCTAAAGAATTCTATGAGCATGAAGAAACGCTCTACCAAATAATGCTGCTCTGAATATACAGGTGAATCGTGTATAATGGCTTTTTCCCACTGATTATCTAAAAAGTGCTCTTACATTTTTCTGCTGGTCAGTCCTTATTCAACCATAGTGATGATGAGCAGCACCAAACCAGGTGTTACATTCAGTGATACTGCTGCAAAACAGTATTGAGTTTGCCTTCTCTCCTCCAATATTGACTTTTTATTTTTAGACTTTCATACAGCACTGGAGACCTAATTGTCACAGAGGTTATTGATGACTCCCAGTGTTTCAAATTCCTTTACAGCTGAGTACTTTAAATATATTTAAAACTTTAAGTTAACACTGTTTGCTGATAGAAATGGTTGAAAGTTATAAAAGTACTAAGTGGCAACAGTACAAGACAAATCTACACTCTAGCAGGACAGTCTGATAGATACAATTATTAAAGTGATATATTAAGTGTATTTTTCTTGAGATATGTAATGCTGATGTTAACTTAAAAGAGAAAAAATACATTAACTTTAAGGACATGGAATTTTCTTTGTCATAGCAATTAAATAAAGTAGTGAACACATTTATTACATCTCACTCTTCCTTCTGTACCAAGATCAAACATTTCTATTAAAAATTGTATGTTCTGCTGAACAGCAATGGTAGCAATCAATTTCTGTTATAATTTGGCAATCTTATGTGAAGAAATGTATCTATGAAAGAAAATAATTCCATTAATTTTTGTGTCTTAAAATTTCAGAATTGTGCAAATCACTTATTTTTTATGTATGCGATTTCTGTATTTTTATATAAAATATTACATATACACAATTAATTAGTTTATTAAATTCAGAGGCTAAAGAATAATTGCTCCCTGGGAAAAAAATTATCTACAATGAAAGACACATGTCTGCACTGGAAAGGAAATTAATATAGATTACCAAGCAGGACTCTTTCAAAGAATACAGAAGAAAAAGAACAAAATTACACTAATTAGGTTCAACAAGAAAATGAGGATTTTGAAGGTTCAGCATAATTGAAATATGAGCAAAAGGGGGTTCAAACATGTCATGCAGGCTTATCTTTCGTCCCCCTATCCAGCACTTCATACAGCCATCTCTAGCATCCTGACAACACTCAGCAATGGCATTAGCCAGCACTGAGCACGCCACGAGCTGACCAGGCATCAACAAGGCTTGTACCTTGGAAGGCTTTTCAAAATGACGTCCCTCTCGGTGTAAATTAGATCCTCATCTATGCTTAGAAAGCAGAGAGAAGGAAGAGTTCCCATTCCTTTTCACAGTGTTCTGATCTGCAAAGGCTGTGATCAGAGCTGCTCCCAGCCTTCTTCGTTTTCAACTGTTCTAGTCCTCACGATTTTGTTGTTTTCTTTAAAACTCTCTAGTTCTCTTGTTTTCCTCGATTCTTTATTAAAAGCATGAACCCAAAATGAACAACCAAAATAATGTGATTCATCACATTCAACCAATGAGATTCTAGTGAAATAAAGGAAAAACTGCTATAAATAAACCATTTTTCTATGAAGTATTTGCATTTTGGACTATTGCCAGCTATGTACCATATTTTAGAAAGATTATTCCGTAAGAAGATTTTAACTCACTTGAAGATAGCCTGTGATGATACACACTTTTTAACCTACATTCAATAATTTATATCTGAACATTAATTATTAAGTGGGTTATTTTATCCACAAGGTTTTCAGGACGGCTATTAATTGGATAAATTATGCCTTTAAAATGTCAGACAAGGAACTCGATACTAGCCACCTTCCAACAGATGCATCGCCCTACAAGCAGATAAATACCTGTTTGACAAACGTATGTTAAGAAGCAGCTTAGAAGGAATTGCGTTGTCTAAAGTTTAATGAAATCTTTGAAATTGAGGTCTAAAGATCATCACAACTATTTCCCATCATCTATTTTCACAAGAGCTGCAGTCAAAACAGGAAGATAGGAGCTTATCTCACAATTAACCTTTTGTACTAAACAGTGCTAAAAGTCTGCAGAAAGAAGAAAATTCCTTCATAAGCATTCTGAGAACATTTACATCACCTGCAGTGTTTAATGGGGTTCTTCTGTTGTCACTCGGAAGGACACAATACCTCTGTGAGACATTTGCAGACAGTGGAAATGAGCAAAGGCCGCTGTGATAATGCCACCTACAACAAATATACCCTGATGAAAATGATGCCCCGTTTTTTCAGTTACACATAAAACTGATGTTCTGGTTCAGAGGCAGCTTTTGGTTATTTAATTCTCACAACCCACAGAAGAGGCTGCTACTTTTTTCTCACTAGGATCACCAGACCCTTCTGATCCTTGCTGAAGAGAAAACAGCTTCTACCCAGTCTGTGTTAACAGAGTTAATTCATTAAATGATTAAGCCTCTTGCTGGAGTTGAGCCACTTTGTTTCCGACATTTCACTTTAGCATTACCACTTATAAAATTGGTCACTTTCAGAGTAAAAAAATAAAATTAAGTACTTCTTAGAAACACAAAATGGACTGAAGGAAAATCATGCTATCAATGCCCGCACAAGATCTGAGCAAACCTGTGTCATGTAGATCGGATACAAACAGATTCTCATCAATATGAAAACTGCAAAGAAATTACACCTGTCTTCCAATTCAGAAATGTTTCACAGCATAGCAGCTCCTGCGAGCACAAAATCCACTATAAAAAAGTTCTCAGAGAACTGCCCATGTAGACAGATTATGTGCAAATCAACACCTAAGATCTGGAGAGGCCTTCCACAAAACCTGTGGTTTCACTCAGATCTTTGGCACAAATCAGTTATGGGAAAATTATCACTTCAGGACAAATGTAAACAGCTTTTGCTTTCAAGATTCATGATAACATCATTAGTACTTAGATACAAGATGTAATAAATACTTTTTTTTCAAGCATCCTAAAAGCACTAACAGAGAACTGTACAACTTTCCTGAAAGTCTGTTTTCAGACTACAGGTTTCTTGCATTTATCATCCTCTGAAAGAAACTAGAAAGCACAGTGATTTCACTCTGGCAGTTCAAAACAAATAGATAACATGAGCATGTCCAGTGGGAGCAGTAAATATGATAATGTAAGGTTTTAAGTTGAACTTTAAGCTGAACAGGATCCACAAAGCTCTGTCCAAGGCAGGATTAAAGTCTTACAATGCTATCTAAGGGTGAGAATCAGCCATGGCAATGCCACTCAACACCACTGCTCTTTCTTGATGCACACAAGACAAGCAGTAAAAAAGGAAAAAAGCACCCTTTGATGTCAAGCTGTACTGATGAAAGGAAGAGTGGACAAATTGTTATAGGTAATACTTCAGGTAAAAGCAGAGACAGCTACAAAAAAGTGATACTGGTGAGAAGGAAGAAGGATAGAGAGACAAAAGCAGTCTATAAGTTTTTTCATACACCTTATCTTCAAGACCAGTTCATGGTGTTACCTTTGACAGCCTTACAAATTGGCACTGTTTTTAGAAACTAATGCAAAAATACATTTCAGAAGGGAAAAGTGATGCAGCTTTTTTCCCACAGAAATGATGCAAGAACTAAATGCTCATAAAACCCAGAATTCTGTTTTATGCTTGTTTTATATCTCTTCCAGCCAACTGATTATAAACTCTGAGAAAATATACTGGTAGTTCAGATAAGTAACAGTTTAAACAAGGACCAGCAATGCCTTGGCACCTAAAGGAAAACACAGCATTTACTTTAAGATGTAAGCTGTAAACTTGCTAAAGCAGCTAACGGGGGCCTACCACTTCTCCTGACTGGAGAAGTACAGGAGTGATTCAAATATGATTCAGCATTCTCATTATCCAAGCTCATATTACAGAAAAGATGTTTCTTTAGAAAACAAAAAGGGTCAAAACATGGTCTTATAATCAAATATGCCTTCATTTTTCCACAGAAAAAATCCCAGTCTGTCTTGGACATAGCCTCTTCCTACGTCCAACAGGCATACCTGAATTGGATTGCCTTGGTGCTACCCCTAACCTTTGAAAACCTTTCCTCCTTCTGAACAATGTGCAGTCATTCCTCCAGAAGGTGTCAAGGTGTCATCAAAGTCCTTAATATTAGGTCTGTCTTACACTTGGAAAAGAAAAGGAAATGGTTGGTTAAAAAAACATGTAACAAAGCTGGAAGAGTAGCCTTCTCTGCCAGGGTAAGCCTCAGACCAGAAGCAAATCCAGTCAAGTCAGAATTTTCCTGCGTCCAGAAATAAAAAGACTCCTCCATCAACAAGCAATTAAGACAACCCATGTAATTACAGAGGTGAATTTATCTGCTTCCAACTCAATGGTAACAGCCAGTGAAATAATACCTGTGTTAGGCTCTGCTGAGGTCTCCATGCATGCCAGGCCATTTTGTCGTCTTCTTGTCATGAATCATAATACAAATGTCAGACACCTGGACCACATTTTCAATTTCAGCCTACTTCCTAATCATTGCTCTATGAAGCAATCTTTCTTTCTGATTCAACAACAGTTTCATTAATCAACAGTTCAACCCAATATAATAATAGATGGATTACAGTTCTTTGGTCACCTTGTAGCATCAATAAGCATTCCCAGAACATCATGATTTTGCATTTAACCCTGGTTCCTTCTTACAATTAGGAAGCATTTAATTAATACATAGCTTCCAAAGAATGCCACATAATTAACTTCTACAATCTGATGTATTAATAATCCAAATAAATAAAATTATCAAATTATTCCAGTGGGTCAATTTTCCAAATGAACGGAAATCTACGTTTAGCTTGACATCTCTACATAGTACATTGCACAGGACAACTCTGTGCTCTTCATTCCTCCAAGAGGAATGCTCTTCTGAAAAAAAGTATCTCCTAATATATCCAATAAACAAAAATATAAAAAAAGCCTCAGAACACTTTGGTACTTCACAATATATTGTTTTACACACAGAAGTACAAATGTGTTCATCTGCAGTAAAATTAAAGCACTAAGAAACACCTTCCAAAATTATAGTCCTCTTTATGATGTCATATTAGTGCAATAAGGTAAAGAATACAAGCATACAATCATTACGTTAGTCACCTCACACAGTTTGCCTTAACTTACTTAATTGTATTTTCATCATTTCTATAGACTATCTACATAAGCTGCTTTTCAGAGCAATTTATTTTAATTTTATAGATATCTATTTACGCAATTTAAATTTTTATAGATATCCATCTGAGCTCTGTGTAGAAAGTTACAAAACTCCTTCTACTGTTCTCAGGCACATGGATTAGAAAAGGAAGGAGACAACAAAGGATGCAGAAAAAGTATCTGAAAAAGAGTAAATGATGAGGAACTCTCAAGTCCTTCATTACCTTACATGCCATGAAATGCTTCATATTTAGTCCTTCTTGTAACACTGATGCTATGATGAAGCCTGTACCTTTTCTCCTATATCAGTTCTGTTCTGGTATATAATTTTGTGTTGTATATAAAAGACCTTATCACGCTGACACTTCTGACAGATCGATTTAACTTTTTGCCTGGCCTGTCATTTCTGTGGCCTTGTTGCAATACCTGACCATCTCCTGGAAACTGTTCTTGGCATTTAAATCAGATTTAAGATGTTCCCTTACACTTATCTGCATCCTAATCAGTAAGTCCTTTACTTCCCTAAGGGAATTTATTGCCATCCTTTACCACTACTATGGCTTATCACTTTCCAGACATCAAGAATGTCCTTTCTCCTTTAAATCCCTATTTACCTAACTTGCTTGTACTAATTTCCTCACAGATCATCACTGCTTACCTGAGAGGTGGCTGCCAGGATAACTCTTCTGCATTTAACTCCAGTCAAAGCCACTGAAGGAAAAAGGGCATGGTTTCAAAAAGTTTCTAAGGATCTTAACACTCAACTTTAAAAGGCCTCATTTCTGAAAACTCTGAGGAATTGCTGTTGCTTTGACTAGATATTAGGCTGATTGTCTGGGATGTGACTCATTCAAAAGCACCAGTTTTGAAAAAATAAAGATTCATAATTACTTGTGATCCTGATAAATCTCTCTGAAATGACTCTGTGAGGGACAGTGAGTGTCTGTTTGAATTCTCAATTCTGCATTCTAATAAATAATTGCAGATATAACCAGATGCAAAGAATCACAGCAGCAAATTCTCTTTCATCAAACATTAAAAACATTGGTTTATGAAAATGAACTGAAGGAATTACAGTTGTTATAGAAGCTTCCTTTCCAGCAACGTACCTCCTCTGCCCCATGCTTGGGAAGGGGAAATTGCAGATATTATGTATGATTCTTAATTTCTCTGTGAAAAATTCTGAGCTCTCTCCTTTCCTAAATGGATAGGTGAGAACGAGCTAATTATTGCCTAACAGTCAGAAAATGTTTTGTTCATTGCTTTTCTGAGCATATTCTAACCAGTATTAGCTATAAACATTTATGTAAAGAGACAATTCCTGCAAGTCTCAGACAAAGCTTGTGGTAAAAAAACACACAATATCATTAGAAAAAAAATTAAGTTTGGGGTTGTTTTTGTTGGGTGGTTTTTTTTTTGGTTACTAAACTAAACTAAATAGAAGTGATATCTTGTCTGTGAAACCTTGTATTCAACACCTACTCTCTTAAATTAACTATCAATTGTGAGTGCTTAGCTGGAAAGAAAAATTATTCCAACATACATCAGGAAAAAAAAAAGTGTTAACAAGTTACTGCCCCATAGCGTAATGGGTAAGTTGAAAATGTAAAAAAGAAGACAGACACTCTTTACAGTTAGATGGGGAAAATATTCTTCACTCTTACACCAGTGACTGATACAGAACAAACTCCTAGGTGTTTGTAACCCAATGTTACTATGCCAAGCTCCAGTACCTAACTGGCAATGAATCACCTGATTTTGCAAGAGTGATTTTCAGGTAGTCAGCAGCATTGTCGATCCACTGTTTAAAAGAATTACTTCTGTGCTTTGATGTTTGATCAGTCAAGGCATTAACTTTGTAGCCATGAGCACCTGCCACACCACTGCCCCTCTAACAGCATCCACATACCCACTACACTGATTACCAAAGGAGGAATCAATCTGAGCAGCAAAACAATCTTTTGTATTTCCATTATACAATCAGTTCCATAAATCAGTTTCAGAAATGACCAACTATCTTATTCTGTGTCAGGTTCTGACTAGCATTTCTGTGGAGAATGGTGTCAAGTCACAATGGTGAAAACTCAGTGAAAATTTCATCCAAGTCATAACAGAAGTTTTGCTTTATCCAAACTAGAAAATCAGAAAAATGACTGCAGTAAGGCTCTGACTGAAATTAAATTCAAAACTGGGCTCTAGATAAAAACTGTGTAGAGCAGAAAAGCCGCTTTCAGAGGATAGAGGGGCATCAGTTCTAAGAATACCTTCAAAATCTTTCTCACCTGGTGAAAAAGTAATACCCATGTTCTTAGAATTAACCAGCTTTAGGGATTACCAAACCTTTTACCTTAGTGTTCAGCAATGAACTGTAGTTCTGGTTGGGAAGAGGTGAAGTTCAAGACCAAAAACTGAAGAGACCTGCAGGACAACTTACATGATAAGTCTCAATATATACTTTGCATATTAACGCCTCTGTCAGAAAGAGAATATTAATTTAGGTATCTGCAGCCCATCAGGGAGTATCAAGTGCCCAGTTACACAGCAACTGCTAAGCAATACTGATGTCCCTCTGCCCAACAGCATTCAGGCTTTCTCTGAGCAGTGCCAGGAAGAACTTGCTTCCCCACATATTGGTACACATAACAGGGTTCTTTTACAGCACAAGAATGATGTTTCACTCCTGATCTTCAGAAAAACAGACTGACAGCTACCAGCAGAAACTGCACTCACAAGGTCACGATGATTTAGAAATAACATCAACTATATTTCTAAGGGTTATACTGTCTCCTTTGTGATGTTGTCCTACTAACCTTTAAAGAAATGATACATTTGCAAAAATTAAGAAATGGCCTAAGGAAAGGAACAGTAGCCATGGATTCATGTATTTTTTATGGATCTACTTACCAAACTAAAGGAACTGGAAAAACTAATACGTTCTCTGCCTGAGGTTTTTCATCAGTAATAATACATCAGGTTTAATAATACTAACCCAACACTACCATAAAATTCAATTCATTCCTGTTTGCAACAGGGCTTTTGACAGCTTTGGGTAGATACCTCCATTAAATAGAAAGGGAGAGCATTCTGCAGTATTTTACTCCTGGCAAAGCTTGCAGAGGCTGGACTGATACCCTGGAAAACATTTCATGCGTCTGTCAGTTTAGGAAGAGGTAGGTGTGCTTACCAACTGTTCTGTACACAGACACAAAACAAATAGGGTAAAGCCACGTACCACAATACCATTTAGGTATTGAATTTTCATTGAATGAATTTTTAGCTGCAATCAATCACCAAAATACCTTGTGGTCTAGGTCTAAGTGTACACATTTATACCGGCAAGATGGCGCATACCCATCATTCAAAAATGCAGACCATTTACAAATACAACATACGGATGCTGCCATTACATCTACTTCAAAAAGGTCTGAGAATGGGAAAAATCACTGACCAAGGAAATAGACATCCTCAGTGAGAAAAGCTGACAATATTGATGATATGCCTTTGGGCAAGAAAAAGAGGCTCTTCATCACCTTTCAATGTGCCTTAGGCTTCTAGTGCGAAGCATAGAAAAGAAAGGCCAGAAAACTTTCATTGCTGTTTTACATAATGCATTTCCTTTCAGCTAAAAATGGTGAGAGAGGTTGAGACAGCTATCCCCTCCCATAATGGATATTTTTGCTATCTACTATACATCAATGTAAATAATAGCTGTACTCAAACTGCTGAAGTGTAAAAGAATTCAGGCTTGGGAAAGGGTATTTTCTGCCTGTGTAAAACACATCTGGGAGTCTCACCTGAAATGTGTATCTATATACAGAGGAAAATCACGCCAAAATATGATCTTGTATTTCTTGAGGGTCTTTTCCAGTCAAACATTAAACAATCTGAGAAACTCAAAAGTCTTCAGTTCCAGGGTATTCTCACTCCCACCTTTATACTGTGACTATTAGACAACATTCTTACTTTCATTTGTTTTAGAAGAAAATGCATCATTTGCTTCTATATTGACAACATGGTGCTTTAACTGCTTGGACATATGTCTTCCCTGAGTATACTATGCATTTTATCATTTTTGAAAAACCTGAACTATGTTACTATGCTTAATGAGCCTCTAAATGAGTGTCCTGTGTTCAGCAGTAGCAGTCATTTTTCTCCTTAGTAGCTGGTGCAGTGCTGTGGTTTTGACTTTCAGCCTGGGAACAGCACTGATAACACCGATGTTTTCAGTTGCTGCTCAGTAATGTTTACTCTGACCAAGGACTTTCTGAGCCTCATGCTCTGCCAGGGAGGAGGGGAAGCCGGGAGGAAGCAGAGACAGGACACCTGACCCAAACTGACCAAAGAGGTGTTCCATACCACAGCACGTCATGCCCACTATATAAACTGGGGCAGTTATTCAGAAGGCTTAGATCACTGCTCGGGTCAGGCTGGGTATCAGACGGCAGGGTGTGAGCAGCTGTATTCTCTTTTGTTGTTTCCCTTGTCATTACTACTGTTGGTGGCAGCAGCAGTGGTTTGTGTTATACCTTAGTTACTGGGCTGTTCTTATCTCAGCGCATGGGAGTTACATTCTTCCGATTCTCCTCCCCATCCCTCGGGAAGCTGGGGGAGAAAGGGGGTGGGGGGGAGTGAGGGAACGGCCGCATGGTTCTGAGTTACTGGCTGGGCTTAAACCACTGACAGGAAGTTAAGGTATAGTATTGTTATTGTTCTTAGACCCTTTAAAACCAGAAATTGGTAGCATCGGTTTTTTTGTAAGTATTGGTTTTGCTATGTAACAGATAAAAGGAACTACATGCTTCCCTGCGGAGGGAGGAGAGTTATGCTGCTTTGTAATTCAGGAAGTGAAATGGATTCCTCTTTCCTCACTGTATGTAGAGGCTGCAGAAGTGTCAAAAATGAGGTTCAGAGTCGGAGTATGTACTGACTCTGCAGCTTAATTGAAATCCGTAGATGTTCCCATTCAGAGGAGCAGTAATTTCATCTCTGGCTTATCACTCTCAACACATCAGCATCAGATGTCTTCAACCTCACACTGCCTCAATTTTCCCACCTACAAAATGGTGGCAAATTACACTGATGACTGCCAATTGACAGTCTTGCTCCCCTTAACCTTTCCAAACATCTTGTAAAATTGTGCAGAGGCAAAGTGTATTTTCAGATCACACATAATAAAAGTCCCAACATATCTAAAGACACCACAGGTAAAATCCCTTTGACTTCAGTGGGAATCGCTCATGCTTGATGAAATACGGATGACGCACAGAAGCCTCTTGGCTGTTAGAACTGGCACTGATTCACCTGCATCTGCTCAAATTTCCTAGAGAGGAAATAACTTCCATTGTTTTGTGAAGTATTTTAACCTCAATATGAATGTACTGGGTCTAGCACTAACTGGAAACCATTTCAGAATTACAGTTATTAACGTATTTCCCATTTAAAGCCATACTCCAATGTTGAAATTCACTTAAACTACAGGAGGAAAAAAATAATATTCTGTGTTAACATAAAGTTAATTTAGATTATTGACTGGTATGTGGAAATTATACCACGTGCTTGATTTACTTGTACTCTTCCCTAAGCACCGGCTGTCAGCCTCAGTTCAGAGGTAGAGCTCTGTCTTGACCCAGTACTGCCATTTATGTGTGCAGTTCCTGTGAGATAGATGACAGAGGCACCACCACTTGGGTTTTCCAAGCGTGTGGGACTTCAGTTTTGGTTTGTGTGGGTGCGACTGCTAAACTCTCATTTGGTCCTGATTTATAGCGGTTGTTAGGTTATTGAGAAAGTACATACGCTACCATTCACTAGATAGCAGTGAAATGGAAACTGCTCCCACAAAGACTTTAAAATTTTGTGGCTTCTAAAAAGTGTCTGAACTCTTGCAATCTTGGAGAAAATGCTTGTGATGCTCGGTATCAACCGCCTAAAAACTCAGAAGAAAGCAAAATGAATCATTAAGTCAGATTTCTTCTGACTTAAGGAGCTCAAATCCAAGGACTATACGTGGCTATTATTAATTCTGGCATGTAATTTACTACTGTATGTAGTAGATTTCAGCATATTAAGAAACCTTTCTGAATGCAAATTTTATGACCTCCAATTTTTTTGTAGGTAAAAGCCAAGAATATATGACCTTTCAGAAAAACAAAAGAAACTGGTTTGCAGCAGCAAAACCAAACTCTTGAACAGAAAACTTCATGGAAGTTTAAAGTTAGTATTAAGCTATTTTTAAATCAAAGGTCAACACCAAGAAATCTCTGAAAATTAAACTTCAGCAAGAGCAATGGTAAGTTTGTAAAGGTTCCTAACTTGTCAAGTATTTTAACATTAAAAAGGAAAATACAATGAAGGGAATATATCTTTGTGACTGAATTTCCACTGAGTAAACAAGCAAATGATTTATTAAGCTTTACCTCCTTCTCAGATCCTGGAATATTGGTGAGCAATGTCTGATCTCTGTGAAGGAACCCATTTGAAATAGATAAAAATATTCTTACTGTTTGGGTTGATTATAAAGAGCTGTCATTGAGGTTTCCCTTCTCTATGCCCCTTGAGCCATTAGTCAACTGGACCATCTAGCATTTGTCAGCTGCAATCAGTAGAAGTTGTTCCAGTGAGCTCCTTGTAGCTAATATCAAGCCCATCTGGCAGATAAACTTTTCTGTGCGAAATCAGTATTTAACAATACCTAAATAAGCATTTTAGTTTACATTCTGAAGAGCCCACTTTTGGGCTTTTTATTTGGTAAGGGTGCTTGTATGAATAAATGTGAACATGGAAGTTCAGCCTGGAAACTGTGGCACAGAATTCTGTTCTTATACTACTTGCACATGGAAACACAAACCCTAAACACCATTATAATGTGTTGCAGTTATTCAAAAGCATGTAAAAAGTAAACCAAAATGATGTCAAGCAAGGGATTCACTCAATTTTAAGATAATTTCTAAAATACATAAATACAGAGATTTACTCTGGACACTTGATGAAAAATAAATCAATTTTTCATACTGTTGAACATCATTTCGGAACAGAAGTATTTAAAGCCACATCCTCATGTAGCAGATTGTCTCTGAGAGTACTGAATCAAAAATCAAAGAGCAAGATAGAGAAAAATCAAGAGGAAATAGAAGTTGGGAAAATCGGCACAATTTCTCCATGTTGTTTTGAGTACATCACATCTCACAGAGTCCTAATCAAATAATTATTTATTGGTAAAGTATATTTTCCATTCACATTTTCAGATGATAACCTCTGTGCATACTCATCTATGAAATATATTCCGCATCCAACTGTATTGCAATGTACTGCTGTCTATCAGAGAGATCTTTCTGTCTGAGCAGCACATTTTCAGTTGCAGGCAGCATCTGCTGTTTTGAAAAAGCCAGGTATGTTCTTTATTGTGTACACACTAGCAGCGTAAAGGCTTTGAAAGCAACAGTCATTCCTGAAAAAGAAAGGAGCACTGCCTACTCTGCCATGAGTGTTACAGCTCTGGAACAGTGACATCACTAACATCCAAGCATTTCCACTGTCTTTGTGGTGACTGCTCAAGAAAACAGGAGATTTAAACGTGTACAATTCATCACCATTTTGGTGCTGATTGCTTTTACAAGCAGCCACTGCAGATTCCACAGCAGGCATATATATTCCTATTCTACCTCAATCAAAGCCCTGCCAGGACTTGAGCCTCTCTGGAATTGGTATGTGACAGAAGTCAGAGAAGAGTTAGTGGGCAGAGATTTAGCCAGGCCTTTCTTCCTTTGGTCTTGCTGCAGCACCCATGTCCATGTACTTGAAAAAACCACTTCTCTCCAGTTATCGCCTCTTATTTTTTTGCTGCTCAAAAAGGCCTTCTATCAGAGTAGCTGATTTTCACATCCATGAAGAAATGCAAAGATTTGCTAGCCAAAAGGGAGAAATGATGACTGTAAGACAACCAGAATGATGGAAGAATCATGATCATACTGCTGGCACTATATATATCATTCATATGTATAAGGAAGTATGAAGAGATTTTAAAAGTTAGAGATTTAGATAAACAGGAATAAGGCTTAAACCAGAGTCCTTTCACCTCTTCAGCTGTCCTGTACAGAACAGATTGGCGTGATGTTTTTATAAGCATCTCACAAAATGCATTAATACAAACTTGTGAAATAAGCTTATAGTTTAGTGAGATTTAAGCACAGCATTGCAAGCCAGTGAAGAATGACAAGTTGATTTATAGTAGTCAACCTCAGAAATATTATTGTTCATATCAGGGAATATATATAAAACGTTATGAACTCTATTTTTCATGATTCGCAGGTACTGAGAAATGCAAAAATTAATCAGATATTGTTATTTCAACATCCTGTAAGCAGAATGCATACTGCATCAAACTGGTTCAGTAAGAAGTATACAAAAGAATTTGCTGCATAAATTGTATAAATATAAATCTAAGACAAGGGGGGGGAAATAAACAGCTTTAATTAACAGACAAAACTATATTAAATGCATTTAAAGAAATAAGAAAATAGATCTTAACCTGAGGCAGAAAACTATCATGACTGTTCCAATTGCACTCAAATAGGTAGGGGTGAAAACAAGAGACATTCTGATTTATGTAAAAAGGTCAAGCGTTACCTATTTGCAATGTTTGCTGATACGAAGCTGTCCCCTTCCATACCCACACATTCCTCCTGTAACTGCCTGTGCACACATGCCAGCGTCAGTCAGACCCTGTTTGATTACGCTAAGCCAGTAGAAAACTAATCTTACAAAAAGCAAACAACTTGCAGAAAAGTTTTTCCTGGTCAGCTTAATGTTTTGCTGACTCAGCCCAGAAGTGCCTCAGCAGCAGCACAGTGAGCTCAGCCTAGCAGCCCTGGGAGCACACTGTGAGAGCCTCAACCTCCTCACTCTGAAATCAGTCTGTCTCTGCCCGGCTAATATGCACAGAAAAGAGTTCTGCCAAAGGACTAAGAGATGAACCAAATGAAGTGGAACAGGAACCTGACCATATTTCCCCAATTCCATTTGAGTGCATCAGACCATTGGCAGCTCCTATACGAATGCATTTTTAGTTCTCAGCATTTTATCCTGGAGCTGAGACACTTCACCTATTGAAATTTTCAGTCAGCTCAATATATTTTTGTGAAACTCTTTTGGTTTCAGTAAAACAACATACCCATCATAAAAAACTATCTGGTTATTTAAGTTAGCTCTATTCTTGAGACTATTGACTTCACCAAATGCACATTTCCTTAAATCCTCAAGAAAATTAACAAATCCAGTGAACTTGAAGGGCAAAGCCCCCTTCCCACTTAATCCAGAGGGCTCCAATTCATATGCCTCCAGCAATTACAGCTCCTTAAGAGACTGTTGTATTTCCAATGCTGAAAGAAAGTGACTGGCATTTAATATTTTAATAATCATAAATCAGGTATGTTAATTCTGCAAATGCTATCAATATTTAAAGGTCTTGGTCATGTTTTCTTTCTTCTTTGTGTGAGCAGACAAGGTTGCTTATTGTTGGCCTGTTCAGAGATCAATTGCATGATAGGAAACAAAAAATTCAAAATTATCTTTATACCAAAATAATACAGTTCTCACTCAACAGAACTCTGACTTGTGCACAGAAATATCTACACGGCAGAATAATGCCACTGTTTGATCTTACCCTTCCAATTATTATATTCACATTATGGGAGTCAATCAGTATTTCCACTAAAGAAAATGCCCGTGATTTTTATCAGAGACAACTGATAAAACATTTTATCAGAGACAACTCAGGCAAAACAGTTTCATTGCTCTTGGGAACATTTATTAAGAAAAAAAGAAGTGACAAAAATAAAACAATATCTGAAACAATTCTCCAGAGCCCCTGAATTTGCCTCACACATCCACAACTAAAGCAATCTGTAACCTATGCAGAAGTCTGAGCATAATTGAAATCTGTGACCTTCAAAACATTATTACATATCGATTCTGCCAATTTATACCATAAGATGAAAAAGAATTTTGCAGTAAATTGCACCATTATTGCAATCAAAGATTTTAGTTTCCGAAGAAACAAAGGTTTAGAGAAACAGCTACAATAATTGAGCTTATTCAGACTTGAGACTCTGGATGTGTTAGGAATGCAAAGCAGCCTCTGATTGCATAATGCTTAACACAACAATCAGAGAAGTAATTGGTTTCACACTTCTAGGTTTTGTTTCTTATTACCAGGCACAGGCACTGATCATCTCTTTCTGTTTCAATGCAAGAAATGACAACTGTTGCTAATTAATACAGAATACCTTTGTTGGTAGTTTCTTAGACTTTTACTTTTCTGGATCTCTCCAATTTTGAGAAGTCCTCAACTTGCAAACCAAATTCTCTTATAACTGCACAAATTTTATTTTCCTTATATTAGCTACTGAGAAGATTACAAGAACTCAAGAGTAAAGTTTGCCATGACAACTGCTGTGATAATATTTCCATGCATCTGAGAAAATGATCTCTTCCTACAGTAAGTTGAATTGCTATTCGTTAGCCTGAATAGAAAAAGAAGAGAAAGGCTGGGAAAGAAAGAGGGAACAGACAAATATTATTGGTGACAATGTTATTTCAGTAACAGTGAACATGAAAGGCTAAAATGTATTTGAATTGTTTAACTGGTTGGGCTGTCAATGAAACTAGTGCACATTCTTCCTTCCACGATACCATATGAACTGATTTAACCACCTCATATCAATAAAAATATTCTTCGTGACTCTGGCAGGCCTTAGAATGGCACATTTCAAGAGCAGATTTACACATACACAAGTGTGGGTGGTTCAATAGCACCGACGATGCAGTGTGTATGGTGAGAAAGTCATCTTTGCTATATCCTCCATGCATTCATCTGCATTCACTACCTTATGTGCTGGGTTTGGCTGGGGTAGAGTTAATTTTCTCCATAGTAGCTTGCATGGGGCTGTGTTTGGGATTTGTGCTGGTAACAGAGTTGATCACACAGGGATGTTTTCATTACTGCTGAGCAGCACTTACACAGAGCCAAGGCCTGTTCTGACTCTCATCTCACCCCAGCAGCGAGGAGGATGAGGTGCACAAGGAGTTGGGGGGACACAGCCGGGACAGCTGACCCCAACTGACCTCAGGGATGTTGCAGATCAGAGGACATCATGCTCAGCATATAAAGCTGGGGAAGAAGAAAGAAGGGGGGACGTCTGGAGTGATAGCATTTGTCTTCCCAAGTCACCGTTACAAGTGATGGAGCCTTCCTGAAGATGGCGGAACATCTTCCTGCCCATGGGAAAGGGTGAAGGCATTCCTTGGTTTGTTTTGCTTGTGAGCAGATTTTGCTTTACCTACTAACTGCCTTTATCCCAACCCACGATTTTTCTTACTTTTACTCTTCTGATTCTCACCTCCATCCCACTGGTGCGAGCAAGTGAGCGACTCAGGGGGGCAGAACTGTCAATGGGTTAAACCACAACACCCTACTATTATTTCATTTTCTTAATCTATGCCTTGCCAGGTACACCTGCCAACATGTGAGTAAGTTGAAATATGAAGCATTTGTCATAAATGGTGTATGACCAGGATAATAAATCTTGTGTCAACATTCTGAGTTTCCCTGGCAGGTCAAGAATCAGCCAAGAGCTGACACACTGCTTCAATTTCAAATATGGTTCAATTCAGCACAGTGTGTGCCAGAATCTGGGCACGCTGTTGGGATTTCTGGGAGCAGCAATGCAGGACACACAGCTGTGTGCCTCTCTGTGGCCCCAAAATGTTCCAAGGCTTTGGAAAACTCTACTGTTCACCTGTAATACAACTGAACTAATCCCTCTGTAGTTTTAGAAACGTAATATTCTGCCTAATGCAAGAAGATTATGTCTTTAAAATAAACTTACTTGGTAATACTTAGTGCTCAAAATGGAAAAGAGGACTGTACCCAAAATTTCACCTTAAAATACAAGACGACCATGTTAATATTAGCAACTCTGTACTTAAGTCAATTGCTTTTAAAAATAAAAAATAAATTACTGATTCTTCTTTTTCCCTAAAAGATGAATCTAAAACAGTTAAATACTGGAATCCTCTCTTATACTTGTTTATAATCTGGGAGTCAGTGCAGATACCTGACCAGATCATCATGCATCTGCTTTAAGAGGGACTTACCTTCTCTTCAATGCAAAATGCTTTCCATCTCACACAAGAACTTTCAGCAAGTATACATGTAATACAGCCATAAACCTACACAGTGCAGTCACCCAAACTACTATGCATAAATTGCCAAAATGCAACCCACTATGTCACAATCTTTCAGTCAATGGCACATTTTCCCACTGAATACACAGAATGTGATTGATAGTGGGTTTTCCTCAGCGTACTATCTAGTCTTTTGTTCCTGTCACCCCAATCCTACAGGGGCTGGGCATATATTATTGAACCCATTTGGTGTGCAGACTTTGAAATCCATCATCAGGCTGTCTGCTGATGAATTGTTTCATCTGTCCTAAGACAAAGAAACAGGAATGAGAAAACCAACATCTTTCTCTGCTGAAAACAGCGGAAAGAACTGGTACAACACAACTCACCATACATAAGATATCACAGCATTTTTTTTATCTGTCTTTACCTCCCCCCCTAATTATCACATGCACAGCCCTGCAGTACCAGTATTTTGAGTTTAAGAAAGTAATGCTTGTAGAGAGGTGTCTTCCACTCTAGAAGACAGAAATGATTTTTCTGAATCACAGCCGAGGATTTTCTGTATACCCTAAGAAAAAAGCCATACTGAACGACTAATACGTCTCAAGACTGCCACAGGTTGGTTTTAGTTGAGAAAATAACTCAGGTCAATTTTTGATAGTGTTTTCTGCCCTGTTATAATAAATAGCTACCATTTGGGGGTTCAAGGACTCATATCAGGATAATCTCCGTGTTACATGAAGTAGTTTTTTGGTCAGTGAGTGGATCTTTAAGCAGTCCTGATCTGTTCCTCACATCCATTATAACATAGAAAATAACAACACATGTTCTTAAATCATGAGTTTTGCCCCTTGCAAAGGTCTGAAATACTCTAACGCATACCTACTTTCTAGAAAAATAATACTCTTAACACATACCTACTTTCTAGAAAAATAATTTTAGGAGAGGTAACTTTGGCACATTGAGCCTTGTGCTGATTCTTAGGACAAATTTCAAGCCTAAAACTGACCCCAAAAAAGTTCAGACAAGAGTTGTGTATATGACTTGTTAGTGCGTGTTATTCATGCAGTCTGACAGTTTATACCTCTTTATAGCACTGCAGATTCCTACAGAAGTCAATTTAGGCACTACCAAAACTACATCTCTGGCTGAATCAGGAGATCAGAAAACACTACTAAATTGCCTTCCACCTCTAAAAAGGTCAAGGTTAATAGTGCTTCCCACAGCTGCCTGTGCAGCACTGCCACTCACTTCATCTCTTCAGCAAGACTGAAGTCACTCAGTCTGTCAGCACTTCAGCTGCAATTTGAAATGCATCAGCTTCTTTAGATGATATATCAGTTTGCCCACTCAGCCAAGTAATGCAGTATTGTATTGGTGATGAAAAAAGTTTTAATGATAACTGTAATTTTGTATTCTTTTTTCCCAAAAGGTGCTGTGGAGATGCTACTGACAGAAATGACCTGCCATTATTTAGCAAAGCAGGAGATGGAAACACAATTCCTTACGGCATGATCAGCCTTTGTAAAATGCTATAATTATTGTGAGTTAAATTTCCCTTTGCACTGCAATGGTAAGACACGTACTACTGCACTCTAACATGCAGCTCCAAGACAAAGAGAAGATGAAGTAGAGCTTTGTTTGATAAACTGCAGTTCAGAGTTCCGGAAGTACAGGACATACTGCTTATATTATACTTACAAGAGAAGGTAAAAGAATCAAAAAAGCAAAGCAAAAAGAAGGAACAAGAAATTAGCAGTATCAACAAGAAAAAAAAAAAAACCAGCAGGCTCTCAGTTCTGTGTTTACAGTTCCCAACCAATTTCAGTGACATAGAAAAGTTGTGTTTTCTTATGACTGCATTTCCTCAGATGTGCTACAATGGGAAAGCAGATAGTTCCTTTCTAAGGAAACAGATACCTTACAACATGGTTAAGTGAAGTTTGCTTTCTAAAGTTTTCCTCTAAAATAGCTGGTATTAGCCTCTGTCAGCATCAAGATAAATGGGCTTAATCTTATCCAATATACTAATTCTTTTGTTCCTATTATTTTCAATCTTGCCAATCTACAAGGTTACAGGAAATCTATTTTCTGTTAGTGCTCAATATTGATTTGTAACTATTTTGAAGTGTACAATGGAATGGGAAATCAGTAACTAAACCTTAACCTTATCCTTTATTCTTGGGGTACTGGCATCAAGGTAGGTAGGTGACTTTCAAGTTCTGACCTGCTGTTTTTTTGAGCTCATGCATATAGCAATTGAATTAATACCTGGTGATACTTGCTCAGCCAGTGGATCAAATTACAAACATAGAATTCTCATTAAATTTGTACAGCAAATATCCAAGTTTAACTGACTGAATCACATCAGCTTCTATTATCAAAAATAAGGGAATAACTTGATACAAGGATACTCAAGGCATCAGGAAGTACTGATAATAAAGCATGTAACTGTGCCTTTATAGGTTTCTGTAACCTCAGTAAATTAGTATAGTCAGCAGGGAATAATTAAGTTAAAACTTACGAAACTCAGTCAATATGCAGAAGGTATATTCAGTAGCTAGAGGGACTGCAACTAGAGGTCCATGAAGTTTTCCTTCTCTTGACTGACAGCATGATGTACAACCTGATTTTCACATATTAATCATACTATTTATTAATCTGACCTTATAACTACTGAAGAATGAATTATGAGGACTCATAGTGGGCTAGAAAAATAGTACAGATGTAAGACAGAGTAAAATGCACCCAATGATCCATTCTAGGAGGAATTAAGAGTTTCACAAGTGAGAGAAAAGCTTTACTAAGCCCAGGGATGGGAGGAACAGGGGGAGTGAGCAAGCAGCTGCATGGTTCTGAGTTGCCAGCTAGGTTTAAATCACGACAGGGGTGCAGAACTGAAGAGAGAGTTGACTTCTTCAATAATATAATTTCAAGAGAATACATTTAAGAAGTGACTTTGCCTAAATGGGGCAAACATGGTAAAATAAACTACCTAACTGATCACTCTACTACACACACTAAGTATAAATGATGTTCTGTAATATGCCATGTATTTTTAGTGAATATCCACTGATCAGCCATAATAGTTTTGTAACGGATGTAGCTTATTTGAAGAACTTAAGGAAGAGAGGAAAGACCAGACCTTCACTTAGCTAATATGAAGGTAACATTTCATATGGAAAATACAACCAGAGCTGCCTTACTTATTTCAGATTACAAAGAGAAATTATTATGAGATGCAGCAATTCAAGGGAGGCCAAAGCTATTCCACTGCAGTAGGGACAAACATGCTTGTGCCTCAGGCTTAGTAGAGCAGGACCGTGAGGAGCCACCTGAGCTGGCAGTGGTGATTTATCTCCAGAGCCAGAAGCACCAGGGCTGCCTTGGTGTAGTGCTTTGACTAATTACCCTTTCAGAGATGCAGAACTAATTACCTTGGCTTGAGCCCACATGAGTATTTTTTCCAGGGCTCAAGCTCCTAGCTTCACATGGTGCTGCACAGTGTGATGGAAACACTTTCGTATTTCCCTAATTATCTATAGCATGGCATTGCTTGAGCTAGATAAGCATATCCTACTTGATAACTGGTGGAAATGCCACACAACTATGAGAATATCAAGTTATTATTTATGGAACAGAAAAACATGCATTTACTATGGCTGTAAGTCAGTCAACAGGTAGCACCATCAGCACATCGTCTCTGTGATCAATTTTAATTCAGATCAAATATCAACTGTAGCTTTTATAACAGAACCTTATAAACATTAAAAGAAATAATTTCAAATACTTTTGCCTTCCAGCATGGTATTTAGTAAACACACTTTCTCCTGGAAAATAAATAAAATTACATAAAAATCTGCACAATATGGGATTTCTTTTTAAGGTTAAATTTCTTTTTTAGCATTGAGACATTCAGTCTGGGTTTGAAACTGATTTCATCTTGTTTAAACACAAAAATATGTCAGCCTGAAGGAATATTCTAAGAAAAGTACTTAGAGCCATGCTTTAGAACTTGGTTGCCAAAATGCCCTATACTTAGCAAATATTGACAAGGAGTCCTTTGGTTCAGGAAGCCCCACAAGTCAAACAGTGGCTGAACATTAGTTTTAGACAACAACCTATCAAACACATTTATACCACCTCTTTAGCATGAGTTGAGTAATCTCTGAAACTCTGGTGTGGTCAGAAAAACTGTGTCACAAATGCAGAAATGTGCAGACCCTATTCTCTGACATTTTTCAGTGGAAACTGAGGCTACTGACCTGAACATATAAAGTGTTTTTAAGACTAGAGACATGAAGCAGGAGACTTTCTGAATTTTATTTAGAGGTTAAAGGAATTCAGCAGGTTCACAGATAGCTTTGTTTTGACAGGAAAAAGAGATTGAAAAAGATTGAAAATGCAATAACATAAACCAAACAATGGCAAAGCTATCCTTAACAGAAAAAATAACACTCTCACAGGAAACTAGACTATCTTTTCACGAAGTTCTAGATTTTAAGAGATTTAATGTAAATTAATCTAATTTATGAAGAAAACCTGTTTAAGGGAAGTAGCTCGTGGCCATGGGACAATGCTGAGCAATCACACAGCTTCACCTCTCCTTCCAGTGCTGGTGAGGAACAGGTCCTTGTGCACAGACCCACCACAATTATTTATACTTCAGCATCCTCAGCTGAAGGTAGTATTAACATTGTGTCGTGGTTTAAGACCCCCACCCACGCAGTTTTACTTCACTCACTCACTACCCCTCTTTTTCTTCCCCCAGTCCCGGGGGGATGGGGAGGAGAATTGAAAGAATGCAACTCCCACAGGTTGATATAAGAACAGTTTAGTAACTAAGGTATAACACAAATCACTACTGCTACCACCAATAATAATAATGAGAAATACAAGGAAAGAGAATACAACTGCTCACCAAGCCTGACCCAGCCAGTGCACCCCCCAGCAGCGAACCCCCCAGTACCAAAAACCTGACCATGCCGTGCACCCCCAGTGCACCCCCACACCCTTCCAGGTCTCTGCTCTCTGTTTTCACATCCTGGACATGACATGCCGTGGTATGGAATAACCTCTTTGGTCAGTTTGGGTCAGGTGTCCTGTCTCTGCTTCCTCCCAGCTCCTCCTCCTCCCTGGCATCGCATGAGACTCAGAAAGTCCTTGGCCAGACAAAACACTACCAAGCAGTGACTGAAAACACTGGTGTTATCAGCGCTGTTCCCAGGCCCAAAATCAAAAACACAGTGCCTGTACCAGCTACCAAGGAGGAGAAAAATGACTGCTACTGCTGAACCCATGACACATTGTCACCTGCAGTAAATAGTTCCTGACATGATTTAATGAAGTCCAAGCATCAGGAACTAGAATATTACATATTAGGCGTTTAAACATTAAACAATGGAGTCCTACTCTGGATTTTTAAATCTTATCCAAATTTTATTAAAACTGAAATGAGGCAGGAGAATTTTAGCATTATAAATTTACATCCCTTAAACAGAAGAAACTGGGAGGAGGACATTAGGGACACCACCACATTATAAATGTTTCAGATCACATCTGAAAAAAAAATATTTTGCTATTTCATATCATCAGATAAATATAATCTCTGACATCAATCTTGGTAAAGAATCAGAAAATGCAGTTAGTGTGATAAAAATACCTACATGGCACTGGAAAGTATAATGCTAGAAGTGTTTCAGCTGTCTCCATACTGTGAGCCCATCTTTGTTTCCATCTGTGGGCTGAGGCCAGAAGTAATAGAGGTTGGGAGATTTCAGGGATAATTAAGAGCCTGCCAGCTGCAGAAGTGACAGTCACCATTTCTTACAGTTATATGGGAGTGGCAGACTTTTTTGTTACTAGTTTCACTTGTCTGAACCATCAGAAGCTCATTATCCTGTAAGCTGCCCTTCTTATGTTCTCCTGCAGGCAAAGTCTCAGGAAAAACTGCCTCACACGCACACTACACAGATTAATATTTGACCTATCACATCTGTAATCAGCAAAACTTTTCTTCTTATAATCTCGACTCTTTCTTTTCATTGCTTTTTCACCACCTTCTCAGTAAGACATAAATAACACCTTAATAAATTTTCATATTGACTAAATTAAAATGTTCAAGGTAATATTTGACAAGGCATAGTGCTGCTGAGGCGACTGACTTGACTTCAGTTATAACCTGAGATCTCTTTTTAAATTACTATCACAGTTATAAACTTTCCTGAAGGTTGGGGTATACCAAGCCACAGAAAATAAGCAAGCAAAGAAATAAATACACACCCTACTTCTAGGCTTGGGGAGTTCATGTCTAAAAATCAATGAGTGGCTTTGACAAGTTTTAATGCGGTGAGAGACTGCGAATGCCGTTAGTCTCTTTGAGAACAGATCAGAAAGTTTTGACACCAGGAGTCATTTCACCAATCCTTCTTTGTGCCTTATCATTTATTTACTTTTTTGAAAACTGGGATAGTCTTCAGAGACAGATAACTCATTTTTATGAAATGCATATTTGTAAATGTAGCTTTGTTCACAGCTGGAAACAGAAAAACCTGGGATTTACTTTTCAGTTCACTTCTTCCCAGCTGCTGAATTTTTCATTTGAAGCAATTAAGAAAAAACATGTAAGTAAAATGCTGTTTAAGCTAAAAAAGATCAAAACCCATTGAACAGTCTCCTTTATGTATGTCTAGACAGGAATGCAAGACATTAATTCAAGCGCTTTCTACTCTGTATTCATTTTATACCTTGTTTGCTATTTATTAATCAACTCTGTAATGCACTCCTGAAGAAAACAAAGTCCAAGGGAGTGCAGCCCTCATCTAGTTTTGCCCTGGCAAGAATAAGTGCATAAATGCATTCACTGAAAGCAATCATTACCAGGTCAGGTTTCATGTGGTGGTTTGTTTTTGTTAGGTTTCACTCAGAACAAGCAACCCCCAGGTCTGTCAGGGATGAATATCTAAGTAAAATGACCAAACCTTGATCTCTCTGAATCTGTGAGCAACCCATCGACCATAAAAAATATAAACAAAAATATATAAATGGAAACAGATGTCTCACAAGATACATAATACTATGTAATATGCACTCTCTTTTGTCTTTTCAGTATTTATTTGTTGGGTATGCTTTAAATTTCTGTCCCTATTACAGCCTCCATTCTCATTTGTTCCTGGTACCAGGTGGACAGCACCAACTGCCTGTTTGCCAGACACCATGTGAGAGGTGAGAACGGAGTGGAGGAAAAGCATGGTTCTGACCTAGGAAAAGCCAGCATGGACAGAGTAGCTTTGACTCTCTCTTAGAAACCTAATGTGCTACACATTAGGGAAAAAAACATACAGCATCTTTCAGCTGCCTGTCTTCGCTCTGCACACATAGAAAAGCTGGAAAGAACTGATTACAATGGCTTAATTTTTTAATCCGTGCACATGGCTCCTTTTGACCTGTCAGGATACCCAACTGCAATTATGTGTTCCATCTCTTCAGTCCAATGTGCATGTATTTCTTTATCTCTGCTTTTATCTTTTAGACAAATGAATCAAAACAAACTGCAAACCCGTTTCCAGTAGCATGGATTTATTTTTTGGCTATTGACATAGTTCTAAAATGCATTTATTTTAAATTTCAGAATGGCCTTGCCTTACAGGAAGGGTTTAGAAACTCCTGTCTGGAAACTTAAAGCCATAAGGAATCTTTTTACAGTGCTATTGCCACTTGCTTAATACTATTTTAACCAGTTATTATTGGGATTTCAAAAACCAAACTAAGAAACTGTCTTACACATGAAATACCTACAAGTCCTTGAATTAGAAATGAAGTATAATGGCCAAATAATCTTCGCAAACATCTGGATAACGTCAGTAGGCCTTAGTTTACACTTCTCTTTAAACACCACACCCATACCTTTAAACACACACATACAGAATGTATTCCTTCCTATATGGATTAGATGACCTAAGCTTCATGTATATGTATAAAAGCTGTTCTTTTAGGGGCCCACTGTTTAGCTGCAAATGCTCTTTACAGGATATAAAGCTGAAATATTAAGAATAAAGAGACACCAGAATGGAAAAAACCTCACTGTGCTCTCTGCTATATTTCTGTCATTACAAGTCCACTGAGTAGTCAGATTTTCTGGAAGGGGAAAACCCAGAAATTAAGGCACATTTTCAAGGAGCACTCAAGCCAGTCAGAAGGAAATGTGCAAATAGTAGGAATTTTTTTATTAAATATGCTGGTTCACTAGTATGTAGAAACATTCGAGAAGTCTTTCAAAGTAATGTATGCAATACTGAAATGGTTTAAAATGATGTGTTACTTCAATTTAAAATGATTTAAATTTATTTCCTTGATTTCCTTCTTAATGCAGGCACATGCTTTTACATTTTTCACCTACATTAGTTTCAGCAAATTATTTGATCGTTATGAGCATTTCCAATTCTTTTCCTGAACCAACAGTTGTTCATAAAACATGAAAACGCCAAGAAGCAGTAAGGGAAATGTAGTGGGTGCTATTCTAATGAAGGTAGGGATTCTGAAGGGCCACAGGATTTTTCAGAAGGCAAAATGTGCAGACTAGACAAGGGCATTCAGAGCATCTGTGAAATGACAAACACAACTGAGATAGCCAACAGAAACATTACACTAAAAAGGCAGACAGAAACTGAAAAGTCACCAACCTTGTAAGTTTCAGGATAGCTTGGGAAGACTGTTTTTTGGGTTTTTCGAACAATCTTACTTGCAATATTACTTTGAGAAGGCAAAAGCTCTGTCAACTGACAACAGAATAAAAACCAGATAATTTCAGTCTGACAGCCAGCTGAAATCATAGAATCACAGAATCATAGAATAGTTAGGGTTGGAAAGGACCTTAAGATCATCTAGTTCCAACCCCTCTGCCGTGGCCAGGGACACCTCACACTAAACCATGCCTCCCAAGGCTATGCCCAACCCAGCCTTGAACACTGCCAGCGATGGAGCATTCACAGCTTCCCTGGGCAGCCCATTCCAGTGCCTCACCACCCTTACAGTAAAGAACTTCTTCCTTATATGCAATCCAAACTTCCCCTGTTTCAGTTTGAACCCGCTACCCCTTGTCCTGTCACTACAGTCCCTAATGAATAGTCCCTCCCCACAAAAACTGTATTATCTTTATGGGCAAAAATAATAGAAGGCAGGAGGAGCATCGGAGAGGCATCGCACACTCGCCTGTGCTTTTGCCTCCTCCATAATTAGCGCTTACTGCCACTGTTGTACAGGCTACTGGACTCGATTAAACCCTTAATCTATACAACCATTCACACATTATGGTCTTTGTCACTGGGACTAGTACTTTTTACATGTATCACAAAGCTTTTGTTCTGGCTATAGCACCATCATCAAGATACCAACCAAGCTGAACAACAGCAACAGCTCTATCACATCAGCTGAAGAAGAGCTCCTCTCTCCTAGGGGTGCACAGTTTCCAGATATTTAGGGCTTCAAAAAGCTATCAACAGACCATTTTCCTCTTTTCTTCCCTTCAGAAAATGTAAGGAAACATTGTTTAAGTTTTTTTGCAATAATAATTTCTTCACTGGACCCACTGCTTTTCCTCATTAAGAATGAGAATAGTATCATGCTTAAATCGGTACATTGAGATTACTGTCAGATATATGTGTGTGATTCATAAACTGTTGAAAAATAGTAGAGATTAAGCCACCCTGATTAGCAAGATACTCAGAATCAAAGTAGTCTACAAACATGCTGTCATGGGTTCAGCAGTAGCAGTCATTTTTCTCCTCCTTGGTAGCTGGTGAAGCACTGTGTTTTTTGATTTTGGGCCTGGGAACAGCGCTGATAACACCAGTGTTTTCAGTTACTGCTTGGTGGTGTTTTGTCTGGCCAAGGACTTTCTGAGTCTCATGCTACGCCAGGGAGGAGGGAGAGCCAGAAGGAGGCAGAGACAGAACACCTGACCCAAACTGACCAAAGAGGTTATTCCATACCACAGCACTGTCATGTCCAGGATGTGAAAACAGAGAGCAGAGACCCAGAAGGGTGTGGTGGTGGACTGGGGGTGCATGGCATAGTCAGGTTTTTGGTACTGGGGGGTTCGCTGCTGCGGGGTGCACTGGCTGGGTCAGGCTTGGTGAGCAGTTGTATTCTCTTTCCTTGTATTTCTCATTATTATTATTGGTGGTAGCAGTAGTGATTTGTGTTATACCTTAGTTACTAAACTGTTCTTATATCAACCTGTGGGAGTTGCATTCTTTCAATTCTCCTCCCCATCTCCCCAGGACTGGGGGAAGAAAGAGGGGAGTGAGTGAGTGAGTAAAACTTCGTGAGTTAAACTTCATGAGTTATTAGCGTGGGTGAGGCTTAAACCATGACACATGCACACAGTTATGTTGGTTCAGATGGAGAACTGTAACTTGCTCTGTTGTAACACAAATCTGTTTGATCATATTCCTATGTCCATTTTTTGCAGCTGGTATGTGATGAACATTTCTCAATTTTTAACCATCACCTAACTAGTGTAATTATTTTTGCATCCCTATTAATCATATATCATAATGAAGTAATTTATTCCAAAGCAGATCATAACAAATGAGGAGTACATAATGCTGAAATTCTCTGTTAAAGAGCAACAGCTGTTACAGTATTTGAAGTTCTTATTACTGTCGACCTCTATGCAATATGTATCACATGCTGGATCATTAAAACAAAAAGATTCCTTTCTAAACAGTAGTTGTGTCTATTATCTGCACTGGATTAGTGTCACTGCCTATGCTTTTTAATGCACTTTTCATCCTAGGATAAATGAAGATTGATGGCAACTATTAGTCTGTTTTTTCCGTACTTTCTGTGGCTTCAGTGCCTTACTGCTTGAAAATGTTGATGTATAAAAAGGTGGCATCTATCAGCTCCATTGTTCACTGGTTCAAATCATATGATGATGAAAATATCAGTGTAGTGTTGCTATCTTAGACCATAAGTGCATAAGAGGTCTCTGGGTCACTGTGTCAAACTTCTGTGATCACAGTCATTAATGTAGAATGGCATTCAATACAGAAAGCTCTTGACCATATATCACAAGCCACAGAAAAACCCATTACGCTAAAGCACTTATACAGAAAAGACCAAAAGCCTCACAATATATAATGTGCGCTTCGGAAAAAGAGCAAACAAGAGGAACTACCAGCATACTGTAATCCTTCAGTGTAAGAAAATTTGTTAGGTGTTAAAAATTGTTAGCATTAACCCAAATGCTCTGGACTTTTCCAGGAAGCAAACTGCACCCTCTGCTTCAGACCAAGGACTCACGTCCCTGGAGACGCAACTTCACTTAGTGTGTACAAAAGGCCCTTGTCATGGTGAAGTCTCGATGACAGTTACCACATCATCCACCAGTGCAATTCAGAACCTTCTCCTCTTCTAGCCGGACATCCTCACTTTCAGTTCATAAGGCATGACTTTGCACTATGTATTGTTAAATTTAAACCCTGTTCTATTACTACAGGCAACAAGGACATTACCATATGATAATTTGGCTGCCTACATGACTGACAAACTCTGTTAGCTTTGTGTCAGTAGCAAATTGCATTAATCTCCTGATTATTCTGTTTTCTTCAAAATCCATTTTAATGCTGTGCATGGTATTACAGTCAATCTAAGAGGTCTGTATTTCTTATAGCTGAATATCTGATAAGGCATTTGTACATTCACATTGTAATCCTCCATCCATCATCTCTAATCAGAAAGCAAAATGAGCTCCAAATTATGAACTACCTATATAGAAAAGATAGTAATTGAGTGAATTATTTTACCTCTACAACAGAGGATTACAAACATCATGGAGTTGCTATCCCATGGTGGTGATCTAAGGGGTGTCAAATTCCGCAAATAATACCACGAATAGATCTCCTTCCTTTTTCCCAGATTCTCCATTCGCTCCAGTCCTTGCAACAAGGGACTGCCTGTCTCCAGCTTTATGTAACTTTGAGTCTTACTGGATTTGATGGAGGTTGGCTTAGTCAGCATACCAGTACCAGAATTTTTACCTGAAATAGTCTTACCTAAACACTATAGTCAGCCAATTACCATAAGAAGTCAATGACAGATGATGCCAACACTGAGAAGCCAATTATCTCATTTGGTAGAGGATATACAATTCAAGTGTGTACAAGCCACAGGGAAGAAGTAGGACTTGGGAAAGTTTTACATGAGATGATCATGAACAGATCATTATAAATACCCAAATTCCTGCAGGAGCCAGCAATGAGATAGCAGCAGTCCAAGGAAAATTGGCAAGAGCATTTTCTATCAGCAGAGAAGTACAATTACCCATGTGCTCTATTTTTAATTTGTTTAAAAAGGCTTACATGCAGACTTGCATACACGCACACCAGTGTCTTCACAGAAGTTTACAACCATGACTGGCATGTCCCCGTGTAATTCAATCTAATTAATTTCCTAAGGTGACTTCTTTAAGAAGCTCTGCTTACTAAGCTGTAAAATGATCACAGTGTGTTTGTGACAGGGTTGAGAATACTGCTCTTCTCTTCCCACACAGCTTTTTAATAAAACTGCTGCCAGTTTGCTGATCTTCCCCTCTTCAAGGTTAATGGTTTGCTATCAATGAATTACTTTTCATGATACAGCTTAGGTTATGAACTCCAAAATAGTCTCCTGTGGGCTCCCTCTTCAATGAGTTTTAGGCTGAGAGAAAAGGACAGTTTTTAGTAACTGAGGCAGATTTCACAATAGGAAAAGGTACTACAGAAATGAAAAGAGATAATGTCAGCTTCAGAAACTTACCATTTTGTTCTATAAGACATCATATAATTATTTCAGTTGGTCGATGTTGTGGAACAACTGCTGTCATGTTCTCCAGTAAAGCTGAATACCTACAGGACTGCAATTTACCAAACATTGTCCCTGACTCCTTTTTCTTGCATATAGAGCCTCTAGACTGAAGATATTGCACAGGGACAACAACTGGCAACACTACATTATTGCAAAGGTTTAGAAGCACTGAATAGTCTGGCAATTTATAATGTGCAGTCTTTGTTATCATTATGGAATGAACATTACTTAAGAGCCAACTCCATAATAAGCCAATACTAGAATTTTTTAATCCTGTAAGAGGGAAAAGTAGTGTTGATATTAAATTTGATCTTGAGAGGTACAGTTGCATCCCACAAGCAGGTGCTCAGCAACACCTTGAAGTTTTCATATACTTGAATGGTATGTCACGTAATTCGTAATCAGTTGGTCCTTTCCACCCTTTAAACTTTGAGAGTGAATTTTATAAGAAACCAATGACAAGACTCCAGTGGCACATTAGAACACTGTATCAGGAAATACACATTTGCTTTCAAGCTCTGGGAAACATTAGAGTATCTACACTGTCAAAAAATAAGACTTCACCACTTCAGCTGTAATTTTAGTCATAAAAATAGCCGTAAGAGCCTCTCATCCAGTATGGCTGTTATCTGCTAGAGATAATTTACTTTACATGATGCCATTTCAAAAGGGGTGTAAAACCAGCCAACAATGCAAGCAAAGCTTTCTCAGCATATCTGTGGTACCTTTGCAAGCACAGTATTGCAAACTGCTTAATTTGTTTCATTTTGAATAAAGCATCTGTCACATTTTGATTTTTAAGGCAGAGTGATACATGGTGGTATAGCTCAGAATTACAAGCTGTAATGACTCTTACCACTTTATCAACAGTGATAGTAAAGTCTAGATTTTCTCTTATGACTAACAAATCTATTGTTGCCATTCAGAAAGTGCTGCAATTATGTCAGCTTATTCTAACAGGCAATAAGCACAAGGCTGTTTTGTCCAAGTTGTTGGAAAAGGATTGCTAATTTTTCATCAATCTCACAATGCACCCTCCATACGCCCTTCTCCTATTTAATTACTTCACCAGTCCATTATATTGTGCATTAGAGCATTACCCACATGGAACCCGCTCTTATTTTCCTTTCTTTAAGACTGAGTTATTCAATGGCTGTGATCTTATTTCTTTTTTGTCTACAGAGATAATTATTAGTCTTTAGTTACAGCCACATGTGTAATGTCTTCAAGCTATCTCAGTACAATATTAACCTATGCTTTAAAAATGTTTTTAAAATACAGGCTCTTGTAAAGAAGAGCAGAGATTTTCTGTGCTTCTAGGCTGACTGTTATTCCTCTCTTAAAACTTTTTCATATTTATATTTAGTTTCCACTCTTTTACATAGTGCGCTTGCGCTGTAATTGTACATATAGACCAACAAAATCACACACACCCCATATGTTATTTGTGAGAAAGAAAATGCCTGATTGTAGCATTTTCCACATTTTGTCAATTTCACCATGGAAGCACAGAGCCCAGCCGTAAAAATTCATTTCTGTTAACACCTGAACTGTCAAAAGGAATCTAAAAATTGTATTTTAACATATTATCTCCTTATCACAAAACATTAGGGTTGTCATATTGCTTCTTGTTTAGTTTTTCCTGCTTAATTGCCAGCTACCCATGGACAGAAAAGAATCTTTTTGTTTTCAAATATAAACTCAACTCCTCTAATGCTTTGCTGAAATATTTATTTTACTTTAGTATAAGTCCTGTTTTCTCAAATACTTCATTTACTCACAGCAACCAAATCCAGGGTCCCAATACCACTAGCAAGGGACAGAGGTCTGGTTTTCATCTAGAGGAAGAGATAAAGATCTTGCCAAGCTTAGAGATACAGCACTATCAAAATCAGCACAGGTATGAATGTGCCAGACAAACTGCCCAAATGACACTCGGCTTCCATTTGTGTTCAGTGAAAGGACTTTCAAAAAAGCGAAGTTAGAACATCTTTAAGTAGCTCTACTTCTTGATAAACATGCCTTGTTACAAGGTCTCAGACTGGGCACTCAATTCCTAACACAAAACTTTAAAAGCATGCAAGCCCTGTTTCTAACATGGTTTAAACACAAGTCTCAAACAGACCTCCTTAAGTAAAATACACACTGAATTAAGCAAAACTTCCTGGAGTGATGAATCCCATAGTGGTACCCTAAAACTTCAGCTTAAAAGCATCAGTGATCCTTTACGGAACTAGACATTATAAAGAGATTAAAAGCTTTAGGGTTAAGAAGAAAGAACAGGGTGCTGCAGCATTTCCATCACAGTAAATCAGGATAGTAAAACCATCAATTCTTTTACCACTAAGCAAAACCTATACTGGTTTAAACGCTAAGCCTTTCATTATCTAAATTAAAAGTACACTGTTTATTGAAATCAGAGATAAGCTTTCTGTTTTACACAGTGGTCTTACTTTGATGTCTCTAGATTAATATTCATGAGGTTTCAGACTATTAACTACACATGTATAACATCTGACAAGAAACATATCTTACAGACTACAATTAGCACAGGATGCTTTTAGTTCTGATTTTATCTTTCATTTTGCTGTGGATTCCCACAGAGTTTTCATGCTGTCAAACAGTGTTTTAAGGTTGGTTCTGGCAGGTTTATCATAGTGATGGATCTGACTACAAGTCACACATTCAAATCCGAAGGGCATTTTTCAATTTCTTTCTCATTTTAAGCAGTTTTACATGAGCGATAACCTTCAAATTCAGTTGCCTTAAATGTTGGCTGAACTATCAGCAGAAATGCAAATTACCAGAAACTGTTCACTCCTCTACCAGCTCAGCTCATATTGCATGTCACTATATGCACTATTGAGCAATACTGACACGTCACTTTTCAGAGTCTAGAAGGCATGAAACCTTTGTAAACTATGAAAAAAATCACAACTAACAAATAAAAATTATTTTTCTTTTCTACATGGCACCAGTGCTTTGAAAAGAATATCAACTACTTAAACAGAAAAATAGCAGGAGAAAAAACAAGCACTATGTAAGGAAAAGTCTAGCATAATCAGGTAACATCAGCCACACTCACTGTGAGCTCATGCTTAGTTCTATCTGGCACGGTGGCTAAATGAGCACTATAGTAACTATAATTCAGGGAGCTGCGCACAATATGCCCACAGTTAAATGCATTGCTTTCTCTGATAACCTATTTGTGGTAAAGAACAATTCCTGATGGCAGGTGAAAGCTGCCTGGGAACATCACCTCTTGGCAGCAAGCTTTCTTGGCCTCTTTTGTGAAACTTTTTATCAGATTCCAACCACAGGGCTGTAGAAGATCTCAGTGGGGTAGCTAAGACCTGATAAATCAATAATGTACAATTAAGATACGAAGGTAAAGAAATTATAAACAAAGATTTCCAAGTATGTCCAGGGAAGGCTGTCAACCACAGGAGTTGTTCTGAGACACCAACATGCATGGTGACAACTTCTGGGATAAGCTGGGAGGAATCATCTCATCATTAAGAGAGATGGGCCCCACAAGCAGCCATAAATGCACAAGAAATTGCGAGCGGATCGTTTTTCAGAATTGAAGCTAAAACTGAGAACCAAAAATCATGCACCACTTGTATGGTAATTACCACATCGATAGCTTGCTGTGCAGGGAGCACTACCCACCTCTGTCTGTGTGATGCTACCTAAAAGCTTCTACCTATTTCCCGTAGTGCAGGAGAGAAAGTCATAAACTGCATGGCAATAGCAACAAAAGGCAATAACAAAAGCAAATGTTAGAATTTTAATTGTGAACTACACACAAGCCTCGACTGCTAAAACTAAACCCAGGATCTGACCATGAAAGTTTTGAAGTTGCCCTGCTGGGGCTAAAGGTTGCTTCTGCTCATCTCTTTAATAAACTACTAGGCATTACACTAGACCAGAGCAGGTAGGGATTGAGAATCACTGCATAGCAACCCTCAAGGATAAGTTCAGAGGATGCATAGGCAACATTAAGTATTTAATAGAGAATATATATCAAATTACTCCTTATACAATAAAGAATTATTTTTTCTACTAGAGTTGTGGTGCAGGGATATAACTTTCTAAAACAGAGACTAGTTTCTCCTGAAAATAAAAGCTACTTTAGGCCCTAGTATGTAAGCCCTAATTTCCATTCAAATCTCTGGATTTAGAGAAACAGAGAATTAATCTTTTGAAAGGCACTTAATTTCCCATTGATTTGAAATCCTGGAAGTTTCAGTTTTGCTGTCTTTCAAATTACACTTTCATGAATATGGTCTGTGAAAATGCATATTATTCCTTAACATGAGTAAATCTATTAAGTTGTGTGTTTTGTTCTAACACAACAATATCATCACACAAAGCTTTTTTCACTTTAGCTTTCAGTGTAAAAGACTAAAAGGAAATTAAATAAATGCCATTTTTCAGTCCTAAAATTATTCTCCAAAAGCTGGTGGGGATAAAGACTTGAAATGCCCAAACATAAAACGATGAAGTACTGACTTGCTAAAAGCAGTTATTTCCCTCTAAAAATGTTGATACCGAATTATTTCACTACATACATAGTCACAGCTGAGAGAACTCAAAAGCCACAGACTACTAACCTGCAACAGATAATGGACAAAGCATCTATTATTAGCTACTGCTGCACTTTTAGGGTGTTTCATGCCAATGAACACTGTAAAAGTTTACTGACAGGCATACAGTAATAGATAACATTTTAAACCTAATTTTAGTTTGTAAACCAGACATTAAGGAGCTTAGCTAAACATGCTTTATGTGACTGACTTTTTGCAAAATACACTACAAACTTTCTTAGTAGGAGTTGAAGGTGAAGGCTGTAGCAACCATGGAACATCACAGGGTGCTTGGCACTTTTATAGTTCAGCTTTTAGCATTATCAGAAGAATAACGTGCAAAACAATCTGTGTTAACTGGCACCTTGGGTTCTTTCTGATCAAGGTTACCATTTCAGTGTACAGAACTGAGGGATCAGAAAGTACTGCTACTTAGCATCTTAAGGGAAAGTTACAAATTATTTTATCAGGGCATTCTGTTCCCAAGGAATAATGCCTGAGGGATTTAGAAGTATCTCTTAAGAATTAGTGTAGATATGTCACCCTGGTCTCCTAAAACTGCAGGATTTAGAACAGCTTATGGAGCTTTCTGGTTTATTAATAAAACTTAGGAGAACTTACATAAAAACATGCTCCAAAAGTGAACTCCTGTTCTCAACATGAATATACTTAATGAGTGTTCTCTATCAGTTCTCCCCTACACTGTTGGAGGCATACAGTAATATTATTTTTTTGAAAGAAACACAGTGATGCTGTCAACTTCTCCATGCTGTGTTTCAACTTGCTGGTAACACCAACAGGAAAGCCCTTGGAACATAAAATACTTGCTCACAACTGGCTTTTCAGTATGTTTTTCTGTGCCACAAGGATAGTAGAACAGTGTCATTGATCTGCCACTCAAACCAATTACTGTTTTGCTCTGCTTTGTTTGCCAGGGGGCTACCATGTGGATAATCCGCAGCTGTTAAATTAATCCTCAGCATTGGTTTCAAGCACTTCAGTGGAAAACCACAGAGTGGGAACCACTAGCTAAAAGCTGCAGAACTCTTGGAGCTCTTCCCCAAGGTTTGAGATGCTGCTTGATGCACGGTTTGAGAGGGTTATAATCAATCTTTGATTCCTGAACTTTAAAAGGGCTTATTTTGGTGCAACAAGCTCCTTGGGCAGCCACAAAATCCCAGGATCTGCTTTAAAATAGTCACATTTTCTTAACATATTCTGAGCAATTGGTTTTAGAATGTCAGACAGAGAGCAGTAGATACAGGGATTTATCGCTCATCCTTCATTATCAGAGGGAGGAAAGAAAAATGCCAAATAATCTTTCTCTGGCTTCTGCCACCTTCAGGGTCTTCTGTCAGCCCTATTTCAGCATTGCCTCCTTAGGAGACTGACAGAAGCAAAATGTTTGGGCCATGCAACTAAATCATCTGATGGGATGAAGAAAATTTCTTCATCCTTCGAAATGGTAAAGGGAAAAGTACATATCTAAAGCTATCCTCCATCAGCAAAATCAAATTGCGACCAACTGGCACAACTGTCTCACACATCAATCAAAATAGGTACCAAAGGAAGGGAGATAGGAAACCAGGAAACATTACATTATAGGGAAACATACCTCAACTCTGTAACTGCAGAATACCTGAAAGCTTCAGAATTAAAATTTGACTGGTAAGGTCTGAGCCACTGGAGGAATGTATGTGATTAGAACCATTTAGAGAACAAATAGTATCTAGCTAATTCCAGTCTAAATGTCTTTATGACTGACTTATCCAGTTGTTCTTGCACCAGTGCTGTCTTTCAAATTCAGCAGCCACTTTCTTCTTTAGTGTTCATGCCTCTGATGTGCACACAGGTAGCAAGCATACCCTCTACTTTGATTCTGTCATGGTAAAATGCTATGCTCTTCTAGTTTTGCCTTGTAGATCAAATTTTATTTCTCTGATCATCCCACTACTCCACATCCATGCTGGCTTCAATTATTCTAGTTTGGAAATGAGCTTCTATACCAGATAAGGACACAGTTTTGCCCTATACAAAGGATGTAGCACTTCTCAAACTAGAAATCTACACTGAGACATGGCCTGGCATTTCCTTTATGTTGCATTATACTAGTGGATCATAATGATCCTGAGATTTAGTATCACACCCAGATTTTTCTTCACTGTCATGGAGAAGACCCTGTGAGCTGACTTGCAGAGAAATCAACCAGAAGTACAAAGATTAAAATATCAATGCACTAACATATACTCAACTAGGTTAATAAAGTAAACTCCTGCTGGTAGCCTGTTTTTCAGTGAGCTATGTGCTTTGTTTAGTTATATTACCTAATCCAAGTAAATTACAGTGTTTATTAGTACTTACTATCAACTAGTTGCAAGACATCAGTCTCACTCAGTGAATTATACCAGAGGAAAAGCAGCTACTGTTGCAGTATTATTGCCTGGGACTGATTTTTATTTTTTTATAAACAGTTCTGAAAGCTCACCTGAAGGCTTATATTCTTAACAATAGTGTTAGGAGAAAATCTGCCCACTATAAATCATTCTCACATTGAAACAGGTACTGAAAACAACAATCCATGTAACAACTGCCTGAAAAAAGGGAAGGCAAAATGAACTCCCACTAAAAACAAGCAAAAGATGGAAGTGTTTAGGAGTTCAAAATAACTCACTGAAGAAAATATGGCTCTCAAAACAGAAACTGGGCATTAAAAAGACAAACTTAAAAACTGTATTATGCAAACAGAGAACTGCCTTTAAAGTATAGATGTGTTTTCTACCCTGACAGTCAGTACAACTTACACTTTGCTTTTAATGTTGTATGTTGCTTGTTGCCAGGTATCACAGACAGCTAGTTCTGACAGAGAAAAATCAATGCAATTTTATCAATGATTCACCTTTAGCAGTCCATCTTTTTACAGTAATCTCTATTTGATCTATTTGTTTGTTGTCCTTTTCTTTCTCCTTGCAATGGTAAAGGAAATTGCCTTTTGAAGGAAACTGCCTTTTGAACTGTCTTAGTTTTTTCTAGCTATTAAAAAAAAAAAAGTTTTAAATCTGGTACACTTCTGATTTGGACAACTGTGCATGTGTGACTGGTCAGTGCAACTACTTCCTTGTTGTCCAAAAGCATAAATGGGGAACCTATAAGGTTGCATTTCACCCAGATTTAAAACAAGGTTTCTATATCTAAACCTAATTCAAACTGTAATGTATGTATTTATGATGATACTGTCTAATTTATCTACATATCTAAATGCATTATTTACCTTCATTGTTATGCTTAGATTTTTTTTTCTGTTCTCTATTCCAGACCTAGGAAAAGTTCACTACACAGGAAGGTTCAGTTATTTTTAAAACTAACAAAAAACATGATGTTCAGCCACCAGAAACAGCATCCATCAGAAGTCAAATGTATGCCAGTGAAATATGATATTAAAAACTGAAAGTACTTTCCAGTTACATTTGCTTATTGTTTTTACCTGCAACTTGTTCAAAATCTATATAGAAAATCTCAATGCCGCTTCTGCATCACAAAGCATTATCTGCGCCCATCAAATTTAGCAACCATTAAAATCTAAACCAAATGATCATTTGATGCGACACTGAAGTAGCTGGTGATCTTGATTACATTTAAATCCCAGTCAGTACCATTACACTGCACATCACATCCCTTTATCTATGTTGCATATCATTTTATTAACATGGTCTTCAGGCACTGGATAAAAGATTGCTGTAGCTGTAATAACCAACTGAAGTTTACATTTGATTTACCAGCCTTTCTTTTCTTTAGTCATCACTTCACTGTATGATAAAATCAGAACATAATGAGCTGGTAGTACAATAAAACTTTCATTAAATGTGAACTCATGCAGCTGAAAGAAATATACATAGTAAAATTTGAAATGAAAATAGATATATACATAGGAAAATGAAACAAAGTATAGATTATTTAAAGCAAACCTTCAACAGTACAGAGAAGCTGAAATAAGGATTGAAAAAAGTGAAGCCCAGTAGTATCATCTTCAATTAAATGTAATTTAATTCAAATGTTTGAAGGTTTTTTCCTTATCAGATGACTCATACAAAGTAAATTCTGTGACCCAGTAGATCTATTTGCATTGTAAAGAACAGCAGCTTAAATTCTTTTTCACTTGGCAACACAGGCTTTATCATTTTGGGCTTATATTGATGTGTATACTATATTTAAAGTGAGAATTTACCTTAAAGATGATTAATGGCTGATTTTTCTGTCTGACAATGAAAAGAGTAGCTGGCAAGGTATTTCTGACTTTTACCTTTGTAATACTAGAAACCACTGCAGTTCTTCCTGTCAGTAAATTTCAGGGCAGACAAGAGCATTTCTAACAGGAACATTGAGAAGGGAAGGATGACTGCAATCAGGTAATGAATGTTGTTAAAAGGACCAAGTGTTTTTTTCACAGCTTATGTCAATTGTCTGGTCTGGAAACTTTGGTTTTGCTTTTCAATTAACTGCATTTATATGATCAGCAGTTACGTGAAAGATCACAGTCCTGCTCTTAGGACATCCTGTTTGCTCATTCTGATGTATGAAAACTAGTAGCTCTTATATTGAAGTTTCTCTTTGACTTGCTTTTTCGTTTGGCAAGTAAATAAATTTACATTTCATTCCCTTTTCCTCAATAAATTTCTTCGCACCCTGCAGTAACTCAAAAAAATCCAACATGGATGTTAACACAGACAAAAGAAGAGACGAAGTTTTAGTTTCACAGAGAGAAAGGAAAGAAAAAATTCAAAATCTGATGAGGCCTGAATTAGTTTACCCGAAGTCCTTGCTTACATCTTCCCACATTTGCATTTTACATGAAATGTGTTTTCATGACTTCTATAAAGACTACAAAATAAATCTTAATCTCCTGTCCATATTTACAGACTCTGAGCAGCATGCTGTAAGAGGCTTAGCTTTATGGACTTAGTAACAGTTCTTTCAAAAAGCTGGAGGCAACATACTATGAACCGAAGTTTCTACCTGAACCAAAAATCAGTGTGTGGACAATTTAACCACCCTTTGATACATTGCTAACTATTACTCAGACTTCTCTCAATTGTGTATGTTTGTAAGAATCACTCAAAACCCAATGACCTAACGGTACATAAGAACTCTTTGTACTTCCACCATACTGCTAATTTATCACTTTCCACCTTGTACAGCAATTACATGTTATAAAGGCAGGTTCCAACATTTCAGAAATTCATAAATTGTTACATCTAGAAACAGCATGACTCTGAGCACAGTCGTGAGATCTAGTAAAAATGAAGGCAATGTAGGAAAAAAAAATCTGATCTACTGAAGGTCAAAGCTTCTGAAACTAGAAATAATATTTTAATCACTAAATATTTTTAGTATTTTCTGAATCACTGGTGTCAGTGTAAAAGGCATTAAAACATTGAGCTGAAAGTTGTATGTTCAATTATCATCTGATAAAAATAAAATATGCAGAACACAATCCATTTTTAAATGCAGCCTGTAGCCAAAAAAGAGCACAGGTCACTGCCTTTGGTTGGGTGCTAAACCTTACCATTACTAGCCTATTGTGAAAGTGTTCATACACTTGTCAGATACATCATTTATGGGTAATTCCATTTGTCAGTGACAGTTATTCTTTCTTCGACTGATAAGCTTAGGAGAGTAAAAATAAATATATTTTCAAAACTCTCCTTATCTTATTTTGCAATTTTTCATGGGAAAATACGAGTTCTATCTGAAGGGAATTTAAATAAAACTCCAGCCCAATTTTATGCCTGTATTTCACTGGATTCTGAATACGCTACTCAATGGGGGTAAAGGATTTCAAGCTTTCCACTGTGGTAGTAGATTCTTTAATGAAAACAGTGTTCTACTCATATACAGAAGTTAACTGAAATTTCCTTCAATAGATTTTCATCAATGCAGGGAAATATTTCATTTAAGAAAAAAGTACAGAAAAGCATCACCCTTACAGAGTGAAGAATCATAGATTCATCAGCAGAAAGGATCACTGGAGATCTCTAGTCCAACCTCCCACTTAATGAAGGTCTATTGCCAACATCAGATATGGGGAGCCTGGGCTCAATTTGCCTGTCTTGCCTAATTTGCAGTATTCACTTTCATTAATAAGCAATCAGATTAAACTGCAGAGACAGTCGTCACGGTCCATGGACACTGCATGTTAGGAAGAATTTGAGGTTTGAAAGGTAGTTAAGATTACTTTCTAATCTTTTTCCTTGTTAACACATGGTAATATATCAAAATACAACACAGCCTTAAACCAATCATCCTACTGTGCAAATGCAAGAACTCAGCAGAGAAGCAAATTACATATATTCTATATTATATGCATAAAAGTAAGTTGTTCTGTGGTCAACCTGACATTTAAATAAAGCAATTCAGAATGGCTTAATTTTCTGCTTTACAGCAAATGTAATGAAGTCTATATTGGTCCAAATCACCATCTACATTAAAAAACCATGCTGCAATCAGCTGTGGATTTCAGAAGGATGTTATAATTAATGGCTTGCTGCTGGATGCATTTTTAGTCAGCGTGTTCTGCATGGAGTTATATCTCTTTCCAGATTTGGCTAAATCACAATTTCCCACATTTTTCTCACAGTGATACTATTTCTACATGATTTTGCTGAGCATTTTTAACATAAATATACATTTCTTTCCTGTGTATGATAAATAAGCATAATTAAATTTGTTTTAAACAGCCACAGAGGACTATAACAAAAGCCCTCTGGTTAATATCATTACACTGCATGCAAAGGGGTGAGAAAACCGAAAACTGAAGCCAGGCTGGCTCCACTCCAGCCTGTAGCAACTATTATATAGTTACACTGACAGCAGTGGAAACGCATTGGGGTAAGACGAGCTGATATATTTAGAAAATCTCTGGGGCATTCTTCAGTAGCCTAAACAACAGTTATGCAGGCTGCCAGGCAACTCAGGAAGCGCTACAAGAGTTTACTTTCAGAATTCCAAAGCATTTTTTCCATCAAAAGCAAATTGAGAAACTCAGGAAACACTATGGACAATCAGAAAGCAAAGGAGAAAAAAAGAAAAAAAAAGAAACTGGAAATCACCTTACCCTCATGCAAGCTAAGGATCATCATATCTCCCACAGATATTCCCTGTCAGACCCCACCTACTCCCTCCATTTTAAATGAGATGCTTTAAACCTGTGTGCACTAAGGACTTTTGAGCATCCAGATCTGCTTTCATAGCTTTAACTGGACATCTGTCAAGTCTGGCTACTTAGGTTCATGGAACCTTTGTGCAAAACTTCTCCTTAAATTTGAACCAAAGGGGCCTGATTACAGAAATACATTTCCAGGCTCTATATAAAACCATTCTCTGGCTTCCATGATGGCCTCCACTATGGAATTCAATCTGCTGAGTTTTGATATTTAATGATAAATTTAAGAGAACATTCACTGTATTTTGACTGGAGAACCCAACAAATGGAAAAGAAAAAAACTCTATCAAGTTTATTTTCATGTTTTGCTTGGAAATGTAGTGAAATTAATGCTCATGCTTATTCTGACAACAAGGATCCAATGACTCAGAGATGCTGCAACAAAGGCTGCTAGAGAAACTGCTACAGAAAAAAATAAAAAAAAGGACTGCACAGGCCTAAGCCTGTGATAATTTAGGCATCTACTTCTTGCCAACTTTTATACCTGATACCTGTTACTGCTTTAAAACAGGTTGCTTATACCAGACCAAGACTACAAGAGCTATTTTAACAGGAAACCCACAAGGCGGTATCTTTGGCTATGATACGCAACTGACAGGCACTGGATTTATACAATCTCAACAGTGGAAGATTAGTTTCCAATACGGGAGGAATCTACTACCTAAAACAAAATTTACAATGGACAATCTAGATGTTCAAGAGAAAAGGCCGCATTTCTCCTGTGGATACTCCAGAGTGAAACAATGTTACCCACTGATCAGCCACAAATTAGTTTGTGTGATAATATACAGAATCCCATTTATTGCATAGCTGGAGAGACGATTTGTTTCAAACCAGAGTCTGAAGGGTACTATATGAGCAGAAGGGATACCCTGCCTCACTGGTCTGAGTCAAGAGTTCAGTATTTGCAGTTCCCTTTTTTTTTTTGCTAGCATTTCAGCTTGCATGTCTCTGGCCTCTCGCATACGAACTAATTCATACTGAGCACTAAACAAGAGAAAGGCAGCTCAAATGGAGACATTTGTGATAAATAATATTTTTTTTGTTAATAATATACAGCCCTACAAAAAAGAATGTGTGGCTGATACATCTGTGTGCAATACATTAGGCAACTATCTTCCCTCGGTCTGCTACCCAGGAAGGGAGATTTCATGATAAATGCAAATAAATAAGAGCATTTGGGTTTGCAGGGGAAGCTCAGAAGTTTTTCCTCTCCCATGTAAAACTACAGTATACTATTGCAATGACACCAAAATCCCTGTTGATTTTACTAATTAGCTTTGTACTTTCGTTCTTTTGTGACTGGCTCGATGAAATAAACAGAGAGCCATCAGCAAACCTGCTAACTGTGTCACACAGATACTAAAGAAAAATAGAAACTCTCCCTGCAAATCTGTATTGTGAAAAGGAAACATTATTTCCAGTGCCTGTTTTACCATTATCTTTGCGGATATAGCAGGAGGAATTTATACAAGCATGGAAATTTGTTACTGGCGCACTGGAGAATGGCCCTGACTGAAACCTGACTATGCTGCCAACCAAATCCTGTCTCTGGGAAGGGTTCACTCTGCTCATCCCTATGTTCATTAGAAATTGCAGCATCTTGACAAATTCTTATCATAGAGAGGGCTGCTCTTTTATGCTGCAAAATTTATACTGCAGTGTTTTTGGCTGTATATCATCCTGCAAAAAGAAATATACGCACGTAATAGTCACTTAGCAGCAGTCATACTACCTTGGATAAATCACACCTCAATTATGCTAACAAACATAGAATCAAAGAATCATAGAACAGTTAGGGCTCAAAGGACCTAAAGATCATCTAGTTCCAATCTCCCTGCCATGGGCAGGCACACCTCACACTAAACCATTCACCCAAGGCTCTGTCCAACCTGGCCTTTAACACCACCAGCAATGGAGCATTCACAACTTCCCTGGGCAACCCATTCCAGTGCCTCACCACCCTTACAGTAAAGAACTTACATCCAATCTAAACTTCCCCTGTTTAAGTTTGAACCTGTTACCCCTTGTCCTATCACTACAGTCCCTAATGAGGAGTCCATCCCCGGCATCCCTATAGGCCCCCTTCAGGCTACTGGAAGGCTGCTATGAGGTCTCCACACAGCCTTCTCTTCTCCAGGCTCAACAGCCCCAACTTTCTCAGCCTCTCTTCATACGGGAGGTGCTCCAGTCCTCTGATCATCCTCGTGGCCCTCCTCTGGACTTGTTCCAACAGTTCCATGTCCCTTTTATGTTGAGGACACCAGAACTGCACACAATACTCCAAGTGAGGTCTCACAAGAGCAGAGCAGAGGGGCAGGATCACCTCTCTCGACCTGCTGGTCACGCTCCTTTTGAAGCAGCCCAGGATACAGTTGGCTTTCTGGGCTGCAAGCGCACACTGCCAGCTCATGTTTATTTACTCATCAACCAATGCCCCCAAGTCCTTCTCCGCAGGGCTGCTCTGAACCTCTTCTCTGCCCAACCTGTAGCTGTGCCTGGGCTTGCTCCAACCCAGGTGTGGGAGCTTGCACTTGGCATGGTTAAACTTCATCAGGTTGGCATTAGCCCACCTCACAAGCTTGTCAAGGTCCCTCTGGATGGCATTCCTTCCCTCCAATGTATCAACCAAACATCTTCACCAAGATGAAGATTTCATGTAAAGGAATATGCAAATAACTTTTGTTATTTGAGAGCCAGTCATAACTGGCTCTCACCTACACCTATCTGTTAAAAACAGCAGGAGAAATACATCTGTGAAGTCTTCATGTTGGTGCACGTTGCTTTGTGTAATGAGCACCCTATCGCACATCTAGTACTCAGTGCCTCTAAAATAATGCTACATCTGTAATACCTAGTATACATTTGGAAAGAAAATACAAGAAGGTGGTATCCACTGTCAAGGCGAAGTAGCTGAAGCTTGTTAATTACAAACAGATTACAATTCAGACACCATTAGTTGTAGATGAACAGAAGGAAATATTTTGTTATTGCAGAGAAACACTACCTTAGTGCGCATGAGATTTCCTTGCCTTTAAGAGGCAATGGAGCAGGGAGCTCTAATAATAAGACATTCAGACACATTTCAGGTTTACTGGGATCAATGTTGCAATGATCATATAGTCACATTGTTCCATATCATGACCATCAAGACAACTGAACTGCTAAAAACATTCATACAGGACATTGTAGATGTTAAAAAAAAAACATGCAGAAATAGCACACAGCATAAGAACTTACAGTTCAGCTAAGCCAGCAAAATGGTTCTGGTCAGAATGCACCTGATCTTCTAATGAAGCCATTTAACAAAACACGATCCAGAATTAGAAGTACTGACTTTATACGAGAGCACAAGCAATGTAGGTGTGACCCAAATCCACTCCTTTATGTATCACTTGCTTTTGACAGTGAACTATAAACTTTTCATCTGCTTTCTTATGGACTATCATGGGTTCAGCAGCAGCAGTCATTTTTCTCCTTCTTATAGCTGGTGCAAGTGCTGTGGTTTTGATTTTGGGCCTGGGAACTGTGCTGATAACACAGATATTTATACTTACTGCTTGGTAATGTTTTGGTCTGACCAAGGACTTTCTGAGCCTCATGCTACGCCAGGCAGGAGGGGAGCCGGGAGGAAGCAGAGGCAGGACACCTGACCCAAACTGACCAAAGACATTATTCCATACCACAGCACATCATGCCCAGGATGTGAAACCGGAGGGCAGAGATCGGGAAGGGGGTGGTGGTGCATTGAGGGGTTCGCTGCTGGGAGGTGCACTGGCTCGGTCGGGCTTGGTGAGCAGTTGTATTCTCTTTCTTTGTATTTCTCTTGTATTATTACTGGTGGTAGCAGCAGTGATTTGTGTTATACCTTAGTTACTAAACTGTTCTTATCTCAGCCTGTGGGAGTTGCATTCTTTTGATTCTCCTCCCCACCCCCCGGGACTGGGGGAAGAAAGAGGGGGAGTGAGTGAACGAACTGGGTGAGTTATTGAGCAGCTTAAACCATGACATGGACCTGAATACTACTCAGTTTTCACCCACATCTGACCTCTCCCAAATTCACTTTTCAATCCGAATTTGAAGTTACAGCACCTACCTTAGTGTCCAAGCAAACAAAAAAGGATACTTTTTATATCTGTAGAAGTATTTTTTCATTGCAATAATAAAAGTAAATAAACTTGTTGCCAATACAATTCCTGTATGCTATTCCATACACTGCTAATTTTTCCAGGTCTTTTGCAATTTCACACTCACTGTACCTATTTATAAGCATGTTCAGGTTAAGTAACTTAAAACTCTGTGATTTCTTGAAGGTAATTCAGATCATGTGAAGTGACTTCAGAACTTACCCTAAGCCTCTCAGTTGCTGACCCATCTTTCTATTTCAGTTTTGGTTTTTATTTTTACCCAATAAACCTGGCACAGTTCAGTTGAAACATGTGAAGCAAAACCACTTTACACAGGCTGGACAACACCGGCCCTTATGCCTTTCTCTCCTTGATGCTTTCAAAACGTAAGGCTGTATTTCTGAAGTGCACAGGAACTGCAGAAGCTCACTGAATAAAAAATACTTTGTTGTTCACTTTCAAAAAATATAAAGTAAAATTCTTTTATGCACACTACTGGCATAATTTTTCAAGACATCAAGTACTAAAACCATTGTAAAGAATGCTTGCTGCTGCAACTATGCCTGTTACTCCCTGTTGCTATATAATTTTGCAGTAATATACTTCAGAAATCCCCTTTTGTGCAGGAAGGGAGCTATTACTGAAACACTGACAGTATGCAAGCAGGAAATAATGTACATTACATTGAAGGCACAGACTAACTCTGAAGTTTCCCGAGCTTCCTCAGACTCAGAATTGACAGTAAGAGGTACAAAGATAAGAGAGACATAAACAGTGTTTTCCCAAAGTAACTCTTCCACAGGTACTGACAGTTTTGATGTTTCTTCCAAGCACTGACGTTCTTTATTTACTGTTGCATTTCATTTTATGGATTTTTTCCCATGCTGAGTTCAAACAAAATAAAGAGAAGTTTGAGTTCTAGCATGTACCATGGTCAGAAAGGGAATTTACAGAATTAGATCAATTCTCATTTCTTACCCACCTGGATTCATAAAACACTCATATTGACTCTTTGGTACTATAATCTTTGCGTTTGGTTGCTGTGCTTCACTATCCATTACAAGCTAAAGGAACAGCCCTTTATGAGAAAACTAGAAGTCTTGGGACTTTGATAATGCTATGCTCTGTTCTGCATGATTTTTATCTGAGGCATTTTGAGCAAGTTCTCCATCTCTTATTTCTGCCATGTATACATATTAACTAAAACCCTTCAATGAAATCTAGTAAATATGATTTCTGTCAGGGAAGTCAATGGAAGTACATTTCTCCAATTTGCTCAACAACAAAAGAAATGTCTTTCCAAAGAAAGCATGAATAAAATTGGACAAATTGTAGACATGAGGTAAGTGAAATTGAAAGGAAATGAATGGGTGCAACAAATCCCCCTCTACCTACTTCAAGACAGCTCCAAAGGGAAGAAATTTATTGTTAAGAGTTCACTGTACTTATTTTCTCTTAAGTGATACAACAAAGGAAAAGTTCGTAGAACAGATGCAATATTGTGCTCTAGAGAGAACTGAGAGACACATCAACTGACTATTCTGATACAGCAGAAGATAATATATCGAAGGTGCTTCTTAATAACTATTTCTTAAATAGCTTTATGAAGCTGAAATGTGGTGTTAGAAAATGTCCTTAAAGATCTCTGTACATGTCTATCTCTTAGATTCTTAGAACAATTTTAGCTGTCTTTAGTCTCTTTTACTTTTCTGTGGAACCTTAAACAATAACGGCTTGAAATACAGTTTAAAAAGATGCAATTTCCCACTTCTTTCGCCACTTCAGGCAAAAATGAAGCTGCCTGGATTTCTTCCAGTCTGGCTCTCAATATATATGAAGGAAGAAACAATGGTGCCTGTGATTTAATAAAAGTGATTATGTATAGTGTAATGAAAAGCTGTGACCCCTTGGTAATTCATTTAAATGAGATCTGCACAATAAAAAGGAAAATTTCTTCCTTCTTAACTTTGACATCCTGGCTGAAAGCATCTTCATTCCAATTGAGATACTGAGATAAGCCCAAAAGCTACAGACTAAGTGTTATTAATGCACAAAGGTGCAACTTGAATTCTGACTTCATTTTCTGTATAAAACCCAACACACATTCCAGTGGGAGTGAGATTAGTCCCTAACTATGAAGAAAACTTGTTGGTAATGTATCTACCAGTGAAATATATAAGCCAATCAACAAAGTCATAGGAGCTGGCCCCATAAATCGTGCAGGTATTTAGGATACCGGAAACATTGTTGGGGTTTTTTTATTCCCACAAAAATATTCACATTTATAATAGTAACCACAATGCAGATTGGATCAAATAATTAAAATTCCAGCTTCTGTGAACTAAAAAAAGTGAATTTCTAATATGGGTAAAAAGAAGGGCATCTATCAATCATTCTGAAACTACTACACTTCTCATCAATGTATCCAGTAAATTAAAATTTATATGGCCCTACTACCATGTTTTGAAACCCAAATGTATTTAGTTAAGGAAATCTAAGCTTTATAAAGAAAAACATTTTCATACAGTTAAGAACAAAAAAAACAATAACAGCTTCTGTTCTGGAAATTTTAAATGGCATTAGTACCAAAAAAGGACTCCCTTTCATGAACAGCATGCATCAGAAGGATGGCTAGAGTGATGCAGATTGCCATTTAATAATGCTACTAACAATTTCATTACAAACCTATGCCTTCACTGCCAGCCAGGGAATAGTATTGTCTTTGAATTTCCTGCTCTATCTCAATTTCTTGTTTCCTAAAACAGCTAAACTTGATATGGGAAAATAGTATATGGGAGTCTGTGCCCTTACTTGCTCAAGTTACATGCCTTTCACAGGAAAGTCCTCTTGTGAATTATGGTCTTGTTCTTGTTTAAAACATGCAAATAACCCTTACTACGGAATGGGCTAACACACACATTTTTCTCATGCAAATTATTCTTGATTTGTGTTGTGTTAGAGTTGACTCAAAATGACTTTTCACAACATGCCTGAGCCAATCCCATGATTCATTTAATTCAGTTCATGTATTACCTCTCTGAAAAGCTGACTTTGTCATTCTAAAATTCCTAACTTTATATAAGAGCACAAAAGAACTAAAACACAGCATGCTATTATATTTGGTGAAAACCATCCTATTAAATTATTAGAGATTTTCTTCCCAGAATGTCAAATACTATGAGAAGCACAAATAATCTTAATTTTTTTTTTTAGCAATTTCTATAGAAATACATTACAATTTCTTAATGTAGTCTAAATTACAACTGTCAAGTTGTCAGAGATTGAGACACCATAACCCCTGTCACAGTTAGAGAGCTCATTAACTGTTAGTGAACAAGCATGTCTTATGTTGACTCATCAGCTCCTGAGGCATTTCTAGACAAGCAGAATCCCACAGTTTTGTAGCACAGTTAAGACCCGTTATTTCTTTTATTATCATTTTGTGTTTGCTCAGTGTCTCACTAGAGCAGTATCACATTATATTTTCTATTCAGGCCAATATTAAGATTCATAGCACTTTAAATCTAACACTGACTGCCTTCACCTCCAACAAATTAGTAACTTTATAGTAAACTCACACAACCATAGCAGTGAAAATTAAAGGGAAGACTGCATTCTTTTGTGCTGGAACAGCTACTTAGGTTGTCAGTTAAATGAAGGGAACCTTTAGCTGCTGGCTCAAGGAATGTTATGTGTGTCAATATTTAAAATAAGAGTTTTTAATTCTTGCTGAACACAGGAGCCAGAAGATTTTTATCTATAACCTATTTCCTTTGCTAGACAACAGATAATTGTGTGCTTAAGAAAAGAACCAAGATATCCAAAACACAAATGGAAATAAACTGCATCCCCCTCTCAAGCCTAAAGATGTGTCTATTATCTTCACAGCTAGTTTCAGTGAGCAGCAATCCTCATCTCCTAGGCACTGATTCACCCATCATACAGCTAGCATTAAGCTACTGCATTATAAAAACATGGCTGTTATCCAAGAATCAGCACATTGCCAGATACATGAATGACATAAGTGTATTTAATAAAACATTGCCTACAAGCAAATTAGCTTCTTCAATATTTGTGTATCAATGTAACTACAGAAAGTGAAAAGAAAATTATACTTGCCATAAAACCAAGTAAGAATTTTACACAGGAATTAAGTGAAGTGTGGGCAAAGCTACAGTCATACAATCCTGCTGACAGACAGAAAGTGAATTCTGCCCAAACTGAGTCTTCGCCTTTCAATGAAGAAAATCTCGCTCTCACAATCCCTAGGGGTCTCTAATCACTAACTCTGGGTCCAGCCTAAGTAACTACCATTGGCAAGAGTGTACCATGCTGCTGTTGCTGGATGTCTTTGAGAAAAGTGGAAAGAGAAGGAAGAAATTCCTTCAATAGAACTCCAGGAAAAAACAGCGCTAAACCTCGTCACTGTGATCCTTCTGATCAACCTGCTTACTTGGCAGTAAATCTGTGCCCCTCAACCACAGCTAGCCCTAAAACTGCCAATACACTGGGTGCAAATCCAGATCAATTTTTCCTCATCAAATCACCACAGTCATTGGAAAGCACTACAGGGTATTGTGGGTTGTAGTAAGAAACTAGAGTGATTTTTTAAAAATTGTTAAGGAAAAGGCTTAGACTACATATTCTAAAAATTAGTAACATTTGAAACACTGGTTAAGACCCACTACGTCTTAATGTGTGAAATCCTCACACTCAGCTGCATTTGATTTTAAGTGTTGCTTCTCCTGTATGTGAATTCTCCTTGTGTATACACAATTTTAGAATAAAACCAAGCATTCAGGCAATTCTGGGGTTTGGGTATTGTTTGGGGGGGGGGGGGGGGTGTCTGTCTGGCTCCCCACCCCAAATACAAATCCCAAAAAGAATATCATGTGAAAAATGTAATTTGCTCCACTAAGTCATGACAAAGCGAATTTGCTAAATAGGTAAAACCATCACTTAAATACATTGTATTACTTATAATGATGAAGATGGTAAATACATAAGCAGCGCAATTTGCTGGTTTCCTCTGTGTGCAATATATGAAGCAATAAATGTTTTGCTAAACTTACTGTGTCCTCCTAGAAGGATTTCCAGTATCAATTACAGTGCTGATTGCATTGCTACTAAATAGATTTCCCTGTCATGTTTCTTTGATTATATGTAAATATTTCCTAAATTATACATGTTTCAAGCTCCATTTAAAATGTAGTACAATAGGATAGTGTGTCAAAATGATGCAAGGAAGAACATAATTACAAAGACTATTGGACTAAGATTTTAACTTTTCAGTCTGAAATTAAAGGGGAAAAAATCATTATAGATAATGTAATTTAACAATATGCTACTAAGATACTTTGAGTTTATGCTATGGAAAGTAAGCCAGGTTTTCTAGGCTAAAAAAGAAAGATAAAAGCATCTGACATTTAGCTCACGTAAGTCCCTAAAGCCTCAGATGTTGCTGCAGCAACAAACTCAGAATTTAAGAGTGTGATGTAGAACAAGACCTCTTTCCATTAGTATGATAAATGAAGCCATCCAGGTGACAGGAATTGCACATGTAAAATAAAGATAGGTAAAGGAATATATTAATAACAGCCTAAAGTTTTGCACTGCTCACTTCAAAACTTCTGGATTGTTTTGAAGATGCAGGGCTCTTACCTTCTGATCTTGATATATTTTATTGCATTTGAATTCTCTCATAGTCATCTTTTCTGAGTACTAAAGTCTCCAGAGAAATGCTAAGAGAGTATTAGAGAATACTGGATCAACTTAACAGCTCAAAACTGAGAGGGGTTTACCTCAAGCATACAGAAGAAACTAAGAAGCCTTCAGATAATGCAAGATTTCTTTCTGTGAAAATATGCTTTTTATACACCTGTACATACATGTCCTCAGAACTTATTGGTAAGTCACATATTATTTTATTTTCCATTGATTTTGTTCAGGTTTGACTGCTACTATGAAAGCTCCTCAATGTTATTACTTCCTCAAAATAAGAAAGTTAGGGAAACTTAAATTCACTGGTTCTCCCCACACTATTCACTTCAAGAATTTGGAAGATAAGGGTGCACTAAGAAGTTTATTTTGAGGTTTAATAGCTTCTTTAAAATGTTAGATCTTATGCCACAGAAAGTATAAATCAGAGTATTAACACAGCATAGTCTCAAAGTCAGCCATGGAAATGTGCTGAGTAAGCAGAGAACTTACCATGCTTGAAGGAAATTCTTGATGTTAGTAAGTGAAAATCTGAACTGAAATTCACCTTTAGAGAAATAAAAAAAAAAAAAAAGCTAAAACTAATTTGTGATTACTGGTAAATGTCTCAATGAAGACTGACACTTTAGAAATCCTTCTTGGATACGGTAAAACTGCACTCAAGCAAAGGAAATAAAATTAACTCTACAACACTTGGCAGTCATCCAACCCGTGGTTTCCAGTTTAACATCTACACTGCATTCTATACACAAAAGGCAAACAAGGGCATGGCTGTTTCCAATAAGAGAGAACAGAAGACACTAGGCAAAAAAACCCTGTTCAATTATGTAACCCATTAAAGAGGGGCTACATGTCAGATGCCAGAGACAAGTGCTCTAGGAGAAGACACACTGCTCCAAACCATCCAAACCAGGAGAAGAGGAGGGAGGTCACCCTGACCCTCTGGGAATAGGATATGTACCAAAGACATGATTTCTCTTTCCCACTTTCACCCGCTTGTGCTGTATATTCAGGCTCTGTCTCAGCAAAGCTGCACATGAACAATTCACTGTGCCTCATAGCTGAATGTAACTCCTGCAGGTAATTAGGCTGCTCCATAATACGCCTCATGCCTTGCTTTTTACTTAACAGACCTGACACACTGAAACTTTATTTCTAGGAGTGTCATCTGTATACATAGAGGGTACACTTCAAAATTCAGATCTCATCAGACTCAGAGAATTAGCAGGTATACTGATAAAATGCCTTTTCAGAGTGTTTGCTAAAGCAGACATCTTTGTAATGAACACCTTAACCTACCTAAGGGTGCCAGGTGCACCTAAATACTGTGCAGTTCGGGCATAATTAAGCCCCCATTGCTACCCTGCTGCTGCTTGCCGTTAGCAGCTGCTTGTTTGCTTTCTTCATGAGAACCACACATAATGATGGCTCCAAGAGCAGAGAGCTCTTTGACAAAACGTCTTATGAGTGTAGAGTTCATCACTAACTTTCTATTTTAAAAATGCAAAAATGTTAAATCTCACTCCTGAGAGAAAGCTCATGTAGTGCAGCACTTTATGAAAAGGAGGATGATCAGGAAACACTAGCACAGATGGACTATCCAAGGCAACAATCAATACTCAACCACTGGCATTACTGAAAGTTTTCTGTTCTAGAAAAAGTATATGAAACAATCAAAATTTTATAATCCAGACCATGAATTGCAACTGTTTCAGCTATCCCTCTGGTTAAAAAAATAAATAATAATCTCTTTTCTATTTAAATATCAATATAGAAATCTTTATGGAATGTCAAAATATAAAGCTGCATCAAAATCTATCTCATGCTGTTCATTTGAAGTTTCAGTTTTGTTGCCTGTTTATTAATAAGAGCTGACGTTTTTTGAGATTTCCCATTCACACTTTTTTAAATTACCAACTTTGGAACATTTCCAGTTTTCCAGTCTAAGGTCACATGGGCCATAAATTTCACTACAGTTGAGCTGAAACCACATTTTCTCCTTTCTACAGCCTGCTCATGATCAGGAGCTGAAGGATTAGCAATATTGTCACTGCTGGATTGCAAAATTCAGTCTTAAAAACACTGTGTCACTTAAATTTGTAATAAAACATGTTTCAAAGCAGGAATTCATTTTATGCTTCATCGGGAAACAAAGCCACAGCCCTTCACATTGTAGAAGCCTACCAGAATTTTTTTTTTAACCAGAAAACTGTTCCATAAGTGCATAACTCTTTAAAACCTGCCTGTCCAACATCTAGCTGAATTTGCATCTTTGCCTCTCACTCTCCATAATCCACATCTAATCTTATTCGCAGGTACCACCGTCATCACCTGATCCTCATTCGGCTCCTTCCATTGCCCCCTAAAACTTTATGAACTCCACTTCTCATTCACCACTTGCAGCCATCCTGATTAATAAATTGTGAGATGTTATTGTCAAACCACAAATCAATAAACATTTCCCCTTTGAATATTCCCTACAGTCTTGGCTTAAAAGAATGCCATAGTCTTCCTGTGCCTCAATTCCTCATTACTAACCAGCCCAATTTCTCTCTTATTCTCAGATCTCATTAAAGTTCTTCAAGGATAATTCACCGAAAATTTTTAATTATTTGGAAAAACTAACAGTATGCCATATAGCACAGTCATAAGTGAACCAGAAAAGTATCTTAGAAAGAAAAGCTTCTCTTCCTGGTGGAATTTTCAAACAAGCTTTATATTTTAACATGCACCTGATGACCTACTGGGATATACAAGACACTTAAGTCTCAGAGTCAGGGTGCGCTAACAGTGACAAGTACTAAAAGAGCCTGACACAGCTACAATGCCATCAGGCGGTGACAAAGTATATGAAATTTTGGCCATGTCAGTGGGTGTTATCAGCATAAGCTGATAATACACCAAGGGCAGGTAACTGGATCTTTGTCATACCCTATTTTGGAAAGGTACATTCTCTTCTGGATGCAAGGAGAGGGAGGGGAGGCACAGAAGATACTTTTCTTACTTTTACTACCTGACAGTTTTCACTCAACATTTTTATGAGTTACTTCTTTCTTACAAATAGAAGGAAAAAAAAAAAAAAAGAATACTAATCATCAAAGGCAGGAAAGACACTTTTCTCAAATTCATCAGTCAGGAGTACAAAAAGAAGCCCTGACACACCAGAAGTGAATGGATAAGAGCTTAATTATTCTAACTACGGGGAGAACAAGGTTTCATTACCAGCCTAAAAGGTGCTTTACATTCTACACTCATGCTCATGAATGGACCTACTGCTAATCAACCAAGTACTGACACGGAGGGCAAAGGACTTTAAAATAAGGCCATGTAAATTTCTGATGATGCTCTGTGATAAAGTTATCACTCTTATTTACTGAGAATATAAGGAGGGAGCTATGGAACTTAGATGGAGAAATAATTTTACTGCAGAATTCTGGTAATATTAATGACCTAAAAGCTACACAGGAGCAGAGCAATTTAGATAGCAATGATAATGGCACAGCCACAGATTAAATACTCCAGGACACAGCCAAAATGCTAAGAAACAAGATAATAAATATATGTCATACCTAAGGCAGCAAACAAAACCCTTCTCAAACCCATGCATGCAAAACCCTACATTGCCTAACCATAACAACCACTAGCCCCAAATCCAGCCTTGTCATACAGAGAAGACCAATCCTAGAAAAACCAAAATCACCCAACCCGAAAATAGAAACCCACAACCAAAATAAAAATCAAACAAACACCCCACTGACATCAGCCCTTGTTAAAACCAGACCTCTTAATAAATCACAGCTTTTTTGAAAACTGCATCTTCCAGTATTCAGCTGAAAACTTGATGCTTTGGTTCCCAACAGTTAAACCTAACTGCAATTCTTATTTATACCTGTTTCTCTACTCCCACCATGTACGTAAGTAGATGGGAGGGGGGAGGCCCCTTGGCAATCCCAGGATCACTAGGATGAAGTTGAGGGCACAACCACTAGCTTTAGGCCCCTTTTAGCCATGCACTGTCTGTGAGGGTTCTGTTCTGGCTTTTCTACTCATCTGTACTATCTAAATTAATTTTGTGTTCTGATTCAGTTTCCATTAGCTTTGACAACTAGATTCCTTCTCATTGGCATCTCTGAGACAGGCAACGTTTGTCACTCCCTTCATGTCACCTTCTGGATTGCTTTCTGGTTTTGGACTTTCAAAATACACAGTGCCTTCTGTCTGTCACACTTAAAGCTTGAAAATCTTCCTGTACATTAACACTGGGTCATCATGACAAGAATTAATTATGTTAAAAGTAAAATGCATCTCATTGCTCTAAATAAAAGAGATCGAAATAACAAGGAGTGACCGTGTAGAGTATTTGTGTGTCTCAACAGACAGATGGCTTCTGAACAGGAGTACACTACTGACTCTCCTCAAAATCCCCTCTACTGATTTCTCCTCAAATTAGGCAGGAAAATAATGGAGATTTCAAAAACAACAGAAAACAGCATACTGTTTTTCTGAACATTTGGAGTGGAAGAAAGAAGCAATGTTTTTATGAGTGGAGGATATGGGATGTAGTAGGATTTACTCACACCGAGTAATGTATCTGTCTTATATCTGGTTTTATGTAGTTTGTACATCTGTTTTTTGGTAGACATATGGACTCACATCTTGAAGCAGGCATCTAATTGACAAAAGAGATGTGCTATTATTTCTTGATTGTAGATATTCTCACAAAAATGACACTGAGCTGGAAGAAATACATGTTTTTACAGACTAAAAATGTTGCCTAGGACCACTTTCTTCCACAGTTATAGTTTATCATGGCTTTCTTAAGAGTACTCTGGCATGAAGGATGAAAATAAATGAAAGCAAAGGAGAAGTCTAACATAACAGGCCAAGGAAACTTACCTTGGTTCTCCCCTTCAGTCTTTTACATCTGTCAGTCTTCTGAACTGGGCAGCAGAATAAAGAAGCAAAGAAAGGAAATCAGCAGAAATAAGTCCTAGAAAATCAACATCACACACCTGAAGCCCCAAAAAAAGATGCTATGTGCATTACAAGCTTGCAAGTACCAATCTTTATCACATCACTTAGACTGCAGCTACTGTCCAAGTACTGCAGCTCTGCCTTTCCTCCAAACATGCAGCTGGAACTGCAGTGCTAAACCTCACCAAGCAACATGCAGAGTAAGACATTAGTAAAGTGAAAAAGACACTTTCTCTTAGGCATGCAGCTGCTCCTTCCGATGCTGCAATATGGATGCTGATAGAGTTTAACAGAAGTGGTGAGTAGCAGCCAAAGCAAGTTTGGAGCTGGGAACTCCAGCACAGCAGAGATCTCTCCAAAGCAGTTATCCCACAACCCACATCAGGCAACAGTTAGAAAGCCAGAACAAATGAAAAGAGAACTCAAAAAAAAAAAAAACCAGATATAGCTACTAAATTATTCTGAATCTGGCTAGAAAAAGACCTTATAGACAAACACACAAAGAAAGGATTTCCATTTTTTTAGTAAGGGTATATGAAAATGGCTAGACCAGCAAGATAAGCCAAATGCCCTTATAACGTTAGAACACAGACAATGGACAGACTGTCTGGACTATTCCAATCCTGGCTGTAAGATCTGCCATACACCTACAGCAAAACAGGACCTTCTTGCCTTCTTTTTCCCCCATTTCTTTTGGCCTTTCTACATAAATAAGGAAATGCAAAGGACAAGAAAAACTCCAAAACACAAAAACATTAACACAAGATTGGCCAAACCACTGAAACTGGCATACAGATTCAAATTCTTCACCCAGATCTGAACAGATCTTTGGATCAATGGCTCCTTAAGCAAGTCTCTGGACAGAAAATCTGACAAAATCTAAAGCCAAATACTTTGCTGTTAAGGAAACTAGCATAGCTTAATTGAAGTCACTGATATACATTAGTTCAGACCACCTGAGAATTTGGCCTCTAACATTACTATTTTGCATCACCTTCATGCCTTAAATCCTCTACCAATCTTAATTAATTTGCCTACTCCAGGCTCACCGGTTCAAAGCTCTTTAAACAAAAAGCAGGAATAGGGACTCAGAGAGGAGGAAGATTTCTCACTCTGAGCTCAGCCATCTTTAATAATTCTAGCTAAATGGGAGTTCCAGGGCACTGAGTATTCTCAATATTGTTAAGTACTTGGTTTTAATATCAGGATTCAGTGGTGGATTATGTTTTATATGGGTATTCTGATGCATTATCTCAAGCTTGGATTGACTGAATTTTTGGTCACTTCTCAGTGAACACGGCAGGAATAAAAATGCTCAAAGCATAAATGCCAATCTGACAGAAACTCTGAAATCACATGAAGAAAGGATTGTACGACTGTCCTCTGCAGAACAGCAGTAACTCTTTATAGCATATTATACAATCCATACTGCATCAAGAGCCTTCAGTGCTGACCTAGGTTCTCACTCAGCTAACCTCTAACTTATCTCCCATCCAGGCACAAAAACCTCTTAACTGAAGACAGAGGGCATTTTTTGTCAGGTTAATCTAGCAGACTGGGGATATAAATGAAAACCAGAGCGCTGCATTCATTCTAGGGAGAAGCTCACAGAGGTTTTCTCAGGGCAGCTACTTATGTGCCTTCCCTGTAATTCATCACATGCTCAGAGGCCAAACAAATTATCCTGTAATCCAGGGAGAAAGGATCAAAGCTGATCCTTTCTGCCTTATTGCATTTGCTTCCAAAAGTCAGAGAGGATATACCTGTGCTAAGAGTACAGAGCAAATGATCACACAATAACTCAAGTATAGCTTTGAAGCAGGGATAATCACAGCACAGCTAAATTAACCTGGATGCTAATTTCTTTTTCAAGAAAGATCATTTTGAGCACTGAGTAGCAGGAAGCCCTTCTCATATGGATTGCCAGAGCAGCAGAAGAGTGCTCTGGGGCAGCGCTGAAAACTCTCTTCTGTATTCACAGTTCTGCTGTTCGAGTTTTAATAGGGGCAGACTGCATAAGAAAATCACCTTAATTCATAAAGGGTGCGAACCCTGCTCCATGGTGTGAAAATAGATGCCCATATATGTTTTTCTTACCAAGGTGACAACAGAACAGTTACTGACCCTCAGATTCTACAGTGTAGCTCCACTAAATTGCTAAAATATAGATATATTGAAATATATAAGATTCTGAATACAACTTGCACATTGTATCATTTCATCAGCAGAAAGCAGAGTTGCTTTTTAAATTCATGTCTTTTCCAGCTCCTTTGCTATCTGTCTAGAAGTTTAGTCAGAGAAATGGGAAACAAGAATGGTGGAAATACTGTAATGGTCCTGCCTCCTGGCTGGGATGTTGTTCTGATAAATCTTAACCAAGCAAGATGAAGTAACTCTAAGCAGCTTAGACCTCTGTCTAGCTGCTAAATTTCTCCCCATTCATAGATGAGAACTTGCACAAATTCTGATTTAACATTTAAGGCTGGAGAACCTAGTTAATTCCACAGCCATTCTCATATGTTTCACTTAGTGATGAAACATCTTTCTTTATGCTTCTTTCTAGTTCCATAATCTCCATTTTCTTTTCAATCCAATCAGTCTTTAGTGGTAGTAGAAAATAAGAAAACAAGCCCCCAGGACACTGCAAGCATTGCAAAGGTGTGATACAATTTTTAATTGCAGGCAGCTTTTATTTGGAACATTTTCTTCCATTTGGAAAAAGCACTGCAGAAAGAGGCCTATGGATATCAATTATAAAATACTCTTACTTATATGTAGCACAAAATTGCACAGCCAGGCTTTGCTTGAGGTTCTAGGGAAAACTGGAAATCCACCATTTTTAAATGGGTGATTCATATCAATACAAAGGGACACTATAAACATGCAGTACTGAAAAATGTAGACAGAGCATTCAGCCCTCTCACCTTTTAATTTGCTAAAAAGGTAATTAGCAAAGACAATTATGAAACTAATGTATTTTATGGATTTTATGGAAAATTGCATAAAATAGTGTGAGTAGATTTTGAAGGGTTCACAAAAGTATTAAAGCCATATGCTTATTTCCTGAGTATTCAAGGTTTCTTTTCCCACTCAGTAGCCTCAGCTTTGCCAAATGAGATCCAGTGGAAATTTGCACGCACACTTTGGGCACTATGGCACAGCAGTTACAAAAGCCTGAGAAAATGATCTAAAACTACAAATCACTTTATATTGCACAAGTTGTTTTTGTAAGCAGTAACAGTTCAGCACATAGAGCATCAACTGAGCAACCTATTACAACAGCAGCTTTCCCTACTGCTTAAAAGGAACATGTAACACAAAACAAGGTTTCTCCTTCAGAGTCTGTACCATTTAGAAAAATTTTAAACTCACTGCATGACTGAAACAGTATTGGTAACACACTGATGTTCTGGTTTTTGCTGAGCAGTGCTTGCACAGCATGAAGCCCTTCTCTGTTTTTCACTCTGCCCCCCAGTGAATAGACTAGGAGGCGCAGAATAAACTGGGAAGGATACAATCGGGCAGATAACATGAACTAACCAAAGAGGCACTCCATACTACGTAATGTCATCAGCGTTATATGACATATATGAGCTCAGCAACAGAATGGAGAAGAAGGGATTTTAGAGGCTTCACCATCTCTTCCTCAGGAGCTGGGTGGGAGTTGGTCTGCCCATAGGCAGGGGTGAATGATTGCCTTTCCTTCATTTATTTTGTTTACTTCTTTCTTCTTCTACTTATTCTTCACTCATTAAACATTTTTTTTGCTATTTGGTTGGTTAAAGATTTTCTATCTTGACCTCCTAAGTTTCCTTCCTTTTATTTTTCCTTTCCTCTTCTCCTGTCCCACTGAGGGGGAGGGAGGGAGGGAGTGGGCAGCTGTGTGGTGCTTAACTGCCCACTAGGGTTAAACCACAACACTAAGCACTGAAAAAAAAAAAAATATATATATATATATATATAAATTAACAGATGAATGACTCAGAGCTGAAACAAGGAGATTTGACATAAACTGCTAGTGACTAGTTAAAGACCATAGCAATATTCCAAGGAGACACAGGTGAAGAGAACACACATGGGAGAATGCAAAGAAAATTGGAATGACAAATATGCCAAGGTAGATTGGTTACTGATGTATATGGGACGTAGCTTTTCAGTGTGGTGCTATGATAATAAATAAATAATACTGTATTACATTTATGCAGTGCCCTTCAGTGACAGGCTAAGGTGCTTTTCCAGGTGAAAACCAGATAGCAACAGCAAAACTGCTGGCACATCAATGCTTTTTCAACACTGACGTAAAAATGCCCCAATGGAATTAAGTTCAGAACTATTAAAAAAATTAGGCAAGCCATTACCATGAGAACTAAACAGAACCTGCTGCTCACAACTTTAAATTAGAATTTAAAACTGTACAAGGGAAAAAAAAGGCTTGTAGAAGTCAGTAGCAGTAACAGCCAAGATCAGAGGTGATCAAAGCAAGGACCAAATGGATGTTTATGCAGTTGTGCATGTAATACTGTAATGAACTAATTTAATATAACAGCTTTCGTGCTCCAGGTATTTCTAAGGAATAAATGCACTAGCTTTAATCCATACTAAATACAAGCACAAGGGCACAGAGTCAGGCAACAGTGTAGCAGAGAGTAAAAATAACTTGAAACCATACAACATAACAAGTCTACTCTCATTACCATTTATAACTGTTATAAAACATGCCTTGGAGTAGGGGTCCAGGTTCAGCTCAAGTGGTTTACTGATCCTGTTCATAGTTTTTGACTCTTGAATTCTTAATTATAATTCCTGACTATGAGGGTGGTGAGGCACTGGAACAGGTTGCCCAAATAAGTGGTAAATGTGCCATCCCTGGCAGTGTTCAAGGCCAGGCTAAACAGAGCCTTGGGCGACACGGTTTAGTGTAAGGTGCTCCTGCCCATGGCAGGGGGGTTACAACCACATGATCTTAAGGTCCTTTCCAACCCAAACCATTCTGTGTTTCTGTGATTCCACTTGAGAAAAAGGATTATTAAGAAAAAAAATCCACAAGGGTTGACTGAAGCAGCATACCTGCATACTTTTTTGTCTGCAAAGGTTGGAAGCATAAATGGCATCAACAAACCCCTTCATTTGCCAACCTACCTCCAATGACACACATTCCACTTGTGTAACTTTCGATTACATGAAGTCAAGATGTTTTCAATCCTATCCATCTATTAATAGAGCTACTCTAGTAGAGTTCTGTAGTAAAAGGCTGATACAACTCTCCAGATACATCAAAACCCTCAAAAATATAAACCAACTAAAAAATGAAGTCAAGTTGATTCTTTAAAGAAACAACTGCCTTCAATTTGTAATTTAAGACCAGGCCCATGAGCTACGTGCCATGAGCTGTCAGCATGTGACAGGCTGTGTAGGAAAGAAAGAAGACTCTTGGAATGCTTATGGGGTCTGGCACTTAAGGCAGGATGGATGAGTCTTTCATTTGGTCTATTTAATACACATCTATTTTATCTGATCACTTTTGACTAATTCTGCATTTTTCACTTTGTACTTTTGACTAGAGAATTCTGATAAATGCAAATGGGGTGGAAAAAGTGAGTGATAAATGTCACAGGAACAAAAACCAAATTTCCATAAATCAAGCAATATGAGAAGTCATGGGAGTCTGGTGAAGTTCCTACTGACTGGAAAAGGGGAAACAACCCCCATTTTTGCAAAGGGAAAAAAGGAAGAGCTGGGGAACTACAGGCCGGACAGTCTCACCGCATCGCACTGGCAAGATCATGGAGCAGATACTCCTGGAAGCTACGCTAAGGCACATGGAAAATGAGGAGGTGAATAGTGACAGCCAACATGGCTTCACCAAGGGCAAATTATGCCTGACAAATTTGGTGGCCTTCTACAACTGGGTTACAGTGTTGGTGGATAATGGAAGAGCAATTGGTATCATCTACCTGCACTTGTGCAGGCATTTCATACTGTCCTGCATGACATCCTTGTCTCTAAATAGGAGAGACTTGGATTTGATGGATGGACCACTTAGTGGATTAGAAACTGGCTGGATGGTCACACTCAAAGAGTTGCGGTCAATGGCTCCACATGGAAGTGGAGACGAGCGATGAGGGGCGTTCCTTAGGGATCGGTACTGTGCAATTATATCCCTTCTCCCCAAGTTTCCAAGCCTTGAAATGCGGAAAAAACAAGGGCAATAGACTACACAGATTCTAATACCAATCATCCAAACTAAGAAGTCTTTGGTCAGGATTCCCTTTTATGCTCATCTCTAAGCATATCCGGGGCACTGCACTACATTCAGAGCTTCTCCACTATTTCTGACCAGCCCATTTCTGGAGAGCTGAGACCCATTAATATAAGAATGGTAGCTGCTATTCCTTGACCACTGCCAAGATGACAGAGATAGTCCTCTGTTGCTAGTGAAACTGAATAACATTAGCAGTCTTTTATCAGATGCTTCAAGTTTGTATCATTTCCTTTGAATTTGAAAAGCGCAGAAGTTGTCATTCTGCCAGTCCTGTTCCATTATCACAAGAATATTATCACCTAACGATTACATACTGGGCTGGAGCTATTTTATTTGCTCTGTATTTGATATGTGAGCTACTGCTCCCTCCATATTCGAGAAGTGAAAAATCACATGAAATTTGAAAATTCAAAGCAGCCTAATCTAATAGAAGTGTAAGTACACAAATCCAAATATCCGACACTCTGGTTTGGATTCATTCTACTGATCTGAGAAATTAAATCAGTTACTTCCAGCTCCCTCCACAGTCAATGGAGGGAGAGAAATCCGGAGGGCAACTCAGTCCATCAAAGAGCAGGCTTAGTCTGTATTTCCAAATACAAAATGTCACACTCTTAACAATACTGCAATATATTTTTATATAACAATTACCCTCTCTTTACATCAAAATTTCATTGAAAAAACGGTATGATCTATCAGGTTACTGAAAAAAGATTGATAAACATTGTATAAAATCTCAGCTTTGCAATATGGATCTCAGGGAAATCTGCAGACCCTACCTTTCAACAGGAGGTTACCCTTGTGAGGGGCTTGCCTTAACGTACACATGGTGCCTACCATCCTTTCAGAAGTGAACCATTTACAGAGATTTCACACATAATCAGATCATACACTTTGCTCAGATGACACCCCATATTTCAACAGTAAAAAGGGACTTGGGAGGGATCCACTCAAGCTGAGAATGCTTATTACACCCTAAGGGCTCTCCCGGGAAGTCAGAATAGATTTGCCTTCCAATCAAGATAATAAAGCCCACTGGTTTTTACATTAGCACATTAAAACTACCACCATGCATTTTCCTTTTTAGAAACCGTACCCACCTGAAAGTCGATTGAGGATATCCCATTTGATTTTGCCGAAGGCACTAGGTGGCACTGTGTTCTGTCTTTTGTGGCACTGCTCAATTTCCTAAATTCTGCCCAGGATTCACCAATTTACATTCTGTTGCCAATCACTGCTTGCACGTTAGCAAAAATGACTGTTCAGCACTCACCACTACCCTTTGTCGTCCATCCCTAAGCTATTTCCATCCATCAAAACAGTCGGTGCTATTGAACTCAACATCATACTTACTTCTAAAATTATGTCTGCCTGCCTAAAAACAGCTTTCCGTTAGTTCCATTTAGAATGGGAAAGTTCATCATTCAGAATGAAGAAGATAAAAAAACCTGCAGTGTTGACTGCTTAACATCACAACAAGGAAAGCACAAATACCCCACCCCTACATAAAGTCTCACTGGCATATTTTCTTCTAAGGCTGCACACGGAAAGTTATTAGAACACAAGACTGAATGTTATAAAACTGTAGATCTACACTTTTAGTTACTTGCTTTCACCCCTACCATGCAGTTTCTGCCTAAAACCTTACACAACCCTTCTTGTCTTTTGCTATTGTAATGGTCAGATGGAAAGGCCATAAGCAAAAAAGTGATGAATACATAATGTGTATTTAACACCAAGTACAGAGAATGAAGGAGGTTTTGCTCAAAAGAGCTTTTCATTCATTAAACTGTCTATTCATAGAATCATAGAATAGTTAGGGTTGGAAAGGACCTTAAGATCATCTAGTTCCAACCCCCCTGCCATGGGCAGGGACACCTCACGCTAAACCATGCCACCCAAAGCTCTGTCCAACCTGGCCTTGAACACCACCAGCGATGGAGCATTCACAACTTCCCTGGGCAACCCATTCCAGTGCCCCACCACCCTTACAGTAAAGAATTTCTTCCCCATATCCAATCTAAACTTTCCCTGTTTAAGTTTGAACCCATTACCTCTGGTCCTCTCACTAAAGTCCCTAATGAGAAGTCCCTCCCCAGCATCCCTATAGGCCCCCTTCAGATACTGGAAGGCTGCTATGAGGTCTCCACGCAGCCCTCTCTTCTCCAGGCTCAACAGTATCCAACACTGAAGCAAGCAGATTAGAAGGAAAAGGCAGTCTCCCGATTTCCAGCTCATTACCCTACCTTGTCTACCACATACAAATTTAAGACAACACAGCTTCTGTAACTGTAGCCTATTATGCTTTCTTGATGTGCGCCTGCATTGATGCTTTATTTGCTTGCTTACTTCTATATTATCTTAGCATGAGTTTAAAGCCTTTAGAAGCTATATTGAGCTGTAAATATTTAATCAAAGATAGCTTTAGTCTCTGAAAATAGAAGTATGTATATATATACCTATCATGCATGCTTTAGAGATAGTAAAAATAATCACAAATGGAGTTTACTCTAAGAGATAATTTATGTTCAACTTGTGGGCATTTATCTCTAAGTTTTCAAGTTCTTCCCATGTGCGTTGACAAAGAACAATTTTCAGTCAAATTAGCATTGAGTCCTGATGCACAAAGGCAATGCAGTCTCACCAAACACAAAACACACGGACACACACACTTTCAATGAGAGTAGCTCAGACAGCAAACTTGCCCAACATATTGATTACTGCATAATTTCCAAGTCCAGAAAGATCAGGCAAAGGTAAATACAACTGTGAAACGGCTAGTGCTCAAGACTAAATATTGTCTGAAAGTTGTGTCATGTACCCAACCAGAGAACAGAAGTGCAAAACAAAGGATCTAAATGTTGTTCTGTCTGCGCCATCAAGATGCAGGTTGATCTTTGGAAAATCATTGGTCCTTTCTCTCTGTTCGGTCTCCTACTCTCTGGCTGGTCTCCTACTTTCTGGTCCATTCAAATTACAGCTGGAAGTCTATTCCCTGGAATGTACCTACAGCACGCAATATAACAAAGGTTGTAGTAATGGTATAGATTCCTTAGGTACTGTCTTAATTATGCTAATATGACTAAAACAGTTTAGCATACTGATTCCAATTCTAGAATACATCCACTTGCTCACCACTCACTCCTAACATACCTCTTTCAGCATTTCCTGAAGGTATAAGGCTTATCTTTTTGCATATCAATCATGGTTTCAGTATTTTCCAGTTAGTTATTTCTAACATTAACAAGTTCCTGAAGCCAATATACACTGAAATCTGGGCATGTCAGCCAAAGGAAATTAACCCAATGAAGCAAAAAACAAAATGATACAGTTTACTCATTTTAAGTCAGTCATGAAAGTTCATTCTGGGTGTAAAATATCAGGAAACTTTCAGAACTGAAATTGCATCCTCAGAGCAATGTGCTTACTGCTTGCATTGTACTGTTTGTTAACTGCTGAAAGCCAAAAAGAACGTCATAACACAGTGTAATGGCCAAAAGCATCTCTGCTACAGAAACAGAGAGCATAACTAGACATAAACTGAGTGCTTCTGAAGTGAAACTTTAGAAATTTAATTGCTGAAGGAGCTGGAGTTCAAAAGAGGAACCACACTTTACAATTCAAGGGAAATCCTTGCTTCTTTTTGAGATTATGTAGACATGAAAAGTTATATTACTAATAAATCCTTATCACATCTTAATACTTTACCTGTATGCAGGGACAGATTTTTTGTCTTGAAGCAGATGTTTGTTGGGCCTGATTAAGGATTACACACTATTTAGCACATACAACAGCAATGGGTGGGAACGCTTACGGCTCTGAAATTTGGAGAATACCCAGCCACCCAGTGACTTTCTGCACATGAATCAGAGAACTGGAGGAATCCTTTCATGAAAGCCATGGCACCCGGCATTCCTCATTAACAGATTTACTAATTTTCCACTCCTCAACAGGAGTATTTTTTTGGCACTTCTCTCTCTCTCCCCCATATAAATTATTCCTAATTAATTAAAATGAAATGCTTAAGATGGGTGAGTTCATTAACTCCTTTAATGAGAAAGAACATTTTGGACCTCATTATTAGACTGTCATCAGTATCTGTTAGACAGTTAAATGAATAAAGTGATTATATTCAAATAACTCAGGCATTTGCATTTTATTTTTAACATTACATGTGTCTCTTGCTTGCTCTGAAATGAGGAAATTTTGCTGGCCATGTACAAGTACAGTCTGGATGGATTTCAGTACATTGCATACCTGGACCTTTAAACATAGTTAGGGGTCAGAATAGCTGTGGTGTGGGAGAGGTCTCAGGTCTACTGGAGCCTCAAGGCATGATTCAAGCAAGTACAGTAGAGACATCCCTTAAAAATAAACATACTGCGGTCCCTTTATCGTTAGAAAACAAAAGGCCTGAAAGAAAAGTAGAGAGAATTGTCATTTTGTATCCTTGAAAGCATCAAGATAAAGCAAGGCACGGCAATAATCTGCTCCTGTACTCCACTCTCTGTATACTTCAGACAGGCTGTGAAAAACATCCACTGGCTAAAAGCAATATACAACGCAGAACTCAAGCTCCAGATGTCTCCTATTCTTGTGTAAAGCCATGGGTGTTCTGTAATGATCTCGCCATGCATCTTTCTCAAAGTGATCCTCCAGCTATGCAGTAGCCCTTTAATGGTTTTCTGGGACACTGATGCAGCCAAGGCACACAGAAGAGAAACACAATCTTAGTTCAAAACGAGAAATGCTACTGCTTTGAAAATCAGACAGATGAAAAAAAAAAAAAGGTACCAGTTAAAACAGTAATTTATAGATGATCTTAACTCACAAAATCTAGATCTGATTTTTAGCATGAGGTGTCTGCTTTATACATATCCCTGCAAATCAAAATGCCAGAACAGGAATTCTTGCTCCCAAACACTGTTCAATAGACAATGCAAGCATCTTTCTTCCCCCACTTCCTCAGCACTGAAATTGAAAAATCATGGCTTTTCTTCTCTTTATCATAATTCTGAAGTCATAAACTTCTCATCAATCAATAATCATAGAATCATAGAATAGTTAGGGTTGGAAACGACCTTACGATCATCTAGTTCCAACCCCCCTGCCATGGGCAGGGACACCTCACACTAAACCATGCCACCCAAAGCTCTGTCCAACCTGGCCTTGAACACCACCAGCAATGGAGCATTCACAACTTCCCTGGGCAACCCATTCCAGTGCCTCACCACCCTTGCAGTAAAGAGTTTCTTCCTCATATCCAATCTAAACTTTCTCTGTTTAAGTTTGAACCCATTACCTCTGGTCCTCTCACTAAAGTCCCTAATGAGAAGTCCCTCCCCAGCATCCCTATAGGCCCCCTTCAGATACTGGAAGGCTGCTATGAGGTCTCCATGCAGCCTTCTCTTCTCCAGGCTCAACAGCCCCAACTTTCTCAGCCTATCTTCATACAGAAGGTGCTCCAGTCCCCTGATCATCCTCATGGCCCTCCTTTGGACTTGTTCCAACAGTTCCATGTCCTTTTTATGTTGAGGACACCAGAACTGCACACAATACTCTCAAATGAGGTCTCACAAATGAAAAAGACATATCCAGTCCAGCTCCTCCATGGATTGATTTGTATTTTAAATTTTGTAATCTTTAAAGCCAAACAAGATAAACTGCTGCTACTGAAGAGGCTGTTAGACTTAACACAGGCACATGGAAACAAACTACATGAGTGAGATTTGTTGCTCAGGAGACAAGCACAAAGGAGGAAAGTGGAAGATTTTTTTCAATTTAATTAAGAAATGGTTCTGTGTCTCAGGCACTGGTGCCTTCTAGACAAGTGAAGCTGATGAGGAATTTAAAGCACTGCTTCTTCAACTAAGATTGCTTCAGTTACAGAACTCAGACATTAACAAAGAGAAATTTAGCTGAAAAATTAGTATAACACCTGTACAACTGTTTAAATATTTATGCTACAGCTTATTTCTTTCTTCGAGGCTTCAGTTATCTGCACAATTGAATACTACAGCAGTTACATTAAGATTCATCCCAGAGATAATGATCGAAATTACGTTATGTGCATGAGAGCTGTCATCATTTGGAAGTATAGTATTGGATGCTCTGGCTTGAAACTATGCTGTTAATCGTTATGAGGATACATAAGCTTCACAAGAGCTCTCTTTGGTGGAGTGGTGGAGGAATGCCCACAGAGAAGAACCCCACCAGTACCTCTGCCCTACAAACATCCATCCTATTTTCCATTCTACTGTTTATTTAATCAGAGCAAAAAAATCACAACTGATGTGCATGGCAGGCTCACAGCCTGAAATGTCAATCACTGGTGGAGCTGTGAGAGAAGAGGGGCTATCCATGTCACTAGCTATAAACCTAAAAAACCCCAATGGGCATCCCTGTAGTAAACACTTCCCAAAACACTTGAATCCAGCCAGCTTGTAACTAAACAAATATGAAGTCCAAACAAAACTGCAGTTCTTCAGGTATTCCAAACATTATATACCGGCAGAGGATGCGGTCAGAGCCGGGAATCAAAACCCACAGGCAGGCAGGAAGGTTCTTGAGAAAAAATATGTAAACTAAGAACAAAAAATACCAATTTGCTATTCTGGAAGACTGACTAATGTAACATTAACTCCAAGATAAGCGTACTTTAAACACCCAAGGTAAGCGCACTTTAAACATTGTCTCGTTCTTCACAGTACAGTCATACAATTGACCAGTAATCCAATTCAAGTATTTGCCAAAAATCCATGCAATCCCTATTCTAAAATACAGTATACTCTCCTCTCTGCACTAAAGCAAACTTTATCAGTTCAATGACACATCCATTTATACACAGAAAAAAAAAAACAAACCCTCTGTGTGTGTGGCCTGTTTATTTCTCCTCTCACTGGGAGATGCTATTTAAATCATTCATTCAATTACATGTTGGAAATGGAACTAATATAACATTGTATGTACAGCACTGTATCTTCATTCTTGTGTGGGAAAAACACAAACAGTACCTCGGCCCAAAATTCCAAATACATAAATGAAATCCTGTAACTGATAAAATTAAGTGAAAGATTTATTTTTTTCCTTCTTGTGAAGTGTTGCAGTGGTACCAGACAGAGCTGGTTTCTTCCACACCAGCCTTTGGTGACGTAGGATGTCTATTTGCATTGCACAGCAAACCAGGGTTTTACCAATTACTTTAATTTAAAGTGAGAAGACATTTGGTTCCTGTACACTGAATTAACTACCTTTTTATTGATAATCTGTTAAGATTAATGATATATCCATCTTTAATTACTCAATTATGAACATTAAGGATAGGCTGAAATTCTCCAACATAACTAAAATTATGGCATGAGAAATCTGTTCTGATTTAAAATAACATTGTATTTCGTAAGGCTTTTAATGGGCAGCTTTAATTTATTGCTTAAAATGATTACAGTTCTTCAATTTATAATGCTATGTCTTGTTTCACCTGTAATATACTACATGTTCTTATCTTCCTGTGTGCATCAGCTGGCTTTATAGCAGAGTTCTAATAGGTCTTACGTAGTGTTAGTTACCAAGTTTACATGCCTGCATTCAAACTGGATGCTATCATTCCTCTTCAGCAGGTGAGAATCATCTACATTTTCAGCCCAGCTTTTAAAGCACCAGCTACTTCACGTTCACTTTTCAAAAAGAAGACCACATAGAAAAGCTGAAATTCTCCAACTTTACTGAAAATTTGTATTCTGTATATGCTGAACTCAGGGAAATATAAGGATTATCAAACCATTTGTGCAAGAATATTTTACAATCACATCAGTGAAGTGCCACTGGTTCAAGTTCAATTATAAAAACAGTGAATCCATTTGAAAATACAGGGCATCTCCAGAAATTTAATTTCAAAAAATAACTTTTCGGTGCTTTTGAAATGAAACACAAACAAAATATCAAAAAGAAGTGCTCTCACATTTTCACCATCCTCTTTTTTCTAGCACAGTTTATACAATTTAGCCCAAGTATTTTTTATTTTACCCTGAATTTTTATTTACATTCAGTACTCCTTTTTTTTTTACCCCACAAATCTCAGTCTGAAGTTCTCTTGATAAACATGATCTCTTTTCACACACAGCGCTATAAAAAGAAGTCAGTAATAACAGCAGTTCTTTTAACCCCACCAATTACAGAAAGAAAAAAAATGTAACATAGAAGCTTCTCTTCTCATTTTCACCAAAGGACCAGTTTAAATACCGCACACGGAACACTGCAATTGGGCTGGTTCAGCAAAGCCAGGTTAAGTAACTGGTTTTGTTTCCCCAAACAAATCCATGGCATTACCAACTGAGCTAAAAGACTGAAAATTTTAATACAAGTGGCTTCTACGGAGTGCACGTTTTATTTTAATGAAATCTTACTGAAAATTAGGAGGAACTGTTTTGCAAGTTTTCCAGTTTGGGGCTCCCTTCCAACAGCATACTTTAAAAATGCACTCCAAGCTACCTAGAAAGAAATCTCTCAAGTACGCATTACTACAATATTCAAGTAACTCTGTTATCACTGCATTTCTGACAGAAGAGTGATAAGGCAGTGCTACTGTTTTTCTTTCACAAATTAAGTGCTGAGGCAAAGAAAGACTGACCACAACATTTTTTACAAGCTCTTCAGAGCACACATTTCTGTAAATGAAGATGGAATACAAAATTATTCTTCAAACCAAGTCTGATTTGTTCAATTTCACGTACAAATATCATGACAGAATCAACAGAACAAGAAAATGTGTCTTCATAAGCCTCCAGCTACTGCGAGCCAAGCTTTTTTCCCATAATAAATGTCAAGAGGATGCAACCACATGCTCTGCTGCATAGGGAATCAACTTACTGAATCAAAATCAAAATCCAGAACCCTAGAAAACAGGCCAATGTTTATTTTTATTATTTTGCAGTATAAAGCAGCAAGAATGGTGATACATTGAATGGAATTGTGAGGTAAAGTTGACATTGCATAAATGAGTAGTCAATTTTCTTTTCTCATCACCTATCCCTTAATATTACAGTACTCGCACGATTAAGCAGGATGTTGGGCAGACACAAGCATGAGCTATACAAGTGTTTCTATGAAAGATGGAGATTTCAGAAGCAAAACCTGGGCAGTCACTTGAGTAAAGCTGGCATTGTCCTGAGGTAACTAATCTGAATTACTTTAATTTGTATATAATCAACTTTCACCACTATGGAAATCCACCTACTGAAATAAACTTCTTTCAGCCATTTCAGTAAGCATTAACTATCTGAGTTCTGAACTCATTTCTGCTCATAGAAACCTTCAAGGACTTTCTGAACATGTTTTTTGGGGAAAATTATTTAAAAAATTACATTAATTTCATTATTCAAAACCAAAGTAGTTTTGAATCCAGCAATGTGCAAATATTACCGTAATACACACTCTGTGAGTATACAATACTGAATCAGCAATGAAAAATTAACCACTGATCAAACAAGGCTGATCCATATAGAGGAGATTTAAGCAGGTGCATAAGCTATGTCATTCCTAATTCCAGTAAATCTTGTCAGTTTTTGACAGCAACTTTCAAAAACAAGCTTTCTGCTGCGCTATGTTAGAAAGAAAAGACACTGCACGAAATTCAGACAAAAATGACAGGTTTGAACTTGTTCTTATAGTTTTGTTCCGGAGAAGGGAATGTACATGCATGCTCTTCCTTTGCAGGGTCTGCATAATAATGTACTTCCAATCATATCCAAATGTAAGACACAAAGAAAAAAGTATGCAGTGAGAAAAGCTAGGACAGCTGTTTTATCTTCTACATTCAAACCCCATGCTTCCATTCATTAAATTCCAGTTCATATAAAAAGCAAATCACAATAAAGATCACCAGGAGCGTTACGTATTTCAAAACTGTATTTCAGCCTGTACTAGTGTATCAGTAGACTATACTGCTTTGTATAGAGTTCTCTCTCTAGGGATGTGATTTTATTTTCTGAAGTTCTTCCTGACAGAAGTTCAAGGCACACAGTCACAAACTGTAAATGCAAGGGAGAGCAAAGGCCAGCAGTAGTGAACTGAACAGTATCTGCACTCATCTATACTTCAGGGACTGCTCTGTTTTGTTTTCCAAAGTGATTGAGATGATTCAGTTTAGAAAGCATCACTACAATTTTTTTTAAAGTTGTTTTTCTTGGCAAAAAATAATGGCTGTGGCCAACACTCAAACAGGAAACCACAGATTAACTTGCATTGAAAATTTCACAACTAATGAAACCGTCAGGCCACACACTGTATGTTTTGTTTCTCTTTTGAATCCATTTGACAGAACAACTCTTCTGGATTTTGGTGTCTCTAACGTCCTGATACCTCCCTTCAGAATCTTTCCTTATGCTAGACAGCTACAAGAAACACTAGGAGAAAACTAGTGTATCCTAGTTCATATACTGATATAAACTAAAAGGAAAACCTGATCAACAGAACACAGATACAAATTAAGGCATTGTAAAAAACACCCATAAAATTTAGGACCGATTCGGAAATAATTATCTCTAAAATAGCTTAGAGGGATTATAAATGTGCATTTCAGTAGGCAGAATGTTTAACACTCAATAAAAGGAAAATGATGAACCCTTCTTTCTTGGGCTCTGAACTGTATTCCAGAAATGCAAAATGAAGTTAAATAACTGAATAGAGCACAGAGATTACTCTGCTTAGCAGGAAACGAGTCAACAATTATATCTGTGCATTATGAGCCATTATCTGGGTAGCAGTCTTGTAGGTTCAGAAAGATGTTAATGGAACAGCTGCCAGATAATAGGATGGCTGCAGAAATACGTATTTTGCCATTTGTTACATTGATGTACAGTGGTGTACATCTGTCTGCAAATCAGCCTGATCTGAAGACCACCAAAGCGCACAGCAGTCTTCTCAGTGACTTACATAGCACTGGTGCAGGTTCTAGAAAAATTTAAATCAAGGCTGGTAACCTCTATATAAATGCTGCTAAACCCTGTTGAAATGGATTAAATTAGGTTTAATAACCTGACTTTGTCCTTAACATATTACACAGTTGTGCTGTTCCAGATTTCACTATGGTGGCTTTATACTGCAGTATTAAAGCAGATTTCTCTTCTGCTTAATGCCATGCCATAATCTTTTGCTAAGATCATTGTCATGGCTGTACATCCAAGACATAATAGTTATATCTCATGAGACACACCCTCTCCCTTGCCCCTTCCTCCCGTCCCACCCCCCTTCCCCCCCCAGTCCTGCATTTAGTTCTGGGGCCTCCAACATAAGGAAGAGGTAGACCTGGTGGTGCCGAGTCCAGAGGAAGACCACAAAGGTGCTCAAAGGGCTGAAGCACCTCTCATATGAAGACAAGCTGAGTTAGGGCTGTTCAGCCTGAAGAAGAAAAGGCTCCAGGAAGACCTCAGAGCTTCCAGTGCCTAAAGGGGCCAACAAGAAATCTGGAGTGGGGCTTTTTACAAGGGCAAGTAGTGATTCAACTAGAAGGAATAGCTTTAAACTGAAAGAGGTTAGTTTTTTATTAGATACCAGGAAGAAGTCCTTTACTGTGAGGATGCTGAGACACTGGCACAAGTTGCCCAGAGAAGCTGTGGCTGCCCCATCCCTTGCAGTGTTCAAGGCCAGGTTGGACGGGTGTGAAGCAATCTGCTCTAGTGAAGGGTGTCCCCGTATATGCAGGGTGTTGGAACCAGATGAGCTTTATGGTCCCTTCCAACCCAAACCATTCTATGATTCTATCATATATTGTTAGACAATGTCTTTTTTAATGTTAGAGTTGGCAAAAGTAGTCAAGAGGTTCAGCCATATAGTTCATCAATAAATTCTTGGCATCAAGCTTTGTGTAAAAATGTTTTTCATCTATTTGCCATTTCTATTGCCATATCTACTTCTTTAAAGTAATTTAAGTATTTATTACTCAGTACAAAAAGGACAATTAAAAGAGCACTGTAGCTTTCTTGTGGGCTATTAAATATTGAGAAACAATGCTATACAGACAGCTCTACACACACTGTCACCATCTTTGTACTAAAATGTTTTAATATAACAACATTATCTCTCGAATTTCAGTATTTTAACTCCATACTTTGACTTGTCAGCATCTCTTCTCCACCCAGAGCTGCATTAGTCTAACAGTGGAGAGTAATCGCTCTATCATCTATTGTTATCTGATAGAATAGGTAATGTCACAGTCCAACAATGGGCAATATAATGTAAGTATCAGGTAACAATACTGCCTTCTGGATGTGATACACATCAACTATTAATGTTGTGCATACCTTTTTCCTAAAGAAGTGATCTGACTACCACAAAGAAAGACCTTATTTTCTTGCTTCCAGAAGTCATCTATGGGGAATGATGATATGGGGTTATCAGCTGCATGAGGATATGCAGGACAAGACAAGTGACAATACATCACTGATTGCCTTCTGTGCATGAATAAATGAAGCAGCATGCAGTAGCACAGAAAAAAGACACTCTAGGAATGAAAACCAGGACAGCGCTGAGGACACTGTTAGTATCCACATGCTATTCTTTGAGTGATGAATTAAGATGTTGTTAAACCTTATTTTCCAAACTATCTCCTAATTATGTTGTGAAGTCTTTGCATGCAGTTAAGAGTCTCCCCAGCCATCACTAAGCCTTGTAACTGTAACAGCATACTCTGTGTGAAGTTCACCCCTGCTCTGCCCCCTGCTTTCCCCCTCTTTCCCCAGTTCTTCAACCATGAAAACCTGTAGTTCCCTGGTGTTACATGCAGCAATTTCACCAAACACTGTAGTTTTCTCTCACTAGCAATGGTCTACAATAATCATTAGCAATATCTACTCTGTTTTCATTTTTCTTGGTGGACTAATTCCAGAAACATCAGAAATCATGGTCAGTATCACTGAGGTGATTTCTTTTTATTTTTTTTTAGTCTAAATTCCCACAGTGCTCACTGAGTGGAGCAGCAGAGCATTTCAGTGTCCTACTTCTAAGCACACTGCCCTAGCAGTATTTTGTAAATAAACTATTATTTCTTTGCTTCTAAACCAGAGTCCTTCAGCACCTAGTCAAGTGTCTACTTGGATTTTTTTGTTTAATTTTTTATTTTAAATCTCAAGTCATCTCATGAGACCACATTTGTTTTGGATCAAGTATTTTTACAAGCAATCATGTATAATTACAGAATCACAGAACGGTTTGGGTAGGAAAGGACCATAAAGCTCATCCAGTTTTAACCCCCTGCCATATACAGGGACACCTTCCACTAGACCAGGTTGCTCCAAGCACTGTCCAACCTAGCCTTGAACACTGCAAGGGATGGGGCAGCCACAGCTTCTCTGGGCAACCTGTGCCGGTGTCTCACTATAATCATGCTTTTGTAGTTTTGGTTTGTTTTTTTTTCTTTGATGGCCATGTCTATCATAGCTTTTATGGAGATGTTTTTCATGCACTTCATGGGAAATGTTCAGGCTAGTGAAGTCTCTTTAGATTGCATTACCTGCTGCCCTTTGCACATACGACACAAACACATACACCGACTTCTGCAAACACATACCCAATGCACACATAAATCAGTGGTATTTTACAGACATTATGCAAAGTAAGGCAACTTCTATTTTAATCAGCAGAGCTTTATCAACAAAGAAACACTGATTTGTTAAAATTGCTTCTTAGTAACATAATGTTTAACATCATCAAAGCTTTAAAGATCTAAATTTCTCTTCAATTCTATCAGATACCCCTGCAGAATGGAACACACTGTAATAAATATACAAAGTATTTAGGAGTGGTTTTGGTACTTTAGGAATTTAGAAGTTATTATATGGTCCAAACAGTGAAGAGACAGCTCCGAAATGAATGTCCAACATATTTCAAAAGGTCTTTATACCAACATATTGAACTCTTGAAAGTCATTCTCTGTACTGAACAGTTGTGTTTAAAGCATACATTAGTAACACAGACCACACTTTATATGCACCTAACACATGACTAAAAGAACTGAAAATTATATTACCACATGTATTAGAATGATCTTGTTGAAAGTCAACGAAATTATTTGGAATGCGGAATTCTGTGCACTAACCAAATGAAAGACTATTTTATATAAAGTGCATTCTACAAAACATTATAAACTGGACAGCCATATTGGCTTTTATCTTATTGTATTTTATGGTTCATTATAATTTGTTTGGAATATTATATATAAAATGTACAATGAATATATTATAGTTTATCTACAATTACATAGTCTATATAAATTATTAATAATGCAATGTTACAAAGAATTAAATTATAAAGAGTCATACTAGCATTCTTCTAGAGGCATGCAGAATGACTGCATCTAACTGTGAAAAGCATCTGACACAAGATTTCTTTTTATAAAGTTCACTGTTCTACCTATAGGACTCCACTAGTGGTGAGACTCAACTGGTCCAGCATCAGCAAAAATAAATTAGAGCCCCATAAAGATACCAACAGTGCTCTGTTCAGACACACACACAGTCCTAGTATGCCATTCCTTGTTGTGTATCCTATGTCATATCTATTCTGGCAGTAATAACAATGATTGCTATAATACATCATTCAGTTACATAAATAGTCCAAAGAGAGACTGTGATCAAGAGGAAAACAAGATAACAGAAAGAATGGAGGAAATTTACTGCATCAGTGAAAATTTCCATTTTAAAGTCACTAAAAAAAGTAAATTTAAAGTAGTTCAGTTTTGGTTGCTAAAGTCAAGACTCACAATGAAGTTGACTTTGGTCTTGTATTTGGTCACCTTCCTCCCACTGATACTAAAAAAATACTCCTAACCAATACTTCTGATGCCAGAAGAGGTGGCCATGCTAGCATATACACACTGTACTTCTCAGTTGGCAAAACCCCTAGTCAACATCATACTTACATATTTTACACACAGCAACACTTTCATCTTCCAGACTATAACTCCACTTATCCTAATAAGCATGCACTCAAATGGTATATTTTTAACAGATCCAAACATCTACGTGCCTAGACAAGACTCCTGTGAAAGCCACAGAAAAGTTAATGCTTTAAAAATAGCTATCAACATTAGGAAGTGCTTAGATAAGTGAGATTTACACAGCTAGATTAGGACTTCAAATATTCCAAGGAGATAATTTGCTTTCTATGTGTTAAAACCCTATTATAGAGGAAATTAACAGGAAAGTACTAGGAATGCTATGTCTCCAAAGCAAAGCATTGCAAAGCATACAAATTAGCATGAAGTTAAGAGGAACTGCTGTGTAATCTGACAAAAGGATGCAGTTATTTTTCTTCTGACACAGCTGGCTGAAATACCCCAGTGAAAGGCTGGCCCCAAGATAGGGAGAAGTACCCTCCCTGGAGAGAGAGAAAGCAAGCCACCCCTTTTCAAAGTGTCAAGCTGTTACTGGTTGAGCCAGAATAACATTTATAGAGCTAGTCTTCCTTACTGGAGCAAATACCTTGTAGCCATTTATTATCCCTTTCTTTTCTCAGTGGTTCTTCAGAGTAAAACCTCCTGCAATGCATGCATTCCACTGAAGTTAAAAATCCCAGAACAGTCTTAGGATCAGCCTATCCCTCAGTAAATTGATTTTATGGGGAATGGAATTTAATAGCAGATGACAGTGTGAAAACAAATGCTTAAATTCCTTTTCTGACTTGATACAATGACTAAAGCAAGCAGTGTCAACCACCAAAGGACAAAAAGAACTCAAAACTGCAGCAGCAAAACATGGGGAAGAAAGAACTTAAGGCGCAGTGGTGTTTTTAGGTTTTAAATAGCAAAAGGCAAAAAAGCTAAATATCCAGCTCTTCAAAAATCTAGACAAAGAGCTAGATATTATATTTATAATGATACTACCAAGCAACCAAAACATGTCTTCCAGTTGACAACTGAACTTGGAAAATAGACCAAAAAAACCCCAATCCCTTAAAATAAGATGAAGAAAAGAGGGAAAAGGGTGTTGCTGCATTAAGAAACAACTCTTTGAAAGTTGTGCTTTAAAAACACTGGACAAGAAGCAAAAAAAGAAAACACAGTAGTCTAAGAAATATATTTCTATTAGAGATATGACTTTCAAGGTATGCAGACCCAGATTCAAGCTCACAGACAAGTATTCTGGTATATAACATTCTCGTACTTACTTAGACCAGAGCTAGTGTGAGAGTAAGAAAGAAGTAACAATGGGCAAGGTTTTTTTTAAGGGTCTCAGGTAGTGTCAGTGGAAAAACAAGAACAAAATCGCCTGAACTTTCAGGATAACAAAAATAAAATTAAAATAAACATAACAGTATGTCAAGTATTTGGGCATCTTGGTGCCATCAATAATGCCACATAAGAAAATAATGCCACATGAGAAAACTGCAGACTCAAGGCTCCATTTCCTATGACAGTGCTGGAGTATGGTCCTTCACCCCATCCCTCACACATTAACAGGCTTCTGAAGATGTCTGTAGACAACAGTTTTCAACAGAACTATATATAATGTTTGTGAAAGTCTGCAAACTCTTTGTCACAGAAAACCTATGGATTCTGTCAAGGTCAGAGCCTCATCTGACCCAGTCTTTTGCTTTTGATTACCTCTTTCAGCATTTTTGTTTCCTGCAAAATCAAACAACAGGGAAAATCCATTGCATAAGATCTCTTCTGAAAAATCTGGTAATATAGAAAGGGTTGTTCCACATAGTCTCAGCTTCAGCGGTTTACCTGTTTCTGTCATTCAGAGATACTAATGTTTTCAGAGTTTTTACTTTGGAATCCAACACAACAGTTTTCTATCAGTGTGAGCAGTACTTAACTTGGATGATAGTGTGGGTTTATAGTAGTTTTAAGAGTTCAGAACAACGTTTGGCAAAGGCACTGATTAGAATTCGATGGCTTTTTCAGGCAATCACTGCATTTAACTGTGTGCACAGAATGTTCAGCCCAACTGATGCCTTGTTTCAGACAGGACCTCTTCTGTAAGAGCAACATACAAATTTTCTGGCTTACGACCCCCAGTAACATAGAGTAAGCAATTACCTAGACCACAAACAGCAAAAAAAACAACTAGCATAAAGTCACATAAAGACAAATTGGGAAAATACAGATCTAATTTTAGCAAGACATGGAAGCCTTGAATGAAGTCATGACTTTTTAAAATCACCCAATGATTAAGCTGAAATGCTTGCCCTACACGCTTCGGGGTGAAAGGAAGACAAAAATACTAGAGCACTAAAGCTCCAGTAGGTTTAAAGTTCTTAGATACTCCCTACATCACACATTTTATACCAAACTATGAACATATTTCTTGCTTTGCCTTAAATATAATAAAAAGATTAATTTACCATCTGAAGATTTCCAGTAATTCTCATTTCAGTGTAATTAGATGTAGTGATTAGAATATCTTTTCTATTGCACTGAAGTTCTTCCTTAGCACCAAAGAACAGTGATACAACTTATTTACATAATTATCTTCAGTTAGAGGATGTACAGAGCTTAATACAAGAGTTGCCATTACTTCCACTGGAGTTTCTACAATCTCCTGTGTAACATCCTATTATTTGTTGCACAAAGACTTCGTAAACAGGTTGTGTCACTTCATTATCTGTATAATTTATTCTATTAAACACAGTCTTTTCAAACAATTTATTCATAGGTTCTTTTGGCTGATCACAGGCTCCCTCAGGGAAAGATTTCCTTTACACCCCAAAGACTATGAGTCCTGCTTCATATGTTAACTACTTCCAGACTGCCTGCTTCACGGATCAAGGTTCAAGCGCAGATAGGACAGCCTCAGCTTCTACTCATTTCATGAGTTGAGAAATGCATCGCTGCATCTTAATATATCATAAACTGTTGATCTATCATTAGCACTTTGAATTAATAAAAATACTCCTAGGAACCCCACAAAAAATTGTTAAAAGGTTCTCATTTATCAACATTTATGAACATTTATCTTCCAATTTCTTGGATCATTAATCCAAGTTTTCTTAATAAGCTATGTCAAAAAAAGTTACCAAGAAAAAGTAATTTATAGAATGATTTTTGCTTACTTTTTTAGAATAGAAACAATGCCAGCACATGAATTATATGCCAATAAAGCAATATACTTGAACAACTTTCCAGTCTTATAACTGGAAGAAAACAATTTCAGCTTAAAGAAATACGGATGAGTTCTTTAATCTTTGACTCTCACTGAATGCAGCTAAATGACAATGATGCCCCTGATCAAGTCCAAATTATATTTTGATCTATGTGTTGTGCATCTTCCATCCTAGGACTGCACGATAACAAAGCGTATGCTGTTTCTCACTGACCTTGCTTTCTTTTGACTTGATAATACTATTGCTAATTTCTTCAAAAATCGATCTCCATCTCCATCTGACTCATTTAACATTGCAATAGCTATCACAGAATCATAGAATAGTTAGGGTTGGAAAGGACCTTAAGATCATCCAGTTCCAACCCCCCTGCCATGGCCAGGGACACCTCACACTAAACCATGCCACCCAAAGCTCTGTCCAACCTGGCCTTGAACACCACCAGCAATGGAGCATTCACAACTTCCCTGGGCAACCCATTCCAGTGCCTCACCACCCTTACAGTAAAGAATTTCTTCCTTATATCCAATCTAAACTTCCCCTGTTTCAGTTTGAACCTGTTACCCCTTGTCCTATCACTACAGTCCCTAATGAGGAGTCCATCCCCGGCATCCCTATAGGCCCCCTTCAGGCACTGGAAGGCTGCTATGAGGTCTCCATGCAGCCTTTTCTTCTCCAGGCTGAACAGCCCCAACTTTCTCAGCCTTTCTTCATACGGGAGGTGCTCCAGTCCCCCGATCATCCTCTGGACTTATTCCAACAGTTCCATGTCCCTTTTATGTTGAAGACCCCAGAACTGCACACAATACTCCAAGTGAGGTCTCACAAGAGCAGAGTAGAGGGGCAGGATCACCTCTCTCGACCTGCTGGTCACGCTCCTTTTGAAGCAGCCCAGGATACGGTTGGCTTTCTGGGCTGCAAGCGCACACTGCTGGCTCATGTTTATTTACTCATCGACCAACGCCCCCAAGTCCTTCTCCGCAGGGCTGCTCTGAACCTCTTCTCTGCCCAACCTGTAGCTGTGCCTGGGATTGCTCCAACCCAGGTGTGGGAGCTTGCACTTGGCATGGTTAAACTTCATAAGGTTGGCATTAGCCCACCTTACAAGCGTGACAAGGTCCCTCTGGATGGCATTCCTTCGGTCCAGCATATCAACCGAACCACACAGCTTGGTGTCATCAGCAAGCTTGCTAAGGGCGCGCTCAATCCCACTGTCCCTGTCACTGACAAAGATGTTGAACAAGACCAGGTCTCAACACCAGTCCCTGAGGGACACCACTCGTTACTGGTCTCCAGCTGGACATTGAGCCATTGACCACAACTCTTTGTGCACGGACATCCAGCCAGTTCTTTATACACCAAGTGGTCCATCTATAAAAAAAGAAAAAATGGCAAACTGCCACGTGCAACGCCTCACTTGGAGGTATCTGCAGTCTTGGAAGCTTGACTACCCTACATTCCCCTACAATTGGACCCTGAGCTTGTTTGGAGGTTCTAGCAGGGGAGCGCAGCAACCGTATACCCATGACCGATGAACAGCACCTCCTGCATCGGGGAAGGTCATCCTCTTCGAGTGAGCGCGCAGCTTAGGGAGGGACACAAATGGAGCAGTGAGGGAGGAAGAGGACATGTGCGTAGCCAGCCAGATCAGCCGAATTAACCCTGGCAATCAATGGAGTGACAGATGTCGCAGGCAGATCACCCTCACATCCAACAGCTATATCGTTTCATCCTGACAACCAGTATTAAGCAACAAAATCCTTAACCTACTTAGAGTTGAGGTTTTTCTACCATGGGAGCTAGGGCAAAAAGCTTTATTCAAAAGTCTGAGCATTAAGTGTGTGCTGAAACCTACAATGGGACTTGAGATGCCCTTTTAGCATGCAGCCATAGAGCAAATGAAGCAAGAGAAGTTTGCCTGGAACCTCTGCTGCAGGCTCCTTTAAGTAATCTTCAGCAAGCAGCCCTCTTTCTGTGCACCTATTATTCTGCTGTAAAGCAGGGATAACAAGTATCTCTCCTTTCTCCCTAGTGCTACATGGCATGACCTTTCATACCTTTATCATTACTAAATACTCGTATTTATTGAATATCCAGTCACTGGCACTGTGAAACTCAGCTATCATGGGAGAGAAGGCAGAGAAGAGTTCGATGCTTCACATTACGTTCTGATGTTTCGAAACCAGAAAATACAGGAAGAATTGGCCTGGAAGGTGAAGTAAGGGGGGAGGGGGGAAGCTTCTTATATCAAGCCAGTTCCATGCTTAGAGGTTGGCACATTTCTATACCACGGCAATTACAGTTTTTTCATACATACATGAAACACCAGAAAGTCTACACCAGGGTTTAAACTACTACTCCAATAGCACTAATAATAAGACAAGTAATTTAAAGCTAAATATTTACTGAAAGTCCCAAATATGCCCTGTAATCTATACTGTTGCATTCTTGGCAATTATAAGTTAGCTGGTCTAAAGATAGCTGAGTTTTACTCACATGAGCTGTGATTACTTTCTCTGAACTATTTGAGACAGGGACTGTTTGCTACTATGTTTTTTGTAAATCATGAACTGATACGGCTCTATACTCTTCATATATCTAATTTTTACTACAATATAAATAACATGGGTTTGATCCAGATATTTTTGGAGTCTAACATAGGTTTTCCCAAGACTTAATTTCATAAATGGATCAAATTAAATGTGTATGTTAGGTGCAACATATGGAGCAAAAAAATTCATTCCTTTCTCATGCCCCTTTCTCCCAGGCAACTGCTGAATTAGCATGAGCTGTCTAAGACTCTCTCTCATTTCTATCCCTGAGTCTTTTGCAAAAATGGGCTCTATTTCCAGACTAAGACCTCCAACATACACTGTATAAATCAACCGCCTGTAGAGAAAATACACTGAAGGATGACCACATTGGCATGAATTTTCCTCAAGTAATCAAAAAGAATTGAGGAAATCATCCTTTATTCAGAAGAGCAATTATGTATGTTTTAACCTCTCCACAATGAGATTTTAAACTGAGTTTGAATTTCAGTGATTTGCTAAATCCAAGCAAGCCCTCTACTTTTGCTTGTCAATTCACCACTGCAACTTGTTTTTTGTTAATTCACGTTTACGCAGCTACAGATTGAAAATTGTTCCAATAGACATTTCTGCCAGTGAAAAGCAGCACTCAGCCACTGTAAGAAGCAATCTGTACTCAGACCAGGAATGGAAAATAGAGAGCTGAATGCTCTTTAAGATCTTTTGCAAGGGGATTCACTTTCAGTGAAGGTCAAGTCTAACAGTGAAAATGGAGACGGCTGTTAGAACATGCCAAATATTTAAAACAAAACTAAGCAGTCTACTTCCTAATTGGAGTTATATAACATGGCATAGAGGTAGACATCTCACCATGAAATTACTGGAACCCAGGAACAAAAAGATATTCTGATATTCTCTAACAACCACTTCCGCTTTGGTTTATCCTTTACAAATTAAAGAAGTTGATGACTAGTAATTTCTGCATCACTTCCTCCACTTTTTTTCCTACAATGAATATAAACAGGTGACGAAAAATAGCAGGCTACGTAACAAGTGAAATGCTCTATTTAGTGAACTGTCACAAGACATTTAAGGTTCAAGAAGCTCAGGATGAATATATCCTGTTAAATCAATCAAAAATAAGTCTCAGCTCTCTTATATCACTCACTTGGCTGATTATTCATGATGTAACCCTATTCCTGCTTGCTTTGCTTTTTACAGAAGTTCCTTTGTAGCTTACAGTAGTCAGGAAATTCCATAAATCCTGACTGATCTTTCTCTTCAGTCATCATTTGCTCTCTTTTTAATAACAATTTATTCACTGAGTTTCTGTACTTTTAAAAGATCTGTTATTTATTTCCAATTTCTCAGATATTGGAAAGTATTCAGCAATTTTTGTTCAGGGACCTTTTCATCATATGTGTGAGCCAAAGCAGCTGGTTACTGATATTCACACAGTAAATCATAAATCAGATTTATTTTCAGACAGATAACATAAATGAGCAAATCAGCATGATGCTGAGTTTTAATATAAAAGCTTTAAAAATTTAACAGGTATTTAATCAGAATCATTGCTCAAGCTCGGTATGCTTTTGGCAAATGTGCATACCAGCCTCAAAAATTCAAGATGCTACATCTGCATACTTGGCTCAGAGCATGAGGGAGACTAGAAAACATTTATGCATATATAAGCCTGGGCCACACACATCCTTTTGCTAGAATGGATGACTTGGCTCTGCCACACAATTGGCTGGCGGGAAGCCACATGAATGTAGTGGTGAAGGGCAGCACGTAGCCTAGCAGCATGCTGCTGTTCTACAGGCATTTGTTCAGACTCAACTCAGCACTCACTGTAGCCCCACATTTTTTTGTGCAGCATGGGGGCAAGGGAGAAAAAAAAAAAAAAAACAACTCACAGTTTGCATCTGGCTGCAAAGGACGACACACAGGCCTAAAGCACACAGGACAAGGATCAGACTTCAGCTCACACTCCTTCATAGCCATTCACTTGTTCCTGATTGTATCCCTGCAGATTTGTAAAGGCTGAAAGTGGACAAAGGAACAGAAATGCCTAATGTTAAGGAGAAAGCCCAGAGCAAGAATCCTGACATCCCTTCGAAGTTTACACCACACAGGCTTTGGTCAAACATGAGCTATAGGACTCAACACAGAACCTATTGTATGAAGTGCAATAGGCTGAGCTCTGCAGACAATCTAATTGCTGCTAGGAAGGTGCAGCAAAACTGGCAGAGACTGACAGTTTTTGGAAGAATTGACTGTATTTTCTCACCAGACTTACAAAGGGTCAAACTGCTTCCTGAGAACATTCTGTACCAGCACTCCTAGCCAAATGGAAGCATCCCCAACAGTCATCCGCAGAAACACCTTCAACTGCCAGTCAAATAAAACAAAAACCCTCAATGCTGCAATTCCCTACCACTAAGTTACTAGTTTAACAGGAAAAGGATACTCTTTCCAGTCATTACTGGGAATCCTCATCATGTCAGACCTAGCCACCAACAGACTGCTGCAACGTAGGTGACCTGAACAAAACACTTCAGGGAGTAACATATATCAAAAATTGAGCGTTTTTTAATTTAAGATTCTGAACTTCCACGGTGAAAAAAGTGTGAGTGGAAGTAACTTTTTCATAAATCTTTAAACCCTTCCTCAGAGAAACTTGGGTTTCTTTATGTTAAATTTGTATCACTTGAAAAAATGGCTTTTTGTGCATTTCACATCACAGTCAAAGCCATTTTCACTATTTGAGAAGAATAGAAAAAGTGAAAAAAATAGCATAGTCTCTCACTTCTCACAGTGGATAATAATAATAATTAAAAAAAAGCTTAACACAATAATTTTATTTCCCATTCTGAAACAGGCTACAGCCCATCAGTATCTTTATGAGTAAGTAGTCTGTGCACTTGAAATTGTTTAACTTCCAGCTGTGTGGATGAACAAAACAAAAACACTAAGAAACGAATATTTCATATCTGTATAGTGCATTTTCCTGAGCCTTGCTAAGAAGGTTCACCCAAGCTGGCATCACTCTAAACTTTATCCTTATATCTACTACTGGTCACGATCAGAGAAAGGACACTGGACTAGAAAAACATTCAGATTAGTTCACGTTCATAAAACCCAAAGTAAAGTGGAAGTGGTGCCTCCCTTTCTTCCTTCTCCTACACAAAGCAATGAAAGCTAAATCCTCCCAGCTTTGCTTTTATTTACACATGCAAAGAGTGAAAGAAATTTAATTAAGTCAGCTGAAATATAAAAAGCAAGAAAGACAGTGTTACTAAAGCTTTTTTCAGCAAGAGATCAAAATACCTCCTGACAAGAAAAGTATTTTACATAAATATTGTGTCTGTTTCACTGCCTAAGCCAGGGCTTTTTGTTGCGCTCCTCTCTAATTTTCAATGAATTACAAAACATTTTAATGTCCTAAATGGAACTAAAACCATTTTGGGAGAAGTTTTTAATGTAGCTCCCACCTAAATTCTGCAATCAAATCCCATGACTTGGCCAACCAACAATTCTTTTATAACATTCAATATGAAACTCCTTCCCATTGTCTCAAAGAAGCTTTCTTAGAACTGCTTCAGATATGCTCCTATACCAGCTGCTTCACATGTGAGGAGATAATCAAACTCTTCTGTGAGACTTCCTTTCTTTGCATTTTAATATGCTCATCAACCTGATTAGAGAATGGGGCTTCAAATTCTCTAGAGGACGGTATGCTCACTGCAGAATACTGTATATGACTGCTACAGTCCTAGGTTTAAATACTGTATTCTGAACCAGCAAATGAGTGAACCGTTTTTCCCCCAGGCTTCTTACATCCACCTTCTATATCAATCAAGCATTTACATTCTTCAGACATTGTCAGTAAAACAGCCAACTTCGTACTTCATAATTTACACTCAATATTTTAAACCTTATACTCAAGAGAATTTTGTGTTTCCAAATACTCAGACTTTCAGGAAAACCAGGCTTAAGTCTGGCAAGGTCTACTCTGACATTCATTGTTCTTCAGATTGCTGCACTTACGAAATCAGCATTGAACTGTCAGAGCAGGTATGCACTCCTTGCACAGCGATTTTGGCTGCCAAACTAATTCCACGAGTAATTTTATCTGTTGGACTTAGGAGTTAATATACAGCTTGCATGTACAAATCACTTCTTAAAAAAAATTTTTCCATCTTGTCTAAGTACATCTTTGCTAAAGCCAAGATGACAAAATGCAGTGCAGACAACAAATGAAAACATCTGCTCTGCTTTAGAAGATGCCTGGAGTCTCCACTCATTGACCAGAAGGTAGGAAAAATGTGACTGCAATGGCACTACTAACCCTCAAGAACATTTCTTTTTGTTTCTATTAAAATGACAGTAACATAACTCTATAGTCTAAATCACAATGCCTACTATTTCAGGTGCCTCAGAAAATTACTGAGTACAACAGTAGCCTACGGGTGCATTACATACATCTACATACGCTGCTCTATGGGTGCTATTCAGCAATATTTATCCCTGCCATAATATTCTAGCAATTAAAATATCTTAAAAAGCAAATGCTCACGATAAATCTCTAGGAAATAACCCACTTCTATTGAAAAGCCACCTTTGGTGTCCTTCAAACACTGCAAAGGCAAGAATGATCATTTTCTGCTTCTGTACAAGCACAGAAACTCTACTTCATTTCCTGGAAAACAAAAAACAAACAAACAAACAAAACCAAACTAAAATCACAACAAAAGACCCACAAAACAGAACTCAAAGAAAAAAAAAAGCCCAAGACATTTCCAACTCCTATTTAGAATCTAACTTTCCAAGAATTTGATGAACTGGAGAGCAAGAAAGGGAAAGACTACACAACCTAAAACCAGAGCAAAACTTTTCATTCCTTCTGTCAATTTTTGTTTCTTACGTTCCTGCCTTTAGGAGCATTTAATAATTATTACTTTTTAGAAAAACTGTTCCAACTTCAGAGTAACCAGCTAAGTATGTCAGGAAAAAGCCAAGCAGATCATTGTGTTCTTCAATGTTACACTCTCAAACAACTTGCTTCATAAATTAATGAGCTTGTCAATTAACTCTAGAGCTTCAGTAAACCATCTATATTAAATGTGACTTGGATATGAGGGAAGACTGTCAGATCAAATGAATAAGATTAATGTGGGATTCTCAGAGCAGACATCTAATCTACTGATTTTGGGGTGGAAAAATACGATAGGCTGTTCATTACCCTTTGTTTAGAGTTCCCCCAGTGCTGTGGATTTGCAAGCATCTTCAGAGCTTGCCATCTTTATTTATTAATAGGAAAAGAAACATCCTTTTCTAATAATTTATGAGACTAAACTTCACATTAATTTTCATGCTACAATCTTATGCCTTGTATTCCACTGCAACTTAGAACATCAAAACTTACGGGTTTTGGGTTGGGGAGAGGGGAGGCTTGTTGGTTTGGGGTGGGGTTTGTGGTGGGATGGAGTTTTTTTTCAGTGGGTGGTTTGTTTTTTCTCCCAAACAAACATTCACCACTTCTGCTTGAACACCTATTTACACATTAACCTGAGAACTCTAGCCTGTCTCATTTTCTGTCAGACAGCATTCAAAAGACAGGTAGCATTTTTCCTCCCTATCTATGCATTTGTAGCCCATCTTCACCAAAGTCAACCAGTTATAAGCACATTTGATATAACCTTATGGATATGGTAAGTGCTAAATAAAGGAAGGAAACTAATGCCTAGTATTTAAAGCAGGTATTTTTAAGTAAATCCAAAGGACTAACATGTCAAAAGCCTCATTGTAGTCTATATAGTTCAGCGTAATATCTTTCTGATTTAACTATATTTCCATGTGCAAATTAATTCTCAACAGAAATGGGTGCTAGGCTTTAAATAAGCAAGAAGCTCAGATTTGCAAAACTAATCTGATTTACATCACTCTTTTTACCTACTACCTGTGGCAAAGCAAATTAGCTTGTTACTCAGTAGGAGCTTCCTTAATGAGAATCAATAAATTCCTCACTGATGGAAGGCTTTAATGTGTCTTCCAAGAGCTTAGAATTAGCTGCCTGACTTTATTTTGGTTTACACAGCTTTTAGCTACATTGCAATAGGGATTTTGGTGTGTGTATACTTATTTTTAAATCTCTTCCAAAACAGACTTCAGGTAGGCCCTGCCATATAAGTACAAGGAAAACCACCAAGGGAAAGACAAATAAAGGTACTTTTCTAGGTAAGTTTGCAGTCCATTTAATGGACAGTCCTGAGGAAAAGAATCCTGATTTTTTAACACAATGTACAACACTCCTAATTTCTTACACCTGAAATCCACCTTCCTGTTTAACTTAATCACTACTCATGAAACACAGGTGGTGTTAACAAAGGGCAATAAGACCATTAATACACATATTCAAGGGGATTGTTTTTGACAAAAGTTTTGGACAATTCCTGCTTCAATTATGTAAATTCCAACAGGTTCGCCTGTTCTACAAGCAAAGGAAGACTTTTGGAAAAGTTTCAGACTACAAGCTCACACCAGTTTTTAAGCAGCATTTGTTTTTCTGAGGAACTAATAAGATCTGTTGCCTCTCCTGGAGTTTAGTTGTCGTAACAGGTCACTCACAGATGCTATAAAAGAAACCAGCAGAAACAACTACAACCTGCCATGCAAGTTCTGCATTATGTTGTGCTTTCTATGTAGATCCTTTAAAAGCTGAAGATGATGCCCCTCAGTCTGTGGTGCTCACTTCGCGTGGTCCTTCAGGCATTTCTACCAAAGTGTTTCCTGTTCACTACTTTCTAAGATGCTACAAATCTTTCCCATTTACCCTGATCATGAAAGATCCCTACAGAATTTTTCTATTTATTTAAAGCATTGATTATTTGTAAGAAAAATGACAACTCATTAAAATAATCTCTATTTCTGTATGTAAGTCTATGGTTCTACTGGTAACTTCAGAAAAGCAATAAGAGCTGCAGGGCCAAGGTTCCCTTTAACACCATGGTGAACATTTACAGCAAGATGAATTGGATTTTTGTTTGATTGCGAGCATTAATCCTGTTGTGATTTAATTTACTGGAAGACCAGAGGGCACCTTCCTGCACACAATGCAAGTAGCAATTTTATTTGGCTGCCCCCTGCCAAAGAAACACATGGGAAACTGATTTTAAAAAGCTAAAAAATAATCTTTACAAATTTACATCATTACAAATGCAAAATAATATTGAATAACTATTTTGCTAAAAGTGTGCAGTAAAAAAAAAAAAGACTGAGGAGTAAAAGTCAGGCACTGAGGTTGTGATCTGTAGAAGTTGGAATCTAGTCAGAATGTCAGGGAGCAAGTCATGCTTGGAATAAGAAAAGTTACCTGGGCCTTTGATTTCACACACTGAAGTCTACAGAATTCAACATAAGACTTTATCTCAACTGCAGTATTTCCAGAAAAGTACTACACACACTACTGGTCAACATTATACTGGAGGGATGGTACTACTGGATTACTGTCATCCCTTTTCACAAAAGTTCTCTAATTCTTCAGGCTTTTCTGGTAGCATTTCTCAGAATCACACTACCAGCTATTATTGCTTCAGGCTATGCAAAGGATTTGCACATATCCACTGCCAAATAGCTGGGAAGCTAGTGTAGACATACTATCCTATAATGTATTTGTATGTAAGTCGTTCTTAGAAAACATGCCCTTGTTTATGACTTTCGTTCCTTCCTTAATAGGTACACTCTTATTTCAAACTGCTAGTTCTTACAACATGTAAGATCTAGCCAGTGCACTGTAGTCACAAATACAGGCCAATGATTCTGCTAATCTTCGGCTTTTTTTTGTATGGTATGATCCTATTTCAGATCATAAGAACAGTAATAATGGAGCATGAGGTACAGCTACATCCACCATTCAGGTGGTGAGTGAGTAGCTGTGTCAGACTTAGTTGCCAGCTGGGGTTAAACCATGACACACAGATGTACACCCTCATTTCTCTGGCAGGGAAACATGGTGACACAGACCAAAACGCACCTGGGGTACACTCCACTAGTCAGGGCCGACCTGCACAACTACTGTACTATCTGAAGAAACTGCATAAAGCACAACCATGTGCTCAGCATAAAGAAAATGAAGGTCATATTCCTCAACGAGCCTGTGACAATCCATTTTACTCAGTGGGCTGAATCTCACCACACATTATGCAAAACTGAGTCACATAGGAAATACTTGAAAACATACTACTAAAATTATTAAAATAATGGCAGTATATAATGTGTCCTGGCCTTGATCGTTCCAACCATTTAAACACTCACAAGTATGAAGCTTTGGGGACCAAGGAATTAAAAAGAATATTTTAAAAATGGTCAGAGAAACCCATACAAGATCTCAGATAACAAATTACTGGGAATAATGCATGAGAATATTTTCTGCATTTCATGTTTTTTTAATATAATAGTAGAGCTGAGTTTACAATCTCACTTCACTGACTATTTAACTCACGAAGTCTGACTGATCACCATTAAATCTCTTGGCACTACTTAAAGATATCTCTACTAAGCAGAACATTTTCCAACATTGTCCCCAATAAGCAACGGCCATTACTGTTCACTCACATTAAGCTAGAGCCACTCCCTGGCAGATGTCCTAGTAAAATAGCCATCCCAATTTATTATATTTCCCATTAAAGGAATAAATTCACATTCTCACTATTGAAATTAGATCAAAATATTGAAAGATTCATAAAAGTTCCTCCCACCTCATTTGGGGAAGAGGAGATAGAAAATATCATAAACCCTTTACAACATATAGCAAGACTTTTGCTAGCAGCACATCAGTGTCACAGCTGAATTATGATATTCCAGAAATGCCAGGCTTTGTAATTGCAAAAGTAACCACAATTACAATAAACTGGAAGGACACATCAAGGTCTATAAAACAACAGGATAAAAGCAACAGGGTATTGGCCTTCCATTTCTTCCCCACTCCTTCTCTGCCATTAGTTATCATTATTTCAAGATCAATTAAAGCAAGGGCGAGCAACTTGAATTTAAAGACCACTGAAAAACTACTAAAGACAGCTTTGAAGACAGATCCCTAATACATGAGGTGTCTACATAAAACGAATAAGTGGGTGACAACAGTCATGGTCATTTAAGTAGCAACCACAAGCAGCCTGTAACCACATTGCAGACACCTAACACAGATCCATCAGATACGACCCCGCAGCTGGAACCTCTACGATGTCACCTTGCAAGGCAAAGTGCTACCAGCTGCCTTGGGGGCAAACAGGATGCGAGAACAAGCACCTGTTGGAAGGAAGCCTGGAACACCTCAGCAGGACACCGCACTGGTTGCTGTCACAGGAAAACAATGGGTCTGGAATGTGCCCCATGGAATTAAGTTTAGAAAGCTTGTTTTCTGAAACCAGTATCACTATACTGGGCATTCGGAAGCAAAAATCACGTTATAAAAATTTACAAGAGACATGAATTTTTAGTCTGATCTTTTTGTTAGGATTAATTGTAAGCAGTGTAACAGAGTCGTAAAGCAGCCCCAGAGAGAAAATCTTCTCCATAATTAATTGTGCTATTTGGCTAATAAAATAATGTGTATTTCCATTAATAAAGCTGAACCCAAACAGAATTGACTCTCCTCTTTATTTGATGTAAACACAGCTTACTATCTTAATTAATCCTTCTCCAGGCTTTGTTTTCTGGAACACATTTATCTCAAATAAAGCACCACATAAGCAGTATTTTTATCTTTATAGCCTCAGATACTGAGGCAGAAGCTAAGACCCTATCCAAGAACCTATTCACGTTACTAATGCTAAAATCACCTTGTAAGTAGTACCCTCTTAGATGAAGTAGTTACATCAGCCCTGAGGCTTAGTCCCAAACAGCATCAATTTGTGGCAAAGGGTCTTTATGCTCTGAGCCGTGACTAACACAGGTTAAGTGCTTACCACCAGCAGGGCAGCCCGGGGCAAGCCGCCGCTCAGGTGAATGTGGAACGTGCCATTCCCTCCTCACCTTGTAAAGACCCACACAATTATTTGTAACAGTGTTCTCAGAATTCGCTGCCTTACCTGCGAAAAACGCCTTCAAAACGCCATCTCTTCACCCCCGCTCTGGGTCGCTGCCCCCGAGGCGCTGTGAGGCGCGAGCACAGCCGCCCCGACCCGGGCACGGCCGGTTCCAGCCAGTAAAACATGAGGTAAAACAGTGTCCAAATAAGGGCAAAATCCTGCTCAGAGTGAGGGGAGAAGTGCGAGAAACGGCCCTGCGCGTGCAGACCGGAGAGTGGGGGTGGAAAGATGGAGGGGGTACAGAAAGAGCCGCGCAGCCGGGACGGGGAGGCCACGGCGACGCCGAACCCCACACCGCAGGGTGCGCAGGACCCCTCTGCAGCGCGGGTGGGTATTGCCTGAGGGAGCCTCAACTGGATAAGGTGTGCATGAGCAGGAAAGTACTTAGCGGTACATGTCATTGCAGAACATAACGTTAAAGACCAGTCGGACGGGAGCCTACACTGAAGTGATTTGCTCAATCAAGTATTGAATAAAATACTCCACTGTTTAATCAAAGACCTTCATTTGCATTCCCACCTTTCTGTGAATTTACAGCACATTGTTCAATTCTGTTTTCTAATCAGGACAGATGCAAAATCTCACCGCTTACTCACTTATTCACTACTTACTTCCTAAATAACGTTTTCGAGAAATTCCAAATACATATTTTTGACCCTTTCGTAACTTCCCTCTGGCTTTTCCTTTTTGCCCAGTTCTGATTCGGGCAACAGAATTCAAGGGGAAAATAACACCGTTTTCAGAATTATTCAGATTTCCTCTCCTAATCTCAGAGCACCAATGAAAAACCTTCACACACTCACAGACACCTATATTCTAATGATAACAAAATGACTCCTCTCTCGAAACTGCAGTCTCTGTAGAGAGCTGATGTTAGAACACCCAGACAGAAAAGACACCTCTATGCCTTCGAACAACAACCAGTTTCTGTTTCCTTTGACTGACAATCTGAAGGCACTGGTACCCGCAGGAGCCATCCTTACACGAGCACTTCTTACCTTCCCAGAACTTCCAGAAATGGACATAAAAGCAGAACGTTACCTCTTTTCTGACATCTGAACTTAACTGCAAAGCTTCCTTTGCTCCTGTTGGTCTGAGGGCTTCTGCTATTCTACAAACTAACCAGTACAAATTTCTCTCACTAACCTGACCAGGGATTGTTCAGAGATAATTCAGAGTAAGAAGCAGCAGGGAGAAAAATCAAAGGTGCTGCGGCATTATGAGCTGGGGAGAGCTCATTAGCAGCAGAAGATATTAAATGTAAAGGAGATAAAAAACTAGCTAATGCTATCTGAGAATTATAACCCAGTTTTTGAAAAATCCTAGCTAATTGTAATTAGTAGATGATCCATATAATTGGTGGAAATTATATAAGGTATTAAAACATCGGTATTTTCGTAACAAACCATGTAGTACAGAAAGACAAATTACAAAATAGCTTCACTGAGTCATTGGATCAAATCTGAGACTTGAGGATTTGTTCACTCATTAGAAGTGGTTTGTTCTACAAGTAGTTTCTTAGATATAAAAATCTTTGTAGTTTGCATAACTGTGCATTGAAAAATAACAAATATTTGAGATGCAGGAATATCCTTTGTGTTTTCTGAATGTACATTTTTCAAATTAGACTTTTTCCACATTCCTTACAGTCCTATCATGAAAGCAGAACAGTGTACTGGAAAGTTCAGAAACAGTTTGGATGGGGAATATATTGCCCATACCAGAAAAGGTGAGTTTGGGACTACTAAAGTAAACTCGACTGCACATGAAGCATCACAGTGCAACAGACTCAATGTATTGTTCATCTTAAACAGTATTTAAGGATGTTTCAAACTACTCACTAAATTAGAGCAGATTTTGTTTCCAGTAACTTGCCTTAAAATCAGCAAGTGCATGCTTAGGAGTTTAATGATGTTCTCCTTTTAGAAACTGCACAAAGCAGCAGCTCCATCATTAAACAGAATCATAAATAAATTGCCTCAATTTCCTCTGCACAACCTTTCTCAGTTATTGTATAGGTTCTATCCTAAAGATGTAGTTTTAACAAATAAGTTTTCTTGTGTTCTGTCAATTGTGCTGTTCTTTCAAGACTTTAAAGCTGCTCTGAAAAAGCTGCATGCAATCTGCTGAACAGCAGATAATCTTTTTGCAGGACGTTTTCTCCACCAAGGATGACTTCATACCACTTAAGGCCAGAAGGGCCTTTACATTACTTAACTTCTGTTCTGTGTATATCCTACCTGGTTATCCCTAGAGGTGACCCTAAGGACTTCATATAATCACAAGTATGGAAATTACTCTCCATTTCATCCCTTCTCCACATTTTTTTGACTGATGCAGAAGAAAACAAGGGCATGAATACACACGGGTTCCAACTTCTGGTAAAGCACTCTTAAAATGCTGCCTGCTCTTATCTGAGAAGCAGTAGCTGAGTGTGCTCATTTCTTGTTCACTGCAATACAAAGCACATTTATTTGCATAAAACTATTTTGGGGGCTATCTGGTCTCCATTGTATTGTCTGTGGAGCACCACCTTTTATTCTCATTAGTGAAGGGATGCTATTGGGAATTGTTTCATTTCAGAGATTAATCATGAATAGTGCTTGTTTTGAAGGTATTCGTCTTCATATACATAATAAAAGCAGTGAGCTGTCTTGGAAGAGGAAACAAAATCTCATGTAGCTTTATCGAACATGACAAGTAAGCATCTCTGAATCCTTCATTACAATTTCAGATGGAAATAAAGATAGAAATCTGAAATGTATTATCCTTAGGCTTTTGGTCCCTCTCATAACCAGGGGAGAGAATTAATTTAAGACCAATTAGGATTGTTGTATAGCAAGAAGATTTAAACCAATAATGAAAGGAAATTCATTGTGAAAAGGTTGAATGAGAGCATCATTACCCAAACACTACAAGCAGTCACAATTTAAATACCTATTCACCCAAAGATCTGAAAGCATGCCACCAAATATTATTTTGACCTTTGTGTTACAGATGGGGGAATTCAGGCAGAGAGTAAAAACCTCAGCAGATTCTTAAAAGTTCTGCTTTCATTTTTATGAGGGGAAAAGTAAAAATAAAAACCACAGTTTTTCTGGTGTTTTCAATTAAAAGCTGAAATCAAAACATCGTGCATTATAATAGTGCCGACAAAATGGCCCAAAAATTAGAATGCAATAGAATGAAAATGGAAATTACAAAATACTGTAAGTATCTTCAGACCTAAATTAACGACTACCTCCAGCTCAGCCTCTGACTAGAAACCTTTTTACATTCATAGACATAAACTGACTCTCACTGCTTCTTTCTCACTAACTTGCATTAATTTAGATGTCTGTGTATACAGTTACCAGAGCATTTTTATGGATAACTGATTCTGAAGCAAGTATTTACAACAATATTATTCAAAAGCTACAGTCACAGTCACACAGTGATAGAGTATCTGCAAAAGCAATTCAACACCATCCATGTATTAGAGTGAGCCAGGGAGCACTTACATTTCCTTGCATTTAAGGCATTTTGTAACTGTTCATCATAACAGAACCCTTTGTGTGTGGGGGTTTACCTGGCAGGGAAGGTTTGCTTTTCTGGAATTTAGACCTGTTGTACTTCCAGGTTTGGCTTTCCTAGATAGATTCCTCTGTAGAATTCTTAAGGTAAACTTATCCAAGCTCACACAATCCTTTTAAATCTACAATACAGTGTTGTCAAGGAACATTGCTTTTCCTCAACAGCTTCACAACCAGCAGTGACAGCAAAGATGTCACATATACTTTACATAACATATTTTTTTTCTCTTCATTTATGAATTTAATCCAGATCCAAGACATCACCTTTATTTCATTTCACTTACTCAAACAGAACTGATAGCAAAGCTGTTTCTCTATGACAAAAAAATAAGTTTTATGCTTCAGCAGGACATTTTTCTATTACCTACGGTAATTAGCCCCTCAATCTCAACTACTGGAGTTAGCTGTTTCCACTCACTACCTTGATTTTGCATTCAGCCTTATGAGCATTGTTGTAAAATGTCATGGCTTGGTTGTAACTGCATCTGCAGCAAGTCCTGGTAAATAGAGGGGAAAGGATAAAAGGGAAAATATCACTGCCGTAAGATGAGGCCTGCTAAAACCTTCTGCATCTCTACCCACCTCTTCCTTCCTCCCTGATCCTTTCTGACTTGAACTCTGTGCCCTCTGCCAACCCTTCAAATAATTTTAAATGAAACAGGCACTAGAAAGCAAGGGCCATCACTTGCATTGGAGTGGTGCCTGGAGACCTTCCCAGGAATCAAAGACTATAAAATTGAAGCTGTATATATCAAAGAAATAAGACTTGTACATTACAAGATAGAAGGCAGGGGCTGGAAAGCAGATGCTCATTTTACAGCTGGAAAACACTACAAGAGTAAGTTATTTGACCAAGGTCAGTGCTTGAGACTAATAAAACTGAAAACTGAACTATCTGGACTCCTAGGCTAGCAATTAAGTACCTTAAAAAGCCATTCTTTCAATATTTTTTGAGAACTATTCTTAATAGATATTTTACTTGGCATATGTAAAGTAGAGGAATAACAAAGTAAATATGTGAAGTGAATAAATACAGCGCCATTCCACGGTGCCAGAGATAATGGCTTAGTTCTTTTGCAAATTTAATAATGAAGTGGCAGAATCAGAGTCAGTCACAAAATAACTCTTTGAAGTTTATTTAATAACAACAAACTCTGCTCTTCTCCCCAGGCAATTATCTAGGCATCTTGGGATATCAGAGACCACTTAGTAGGAAGACAGCTATTGAAATTACAATGGAGCTGTATTTATATGATCAAAGATGTTTCACTGGCAATAGTTTTACTGGTAAATACATGGAAGAGTCCACTTTTTCTTTTAGGAAGCCAGATGAGAAACAGCATCTCACAACTCTTCAGTTCAAAGTGATTTGAATAATACTGACACTGCATCCTTTTAAATGTAGAGCTAAAGTGGAAATTCATTTTATCACCTTATTTAAACGTGTCTCAGGGTAACCATTATCATTGCATCTGAGCATTCTGCATATACCAGCAGATATATCTGGAACATCTAAAGGGACAAAATACAGATCATGCACCTTATATTGTGGAAGGGGTAAAAGACAACCCGAATATTCTCTCACTGGAAGACTGAGCAAGATTTCATTTATTTAAACGCCATCTTCCCCCTACCCCAGTCACCTATGAGGTGACTAAATTAGTATTTCGTATGAGCCAACCATTCAGTCCTCTTCCCACCACAGTTTTTCAGAGGGCAGGTCACACTATCATAAGATATCAAATAGTGAATAGTTCCTGGCTATAGAAATACAGATCCAATTTTAACTCATGAGTTTCATCTTACTGTCAGTAAAGGTAGCTACCTCATTTAACAAAGTCTTTAGCTCATGCATTTCTACAGGATTTGGGGAGGACAAGTTTTGCTTGAATTGAAAATTGAACCAACACCTAATTACAAAGCACTATATCAAAACTGTCGAGTAAATTATTCTTACAGATCATTGAGTTACTTATGGTCTTCTAAAGAGGAAACTCCAATGCCAAAACACATTCTTTTCAGCAAAGCAACAGTAGCCATGACAGATTAAACCACAGGGAACAGAAGACACAATCCTGAGAAGAGATGAGGGCTCCTAAGGCAGCTACAGACAGACTTAGCACTGGCTAGGTTAGTATGAGCTGCAGATCATGTGACAGGGAGAAGTTGTCTAACCTCCTTTGACACCACTCTGTTTTCCTGTGCTCTGCCTCTGGGGTACAAAGACTGAGATTACCCTTTGTTAACCTAAATACTTCAAAAGTAATACCATGTCATTATTCATCTGAAAGTTCCTATGTATTTAATCAACACAATGCAGGTGGTGTGCTGCATTTATAGAACCACAGGTTTTCACAAGGGTACCTCACTGAAGTCCTACTTTCTGCTAGGTTTTCTTTTTTAACCAGTACACGTTGCTTCAACAGCATGTTATTACTAATAGTATAATAGAGTTAATGCAGCTGTAACCTTCCTATTACATTAAGAGAATGTTCTAGTTATGAGTTAAATAACCAAATAGTAGAAATAACTTTGGTTGCTATAACAAATTCCAATCATATAAACCAGTTTAGAGGCAATGGATAATTAAAAAAAAAAAAAAAAAGTTTAATTCAATGTGTTACAAGGAAATTATTAAAAAGGCACTAATGTGGTCATTCCCTGCAAACCTTTGTTTTCAAGGAAGCCTGAAGCCTAGAAGCTCTTCTGAAGAGCTGGAAAGAAGCAGGGACAGGACACCTGACCCAAACAAGCCAAAGGCGTATTCCATACCATTGAAGATCTAAGGATGATTCCCCCTCCCTCGCTTATTGCAGCGAAAATCAAAAAATTGTATGAACACAAATCTTTAAACACCCGACCTAGAAAATCAGTCATTCAAAAAATCATTTATTCCAGAACATTACTAACATGCAAACAATTTAATCAAAATGTCTTTCATTGCTTGCAAACAATTCAGGAGAACATGAACGTTCATCTATTGATTAAAAACTTGACTCTAAGTTAACTGTTCTCTGTCAAAATAAATGTCAAAACCACTACAAATTCATTCAGAATGCAAAATTCAGAAGTTTATTACCCGTGTGCTGATAGACACTTCATTTCACAGGGAATACATGTCACTGAGTGGTGATAGATGACCAGATGAGCCTTTGGTTTTTAAGTCAGTTATATCCTACATTCAACACCAAATACATAATTAATTTTTAAAATTAAAGTGTCTTTATTGCTCTGAGATTAACCATTAACCATCTTTTTCCTTGTGCCTGCAGAAGCAGCATTAACCCAACACTGCATTACTGAAAAAGAAACAATAATTACAATGAACACAAGCTATCTTGGTATCCGATAACAACACTAGATTAACATGATGACTACATAAAACATGAGACAGAACTTAAACACAGAGACTTGTAACTACAGAAATACTGCTGCCACATTCAAATTGTATAAGCTGCCACAAAGGTTACTAACCAAAGATTCAATACACAGAAGAAAATCTATTCCTGAACACTCTCTCTCTCTCCTGTCATATTACTGTATCTAATCTGGGATTCTGGGAGAGATTAGAGTTTTCAGAGCTGTCTTCTGGGGTGGCTAAATGCTATAAATATCCTTCAGAGTACAACTTGGTATTTCAGTCACAGGATTTACTATGGTTGGCTTTGCTGCCAAGGTGTATTTGCCGGGCATTTATTTGCTCTCTATCACTGTTAAAAGATTGTGAGTGGTTAAATAGAACAAAGGAAAAACAGCCAGAAAAACTTATGATTTAATTAAAGAAAGAAATCAAAGGGATTAGAGCCAACAAAGGAAGCTTAAATGAAAAATTTACTACCTCTGGAAGTAACTCTCTGTGTAAGGGTAATAAAATACCTGGCACTTGGGGTTCGTTGTGAAACGAATCATGTATCTTCCACTGCATGCTGCTCACTACTCAACTCTTCTACAAGCCTCTGAATAAAATCACCACTTCCAACAGCTGCAGCTGGATCTTGTTTTAGGCTGAATAATATTTCTTTAATATTTATCTCATCTTTCTGTTGATGCAGGGGACCTGTCTAGACTCTGTCTGCCAGACCAAAATTCAGCTTCAACTTCCTCTTGTTTTTCTAAGTCACTGATGACAACCCCCTCCCTGCAACTCTATGCTCTCTGAGGTGAAGGCAGGCTGGGCTACTCTACTAATTCTCACCCAGGAAACATTTGTCATTTTGTAACACTCAATAATAGTTCTTAATTGCCTCTAATGACAGAAAAAAAAGGTAAATATTCAAGTCATTTAACTCCAATTAGGCTGTGGAAGCAAAACGGGAAGTTTTTTAAAGAATAATGTTATACACACATTGAGAAATAGCATTGTAAAAGATTTATTTTGGCTGGGATGGGGCCCAAGGTTTGGGCAGACACTTAGAGCCTTGTTACAACTGACACTGTGCCATCAGAGGGAAGGGCAATTTTCACTCATAGGCATGCGTAATTCAGAGCTTAAAATCCACTCAGCACAGATCTGATAGCAGCAAACTGGAGTTTTCACACTGATTTACGTAGGAGGCAGAATAGGACCCAGGAAAGAAAAGAAGTGGTTTAGAGACCAGTGTGCTAGCCTGGGATATGTAAGCACCTGATTAATTTCCCCCGTACGCTACTAGTTTAAATGATCAGTGGCCAGAAATCTTGGCTTTCTGTGATCTCTCCATAATGGATCACACAGCCTGTCTTTCAGTGATTCTCTAAGGAAAGATATTGAAAAGGTTCTGGTAAGCTCCTGCTTTTTTATGGGGATGTATATAGATATTAAAGTATACTCAGAGTCATATTTCAATGTATTAGACATTTAATTTCATTACTAGCTCACTGTAAAACCTCAATCAAATAACTTTACCTGGTTTTATTCATGTATAAAACAGAGAAATCTTGTATCCTCTGAAGTTTCATCCAATCTGAAACAAGGAATTCTGAGTTTCTACTATCCCTCAATCAGAAGTGCCATCATGGGTTTTTCTGGACTGTCAAACAACAACAACCCCTGCCCCCACAGAGAAAACAACACAGTTTTTACCCAAGCAGTACACTGTGTACTAACTCAGCTATTGTATGATTTGACGCCATTGTTTGTGAAGCTGCCCAGACACTGCACCTTTAAGCGCTCATCTTTTGTGATGAAGAAGCTAAACTAGGAAGAAAGGAAAACGTAACAAAACAATCACTTTTCTCTATGTATTTGTTTGGAAGGGAATTTTAGTGATTTTAATGAATATGGAGAATGGATGAAATGCTGGACTCATCATTAAAAGCAAGAATTTCACTGCATTTACAAATACTGTGATTTCAGTTGCCACACTCCTGGCAACTCTGTGTCATGGTGTGAACATGAGAGTCTAAGAGGGTAACAGCTCTTTCGTTTGCCATTAACACTGCCTGGACCCCAATTCCATAAATATATCTCTGCAGCTCTGTTCAGCCTCTCTGGGTATATGAATCACATTTAAAGTTATCTCATCTTTATAGTGCATATCATTTTAGACATCATTCTTGAAAAACAAAATAAATCCCCCAATGCAAATATAAATGCTTAGCACTGGCTTCCTACGGGTTGGTTTTATGTGGAACCAACATGACTTTTTCACTGACATCAAATGGTCAAATAGGAATTTGATCAAAACCACTGAAGTTTTTTTTCTTAAGGTTTCACATTGTATTAATAAATACATGTCCCATAAGATCTACATTGTTATAAATCAAAAAATTAGACCAGCAATTCGGAAACAACTGAAGAGTTAACACGTCTTTAAGAAAGTTCATAAGCAAAGCCAAAGAGAGAACCAGAAGTTGGTGACAAGTGACCAAAATAATGAACAGAAATAACTGCGAAAGTCATGCTGCATTTCAGTTAGTGCTGCCAAATGTCACTTGCACATAAAATTGAAACAGAATGCCCATAAAAATCCATATTTGCTTGCCAAGTGCATAACAAACCTTTGGTGAAAATTAAGCTTAGATTGCATTTCTTATACTGTATTAGAGAAATTGATTTTTAACCTAGTTAACCTTCTTCTGTTTTCTCTATGCTATGAGAGGATCCTCATATGTCCTTGTTTCCCACTGAGCTCTGGTGCATTTGTTTCTCAATTCTGTTATTCCATTTTAAAAGTTTTTTTCTCATTATTCCTCTGCAGGGGTATACAATGGACATACACATCTCCTGCAGGCAAGCAAAGCTTCCAGTAAGTGCTAATAGGAAAAACAGTAGGAACACTTGGGTATATGTGCAGATGGAAGGCCCCAGAATCACCAGAACAGAACTTTCTCTGTTAGTTAAAAGTTCGTTTACGGGAAAGCTATCTATGTGGTACTTTCAAAGATCCTATGCTTCCAAATTAAATGGATGCTTTAGAAACACAGAAACGGTCCCAGTGGAAGTACATCAGCTTTCCCAAAATGCTCTAATGCAAATCAAATAAAGGAAAAAGTTTATTTTTTCTCTAGTGAAAACGAAGTTAGGATGGTAATAAACACCAGAAAAATCTTTGATTCCACTCTGCACAGATGAATCATCCTTATATCCTCTTCTATGTCTGTGAAGTTTTATTTCAGGATTGGGGTTTTACTTGGCTTCCAAAATATATACAGCACTGTGGTTTCTGATGTCAAATTTCTTTTTATTACTTATGTTACTAAAACCCATGCAAATAGCAAAGAAGATTCCCAGGAGCAAGGGTTACCTGATAGTCAGCCTTACAGCCTATCTTTTACACCAGCTAGGTGTGGGTTTCTGATGATGTCAAGTCATCCCAGTGCCTTCTGCAGTTGGTAAGTGCAGATATTTTAACACATCAATTAAGTGAAAACAAACAGAGAAGAAGTCTAATTAGATTAGATATACCATACTGCATTACTTATATGCTTTTTATCCAACAGGCTGAAAAGGGGCTAGGGCTACAAATCCTAATAGATCCACAAGGATCATTTTATTCCTAATGACTGCTTTTCTCTTCTTGTTAACACAGAAACTAGTGATTACCACTGGAGCTAACCTTAATTAGCAGCGGATGAAATGCAATGTAAATCTCAAAATCAAATGGTTGATGGAGGAAAACAGCTTCTTTCATATTATTCTTGCCATGTTTTCCAACAGCGTCCATCCTCTCTCATTCAGATTTATCCAGCAAAGCAACTTACTGCTGTTGTTTTGACACAGCACCATTTCCTACAGTTTTATTAATGGATGGATGTTAACGTGCTGGGTCATGGGCTGTTATCTGTGCTCATTCAGACTGGATCGTTCCTGCTAGCATAAAAGTCTGGTCTTTCTTACCCAACAATCTGAACAAAGTGTGTCCGGAGGAGGGAACAGCTTCTCTGCCAGTGGGAAAACAATACGGGGCGGGGAGGGGGTCATCGCTCCTTACAGATCTTCTCTTGCTGCTTTTCCCATTGCTGGCAGGGATTTGGATCTTCAAATCTGGAAGGTAAAAAAAAAAAGCAATTTCCTACTGCTTGATCCTGTAAAGATGTGCAGAGCAATTGATCTCAAACTTCTTGGGCTACTTGATACACACAGATAATCTGAATTACTGACATGATAAATGAATACTGTGAATGCTGCTTCGCTTCCTCCTTTCCAACTGCTTCTCTTCTTCCCTTTGAAAATGTTAACTTTAATCTTCACAAAGAAATCCGTCATTTCTAACTAATATGCACTGAGAACATCTTAAGCTGAATGAGTGATGTCACATCATTTATTTTATAGACATCCATGAATCAATGAGTTATGAGTGAAAAGAAATCTACAGCTTACATTGCAGTAAGCCAGACTAGATAGTTGTAAATGCTCTTTCTGGCTTGTTACTCCATATCTAACACATTAATTTCTGGGGGAAAAAAATAAAAGCAGAAATATTTTAAATGGGCCTCTAAGGCAAGGCTTCAATACCTGGATGAAGATCTTTAAACAATAGCTTTGGTTTCTGAAGTGCAGCAAAACCAGCAGTGGCAACTAACCCATTAACACACTCCATTACAATATACATTTCAGTGGAAAACTGGAGAAGTTACTTCTACAGCACCTTGCAGAGATTACTAGATCTGAAACCTAAAAATGTCTTGGTTGGCTAATGAAAACAGCTGTGCAGATACACACACAAACACAGAGGTTGTGTGCCAGTCTGCAATGCACACCTCATCTCATCTTCATTTCCCCCAGTTGTGTGTCAGCCCTCAGATGTAGCAACCCGCAATGTCCATGACGTGTATGTGAACATCCAGTCTGTGACAGAAGGAATGTAAGTGATCCAAAGAAGAGTTTATTTCGCAGCTGTTGATCCCTGATGAATGTAAAAATGAGGAAGAAGGTAAGTTAGCTACCTATCTATTCCTAAGGTGTAAAAAGGCTTGGTTACAGTATCTGATTCATTTATAGCAATATGGCTTCAGGCGTTGTGCATTTTACAGTTGTTTTGGAATCCTGGTAGTTTACAACTTTCTGCTACAAAAGTTTCCCAATTAAAATGGAAAAAATATAGCTCACTATATAACACTTTTTAAAATAAAATACAATTTAAATGTTATTGTTTTTTTTCCAAAATGGGTCTCCTTGGAATATACAACAGTTGTGATTTTTCAGGGGAGTAAGAAGAATATACATAATAGGGCAGTTTTAGCTAACAAACGACATGACTCTGTCAGTTCTACATATACAAACCGAGAAAGCTGCAGCAGAATTATAGGCAGCATTTTTAAAAGCATACTCACTTTAAAAGAACACTTTTAGAAGCCTCATCTGATATTACATATGCCTGCTAGTAAATAGCTCTGGAACTACTTAGCACAACCTGCATGGTTTGCACATGAATGTTGTTATCACCAGAAATGCAAGCAGAGAATGTGGGACTTCAGCACAGAACTTGAAAGCCAAAAGACAACACACCTGTACAGGGGAAGTGGTGCTGTCTCCCACCAGCAGCACCAAAGCAGCAGCTCCCACTGTGATCTGTGAGGCCTGACAGCAGTCAGCTCCTGGGCTGAGTCCAGAAAGCAGCATTATTCCTGGTGAGCAGGGAGGTTTTGTCAGTACAGTGCCTGGTAGTTCAGAGCATGTTTCTGTCCAGTAAGAGTTTCAACAGACCGTGTACACTGAGTGCACATCCTCGAGCACACAGCCTTCTCCTGAATGAAGGATTTCACATAAACTATAGTTCCAGTCCTGGATGTAATTAAACTGGCCTAACTGCACCATCCTCTCTGACTAACAGCACTGAGGTTTGTAAAAATCAAGCCAATAAGACACAGTTACTACCCTATCCTTCGTTTAAATTCTTTGTAAAGGCACTTCCCTGTGACACTGTGCAGCAAACAGATGAACAGTATTTGTATTCTAAATGGGGCCATTAGGAATTCCAGATGCCTCAAATAAATATCCAATTGCCAAAGCCCTCATCATCTTCCTGCAGCTTTTACAGTCTTGCCAGCTGAGTTACCTACATGCAGTGGGTCTCATTTTGTGAATTAATCTGGGTATTGTACAGATAAAAATACAAACTCAGGTCTCAGGAATTAGAAATGAATCAACAAGAGATGTTACAAATTTCTTAATAGAAAGAAACCAAAGAAAGAGTAAAGAGGCAGAGGAAGCAATAACACTGTGAACCCTTCTCTAGATAAGCTGGCTCAATTCAGAAAACATAGTGATTCTCAGATCAATGACAAAAGCTTTTTGGTTTGTTTAGGGGTTTCCCACTTAGAAAAAAGATTTTCCTTCCCCCAGTTCTCCCATTTCATGTTGTTCCCAGTGCCATCTTAACTGCTATGGGGAGAGAACCGATTTTGGAATTAGTGATCTGCTTTTCAAAGTACAACACAGCTCAGATCGCCAGCAAGACCGTCAGGTGCATGTGAAAACAGAACTCAAGAGAAAAATAAAGACAGATAATAGGCTCTTCATTGCAAACACCAGACTAAGGGTATCCTTGTTAACAACTTCAGATGTTGAAGGCTACAAGAGAGATGCACCGGTAACTAGCTTATATTTGTCCACCTCATTGCTATCATTTTATTTAAAAGAATAATACCCCAGAGCTTCCTCACAAGATTTTGTTGAAAGCTAATCCAGAAGTAAAGTAGTCCCTAGCCAGTGCAACAGTGCAGCATACAGAAAAAGCATGTACAAAGACTTCTCAGCAGCCAAAACCAGCAAGAATGAACTTTATAAACATCTCCATGCATGGTTTGCATTTTATGACTGGAGTTCCACTGATATTCCTGTTGTGCTTTGTGTCAGGCTCACGTCTTATCATAATTCTGCCCAGAAGATGGGCTCAGTTCAGATGTAACATTGCAGCATAAAGATATTGCAGCGAGGACTCTTTTTAAGGCCTCCACAGATGCTGTCATTTAAATCATCATGGGCAGAGTCCTACTGCAGAAAAATCACAAATGAAATGATTGATATAGAACAAAGTTATCTGTTGTTTTGTAGCGTATAAGAACCTCCCACTTTTCCTAGGGAACATTTATCTAACTCTTCAATATGCATGAACTATGGGAATCAGTAGGAATCTTTTCAATGATGCCAATGGGGTTTGAATTAATCCGCCTTATTTACAATGAAATTAGCCTGTCAAATCCCAGCAGTAGTATTTCATATACTATGCAAACTTACTGTGTTATGTGGTTAGCAGATTAATTTCTTTTCAGGATATGGAAACCCTGAAAATGTAAATACTGGGCCTAATTTAGCAAAGCACTTAAGTGCATGCTTAATGTTAAGCATATGAGTATCCCCATTACAGCTAAATTTCAAATTAAGCACATTTTTCAGTATTTTGCTGGAAGCGCTACTCAAATCAGGGTTTGGGAAGCAGCTAAGTCAGATGAACTATTTCTTGATCGTAAAAAGATCAGTGAGACAAAGGAAAAAATGTTATAATTGGATTGAGAGTAGAAGAGAGAGATACTGTCAGGGTAGAAAGCATTATTTACTTTCACTGTTACATTTCCTTTGACATACATCTGTCACCCCAAGTGACAGCTTTTATTCCTGTTTTTATTTGAATCTCTTTTTTTGTGAATAATCACATCCCCTGGCTTCTTATTTGTTCTCCTTTATATATTCCCCCAAATATATATATATATTCCTTGCCTACTGTTCTGCCCTGCTTTTCCAGAGAACAAGGTGAGAAAAAGGCAATGAACATTTGCAGTGTGCCAGGCCCTCAGCTCGTAAGCTTTGTGATATAAACTTCATTTGTTGAGTGCCTCGGGCTTCTTAGATTTGCCTTCCCTTATTGGTTCTGGATATCTGACAGCTACACAGTAGCCTCTTGAGCATATATTCCTAACGTGTCATATGCATTGCTGTGGCTGCTGTAAGGGTTTTCTCACATTTGCACTTTCTGCATATTCTGTGGATGTTTCTTAAACATAGCTTTCACCCTAGTATTAAAGGCTAATACTCTTTTCTACGAGCTCCCATTTCCCTAGAATCTGAGCACTTGTTCTAGGATCAAATCAATAACCTTCACTGAGATAACATCAGCTGCCTCCTGCCCTTGGGGAACCAAAGATGGCCATCAGTGACCTGTTCCCAGTGAGTAGCAGGAACTGAGGCACAGCAAGCATCACAAGCTCCGCAGCCCAAGGGTAATGCCTGGCTGCAAGACTGTCTTCATAGTGTTTTATGAGGATTCTGGAGAATTAATATCTCTGCTGAGGCACACAGCATTCAGCTGAACTTTTAGTTTCCCACCTGCAAGCAAAAGCAAAGATGTTCAACACAGCAACTGCAAATCAAGATGTATGCAGGCTAGGAATACTCACTGGGAAACGGGGAGTGTTCATAACAGCCATTTGCAGGCACCACACTTGGGCACCTACAACATATTCCCCGCACAGTTAATGGACAGGAGTGGAAGCTCTTGCATTTGCAATAGCCTTCAAATGACAACGCTAAATTCCCTGAACCTTTTGGTGCTCCATGCCTCAATTAAATGTTGAATGGAAAGAATATTTTTTACTTTGTTATAGAAGTAAAACTTTGTTACTGTAAGAAAAATGTTTAAAATTATGAGGGAGCATTAATTTATAGGTGAAACACGGGTTGCATATTTTTCCCCACAGCCAATAGAAGGCTATTTTCCCTGCAGTATTAAATAGTATTTTTGTCACACTAATAAAAGCAGAGCATAGCTGTTAATATCCAGTTATCCTAGAACAATCCGTACAGTATATTAGGGTTGTCCACCAAGATTTTCTCAGACTACATCGAGTCTGCTGCATCTTCTTTTCTAGCTGCTAAAGTTCCACATGGGGCAGTATTGCAGCATTATTATTTTCAGGATTTGACCACATACACAGTGTAACAACTGAATCTGTCTGAAGACCTCAGCATGTGGAAAGAGAGAAGAGAGCTCCTGTCACATTCAGTCATGGAACCAGCTGAGGAAGTTTTAGTCAAGTAAGAAGCACACATGTAAAACCCATGCTTCTATTTTCTCAAAATGCCTTTTACTCAGCACACTGAAATCACATCACATACAAGTGCCAGATATCTAAATAGAACTAAACCCTACACAGCTTTTGTTCTGGCTCTGAAAAAGGATAAAATCCTCGGAGGAGCTGGATCTCACGCATAGGAGCAAATCAACTCTTCCTCCACTCTTCAACAGTAATTTAATTTACCGTAGTCCTGTAGGTTTTGTCAAGCAACTGTATTAAATCTTCCTAAAACAGGCAGAAAAGGAAAACCTCTTGATAACCCAATTTCAAAATAAATTATGTCAATTAATTAATGGTATTCAAGAAGGATCTCAAAGATAAGCCAAAGCCGTATTAGCAGCAGCAGCTAAATTAGACTTAATTTTTGTTCACTTTTAAGCTTAGTGACATCTAAGCCACTAACTTGTAAGATCTGTGATTCAGTTTGCCAAACTTTAAAAGGTTTAATGATCTTTTCTTGTTTTCCAGAGGCCTATTCCATGGATTGCTTTCTCCATATCTTTCTGCTCTTTCCAATATTACTTGGGAATGATAAACACAGGCTTTATAAAACAGGTGTCAAAAATCAGAGATCTCATTGTGTCAGAAAGACCCAGTTGAAGCATCAAATGAAAAACTTCAACAAGAGGTAGTATTTTCACTGAAAATATTCATAAATGCCTTATTAAAAAGACCAAGACATCACTGGCATTGCAATACTGGCGGTCATATACAGCTCTCTTTAGAAAAATGGGCGCACATACATAACCCACATTGGTATGGGGGAAAATCTGTGCTTTATATTTCTAGAGGAAATCAGAATCCCATTAAGCAGCTTAGCCTATGTGCAAATACCTTGTGGCAATGCACTAAAATGTACCTAAAGTGAAGTGTTACTTGATGTTTTGCAATTTATGAATTAACACTTGATTCTTCAATTTCTTCTTCCTTGTCCCTTTCCTTTCTCCTTACGCAGAGCAAGGAGGCAAATAACCCCGCAATACAGGGTATCCATATATTACTTGCTGAATGCCACACATTAGTACAATAGAGGGCATGTTGTAGTTGCACTGAATTTTAGCCATTACCAGTAGTTTTATCTCAGTTTTAATAGACAGGTTCATCTCTTCATATCATATACTGGTATAAAGGCCTAAACAAATGCAAACAAAAGATAAAGGCACCAAGTGCAATCAAACCTCAGCAGTTTAGAGCCAGCCAGCCTGCCTTGTTTTCCAATGCAATTTATTTTATTGCCTTGTGTACTAACACTAAACCACTGCATCATTCAGCTGAAAGGGTAAATTTGGGATCTGTTCAGCTCCCAGCACTGTCCCTTGTGCTCTGCAATTACAGAAACACCTGGTTTGAATAATTTCGTTGCTCTCTACTGTAAAAATTCAGTGCTCAACAACCCAAAATCTCACCTCAGTCTGCAATATAAATAATGTATGTATAATCGACCCAGATCTGTAAAGGGCTGTGGACTTCTCCCCTGCGTGTTCACTTTCCATATTCATCATGGAACAACTGAAAAGGGGAAATGAGATTTGTTAAACTTTTTTCTGACATTATATGCAATAAACATTTTTTAAAAAGAGATTAATTTGGAGTTTGGCCAAACCCTGTCTGTTCTGGAGAGCAGACTGGAATTGTCTTCTGGGAGCATGGGAGCATTTGTTCCTCACATAAAGCAACTGAGAGGCATTTCAGCCTATCACCTGCCATCACTTGATGGGACTAACAACAGTTTTGCACATCTATCTGAAAATAAAAGGGGTTTACATTTCTGTGCTGTCCTCTTACTTTTTTAGAGTTCATTTTTCTGATCACATTTTATCTGATATTCATTTTGTGTTTCTCCTGTATATGATTTTTAATTGCAGAACACTGTCTTCAAGCTATATTCATATGTTAGTGTTGGAACACTCACAGAGATGCACAGTGAGACAAAGGTTTTTAAATGTACCTACAGTAAACCCAATACTAACAGTTTACCAAACACTTCCAGGTGTGATATTCAGAAAACAAGTCAGCACACTTACTAGTTTTGAGATCTTGCATGATGGCCAGAGCACACAGAAGGTGAACCTTGTCACGTCACCTGCAATGACTTGAAAACAAGGTTAATTCATCCAGTGCAGGATGCAGTAGCTGGCTGCTGCTATCAGCAAGTCATGTAAATGTGCTAATCTGCATATGTAGCTATTTCATCTGCACCTTCTACCATGCTTAGGTCTATAAACATCAGGTTGCTTATAGCTGCTTTCCAGTCGCCATGAAGTTCTTTAGCCAGTTAGTAAGTATATTCACGTTTCTAAGGTGACAAAAATATATATCATACGCACTCCACAACCTAGAAATTGCATCACAGGGAACTGGACCAGGCCCAGGAGCCATTAATGCAAAAATGGAAGAATTTAGTCATGCTACTTTACCTCCCCTCTCACCTTACCTGTAAGAATCTGCTCCACGGTCAAGAAAGCTTCCTCCTAGTTTTTGGCATGCTTACAAGGAATATATGAAGTAGTACCCAGTGGTGCAAATATTCCTTGGCCAAGTTTACCAATTTATTTATTTGGGAGCACCCACTAATCTGCAAATACCAGCAAAGCTTTGGGTCCTACTGAAGGAGAGCAATAATAAGAAGCAGCAAATCTCATCTTGTATATTTGAAAGGAAGTTTTCAAAGACCAAAAATTTCATGATCATGGTAAATCCCTTGTGATTTACATGGGATCAGAAATACAGCCCTCCGTAGTGACTCCAGTGTTACACTTACATGGCTCTCTTTTTGAAGTTTTCATTGAAAAGAGAAATTGCCACCTCCTGACTTGACCAAAACAGAGCTCCTTCTCCTTACTGAACTCTGTAAATTTAAAGTCAGTTGCTAGTATTTCTATGAATATGAAATGTTTGCTTTGCAAGCTTTATTGAGCTGCTGCTAGAGGCCAAAGAGTTGGTACATTTTTTGTTTCTTGTTTGGATGAATGCTAAATCTCCTCTGGCATACATATTTTTTGTTATCCTCGCAACACGTTGCTTTGACTTTTTCCAAGAGCCTGTGAAATACAGCAGAATTAATCTTTTCATAAGGAATATAAACCACAAATACAGCTTGAGGAAATGTATTTATAAAATACAGCTGAAAAGTAACTGTCATGGGTTCAGCAGTAGCAGTCATTTTTCTCCCTCTTGGTAGCTGGTGCAGCACTGTGTTTTCGATTTTGGGCCTGGGAGCAGCGCTGATAACACCAGAGTTTATCAGTTACTGCTTGGTAATGTTTTGGTTTGATCAAGGACTTTCTGAGCCTCATGCTATGCCAGGGAGGAGGGGGAACTGGGAGGAAGCAGAGGCAGGACACCTGACCCAAACTGACCAAAGAGGTTATTCCATACCACAGCATGTCATGCCCAGGATGTGAAAACGGAGGGGAGAGAACCGGAAGGGTGTGGGGGTGGTGATAGTAGACTGGGGGTGCATGGCATGGTCAGGTTTTTGGTAGTGGGGGGTTCGCTGCTGGGAGGTGCACTGGCTGGGTCGGGCTTGGTGAGCAGTTGTATTCTCTTTCCTTGTATTTCTCTTGTATTATTACTGGTGGTAGCAGCAGTGATTTGTGTTATACCTTAGTTACTAAACTGTTCTTATCTCAACCTGTGCGAGTTGCATTTTTATTTATTTTTTTTTCTGATTCTCCTCCCCATCCCCCCGGGACTGGGGGAAGAAAAAGAGGGGGAGTGAGTGAGTGAGTAAAACTGTGTGGGTGGGGGGCTTAAACCACAACAGTAACAGAGCCTTCCTAGAATAAAATCCCACCTTAAGAACATCACAAACCTTAAGAACAAACATCACAAACTGCTTCAAAGAAAGGTGCAAGAAACACAAGAAATTAGAGTTATGGAAAATGGTCTTTAAATCCTTTCAGATATTTCCCTTTTGGCTGTTACTCAGCTCATGGCACAACTCTTGGACTACTAAATTTCCTTTAAAAATAATATTATAATCTCTGCCCAGAGAGGTGTGACATTTAAATTAATGCGAACCAGCTCCTGTTAACTACACCTCTGGGGAGCAAGTTTGGCATGTTTATTATATGGATGCAAAAAAGATTTCCTATTTTTTGTCCTATGGATTTACCTCCTATGTGCATGCGCTGCAAAAGGAGAAATATGGTCTCTCCTCTTTCATTGTTATTCACTGCCTCCTTCCCCATTGCTATTCATGTTTTTAATTACCAATTACAGATGGATTCGTTCCGATGATCTAACGTTGAAAAAACCCTATTCAGTGTTCTCTGGAATTTTCACATATTTAATCCTTTTTTAGTACATTGAAGTTCTTTATTTTTACCAGAATTCCTTCAAGAGCCCCTTTCTCCTCCGCGGCAGTTCGAGAGCAAGCTGCTGTTTGCAGTGCCTTGTATAATAGCTCCAATTGGAGGAATACATCTGGGGCCCCTTTCTTAACTGTTGTGATTTCGTGGACGAAAAATTGCTTTGAGCATTTGGTTTTCTAAAAAATGGGACTGGGGACACAAAGGTAAAAGAAAATTGACATTAGTATGTAAATTGACATTTAGCTTGGGTGGAAGTTAATGAGCTCCATCCTGTCAAAGCCTGAAATTGCCTGTGAGCTCTCCTAGAAGATGCTTCAACAAATGAATGTGAACCATTTCCCAACAAAAGAAAACTTCTGCAAGCTCAATTAAAACTTATCTTTGGGCCCTGAGCATTGCTAAACACAAGATGGAAATTTACTCCAACTGCTGCTGTGATGGGCAGTACAGAGAAAACAAATGCATCAACCCTTGTATCTGTAAGCAAACAAGTGTGGCTATTATAGATCTTGTAGGAGCCAACCAAATGGAAGAGTGGACCATATCTTTGACGTGTTCATTCAGACAGTAACACATCTATTTCCAGCCTAGAAAATGAGCCACAGCATCAATAGACAAAAGTGTCACAGACCAGTCAGCTTGAACACCTACGTCCATTCAGAGGAGAGAACTGCCTGTTGCATTGTGAAGTACTAGGTTTTCTATTATATCTAGTCTTGGATGACAAATGTTCCATAGCTAGATCTGCTATAAAAACATTTCCTGACATATGAATGGACAAGAGATACAATCTTTCTAGTAATACCATTAAAGAGACTGATTGCAGCCCAAGTCCTCCTCGATCTCTTCAGCAACACTTTGAAAGAACTGTGCAATACTCCAAATCCCATTATATAGCAAAGCAGTGTGGTAGAAAAGGTTCTGAATGCCCTAGAGATCTGAATGGTCGGAAATGCCCCAGAGGGAAGGCTGCTGATGCTTGAATTTTTGCACCCAAGATTTCCTACATACATTTAATGTATGTAGCCACCTCAGCATGTCTACAAACTATGCCTATTTTAACCCCATGGAAGAACAACCAGGAGCAGAGTCACACCTCACAGAGGCATTCCAGAGACACTTGTGGGTTTCAACCACAGGCTGTCACAGTCATGTTAATAACTCAGTCATTAGCAAAGGGAAGTATCCCAGATACGGCATGTAAGTGGCTCCTGTTGAGCACCTACAGCGCTGACATCTTTTCAGGAATGGAGTTTCTAAAGCCCAGCTTCTCACTGGCAGAAGCCTTCTAGTAGAAAAGAATGGGAAGGGTTCAGAGAAGAGCAGCAGTTTGCGACAACCTTCTTGACCTCAAGAACTCACATGCAGGAAACTCTGACGTCAAAGTCCCCTTCTTTTTCCTTCAATGGAGAACAAACTTGTCTCACTCTATTCTTTTCTTGGTATTGTGTTCCTTTTAAAGTGACACATGAGTAAATAAACAACATCTGGGTTGTGAAGTTGCCATCTGGGAAAGTGTTGGAAGTGAAATGTAGAAGGGCCCCCAGAGAATGCGCAAGAGACCAAGTAGAGGAATTTGCACAGAGAATACCTGCAGGCACACTCGCTGAGAGAAGTGGCTCCTGTGTACCCACGTGTGGCCAGTGAGGAGCCATCACTCATGCAGCACGTCACTGCACTGACGGTAGTCCCTCACTGCAGCAGGCATGGGATGGATGTGTCTCCAATAGCACAGCTGTAAAAAGACATCTTACCGCTGGGACACACCCCCTGCCAGTCACTCTCTCAGTGGCTTCTGAATACAGCTCTGCTTTGGACACACATTACAGGTTTTTATAGCAGAGCTTTGAATAGCAATTCATTATGTGGTTTATTAGACCTGAAGTGCAGTTTCATGGTCAGATTGATTTAATGCTGATCTTACCTTTCTGTTCCCCGTCTGCGAGCTTGCACACTCGCCCCCTCGTGCTAGCAGCAGTGTGGCACATCGGGCCCTGCAGCCAGCTTCATCAGGAAGTTGATTAAGCTGAATATTATTAATTTTTAGCTTGGGCCCGGATCAGTTTCCTGAACTGGCTGATTGCTTGGCTGCGCAAAACCGAGTTCTAGGAGAAGGGAGAGGATTAGAATGTGGCACAGGCTTACTTGCTCTTCTCAGCAGCACCGCAGATGTGGATTATCCAGACTTCTTTGGAAAGCACAAATGTAAGTGTCACGTTCACAACAAAAGCCCCTGGAATCTCCCTCCCTCTGACTCTTTTGCTTTGGGGATAACGTTAGAACTGCACCAAGATTACTTTTGCTGCCTTTGCTTCAGATCTCCAATTTGAAAGTTTCACAACTGAATTCAAATTAAGAATGGAGAAAAAGAGGAAAATGAACCTTAGCTTACGAGTGACCAGAACAATTACTTAAATCCATGTAGCTGCCTATTTTATTACATCATCAATTCACAAATACTTTTAACCAAAACCAAGATGGGTTCCAAATCACTGTTCATCATAACACCAACAGGAATCTCCCAGCCATAAATAACAATTGAATTGAGACATAGGTAGGAAAATAACCTATAGAAGTTAAAATCTTTGACAGGAATTTCATTCAGATGATTTGATGTAAAAGCGAATTTCAGGCATCAGAACCATGAGATTAGGTTATTTCTTCTTTTACATACTTGTTTTCAGCTATGATGAGGAGGTAACAGACCACATTCTTCCCCAACTGCTATCTGCTTCTCCCCTCCAAATATCTGAATTACAGGATCTGTTCCCTCCAGGTTGCACCATAATAACAATTCTGATGGTAATAGGATTATCCAGTGTTAAAGTCATTCAAGTTGTTTAATGACCTAAGAACTTCCTCGAGGCTTTTACTTTTCAGCCAAGGAAGTGCTTTTCATAAAGAAAATGATGTTAAAATAATCAAAACAAAACCTCACCAAATGTTCATGTGTTTAAGATGTAGATAAAGAAGATTTAAGAACATACCCATTCAGTGTTGTGAGAAAGTTCATCAGTATGTGTGGATAAGAATTAAGTGGCAGGAGTGGGGAGTAAAACAACATGTCATTCATAGTCCCAGCTGAATGGTGGATTTGGTAAAGGAAAGATGAATTGCAGAGTGCAAAATACAGAAAAGGCTGATTCTGCGCACACACATCTGGATTCTCATGACAAAGCCCTACCTGCCCTCTCTACTGCAACAAGAATGACTGTGCTCCTGCTCTGTGACTGGGTCTTCCGCTGCCATAACACACCAAGGGTGAGAGGGGAGGGAGGTCCCTCCTGCTTTGCTCTTGTGTATTCATCTACATCAGCACTGAGTCAATAAGAACGTCAGCCTGGAACATTTCTCTTGGCAACGGTTTTGCTTGTGCTGCTCCAGTGTTTTGAGGATCATTTTAATTTTAACTGGCATCATCCCTTAATCTGTGTTGCCAAGCCATCCCACAAGCGATGTTCCCATGTAACACGGGATGACAGACAGCAGTGGGCAGACGGAAATGCTTCACATGTGCTCAGGGCTGGCTCAGCTACAGTGTGAAACTCTCTCACTACAGAAGTGCTTTGTACCCACTTTGCTTTGACCCAGCTGGTTAGGGGATTAAAATCTCCTCCACTCTTAACAAAAAATGCTTGTGACACTGGTCAATCAAGCTGCAACTGCAGTTTTTCCTTCTTGACAATATCTCTTTAAAGGTCTGAAAAGCTTTGATTAAGGAAATCAGCTAAAAAGCCCCAATTAATGAAATAAACTGAGTCTCCACTGGGTTTAGATGGAAGGACAACTTGGTTATATTTGGACCACATCCCCACCCCCTGCCCTAATATCTTACGCCTGCAATCCCACTTTTACTGAACTGAGTGACAGAAATTTCTACTGACTGATTTTAAATGATCATGCAGCCATGCAACTTAACTTCTTTCACTGTGGTTTTTTTCTGAAGTCAAATTGAGATGTCACAGGTTTGGTTAATCAATCTTATTTTTTATAACCCACTCAGCTGTGCGCACTAGGGCAAGTAACAAGGGAAGTCCTGTGCAGGCAGTAACACTCTGAAGGTAAAACCAGACTTCAAGAGAGGCAACACTGAGGTTTTACAGTGGGATCTATCTGTCCTACAGTTTGTCTGAACACGTATGTAATACCTTACAGCTTAGGCAGAAATAAAAAAGAGAAAACAACACAGCTCATCTCACCTGGAGACAATGGCATTCTTCCACAAAGCTGATAGCAATAAAGAAGCTTCCTTGACTTACTGTGCATGCACCAAATCAGTATTACAGCCTGACGAAACACCAGAACAAGGCTATTGTGAGTCTACACAAAGAACAACGTATTGCTGCCAGTTTTGTCTCAGTTTTTCCCTTGTTTACAGAGTTGCGCATTCTGTTTTCATAGCTCATTATATATATGATATATATACAGGCACCTGGTAGATAGAATATAGATTTTGCTTCCTTGTCCACCTGACTTTGTTGTGGTACCTGGATACTTTATCACAACACTGCCAAACTTTTAACAGGTCTGTCTCATACAAGATGAAAAGTAAAGCAGTGACATTTACACGTTCCAAACGAGGATGCTAACGTAACAATGCCCTGTTACTATGAAGGGTTAGAGAAGGCATAATTGACAAATATTTTTGCTCATGGGTATATATATACATGATGCAGATTATACATAATGCAGATTAGATACATAATGCAGACATGCCACTGCTATGAAGTGTAACCTTGACTAACCCTGCATAGCCCGGGAAAGAAAGTCCTCTTCTTAAGCCTCTTCCATCTTCCAGGTCAAAAGATAGTTTAATAATCAAAAGATCAGCCAGTGAGCCACATTAAGTGAGATCCTGTGCTCAGCTGGAACTGGTGCATCTGCTCTGTCCTGGTCTACCTGGTACTACATGCACAACCTTAAAAGCTGGGCCAGAATCCAACCCCTTACAAGTACATTGGCAGTTAGTTACAGTCTTCCTGCACTGTCATCCATGCAGAACAGCCTGAAATAGTCTCATAGTAGTTTAAACCAATTGGGTTTAAAATTCATTGTTCATTCTGGTTTGTAGAAAAATAACTTGCAAAGTAAAATGAAACCACTAACAAACAAGTGTCTATTCCAACATCACTTCAGGGCCTCCTGAACACTTCAACACTTCTAACTTCAGCTTCGTATTTGGAGGATGCCTGCTTACATTTCAGCTTATCTATCCATTACTGAGTCTATCAACCATGAATTCATTTATGTCAGTCAGACTTTGTGTGATATGCAGATTGGCATCAAAAGACAGCAATTATGTTTTTTGAAGTTTCAGTTATAGGTTGATGGGTACAAAGTCCATGAACTAGAATGAGCTTTCTGGCATGCTATTTTTACTGCTCCTGAGAAAATAAAAGCGTTGCCATTTATTAGGAACTGAAAAGCTATATTTGTTTAGTTCAGCTGTGCCTCAGAGTCTCCTGATGACTGTCAGCAAGTGCTAAAAAGTTAAAAGGGAGGAAATACTGCAAACTTATACTGGAAGGTAGTGTGGTCTAAGATTGAACACAAGAACTCCTGGGCTCAATTCCAGCCTCTAGGAGTCTGCTGGGGATGAAATTCACCTATGTGCAGACAGCTGTCACGAAGTACACACACCTTTTACATTGCCACGTAAATGAAAAGCACCATGAAATGATGCACTGGCTGCTTGCCTTGTACATGGAGGGCAAAGCTCTGCAGGTGTTATCGGTGGCCTGTGCTTCTGCTCCTCCTGCCCAGCTGTTTGCACCACAGCAAGAAAGCCCAACGCTGTAGGATGCATGAACATGTATTTGGAGATCACTGAAGAGGGCCAGCGAGCATGCAACCAAGAGTGATGTGATGAGACCAAGGAAAAGGCAGAACTCTTAAGGCAGACCCAGAAAAGATTGTCCAAGGCCTGTACAACTACAGAACAGACTCCAGAAGAAAACAGTGGGAAATCTCCATCAAAACTCAATTAACAGGACAAAGCCACAGGGATTAAAAAAACCCCAAACCACTAGGAATAATGCTTCATGCGGAAGGGAATAAAGAAATTGATTCAGTTCCTTCTTCCCTCTCTACTCAGCTGTTTGACAGAGCTGATAGCCCTGGCTTTGAGGTATTTCACACTGTGGTTGGTAGGCAGCTACCTGGAAGGAGGGACACATCCAGAATACTCCATGCAAGTAAGTGCAAGTTTCCAGGAGCAATCAAGGTCGCAGTGGGTAAAGTGCTGCTGCTTCTGTCAAAGCCGGAAATCCCAGGCTGGGGAAAGAAGGAAGGAGGAAGCATTTCTTTAACTCATAAAGCCCAACAAGTTTTTAGGCATCTATGTATATTCATAGCAACTCTTTATTAAAGGCATCATGATAATGGAAAGTTTTAAGTATTATTAATCCATTATATATATGTACCTAGTAATATCAGCTAGACTGAGAAGTCCAAAAAGGCTCTTCTTCCCTAGCAGGTGTCCTTGAAATATCCTCAAAATGCTTAAACTCCAGTCTAATATTTCACCTTATCAATCCTGTCTCACAGAGCAAAGAAACACATTTTTCAAAGATTACTGATGTGCTGTAGAATAGAAATCTAAAGGGGATGCTGTCAAATTCATATGATTAGAAATAAATAGGATAATCTTCATAGTGTTGAAGCCACTAAAACAGATGTGATACTTTTATCTGTGGCCACATATGTATACAGTTTATCAGCGCAATTACAGGAAGGGAAGATAAATATAATCTTTGCTTTCCTGTGAAATGGAAAAGAAGGGAATTATTTGTCTTCTAAAAGACTTGAATTGAGTGGAAATTGAAGACCCACCTGTTGTGATAAACAAACGGGCTTTTTTACTCTGATCTATCCAGAGAGGAATAGTAAACAAACAGCTACAAATTATATCATTAAACCGCGCAAATCAAGTGCATTTAAAAACAAATAAAGCCAAGCATATTTAGGTATTAATATTTTTTAATTCAGCCAATTAAAATTAATTTCCTTCTGGTGCTTAGTAAAGTACCCTGCCTTGTCCCATGTTTTACTAACACTGGTGCTTACAACTGCACCAAGTCAAGAAAGAAAACTCATCCCTTTCCAACCAGGCTGCAGCTGCAGCAGTAACTCTGAAATCACAAGCTCATTTTAGCCACCATCTTGAGAGCACCTCTCACTCCAGAAGAGTCACTGGTCAGTGTAACCTGCCCCCTCCATAGCCAAACAGGCCACAGAAAGTTCTCTTCCTTCAGAGTCAGCACAAAACTTTCCAATAGCTGTTAGGGAAAATGCTGCACTCCTAGTTTACTGCACATCAAAACACTTGAGGCTGAGGTCTGCTTCTTTTGAGCAGGTTTCCCTTCTTCCCTCAGAAGAGCCTGCAGACTTGCTGCTTTCTATCAACCAATGCTCCTTTGCCATAATATGTCTATGCTCCTCATTCTGATCATTCTCTCAAAAACTCCATTATCTGCATTTCTTACCCTCTTCCAAGTGGATATATGTGGGTAGAACTTACATGGGAGAAACTACACCACCAAGGCACAGCAAGATTCATCTTTTTGATAATGACAGCGTAAGCAAAGAACAGAAAGCTGAGAGGAAGATGAGAAAGAAAAATTACTCTTTGTAAGCGATGGATGCCTTAGTAATCTTCTTGTGTCTATATGCAGTGGCATCATACAGGACTGCCATATGTGTGATCAAATAAAACCACCAGGCTCTTTGGTTTATTCCATGAAGCAATAATGGCAATTTTCAGGCAAAGGTTGCTCACCAGCTCTTTCATATGTACATTTATTCATGCAGCTTAATGCCAAAATCAATACATTACTGTGTGCTTCAACCCAGCAAAACCAACACTGTGTTTTTACAGCTGACTTCACCAGATAACAAAACCCCACAAACCTGTTAAGAAAACCACAAGAAAGATAGATAAATACTCCCAAGGCCCTGTGGGAAGAACAGTGACAAATACCAGATGTCTACACTGGAAGCATTTCAGCAGGGATGCTATGTCAGAAATCTTGGTAGCTGTGTGGCATACACCTTCCCGCCCTGCAGAGGTAAACAGCAGGTATTCAGAGTGATCAGTCACTTCCTTAAATTTCCAGACATCTGCTTATAGGAATTACATAAGCACTGCCCATATGCTTTTAGATGTCCTTTCAATTCCTTTTAATAACAGAAGTGATATTTGTAGTTTACGGCATGATTCTATAAAGCATCTTTCATTCAAAAAGATTTTAGGAGCATTTTAAATAGCTTTTATCAAATAATTTCTAACCTAATAAAAAGGCCCAAGAGCAACAAGCATCTTGGGGTAAATACTTTTCACTTTACCCTGCCTGCAGTAGAAGAATCGTGTAAGGCTCACGGAGATTGTTCAGTGTGTCAAGCTGCAAACCCTCAGTACACAGGTAATTCAGTTGTTCACCATTCTTGCTTCTTTCAACATCAGCCATTTGAATGCATTGAGGAGCCAGCTTGCTGAGACGAATGCTTTCTGTAGGGAACTTGCTATATCGAAGAGATAAGTATTCCTTTATGAACTGTTCACTTAAGAAGCTCTTGAAGCTGGTATTACCCAGGGATTCTGAACTCAGTCCCAGAGACTCCCTTCAGGATTTCCTGTCAATTACTTTCTTCAATACACCTGAAATTCATCAGTATGTACACAGAGCTGTCTGAGGTTTGGACTTGAAAGGTGACTCCTTTAATGTCTGAGGTCAGACAGCTTGGGACAAAACTTTAAAAGATCCCCAGATTTCAAAGCATTCTGGGTTCTACTTGTTTATAACAATTTAGTGACCAGATTTTCAAGTAAGTTTACAAGGTCAAATGGCCACAAGGACATAATGGAATCCAGATTGAAGCTTATGAGCTTAACTGCATAGGGCTTTAGGACAGGCTTATGCAGAGGGAGCAATGTTCCTACACTGAGAAAAACGTGTCAGGTACTTCTGGGTAAGGTGCAGGAGGGAAAGGATTTGGTGCTTTCACCTGATCTGCATAGAAGTAGTCACGCATCAGCCAGTCTAGAGAGGCTTTTGAGCTAGCAGGTGGAAAACTTGCATAAAACCAGGTCAGGCACTGATAATTCAGGAAGTTCCCACGCTGTCCAAGTTTCCCCCATGTTTCAGATGAGTATGACTCAGGACTGCTGCAAAACCTGAAATCTAGCTAATGGGAAAAAGGATTTATGCCAAAAGGGATTGTTCCTCTTTCCTGGAATACTTTTCATGAGGGTGACAGCACAGATGTATGTTCATGGCATCACTTTTAAGCGTCAGAAGTTGACACTATAGAAGAAGCTTGCTTCCACTCCAGCACATTAGTCATCTCCTGGATATTCAAGATGTGTTTGCCTCTTGAGTGCACTTGAGGGAAATATGACTGATGGCAATAAAACTACTTGCATAAATGTGTTTTTGCCAGCAGACAATAACAGAGTTGCCTATCTCCCCACAGGCATTTACTTATATATCAAGATGTTTGTTATCAGCAACTGACTTCTCTAGAAGAGCCTAAGCTCTTTTTGTACTCCTGTTGAGAGGTGTTCTGCCATACCAAGAAAATTCACTTCGAGACACACACTAATAGACCTCACATGACAGAATCAAGGGGACAAGGGAGGTCAGCAGCGACCTCTGGAGATCATCTACAGCAAGCCCCTTGCTCAAAGCAGCGTTGAACAGAGTGGCTTGCTCAGGACAGCGCCCAGCCTCTGGCAGGGGTCATTTGTTCCTTGATCTTAGGGTTTAGCTCATTGTTCTGCTTCTCCATAGGGAATCTCTGCCTGGAAATCCTTACGGTGAGATGGTTTCACAATTCCTAGTGCTGGCCCAGCACTGGGTTATGCACCTGCTGTATTCCCCTATAGGGAATAAGTGGGAAGAAAGCCCTGAATCTACTTTGAGGTGGAGTACGAGAGATGCCAATAAAGCATTAACAAGTGAGCCATTTCAGTGGCTTATCCTGACAATATGCACGAGTATACACTCAGTGGGATCACCTTAGAAGAACTGACTTTATTGCTCTGATTGCTGAAGGGCTAACCAGGACTCCATAAAACCTTTTCCCCTTCTTCAGGAATTATGTGCTGTTCAGGAAGGGGTATCCACACATCACTGCTTTATATACCTTACTCAAGCTGACTACATCAATTCCCACTGAACAGATTTCTAGCATCTCTCTCACTCTCTCTTCCTCCTGATACTTAAAGGTTTTATTTGTTTTCTGATTGTCATGCTTAATTCCATGCTGTCGAGTTTGTTTTGTCTTAACTGCCAGAGCTTTCTATGTAAATAGCTTCATTGCACCCTTCAGTTTGGGATGTGCAGCTTTTAAAAGTGATTTTTGTCTGTGTAGAAGTTAAACTTTATATCAAATCTGCCATAGGAAATATCTTTGAAAGGGGAGAAGACTTCACACTGAGAATTACTTGCTACACATTCACACAAGTCAAAACTTTAAAACGATAATAAAAATATTCAAAATAAAAATAGTTGAAGCACAGAAATACTTAAAATGTTCATTTCAGTAACAAAAATTTATTCAAAGTAGGTCTGTATCTGTACGACCCACTCTCAGTTTAGAGCTTCATGCATGCCTGCAAAAATCTTCTAGGGAAAAAAGTGTCCTTCTGGTCCACTCTCATGTTTCTGGGCCAATTTATCAGCTGGAGTTGGTGAATGAAGCTCCTTAACTTCAGTGCTTAAAGCATGACTTCAGTGGACACACTACTGTACAGGTTTTAGACTAGAGCAAGAGACCACACACTAGCCCACATCCAGCAACAGAACTGTAATGGACTGCAGATTGCTGCAGGCTCTGACAAGCAATAATTACACTGTGATGTGTGGACCAGGTCATATCAAAGGCCTGCTTTAGCCTAGGATTTTGTCTCCAGCAGCGAATGCCTAAGGAAATCTGTGAGAACAAGGCACATTCTTTGTGATGCTTATCTCCGCCTTCGGTGATCTGCAGCTCAGGCAGTTCAGAGATGGTATCTTTGGTCTTAACAGCCTCAGATGAACTCTTTTCCCATATTTTTTCTCATTCATTGACTATACTTTACAACTCCTGGATAACTTACAGCCAACAGCCAAAGTTACCCAGAATATTACATGAACTTCCTAAGCATCCTCTAGGATGGAGATTCTCATTTTACAGGTTTGTAAATGGAGGTACAACCAGGAAGAGAGCTTGAATTTCAGAACTATTATCACCTAAAAATCCTAGTGCTCACAAACACATGCAAAACAACGCAACAGTCCAAACCATAACTAACACAAAGTTGGCAAAATTCAGGTTTCAGCTTCCCTCACACCGAGTGTGTGCTGAGGCTGGTAGAATTAGATATTGCTTAAAGTTACCAATAAACCACAACCAAAACTGGTCCTGAAAATGAATCAATTCAATGCAATTTTTCAACTCACAGGTGTTATACAAAACCACACGCAATCCTTGCTAGGCAGGCTTTTGGATCTGCAATGGATGTTGCTTGCTACAGGCAGAGTTGAAGAATCATACTCATACGAAAATGGGGTTCTGCAGTGTACCTCTAGCCTTGTGGAATATGTTTCACATTGACATTTAACTACGTCTGAGCACAGACACTTGAAATTAAGATGCCTTATTTACAGTTAAAGTACTTTTTCAACTGTCTGCCTTTGTAAACAATATATTAATATTAATTTCTGAACTTACTCATAGATCAGTTAAGCTGCATCAACAAATCTGACATCAAGTGGTAGCAGATCTATGAAATACATGTGTTGAATATTTTATAATGTTGATATAATGTCTGGAAATTAAAGAAAAGCGTTAACTGTGACTGGCTGCAGAAGTAGGCCATATCCTGTATATTTTTAACTCATTTTCTGCTAATTAGAGCAGAGGGTATGCTTTGTTAAGCATATAATTAAGCAACAATACCCCAGCCACTCAGTAAGCACTACTGGCACTTGGCTAATTAATGACTTCATGTAATCTAATAGTAGTTCTCTTACCACTTTGATTGATGAGTTAGTGATCTCATAACAATATGGACATACCTGAAGAAGTAACTGTCATCAACTGCACTCATATAACACCATTTAAACCAGAACCTAATCACTGTTCTTCTGTAAGAGTAAATGAATATATTTTATACAGCATTTTCAACTATATAGAGCAGCATATAGTGTGTGTATATATATACACGTAGTATACACAATACTGTTACATTATAGTTCAGTTACCAAAATGTGGCATAAAGACTGACAACCTGCAAAAGCAAAAAGTACTAGATTAGATTTATTCTTGTTGGAAACCTTACATTTAAAGAGTATATAGATTTAAAATGCCTATTATATCAGCCCAAGCCTCACCTTATCAATAAAAATGATTGCACACTATGCAAGATGAAGCCACATGAGTATGGATGCTTGCCCCTGTTTCTGGATCTAGGCTATCTTTTAGCTGTGGTGCAGAACTGAGTTTCTTGGGGGTTGCTGCATATTTAGAAAACCTGTCCAAGAAAATAGCCATAAATGGGAATACTCAGTGAATCTCTGCCTCAGAGCTAACACAGCTCCAAACCCTTCCCATACCTCAAGCAAGTAAGCAGCAGCATTACAAGTTCTCCTGAAAACAAGACCAAAATTAACAATGACAGTACAATTTCCTGTATAATTGTTCCACTAGCAGAAATAAATACAGCTCAAACATCTCGCAGGATAAGACTGATGCATTTGATTTTGAATAACTTTGTTTCAGTTAATGAAGCCTGTGATATTTAAACAGGACCCGTCTTTGCTGCATTAAGTGGTGCAAAAAGTCTAATGTGTGATTAATTATTAAAATTCCTAATGGTTCCAGAATATTTCATCACTGAATGATTCATTGGACAATGCCTGATTTAAATATCTGGCAAAGACCTCTTATAAAAAGAATTACACTCTACTAAACCCTGAACACAGAAGGCCAAAGTTGACCATCAATTTCTTTTCTTCAGTTTCAAAGTTATTTGTCATTAAATATTAATCTCTACATAGAAGAACTAGAGCTCATGCCCTTAGGCACTGAGAGCAAAAGAAATGACCCTTGTGATTTTTCTTTCCAGACCAGAGCAGTCTCCAAGGGTTGATAGGAAAGTACAGAAAGTGTCTGTTATCCTCTTATGCCAGCTTTGGTAATGAACCTCCCATTTTGTCCAACACAAAATCACCTCCCCAGTGTCTTTGTCACAAAGCACAGCTGTGAAGTTGTGCAGCACATCCACACTGGATTGCGAAACCTATAACCCCTTTGTTTCCAGGAACTCTCCATGCTTCCGCAAGAGGAATTGCTTCATCCTGCCTCAGTTTAATTTTAAATCTTTGCTTCTGCATTCTGCCCAGGCACCTCAGCTCAAGCCTTCATCTCTCCATCCACACAGCCTCAATCCATCTCACGTAGTTCTATCTAGGGAATTCTAATAACTCTTTTATTAGTCTTTTCAAGCAAAGGAGTCCTTTCACACCCCAAATGGATTATCTGGACAAGACCTTTATTCCACCAAGGCAAGCCAAATATTTAGGCTTTATTATTTTAGCATCTTTCTCTTTTTCCAGCGCACAATCTCCATCTATCAGGGTTGTCCCACCCTGGGACATGGCTCAATGTTTTACCAAATCCCATCCCTGGGCTGTTACAACTTTGTTTTGCCAACCACTGTGTGGAAGTTTACCAGAACAGAAACAGCTTTAAAATATTCCTCCTGAGGAAGAAAACGCCCTGAGTTTTTCCTGGGGTGCTGGAGGAATGGTTCTTTATGAAACAGAGCAGCAGGCCTCATCTCCAGTGGGATGTTTGTCTCTCTACCTTGGCTTATTCCTCGAGCCGGACCTCACAAGACAGAAGACTAATGTTGCTTCTGGAACCATGTTCAGGGGTGTTAAAGCTTAATTGCTCTTTAGGGAGGAGGCAGTGGAGAACAAATGTCCTGTCCTGCAACACATTCACATTGTTGCTTCACAGATACCTTAAGGTAAACAGAGCGAAGAGCTAGCTTCTGGGGTTGTGTTTGCAATATCAAACAAAACCAGCAGAACTACTCTTGCATGTTTAAGAGAAAGATCAACCACCAACACCAAGTGTCTGAAACTTCTAGGGCCGTAAGTGTGGAGATGATGCCCAGTTCACAAAGTTCATGGGCGAACTGGACCATGAAGAGGAGCCTCCTCATTTATATTTGAAAGATCACCTTATGTCTGAAACAAAAAGACTAGTTTTTCTTCTTAATATGCATAAGCAGATATACCTCCAGAGAGAGATATAATTCATATTGCTATTTCATAACCATATCAAAGACCTGCTAGAGCTAGCAACACGCATAAAGATGAAGAAAACACCACAGTAGAGGTGATGAGCTGAATTACAAAGTACTGTATTCCCTGCACTGAGTGGAAGGTGGAACACTAAAAACTAAAAGGGCATTCAGCTGTTAGGGCCCATTTACCCCTCTGTCCCTCTGAGCCTGCGAACTAGCTGGCTCTGCACAGCACCAACCCAGTTAGTCACAGGACACACATAAGAGTCAGCACAACCCTCACTGAGGAGTGGACCAGCAAACAAATGCTCCACAGTTTGTTACCAGCTTTGTAAATAATGGCCTCCTTCAAATAATTAAGAAGCAGTCTAAAGACCTTCTGGGTAATTGCCATATTTGGTTCCAGAATCAACATAGCCTGTTGCTAATGAATTACTTGTATTAGGAGTTAGAGCCTGGATTCTTCAGCCTGCTGTAAAAGAAAATAAATGATATCCCATCTAAAGATTGCAGAGGGAATCAGTTAGGTGGCCATATGTTGAGCTTTAGACTGTGCAAATCCCAGCAGTGATGCCATATATTTTAGGTTGGTTAAATGATCCAAAGAGAGAAGCACCATGAAATGATGTTTTCTCTTTCCCTAAATCCAAATGGTAAAAAAACCAAAAGATGATTTAGGAAATTATAAAAAGCTGATGGTTTCAGCCCAATTAAGAGGAACATTTAACTCTGGCCAAGGACAGTTAATTCTAAGGCCACATCTGAAAATCAGGAAAAGCTGGGACAAAAGCAACCATAATTATATTAAAAGCGCCTCATTAATGTAGTGTTAAGCATCAGAATATTATGAGGAGGGGAGGGTGCAAGAATTAATAGTTTTATTGTAAAAATAAATTGCTCTTCTTTTTCTATTTCTATCTAAAGCTTCCACTAGTAATTGAGCTAGCTAAATGTATCCTTTGTTAGATGAAAATGTGGCCAGGCTGTTAGCTCCCTTTTTATCTGACAGCTTAATAGAGTAAAGCTTGCATTGTAAAAATGAACACTGCAAAGGAAAATTAAGTTGGAAGAACTTACTAAGGATCATACCATGTTACATTTAAGGTAAGTCCTTTTTAAAGAATTTCAATCAGTGCTCCTGCTTCTTTTGGTTTTAATAGAATCCATATATCACATATAAAATCATGATAATGGATTTGCTTATGCAGAATACATTAAATTTAGCACTGATACATCACGAAATTCACAAAATGTGCTGTGCCTCTTGTAGCACGTGATGGACTTTGCAATGACTGGCATAAGAGAAAGGTAACAGGATATTCCTCTTCAGTGATTGTTTTTGTGTTGTAAAGACCATTTATGATACTTTAATGTATGCCTTTCCCTACACTGGTGCTGACTGGTACCCTACTGTCATGATGTTGTAGATAGAATCAAGTGGTTGGCCCCAAACACACAAGAGACTACACAAGCCTCATTCATTCACAGAAATTACCAATATAAACCACTTTCTCCAAAGCAGGTACTGGCTGGTCATTCTTAGTTCCAAGTCCTTCTCTTTGTTGTGCTGTTATGCATATACATCCAAACCAAACCAGTCTCAAAAGATTGCCTTTACCCACCCCACAGATATCAGCATCCTGGGTCACAATGGAAGTTTGCTTTAGAAGACCTGTAATAGGGACAGGGGGCTATAGAGAAGAGGAACTCCCTCCAGCACAAAGTATGTTGATGACCACAGGTTTCTCGCTGAACTTCAGCAAAGAAAGCAAGCCTAGCAGCAACACGCAGAGCTTCCAAGAGAAATGAACATGCACTTTGGTATTGATTTAGTTTGCATTTTAAAGAAAGTGCATCCTCTCTGTAAAGATACCAGAGCCCCATTCTCACTTCTCAACCTGGCTGTGATGCTAAATATTTTTAGCCTAATACTAAATAATTTGCTGTAAGTTGGTTTCACTTGAACCATCATCACCTGCACCAGAACTAACACAAAGTCTTTCTTTGTCAGGCAGAGCCTGTCACAAGTCCAGTGAACGGCATGGACTGTACTTTTCCCTTGTTTGACATTTACCTTACATTTGTCTAACAAGGCTAACAAGCTCCACTAAAGCATTCATGTCTCACTTCATCCCTAATGGGCACAAGAGCAAGCACTGCACTGGAACAAATTCCAAAAGAGCTCTCACGGAAAAAGTCTCTGTATGCCACATAATTAACGGTTTTCTCAGGCTAACATCTAATAAACCCCTTCACATATGCTTTACTTTAAGTGAGCATGGAACAGTAATGGAGTCAGTGGAATTACTTAGAACCTAAAATACTGGTACATACTCAAGCAATCTACTAAATGAAGGCCTTCATGACCTAGAAGTCTGTGCTTTACTACTTCTCCCAGTCAAACTGAACAGGGAGCTTTTATGGATGTATATTTTTGTTTCTTCTTTTATGTAATGGTAAGTCCTTATGTCACCTAACTCAGCATTTCTTCCAAGAAGCCGGAGTTATTTAAATGTTGTGTATTAAGAGCATCTTCTTCACTGGCTTTTGAATTTGTCATCTTCAATTTGGCTCAAAGTCTCCTGACTCTGTATTTGGACAAATAGCAAAGAGGGTGTCTGCCAGCATTCCTGTCTATTTCTTTGCATTCTACAGTGCTTGCAGTCTTTTCAATCGTTCCTCAATTTATGTCACCATATGCCTGCAAGCATTAATTGAAATTACATGACATGAAATAACTGTGTGAAATGGAATTGAGCCAGAACACAGCAAACAGTTCTTTTTCTGTGTAAAGAGCATGGGATTTCAGTGTATATGCTGCCATAAAACACAATTCTGCTTAGCATCAGCCCCAGAAACAAGTGTCCTGTAACATGCTATTAGGCATTGGCTGAGTTCTGACCTTGAGGAGGAAATATTTGCACAATGACTTGGAGGAGTGGAGGACGAATCATTCCCACCAGATACAGAATCTGCCTCTTCTCCCAAATGGGGACCAAGAAACATTTTCAGGTAACCATCCATGGTTACTTTGCTATGCCATGAGGTTTCTAAGCAGAGCAGATGTGACAAAGCTCCTCTAAGAAAGACCCATCAACAACTGATGTTTGCTATACCCTGCACATTCAGTGTCATGTTACCTGTAAATGCGCATTTCTAACAGATCTCTTTCCTATCCTGCCACAAGAAAAGTCACTGGCCATGTCCTCCATCAGAGGATGAGCTGCCACAGCAAAAGTCACCCGGTACCTCTTCACACATGCAATGGCTGGTCCTGCGCTCAAGCAGCAGCAGCTGGCAAGCAGCTCTAGACAAACAAAAGGCACTAGAATTATTGTTCATACAAATGAATATCACTGAAAACTTACCCATCACAGTCACACACTACAGAAACTGAAAGGCATGGCTGTGACTTAGACATCAAATCTGACAAAATTCCAAAGTGCTTAGACTGAATTACCCCAAACAGCTTGCCACACCACAGCCTCTGCACATCTCACAGGTTTGGAAAGTGGTTATTCTTCCACAGAAGAATGTGGAAAAAGGTTTTTTCCACATCAGTGTTTGAAATATGGGACTGATCCATGAAACCCAGTTGCTACTCTAAAGTTACAAGAAATCCGTTGGAGACCTGAGACTCTTTCTCCCAAATTATATTCTTATGCTTTAAGCTTTGGGCTATTCTCTCCATACTTCACTACTGCAGATAAATCCTTACTGCAACTGAAGACCACAATGACCCCTTCACTTTCAATTTGGTACATAACTTTACACATGCCTAACTTTCTTGTCCAGCTCACCTTGTTTTCCTGTTTCATCTTCAATGCTTGTGAAAGATGAAGACAAAAACCAAAGTGAGGTGGAAGAAGGGAGCCCCAGTGTCAGTGTTCAAAAGTTTAGCTCTGCCAGGTACCAAACACCCAGGAGCTGCTCAGTGTCTTAGAGACACAGCTTCAGGTTCTTTGACTTCACCCATACGTTGTTATTTTTAGATGTGCTGCCTGTCTGCTGCAGCATCATGACGATGCAGTCACTGAAGGCTCTCTCTGTTCAATTCCTACCCTAACACAATGGCACTATCAACAAAAGAAGCATTTTTAATCACCTTTTGATTCTGAGTTGTCTTTTCCATTGCTAATAACGTTTCCTATTTCTCTGTGACTTGAGCAAAAGAAAATTATATATATGCATATACACATCAACAGTCATGCAGAAAAGTGCACATACAGTCATTCACATTTCTTATTCATTGCTGACAAGAATTTTAACTGGCTAATTTTCCATTTTATCAAAACACTAAATTACAGCTGCAATGACTTCATTGATTTTCAAGGCAATTCCCCCACACACACCCCTGAGAGAGTTTTGCTTTCAACAAACCATGAAAATTCATGTATTTCAGAACCAAATCTAATGATTGGTATCTTCCCATTGTTACCTTGCAATCGGGAGCTCTGTAGTTTACTCCTTGCCATTTGAATAGTGATTAACATAATAATTAGATTTTTACATAAAGCCTTGATCATCCCAAAGGAAAAGCAGATATTCAGCTGAATAATAAGCTGTTCAATTCTTTAAACAAAGGGCAGAGTTTGCAAGTAGCTATATTAGACTAGCTGATTTCATTGGACAAATTAGAACAGTATCTAGTTATACAAGTTCTTAGCATCCCTTCTCCAGACAGGCTGCTGGGTACATAAGACTCAATTTTCCAACTTCATTGTCTGATCTATTAAAGGATTTTACCTCTGCTTATAACCTTTTTTCTTCCTGTATTCTTAGAACAAAATGTCTAGTGCCATTTCCAAATAAAAGCATAACCTGAAAACAAGACTCCAGACTCTTCAAAGTAGATTTCCTGCTTATTTACTTCATGTGATCACTCTGTCTTTTTAAAGAATTCTAAAAAATGCATGGTGATGCAAGGAATTGTAGAGAAACTATCAACAGTATAAGCCAGATTGCAGTGGAGCAGCGTGACTGCCTCCCTGCACAGCTCTTGACAAGCAGAGGGTTTACAGAGTTCTGTGAAGAGTTCTGGAAAAAGCAGGATTTCAGAGAGATTACAGAAATCCTCCCACATAAGATTTTAGGGGATAAGGGCAGACAGTCTCTCCAGAGCCTCATCATTTGCAGTGATGTAATCCTCACAGAGGCCTTGGAACTGTGCTCATCTATCTTGCTTGACAGTCAGGGTGAATGTTGAACACCTAAAACAAAAGCATGGGGAGAAATGTTCTCAATCATTTACTGCCAGTGCAGCTTGAAAGACATGGAAAGTTCAAAGGCTGCCACGTTGATCTAACTGTTCCTAAGCAAGTATTCAATAACTGGTATCACTGTGCAGGGTTCTTGTTTAAGACTACCCACAATTAATTGATGTTTCAAGACTCCAAGAAGAAAAACTAGTGTCCTTGGGAAAAAAAAACCCTAGTATCCTTGGAAAACAAAACAAAACAAAAGACAAGTATCTTGGAAAAAAAGAAAATCATTGTATTGCAAAGTAGGAAAAGAACCTGAGAAGAGAGTGAGTTGAAAGAACAACTTTATTTGGGAATAGTAAATTTAGTGCTTTATCACTAAATTGCTTCAATGCCTGAAGCAGCAAATAGTAGCTAGCACCACCAACACAGCAGATCAGTTCTCTACATGACACAAGTATGGACTGCAGAATAAATCATACTTCTGATAACATCAGTGGTGTCCCAGTGAGGTCAATGGCAAAGACCTCTTAGGTCTACTTTCATTTCCTCACTGTCCATGCTTGTGTAAATAATTTAATAGATTGCTAATAACCTCAGGTTTGTCCATCTGAATGGCCAAAATAAAGGAACTCCATTATTTTTCATTCCTATATTAAGATTTTAATGAAAATGTGACTACACCATTTTGAATTATTCAGTGGGATAATGTAAGAAATAGAATCCAATACAGCCTTATAGTCAGTGTGAAAGTTTCCATTTTTTTCCTTTTCTGGGACAACACCAAAAAGCACAGGAAAAAGGCAGAAGAAATTATAGTAAAGCTACTAACCTCACTGCTATTTGTACTGCACTGTAGCTAATAACACTTTCCTAGCTTACTTTCAAGTTAAAACGAGTTACCTTGAACATTTGGTCAAAGGAGTACTTTGGATGACAACTTTGGTGGGAATTAATTAACCTGAAACTTGCTCCTGGGTAGCTACTAATTATTTATGGTAATTAGAAAGAAAAGCTTGAATGGCTGTTGCAGTTAGTGTGATGTGTCAAAACATGCTTAACCTCATCATTCCAGTTTTAATAACTCCTTCTTTCATAATGATGGAATGACAGCAAAAGAAGCTAAAACTGAAGGAAAGGGTGGCATAGAGGCAAAGAAAAAAACCTGGCAGATGAAGGAGGCGTTAAAGCTTTGCAGAGACTCTTACTTAGCCTGCTGGCATTGCTGGTGATATTAGCAGGAGAACATTGTAGATACAGATAGTTAGAGCAACTTCTAAGAGAGGCTTCATCTTCCCAGGCTCACTTTGGAGGGAATGGATTCAGCAGGGAGCCTTGGTGTGCTTGGTGGCAGCACCATGCCTTAGGGAACAAAATGCCTCACCATGGTGCATGAAAAATGTTATTGCAGTAGAAACAAGTACCAGCTATAAATTGTTTTACTGGTTGGCAGATTATATTAACATGGAAATTGAAATAAAAGCCAGTGAGAAGAGTACACTAAAGAAACATGGTTGATACGGTTGGAAAAACAGGAAGGAGGTTAAGTAGCGCTGAAAAAAATCACAGTTCATCATTCAGGGAAACCACACCAAATGTAAAACTCAATGGAAGAGGTGCAGGGAAAGCTGTACCAGTGAAGGAAATGTAACAGCATAAAAAGACAGCAAACTAGATACAACATTTAGTTACACAACAACAGAAAATATTGAAAGAATTCAGGGCTACAGAGTGGGGTTTTAATCGCATCACTTCTCTCTTTTTGCAGACTGTAGGAAGCACTCAGATTCATTATCATCATGATTATTATTCATTACCACAGAGGTGCTGAAAGACTGTAAGCAGTTCAAGGAACAGAAAAATACTATCAGGGACTTAAGGGAATGCGTTGTGAGCAATAAAGTAGTTTGGGGATAAAAGGCTTTATCTAATTGAAAGTAAACCTCAAAGAGAACAAATAATTATTTACTATGAAGCACAAAGCAATGTGGACAATTTAATATATGGAAAGTCTAGGGTGAATAAAATGGAACACCCGTGGCACCTTCACTGTGCCTATTCCCCTCAAGAATTTGTAGAAACTTTATTATTTGGGGTACCTGAAGAGCGGGTATTGGGCTTGCCCTCAAGTGCATCACTGCTTATTATCCAGCTGCTGCTCTCCCCAGACAGCAGAGACCGTGGAAGGAGCGATTTGTTCTGCTGGTGAAACAACCAGCCAGGGAAGCATTAAAGGGAGACCACAAAATGCATGAGATACTTGCCTTCCCCAACCACTCTTCCTCTCAACAAGTAACTCCTGCAGCGAGCGCCTGCCTGAGTTACTCACTCATTGAGATGGCTGCAGCCCTGGGCCAAACGTGACCCAGTGAAGACAGTGGCACTTGCCATTCCCAACAGGTGGGCCAGCCTCAGATCTTCACTGTTCCCTTGAAGGTACAGTGAGGACTGCAAGCATGTCTCATTCAGTGGTCAGTGCCAAGCTTCACAACACCGTGATCCAGGACAGAGGGGAAAAAGAGCTGTTGGGCACCTCTCCTGAAACAATATATATTACATGATGGTGAATATAGCACTAAATATTATTTGGAGCTATAGGCTCTTCGGAAGGTGTACAAAGCACTGACTGATGTTTCTGTACGGGTTTCTCTTCACTGCTCTGCAAAATCAAACAGATGGCACTTAAATTGATTTTTTGAAAATATAAATAGAAGAGGCTCAGTAACTTTCTGGCCAATATTCAGTGTTTACGTTTTAAAGAGATCATGAGTTTAGGTTCAATGTAGCTTTCACTTGAAACTAAATCCCATCTCTATGTATGACTAAGTTATTAAATAACTTTTGCATAGGACCCATCTTTGCTTTGTTCTAAAATACTCCCAATTCCATGCTATTTTTACAAAAACTGGCTCAACTTCCTGCCCTGCCATGTATCATCCCCACATTCTCATTAGAAGTTGAATTTTGTTTTAATGCCAAAACCCATCTGTGTTGCACTGTCATCTTTTTAATCTCAAAAAAGCCTGAGTCCCCCTGTGATATCTTTGGAATTCCTGCTCAAAAACCTAGCTTCAACGAGCTGGTGAATCTGACAGCTCCCACTTTAGAGTCATCTTCTGGGATGAAACATGGGATTTTGGTAAATTCTCTTTTACACCACAGATTTGTGACTAGCAATAGCTGTCATTCAAACTCCCAGGTAAGGAGCAGGGATTCTCTTGAAGGAGTTTCAGAACAAAGTTGTCTCTCCAGCTTTTTGGTAGCTGCTTTGTGGTGTACCTCTCCATCCATGAATCCTTGAGGAAGAATTGGCAGAGAAAAAGATGACCCATAAAGACAGCACAGCTGTTTTCAGAACACAGAGGATAAGCAAGGAGATGCTGCCTTCCCCATGTGCTCCAAGAAGAAACAACACACTAGTCAAGCCTGAAGGAGCTGGATTACAGGTAAGACTTCACAAGCTAAGCAATACCTGTGACAAGCGCATATCTTCAACATGGGACAGAAACAAGCCATTCTTTTGCCCTTTCTTCTGGCATTAGACCACTGAAACCCACAAGAGTGCTTTCTTCACTGTGAAATTATTTGGGATGTTACATGGAATAAACCATTAGTGTAATGGAAAGAAAGAAGTATTCCCCAATCAGCCCAACTTTAAAGCCCAGTGGTATTTTCTGGAAGAAAAAAACTACCTCTCAACCTTCTACAACCAATCCAGCTGACTCTCATCTTGAAAACATACACTTGCCTTTGGTGACTGATTTTAAATGGACTCATGATGTTCCTCTGCTTCATGTAGAAGTAATTAACATTTGTTTTCATGATGAGACTAGAGCAGTGCCATATTCCTTTGATCACTTTACTATTGACACAGGTTATTTGGAAGATCAGAGCAGCTGAATGCATAAAAAAACCTCCAGAGAATTGAAAGCAGCTACACTGGCTTTCATTCTAAGGTCTGCAGACCGAATGAATCAAATGTCTGAGGCATGCACAGCTGCCTCTGGCCCAGCTGAGGATGGATGCAATAATTTCTTGCACATATGAGGTCTCTCTCCTTTGGGTGCTTTACATTATTGTCACATAAGATTCACAGTAAAAACAGAACAAGAGCTAGTGATTAATACTGCAGGCTGTGATAGTAACCTTTCTGATAAAGGGACATCTGCATTATACTCCCCAGCTAGCTGCGCTCCTACCTGCAGTGGAAGAGGAGGTCAGGGGGAGGCGGACAAGTCACCATACAGAAGCCCTGCTGTATTCCATTTAGACCATGATAGTCTGGATTATTTGTGCACAGTTGGTGCCCAGGTGATAGGGTGGACTTTGCCCTCCCATTCAGTTTCTTACTTTTTAACCAATGTTGTGGTCAGCAGAGATTCCTCCATCACAGCAGGCACTTAGAGGGAGAGGCAGAGTTGTGCCAGTCAGGCAAAAGCACAACCTTCCCAACACTGCATTACACAGATGTGCCCCTTCAGTTTTGCCTGAAGGAAATTTTGATTTTCTTCCCCTTTATGTGCATCCCTATACTCAAGAAGCTGTGCAGTGAAAGCCTGCAATGAGGCCCACAGCTGGATATTGCAAACTGTATTTGAAAGAACTTAAGACTAATGGCAGAGATTGCATGTCAAAAAACCAAAAACCATGTCAGTGAAGATTCATCGCTTAAACTGATCCTTGCTTTATTTTCAGAGTTATTCACACTGTCCTTGTCAAACTCACAGCAGAATTTACTTTAAGAAGTAATGATTTTACTAATACTATAATTTGAAACACAGTAGTTCAAGCCCTCACTCCCATTAAATCAAATAAGATATGATCCCAGCCCCTAAGATCCTACAGTTGAATCATTTGTTTCTATCACGAAGCCCTCAGAAAGCTTGTTAGCTCTTTATCATAGGAAACACTCTCACAGAAAATCGATCTTTCGAAGCTTGCTACCAGCATTTTCTTTTCCTCCAGTGCTGCTATTTTTAAGCTATTATTTCACACAAAACTTACAGAGTTTGATAAATCTTTGGTTGCTGTTCAAGAAGAGTCATGAGCCTGCGTGGGCACAGTTCTTCTTAACCCTCTCAAGAAAGGTCTTTCTCTTTTTTCTCCTTTTTTTCTTCTCTTTTTCCTTTTTAAAATCTTTTTTCCTGTTTGGAGAAGCCAGCAGCAGCAGTAATCACAGTCCTGGTCACTTGAATGTTGTGCTTAAAAGGGACCCAATATCAAACACCCAATAGTTATTTATTTAATATTTATTGGCTGTTAAATGTTAAAAATTAAATAATATTTATTGGCTGTTTCAAGAAGAAACAGCCAGGCTCATGGTAGGAGGACAAGAAATGATGGACATAAATTCAAACAAGACAGATTCAAACAGGATAGAAAGAAATGCTTTTCAATGACCAGGACATTCAAGCAATAGAACAAGTTGCTTAGGGAAGAGACATGGTCTTCATCCTTGAAGGCTTTTAAGATCAGAATACATAAAACCCCAACTAACCTGGGTCTGACCATGCAACTCACAAAGCTTCCAGGGGGAGGTTGGATCAGAGACCTCTTGAGGTCCCTCCTAACCTGAATTATCCTGTGATTCTATACCTGTCTCCACACCCCTTTTTAAATGAAGCTTTTGTTTAACCTTCTCACCTCCACACACATCAGATCCTAAACATGTCTTGAGCATTTTCACTAAAAGGTTCCAAGACCTTTTCAATAGTTACTGAAAGCATTTCAAACCAAACTGAAATAACTACTTTTATAATGATTTGGAAAGCAAGGGGTTTTATTTTATTGTTAACATTCATTACATGGAAAAAGTGACCCTGAAAGCCCAATCTTTTCTTGAATTAAATTATGGCACTTTAGGAGTGAAATATATATCTACTCACAGGCATTTGATATATAAATGGACTAAATTTTAGATAGAATTTTAAGATAGGGAGGATCACTTACTGCCAAATGAAATTTAGGAGCATAGTGGGAAGCAAAATAGAAAATGGAAAACCAGCGATAGTCCAAGCATTGTCTGGGTACAGTTAGAAGAAGCCCTATCCATCACTAGGCAACACTTCAATTTGCTTCAAAGAGAGTGAGGAAGACAACCAGGGAGAGTCATATTATGCAAAATGGGTTTTCAGCTAAGTTGGTTGCCCTCCATTTGTTCAGTATGTTCCATGCTGGCTCAAGATACATGACATAAAAACATTCTCTAAAGCAGGCTTCATATATAATATACAAATGTTTCCTCCCATGGGACCCAGGCTATATAACCAGACATTTTCCTAACCAACAGAAAATAATCAGTCAAAACAATGCTCTAGAAGCAAGCAGCAGTCCCAGAAACAGCAGCAAAGCTCAGGAGAATTACATTATCATTAACTTAACGAGAAACAGCTTCCCATAAACTAAAGTTAGGGCTAATCTCTCAGTAAAATGGAGGATCTTTTACCTAAAGAATTACAGGACAGCACATACAAAATCAGTAGAGTGCTAATTATTATGCATTAACTGGAGTTTCTTATAGATGTATTTTAACACTGTCCCTCTTCCCAAAATGAGAAATTCCATTAACAGCATTATTAGCTCTCCTCTAAATAGCTAATTACACCTAACTCCAGTCATAATGTCTAATTACTGGTTTATTCACTCTGAGTGGTTTATAACATGATGAGAAATTACTGAGATGAAATTAGATCAAAGGGTAACATAAATGTATTTGCATTTCAAACTGCCTTCGATGGCAGAGCGGGAACTGGAGGGGAGTTGTGGTGCTGGAAGAGAAACAGCAGCATGAAGGTACAGCCACATTTCCACAAGCAGTCAGCATCTGTTCCTTTCAAAGCCCTTCTTCCTCCACATCCACATATGCATGTATGCTGTACACCTTGAAGAAACATGCCAGACCAAAGCAGGGAGAGCATTTACTAGGGCTTCATAATGTGCCCAGAGATGTATTCAATTACTCCCACTGCCTTTAGAAGATCCCAGTAGGAAACCTGAAGCAAAAGGCTGCTGGAGAATCAGAGGCAGTTACATTAAACCAAGCCAATCCTACAGTCTTCAAGGGCTTCTGTAGTGGTACCTTAATAAAAATCTGCTACCTAAAATGCGTGTACAACAGATGGATAATAAGTTTTACCTCATTATCTCACAGCAAAATCATGTGGGTTTCTTTTTGTTTAAAGTTTTTTCTATAAAGATGGAACAATCAGCACTCCTAGAAACTTGTTTCTCAATCTGTATGTGAGCTGAGGTTGGCATAAGGGTGGAAATGGTGTTCTACCGGCGGATGAGTGGAGGGGTTTCACAAGGCACTAATCCAAAAGTCTGAAGGAGCCTTGAAATAAAACAGAAGAAAGCATACCTCAGAAAGCTCTCTCCCGTCAGTACTTTCCCACATTCTTCTTGTTTGCAGTCATAAGCACTGACAAGTTTTCTTGTTTGCATTTCCCAAAGTTGTATAAAAAGCACCTCATCAGCAACAAAGTAACTTCAACCCAAAATTATTACCTTTTCCTTCTTAGTTGAGGGAATAACATGAAAATAGCTGGATTGTTCATTGTTTCCGAGTAGAATGCAATGTTCTCTCACATCACTGATAAGATTCCAGCAAAATTGTGTGGTCTTTTTAAAGCCATGTGAGTTAATCAGTGATTTACCTTGGCTCAGAAAGACAATGCTTTTAGTCTTCTGCAAAGACAGCTGTCTACTTCAGCACCCTGGGATGCCTGATGCAAATTCTTGTTACAGCAGATTGCACTTTCATAGGAAGACTTAAGGACCAACTCCATTCTAATCAAGACTCTGATCTTGAGGGCAATAGCTTATGCAAGCAGTAATCTCTTCTGCTCATGATTTAAAACAGGGGAGATGCTGCAGAATAGTTTAAGAACATTTTGCTCATCTTGTTTTTTGTCACAGCGTACAACATCCTCATGCTTCATCTCTCTGTTCTTTCAGAGATGCATCACTATAAACACTTTTTCAATGGCTAGTAGGCAACAGGGGAGTTGAACTTCATGCATGACAGCATCAAATTAACAGGGACAGGTCATGAATTATACAGATAGCTTGTCATTCATTTCCTTTAGACCATACAGTTAATTAAGAGCTGTGCTTTTCATACCAAGTCTATAATTACTCTGACATATGCTAGCCAAGCATCCCACCCCTGACTAGTGTTATGCTCCATTATAGAGTAAGGTTAATGGTGGTCTGTGGTTCTGACATTAGTCTGAACCATGAAAACTAGTAGCTGAAACTCCACGTTACTAGTGATCCTCTTCTGTGACCTTCTGCTTAGCTTTATTAAAAACACACATCATCCTTCATGAGAAAGAATCCGTTTGAAAAACAGCCCAATCTTATGGCTAGTTGGGAAGGCCAATCATGAATAAAGAAGAAAAATCTTTTTGCCTATTTGAAAAATTATGCAGAGAAACTGCAGAAACAAACCTACCAATCTGACACCTTAGATTGTTCACCTCCCCTCACATTTGAGCACCTCACAGTATCATACATATGTTTACTACATTACAGACAGGAGGCACAGAGTAGTTATAAACACTGAAATATTTATATGGTGGCCCATTGCACTCGAGTCATCAACTCTATCAATGAACATTAATTAACCCTCTGTTGCACAAACAAAACCTTGCCCTTAAAACAAGACGACTGATGGCTGAGATTACAGATATTAGTGTAGAAGCAGGATTTAGGCTGGAACACTATTCTAAACATGTGCCTCACAAGTAAAATGTATTAGGACCACTTTTCCTTTATTTTTTCCCCAAGCTTTTTAGATGAATTACAGAAGAACTAAAAGCTTTCTTCCTCTTCTTCTACTACCAGTACTTCTCTGTTAAAAAGATCACTATCCCTAGGTCAAAATCAAATCTGTTTTATGCATGAATGAGGCACTCCAGGACTCAAGCTGCAAGAATCACATGGCACTAAATCTCATCCTAATTCATGAGTTGCAAGCACAAATACCAAGCTGATAACACTAAAAATATGATTTATATATAATAATGGAAGAAAAATAGTTTTCTTTTGTGCATTGATGGTTTCTGGTACTTCTCCACATTACCAGTATATTAATGTCAAGAAAACATAAAACCCAGGAAGTTGCCGAATGAGATTTTACTGGGAAGCTGCTGAATGCAGGTCTGAGAGACAGAGACAACATCAGAAACTAGTAATTTTTTGCTTAGTTGTATTCAGCATAAAACCATAAAACTGATGCTCTGCTACTGTGCCTGTTCCTCTTTCCAAGCTGTGACCACTCACCAGGATGAGTAGATGCAGAAGGAAAGAAACATGTACATTCTTATAAACTCTATTTAACCAAATAAATGAATCCACCTGAAAAGGTTACAGATTAAGAACGAAACTGGTTTTCACTAACACATAGTACACAGGTTTTATACCTACAACCGAGAAAAAGAAACCAAGGAACCTAAGTGCATAAAGTACACCATTTATTTCTTAATCTCCCTTCTAAAAACTTATTTCCATGTCAGTTATGTTTCAGCATTTTTTCCCCCTCATGGATCAGTCACTTTAAAAGAACACACAAGAAGGAAAAGAGAAAATGGTAAGTTGAGAAGATGGAGATGTATGTTTCTCATTTGACCTTCTAGACAAAGATACAGTCTCTTAAGCACCTATATAAAACATTCCTTATTCTTTCTACAGTGCTTTCCCACCCCTCTCATTTTTGTATGAAAGAAGATTTGCTGCTCTTCCACAAATCATTCTCTCTCCTTGACATGCTTTGACCTATGTTTTCTGTGACTTTCAACTACCATTTGCATTCTACTGAAGCACAGACTTCTGGGGACGGAGAGAAGGAGACGCACATCGTTACTACCTAATACTGAAAGTAATGTCAAATCACTCAAGGCTTTTCATATTTTCATGATTCTTCCCTATTTTCTAGCTTTTCCTAGATGAGGCCATTTAGATGTAAAGCCAGATTCCCCAAATATTTTGCCAAGCACTATACACACCACTGTATTAGAGACATTAACACCTCAGAATGCTGTTACTATTAGATTTATATGGAAATATCTCACTGAATATGCAAACATCTCTCATGTGTGTAGAAAAGGTGGAACACGGAATATCAAGAGATATCTATGTTTTCGCCTTTCTCACTGTTTACTATCAGTTCCGCCTGCACAGTTTTTCCACAGTTGCAGGGAAAGATGCCATGTCTTTCATGTCAAAGAACAAACAGGCTGTTCATTGCCTAGCTCCATTTATTAGCTGAAAGCCAGACATTTAATAATAGTCACTAGACAGAGCAAATGGGGTTTTTGAAAAAGCCCAAAGTAACTGATGTCCTTCATCCACTGAATTTCAGGTGGAACTGGGCATCTAATTCTTTAATATTTTAAGGGGAAAAAATAAGTGAAAATTCAATAAAGAAACACAGCATTTACACCAGTGTAGTCAATGACTCGCACTGAGTGCTATGGTTGAGCAAATAAATGCAAGCAAAAGAGGAACTGGTTCAAGCAGAACAGTCTCAAAATTCTGCATTATTTAGGTTCTACTGGCTTTTAATAAAGGAGTTCTGTCAATATGAAATAGTTTTCAGACTTTGGGAGTCTTTTTCCTACTTCATATAGCATGAAGGACACTAACAGTCTCCTCTCTTCGCGCATAACTTATCTCAAACAGACAAGTCCTTACACAATGTAGAAGCAGCAACAACTCTGATTAACGCCTCTGTCACCCCAGGCACTGATTGGTATTCCTCCAGTTGCTGGTACCCTGAGAAAAACTCTTCAAAAGATGCAATTAGTTCCAGGTGCTATGTCCCATGTAGCAATTACACCAACACTGCATACAGACCTCCCTTTACTGTATTTCAAGAGTTACATATATATATGTTACTATATATATATATTACTCTATATATAGTAACACGACTAATTGCACATGCAAACCCCAGCTGCTCTGCAGTCTGTGAAAATCCACATCCAAGCAAAGATGCCAATTAATGGTACTGTACAGTACATCTTCTTGGTAAGATGAAGACATTGCTTCCCTTTTCAGATCATACATATGAGACCTTTAGGATGAGCAGTTAACTTTTTCTGTGTTCAAAGTCTTCCACAGTGTAATTTAAACTGATATTTAAATCCCTAGTCTTTGCTATAGGGCAAGCCACAATCCATCATGATCATTAGCTGCGAAAGAAAGCACCTTGGGTGCATGTTTATGACCCTGACAATCAGCTCTGCTTGCTGCCATGCCACAGCATATAGTCAGAGCTCTCTTGCCCAGAAGGTGGCAGAGCAGAAATCAGTGCTAACAAGTCATTTAGACACATTAACTAAGGACCATGCCCAAGCTAGGCAGACTCATACTCTGTGTGACCTAAAAGAAACCACCTCATGCTTTCAACCCCAGTGCATTAGTTCCCAAATGTAATGTGGAGATAAAACTAATTCCAGTTCACAGGAACACTGTGCAAATTAACCTTTCCAAAATACAGCCAAAGCTTCTAACATACTGCTAGGTTTCTTTAGAAATACAGCCTCATAGCTACTGCTGCTCAGGAATGGATCAGCGTTTTTGTCTGTTTGCTTGTTAATAAAGAAAAAAGCTGAGGTGAATTACAAACACTGCTATTCACCTCAGTTCTTACCTTCTATCTTTTCCTCTATTGACTGTTTCTCATCACTCACCTTCCACCAGTGAACACGATTGCCTATCATTGCACCTACCCCTTAAATCCATTTTTGGAGGCTGTCAGTTCTGATTTCTTGCCTCAAAATGTCATCTTCATCTTTGGTGTTCTGTCAGTCTTAACTCACAGTGAACTTAAACACAGCTTTCTGGAAAGCATGCTTCAATTTAAAAATAAGCAACCATTATTTTATGTTACAGTCTCACTCCCACAGGACATCTGATTAATCCAGGCTCCCAGATAAGAAACCTTCATGGTGAGCATCTAGCAGTTCATCACAATGACCAGAAGCAACCCATAAGGCAGGTAGTATGATGCACATAGGGCTGGAAACAAAAACTGGCATAACATGCATATTGCCCCAGAGTCCATAGGCTTCATTGTTTCAAATGACTGTGCAAACTGCTGCCATGGTGATTTGAGATACATCTAGTAGCCTGACTGCCAAGGAAGTAGAAAGACAGTTTAATCAGAATACTGGTCATGAGCACAACCCAGGACTCTGCAGGACAATCTTATTTCCCAAAGTATTTCTTCTGAGCATGTAAGAAAGGAACACATAAGACATATGGACAGAGAATCGCCAGAGAGGAAAAGAAAAAGATATTGTAGCATACAGCTCAACGTGGAAAGAAATCAGCAGTTTGGGGGATCTATGTGGGCTCCTGATCAGCAACAGAAGCTGCAAAATGTTTGAGGAAGTTGTGAGGCCGCAGCAACCTGTTCATGATTCATTTGGCTGGCATAAGAAAAGCACAATGGCTGATGGCCTGACCTTTCTTCGTGGAGAACTGATAGACACTGTTTCTTCGTTTGAAGCAACTCCCTGGAAAGGCAGAAGTAATGGTGCATCTCTAACTAGGTATTGCTTCTTATCAAGGAGCTGCACCTTTTACTCTAACAAAGCCTATGAAAACAAAGGACATACTACTTCAGTAATGAGAACTCTTAAGGTGTTGACATTCTCTCTTTCCCCCTTAATACAGGCTTTAGTTAATAACTTAGCCTATCTGTTGTTTCAAGGGCAAAACAGCAGTCATAGTTCCAGGTGTAGGCAGTGATGAATTTTGGAAAGTTCCTATGAATAAACTTTTTCAGCCTTTGCCACGTTGTCCTTTTTAGACTTTCCAGTGTCCTGTCTAGTCTCTTTCTTTAAGATAAAATCTTTGGCTAGAAAACTGGAGAGCACAGGGACTTTCAGAGTCTGTCCAATTCTAGATACCAACTTAGAGACAGCACAGAAAGACATTTTTTGGAGATTAGATGGTCTATGCTTTCAAAAGTACTTGAATTAGAGTCAGAACTCACACTTGAAAGTCTTGCCTGAAGTGTTGTCTGAAGTACCTCATTTCTTCCTGTTTTGTCCCTCTAGGTCATCATTCACTTCTCTGAGGATGGCACTGTGCATGACATGATGTTGAAATACCCACAGCTCGGAACACTCCAGCATCTTGGTGCACATGATCATTCAGAGCAGAACAGAGAAACTTGCACATTGAATTAAGAAAAGGAAAGCACAAAGCAGCAGCAGAAGCCTTTTTTAGCACAGCCCTAATAAACAGCACTTCCCATGAGACACATGTGTTCCTTGGAATGGAATAGAACAGCTGTATCAAAGCTTTACTTGGAATATTTCTTTTCCACGTATTTTTTTTCCACCTATTTCTCTCACCTACCACACAACTGACATCACAGCTCAAAGATCAGCTTTCTTGCTCAAAGAAATGAACATAGAAAACCATTTCAGGTTTTAACCTTTGTCTTCCTCCTTGTGCCCTTCAGAAGATAAAGCCACATAAGAGAACAGTGAATACAAAAAGGATAAAATCTCACAGTTTGTGTCTTTGTTCTACTGTAACTCAGCAGTGTAGGGTAATGATTAAAAAGGCTTGTGTCCTTTTGGCAGGTAACAGTTATTCTCCATGTTTCACAAGGGGCAACTGACATGAAAGGCATGTATTGCAAAACTCCTAACAAACCAAAACAGAGTTTCCAAGACAGCCTAGAAGTCATTAAGGGCTCTTGTTTCCAGGAATTGCCAGCAATCGAACGCAGGATATAAAACATGAAGACTGTAAACAAAGAGTACTTCTACACTGGCAGTTAACACTGTAGAAGAGATGACTTGCATCAATAAGAAAGGTTTCACCTGTCATGTTCTAGCTAATCTCTGTAGAAAACGTTCTTAGAGGTTTTCACAGGTATACATTGACACGGATTTTCTCCTCCATAATCCATCTAAGCCTCAGCCACATGCAAGTTATTTGATTTCCAGAAATCCTGTGCCCTCATCAGACAGCCAAATGAGACCAAGACCACAGGAATTCCTTCCTGTGGCAGACCTGTATATTATGCATTGTTTGTCTCATGGGCAAGTTGATCACCAAAACTCAGGTTTAAGAAGTTGATGAAGCTTGCTCGCTGCAAGCTCTCATGGAAGAGCAGACACATTTGGCAGCACTTCAGATACACCAAGGAATTGTCGAGTGTATGCTTTCAGGATGACATGCCATTTGTCAAAGTCAGAAGAATACCAAAGACTGATTTTCTCACTGCATTCTGGAAATGTCTTGTGATTTGAGCAATTTGTTGACATAAAGAAGCCAGGTGGGATACTGAGTTATTCACTCCTCAAATCTATCATCTGGGTAGCTAACAAAAATTATACAGAGCAGCTGTATATCTGTGGCATGCTGCTTCATAGATATTTTTATCGTATCAATGCAGCGTCAAACCACTTCCAACCGCAAAACTGCAGAAGTGCTCATAACTTCTGTTCCCAGTGTGTTTGGTATAAAGAAGCAGAAGACAGTTGGTGTTCCTGGTACTTTTGCAGAGATTTTTCCATGACTTCCAGTGTAATTGTGGATTTTGAACTGCCTTATGGTCAGGTTGATATTTCACAGTAGTTTAAAGGAATTCCATTTTTCTCTCCTATTGATCACCTGGATATAAGGGTTCTGCCTGATTAGACCATGTGATAGATAGGTTTCATTTAAAGCTTCATTACCAGCTCAATGTGATGCTGACACAGGATAAATATATCCTTTGAAACCAACAGTGGAAAGGAACATTCCCTGGAAGAGGTGGAAAAAATTCTATCACAGAGCATGTGCTAAATTCAGGCACAAGGAAAAATCATACAGAGCATATGAAAGAGAGATATGGAAATGCTAACCAAAATTAGATAGTTTCTGTTGACCTGTTGTATTATCCAGAGTATGTTCCTGTATTTCTTGTGCAGAAAGGCACTTTGGTAGGGGAGAAGAAGTTAGCTGCTATATGCTACATGCAAAGGATCTTTCAAGACTGTTATTAAAGTAAAAAAAACAAGCATTCAGGCACTGGGAAATGCCAAAACCGATATTATTTATGCAACCTTAGTTAAACCATCTTGCACTGTCGTGGTTTAAGCCTCTAACCCCCCCACACACACACACACAGTTTTCTCACTCACTCTCTTCTCTTTCTTCCCCCAGTCCCAGGGGGATGGGGAGGAGAATCAAAAGAATGCAACTCCCACAGGTTGAGATAAGAACAGTTTAGTAACTAAGGTATAACACAAATCACTACTGCTATCACCAGTAATAGTACAAGAGAAATACAAGGGAAGAGAATACAACTGCTCACCAAGCCCGACCCAGCCAGTGCACCCCCCAGCAGTGAACCCCCCAGTGCCCCACCACCACACCCTTCTGGTTCTCTGCCCTCCGTGTTCACATCCTGGACATGACGTGCTGTGGTATGGAATAACCTCTTTGGTCAGTTTGGGTCAGGTGTCCTGCCTCTGCTTCCTCCCGGCTCCCCCTCCTCCCTGGCACAGCATGAGACTCAGAAAGTCCTTGGCCAGACCAAAACATTACCAAGCAGTAACTGAAAACACTGGTGTTATCAGTGCTGTTCTCAGGCCCAAAATCAAAAACACAGCGCTGCACCAGCTACCAAGAAGGAGAAAAATGACTGCTGCTGCTGAACCCATGACATGCACAAATGCATTGTGTCAGTGCCTTCAGATCTGTGACCATACACTGATTTTGCACAGGACTGCAGCCTCATGCAGTGCACAGAATGGACAGTAGCATTCCGTTTGACTGACATGCAAACTCTCTTTTATTGCTTAGCTTTTTACCCTCTTCCTACATCACAGGTAAATCCTAGTTTGATAACAAAGTTCTGTTTCTTTGTCAGCTTTTCAGCAGCACTTCTTAAAGGATATTTGTGAAGTTAAATCTATAGCACTAACAGGAGGTAAGTGGTAGTGCTATTCTCATTTCATAGACAGGGAATACCAGCACAGAAGCAATGCTAAATTTAGCAAGATGTGAGTCACTTAAAATACAGGGGCTTCTCAGTATATGTATTATTCACACATCACTTAACTATGCACAAAGACTAAGACATTACATTGAAGTTTCAGCAATTTACAGAAGTTTGCTTCGAATCACTTCCCTTTAAATGTTTCAAAACTGCAAGTTTCTGATGGAAAACTGTGTCTGGTTTCCCACAGGAAACGAAACATATACAGTTGTGCCATCTGCCTATTCATGTGCTGTTAATACTCCTTCCGCTTCATTTCCGAGCCTGTTGGCTGGTTTCAAACTGGTGAAGCAAAAGGTCTCTAAAGTGAATGTCCCAAGGCCTAGCAAAAACTGACAGCTAACAGGGAGTAAGACCCAAATTACAGCCTCCATTGAGAGAAGGAGGTGACACCTCTCCCCCAACCCTGTCCTGCTAGGCAGTGACAGACCCCCTGCTCAGTACACACAGCTTTCAACTAGCTGCTTGCCAGGGGACACAGATGTTAGCTCCACACATTTGTGCCCTATGCTCCCCTTTGAGAAGCAGTGTTCTTACCTGCTGATACAAAACAGAGAAGCAAAAGAGAGTAAAATCATCTCCAAGACAGACAGGAATGAGCATATCTCTATAATGATCATTTACTGCAGGGCTGCGCTGTGCTGCCAGCTGAATGTCACCCTCTTCTATGATTGCAGGAAGAGGCGCTCGGATCCAGCACAGTTTTCACTTCCAGAAATGCCAGCACACATTCCGAAGGATAATCTGGTGCTCATCCAACAGGAATACCCAAGAAAAAAATGGACCTGTCTCAAAAGAAAAACCATGTCCCAGTCTTTTCCAAAACCAACCAAATACTCTGCAGCTCAGCAGAAGTGAGAGAATCTAGTTTTGGAAGAGCAGCTGTTGAGCACATCCCAGATTTGAAATAAACAGAAGTCTATGCCATCTCTATTAGCACTGCTATTCCCAAATTTCCTGCAGCCAACCCTCACTTAAAAAACTGGCACTGTTACCTCTTTCCCTTCAGCCTGCCTTGGTCTCAAGTTGGTCATCATCACATCTTACTCCTACCCTCTTTACAGCAGCCAGCAATTCTGCCCATGCCTTCCATCCCTTTCTTCGAGACCCTGCCTCCAGTTACCTACAGTGGTAGATTCTGTGCTACTTATCAGCATGTAGTGAGATTGTAGGGGAATAAGGGGGTGACATCGACCTTGTGATGCAAATTGTGCTGAGCTTTTCCTCTGCAGTCTGCTCAAGAAATGTGTATCAGGCCTGTTGTGGCATTTACAAACCAGGCAATGAAAGAGACCATTTTCATCAGCTTAGAGATGTTTACAGCATACTAAATACACTTTTATAGAAAAACATAACTAAACAGATGAAGAATTGGTTGCTTTTACCATAAAGCATTCCTAGATAGGGCAATGCAGGCGTTTGTGGCATAGAAAATTAGATGAAGACAACCCCCCTCCCCCAAAAAAATGGTAATACTGCAACAGAAAATTCACACTCTCACCTATAAATAGCTTCACAGCATTCTAGCAACTGTACAGAAAGTGGAATCTACAGAGCAGCCAAGAAGATGCCAGCCACAAAACCAGTCACATGCTGATTACTGCTGCTGGAAACCTACCCTCGTTGCAATCCTTTTGGCATTCCCCACTTCAGAGTTACAAATGAAATGATATCCCAGGCTGGTGTGTCTTATGCTTCTGTCTCTTTCTCTACCAACACTGTGGCTCGGATTATAAGGACCAAGCTCATTGCTTGGTTCAACAGTTTCTCCCACGCAGAACAATTACTGTGTGCAAGCTGCAGCCCTTAAAAACAGGGGTTTCAAGGGGCTGATCTTCACATTTGGTGAAGTTGATGAAAGTTGTGCTTTTGATTGTGGTAGTGCAAGAGTGAGCACAGAGAAGGAAAACTTGGGCAAGTAAAGGCATAAGAAAGCAGTCAGAAAAATCCTGGCTTACAAAAAGAAGACACTTCAGAAGGGTGGGTTTTGCTTTCCAACAGTTTCCTCAGGTGACAGCTGCTTTCTGCTGTGTAATTCTGAGAAATGCCACTATCTCTGTGGATTCATCTGTGTGGTCTAAATCAAGAGAGGGATTTGCCAGATGAATCTAGCAAATAAATAAATAAAATGGGTCCTTTCTTCTCAAAATAAATAGCATTCAGAGCAGGAGCTGAAACTTGCTTTGAACAGGAGAGCGGAGACTCCAGCTGTGCAGTTCATCTCTCAGGACAGGTCTCTAAAGACAAAAACACTAGCAGTGCCAGGAGGTTATAACTACAAGTATTAGCATAATCTTTTGTACTCTGTGCCTACTTGTGATACCATTTAGAAGAGAAACAATACAAAACTTTTAAAATGCGGTCCATGGAAGGCATTATAACTACTTCTAGCTGGGCACTCTGACTGCCAAGTTGCTCACAGTGGATGCCGCAGCAGCTGGCTCCATTTCCAAAGGAATATGAAATTTAACTAGGATCAGTTCCACATGGCAGTCAAGTGGAAGGCACAACACAGCATATTACAGAACACAATTGGAAAGGGAGGGGGAAACAATACAAGCTGAAGAACAAAAATGCAGATGTGAATCGACTTCTCTATATTCAGAATTCCAGTTTGATTCATAAAAAAATACTGGCATACACCCCAGAACATGGATCATTTGGTCCATCAGGAAAAAGTCCAGCAACAAGTAACTTCAGTCCACCTTACAATGGTGGTCCAGGCTAAAAAGTCACACTGAAAAGAAAATCTACTGTCCTAGGTTTCCATTTGATCTTCTTCCACAAATTCAGTTCAAATTTGGCAAAGTATCTTCTGACCTGTAAGCTATGTGACAGTCCAACAAAGTCAGATGAGAACTTGGCTTGAACGGCAGTTTTGTTTCCTAATGTTAGTGAAGTTCTTGAAATGAACACAAAAAAGTCATGCTAAATCTACACCATCAACAGTTAGTGAGAAATTCAAGAGTATTACAAAGCAGAATTTGATGGTTTACCTGTAAGCTGATTTTTCAAGTGAAACTGTATTCTATCCTTAACTCTTTACTTCCTTTTGTGTGTTGAAGAGAGGAGAGGAATCTCATTTATTCAGAACTGGAAGAACACTTTGATGGGCAACTGCTGAAACAACTGAGAGTGGGACATCAAGATCTGCTTGAATATGTACCCCCTCCTGCAGTGAGCACTTGCATAGACCTTTGTTTTACCAGTTAAAATATGTTTCAGCAGCAGGTACCCATCTGGATTCTGACCTAGCAAAAATTACCAGCAGATTCTAAATGCATTAGTACACACATTATCTAATGTTCTGCTGCTTTAAACTTCACCATAATAGTTGAGAAATAATGGAGAACTACTTGGGCTATTTTATGAATAATAAAATACCAAGATAAAAAAAATGTTCTATATATCTTGACTCATAGTTCAAATGGGCCTTACTAAAAACTGAAATTAGCTGGTTATCCAATAATCTGGGGATGTGATCCTCTCAGTTTTATTTTCCATGTTGTTCAGCTTGCTGACTATTTTATCTTTCATTCCCTCCTCCCCTTCCACCACTGCCAGTCTCATTAGGAGGCTAAGGTTGTGGTCAAGCCCATGAAGAATTCTGGAACAAAGGAAATCATGTCATAGTCATCCTAGGAAAATATACACACAGAATAATGTATCCCCTGCAGAAACAGCCATTATTGAATGTTATATGAAGCTGGGCATTTTAAGACATTAATTTAATCGCTAGTACTCATTTTAATTAGCAAGAGTTATATTTCTACCATAATGAGCAATAGCATAGAATAACAATGTGGGAAATTTCAAGAAGGTTTTTTCCACTTTGTTGAAAACACTGAAGATATCTGGCTTCCTCAAGAATGCACACTTAGCCCAGGTCTGTGACAACAGATTATAGCATGGGACCAAACCAAATGTCCGATCACAATCCCCCTGCTTATAGCTTCTACTCTTAACTCTAAGCCCTCTAAGACAGGAATTGTATCTGCAATACCTTTCATAACGTAGCTTTGACCTGAAGTGGAAAGTATAGAGTTAAATTCACAATAATACATCTGTGAATTCTCTAAAGTTTAAAAAAAAAAGTCTAAGAAACTGTGTGTGGAAAGAATGAAAGCAATCAAACCAGTGATCAAGAAGCATTGCTTTAGTGGATATGGACAGCATGTAAGCAGCAGTGGCAAGTACTTCAAAAGGGACAACAGCAGAGAAACTGAATTTTCATGTAAAGGTGCTCCTACTGTTTCATACATCAAAGGCCCATTAATGTTAAATTTTAGGTTTCATGCATGCATAAGCCAGACTGATCTTCACCATTTTCTAGCCCTCTTCAAAAATTCTAAATGTAGATTTGGATATTTTGCATAGGCACTGGGGATATCCAGCACCAGACCCCTCTGAGCTGTAAACTACAAGTACACTGCTCGAACAGGACCCAGTCCTGAAACACATACTGTTATAGGGGTCACTCCTTTGCCTTCTGGCAAATGTTAAGCCCCTGGAGGGCTTCCACTAGCTGCCTACTCCTTTTCTAGTCTCTGTCCTCACACTTGTAGCCTTTCCCTTAGAGTTGCTACTAGCTCATATGTGTTCTATAGTTCAGTATAGTGCAGTTCAGTACAGGAGGAGGGATAACTAAAGTGAAGCAAGAGTGGCTGCATTAAGATGGGCAGACTGAAAGCTCCAAGGAGCTGATTTGCCCTACAACAGACCTCAGGGGCCCTGTATATACAGCAGCTTTCAATACATCTGCTAGAAATAGCCAGCAAACTACACTCCAGTCTCATGTCCAGACCTGCAAAAATACCCAGTGACAGAAACAGCCTGCCCATGCAAGCAAGCCTGTACATGCAAACAATAAATGCTGAACATGCTGGATTTTCCTTTACAGAGCAAAGCCTCTGCTGATTAAAGCAGCTTGCACCTGTGACAGAATAGACATAACTCCATCATCTCCTACCCACGGTGATTAAAAATTATTTTCTACTACTTCAAACATACAAAATAGATCAAGATAAGCAGTATGGACCAGTACATATAATTCTTCCTGCCCTCATGACAAGCGCCCTCCTAAGAAACATTTCTATTTCTCCATAGGAAAGTCCCTCCTTTATGTACAAGAAGAAACATCTGCTCCTGACAGTGCCTAAACAGTGATGTTTGTATCTCTGATGGCTGAGGCTAATAAGAGCAAACCAGATTGAGCCCAGAATATTAATGGTGCCAAGAAAAAAAGATGTCTGTGCAAGCTGTTTTGGCTTGTGTGTCCAGAGCCCAGTGGGACTGAGCAGGCAGACAATAGCTCATACTGCCTTCGCGTTGGCGCGCTGGTGGGTTTCTGTTTTGCAGCATATTGTGCACACAACACTTTCCACACAAAGTCAAAGAAAGCAAAATCAATGCATGAATGCTACAAAAAGCAGAATTTTGCTTTGAACACAAGGAAAAGTGTAATGAATAGCTGTGACAGACTCCCTCACCATTTTTGTTCACCAGCTCCACAAAATAGAGACTTTGGCCGACCACATTTGCCCACCATTTTCTTCTTAAAGTTGTATCATATGTGTTCAGTGATCTTGGATAAACTGCAACCGGCTTTAAAATGAAATATATGGATTCTTAAGGTCAACGTTACACTTTTCCTTACCTCTATCTGGGTCTAGTGAGGGTTTGCTCTATTTCAGACCTTTGCTTCATGGACAAGCTTTCCGGAGGAGCTAAGGAAGAGGATGTAGGCAACACAGTCCAGATGGGTAAACTGCAGAGAGTTAATTTTGCCCTTTGGTCCCATGAGATGATGAAACAGGCCAAAACTGGTAAAGCTCTATTCAAGGGGATGAGCTAAGAGCTGCAATACAACTGAAATGCCTTTAGTGCCTTCTGTAGTCAGCCTACTGGCCCTGGGGGTGAGAATTTGACCCTTTACACTGTAGAAACGAAGCACTAATTACTTGGAAAGTAAAAAGAACTTGTCCTGTAGGTTACATAACCCATGTTGCTGCTGTCTTACATAATTACAGGGGACTAAAAAATATCTAATTAAATGAAAGCTGCAACACTGGGCTGGGAAAAATTGCTGAAATAATTAATACCACCAGTCTATTAAATTGACTTATAGGTTCAGTATTCCAGACAGAGCTGGCCACTGCAGATTATTATCCTCCAAAGTCAATGGATTCAACTGCTCTGCAAAAACAAAGGAAAAAAGTCAAAGAAAATAATTTCTAACATTTGCAGATGAAAAGAGGAAGATACTGAATGCACAGTGTGTAGTGCATAAGAAAAAGTCATGCTGAAAAATGAAAGGAGAAAGAAAGAAAAGCAGACATGAAGGACTACTCAGCAAACAGCCAAAAGTATAATGCAATACTACCTCCCTGAATATATTGTTATTTGTACAAGTCCTTTTACTTTGCCTCTCTGGTATTATTCAAAATCCAAAGGTAGAGTTTCTGCTCTGTATGATTATGTAGATACATATAAAACCACACACATACTCTTAGGTATAAATATATGTAACAGAACTTTACAAGAATGACTATTTGGTCTCAGAGGACATCAAAGTACAAAGTGATACCATTTCTATCTGTATGTAAAGTTATAATGATAATGATATTGTCAGTTAAGGATAAAATAACAATTTGCATTATTATCCACTCTAATGCAAATTGGTTTTTATACCAGCAAATATATGGCTGGCTTTAGCCTCAGCAGCAGGATGAATGTTAAGTCAGAGCTGATGAATAATTCATAGATCTTATATAACGCAATGGCTCATTCTGGGATTCGTGTTTGAAGAATGACTTCTCTGGTTAGATGCTCTTTAGATTCTGGGCCAGCAACACCCTGGCATGACCTGCCTGCAATGAGATAATGATCTGCTGATGAAAGGGTTGGTTTGTTGTCTGGGGTTTTGCATTACACAGACATATCTACAGGAGGCTGAAATAAGCAAATACATAAATTCAGCAAGCGTTCCACTCACTAAAAGTTGATTGCAGAGTTAAGTGCAGAATTAACACTAAGTTGCTTGTAAAGCAAACTGAAGGCCCGTCCACATCACATACCACACAAATTGTGGCACAGCAGAGGAAACACTGCACTTGGCATAAGGAAATCTGTGCCTGTTCCCAGATTCACCAACTGCCTAGAACAAGACAGAAACACAGGGAACAGATTTCCTTCCATGCCCTTGCATGGGAGAGAGGAAAGAGGCAAAGACTGTAACCTTCACAGGGCAGGGATCGAGCCTTGGTGGTGTTACAGACCATATATTTGACTGAGGAGTCCTCTCCAAAGCAGCTGAAACAAAGTCACTTGGCATTGGTGGGAAGGGAGCGGTGAGGATTCAGGGTCTGTGGCTCTTCACCCACGCTGCAGTTACACCTTCATCTGCTGTTAATTAGGTGATCTTTCTACCCTCCTTCTCACTTGCTTTGTAATACAAACTGCTCTTACTGCTATGCTGTACCTTTTACATGCTCCTAGAATTGTAACTTTAAAATCCACAGTTCAAAAAGCAAGAGCTCTTGAGAAGACAGGTTGATATTGCCCAGTTCCTTGTAATAACAAAGCAGCAGAATTGGGACCATGCCCGTCCCCACAGGCGCTCATTATGCATTTGTAGATGACAAATTGCAGACCCACAGTAACATTTTGCCCTTTAGTTTGAGGTGCAAACAAAGGGCTGTTTTACAAGTGTTTTGTCTGAGCTCAGATAAAAGTGCTAGTAAATAGTCCTTTATTTGCAGGAATGATGATGTTTTCAGTTTTGGAGCAGCATTTGTGTTATAATCACTAGGGTTCAGTTTTGATGGGCAAGCCTTTGTGTCGTATGCCAGGGTGATACTTCTTGAAAACAAAAAATATTCAATAGGCATGTGAAAACCTGGGAGGGAGAATGTAGCAGCTGAGACATACCATTATTTCTCTGCTATGGTGGGGGAACCAAAAGAGAAAGCAGAAAGTCAGGGAGATAACTGAAAGACTCTCCCAGGCAGGCTTGGCTTCAGACTGCAATATTCAGTAAGGCTTCTGGAGAGATGGGCCAGTGTACAACAAGCAATTGAAGTTTGAGGCTTTCAGATGTAGCTGGTAGATGGGTCTGGGCCTAAAGGCCACCCTGACCAGTTGCTGTAAGCACAGCCAAGGCCAATGTTGCATGCTGTAGTGAATCATTGATAGAGATCGCTGGAGTGGTGCAGCACTATATAGCACAGGTCCCCAAAATAGCAGAAGCAAATGTAGTCCTGTGGGTCAAGACAAGCAACCTGTGCTCCAGTTAATTTATAAATAGCTGGTTTATCCAGCAGGGCTGAGATCTCAGTGCCATGCTGCATTATGCACAGCAGAACCACCTGCCCATGCAGTAAGCACGATGCAGGTGTGCTGCTAGGATTGTAGCACTCCTCTGCTGCAGCAAGACCTTTAGTTTTATCTACAGTTTGTGCTGGTTTAACCACTTCTTTGCTGCAGTGGTTGTAACTGAATTCATGTGACCACAATATATAGACAAATTCCAGTTGTCACAGTAATGTCCAAGAGCGATTGCATTACTTTGGGATTCTGTATGCTGACGCCTAGACACACTCACAAACAGAGGTGGAACAGACTCACAAAAAGCACCGCCCTCATCACTAGATAAGTGAGTTAATCATTCCCAGCTTTGGTGCTCTATACCAGCCTGCTCACTTCTTAAGGATTCTCAAAACACTTTCTGCACTTTAAGAATAGAGAGCTGATGACTTTGGCTATCAAACTGCTGTCACTTGTGAAGCATAGCTTGACAGCTACTTTGCTGCTATTGGCAGTACAAATACAAGCGCCGTATAGCAGCCAGCACAGCTGCTTATGTGCAAAAGAAAAGAGGACAGATAAGTAGGAGGTAAATTTCTTAATTAGAAATTTTAGATCATACTAGAAGAAAGCTATACATTTAGATGAACTTAAATGCCACTGCAAGAGCATATCTATATGTCTATAAATCTCCTTGTGGAGCACTTGTCTTGATGAATCCCTAATGGGTATCACAAGTATTCCATTCAATGGGAAACAGCATAGTTAGAACAACATACAGACTAACCAGACTTGGATTATGAGTAATTTTATCAGATATAGTTGCCAGTTCCAGAAAGTGTTTCTGGTCTCTGATTTTTAAAGAGGAATACTTGTTTTTTTCCTCTCCCTGGTTGTCATTTTACATACCTTTTAAAATGTACGCATCTGTAGCCAGGCAACTATTTTGTCATTGTGGTTAAATGGAGAAGAGCACCGTATACAGCACTATGTATGTTTCAGTATTGTTGAACCTAAACAATAAGATTTTCATCTCATATCCATCTGTAATGTTCCCTCCCCTGTCTCTCAGAGCAGCAGCAGCAGAGCAGCTGCTTGCTTGCATGTGGAGGGCATATAGCAAATCATCTAACTCATATTCAAACCATGAGATGGCATGCTACTTACAAAGCAAAGGATGCCTTGGGTTGAAGGTGTGCTGCAGTCTCGTGTGTAAATGAAGACAGCACAGCATTAAGAAAAAGTTTAGGTTGGATTTTTCTGAATGAGTAGTTGTTTAACACTTATGGCCTATTTATTCTCAGATGGCAGCGTATCTGAACAAAAACATGCCTTCAGCTAAGCATAATCCCTTACAAAACGAGGATGCTTGCAATCATGCTCTTATTAGCTAAAGGACTTGCATCAAATGGATTAAGAGCCAACGTAGAAATGCTTGATCCCTATTTTGATCTGAATTATCACATCTCTGACCTTACAGAGCACTGATCAAACTGCAGCAACACATGTCATGTATCTAGTTAACTATAATTTAGCTTGTTTAGGCAATATAAAGTGAAGTTATTGTAGGAATAACTCCAGGCACTACCTTGCGCTGATCAGTGTGCTGTCTGCATCTGCTGTAATGTTTATTTGGAATCTCTGGACAGCAGCTGCACCCTCCCCTATGGTATTTGAGCAGGTTGATGACTGTTCCTTCTCTGGGAAGGTCCAGAGATGCTTCCACTTCACAAGGATCCATAACTGGTCTGGAGGATGCATGGTCTAGTACAAGAATGCTGAAGAATCTAGCTCAAAGCAGTAGCTGCTGCTTCAGGGCATATAACTCCTGCTGTGGGGGCCCTGTTCCGAACTACGTAACACCACTGTGGTGCTTTTGGGTGCCAGGCTCTTATTTCTGCACACTGCTCTTCTGGGCAGTGCAGGTTCATTTCTTAGAACCATCTCAGTGGCTGTTACAGAACCAGACTGATGCAGCCCTCAGAGGAACAGATTTTTACCAAACCTCCAAGTGGCAAACAAATTCTAAATTTAGCAGAAGAATCCTCACTTATCCTGATTTGTAGGAGCAGTTGGAGTGATATGAGCAGTGAGGTGTTGGCCTTCCTTTTGACACTTTGGCTTTTATCAAATTCTCTTGGGAACTAACAGCTACAGGGAGGCAGAATTTATTAAACTAATGACTGTTATAAACCAGTTCCCAAAGGTGGGCTGTGTATAAATGAGTTTATTGTGGTGTATATCTCTTTTCTAATTATTTTGAATGAGAGAAACGCAGGAGCTCTAGGGAATTATAGGTATTTTCATGGTCATCAAGAAAGTTAAAAAGAAATTACTTCTCTTCCTGTTACAATTAACTTCACATGAGAAACCCAGGCATTTCAACACTGGTCCCTTATACCATGCACTGCAGAATAAAGATTGGAAACGCACTGTTTTGTGGACACGAGAAAAGCACATTGGAGGTTCCTGACAGAGCCTGTGTTACATTAGAGCCAGGATTCCAAACTGCACATTCACCTGTATGGAGAGGGTGCAGATTGCCATGTAGTGCTTCCTGCTGTTCATACATCCCATCGAGAGATACAGCCCATGAAGAAATAAGGATATTGGAACTGTTGTATTATTTAGACCTCTGGATCAATATTGTGTTCAGCAGCAGATGGTGTGGAAAAAAGGTACAAGAAACTGAGTACAGCAGCTCAGCATGGAGTAACCTGTTTCAAGAGGCCTCCAGGCCTTCAGCCCATGTCAGTTATGATCTGTCCTTTTTTTTTTTTTACTCTGAGACATATGAATTAATTTTCCCCCAAAAACTCCTTTGAGGAGGGCATGAGTTTAATTGGGTTATCTGTTTTGTAATGTGAAATGTTGTCTGAGCATGCATTTAGTTACAAGAGCATCCAGAGCAGCATTCTACAATTCTGTTAAGGTCTTCCTCCATTCCTCTTCTTAACTTTCCTAATTAATAGAGCTATTTATAACATGTGGGACAGAAGTGTAAAAAAACAAACCAAAACCAAAAAAACCCAACAGAACAAAGCACAGCTCCTTCAAAGCCCCCTCAAAACAACAGAGGCACTGTGTACTACAGAAAAATATCTTTTTCAAAGGAAATGTTCAAACAAGTTCCCATGACTTTGGGAAAAATGTATATCGTTTATCAGTTACGCTAAATTTCCCAAAGCTTTGGGATTCCTACTCCGTTTGTATTTGTGAGTAATACACTCTCATTGTGTTGGAGCACCTCTTTCATATGTCGAAGATTCAAGAGACAAATATAGGGTTTGGGAAAAAAAACGACTGCATCTATAAGAATCATAGTATTTATTTGCTGATCTCATCTTGCTATTTCTGTTAAGTTACTCCAAGGACAATTATTCCAAGGATGCTGTTCAAGTGAGTTTGGTTTTTTATGACTCAGAGAAATTCATTTATGCTGCACTCAAATACAATGGCCTTCCTTTGCTGTTGAAAATCATGCCATACTGCGCTCAAGAACAAGCTATGAAGCCAAAGAGTAATAAGAGAGGACATTCACTTCACAGAAATAAAGCTACAAAAGTTAATGCTACAAAACTTACATTGATTTCTTTGATGTCACCTTTCTGGGTCTTTTTCATTTGAGTACTATATACGGCTATGAACAGCTCAGCTGATAATTACTCTGTACATAATACAGGTACCTAGAAGTAGAGCAGATCTACCACTGACTCTTGGCAGTGTGAAGTTTAAGTGCCTTAATGAAATTTCAGTTTTGTTCCTATTTGTGTTAATCTGTGACACTCTGTGTCCCTGTTCAATAGCTCTCGCCTCTGCAGCTGTAATAGGCTTGGTACAAATCTAGCTAAATCAAGTTACTATAAGACAGGGAAATTAATAGTTTTCAAATAAAATTCCTTTCTGTCTGTACTTTTAGATTTCATTGCCAGGTTTTAACACATTTGTTTCCTGAATGCTGACAAGCAGAACAACTTGTATTGATTCGCAATATTCACCCTCCATGTGACATTACTGACAGCTTCATTACATGGGATGCTAATTTTTTTTCCCATGTGGTCACTCTTAATGAGATTAAATATACCTTGTATTTTCAAGCCATTTATTTGCAAGGAATTGTGATTGGATTGTCATCACATCAAGGTTATTTAACCTAATACACAGCAGAAAGAAAATATCCCAAGCACTCCTGAGAGGTCATCAACTGATGTTCTTTAGAAAGCATATATTACTCAAGTAATTTTTTTGAGAGATATTAAAGAGGTATTTTATTTGCAATCCTGTGCCATTTGAGTTATTCAGGCTCCTTTGAATATTTATAGTACATGCACTTAGGACAGCTCATTTCCTATTTGGAATCGGAATTCAGGTTCCACTGCAGTCAATGGGAATTTTGCCATCAACTTTAATGAAATCAGGATTTGGCTTGTACTATATATAACTCTGATAGCTTCAAACTACTCCAAATACTGATGTGAATTATCACTGACTTCTGCCCCTGTTGTAGAATTGCAAACACAACAATCAGGCTGGAGCAAAAACAACAAACACAGAGACTCAGTTGTGAAAGACGGTCACAGGTAACAGCGTAAAATATTGTGTCATCCATGTAATGGTGTTAATCTGCAGGAATTTCCAGATTAATCTGTCTTCTTGAATTTAAGTCACTTACTATGTAACCTGCAGGGATAGAATAATACATTCTTGCAGATAGATATGCTGCTACAATCAGAATATTTTCAGTTAAATCCTACAGAAGAAAAGCTACTGTTACATAAGTGTATAATGCATACAAAGAAACAGATTACACCTATTGCAAAGGCTTTTCTTTAAGATGACATAAAATTATGTACATTAACTAGTACTTCAGATAACAAAATCTTTTCCTGATCCACTGCATAAAGCAGCTATGCAAATTTCTACTAGTCTTCTGTTTCTATAATGCTTATGATTGGGAGTTTGATGTGATCATAATTTGGCTGTCCGGAAGACTGTAAAAGATGCACAACTAAAGTATTGTGCCAAACAAAAAATCCATAGCTAATAAGAAACACAATGTTCATTTGTAGCAGCTTCTTTCCAGAGGGCACCTACAGCCAGCAGAAAATCCCACACTCTCGTTTCCAGGGAGTTGTGCATTGTTGATGCAGACTCAAAACTAACTTTCTCAGTTAATTCTGTTTTACATAACTCAAGCATTTCAATGCTCATCATTTGCTAGCTCATCTCCCTCACCTCATCCTCTTACAGGAGTGGAATATTGACCAAACAAGCATTTATCAAGGGTCTCTAACAAACATTATGCAAGCAAAACTAGATGTTGTTAGCCTAATTGGGAGAACACACCGCAGTCCATGCGCAGCAACTTCCACCCACATACCTCACATCTGTAAATGGGACTGGTCTCAGACCTCCCAAAATTTAATAGTGTTATTGAGAAAATTCTATACAAGTGACTAGTGAACACAGGACTTCACATTGTTAAGGAGACTCAATCTTAACATTAACATGTTTTTACCTGTCCAGCTGCCTATAATAGTAAATAAGCATCTGCTTCCCATCTCTTCCAGTATTGTTGTCTTGAAGGCTTGCGTTTCGTTTTCCATCTAGTGTTTACTGACAAGAGGTGGCAAAGGATACAAAACTCAGGTTTCAAAAGGTTCCCTCTGTAGGGATCCAAAACCTGAAAGATACTGGCTTCTACAATGACCCTTTCTGAACTTCTGTTCATGCTGTTTGCATCTCTCCCCACTTCTTAGAAAAGAGCTGCTGTTACATGGCAGAGGCACGTAAAAGTTGTCCCCAATGGCAGCCAATTCTGTCACTCAAGAAAACTGGAAGAGATTAAGACCAGGTGAGTCAGTGCAGATATGAATTTGGCCAAAGAGCTTTGCATGCTACAGGCAGTGCTTAGTAACTTCTACTATTTTACTTACCTTGTATTGTGCACAACCTGCAATCCCCAGTTAGCATAGATGCTTTCTTAAAATACACAGTTCAGAAGTCATTTACCTATGCCACAGAGTCATCAGGATGTAAATAATGACTGTGATAACTGGTGTTGTCTAAGCCTTCAGTTCATCTAAAGGCAAAACTTCTGAATCAACCATAAAGATCAGCCCTCCTACACAACAACCAGAAGACCAGTGCAGACTTGGTCTTTGACAGCCAGCAGTGCTCACTTTGATGGGAATGGATGCAACTGATTCTCTTTTAATGGCCATTGAAATTCACAGAAAACCTGCTAATGACTTTTCACCCTGTCTACAAAGACTACCCCTGCTAATTCCCTCCTCAGTTATCCAAGCCATTAGAATGTGTCTCTGCTAAAACTAGACAAGTAGCACGTGCCCCAGCTTCCTCGCTACTCACAAAGCCTAGTTAGCGATTACACCTGCAGCACCTGGGGAATGGGGGAGAAAGAGGCAACACACATCAGTGACAACAAAAACCATTATTGTCAGATACCCTTACAGCTTTCTTCTTGGCATGTAAGGTCTCTGGGACAGTTTTCTTTCTTTGTACTCTGCCCCTTCACATACATACCAGCAATTAAAGCAGTACAATTACAGAAAAATCAATGGCATATTTTCCATCCTCTTCAGTACAGTAGGATAGAATTCCAAACTATTAGTGGGGAAGTCTCATCAAGTGTGTATAAACTGAGGGCTGTTCAACTATTCGAAGAAGGGAAGGGGGAAAAAAAGCTCCCAAAATGTTTGGAAAATGTTTCAGATGATAGATAAAAATACAGATAGAATCATAGAATCATAGAATAGTTAGGGTTAGAAAGGACCTTAAGATCATCCAGTTCCAACCCCCCTGCCACTGGCCAGGGACACCTCACACTAAACCATGCCATCCAAGGCTCTGTCCAACCTGGCCTTGAACACCGCCAGCAATGGAGCATTCACAACTTCCCTGGGCAACCCATTCCAGTGCCTCACCACCCTTACAGTAAAGAATTTCTTCCTCATATCCAATCTAAACTTCCCCTGTTGAAGTTTGAACCCGTTACCCCTTGTCCTCTCACTACAGTCCCTAATGAAGAGCCCCTCCCCAGCATCTCTATAGCCCCCCTTCAGATACTGGAAGGCTGCTATGAGATGTGAGCGTACTGCACAAAAAAGCCTCTACTTAAACCTTGCAAAGCCAGAGGTATTCCTCCAGAAAACCTATAAAACCAGTCTTGTTCAGCCACATACGTATCTCCAGAAGCCACTGTGCTGCATGGAGTGGTAAAGCAAGACATAATAATAAAAAGGAGTGATGACCTTAGTCACAGATTATGCTATCCTTTCAGCTGCAATATATAGGCATCTATACCACTCCTTAGCAGTACAGACTGACAGAAATGGGTATGTGTGTCTGCATCCATGGATAAAGAGATTATGTATTATTCTGTCCCTCAGAAGAGCCTTGTAAACTCAGTCTTATAAATCACCAAGTTCAATTTCGTCTTGTTTTAGGTAAACTCACATAATGGCAAGCATGCCTGATGCTTAAATGTCTGTTTCAGGATGAAGGAGAACAAGGCAAACAGACTAGCTTTTAGGTTTATTTGGTTTGGAGGTACCCCAAAACTAGATAATTTAAGGAGAAAATAAGTAGATTCTCAATAGATTTGCAAGGTTCACACCTGTTATTAGAAGCAGCATTACCTTGCTCAGCAGAGAACTCCTCTGCCCTTTGCAGATCAGGCGAGAAACTTCTCACAGGCTCTGGTACGTCTGCTTCTCCTCTGGTGCCTTTAAAACCAAGTGTAGAAATGAACTGACGGCTTTTCATTTCTTCCCCTAATTACCACTCACAGCAGCTGCTTGGGAGAAGAATGACAAGCTTCCTTATTTTTTTTTAACTCATTATTATTTGAGGTAAATTGCAGGCTGGTTTGGTGCATATTTTTGTGCCTTTTTTCTTATGACACTACTACTTGCTGCAGTCAAGAGCTGTAAGCTCTTAGTTATCTTGTTTTAGCTAAAACAAGAAAACAGTTTTTCTAAAAGGTTTTGGTTTTTTGTTTCTGCTAAGGATACTAAGGCAATAGAGTAAATTGTAGGCAATTTGGTACATCTGTCCTGCATTTATTAGTTACTGCTGACATAGGTATGAATAGGCCTGGACCTTACTACTTTTAGGCAGAAAGTCATACAGAATCTAGCTCTTTTGATCTGACCACCTGCAGAGATGCTATTCCTCAGTATGGCAGTATACACTGCCAAAGGAACAGGAAACCTCTAACAAAGAAAACTACAAGACCTATCCTTTAGGTCTAAACTTCTCTTACTTGTCTAAGCAAAATAAGGACTAGAATAATTAATTACTAGTGGGGCAAGATTCAAGTGAATACAGCAATCTGTTCTTCAAAACTAACCAGTGCTTACTTGCTAAAAAAGTTATAACTAATCTAGAGAGTGCTTGACATGTAGGTGCTCCCAGCAAAGAATTTGACTGGCACACAAAAAAAATCAAGACACCATGAGGACTTGAAACAGACTCATAACTAAGTCCAAGTTTAACATGAGAAGACACCCAGGTGAGCCCTGTGGTCAAGCTTTTGACTAGCCTTTCACTGCACTAAGAGGATCAGGCCAAAATTATTGGAAAAAACTTTTGGGTATAATTTAGCTTTGACCAGGATCCAAGTTTCATCACTCAGCTTTAGCTTTCTTCAGAAAATTAGGTATTTGACATAGTCTTCAACTTGGTAGTAACCACCGTTAGTTCAGCTTGTCATGGTTTAAGCCTCTAAAACTCACAAAGTCTCTCGCTCACTGTCTTCTCTTTCTTCCTCCAGTCCCAGGGGGATGGGGAGGAGAATCGAAAGAATGCAACTCCCACAGGTTGAGATAAGAACAGTTTAGTAACTAAGGTATAACACAAATCACTACTGCTACCACCAGTAATAATACAAGAGAAATACAAGGAAAGAGAATACAACTGCTCACCAAGCCCGACCCAGCCAGTGCACCCCTCAGCAGCAAACCCCCCAATGCACCACCACACCCTTCCAGGTCTCTGCCCTTTGTTTTCACATCCTGGGCATGACGTGCTATGGTACAGAATAACGTCTTTGGTCAGTTTGGGTCAGGTGCCCTGTCTCTGCTTCCTCCCGGCTTCCCTTTCTCCCTGGCAGAGCATGAGGCTCAAAAAGTCCTTGGCCAGACCGAAATACTACCAAGCAGTAACTGAAAACACTGGTGTTATCAGTGCTGTTCCTAGGCCCAAAATCAAAAACACAGCGCTGCACCAGCTACCAAGAAGGAGAAAAAATGACTGCTGCTGCTTAACCCATGACAAGCTTCAAAACCTTCCCAGGGCAAAAACTTTATGTGGACTCCACTGAAGGGCGGCTAGCTTTGAATAGCTTAAAATATTTGTCCCGGGCTCAAAGGACAGGGCTAGGACAGAAAAATCTGTCCTCAGTTTTGCTATGCTCTTAATGCATTGCCAAATGTCATCTTCTGACCAAGGAACAATAAAAATCTGCTTTCTCCTGTTTAGACCCTGCCCTGTTTATGCAGAACAAGAAGTCTCTTCAGTTGGTGCATTGCTAATAGTACTAGGTGGGAATTATCCAAGATAATATATTTGCCTCTTTGTATTTTCACAGTACAATCAGATTTCTCTGTACAAAGCATCAGCACGGCTTTTAAAAGGGCTTAATCCCCACAAGTTGCGCAGTACCAAACCTTAGAAGAATTTACATACGTCAGCTATTGGGAAACTCATGTTTTATAGAAGACTACAACACATTCCTCAGTGGCTAAAACCACACATTATTCATATAGGAAGAACAAACCAGCATGCGACCAAAGTTGCATCTGGCCACGCAGTCAGGCTGCTACTATCTATCACTTAAATAGATGAGAAAAGTTGCCAGTAAGTTGCTGCCAACTGCTGCTCTAATAAACAATATTTCTCTCAGCAGAAAGCCAGCACCATGTGCTGATTTATAGTAAATGTGCCATTTTTTTCCCTGTGCTATCAGCACTGAAGACAATAACAAGTAGCTCAGATCACAAGAATACATTTTTATGAAAACAAAACAATGGGTGTTTGGACAGCATCTTATCTGCTATATGTGAGCATAGAAGCATTTGCATTGCTCCAGTGGACACCCTAAGATCCTTTATTACATTTATGCTGTCTGTTTCTCGAGCACAGCTTTGAGAATGAAAAGTAATGCATTGTCAATAAATAGCATTCAGTGATATACTTGACACATTTGGATCTATGGACAGAAAAGTCAAACCCAAGCAGTGAAGAGGTAGCAGAGGTTATGCCCTATTATGGAGGCAAGTCGTACGCACACTCTGAATCAGCCTGCACACATTACCAGAGCAGGAGCTGAGCAAATGCTCTGGTTCACAGATAAATCTGTAAAAATTCCCTATGCATCTTCCAACTGCCTGCCATTCAATTACCACCACTCATAAGGGGAAAGGAGTCTCTAGAACAGTATGATCCCTCTTCATCATTAGCGGCTGATGGGGAAACGTCCTGTTTTGGAGACTGTATTAGCTTACACAAATGTGAAGCTGCAATATTCCTGTCACACATCATGTTCAAAATGCTTTCACAGTAGGTTATTAGCCTGGTAGCTGTACTAACACTGTTTCTGCATGGTGTGCAATATGTATACTGCTCAGCCTCCCCAAAATGCTCTTTGATTAGTTATTTCCATATACACAACACCATCCTGGGCCCCATCACCATTTTCCACTCACATTTTACTCAAATCTAATAGGAAACATGCTGTTCATTAAGAATCATGTGTCTGCCTAACACAACAACTCCTCGATGCCACTCTCAAGCCCCTTGGAGGCAGTCACACTCCATCCTGAGCCAGCCACCCAGAAGGACTAATCAAATGGCTTTATGGACAAGCATCACTGTTAGACCTAGTGCACTTATTTACATTTGATTAAAGCTTAACACATACTTTGCTAAACTTAGTCTACAAAAAAGTCTTCAAAAAAAGGTACTTAAGCTTAGTTCAAAGGCATTTCAGGGTATATCAGGGCAGAAAACTAGTGATTTATTGCAGCAGTTGTGATGTATGCCTGATCTTTTTTAATTGGCGTATGTCTGGCTTCTGTTTCCATCTGCTGATTCTCACAAAAACACTGTTTAGTAGCTACTGCTTCTTTTCCCGTGAAAATACTACTTCATTATCATTTAAACCTCTCTCAATCTCTTCAGTAACTGTATACACTTGAAAAGCTCAGCCCATTTCCAGTTACACTTGCAATCTTGTCTATGCACATCTCCAAACCATCCTCCTGCCCCAACCAGGATTACACAAATTCACTTTGTTTCACTTTTATTTCCCCAAACAACAAGGTTCCAGCTGATGCTCAGAACCATTCACTGCAACTTTCTGACAATTACTGTTGTGATTGGAGACAAAAGAGTACGGACTGGAGAGTGCCCGATTGACCAGATCCTGCCTAGATCTTTACACGTGATAGGGATGTTGCTGCTTAGCAGAATTTACCTGTCTGGCAGAAGTTGCTGAAAATTTCAGGGAAACCTCCAATTCTTTTTGTATGTTTAAAGCTGCCAAGGGACAGAGTAGTTTCAAAATAACTACCAATTGGTTCACTCTTTCATTGACAGGGTGATTAAAAGCACATTAAGTGTAATTTGAAGAGAGAGATTTTGTCCTACAAATTCCCACGGAGAGGAGGGAGCAGAATCCTACACACCACACAAACAGTGCCACCTTCAGCGATCAGGTAGGTGCTGAATGCAAGTGTTTGTAAGGCCAGGTCTCAAGTCATAAAGCAGCTCCCAGTGGTGGGGCATGCAAACTCACTGACTCCAGAAGCTCTGTAGCACAGGCTTTGTGCTGAATCTCTGCATAATGTGGCCAGTGCTTCTATCGGTAGCTGGCAGTAAAAAAGAGGCTTTAAAAAAGACAAGGAAAAATAATTTTCACATACTGCATTTAGAAGGGAGTAATCCTCAACAGTGGAACTTTTCACATCACATTGGCAAGAGAGACATTCTGCCTTTTTAGTTAAGGTTTTATATTGCTCAGACACAGACATTTAATTACAGGACAGCTCTACAATAACAAATTGAGGAGAAACTTAGATGAAATTCAGTTCTATTCCTCCAAAAGTAGAAGAGGCCCCAACTGGCTAGTAAAGTACCTCCTCTTCCTTGTGAGGAACTTCTACATGGTTTTTAAGCAGCAACTTGACTTTACAGTATACATAAATTGTAATCATTGAAGTGTTTGATGTACAAATGTTAATTTGTTTGAAAACACAGCTGGTTCAGTACTTAAATGTGCATTTAATGGAAAACACAATAAAGAATGAAGAAACTAATTCTGGAGACACATGTTTGTTTGGGACCTACCCTAGAAGCCAACAGATCTCAGCAAAGAAACCCAGGATGAGCAGCAAAATGCTGTAAATTACATTACTTTCCTGGTATTTTCTGTGCATTTCTTTGTTTGGGTTTTGGGGTTTGGTCTGGATTTTATTTTTTTTTTTGTCTATTTTGGGATTTTGTGTTTGGGCTTTGGTTTGTCTTTTGGGGTTTTTTTAGCCTCTGCAATCCTGATATTTACATGCTTGAGGGACAAGAAAGTTGGATCCAGCTAAAGCTTTTTCTGCCCTCTGAAGCATCAGTGATCAGCTAACAGTCAAAGCAGACTACTTCAACCCTCTAAGTCGGCAGCTTTCTCTTTTTCTCTCTTTAGGAGCCTACACAAGCCAGAAATCAAACAGGCTGTTTGAAACTCCACCAAAACCAGAAAAATAATGGCAAGATCTTATATACTTAACCTTGAGACACAGAGGAAACGTTTCCTTAATAGCTTTTCTCCTTCTGAAGTAAAAATTACCATCACAAACTTGAAAGGTGAACAGGTGCTACTTAAGAACTTTTTTTAACAGTTAAAAAGAAATGTAAGTAGCAACAGCTTCCTTGATACAGAGAACACCCTCTGGTAGCCGCACTTTCTTTATTCTGAAGACTACAGCATTACCCTCAGTTACAGAAACTAAGGCTCTTATAAAAGTTTAATAGCATTTGCCTGGGAAACAAAGAAAGAAAGAGGGGGTGGGGAGGAGCCCCTAATCTTTAATTTTTGTCTGGGGCTTTTCCCTTTCTTCTCAGATTATATGAGGAAAATTCATCTAGATTCTTCTCTTATTAAAGCTGACAAAATACTTCCCAGACCTAGGCTTTTGGCAGAAACAGTTGAGAAGAAGGACTTCGGCAATCAGATGTAACTTGGAAAGTTATCAGAAAAGGACAATAGGTTGAATATTCTTTACAAATGGTAGAGTTTAGTAAACAATTTTGGCCTTTTTTTTTTCCTGGGCTTTCTGCTGTTAAGTTGAAATCACAGTTTATCTTTTCAATGATCTTTTGACCCAAGAATAAAGTGAAATACTGACTTCTTCTATAAATAATCCCACATAAAGTCCTACAAAATTACAGCAGCATTTTTATAACATAATAGTTTGCGAGGGGGGGGAAAATAATGTGTTAACAGTTGGCAGCTACTAGACACAGCTTCTTATTTTTCTAGAAATCCAGCCAAGTTTTCCACCTCCCCAAACAGTGGATTAGAGCCGTCACGCTTTGATCATCACAGAAGCACATATTACCAACCGTTTTGGAAGAAACAAACATTCTTAGGTTTTCTATACTAAGCACAGAAGGAAAACCAAGTATTTGTTTTACATGGGAAATGTAGATAATCAGTATGAAAGTTTAAAGTTTTTGTTAGCTGATTACTGAGCAGCTTCCCAGGGAATTTTGGAATGGATGAAGCATTGTGTTGTGCTAAAAATACAGTATGTAAGATGCATCTTAGAGATCCAAACTTACAGGCTAGTCCTCCCAGTCCATATGCTTTTTCCTCTTCCCCGATTAGCTAACTTTTGCCCTTCTTTACTCAGGAAAGAGTAAAAATCCCGCAGCCCAATGTGCAATGTATATACTAATACAGTTGAGCTGCTAACAGGCTATTTGCCAAGAAGGCATAAATGAAGTCTCAGGAACATCACAGCCTGCTGTCCAGAGCAGCAGAACTTTCTGGGCACCAAGCATGTGAAAAAACAGCATAGAACTAAATCATACTTTTGAACATATCAGAAACTATGATAGAAGATAATCCCTCTTCCATAGTTCTAGAAGACAGATTTTCCCTTCTGTCACTGCACGTGAAAACATCAGTGCCATTGATCTTCTCCTTAGCTTGTGCTGTTAGCCCTGAGCAGCGTCAAGCATCAACTTCTTCTGTAACAGATCTAAATGTGCAATAAATTCCAATCACAGGACTTCATTGTCCAGTACTTCTGATACAACAAACCTCCCTGCTCTTTTCTTAAAGTCTGCCCTAAGAGGTGTCATGAAGTTTACATCCCCTTTAGCCTGGAGCAGGGACTGGCACATGGTAGATGCTCATAGGATATTGAGGCAATTTTGCAAACAAGTGCTTTTCAAAGGTTTCTAGTAGCAAGAATGCATGACTATCAGAGTGAAACATTTTATCACTTTCAAGTACTACTGCCAAATCCTAAGTTGTACTTCTTCCAAAACCCAGGGGTATTACTACCCAAGAAAAAACTTTAATATAAAAAGAACATCTGTCCTGGGGAGCCAAAACGTGCTCCATGCCCCTTTCGAAACCACTTTTCTGGTAACAAAGATTCAGGCTGAACATTTATTGAGGACAGGATAATTTCATGCCCAACACTTGAAGCTTGATAAAGTGACGGTCTTTTGAAGCTGAAAATTAGTTTTCAGGAGGAATTTTTAGGCAGCCTTAGAAGCAGAACTACCACAAAGCAAATTTAATACTTTTTAATGGTTTTGGAATTTTGGCCAGATCTGGTGCTATTTATACTCATATTGTACACAGGCTCCTCTCAGCAGTTCCTCAATAACATCAGAGATTTTTGCCTAAGAAAAAATAAGCAATTGGCTAGGTAAAAATGCCAAAATCATTGCATAGAAAAAGCTTCAACCCCACACTACAGTCTCACACTCAGTATCACACTTCGCTGGTTCAATACACTGAATCATTTGGGAACTTTATTTTTATGTATTGTGAGTGGGCTTCATTACACCTGAGTAAGTTATGGTCTTACAGGAGTGAGTTGTACTGGATTTATAATAGAACACCACCAGCAAAAAAAGAGGCCAGCAAAAGGAAGATGTATTTTAAAACTTCTAGTTTGTTTTGTCAATAAACTGATTATAAGGGAAGACTAATATCAGATGCAGTGTGGAGCTGATGTTGGAGAGGGATGAAAGATTATCATTTTCTGTGTCTTGTGAGATGACCAGGTCTCAAAGAAAGTATAAACTTACCACACTTCACTAAAAGTGGTTAGAGCACAAGAGAAGACACAAGAAAGGCAGAGAGCAGGGTCATTTTTGGCATTACATTTTTGGGAGCCTGAATTCTAAGACAAAAAAAAAAAAAGCCTTCCTTTGGGATAACAAATTTACCAACAAAAACAACAAGGAAGTGAACTTTGGGGAAGCTGTATGAATAACAGGTTGTTTAGGGAGAAAGAAAAGCACTTCTTCAATAGCCTGCTGCAACGGAAGCATCCCCAGAGAAAGTCAGCCTTAAATAACCCTGCTCAGAGTATGAATTTAGGAAAGGTTTATTTGGTCAGATCCTGTCTAAAGGCAAAATTCTGTGCAGTGGTTTCTTAGATAAAGTGTTTCTGCAGACAACTATCCATTTGAAAACACAATGGTATTTGCTTCTTGCATTTCTGAAACACTGTTAGACCTTCTCCAGCTTCTCACTGCAGTAACAGTGCCCACAGAAAACAGGAAAGAAAACAACACTGAAACGCTTCAAGTATTTCTAATGTGGTTGAACGTCTGAGTTTCCTTTGATAAGCACTGTTTCTTTTTCCAAACAAGCACTCAGTAACTAGGTAGGAGCAAAAGTCACCCATAGATTTTCTTGTAGTTGTGAGAACTAACACTGCAAATAAAGCCCTCCATTCCCAGAACATATCCTAAAGCTACCCTGACATTTTGCGGATGCAAATTAGGCCAATAACTAATTAATGTAGCATGATCCAAAACCAAATATTATCAAGACGGCAGGTTGTCAGGAGTCACCCAGATAATAAACAGCTGAAAAAGCAAGACATGTCTGTGCCCTGCTGCAGTACAAAGAGGATCCCACTCCATCTCTGTTAAACCATGTGGATTTTTTCAGCACAGTAAATTTGGGTTCCTTCAGCTTTGCTAACTCACTACGTCTGACAGAATTAAAGTCTTTTTCCAGTATGAGTTGCCCAGTGTCTGAGCTCAAAATGCAAATTTTACCTTAGAAGATGTTCCAGGATTTCTCTAATCCTCACGTCCTGTTTACAGGAATTCATATAAACTTATGTTTGAGACATCTACTCTGTTGTCAAAGTTCTCCCACAAAGGCTTTCAAAGTTTTTTAGTCAGCCTCTGTGTTTTAAAAGGAAATATTTTTGAAGTCTTCAGAATAAAGCATGTATCTTGCTTAAAGTTTGCATCTAGTAGTTCTGTGCTGTGCCTTGTTCGTACCTCTAACCCTCAGTTCAATGATCAAGGCTGTGCGATGTTCATTTAGCTCAAACTCGGTCCATTCCCTAATCTCCACACTGGAACAGAAGTCAAGCACAATTCAAACACAGCCAATAATTATAGGGCGTAACCCCTTCTAGCACTCCTTGTCAAGGTCCTTTAAATCTGCTCTCAGTTTATGACACAAGACCAGAAATTCAAGGAAGTAAGTGCTCTCCCTTCTCCTGTAGCTAGCAAGGAGTCACACCCTCTTGCACACACAGGTACACACCCATACAAGCTATTTAAAATTAAAAGCTTTTAATTGATCCGCTTCTTGGCAGAAGGGTACAAGTGTGATTCACACAGCTGCATGACTGCCTGTCTTGCTCAATGAAATACCACTAGTCTTTTCTTGAAGATAGTCAACTTGTCTGCTGCAAGTGTGAGTTCCCAGGGAATGAGTAACAAACTGCACAGAAAAAATGGAAAAGAAAGTCAGGACCCTCCAGCAGCAGCAGCTTCCTGCATGACATGTAATTTAAGACACCTGGATAAAGAGCAACACATCCCAAGACAAAATCCTGGAGAACAAAGTGGAACAGTGACTAGAGAAGAAAACTTAAAAGTGAACAAAATCCACATTTTGGTTTTACAACAGCATACTCCCCACTCTCTACTCATCACTGCCTGCATCCTTAAAGAAGACAGAGACCCTCTTGAAATTAATGGCATCATCTATTTCTCAGTCTATGTGTCGGTGGAAGATGAATATGGATTTACTGGATCGTTCCGATTAGAAAGAGCCTCAGGAGAGGTCATCAGTCCAACCTCCCATTCAAAGCAGGGTCACTCTGAAGTCAGATAAGGTTACACAAGGCTCAAGTCAAATCCTTGGGCTGGCTATTTTATGTCTTTCACGTTTTTTTTATGCCATAATCTTCTGAAGATACTTCCCCTTCCAGAAACTGAATTTATGGAAACTGCATGATGTGAAGCTTGAAGAAATCAACTTGCCTGTAAAGTGCCCTGGAAAATAAGAAGTTTGAAATGAAATATCAACCCTGAGCCTCATGGGGGGAATTCATTACTCCAGATTTTCGGGATCACTGTGTGTGGCTGATTCAATTTTTCCTTGCTTTTATCACTAGGACAAAGACATGAAGTAGTATGTTATGTTCATAATTAACACTCTCATTTCAGTTTGCATGTTATTGTTGTCCATCCTAACTCAAGATCCTGTCACCAAAATATTACTGCTTATGCCATAAATTAGATCTCCAAAACATTAATTCTGCTTCCCAAGACATATTAAAACCCTGTATGATGCTATTGCTTTATTTTCCTTTGAAACATGAACTTGCTGTCTGATCCAATATTTCAAACCCTTAAGTTGTTAAGCAGAAGCCACCAAGGTATTGAACATAAATTACATCTACTGAAACTTCAGGAATGATTGACTGCTGAGCAGCATTTATTTCCTTTCCACATTAACATGTTTAGGTGCACTTTTCTTCAGCCTGACACTTCTTTAACTCAGTAAGATACAACAAAGACTGTGCAGATGAGAACAGAAGCAATACAACAATAATTAATCAAGTCTTTCTGCCTCGAGTCCATAGCAGTAGAAACCCTTGGGCTTACTGAAGTGGTTAACACAAAGTGATCTTTAACACATCTATTGCTTATCGAGATTATCTTTGACCCATCAGAGTATTCAAGAACTATAGTGCCTGTACAACTGAGTTATTCTGAGACGTGATTTAATGTCTTCAGCACCAATGTACTCTCATAAAAGATGTGAAGGAATATTTAGGATTGCAAACAGTAGCAAACCAAGAAGAAAACAATACCAGAAGTCTCATCCGGACTGTGTCAGCACAGGCACACAGCCATGCCTGAGCAGCTGTATGGATACACAGATAATTTTGGCAGTGTTGAGGCAGATACTAGGTTGAGATCTTTGAAGTCTTCCCATATTATCAAGCCTACAGAAATACAGAAAACACCACAAGGCTTGGACTGCTTCTATGCAGAGACTTCAGCTTACCATGCTGATCAATATTGTCTCTTTACTGTGTATGTGCTTTCCTTTTATGTCAAAGTTGTACACAGTATGGAGACAGCAAATACACCTTGCCTGAATGCCTTTACTAATAATAGCAGATTTTATTAACTTACTCAGCACTATGATGCTTTTGTTTGGGCTTTTCCTATACAGGCACATCATGTTAACTGAAATGTATTAGAAGAACTGTCGTGGTTTAAACCAGTTCGCTCACTCACTCCCCCCTTTTTCTTCCCCCAGTCCCGGGAGAATGGGGAGGAGAATCAAAAGAATGCAACTCCCACAGGTTGAGATAAGAACAGTTTAGTAACTAAGGTATAACACAAATCATTGCTGCTACCACCAGTAATAATACAAGAGAAATACAAGGAAAGAGAATACAACTGCTCACCAAGCCCGACCCAGCCAGTGCACCTCCCAGCAGTGAACCCCCCCAATGCTCCCCCCACACCCTTCCGGGTCTCTGCTCTCCATTTTCACATCCTGGGCATGACGTGCTGTGGTATGGAATAACCTCTTTGGTCAGTTTGGGTCAAGTGTCCTGTCTCTGCTTCCTCCCGGCTTCCCCTCCTCCCTGGCATAGCATGAGACTCAGGAAGTCCTTGGTCAGACCAAAACATTACCAAGCAGTAACTGAAAACACTGGTGTTATCAGTGCTGTTCTCAGGCCCAAAATCAAAAACACAGCACTGCACCAGCTACCAAGAAGGAGAAAAATGACTGCTGCTGCTGAACCCATGACAGCAGTTCAGTCTTTCAAGCTAAGAAAAATATAACCACTGCATTAGGCAGAAAGGCACCTTTACGAAGCATCAAGAGATCTTGGAGCAGTTTGGTAACAGATTTGGTAGCTCGCTTTTATCCCCCCTCAGAGCAATAACGTTCTAAGCCTTGCACATAGAATGACGTATTCTGAGAAACAGCATCCAAAAAGCAAGCAGCTGTGGGAATTTATGTCAACACAGGAAGACAGCACAGCAAGCACAACTTGTCGGTGAAATTTAGAATAATAATTCTAATATGGGATGTCTCTTGCATCGCTTTATTAGCATTTTCTACTCAGATGTATCTCGGATTGAAATATTTGAAATAAATCATTGTAAGTACATGCCTTTAACTACAGGTATCTTTTCCAACTTCAACCACCTTCAGAAACGGACGTTATCTCTATCATACATAGTACAGGCTAAGATATTTAAACACATTTCAATGAACAGTAGCAATGAGCTTTTTTTTTGTTTGTTTGTTTTGGATTCATGTGCTCACTTCTTGCCACTATGGAAATACTAACAGCAGATCCACCATGAAGGGACAACAGCTCCACTGGCTTCCCAAGTCCTTCTCTTGATCCCCACCAGTGTGCTAATGGGAAAGACGAGAGTTTTGCAGGGGGTGATGGTAAATTGCGCTAAAGAAAACACACAAGAAGAAAGTGGCAAATTACATATGGCTTTACACTGACTAATTTTAAGGCACAGTGTGTAGCACACTCTGAAAGCACCAGCTGTTGAGTATAAAATACTTGACACTGCTGAGACATTTGGAAGCCAAACATGGAACACTGAAAGAGAAACTTAAGGATCTTTCATCCAAGAAAATATGAAGCCTCAGAGGGAAGAATCAAACCGACAATATCAATATGAAGGCACTTCAGCCTTCTTACTCTTCATGTCTTTTGAAAAGAGCAACACTCTTTTCAAAAGCCAGTGTTGCTGGAGGTCTTTGCACAGTTGCCAACTTCAACATGCAAAGAGCCATAAGCAATAGTATCATGAAGTCTGGTCCCAGTGTGCCATCTGGCCCTAGGCTAATGTGTCTATCAGTGCCTTCTTTCATGCTTCTGACAAGCTATTACTCAGCTACTCAGCTACATAAGCGATAGGTCAATTGTGGTCAGCTTTGATTTGTAAGCTGTCCACCCTGAAGTTACCATTTTTAAAGTTATGTTCTGACTCAAAGAAACATTTACTTCAAGAAGCATTTTTCACATGTTTTTAGACTCACAAATTTTGATGCAGTAAGAGCTAATGAAAACACGTGTATGAAATATCACAGTTACAGCAGTTGCTTACCAAGGACCTCACACAAACTTTTACTCCCAAGTCCATACAATTACATCATTTCACGCATACTACCAAGGGCTTGATAGCAACATCTCTGCCTACAAGCTTGTCAGACAAACTGTCCGCGTCCAGGCAGTCTCCATCAGCAATTCTGAATGTAAACCTTTCAGAAGACTTCTCTTCTTTTCACCCCCACACAAAGGTGCAGTGATTTTTACACGGCAACAACCATTAGAAACATTACAGCTCAACCTAGCTGAACTTCAAGTTATTTTCCAGCAAACTTAAGCGAACCATGACTGTATTCAAGGATCACAATTACAATATGGACTTAAAGTTCTGCTTTCCACCAAAACCAGCAATGTGAATGGCAGTCTAGCAAGCAGATAATTCACTTCAGATGTATTACTAAACTTAAGAAGTTGCTATTTGTGAACATTCACAGGAATCAGAAACTAATTGTGAGGTAAACAACAGCTGAAAAGTCAAAACGAAAAGATAGTAAAGCATACTCCAAACTGTTCACAAAAAAGGATGAGGACAAAGGGCGAGGGGAGGATAATTTTTAGTCGTTTATCTTTTTACACATTCCTGTGTCTCTGCTTATGGATTAAAGGAGACAATGAACAAAGTTTATTGACATTCAACTACCAGCATCAAAATCAAACCAAGATCACCACCCAGCATAGCCCACACTATGGGAAGCTTAAGGGTTCCCCTCATGACTAATACCCATGAAGCTTTTCAACATGTTACCCTAAATGACTAATCTTTGGTAAAGCATTTAAAAATTAAGTGTAAATAAGATTAAACCCTTCAAAAAATACTATTTAGAACAGAAGATCACAGAACATCAAGAAGCTAATAAACAGTAGGAACTGCTGCTGCTCCACCTTTTTCCTCTAGGAATGATTAGTAGTCTACCCAGCCCAAATCTTTAGTAATTGTTTGCACAAAGCACAATATTGATTTATTTAAAGCACACAGGAGGGCAGGAGTGCTTTAGCATCATTTGAAAGAGAAGCCTCAAAAAAGCACTGGCTGCTGAAAAACATTAAATTCATTTGTAAAAAGCAGACAAAACACACAACCCCCCCAAAACAACCCACAACTGAATTGCCAAAGCCACAAAATTTGTAAGCCTTTCCCTAGTCTCTACATTCATTTTATCATATAAAACAGCCATTAATAATCTGCATTTCCTTTTTATTAGTAATAAATATGGCCTCACAATCCATTAAAGCTAATGAATCAGTCTTAGGTTCTTTATGCATGCGACTATTATAAATAATAATGGTGACTCTAATACAGGTTTACACAAGGACAGACTTTGACCTTTTGATATGTTTATATTCCCAACAATGTAATATACAAACAAACAAAAAAAGCAAAAACCATCTACTTGTGTACCAAGTGGGGTTCTCTTCATGCAGCAGATCAATGACTGTAAAGGTGTACTTAGGAATGCTGTCATACCTTTTGACAAATGGTACCACTCATAGGAAAAAATAAGTTTATTTTCTGTATGCAGTAAACTTGCTCAGCTATGACATTATTTTGCAGAGAGGATTCCTCTTAATGGCTAAGAGGAGACTACATACAATTGGCCAGAGTGTAACACAAGGCTAGCTGCTTTGTTGTACAATGAATTTAGCTTAAAACCTCGGACAGATACACTATCAACTTTGAAGGTTGCTCTTAAACACATCAGTGTTGCCTATGAAGTAGCAGTTCACTTTGATTCCTTTAACTGCAGGACAGAACATTACTTAAAAAATCAAACCCACAAAACAACGTAAGTTTTTATCCAGCAATACTATGCTTTACAAACAAAACCACAACATGTTCCTTATGAACCTTGACATGGGTTTCCACAATAACAACAAAAGCAAATCTATGATGAAAGCTCAATGTAAAGAATTTGGTTAATTCTAAACTAATTATATTTTAAGGCCGCTTCATTTTCTCTATGAATCTTTTGTACAGTAACAGAAATTGCTTGTTTCACATTTTAACTGAAAACGTCTCATGCACATGCACTTTTCTGGGGACAAACTGTAAGAAAACAAAGCTACTTCTATAAGAGAAATTCAAGAGCAAATCCAACATTGATTGTTAGTGCTACTCATAAGAATAATGTACCCTTTTCAATCACACACTAATATAACACCTTATAAAATACACCAGTGAAGACAGCTTTGAATACAGAAAAGAGAACAAAGGAAAAAGGACAAGCTTTTTGTTTTGTTTTCTGTTTACATTTAAGTGCATCTCTGCTTCCTACAAACTCCTTTAAGAAAGAATCCCTCTGACCTAAAGAGAGTAACCAAATAAATTAACCATAGAAATTGGCAGGCTGTGAAACAGTCACGCATACACAAACCCAAAGCAGAAGAAAAAAAACCCTATTGAAGGACACACAAGTGTAACTTGCCTGAATGAGAAAGGTCAACAGATAAAAACACCATGATAAAAAGAAGATGGGGAGTTTCATGATTTTTAGTAAGAGATAAACAGAATCTTTATACAATTGATACAAGAGTTAAGTAACTCTCTGAATATAAAGCCAGCAACTAAGCTATGATTTACAGAAAACTTACAGTTAAAAAGAGCTGGAAATTCTTAACCACAACTGTATCCACTCATTAATGCAGCAGGTTACATTCTGCAGTCAATAACATACCCACAAACGGTTTACAGCAATTATTGTTATATAGCAATTCTGTATTTAAAATGGGATTCTAATTCAATTGGATTATAATTGCCATATGGATGCTACAGTAAGTGGCAAAAGTAACAATGAAATCTGCTCAAAATGTCATGATAACTTAGAAAATACCTTCTTTCAGAGAATCATCATGTACGATTTCAGCGTTCAAGGAAACCTTGCAGGTTCTGTGCATCCTTCCCTAAACAAGGCTTTTGTTACAAGACACCACTGAGGTAGAAAGAAGGAGTCTGACAAAAGTGCAAGTTCATGCCAAGCTCTATAATGAACAAATGATGACCAAAAAAGAAAACTTAGAACTTGGCTCCAGCCTGATTAAGCAGAGCAGTTTCTACAAAAATAACAAACCTACTTCAATATCTTGAGAGTGCCAATGCCAAGATTGTTATGATGAGATACAAGCTTTCCATTTTTTACTATAAAAGAATATTGTGCTTGCGTTGATCAACAAAATCCTTTGTTTTGTCCCCTTACTACCAATGTAAAAGACTGCAAGCCTGTTCTTTGAATCTATACTAAATCCCACTTCCCAAACTCCTAATTACTGAAAAATTGTATGCATTTCTGTACAAAACTGCTTACCCATCCTGGGCTTTGGTTTCTGAAGTGTCTCTTTACTCCAGAGCTCCAGATTTCATACCTCTCATGTGCTTGGAAAAATAGTAGATGCACTCTTTTAGTATGCTGAAGATTCCTCTGTATCACTGAAAGAGGATATAAATGGCATTTTTCTTTAGAATCAGCACAACACAATTCCCTTTCAGAACTAAGAAATAACGTGCTATTATACACTTTTAGGTAAAAATAAACTGCAAAATAATACTATGTAACTACACTTCTAATAAGAAGAAGAGACTGGTACCAGCCTAAGAAAGAAAGGCTTGGGTCTTGCTTGCTTTATTCTTGTTTTCCTACCTACAGCAAAATGGAACAAGAGGGAAAGGGATTAATTTATTGTATTTCTCCTGTCCCAGCTTGCCCTTCTGCATCACAGCTGGGACTAATAAAGGCCTGACTGAAATAACCTGGGCATCCTAATACATAAATGTTTTAAACCATAACCATATAGTAATTTCAGAGTATTTTTTCTTATTAGTAGATATTAAAGTTAGATGTGTCTTTAAATGTGGTAAAAAAGTTTACTCTAGATTATGATTAGCAGCAAGGCTCCTTCCTGATAATGATGTATAGTAAAAACCACATAAAAATGGAAAAAAATATACTTTTTTCCCCCATGCTAGGAAAAAAGGGATGGGCACTTTATTACAATGCAAATTCATAATGCACTATGACATGCATTCTTAAATCCATTACAGATCCCTGTATGTAAAGTCTGCTCATGTTCCTATTCTTTTCCTCAGATACTCAATGATCTGAAAACTGTTGTCCTGTAGTCCTGTTCTCCCAGAAACCTCTCTTCTGTTTACTGGCTAATTACATATGAACAAATAGCCTAAAACATCGCATGCTGTAATAAAGAGAAGAATGCTCCCCCAGGCTTTGGGTTTCACTTTCTCACCTTTTCAAAAACACAGACACATGGTTCCCCACTTCCATTTCTTTACATTATTTTCACACCACCAAACTAACACAAATTAGCTTTTAAAGTGTTATCCCCTCCTGTTCTTAATAATTCAGTGGGAACATTATCAGCACCTGGTGCTCGATTGTTCCTGGGTGTCCTGGTCGCCTCTTGGTTCTCCCACAAATGGCTCAGCTGTCTGGAAAATTGCTGTTTGCTTGCCTTTATCCATTTTACCATTAAAATGGCCATTAAAGTACTCTCTCCATCTTTCTGTAATTACACTCTTTGTAACTAAGATTTTTATTTTTGTCCTTTATCTGACTCATGCATAGTTCACGTCTTTGTCTCAACTGCTGATATCCCAGTAAAATGGTCTGAAGTTATTAAACTGCCACTTCAGCTGCACAGAGCCATTATTGTGCCATGCTCTTTCTGGTGAATCATCTGCATTACCAGAAAACACAGAAAAGGAAGTCACAAAATTCTTCACCACATCTTGCTTGCTTATACTTCCCATCCAGACCTTTAACCTTCCTTGGAGTCTTTTTTATTGTTTTTTTTTTTTCCTGCTCTTTTCTTTACTTCAAATGTTTCCCAGCTATATAACATTGTTGGTCAATGATCCCGCTTGTACCCTTGGTGCTCAGGTTGTATTTTGTTTCTCAAAGGCACATGATATACTCAGAGCTTCTCTCTTTGTTAAAACAACTTAGTCATTGTTTTTACAAAGCAGTTATGTCTGAAGCATTTACCTTCAGCAGATTTGTTCACTGACAGCTTTGAAGTATCTGATAATTACTGGTAACTCTCACATATTCATTGCAAAGGACACAGATATTATCTTTAGGAGATTTTAAAGCACCTTTTGTAGGACATGGAATGGCAGGTGAAACTGTATATGCATCACACTTACATAAAAGCAGCATTATAAAGTCTACTCAGATTTCGTAGTTCACTTTGAAAGATCCTGTGGAAATACCATGTATTACCGTTTTCAATTTTGTAATTCCAGATGAATAAAGCAGTGTCCAAAGAATTTTCTAGGTTCCTCTGACCGTAAGTTGACGTGGTAGCAAGTATTTCTAAATGCTGATGCAAACTGTCTCTTTTCCAGGGCTTGAGAGTCGCTTTTCTTACACTATTCTACATGTTTAATTCCTTCGTGTACAATTACACCAGTAAGTTGTTCACACAGGAAAACCCCAGCAGCTCTGCCTGTATTTATGGGCATGCAGAATCTCTCATAACAAAAGCTGCGGATTAACTCCTATTGTGAACTGCAAAACATGATGTGCTTCCTTACAAAATGTTATTATAAAGTATGCAAACCAATGTGCTGCTTCATACTTATGGCAGAATGGTTTGGGTTAGAAGGAACCTTAAAGCTCATTCAGTTCCAATCCCTGCCATGGGCCTGGACACCTTCCACTACAGCAGGTTGCTCCAAGCCCAGTCCAACCTGGCCATGAGCACTGCCAAGGATGGGGCAGCCACAGCTGCTCTGGCCACCCTGTGCCAGCACCTCAGCACCCTCTCAGGGAAGAACTTCTGCCTTGCATCTGGTATAAATCTCCCCTGTGTCAGTTTAAAGCCATTCCCCCTTGTTTCTGCAGGCCCTTGTAAAAAAACCCTCTCCAGATTTCCAATAGGCCCCCTTTAGGTATTGGAAGCATCATACCCCCTGAAGAGTGACAAAAATAGCAATCCTGAGGTAAAAAATTATTGAAAATCTCACTCCAGATTACACAAATTTGCCAAAAATAGTCCGATTTATTTATAATATTCCTCAGCACCACAGCCTTTCCCCTTCCAGCTTTGACACCCAGGCCTACTTCCCCTTGGACTTCCCATGTGTGGCCTAAGGTGATTCTCGCTTTCTGCTCCACTTTCCCACAACCCACCTTGAGAGACCCCTCTCCCGCTCTACCAGCTCTTTCTGCCTATCCCCATTCACTCCCCGCCATCTCCTTTGTCTTTGCACTGCTCCCCTCGCCGCTGGCTCCCCCCTGGCAGACCCCTGTGGTGCTTCTCCACAGCGTGACTGACACCGCGAAGGCCCCCTTTCAGAAGCCCTGCAGCCTCCCCCATTCTCTTTCTAAACTCTGCACACATTTACAGCCGGGTAAGCCACGAAAAACCCGATCTCCAGCAACAGCCCCGGGGCAGAGCCCGCACCGCACTCCCCTCAGACCCGCCAGCAGCCTCCAGGAACCCGCCCCATTCCCTCCCTCGACTCCGCGCTTTCGTCACACCCGCGGAATTACAACCCCTGCTGTCTGGCAACCGGGACGCTACTGCCAGACGCCGCGCTGCACTGCCGGTAGCGTGGGGTCGCTCCGCATCGCTTCTTGTTTTCTTTCGATTTTTCCACTTGGACTGTGACAAGCCACGAATCTGCCGGGTGCTGGAAGCCGTCCGAGCTCCACTCCACTAGCGGAAGCGGAAGGGTCGCCATTTTGTTTCGGGTGATGGCGGCGGCGGTGCTGTGGAGCTGGTCAGTCTGACGCGGGCCCCTGCCGCGGGCTCTCGCCTCTCGGACGGTCGCTGTTGTCTGCGGGGCTCCTCCTCGCCGCGGCCCCGCTGATGTACGGAGGGGGCGGAGGTTCTCGACGGACTGCGGAAGAAGCAGGCCCGCCGCCCCTAATGTTGTTGTCAGGAGGGGGAGCGGTGCCTGGGCCCCCTGGAGGAGGTGGAGGAGCAGGTGGAGGTGGGAATAGCCGTGTGGAGCTGCTGGTGTTCGGCTATGCCTGCAAGCTGTTTCGAGATGATGAGAAGGCTCAGTACCAGGAGCAGGGGCGACACCTTATTCCTTGGATGGGAGACCCCAAGATCATGATCGATAGGTCGGTGTAACACAACCCCCAGACTCTGCTGCGAGATCTCCTGTTATAGCCTCTTTCTGTTCCTCCCCTTGTGCTGTTGGGCAAGTGAGGGCGGGGGATGAACAAAGGGCTCACTCTGGCAGACTTGTGGAGAGCTTCTTCACTAGCAGAGGTGGAGGGCAGCTCCTCCTGATTCCTGATAGAGGGCTTCGAATGCTGCTTCTGTAACGCTGCAGGGCTGTCCCGTGGCAGTGGGAACTTGGGGTTCCTGCTCTGGTAGTGTTGGGAAGGTCCCTTCCTTCTGACGCTTGGTGTGTGTTGGGCCTTTCTGCTGCACTGATTAGGTTGGGTTTTACAGGGCAGAGTAGAAAGGAGAAATGGTCTGTGCCTTTTCAATGCAAAGCACATCATCTCTTCTTACTTGGAAACCAGGGGAGCATAGGCACTTTAAATGTTCTCTAAGTGAGAACAGTGCAGTATGAGGGGCAGAGAGGTATTTATCCGCCTTTGGGGAAATGATATTTTCTTATTTCCCCTACGTAATTTGGCTGTAGGCTGTTGGTGGGATGCCCCAAAAGTAATTCTTGGCCTAGTAAATGTTTCCTTGTGCCATGATGCACTTGGGCAGAATAGCTTTGATTTTTGGATGCTTGTTTTACAAATTTATTGTTAGGGTGGCTTTTTTTTCTTTTGTTATTTTGCAGTAGTTACAGGTTCATAGCCAGAGAGGGACAGAATCTGCTTTGGTGTTTTTTCTGGCCTCCTTTAAGTTGTTTTAGCAATGGAGGGTGGGACTTAGAAATAAATCAATTCAGAATGAATTTTCTGGATGTTTTCCTGGAGAGAAAGAAAATGGGAGGTCAGGTTGGGTATATTTCTGTGGAGCACTGAAAGTACAGCTTAAGAGTTGTGGTGGACCCTGAAAACCTCAGTGGGAAAGGTGGAAGGATTTTGGTTTGAAAAGGATCACATGACATACTGTGGATATTTGCTCCCTCAGTTTCATCCGTGCTTTGGTGCTGTACCTGATTCTTACTGTTTTGATTTGACAATTACATTTGGCTTAGATACCAGTTATAGAAGATGTTTCCATTTCGTTCTGTAAGACTGAAGAGAAAAAAGAAAGGGCCTTAAATTAGTTTATGCCATTAATGACTTTTATGATTGAAATTAATTTGTGAAGTTGGAATACACACAAAGATGTGAAAAAGCAAACAAATGTTTTTAGCTATGTTTAGTTTCTTATGTACATGAGAGTGGAAGTGTTATGATGCACACTTCTAATCAAAATCACTTGTGTGACCAATTAGGTAGAGGCTGTTTTTGTGATCCTGTGCAACAGTAACCCAATTTACAGGTGTTAAAGAAATTGTTGGGAGCAAAAACTAAGTATGTGCATATAATACTGAAAAATCTAAACACAAATCTGTAAGTTAAGGTAGCTTGCAATTACTAATCTTATAAACTCCTTTGGAGACTTAGAGTCCTTTTATCTCCAGCAGCAGGAAGTTTTCTTTTTCACCATTTTGAGAAAAGCACGTTGCTATGAGAAGACATGGGTTGAAGTTTGCCTGTGGACAGAGCTTGATTAACCAGATCTACGTGTTTCATTAACTCTTTGCTATAAGAATATTTACTTTCTTTGTTTTTGGTCTAGCAAGTTGGCACAAGTCAAGAGTTGTGTGTGGGAAGACACCTCAGTGGAGTCGAGTTCACTGTCACTTTGCTTTCCAATCAGTCTCTCTGAAAACATCCCAATGCAGTGCTTTTCCTGCAAATAAAATGATTTCTGCTTAGTAGAAAGGAACTGTACATCATTGATCTTTGCCGTTTTTACGGTGAACCTCCTTAAATTGCATGTATATGTTACTGTTCCTATGTATGTGTGTCTCTCTATCACATAACCCAGAACTTATTTCCTCAGCCAAATGGCTAGGGGCCGAGCCTAGCCATGATTTTACCTCCAATGGACGCAAGTTTCTATGGTGAAGATATCTCCTGAGAGTTCGGGACTAGCAGAAAGAAGCGAGGAAATTTCGACCGTTTGGTTCTTACGGATAGGTATTTATGTACTCGGGTTTGTGTGAATGTAAGCTATTTGACTTTCCAGAAAAACGTATTTTGCAAGTGACATTGATTGGTTGGTTGAAGCACGTACGGTAAGAGCTGTTAAGGAAATGGATCCCATGTTAATCTATTAAAGGATAGCTTTGCCTTTAATTGTAATAATTTACTAGTTTCTTTGAGAGGAATTTAGACTATTAAATTTTCAATAGTTGGTGACAAATGATTAGCAAAATTAAACTTAACTTCTAAAAGGAAATATGCTTTAACATATAAGTATTTTTGTTTCATTTTTAATGGGTAAGTATTTAAGTAGTCGCTTAAACACAAGCCCTAAGTTCTCTGTATTGACCAGCTGTTTCATCCTGCAGGTACGATGGACGTGGTCACCTGCATGACCTTTCTGAATATGACGCTGAATATTCCACATGGAACAGAGATTATCAATTGTCTGAGGAGGAAGCTAGAATAGAAGCCCTCTGTGATGAAGAGAGGTATTTAGCCTTGCATACGGACTTGCTTGAGGAGGAGGCGAGGCAAGGTATTGCTCAAGGAAACTTCCTGAGTTTAGCGCATGTTTAAATAAAGTATTTATGAAATTAAATTTACTCCTAATTTTTATACTCTTTTTTCTGATGTTATCTTGACAGTACCCAGTGGATTCGAAAAACGGGAGTCTTTGCGTATGAGAGGACCTCAGGATAGTTTAAATATAGATCCACACAGAAATTGCCCAGATGCTGAGGGCAGACTGGGATTTCAGACCCAAAAACCCCAAAATAAGCGCATTCGGCTTCATTTTTAGTGTTGTGTAAATGAAATTCTGCTATCTTGTATGCATAACTACATTAGAATGTTTTAACCTGTGGCCTTTATCTCTTCAGGAAGAGATAAATAGTCAGCATATATACATGCTGTGTTTTTCTATTCAGTTTTTAGCATAAAAGGTAAAATGATTAGGTGAAAACTTCCCATTTAAAAAATAAAGTAAGAAAGTTCCCTTTTTTTAAGGAATTTGCTTTTAAATATGTTCTAATGATGGGTAATTTCATTTTTATTCAAGAGGAGGAATATAAAAGACTGAGTGAAGCTTTGGCAGAGGATGGTACCTATAATGCAGTGGGATTCCATTATGGCAGTGATTATTATGACCCTTCAGAACCCACTGAAGAGGAGGAACATCAGCCTGCAAAACAAAGAGGTAAGGGGGAAAAAGTAGTGAAGGTTAATTGAGAGCAAGAACATAGCACCTCTGTGTCTGTCACTTGCAGCTGAAGGTTGAAAATATGTTTAATTAGAATGCAAGTCAAAAAAACCCAAAGTATTTGATATAAGAATATATATTTTTGTAAGTTTAGATTTTGCCTTCCTAATTACTGTAGAGTCTGTCTTCAACATAGTATGCCCTTCATCGTGATCTTAAAAAGTGCAGAATTCAGGTTCTCATGTTTCCATCTTTAATTACAGTAACTTTGCATTTTTAACATGAAGCCTTGAGGATTTCAAGTATTATTGAAGTATGTCTTACCAAAATAAGGATTGTTTATTTAACAGTTGGGTTGTCTTAACTACATATTGGTGAATTACTGTGGTATTAGATATGCTTTTTCCTTTTACTGAGGCGAGTGCTAGAATGCAGGATCATTTTAGAGGTGCTAAAGCTTATTTAGTGCTTTTTTGCTGCCGTGAGAGGTGGTGCCAAGGCAGCGTCCATGCCACATGTGTTCTACCAAGGGTTTCTCCTGTATTCTTCATACTGATGCTGAATTTCGTTGTCTTTTCTGGGCTTTATCTCATTTGTTTTATTCACACTTGTTTGATAGATTCCATAGCTGGATAGTTTCTAAGTTCTCTGCGTGTAAAATACTTTTTTTGAGTATTCTTACGATATGGGTGTTTTTCATGTTGTGTGGATCTACATATGTGTAGGGAAAAGCCTCCTAAAAATTTGGAGGTGGTAGAGAACAATATATTTGTGTTTTGGCTTCCCCATCTTTCTCTACTGCTTAGAGACTAAACAGGTGAATACCCTCTCAGTCACTAAAAAGACAGTCTGCTGAACCTTTCCTGGGTGTCTGTATTGTAGGAGGTCTTTGCAGAACTGCTTGAAAGTGTGCTATAATGTTACAGAATTTGCCTTTGATCACATGTATAAGGAATAAATAAAACATTTCAGTTTCATTTAGTAAGTGAGCTGTTGCGAGGTCAAGCTGTGTTTGGGTTGCTCCGCATTATTTTGCTTTCCTAGATTGATGAGATGCCTAAAATAATGTATTTCAGCCTTAACAAAGTCATGGTTTTAGGAATTGAATGCATTAGTCATTAGGAAAGAGAGATAACTATCCAGTCTTCCAAGAACTTAATATTTAATTAATTAATATTGGATGCAGCATGAAAATGTCATGCTAAGCTATTACAGAATCTTGTGGTATAATGTGAGAATTCTTGGTGCTACTGCTAAGAAGTAGAGATCCTCATAGCAGGTCATTGGAAGATTGTCTCAGTGTGAGGTTTTTTTACTAAACTCTTTATCTTCTAGCAAATTTTAGTAGTGGTGGATAAAAAAGGATCGTCTTCTCGTGACACGTGATAGTGTTTGGGGAAAAAGTACTTGGGGTTGAAGTGAGTTGGAAGCATCAATAATAATATTGATTATTTTTTTCTCTGTAGTTGAACTGTACAGACTTTTTATAGTTTGCTGTGTGGTAATAATTTCTAATAATACAGAACTGTAAGTTCTTAACATTAATTTTTTTTTTTTTTTTTTTATAAATCCCAGCAGAGTAAAATCCAGTATTGGAAGATGCAGATAAAAGTAATGTGAATTACAGGCTGTAGTTCTGTGAACACTTCAAGTTTTAGCTGGAGCTGCTGTCAAAAGCAACAGTTCTGTTTTGTCTGCTGCTTCTTCCTCCTTTCCTTGATGCTAAAATCTGTGTGCCTTAATGGAGTTAAACTATTTGAGTTCATTGTAAAAATAACCCTGCCCCCAACAAGCCACCAGACAGCAACAAAAAAGTTAACATCTTACATGGCTAAGACTCTGTGTGCAGTAATTGCTGTGACATCTCATGGATGATTAAGCTCTTTTGCTATGTCCACAGTTCCCATAACCAGGTTTTCATGCAGTTTGTGCTGTCTGATTTAGGATGAAACTGGAATACATTTCTCTTAAAGCTAGTGGAATAGATAATACAAAAGTTACTTTAAAAAGTAAACTTTGTATTTCAGTTATAATAAAAAATTTGTGAAGCAAAATCCTTTCAGAGGAATGTTTCTGTTGTACCAATGAACAGAATGTAATACAAATTAGTCTTTATAAAAGAATAACTATTTTAGATGAGTAGTTGATGTGAAAAATGTGTTAAATGTATGGGTATGTTGAACTTGATAAAAAATGAACCATACCAACTTTAGACTGAACTCATAGATGAATGGCAACGTTTATTTTAATCAATCAGTAAGTCAACTACTGGTTTATCTCTGTAGGTGGTGAAAGTGGATTTTAGCCTCCCTATTACATTCCTATACAACTTCCATTAGAGTTAGGAAGCTGATGAAAGTCCTTTAGGTTTGTTTGCATGGGCTGAAATGGTTGATAAACACAGAACTGAATTTAGACACACCAGATGTATGGGTTTTAACAGCTTTAGAAATACTGGGTGTCTAATATTTTAGTCCTTGCTAGGAAGGGATCCAACCAGTGCATTGAAAATGGTTCACCTTAAATTTGCATGGGTTTTCTTGTAAAACCAAAAAGTAATATTGATGAAAATGAAAGTTTTCTGTTTGATTTGACGCTATAGTCAGGGCAAAGATTAATAGATTTTTTTTTTCTAATACCTCTATTAAGACATAATTTATGCAATCTTAATAAACCACACATAACACTAGGAAGAGTAATCATATTAAAATGCGTTTGGTGCAAATGCTGATTATGCTTGAATTTGATAAATTTCTTGATTGCGCCTCTTTTTAGATACACTTTATTTTAACAGGTTTTCGTTAACATGTGAATACTTTGACATAGTTTGGCCTATAGTATTTTATTCTGCCCTTTCTTGTAGAAACAGCTCAGACAGAAAACACAGAAGAAAACGAAGAGCCTTTTGTTGCTCCCCCGGGACTGAATGTACCTTCTGATGTGGAATTGGTATGTGTGTCCATTTAATGCAACCTACATTTCTGTCAATTTTCAAGGAGTTTGTGGTGCTTTACTGAATTGTTTTTTTTCCCATTAATTTCAGTGTGGTACATTTGAAATTAATCTAAAATAGTAACTACATTTCAAATATTCTTTCTTGAATTTGTGACTTCTCTCAACTCTCTCGAATCTTCTTTTTCACACTGAAATTATTGCAGTGTTTATGCTAAGTGTATTTACTATCACTTGTGATATTATTTTAGATAATGCAGAAAAAAAGGCAGTTGTTCTTGGAATGGATGCTTAACTGAGATGTCAGGGTTGACATTCCAAATGTAAAGGATCACTAAAACAGAATATTGCTTCTGTTCGAGGTTTTTTCTCTGGATTCTGTTTAATTGAGTCCCAGTGTGATGGGAATAAAAAGTGCTCAGATACAAAAGCTGTGTTTATGATTGGCCTGTTAAGGAGAAAAGCAAGTAATTTATTTCTAGCAAATTCTGAAATAACTTGAAAGTATTAGCACTTAGGAGCTCTTTCCTTCATATGATGTTACCAGAATTTGCCACATATTAAAGTTCAAATTTCTTTGCAACTCACGAATTTTTCCTGAAGGGAGCTGAACAGTCCCCTCCTTGAGTTCAGTTGTAACCATGAGGATTTTCAATTCCTTTCAAATTTCATGAAACATACTGGAAAGTCAGATAACTCTTTTTCGTTTTCTGTGCTCATAAAATTGTTAATTTATACTTCGACTGTCTTCTGAACTTGATAACCTGGGCCAGTAAAAATTTGAAGCACTCTATTAGAATAACTGATAGTGAACAAAGACTATTTGTGTAGGAGTGGTTTTCTGCTTCATTAACTTTTAATTGAAAATTTTTATCCTGTTGCATTTTTTTATATGAAGTAAGACCTATTTAACATATCTAATATGCAACTTTATCTGTTCTGATTTTACTTCCTCTCCTTTTCTTTACAATCTTATATTTCATTAGTGAAGTACTTAAAAGCCTAGTTCTGAGTTCAGGGGAGATTTTTATATGTTACTGCCTTTAAACTATGAGTTATAATTTAGTTTTTGAATGAGAATGTTGAGTTCTCAGTGAGAAGCTGCTTATTTAGCATTTGCATGCTGTTTCCAAAATGTAACTGCCAGTGAAAGAATGTTTGGTGGTTTAGATAGCTGTTTTGTTTGAATTTTATTCTGTAGCTTCAGATATATTTTATATGTAAGTTGCAGAATGCAGTGTGGGGCTTACTGAAGTAATTTCTCAGTCAGCTATTGAACTTTAATGTATGCAAATGAACAGAAAGGGTATGTGGGCATATTTGGTTTTGATTTTAAAGAAAAATCAAACCAAAGCATCTAGCAGCAGCTCAAACAATGTATACTTGACCTTGGATTGGGAATTGTGGGAATTTTTTTTTTTTTTAAGCCTTGATTTATTGTTCTAGTCAAGCCATTCAGTTTTACCATTGAATGTGTTATATTTTGTATGTTTTCAATTTGGTTGTTCTGAAGGATAGAAGCCTAGTAAGTTATTGTTGAGGTCTTACAGATCTGTTTAAAAAACCTCTTCACTCGAACTTAAAGAAAAAAAAAGAGAGAAATGCATCATAAATTCCATTGCCATTTTGTCTATCCACAAGTGATTGGAAGAGGTGTACAGGCACATTGCTGATCTGTGGAAATGGCAGAGTGGTGTTCCAGGTCCCTCCTGAGTTTACTGCTAATGAACATTCAAGTTCATTAAGTCAGTGAAAGACGTGGCCCTTGTTTATGGTCATGGCTGTTGGATGACACTTGTAAACGCTGAATCATTTTGGAGAGGAAACTGCAGTGCTTGGGAATAAGGTAGAATTTGAGAACCAATCAGGGTGCCAGTGGCTTGCTGAAGATTGGAGGACAGTTGCTTAACTATCAGTTAGGGAGTAAGGGAGACTCACACATAAAAAAACTTTTTAATTGCAATTACTAGTTAAAGATTGGAATAGAATATTTTACTAGGTGAGTGGACTTACAGTATTTTTCAGAAGGTTCCTCTCTGCTCTGGCAAATAGTCTTTCAGAAGTTTTTAACAGTTCTCAGTTTAAATGTTTGGTGGTTTTGTTATGTTATGATATCTGTGTCTCTGCCCTTTAATGTTTTTCACTTCGTAAAGTTTCTGAAGGTTTGTAGACCAGTGGTATTGGAAATCTTAGAAGTCAATTAAAAGCATATTCTCATTCATAGTGCCTGTTTTCCAGAGCTTATAGTGGTACTGGTTTCAAATTCAAGATCTGCTAGTAATTTCAGATACAATCTTTTTGGAGCTTCCTTGCTGATTTGCAGCTTTGTTTAGGAATCTTTCAGCCTTAAGTGTATTTTGTATTTCTGCATAAGAACTGCAGAAATAGGGAAACTTGATGTACAATTAAATAATGAAACTGGCAATGCACAAAATGTTAACCAGTTTGTTGAGGACTTCATTGCCTCTAATTAAAATAATCTTTGGTAGTGTTTTAGAGGGACAAATAAAACTTAAACAGCTGATTATTTTCCATATTAAACATGATGTTCTAGTAAAGGATCCAATTGGCTGAATATCATTCCTAAAAATGTGCTGTTTGATCACATTCAGATTTTTTCCTCTAAATAGAACAGCACTTTCATGCTTCCAGTCTTCTGAAAAAAATTTTCTGAGGTTTGCAACATACTTCTGTATCTAAACCAATAAAAATGCAAAACTGAAACGATTTTAATGTGACGCTTCAATCTTTATAGGCAGACAGAGGATGTGTTTTCTGCAGCTTATTGAGCACAAGACAAAACAAGCTGAGTATGAAATTAAACACAGTGAATGATGAAGTTCGTTCATTCTTTAACTATATCCTTGTTCTACTCACTTCTTGTGTTTGATATGGCAGTGCTCCTTAGGTGGGATATTAGGAGTGAAAATCCATGGATGCTGCCTAACCTTACTAATCTTCTATTTTGTCTTACTGCTAAAGTACTAGAGAACTGACTTTAACAAATGAAGAACTAGAGAACTGACTCTTTATGGGAACATGACAGCACATAGGAGCTGCAGTTCTTACATTGGGCTTGAGATGCAACATGTTCCTTCCAAGCAAACGCATAGTAACAAGTTTTTCTAGGTAGAGAATTATATTTGCACATTAAGTGATAACAGAATAAAGGACAGTGGCTGGGAAGAAGACCATGCATGTTGAGTCTTCAGAGCAGCTGGGGATATTGTCGGGTAGGGCTGCTTTAAGTTGACACAGCCATGTTAAGAAACATCTCTCTCTCTTATCTTTTGCCAGCAGAAGTGGCTGTTTGGCTATGGAATGTACCTGGCTTGAAATAAATTTTTGCTGCATCAAACTCAACCAGGATTTGTTCTCCGCTTCAGTTTGGTGTGCAATGGCAAAAATAGTTGTGTTGATAGGAGAGGATTTTGCAAAAGGAAATGAATGAGCAGCTAGGCAAGAATGGGGCTGTTTATTTTTGTTTTTAGCACTGGTGTGCTTTCACCAGCTGAAATTGATTATGAAACTGAGTTGCTAGAGAAAGCTGGGAAGAGGGGCAGGGAACTGCTGCTGTTTCTAGTTCCCACTTCACAAACTGCTTATGAAAATACAAATGTATGTTATTTTGCTCCCACAGCCACCAACAGCAAAAATGCATGCCATTATAGAACGAACTGCAAACTTTGTCTGCAAGCAGGGAGCACAATTTGAGATTATGCTAAAAGCCAAGCAAGCACGCAACTCCCAGTTTGACTTCTTGCGATTTGATCACTACCTCAATCCCTACTACAAATTCATTCAGAAGGCTATGAAAGAGGGAAGATACGCTGCTCCTTCTGAAAGTAAAGTGGACGAGAAGAAAAGTAAGTTGTTGTTCGTCAAATGGATGTGAATCACTGAAATATCCACTGGTCTGTTTGGTAAAATGGCCACATCTTTTTAGTGCGTTGCAGTGGCAATGCTGTTACCCTGCAGTTGAGATTGAAGTCATGAGTCAACATCTTGCTTGAATTGGTGGAGATTTTAAAAGATTGGGTTTGGGAAGCTTTCAGATCCAACAGCCGCTGTGATCTTTGAGCTTTCTGAAACACTTGTATAGCTCTAGTCCAGTGGAAAGTTGTTCTGTGCATTTAGGTGTTAGTTTTAATGATGGTCAGCAGTATATTCTTGTATCTGTGTTTTGGTGAATAAACAGATATATGAAAATGGTAGTTTCTTAAGCATGCTTGTCCTGTACCATTTTTCTGTCCCAATACAAATCCGTAGCAAACCTACATAAAATTTGGACATTGCTTTTATTTAGACTCGCGAGTCAAATCAGAGGAAGAAGAAGAAGATGATGATGATGATGATGGAAATTACCTGCATCCAAGTCTCTTTGCATCTAAAAAATGCAGTAGGCTTGAAGAGCTCATGAAGGTACTCGATCCTATTAAAATTACTTTCTACCTTGTAAAACATCTAATTTACGGGCACAAAAATTTTAATATGCAGGTGCTAAGATCTTTAGTTATCAACTTTTTTTCTTTTCCATCCCATTTGCTGACTATGTGTTTGTAATTCAGGTCTATTTTGGTAAACTTTCAAGTTACCTTTTCTCTAGTACATAAATCGTAATTTTTCCATTTGTAGGGAATTATATTTCTATTTTTGATGCCCTTTGATATTGAGGGCATCACTCAAGGATTTATCCGGCAGAACCTGTATTGAGGCTGAAAAGATTAAGATATTTAATTCTTTCTGTATATAAGCAGAGAGAGAGTGTTTTCTTTTTAGTTTTTTGTAGATAAAATGTTGACATGAAGTCATAGTTTCAAGGAAATTAATATTTCACCAGAATGTGCTACTCATTAAATGGAAATTTTGCTGAATGTTATTTTCTGAGTTCGATCAATGAGGGAATAATGGGAATGACAGACGGTTGCACGCGTTTGAGGCTTTCAGAGTAATGTCAGTGGTGCTGTGTGATATTTAGACAAGTCAGGTTCTGTGTCTTATGCCAGCCTTGGCAATAAATGAGTAAGAGTAATACCCACTTTTTCATGTCCTGTATTTATGTTCATGTTAAAATATTTTTTTGTGTTGTCATGTTTTTCACTAATTTTCAAAGAAGATGGTTCTGATGTGAGAGCTACAAAACCAGTAACTTCAGTATCTGGACAACATTATTGATGTCTATTAATTTCAATGAATTCACTTACCAAATTAGGTTGATCCTCTCATGTTTTAAATATCTACTTCAAATTTTAATCTTTTTATCTGTTCTCAAATATTTATTTTTTTAGCCTTTGAAAGTGGTAGACCCTGATCATCCACTTGCTGCACTGGTGCGCAAAGCGCAATCAGATAATAACTCCTCTACACCACAGTCAACAGATGGAGCAGCTGTACAGACATCACAAGCAGAATATTCTTCTGATTGTAAGTGCATTGTGATTAGGCAGCTGGCGATGTGTCTTGATGAATTTATGTGGATTCTGGTGGGAAGAAAGTACGTTAGCTTCATAGTTGGTCATTTGTAACTGGTATTTATTCTTTTTCAACCTCCTGAATCTTTGAAGATATGTTCTTCCACTGGGTGTCTCTCAATTTGTTAGCTGCTTAAGGAAAACCAAATGGGGTGGAGGGGAGTGGGCAGGCAGGGGGACAAATCTCCAGTCTGTGAGTATGGTTAGCATAATACCCTTAATGTATTTTGATAACTTCAATTAATTTCTATTAATGAAGCCTAATTAATACCTTCACTGTTGAATATAAAACTGTTCTATAAAGTAATTCATGAGATTCCCATAGAAAGAAGCTTACTATATTAAGCAAGATGCAGATGGTAAATATACTTAGAACAGTTTTGCTGGAGTGCCTAACACTGAGAAAAATCTGCAAAGATAAAATCACGTAAATTGAAGGATCTGGCTGAAGTGTTAAACCCAGGTTTTAGTGTGCTGTTCTGCTCTAAAGATGGAAATAGTTTTATGGTAAATAAATAAGTTTTATTATGCAGTCACTTCCTAGATCTTTTCATTGTGTACCTTTTATTCTGTGAACTGGTGCACGGAAATATATATGTTGAAAATAAAATTCAGGAACATGCAGAGTTCAAAGTAAAAAATTGATCTTTTAAATTTTATTTCTCGTTACAATATTGAGAAGGGAGTACGAACTTCAAAGTTCTATAGCTACAGAGGGCATTCTTTAGTAAAGGAATAGGTATTCTATTTTTTTCTTAAAAATGTAACAAAAGCAATGATATAAGTGAGCAGTGTGGAAAGTTCTGTGCTCAACTGCTTTTCCCGTGCTTGATAATGAAATACCAAGACTTTCTTCTATTTCCAAATTATTATGAAATCTTTAATCTTAGATTTGAACCATTTCGGATGAATGTAAACACTATCCTTGCTATAATCTCTTAAAAATCAGCTTTGCCATGAAATTTTTAGCAACATTATTCTAACGTCTCTGGATGTGTCTGATTTCCATTATCTTTGAAGCTGCGCAATGCAGACCTTGTATAATGTTCCTGCAAATTTTGTAAGTTTTGATACACAGCAAGCTGAAGTCAAACTGAATTGGGTTTAGGTACTTCTAATTCTTTTCAGGTGTCAGAATTCTGAAAGTCCTTGATTCTTTAAATATAGAGATGAAACTTAAGCTTTCAATTATAGGACTTAACTATTTGACACTGTTGAGATATGAGAAAATTCATATTGTAGCCTTCACTACACTGAGGTTTCATGATACTATAAATTTGTAGTTGATGAGTAGTGTTACTTCAAGTTAGTGGTGATGATGTAATTCATGGACTTTTTTAGTAAAGTTGTTGCAGATAAGTATCACCATAATGATCTGAGTTGATTTTGACTGCACTACAGGTTCAGAGCCCCCAAAGGATTACAAGTGTTGTCAGTGTGTAATATAGAGAGAGGAATATGCAGGGAAGTAATTTTTATTTAAAAGTGTACCTTAAGAGAATCTTAATAAAACTGAAATGAGATTTCTGTGGACAAATTGGAAATTCCTGGTTATTTCAGGAAAAACTAAAATCAGAGTAACTCTCTCTGCAGAATAATGCTTGTCAGCTTTCTGGTTACATTCATGTCAGGCTTGAATCTGAATGTGTGATGCAGACTGGAACATAATAATTTAGTAGCAGTTCAAGCTAAGTTTGCAGCTCCTCTCCCTGTCTTTAAAACCTAACAGATCTTTATTCTGTTCTCCTTATGGATAACTTATTCTTTGAAGAAAGTAAATACTGCCACACAGGAATGTTTATGAAACTTTTAAGAGGATAATTCATATTAATTTAATGCATTGATTAAACTTTGCCTCCAGAAATGTAAATTCTTACTGTAAATCCTTTGAAATATTTTACGAGAATGCTTTCTGTTTATATGACTTCCTACAGAAAATCTTTAGATTTACAGGAACTGCCATTTAAAAGTGTTAAGTAAATTAAAGCATTATAAAATATTGTCCTTAAAGAAAGCAAGCCATAAGCCTTTGCACTCTCAAGAAGTAAATATTTAGACTTGGAGAAGCCTCTCATGTGAAAAACTTGCTCGAAATTTGTTGTTCATTATAGTAGTGTTAAATTGCAAAACTTGTCTTTTTGAGGTTTCAGTAAGTAGGTGTATTGTCTATCTATAATGATACAGTGGTTTAATATACGTATACAGTGATACTAGTGGTTTAATTTCTCAATGTTTTGAATATATTCACCTTTCTTAATGCATACATAGTTCTAACAGAGTTAAACTGCCAGACGTGAATTAGATTAGGAAGAATGATTTCATTTAAGGTCAGGTTTTAAAAGGCCTTCTCTGGTTCACTTCTTTATTCATATCTTTCTGGCTTCCAGCTGACCTTCAGTATGTTCTGATTCTCTTCCTTAATCTACATATTTCTTATTCATCCTAATTGCTTTAATTATGGGGGCTTTTTTTGTTTGGTTTGGGTTTTTTTACACAAGAAATTAGGTACCATTTCTTAGGGTGTTGGTGAATCTGGATTTATTTATTTCAATTGGGTGTTTTCTAATTAAAACATGATTCTTTAATGTGTCTCTACACAGCAACAGTGGCAGCCATGTATTATAGTTACTATATGTTGCCTGATGGAACCTATTGCCTCGCACCTCCACCTCCAGGAATAGATGTTGCTACCTACTACAATGCATTGCCTGCAGGGGTGACTGTATCAAGCACCACAGGGGTAGCAACAGTACCTCCACCCCCTGGTACTACACCTCCACCTCCTCCAGACACGACCGATAGCAGCAGTGCGTTGACTTCTACCACAACATCTACAAGGTACCAGATGCTGATTTGCTGCTTAGTTGGAGGACTCTCTTTCCTGCACTTCAATATGAAGTATTTAGCAAGGGTTCTATTGCTGGTGACTCCTCAGTATCATTTGCCAGTGTTCGTCCGACTCTGATTATCTCCATTTTGGTCTTTGATATTGTACATGGTTATTGTTACTCACCTACTATGATGTTTTTGCATGATGGAAAATCAAGTTATTTTAACTGCATAATGAAATGGAGAACAAAACTCTATGTAATGGTGTTTTTTTGTTGTTGTTGTTAAAGCAAGAGTCGGAAAGATATGTTTGATTTATAAAAACAATGTACTCTTGATGTTTTCAGCACAATCGCACCAGTGGTTGCCATTATACCTCCACCTCCAGATATCCAACCTGTTATTGATAAGTTAGCTGAGTATGTTGCTAGGAATGGGATAAAATTTGAAACCAGTGTTCGTGCCAAGAATGATCTCAGGTAAGCAAAAATGTTATTTTAACTTCTGCCTTCAAAGTTGAGGGTTTAATTTTTAAATACACTACCAGGACACAAAGTAGTATTTTTCTTTTTTAATTGAAAGTCAGGGACCTACTTAAGGGTAATGCCAAAGCATTATTACCCAAATCCTTGAAACAACCAACCTAACAAAAACATCCCTAAAGAATGTGTTCCGAATGTGTATCCTCTGGAAGTGCAGGCATAGTGACAGTGCTTCTAAACATCAATGTTTCACTTGTTAGAGAAAATCAGATGGCAAAGGATGGTTGATATTTACTATGTTCATGTGCATTTTCACATACTCAGTTTTCTTTTAACAGATTTGAGTTCCTGCAACCATGGCACCAGTATAATGCTTATTATGAATTTAAAAAACAGTTCTTCCTTCAAAAAGAGAGCAGTGACAACTGTCAGGTATGTGTGCTTGTATGTACATTTCTTAAAAATGCAATGTGAGACAAGGACTTGCTTCTCTGTTGTGTTATTGTGAGACATTTTAAAAACGGAACACTGAATTATGAAGAAATAGTTCAGCAAAGTATGTGAATGCTTTTTTTTTTTTTTTTCCTTTTTAGTTTTGTGTAGCATTTAAATAAGGATATGTGAGGGGCTGTGACATTTAGTTTTTGCTTTTTAGTATAAGCCACTCAGTGTGGTTGTAATATAAAATGACAACCTGAAAATCTTTTGGCCTTCTATACAAGGGAATATATGCTTTGTGGAGGTTTAGAGCATTGTTAGATTGGGATTAGTGTTCTGTTGTCAGAAGAGTTATGTATAGCTTTTTAACAACCATACCTTCTTGCATGTCTCGTGGTTCTTTGTAGAACAGGAGCACAGTAGCTAGGCTACTTTTCTTATATATTTTTTTCTGTGGGAGGTTTTGTTAAAGAGTCCTGACATGATTGACTGAAACAATACTGGAGCTTCAGAATTTCACATCAGTTTCCTACTTGTTTTGCTTCTTCTAGTCTGTGTTAGTAGAAGATGATATCCAGACTTGGCATCCTTGTTTTCAACCATTCTCATGTTAGCTAATCTCATTAGACTGTTCTCTTGCTGAAAAGAAAATTGCAAATAGTATCAAAAATACATTATCTGATGTTAACTTTTCATGGGAAAGAGCTATTTTTTTTTTAGGCCCTATGTCATTTGTCACCTCAAGGCTTAGATTGGGGAGCCTTAAACTGAAGAAGGTAGGCCTGTGGGTAAACTCCTCAAAATCGCTTTGTGGAAAATGAAGAAATTCAATACTAGTTGCTGTTTGAAACGCTTGTGTCTAGTATTTTGTTTTAATAGTGAAAAATGTTTGAAAACACTGTTTTTAAAGTTAAGCTGTTCTAAATACGATATGACGTAGTTGCAAAATTGTCCTGTACCACAGTGCTGACTGTTATTCTAGAATTTTCTATTTGCAAACCAGTGGGTTGAATTTTCATAATACTTACGTAATTAAAAAGGACTTGTGAACATTTATTTTGGGGGGAAGCTGTACTCTAACCGAAGTGTAACAATAAAGGATTCATTTTTAGTGTTTGAATGAGTACAGCTAAGAAGCAAGCAGAAACTGGCTTAAGTCCCTTGAGGTCATATATAGCAATGCATATTTTCCTACTGCATGGTTTGGTAGATAATGGCATTCTCCATAATTTTTTTAGAATAATGATTTCAATATTATCTTTATGCTTTAGTAATGTACATACATGCAACTAATGCAATTGATTGTTCTCCTTTTGGCCATTAAAGTTAATAAGAAATTGTAATATGGGCTTCAGTAAATACAGGATGAAGTCCTTGATTTCCTTGTGGTTTTCCCCTTCAAGGGTTTTCAGAAATCAGTTCTGCTGGTCAGAGAATGGCTGCAGGGATTGTCTTCAGTACCTGGTATTTTGACGTCAAGTATACTTAACAGCAGCCAGTGTAAAGCAACCAAACTGTTTAATGAGAGGCTCATTTAAATACTGAATTACTTAATGTCATTGCCTGACTCACCATGTAGATATGTTCTACAATATGTCTTAAAATTTTTATGCTGTTAGTTTAGAAGTAGGCTTGAATGATTCAGTCACGTAATAGTAGAACCAGCAATTCTTTATTTGCTTCAAAATCTCAGCACATCTGTACTGTATCAATTTAGTGCCACCAAAACCCTTGATAGGCACAATGTACTTGAGCAAAATGGTGAAAAAAAATCAAACACATTAACCTGGGTTGCTCCCTGTAAAACCTGATTTTGTAAAGAAGGTATCATGCAATTGTACATTAGGGAAAAATGTCATAAGCTTTCATTCTGTCACTGTGAATTAACTTTAATGGATTTTTGTCCTGGACCCTGGAGATCAAGACCTAAAAGAATATACTTTGGAAAAGAAGTATATGCTTTTACTGTCCAATTTTAAAACCACGATTTTTAAAACAGCTGGTGACAAAAGTGTTGCAGCTGAAGAACGTTTTCTTTGTTGTAAAATAACAACACATTCTTACTGTAGGCCTGTAGTTCTTGCAGCCTGTGGATTTACATGAAGCAGTGCGTTATTTATAAGAAGCAGACTTTTGGTCATGAGTGCTTATTGATGTAAAATTAGCTGTTATGTGATTACCTGATAATGTGACTTTTGAAATGACTGGCAAAATTGCAGGTCCACAGACACTGCATGAATTCTTCATGCACTCCCCAGTTAGTAAGCTTGCATATTTCTTTTGAAAAGGGAGTATCTTCATCTGAAGATGTTCCAGCAGATACCGCTGGTGACGCACCAAGTGAGACTCAGTTTGCAGATGAGCATGCACCTGAAGATGCACCTGAGACAAGTGCTAAGGGAGTTCCAGGAAGTAAAAAAGATGTTCTTCCTAAAACTGTCAGTGATGGTAAATTGGTGAAAGGTATGTTAATGTGATATGTTGTGCGTGAGAATATTTGTTAGCATATACTTTGAAAAGAAGGTGGGGGAGAAACGGGGGAAAGTAGGGAAAGGAGTTTCATTGTTGTCCTGGGTTCAGCAGTAGCAGTCATTTTTCTCCGTCTTGGTAGCTGGTACAGTGCTGTGTTTTTGACACAATGCAGAAAATATTTTTACTGGAAGCCTCAAAAAAGGACTGAAATAAGTAATTTGATTGCTTTCATATTTCTTTCTTATCAGACTACCAGGTATTTATGGTCTAACAGAAGAAATTCTTTTATTTCAGTTTTGTGCAAAGTTGAAGATGTTCATTAATGACCCCAGTAGAATCTTATTTTTGTCATTTTAAACTTGACAGTTACAAGCTGTGCAAGAAGTTATTCTTTCTGAATGAAAGCAGTGTCTGACTTGAAACCATACATATGGAGGAAGTACACTAGGGTTATCGCTCAAGTTGTTCAGTCTTCCTGTGTTGGACATTAGTCATGCTGGAAAAAAGACCCTTTTCATGTCTAAATGGAATGTTTTTACTTTTACAGTCAATGCAGCAGAGGGACAAAATGGGAGAATCTCTTTAAGAGCCATCAGTTAACATGCTGTTAGTGTCCTGAGTTGGACAAGCAATTATTTATACCTGGGAACTGAGTCCTGGCCTGCTGGGAAAAGATATTTTAAAATTTCTTCTTTTCAGTTAAGATTTGGAACTTAAATTTTTTTAACTACAACTGAAAGTTGCTGGAAAAAAAAACCATGAAGCAGGAAAAACAGTCTTGACCTGTGTTGCCATGGATGGGTACTGCCTTCCTGCCACTTCAGTGGCTTTCTTAGTTGCAGATAAGTTTATCTGGTCCTTTGGAATCTTTCTCTCTTCCTGCTTCTCTCTGCAATTTCTTTCCCTGCATGGCTTGCAAGCTCCAGGATCTTTGCTGTGGTTGTCTCGCTCTCTCTACTGTTCAGATTCTTCTCTGGGCAGCTTGAGGAGTGTCCCCAGGGAAAGAACGGTCTTCCCTATCTTCAGATATGCCCTATTAAGGGACTGTAATACACAACATAAAATGATAATGTTTCTTGTTGTGTTAACAAGTGGCAAATCGGAGCCTGTGCTTTAATGATAATAATCTGCTCAAATTTAGATGATGGAATGTAACTGCTGAGGCATTTCCTGACAGTCCTTTTCCTGTAAATTTATTCTAACTTCCTCTAATATGGTACAAACCCCACTTACTTGTAACCTAAATACTGTACTTGGCTGCAAGATAGACATAACATCAGCACTAGATTTTTTTTTTTCTTCTGCCTCTGAGTGAGTAAAATCCCATTTTAGGATTTGTTTTGTCATATGAAAAAGTTGGAAAATCCCTATTATAATACCTCTTCTCTTGGAATTCTCAAGTTCTTTATTTCCGAGCCTATTTCCTTACCCCAGAATTACAGGATGCAAAGCTTATATTTTATAAACCTTAGTATGAAATTTAATTATTGTATTTAAATTTCCCTAATTGAAATCTTGTAGGATATATATGCAAAAGGCATCCTGAAACAGATAAATGTTGCAGCAGACCACATGATAATAGGTTGCTTCTTTTTGAGATATGTGAGAAATCCCATTCTTTATTCTGAAAAGTTGCGTTTTGGATCAGTGGTTTGGAGATTAATTCTGTGTTTTATATAATAGCTATATATTAGCTATACTTTTTTTTTTTTTTTTTTAAGACCCATTAATACAGCATAGCTTGAAATGATCCTCAATTTCCTTTTTATTGTGGTATTCCACTTTTTTTTACAGGCATTAATTTTCCTTTGAATGTGCTGGCATGAATGTGTTGTGCTGTCCTTTTGTGTTGGTGTAGTAGGGGCTGCTTGAAAGGAATAGTTGATTTCCAGTCCTGCTACAGCAAGACTAGCTAAGACATTTGTGTTAAACTACCTAGCTTTTGCATTTATATCTCCTGTAATGAAATGTTGTTAACTCCCCAAAGTAATTAATTTTCATATAGATGGAAATAAGTCTTTAAATACTGTTCAGTGAGCCTGCCAAATGCTATTGTTGTGCAAACCATCAGTTTAGTGTGAAGGACACGTAAGGGACCATATCATACTGTAGTGTGTCAGGTACAGTGTTTTCCTCTTAAGCCTGGAAGAGTAGATTGTTCATTTGGGAAAAGTAGTAGTATCGAAACTAAAATTTAGTTGGGACAGAATATGAAATTATGTTGTTTCAGGAAATTTAATTCCTGAGATGGTTTAGAGCACTTTGCTTTTTTTTTTCCTGCTGCTAGTGAAGTATTAGGAAAAGACTTTGAGATAGGACATCGCAGGACAAATGAACTTCCCGGCGTTTCTTATAAGAAAAAAAGAAAAAGGAAAAAAATTTAAAAATTGTGTTGTTCTTTTCCCCCAAATAATTAGCATCATGTAAGGATGATGGAAGTTTCTTTTAAAGTCAAGAAATTCAGCCTGCTTTCTGTTGTAGTCAGTGATGCATAAAATCTCACTCGTTCATTCACAGCATCATTTGCTCCAATAAGCTTTGCAATCAAGGCCAAAGAAAATGACCTTCTTCCTTTGGAGAAAAACCGTGTAAAATTAGATGATGACAGTGATGAGGAGGAGGAAGAGGGCAAGGAAGGCCAAGAGAATGCTAATAATGCTTCAAACCATACTCCAGCTGTTACCACTCCTTGTACTGCTACTGAAGAAAGAAAACCTCAACTTACACAGGAGGAGTTGGAAGCTAAGCAAGGTATCCCATGTTACATTAACAAAAGGAAAGATTGAGTCCTTCAGGCAAACTACAAAACTATCATGTAAATAAGTATGGTATAGTGAATCTTCACTGTGTCATGTTAATAGAATTGGAATTCTTTTTCCATGGTTTCCTGCTTATTGTTAAGGATGAAAACTTCACCAGTTGCTCAGCTGAAATCAAACTTGCAACACACTGAAATGGAGCACTTTGCCCTAATGCATGAACTTCCTGAATTTTTTTGGTTTTGTTTTTCCACTACAACCTTTAAGTAAAACACTAAAGTTCTAGTTTTCAGATTGCATTAACAGAGCCCAGAAAAAGGCATGTCCATTTCTCATTTTCTTCAGAGAACAATGAAATGCGTCAAGCTGTTTTTCAGTTGCACAGCACTCTGTTAAGAGACTAATATCACCCTGTTGATGTTTTGTTATGCTTACAATGCAAGGCAATTAAGTCTTTGTATGGGTTTTTCCTGTTACTGTGTTATAGGTGTAAGAGCAGAAGGATATGCTGTGTGGATTTGAATGAAACCATCTTTCAAAGAGACCAAATTTCTCTCATACCTTCCCAAGGCTGTTTCACAGAAAAGAGTGTTTAATAAAGTGGAGGTGCTGTCGGTGTTTAGCAGCTTAAAAACTTAATACTTCTCATACAATTATGAGTATACCACAGGAATTTAATTTTTCATTTCAAAATGGGGTTTTTTTGTGTTCCTTTGTAGTAGTTCCTTTGTAAACTTCAGTAGCACAAAGTATGCTATGGTGATACATATATCTAAAGCAAACACGAAATACATTGTGTGATAATAAGAATGAAGTGTAAAACATACCTGGAAAAAGTGTGTTTGAAAATCTGCAGTTGAACAGCAAAACCAGTCATCTTGTACATGCACAGAACACAGGAGCGGAAGTGTAAGATTCAAAGGATTAGACACATTATCTGTTAGATGCACATTTAAATCAAATGGCTAATTTGCTGTAATCACATAACAATAGCTTTTGATTGCAACAATGATGAAACAGCTTCTGAAAAGTTCGGGAGCAGCCCTTTATGTAACCATTTTAAGATGTATGTAAATAGGGCTAGAAAAGGTAAGGTAAAGATCAGACCTGTGGAAAGAGCAAATGGAGAGTTTGCATCACTTTAACAAGTACAAGGAAAAGGTTCCGAATTTACAGTGCTGCTTTTTTAGGTAGCTTTTGTAAATACAAAAGGATGAGTTTCAGGATTGGGTTTTCATGTCATTTTCCTTAAGCTTAAATATTTTTACTTCACCTGTACTGTTTTTCAACAAGCAGACTGAATTAAGGTGCTTGGAATTTTGCAATTTCAGGCTGACAGATCCTTAAGTCTTTGACTGTATTGCATTTGAAAATGGTTGAAGGGGATATTTTGTTGTGTTTATTTTGAGGAAACTTAAGTTCCCCAAGCATTACTCACTGTAAACTTTGTGCTTAATTTTCTTTCTTAGCAAAGCAGAAACTAGAGGATAGATTAGCAGCTGCAGCAAGAGAGAAGCTTGCACAGGCCTCCAAAGAATCAAAAGAAAAGCAACTACAGGCAGAGCGCAAAAGGAAAGCTGCACTGTTCCTGCAGACCTTGAAAAACCCTCTGGCAGAGGCAGAAACTGAGAAAATTGAGGAGAATTCCTTCGGTAATGAGGTAAGCACAAAATAAATTTCTCTTTATGGTAGAGCTAGCAAAAGTCGTACCTACAAATTGTGAATCTGATAGTATGTTACGCAATTGAAGAGACAGAAGCTTTTCTAAATGGATAGAAACTTGAACTCTAACCACTGTTAATCTTTTTCAGTTATCTTACAAATGTCTGTCATTGAAGAACTGGTAGAGAAATTATGCACAATTCAGAGGTCAGCCAGTTACAGAAAGGAAAATGAGCTTGTAAGCTTAACTCAATTAGTGGTCAATGAATTAGAATGCTTTCCTTTCAAGAGTATTTGCGTATCTGTTGTGATATTTACTCATTTAATGTGTATTTTGATGTGAGTAGACATCTTCAAGCTCAGAAACATTTCACAGGCAACTGAGCTTACTTTAACACTTATTCTGCACCTGTTCTGCTGGGGTTTGTTGTTTGATTTTATTTTTATTAATTATCATGAAACAGATGAATAGTTAGTAAATCAGTCAGTGTGATTTAAGGTTTCTAGCTGAGACATCCTTAAGAAAAACAATATATATGAGGCAGAAAATTGGTCTATATAATGGTTGTTCTTTGTCATCTTTGTGTTAGTTGAATATTTAATGTAAACTCCTTAAAAGCTTGGAGTGGTAAGATGTTTTTTTCTATTTTTTAGGTCCAAGTTTAGTATGGGAGTTCCAAAAGATTTTGATTTATTATGAGGATAGGATTTTTAAGATAAATCTAAACCTACAGATAGTGGTACAAAGTTCAAACAAATACATGTATGCATGTTATTCAATGCAAAGTCAGTGAAGAGTCAACACAAAAAACTCAGTGAAATAAGTGAGGGGGCTAACTATTCTGCTAGCTGCCTCCCAGAGAACTGGAAGAGTGTGCACACTGCCTGTGCCTACTTGCTCGTGAAATGACCTAATCACAGAATAGTTAGGGTTGGAAAAGACCTTAAGATCATCCAGTTCCAACCCCCCTGCCATGGCCAGGGACACCTCACACTAAACCATGCCATCCAAGGCTCTGTCCATCCTGGCCTTGAACACCGCCAGCAATGGAGCATTCACAACTTCCCTGGGCAACCCATTCCAGTGCCTCACCACCCATACAGTAAAGAATTTCTTCCTCATATCCAATCTAAACTTCCCCTGGTGAAGTTTGAACCCATTACCCCTTGTCCTCTCACTACAGTCCCTAATGAAGAGTTTCTCCCCAGCATCCCTATAGGCCCCCTTCAGATATTGGAAGGCTGCTATGAGGTCTCCATGCAGCCTTCTCTTCTCCAGGCTGAACAGCCGCAACTTTCTCATCCTATCTTCCTACGGGAGGTGTTCCAGTCCCCTGATCATCCTCGTGGCCTCCTCTGGACTTGTTCCAGCAGTTCCATGTCCTTTTTATGTTCAGAACACCAGAACTGCACGCAACACTACAAGTGATGTCTCACATTGGGTTTGTTCGGCAGGATCTTTGGAGAGTATAAACAAGTGTCTGTGTAGCACATCAAATTGTAGTATTCCTGCACTACTTTAGAAGAACAGTTTCTGATAGCCGTGATAGTAATTCTAACCCTCTGCTTCTTTCTAGAAAACAACAAGGAAATAGTTGTGGCAGAGGCAGACTGCTTTCCATCTTTCTTCTGCCCTGTAGTTCTCTTGTCCATTTGCACCCATTTTCATTATAGTCAACAACAATAGATAATACTAGGGTAATGTAAGTTTTCAGAAGCTCTGTTTTGAGGAGGCTTAAATGATATTGCACTCTTAGGCCAAATGTGAGAGTAACCTGGATATTGGTGATGAATTATTAATTTTCAGGAATGCAGTAACATTGCTAATAACTTCTCTTGCCATTTGTCTGTTTGTACTGTTGCTTCAAAAGGAAATTAAAACCTAATTTCTCATAGCCATACATTACATTACATTACTAGAATTTATCACAAAGACGAAAAAGATGATTTATCATGCAGAGGTTACTTATAATCAGTTGTCATCTTCTGCAGAGGGCAGAACTATTACAAGTCAGTTTATTGATGAGTAGTTATAATACAAATATCTTTTGGGGTAGAGCTTCTAGATATCGGATTTTGAAGACTTGGAATTTTCGAGTAGGCAACTTTAAAGAGGAATCTTGGGCCAGAAGACTTCAGTAATGAAACAGAAAATCTCTGAAAACCTCAATTGGTCAAAGACCCGTGTTTGCCTTTTTCGCTACTAAGAATGCTCTTTAAAATAGCTAAGAAATAATGTGTTTCACGTAAACCCTCTCTGATTTCAATGAAATAATTATAATTCTAAAATTCTAAATGAGTGATTTGAATTTATTATATAGGAAAAATCCTTAAAGTATTGATGTGTCCCTGCATTATAGCAGTATCTTGAAGCTTTTCTCTCCCTCTGCAAGTTTTGGCAATGAAGCTGTGTTTTCTGTCAGAGAATCACTTTGCCATATACATTGTATATTTTCTGTTTAAGTTCCTAATGGCTTAATTTCATTCACAGAGGAGAATAGGCTGTGCTCCTACCTGGTTTCTGTTCTTTTTTTCTTTTGGCCTTTTTTCAACTTTTTCACTGAGCCAGTCTTTCTGCTAGTATAGTGCTTGTCCTAGCTTAAGAAGCAATGCTTTTACTCCGAGGAGTGTCACAAGCACATCCCATTCCAGTGTTATCTGATCCATGCTTGCTAAAAGACAGGGAAGTCCGTTTTTTCCAGCACCTATACAAACACCTCCAACAAGTCCAGGTAATTTCTTTTCTTAGTGGAAGAAAAACTGTCAATCCATTTTCAACGATCACCTTGGACTTACATCTTCTCTGCAATATCTGTAAACAGCTGTAGATAAAAAGTAGGAATGAGATTTGATGCAAACTATGTAGGTTCCTGAAACTTACCCTAAATTTTTGGCCCTATTTGGGTTACTGTTGTAGGATCCCTCAGAAGCCAGACTGAAATTCCTTTGTTTGTATATATGCTGCAGTTAGACCTTCCATGCACATTGCAAATGCAAAAATTGTTGGGAAGTAGGACCTCACTTTCCTACTATTGGGATTAAGTTGCTTCCAGAAAAGCTAGTAAATCACTCCTGGTTGCACTAATCCAGCAAGATACTTGAGATGAAAGTTTCAGGCAGCGATTGTGACTGTGTGATTACAAGAATTAACAACATGGCTTTCAGTGGTTTTTTTTCTCACTGAAAGAATTCCAGTACCTAACAAGTACTTAATTGTCCAGTTCATAATTTTTCCAAATTACGGAAAAATTATCCCTCAAAATGCTTTCAGGGGAACAGACAATTGACATACCTCCAGTTTAGGTGATCCGTATCAGCACACGTTAGCAGATAAGTGAATTGAGTGTGGTCATATCCCAGAAAAGATCCTGTTTAGGATTCCCATTGCTACTGCTAACAATTTTTCCCTGACTGGCACATCAGTACTTTTTTTCCAGTCATTGAAGAGTGACTGGAAAGAAACAATGGTAATGCAGAATTCTCCAGGTTTGCAGTTCTGTTCCCCTTCTCAAAGGGATTTGTCAAGGGCATAGATATTCCTAAGCAAAGTTTCTTTTGATATTTTTCTTTAAGAGAATACCTGAAATAACCAGTAAGTCTTCAGTAACAACTGAGTCTCTTTCAGAAGAGGAGGTGAGTGTCTTCACTCACGTATGAATTTACCAAAGCTCTAAGCTGAGCTTACTAAAAGCAAGTGAACTTCTCAACAAAAAAGCACCCTAATCCCACTTCTCAGTAAACTGATTTGTATGTAAGAATTCCAAAGTAACCAGTTCTATTACTTCTTACCAATAGAGATGGTTTGGAGGGCCCTTCCTTTATGAAAGGGTTTAGTGAGAATTTCAAATGTATGTTCTAAGTGCCACAGAAGTGACCATCCATTTTGAAATAAAATTGACTTTTGTATTGGAAATGGTAGAACTGTCCTAATGAACAGTCAAAGCTACCATCATGTCTTTGGAATTAATATTCCTTCTAAGTGTAGTTATTTTATTGACAGGCTTATATATGTTTGTATAGATGCATGCATATAGATTTTGCATATAAAAGTTTGTTTTGAAATGTGAATGTTTTTCAAGTAGTTACCACTTCATTTGCCATATTTGTAAAGCTTCTATCTGTTTGTTCCAATGAGCGATCTGCCTTTTGCTCTACATGCCTCGTTTGCCTATTCGTAACAGCCATTTTAAGTCAAGAATTTTATTGGAAAAAGAGAAGTGAAATCATATTGTGGATTTATTAACCTCTGTTTTATATACAGCGGGGATCCAGTAAGCTGCATTATGCTGTCTAAATCAGTTTATATATGAACAAGTAGCGCAGGGGTTTTCTAAGTTATTTTAAGTCATGTTTGAGAAAAAGAAATCTATTTAGAAACACTGATCGCAAAAGTAACAAGAGCTAACTACAAGGCTGTAATTGGAAAAAAATAAATATATCAAGTCGAGAGACGTAAAATCAGTTTTGTAGTTTGGTCAATGGAACTCAATGGGGAAATTACAGAGGACAAAGAAATAAAATTCAATATTTAAGTTCACTGAAAATGTCACTTAATGTATTTCATCTCCTGTTTTGGAGAAAGGAGCAACCAATGAAGAACCCAGAAAACAAAAGACTGATGCAGTGGTCATGGACTTAATGTAGTGGAACAGGGGAAGTTCAGGTTAGATCTATAGAAGTTGTTCACTGTTAGGGTGGTGATACACTGAAGTGGGTTGCCCAGGGAAGTTGTGAATGCTCCATCCGTGGCAGTGTTCAAGGCCAGGTTGGACAGAGCCTTGGGCACATTGTCTAGGGTGAGGCATCCCTGCCCATGGCAGGGGAGTTTTAAATTGATTTTAAGGTCCTTTCCAACCCTAACTATTCTATGATTCTATGATTTTTGTAGCTTAAAAAGTGGAGTAATGATGGAGGTGTATAATAAAGCGTGAATAGGAACTGAAAATGTCCATGGGAGATGCATAATTCCCATGACATTGCCCCTGCCTAATAGCTGTGTAAAGACTAGTAATGCTGTTTATGTGTACAGACAGTGTATGTTCGTGCTGAAAACCTGCTTACCACACTATGTAGGAATGCATTAAATGAGCAAAGCTTTTCTGACCTCTGTCAGATTTTCCTGATACCTAGCATTCCTTGAAAGAAATGCTGGTGCTGAGTGCACGTTATACCTTTGAGCAAAATAGATTCCACTAACTGTATGTAAAGACAGTCAGTACCACAGAATATGGTGCTTTTAAGCTTTTTTGGCATCAGCTGAATCTTAAAAATAGTCAGGTCTACTTTTTCCATAGCTGAATTACTAATTTTGTATGGTTTCCTGCTTTTCCTTAAAGTGAAATCAAGCAAGAGGAACAAAAGGTTGAAAAATGAGCTTGAGCAAAGAAGCAGCATAGCTTTCCACAGATAGCTTCTCACTGTTCTTACATGCATTACAGTGGTACAGTTTTCTGCATAGTATTTCCTCAAAACTTGGAAAATGTGGAAAAACTTGGAAAACATGTAGCTTAGCTCAGTTTCCAAAAGAGATGCTGTTCCAATAATGTTTTAGCTTGTGAGGTCTGCCCTTTTTCAGGATATGGGTAAGCAGTACTTGGGTGGTATCTCACTTCTTGTGTTTACATATCACATAGACACTGTTGTAACAAGAAAATCACACCAACAGGCACGTGTCAGGTAGTGTCAGTAAAGGGAAGTTGCAGTCGCTGTGCGGCGAACATAGGTTCTTTGTCCTACAGCAGCGTACAACCTGGAGTTTTAACAACTGCAGTTGCAGGTCTGCAGAGCTGGAGCACACCAGGTTATCTGGAGTGCTGCATCAAAGTGCCTTCTTATTTTTAAACAGATAAGGTGTTTCATAATATGAAATTAAAATCTTATTCCAAAATTATTAAAATAAATTTAAAATGAAAAAAATAATATATATATACCTATTATATAAGTAGAATAAAGGTCAGTTTTGCACATTGCTATATATATTTACCAAAACCTGAATTAGGTAGACCAGATACTGGGAGATCTCATGTTAAGATGATATGTTTAGGATTTGGGTTTGCTCTGGGGAGTGGGTTTTCCTGTTGTTTTTTTTCAGCATATCACTGGCTGTTGGCATGAGTTGAGTTCTAAATACAAGTGTCACACTTGGTTGTTGTCCTAGGTATGGTACACTTAGTATTATAGGCATGTCGTATTTTTGCCACCTTTTTCAGGGCTTAAAACGTTTGTCTGCAAATGTGCCAGTTCAGATCTTTTAGTTATCCCCAACTGTGCCTGTCTGAGCAGTGTTGTTCTTAGGTGCATCAGAGAGAAAAAGGTTGAAAAGAGAAAGGAAAAGAGTCTGCTACAGAGCAGTGGTTCTCCATCTGTGTGCAGCCAAGCCTCACAGAAGGAAATTGGCATGGGGCATGGTTCAGTGTCTTGCTGGTGAGCACTTGCTTAATATTTTTGTTAACTCAAGAGCTTGATAGTGGTAGCAGGTTATAGGAGTCTCATGAAGGGAAAATCTAAGCTGCAAAATCATTGTTTCCAGCAAAAAGTTTTGGTAAGTGTCATTTGTGTAGGTGAAGTCTCCTCCCTGCTGTCCCTGTCACAGGAAGGCCTGCAGACCTGCGTTCTTTGTCAAACAAATTGGTCCTAGGTGACCATTAAATGGATTTAATTGATAAAGTGTCTCCCAGAATCTACTGGTGCTGGTAATACCTGCCAGAAATGGGAGAAGGTGCTGCCATCACTGATGGCTGGCCAGACGAGGCACAGTCTGTTCAACTTTAGAGAAGTTCTTGTAGTGGCAAGTGTTCTGTAACCATAGTACAGTTCAATATTTGTCTACAGGGCATGATTTAACTAATAGTGTGTCTGATGGGTTTCTAATACAGGGTATTCTGCTCATCTCTCATATTTTAGCCTGTGTCAGAAATGCTTTAGGGGTGACAGTACTTTGATATGCATGTAAAGGACAGTTGGTTATACCAAAACTGTTACCTGTATAAACCTTAGTATCCGATTTAAACAAGGAGAGAAATCCTCAATCACAATGCTGCAAGAACAGACAAGCACATGATTTGAAAGTAACTCTGTTTTAATGGCTTGTTCCACATGTCACCTGCTATTGTGCTTCTGAATATATTCTATAGAGCAAAGCAATACTTCCCGTATTTTGCCTCTTTCATCTTCCCTGTTCTGAAGTCCTATTTCATTGTTTCTTTAGATGGCTTGCCCTTACTTTTGTCCTGTATTTAACAAGTTATTTTTCTCTGTGGAAAGCAGTCTGTTTACAAGTGAAACAGAAGTCTGCCATGTTTAAAAATGAGATGCTATTCAAGTTTTGGCAAGCATAACGGGGTTATCAACAACTGTAGATAGTGTACGTCTTTCACTCTCACAGCTGTAATTGATCCTACTGTTGTAGCAGTGGACTGTAAATATTGCTGTATGCCTCTGGGATAATCATAGAATAGTTAGGGTTGGAAAGGACCTTAAGATCATCCAGTTCCAACCCCCCTGCCATGGCCAGGGACACCTCACACTAAACCATGCCATCCAAGGCTCTGTCCAACCTGGCCTTGAACACCGCCAGCGATGGAGCATTCACAACTTCCCTGGGCAACCCATTCCAGTGCCTCACCACCCTTACAGTAAAGAGCTTCTTCCTCATATCCGATCTAAACATCCCCTGTTTAAGTTTGAACCCATTACCCCTTGTCCTCTCACTACAGTCCCTAATGAAGAGTTTCTCCCCAGCATCCCTATAGCCCCCCTTCGGATACTGGAAGGCTGCTATGAGGTCTCCATGCAGCCTTCTCTTCTCCAGGCTGAACAGCCGCAACTTTCTCATCCTATCTTCCTACGGGAGGTGTTCCAGTCCCCTGATCATCCTCGTGACCCTCCTCTGGACTTGTTCCAACAGTTCCATGTCCTTTTTATGTTGAGGACCCCAGAACTGCACACAATACTCCAAGTGAGGTCTCACAAGAGCAGAGTAGAGGGGCAGGATCACCTCCCTTGACCTGCTGGTCACACTCCTTTTGATGCAGCCCAGGATACGGTTGGCTTTCTGGGCTGCGAGTGCACACTGCCGGCTTCATATTCATCTTCTCATCGACCAACACCCCCAAGTCCTTCTACGCAGGGCTGGTCTGAATCTCTTCCGTAATGTATAACAGAATTTTACATTTGAATATTCTCTTAATGGTAATTTGTGAGCAAAATGTAATTGTCTAATGAAAACCATCCAATAAGGACTTAAAGAAAAAAATGCTTTAGGATATTTCAGGGCCATTTAGTTCTTATTTTACTTTTTTTAGGATATAGTTGTCTGCACCTTCTGTTTAGCATGGAAGGGTGTGTGGTTTTGTTCTTAAATTTCCTTTATCTTGCTTTTCAAAAGCACAGATAAAAGCATAAAACAAAATGTCACATACTAATGGGGCGTTTGGGGGGGGATAGCTTACTGGCATTCCTCATACTGTAAATACTTTATTTACCTTTTTTCCTCCCTATTAAATATTTAATCAGGAACTGTCATCTTAATTTAGGTAGATGAGGGTGCTAAGAGTGTTCTATTGCCTTAGTTCTTCAAAGTACTCAAGATACGGAAGATATATGAATCCATACAGCAAACAGGTTCACAGGTACTAATTTCTTTACAGTTGGCCCTTCAAAAGTAAGAATGCAAAATGCTCGCTGGTTTTGAAGAATTTACTGCAGTCCATGTGCTGCTGATAGGTGTGTTTTAGTGCATCAGCAAAACCCCGATGTGACTGTTGAGCCTTCGAATTTGTTCTGTAGGAACTTTCTCCATAGAAGACATTTTCAGCACTTCAATATAATCATTTTGTGCCAATTTTTGAGGTTAGGACTGACAAACTCTTCTAAAAGCAGTAACTGTTTGCTTTCATGCACAGAGCAATCATACATTTCCATTGCTAATAGAGAATTGCTTATTAATTCTCAGCCAGGGAACACTTCACCATAAGTTTTGGGGAACCTGTGGTTAAAAACTTGCAGGGGTAGAAAAGAATCTGGACTATTTTCAGGTTTTAGTAAAGTAAAAGAATTGTTGATTAACTCAGTTCTGACATCCTTCACTCTAGCCAATTTTGATCTAACATAGGATTCAAATTTCTGCAAAGTTCAGCTGTTCAGAACAAAAGAAATATTATCCAGTTGTGGAAGTGCTAGTAGCGTAATTGATAATGTTCTTTACCAGTTGATTTTATTTGGACAAGGAACAAAGCTTGTGTTTTGTTCTATTGCAGTAAGCATCTTTTGGTTCACTTCTAGTGTTGGCTTTGTGTATTGATTAAGTAGTGTAACCCCAGAATAAGTAATGTGTTTTCTGGTCTTATGAATAACGCAAATATGCAAATATCTTGTAATGAACGGAAGTGCTCATTTCTGTTCTCATATAACTATAAATTCATCCCGATACAGAGCTCTTTCATAACGCATTCCTGCTAAACAGGCACTGTGGAATCATCTTTGTTTTCCAAAGGGGTATCTCTGAAACATTTTTTATACCAAGTGTTTACTGTAGGAAGCATTATTTTAGCCGGATTTGCTTCAGTCATGCGAACAAAACGCTAGGGAACAGCTCTGCCAGTGAAGTTGTCTGACAATGTAGCACTTAATAAGGGCCAAAAAAGTGTGCTGTTACCTAAAACGGACAAAGAAGTGTGATTCAGTGAATGCTATCTGAATGTTTGCAGTGTAAGTTCTTAGAAGAGCTCTCAAAATATTTAAATCTCTTATCCCTTGTGATGCATAATAAAATCCAGCAGGTAACCAGAATGTTGCCATGCTTTCCAGAAATGTGTCCCTGCTGGCCTGGAGACTTGCAGAACTTTGTCAGGAAGACAGTTTTTCTGTCTTTTGGAAATACTCAGTAATCTCCCAGTATCTCTGTTTGCTTTCATTTTCTTTATTTCTTATTCTCCCCTCCCACCCCTCATTCATGCCTCCAATTTAATTCCCATTCCCTTAGCTTGCCTAGATCAGCTTTCACTGGTAAAACTCAAACCACTGACAGGTCCTTCGGTTTGCCAGAGAGCAAGACAAATTTATTTTTTCCCAAATATTTGTATTCAGCAGCATTATTTATACACCTGGAAATTTCTCTGTGGCTTGGCAACTCCCTGATGTTTTCTCATTGAGCTCTGTGTTGTGCTTTGGTGCTGGTATGTTTTTTGCTTGAAGGCAACCAGCGTTATCATTGCAGGAGTCGTTACGTTTATTCACAGTTGCAACCTGACAACTCTCACCTGAGCTCCTGGTTTCAGTACTGTGTTGAGTAGGTTTAGATAGGTAGGTGACTTCTCCCTGCGTGGTCGCTGTTGTATCTCACTACAGAATGTGCATGCTCACCTGGAGATGAAGTTACTCCTGCGTGGCTTTCCAAACCTGATTAATTGGTAACCTGAAGTAGTGAGGTCTGAATCTACAGCCAGCCAGTCTGCAGCTGTGCTTTCTTCAGGGGTATCTGGACAGTGCTGTCACTCTTCAGTGTAAGCATCCTGAAAGTCAAGGAGAGCCCGTGGGTTCAGCATCCAGTGCTTTTGGTGGATACACAGGGGAGCTTAGCACGGTGGGATCCTTTGTTCTGATTGCTGAGAGAGTCTCCATATGTGAGCTGAAAGTAAACATGTCATTCGTGTATTATCTTCCTTTCTGGCAGTGGTATGATAACTTCTGTTTTATGCAGCCAAATGAACTTGGGCACTGAAAACCGTTGGTTTTTTTTCTTCCCTCTCTTGTTTTCCTCTTTACTTAGTTACAGCTCTTTTGTTTCAAGCTATTACGGGTGTCTACTTCAAGGCAAACTGGTCTGTTACATATTCAGTAGCGCTCAAAGTGGAGACTAGGATATTGTATAAAGAGCTGGATAACATTGTGAAGGAAGAAAAGTCAGCTGCAACACTCCTTAGGAAATAGAAGTTTAAAAATGTGGTGTCTGGGTTACAAGTGGGTTGTGAAGTTAGTGGAACTGGAAATGGGCCTCTGGTAAACTGGTCACTCAAATGATCATGCTATGAAGTGTGTATAATCCTTGAAGTAAACTACTTTAGTATACTGCTTTATTTCTCTTTTTGTAAATATTGTGATAGCAGTTACTGGTTAAAGCTCAGAAAAGTGGCATGGCTCTCCTAACTTGCAGCAAAGGTGGATTTCTAGCTAGTCAAATGTGGTCAATTACTGCCTTGATGTATTCACACTAGGAGAAGCATAAAAGGAAAGGAAAAGATCACCTGTTTTGAATTTGGTTATTTCAGGTTTTAGTGTATCACTTTTTATTCTGATCACACTACTCATCCTCATATCAAATGGTGAAAATGCCAGACAGGTGGAGCAGAAACAATGACAGAGAGAAACTGATTTCTCCAGTTGCCTTGAAATGGCAGCTGTGGGAATGACAGGCTTGGAAATGAGGAGCATATCTGTAGTACCTGACTTGAATTGTTCTAAACAAGGCATTGAGCAGAATTCTCTCCGGTAAAAGCTGATAATTTGAAAATGCTTTGGAGTACGGTATGTTTTGCTTAACTGGCTGCAGTCAGAATTACTGAGCATGAATTGTGCATGGACCTTGTTTTGAAATCTTCCCAACCCTTTACATTCAAAATACTTATTTTGGCAAGGGCAGAAGCAATTCATATCAACACAAATTGATTTTGCTGTTTTCCTTGGGCTTGTCATCTAAACAGCACAGTTCAAGCATGTAGGTGACATGGAAACTGAACTTTGAATGTCAGGAGGTTCTGTTTGTGTCTTCAGGTTTAGCATTTTTAAATAAAAAGGATAAATAGATGCAAATGTATCTGATAGTACTCATTTTTACAACACATTTCTTCCAAAAACTGAAGATGAAAACTTCAGAACTATGTCCTAGTTAAGCTGGCAGTCTCCTCATGCATGTCCCACTTTGCATATGTATCCTTAGGGAACTGTATAGGCCTCCATTAAATACTACTAGATGCATGTTTCTGAAGGCATTAGCCTTACCTATGCGCATTTTACGTGATACTGATGCAGCATTGTGAGGTTTTAAAGCATCCATGGGAAGTTAGATTGTTACTGATTTAGCAACTATGTTCTTAAGATGGATGCATTTCTCACTTTCATGACTCAAAAAATATAAGGTGATTGTTTAGTTATTATTTTCCTTGCTGTTGTACTCATTATCCAGCATATCTGCAAAACCCCTACTTGTATACTGACAAGACTACTACCAAGCATGGTATCTTTGTTTCTTTGCCCAGAACATGCATGTATGTGGCATGCACAGGAGTAGACATAGGCCCTGTATAAAGGAATAGAGATGCTTATGTGTTGTTGACACTTACAGGACTTTCTCAGATTAAAAATGTGTGTGCAGCTTTGAAAACTGAACACTGTTCTTTGTTTTCCTTTGATTTCAGAGTGTCAATAGTATACCGTGTCCTGTGACTGCAGTCAGAACGTTACCCACCTTCGAAGTTAAACAAGCAGAAAGGCCTTCAAGCAAAAGCAAAGATCTTCCTAGGGATGAAGAAAAAGAAAAGAAAAGGAAAAAACACAAGAAAAGATCTCGGACAAGATCTCGATCACCATTCAAGTATCATTCATCGTCTAAGTCCAGATCTAGATCACATTCAAAAGCAAAGCACTCACTTCCCACTGCCTATAGAACTGTCAGGCATTCAAGGTGGGTTTGGAAACCAAACATATTCTTTCAAGTTCTCTGTGGGCTAACACATTTTTTTTTCCACTTCTTCCATTATTTATGTGTCTTCTTACCCATTACAAAGGGTATAGTCACCTTGAAGACAGTATGCAAATATCATCAAATGTGGAAGGTCTTTGAAAATAGTTTTAATGAGATAATGAGTCATTGATTTCTAATTACATAGTGTGAAATTTGTGCCAGTAAATGCTTTTTCACTCTGGTCTGTGAAATACCTGGTAATAATGTGTAGGAATGCAATTACAGCAGGAAAAGGACTTGCTAATAAGTCTGTGGATTTTGCTGGAGTAAAGTAACCTGACAATATTAAAGTAAGAAATAGAGGTAGAGAGCTGTGTGGTTGAACAGCAAAGCTCAGAAGGAAAATAAGCATTTGGACAGCATGTGAAAAAATGATGGATGAATGGCTGGAGAGAGATGACAAGAATCCAAGAAGAGTGAAAACAGAGTTTATGAGTAAGGGAGACAGTTGAATGAATGTAGCCCAGTGTAGTTAACTCTGTATTTAATCTTTTTTAGCGATTAAATGCACTATATTAGTTACCCAGTTATAAAGCGATATATATTGTGTTACATTAATACTGTTAATTACATCTAAGACATTTGGGTCTAGGCAACTTAAAGTTTCTTGTGTGTAAAATTTCTCATATCTGAATGCCTGTTACACAGCAATTACTGTGGTCAGTAGGAAGGGCTTATTGTTGAGGTTGTATTCTCTGGATCATGCTACAGAGCTGTGGTTAAGTAACTTGTTCAAATGAGTTGTGTATATAAATACTACCACAGTTATACATGTATGTGATGTAGGCAAAATCATACATTCCTTTATCTTTGTGGCCATGCCTCTGACATATGCTTCTTCCTGAAAAACAGCTTCTCGTCCTTTATGGTGGTGTGACAACTTCACATCTTGTGCATTTTTTGTTTGATGAAGTTTCTAACCACACTAATATAAGGAGGTGTTAACACATTCCAGATCTTTATTTTAAGGTTAAATACACTACTGTTGCAGAAGACATCTCTGCTGTTCAGAGATTCAAGGAATTATATGAACATAACTTGGGCTGAAATGATCAGTCGGATGTGTCGCTTATTTGACTGCCTTTGACAATAGATGATCGTGATGCTCTGTTACAAGGCACATTCCAAAGTACTGTATGTCATTCCTTTTCTGTGCTTACTGCTATGTAAAGGGAATGACGCTGAATGAAGCTTTCCTTGTTTAAGTAGTGGGTATAAGTCTTCTCAGAGTTAAGGATTCCTTGGAAAAAGGTCTCCTCAGGTGAATCACTCATCTTTTCAATTTCCAGTCAAGCCATATTTTCACTTCCCATGTCACTTCATCTAAAATAGCCATGATTTTACTGATACATGGTAAAAGTAAAGAGAAACATCTTGTAATGCAAAAAAACCCAAAACCAAACAGTAATCTTCTGTGGTACCTTGAAAAAGAGAACGAATCACCTGAGAAGGTCCTTATCAATAACTGGGTATGCAGCTCAACAGGATAAAGGTCATCCTGCATGTTGCGTGAGTTTGCATCTGGCAGTGACCAGATTAATGGGAACTTGCAAGTTCAGATTGATTTATACCATGATATGTCTTCAGTGACTTCAGGGAGGTAAGATATATGGTCCTTTAGAAGCCTGAGTATTTCCACCAGCTCATGTACATTTGGTTCTGCTGGTGAAAAGACAACAGTCTTCTGAAGTCTACGACATACACAGTAGATAGTCTGATTATTGATGGGTTTGGGTTCTTTTGCTGGCCAGCTGGTGGAAGAAGTACACAAAAATCTCCAAGAACAGTTAATCAACTGGAGCTGATTTTCATGTGCCACCTTGAGCGTGCCTTCTAGCACAAACCAAATAACAGACATGTAAAAGCCTTAACATCATGAACACCTGATTAAATCTGGTTGGGTATTTCCTTGAGCAGCTGTTGAATTTTACAACTTGGGAAATCCAAGTAAAGCTTCATGCTGGGTGGCTGTGTTTTGAAATTGCTTCAGAAAAACTCACTATGTCTTGTACATATTTTTCACGTTTTGAAACTTGACAGAAGTTAGAGCTGAATGGGAAAGGGCTTTCCATTCAGCCTGTCTTTCTGTTCTGCAACTACTGGTTGTAATGAAGGTGTCTGGAGAGTGCCTCTCCCATTCAGAAACATGTTGTTTCTGGAAACTGAAGACAGTATCTTCAGTGCTGAATGGGTGCCTGTTCCCTTTGAGCTTCTTGCAGGCCGTAAGAAATACAATTAGAGGCAATTAGGTGGGAGACCTGTTAGAAATCTGAATGTACCTTCCTCTCTGTAGCATTTCACAACATGGCTAAATTGAAACTTCTGACCTCTTATAGTTCAACTGTAATGAATATATTTCTCCTGCAACTGATACTTAATACAGTGACTGTATTGGTTTAATGTAGCCAGTAAAGACAATCAAGTCTCAGGCAGGATGCATCAAGTGTCTCCTCATCTGGAAGATGTTCTGTTTGGCTTCAGCTAGAGTACTGTGTCCAGTTTTGTGCATCATTTAGAAGGAGTTAGACCAGCTGGAGAATGTTTAGAGGGAATCATCAAGAATTTTCAGAATTGGGAGAATTGGAATGACTGTTTGGAAAGACTGAAGGAAGATGAAATAAATCTTCATGTATGCCAAAAAAGAGGCAAATGAACATTCTTCTTCAGTCCTTGGAGTTTGGACAATAAGTAATGGATTTAAATTGCTAACAGACTAGAAAGCTTTTCATAGTGTCTCAGTGGTAAAGGCAGTTAATACAGCTTGGAACACTCCATTGTGGGAAATTTCTGTATCAAGAATTATAGTTTGGAGAATATTGAATAGTCTTTGTTCCTTGAGGTCTTTTCTAGCCTTGACTTTCTAATTAGGGCCCACATGGTCCCACATTGTACAAGAAATGGTGATGATTGCAGGCTTGCTTTATTGAAGGTATTTGCTACGCCTTAACTTACTCACTGTATTTCCAAAATTAAAGCTCTTGCTCCTGAAACCAGAAAATTTGTAGAGTAATCAAGAGTGGGAGGCTGATTTATAACCTGGTTAGATACGGACATGTTTTGTCTCACATGTGTTTAGACAAAAATAATGCCTTGTCTTAGTAATTGCGAAAAAAAGGTAAAAGTTGTTGCCTAGCTAGAAGATATGACTGGTTTCCTTTCTTTTTTCTATGTATTTATATATTTAGCGTGGATTCAGAGAAAATTATTTCAATGGATTTGTCTTGTCTCATTCTAAACATGACACCTTTCACATCTCTTTCCTCTTCAGTTTCCCCAGTGCTTCACCTAAACCAGTATTTTCTTTCCCTAGATTCCCAAAACATCGGATGTTACAGCTTGCTATTGAATGGTTATGTAAAAGGACATACCTTCCTGGGATAAAGTGTAAACTATTTGTAGAGGTCAATATGTTCATCTGATATTAAATGAATGGTGATAAGAGAAAGTCTTTATTGTGTGGACATCAATCATCAGTAGTAGATTATACTGGAACACTATTTTGAGTAACTGCTTTATTTGAGTATCTCAGTCTGATGTTGTATGTTTGAGATCTTATTGCCTTGTTTTATTCCGTTCAAAATGTATATTCTAACCTGCAAATCTCAGTATAAAGTGATTAATGCTGCTTTATTTTACCTCAGGAGTGGACTGAAGAAAAAAAAAAGGGATTTTCCATTTCTGTAGTAATTACTGCTCCATTTCCTGTTAATGAACACAGGATCTTTTCTTAATAAAGAAACTTTCATAACTTTATTAGAGAGTAGCTTATTAGGTTTGAAGTATCTGCACAGTGAAGATAAGTATTTTGGATTTGAAGTTACTTAAACTATTATATTTAAATGAACTGTGACAGCAAAAGAGGAGTTATGCTTATTTCATAATTTTTCATTAGACTATCTTGCATTCAGATTATAATCAATTATCTCTAAATTGTAATAATGACCGCTCAACACGTACCCTGTATTTGGGGAACTGTCTTGAAGCCGTAGATTTTGTAAGGTTTCCATATAAACATTAGTAGAGCTTCTGTTTGAAAAGACTTTTGAGTAATTACTATTTAATGGTATAAGTTATTTCAAAAAGTAAGATTACAAATCACCTTTACCATATAACTTATCATGACAAGCTAATAGAGAATGAGACGTGGGAAGTGAAGTTAAATGTAGAAATTTGCCATAACTTTTTTGCTCTCTATTCAGAGGGTGTTCAGTATACTTTTCAAGCTCTTCCTTTTTGGTTTGTGTATCCTAATACTATCTTTTCTCCGTAATGCTTATTATGCATAGAAATCATGCAGATGAATGTTGCAATATACTTGTCTATATACCGTTTTACACCATTTGTTTATCATTTATTTTTGCATTATTAGAGGTCTGGAGGCTCTGCTTCATTTAAAAATAGTCGTTTGTGGTAAGATACAATATTTGTACTGCTGAATTTTTTTAAATTCTTTCTGATGCTTTTTCAGCTCTATTGAAGTAGAAAAATTCTGTTCCAATAACATGAAGTTGATTCAAAGCATGCTTCTGGGTAGCACAACCAAATCTGTTTTGTAGCAACAAGTTTAAAACACTGCAGCTACATAGGAAGCCCAGATATACTGTCTCAATTGCAGCATTTGGTGTGCTAACAGCCGTTCTCTATATCTGCATGTTATTTTCCTGGAACAAAGTTTCTTTACCAAAGTTAGTCCCATAAAGCTCCTAGTGTTGTGCAGTTTTAATTCTAGACTGACTTGACAGATTAAAGTGTAACAGAAGTCATGGAAACAGTAAACCATGCCCAGAAGTGCTGTAAGGTGTTGCAGCATGGATTGCTGTGGAGCTGTTTGTCCCAAAGAGATAATTAGTTATTACAAATAAGTACTTAGTGTCAAAGATGGGGCACATTTGTTAAATCTGTTTGGAAAGCAAGCAGTCTTTGGTACCTTTCGGTGACCTCTAGTAAATGTTTCATCAGTATCTTTGTTACTAGTTGATTTCAAAGCACCATTAAAAAGTTTGATGTGACATGTACCTGGGAGTGGTGCTCTTTAAAGAAGTGTAGGCTGTCAGTCGCTGGAGTCTTCAGTAGTGCTGTTCTAGCTGAGAAGTGAGGTTTCACAGTTGGCTGGCAGTAAATGCAAAGTATTACAATGTTCATCTGAACTACCCATAGATCTTTGTGCTATATGATCTAAGCTAATGATGTATTCAGATGTGTGAGTGTGGTTTGTTTGTGTATGTAAGGGAAAGCAGAGGTACTCGTTACGTAGTGATTTAGTTAGATGAAACTTGGTTGAGATGGAACATTTAAACTTCTCTTTGATACTGTTTTTCTTTTTTCTTTATACTGTCTAGTACTATAGGAGTACTAAGCCACAGAATTTATCCAGTCAATGAGTTATAAATAGTACTTAGTAGTTGCATACTTTATTAACTGGTTACTTTTCAATAAGTTTGGATGGAGTACACATGTGTGTTTGTGTGCTACTTTTTGCCTCCATGTTAGGAGTTTAAGAGACTTGGAAGTACCTGGGGTTTGTAAAAAAAAGGTTGTTCGCGTTTTTTCTCCTTCGAAACTGATTTTCTCATTGCTGAGGCAGTGTCCATTAACTTAGTTTTAATTCCTATTTTGTAATGAGACATGCCAAGCTTTGTAGCCTCTTGAACTGTTGGGACCCTACTAAACAGAAGTGATATTGGCTTTAAAAGGAATAGAGTGCCTTTTGAAGTAACAGTCTAATGAAAGCAATAATTGATGTATTGCGGTAAAATTGTTAAGCTGCTTTTAATTGTTTGAACCTAATGGCCAAAGTTCTTATCATTTGGTGATGTTGTAGAACCACAGACTTTAGTTCATGAAAATGAAGCTAATGACTTTTTCTTTCTGATTGGACTTTTTTTAGGCTGGTCCATATAGGCATGTTTCACTAACGTTCAGCTTTTGGTTAAGGGACTGAGCCTTTTCAGGATTCTAGTTAATACCAAAAGTAGGACATTTTATTCTCAATGTGAAGTGTGTGCCTCCGTATCACAGACTCACAGCATCCACAGGGACACTGAGCATGGAGCCGACTCTGAGCAGCTCATCAATGGCAGCAGCAACAGAGCGGGAAAATTATCAGGCAACTTCGACAGCGAAAAGATTTGACTGCTGGAGCTCTTTTGAGGGAAATCCTGGTAAAATGTCAAGGTGTCTGACTGACCCCAAACTTTATCATCTGTTGGTTTTTTCCTTTTTAATCCTTCTGAATGGCCTGGTAAAGATCAGATTTCTAAGTGACAAAGCAATTAATTTGCAACACTTTAACTGTCATCGTGATTAATTTTTTTCATTTTCAGTTGATCTCTTTTGTTGTAGGTGTAAGAGAAATGGTTCAGGAGTGTGTGTATGTATATATATTATATATATGGTGTGAGTCTGCAGAAGAGCAGTGATTTCACGAATGACTTGTCTTTTAGTCCCAGCAAATTAGGTATTTTCAAGAACGTCAGTGCTTGATATACATGGAATGACATGCCTATAGTAAATAAAAAAGATTTAAAGTAAATAGAAGTAAAATTATTAGAACCATATATTTTAGTGAGAACAGAACTAACTGTTACTGCCAAGAATTTTGGGGGTGGATTTGGGGTTGGTTTGGGTGTTTTTTCTTTTATTCCAATCTGTGTCCCTGAATCACCCCCTTTATCATCCCCTCTCCCCTGCATCTGTCAGGACATTTCTCACTCCGTTTTTTTGTTAAGAAATACTTAGTTTTTACTTGCACGTCCAGTTAATACCAAATCATAGAGAAAAGGAGTTAAGTGCTTAAGTTGATCTCTGATCTTAACTGGGCATGCTTTATTCTTTCCTCTCTTGATCTCTTTTTCTCACTTTTCTAGGAAAAGTATTTCAAGTCAAATTGCTAGTGCCAAACAACACTGATCATGGGTTGTTGGTCACTTGCACAAGTGAAAATACTGGCTGTGCTAGGATCATTCTGCAGCATCTGGCATAAAATTTCCTGGACTTGTCAGTGATGGAGATGTGCCGAAAACAAAAACTTGTATTTATCTCAGTGATGCAACAGTTCTAAAAACATGCCACTAATTGGAGAAGACAGGATCAGGCCTGACAATCTCAGGCTTTGAGCCAAATTGGCCTTCTGCATACCAATGTTAGTAAATCCTGTTGCCACAGAAGGTGACAGGGCTAAAGTAAAACCTTTCCACCTACTAATGCAGAAGTTGACATAGCAAAAAATAAATGCTCCCCCTCCCCCCCTGTTGGGAGTGAAAAGCAATGGATAACTACATCTGAAATGTCTTGAATGGGTAAGAAATTTTTATGCAGCTGACAAGTCTTGGACACTAAATACCCCGTGTTGATGTAAAATAAGCATTTGAAAGGTGTTCTGTTTGCAATTGCTGACAGCGCAATTCCACTGAAATGAAAGTAGCGAAAGAAGTAACAAAAAGCAAACTTCTGTATTATTTTTTCCTGCTCAGATCGCGATCAAGGTCACCTAGGAGAAGGGCTCACACACCAGAAAGGCGGAGAGATGAAAGAAGTGTTCCAACAGCTTACCGCATTAGTAACAGTCCTGGAAATAGTAGGAAGCGCCCGCGTTCCAAGTAAGTATGCCTGCTCCTGGAAGAGGTTATGTCCTGGCTTCATGAGAGACCATAAACATTGCCTGATGTGTTGTAAACTCTCCAGGTAGAACTTCACATTTCCTTATGTTCTGGGCTTTATTTTAATAGACAGATATTTCTGGGAAGAAAAAAAAATAGAAACTCTCATTGTCCTTCTTCCTTTACTTGCATGTTTGAACACAAAATGTACAATCCAATCAGTGAACTTTAATATGCTACTATCTCCCAGCTGTGAGAGTTCATATGTTATTTGGATTCTTGTATTTCCTTCTTTTTGAGTTCTTTCTTAAGCTCTGCCTGTGCAAACCAAATGGCATCTGTGCAGAGGTCATATAGTGATTTGTTATTCCTACTGGCATTGCTTGGCATCTCGTCATATCTGTACAAATTAGGGGAAACTCCAGTTTAGCAAACAGTATGCTTTACATTTAGCAATTATTTTACTAACAGAGTGGAATGTGAAATATGAATCAAGGTGTCTTTTTGAGAGCACCTTGCATATAGTCACTCTGAACCTACTGTAATCAAAATGGCATACCAAATATTATTTAAGCTAACCAGTTGCAGAAGGAAACTGTGTGCAAATTGTGTACCCAGAAGGCTTTGAAATGCTTTGTGTCTGATATTTTGCAGCATGTTATGCCTTCAACATGCAAGGTAGTGAAAATTTTTTGTGCTCGTATACGTACACCTAAAGTGTACACAAAACCCAACACACACTGAGCGTACCGAATTTTTCTTCTAATTGGTGAAGTCTTAACCTGTTTCTCCCTATCTCCTGTGGAATAAGAAGCAAAGAAATCACTTTCAACCTTACGATTATTTAAAAATATCTATTGTTTCCTGAGGTAACTTTCCATCTCTTGACAGTTTCTAATTAATTGGTGTGGTATGCATAATTGAGAGCTTCATCAGTATACTTCAACTGATTCTGCTTTTCTCATTCATCAACTAGAGATAATAAAGGCTTCTGTGGAATTCAGCATGCAGATTTGGTTAAGCAGAAAAGATATGGAAGCTTAAAATGTTTTTCTTCCTGTAACCACACACAGGAATTTTTTCCCAGCCCTCTGCTATTTTCAGTGGAGTGTTGGTGTTTCTGCTGCTTGACCATTGAGCATCTTAAGCTATAAATTATCTTTACAGTTATGCCACTAATGATAAATTATGATGGCAATTGTGAAACAAACTAGATTCCTCCTTAAACATTATTGATTTATAAAAAGTGGAAATTGTTCATATAAGTGGAAAGCTTATGTAAGTGGAAATGGTAAACTTCTGTTAGGCCTACACTTCACAACAAAATATGGCAGTAAGTGCAAAAAATTATGGACTGAAGAAAGAATATTGTAGTTACACATAGATGAGAATATTTTGCAGTTCTGATTGCAGAAAACCTACTATTTTAGCCCTCTTAGGACTAACATGTTAATTTTTTGTGCAAAAACATGGATGAGTGATGGACTTCTTCAGTTATGGAACAGATTCTTCACGACGGTGTGATGGAAGCAGAGGTTGGGTTCGAGGTCTGTTAGAAGATAATTAGTTTACTTGGGCTTTCTATGAGTGAATAGTGTATATTTTGCTTGGTAGGTGAGAGCAGATTTCAGTCTTACATGGCAGCAGTCAGCTGAGTGGGTTTTATTAACCATCGTTACACTAAGTAGTAGGCAAGCTTTAGAATCCAGTACTGTCAAGAGAACTGAAAGTTAGAATTCCTGAATACTGCAATGTTGTAAGCTTGCTTGGAACATTAATCTGAAGTCAGTCATGGTGCTGAATAGCTAGCACTGCTTGTAAACCCTTAGGTATATTTCCAGAAGGAAATACTTAAGAACTAGGAAGCTATGCTTTGTCTTGTTTGGGAATTACTGGCTCACTGCTTGTAGAATGAGGTGTGCTTCAGAATAAATATAACAATTGTCTTTTGTTCTGCTTATTCTGTACCTCAGTTGCTATCACAGTCATTTTAAAAAGAAGTCCAGTGTAAATGAGTGTTTTAATCTGACTGCAGTGAATTAGTTTCCACAGAGAGTATGCACAGTTCTTTGATGCTAGCTTTTCTACCTAGAAAGATATTAAAAAAATACGCCTAGTTTTAGCAAATGGAATGTTCTAAAAGTAGAAAATTGGTGGACACGTTCATTCAGCTGTTACCATGTTTGTTCTTCATAATCTGAGATGGAAAATACTGAAAAAGATAACTGTAGAATATTCTTGCATGATGAATGTTCGAGATTTTCAAGAGTTAAGTATGAAATATGTTCACAGCTTGATTACAGTATAGTGTTTTAAGAAACTGGACAATTACAGTTTGTAATCTGGTTGCCAAGTAAAAACTGACTTTGTAACGGATGTTTTTTGTATATTTCTGAAAATGTTGAGGCCAGTATAGCTGTGGAGTTTTTCTTTTGCCACTTAATGATTATTTTTGCAAGAAAAGTTTAAGGAGGTTTTGCAGTTATAGGTCTTGAATGTTAAATGCTATATAAAAACCAGATATTTGTATGACAAATTCTAAGCATCAGAGGTGTTGAGTATTGATACGGGAATTTGATGTTATAGTGTAGCTGCTTTTAAAGTAGCAAATTGCAAATAAAATCAAAATAAAGGAACCAATAGTGTGATACTTAAAAGATGGCTCAAAGTTTTACAGTGCTTTAAGAGGTTCTAGAAGCTTCAGCATTTTTCTGAACAGTCTTCTAGCAGTGCATGCTAGAGAGATATGCTTACAATGAGGTATTGCCTAACTAAGTCATTACTCCAGTAGTTCTAATTACAGTAATATCAATATTGGTGTGTAAATCAGGCAGCTGTAAATTCATAACCATGTATAAAGATTTTGGTAGTTCTGTCTCTATGATATTGCTGATTGAATTCTCTTTGGGCTTGATATTGCATATGAAGAGGCTACCTCTGTTTTCTTCTTCTATCAATAATGAAAACATCAGGTACCCATAAGCCCTTTGTTCCAGCTCTCATTGTGGCAAACATCCATCTACTTCCCAATTCATAAACTGTTTGCACTTAAGACATGTTGCTAGATCCAGGTTTGTTTGAGTGACATACAAGACCTTGTTTATAATTTTGAGCCTGCCGTTGGTTACATTAGACTGGATCACAAGGGGGCCATTTCTTTTAGCAAACAAACCATGGGTTTGCCTTGTATGGCTTTTGCATAGTTATGATTCCATAGTTTGTTCATTTATGAGCTAGGAAAATCATAAGGGATATAAATTCTTACATTTCTCATTATATTTTAAGTGTCTGATGTTGTTTGGAAAAAACCTTCCCTCTAGCAAAGTTATTCTGCAAATCTCCAATGAAAGATTTTTTCATTGTCATCCTTCAAATTATCAAATACTATCCAGTAATTCTTGTGTATCCATGAAGCACCATTCCAAGTGAGAGCCTCAGGTGTTAGTAGTTGTGCAATGTAATACATTGGAAAGAGCTTCTGAGAGAGTATTTTGCACAACCATAGAAGTATTGGGGTAAAACTAATGCTTGCTGAATGCATGAGAAGTATTCTGTGGAAAAGGGCTGGGGAAGCTTTTAGAAGGGCAGCAAGTGACTTCAACTGAGCAAGTGTACTATTGCTTAAATATCCTTCAGTAGAGTATTTTCTTCTGACAGAAGTCCCCATGAAAAGAAGAAGAAGAGGCGGTCTAGATCACGTACCAAGTCCAAAGCTAGGTCTCCTTCACCATCCATGTCACCAGGCAAACCATCCACACACAAAAATTCTGTACATTCAACTAGTGTCTCTCCTGTGGAGAGCAGGGAATCCAGCCAGGAGCGCTCCAGGTAATACGCTCTTCAACAGTATTACAGCAATGCTGTTGTTTCTTTTCTGTGTCTTTTGATCTAACATGGTGAGGAGCTCTGTGTGTGTGTAATGTATGCCTATTAAAAGTGGAAGACACTGGGAGGACAGCACTGTGTGCATCAGTCTAATGAAGACACTGGATTTCTGTTGCTTACTAGAGTAAATACTCCACATACTCTTACAGTAAAACTGGTGCAGAAAATTCTGGAACTGAATTCTAAGTTAGAAATTGGAAACTCACTGAGTGGGAGACGTCTTTGAAGTAGAGTTTTAATGGAATTGTGATGTCTGTACAAGATTCCTAATTAAATTATTTCTACACAATATGGAAGAGTCCTGTTGAATTCCTAGGCTGTTACCCAGACTTCTCTGCATCAGTTGTATGAGTGGCTCTTCTGACTATGATTTGGCATGGTTTCTAGTTGAATGGGACAGCTGTTGACTTATGAGATACTTGTATAAAGTGTCTCTCATATGTATAAAAATCATGAGTAAAATGTATTTTTTTAAACATTTACTATGAATTCATAATTCTAGTTTTACATTATTTTTAGGGGAGTTTCTCAGGAAAAAGATGGCCAAATCTCTTCAGCAATTGTGTCTTCAGTGCAGAGCAAAATCACTCAGGTACAAATAAAAAATTTGGAGTATGTTACCTAATTGTGTCCATCGTGTCATTTTCTTACTACCTTCTACTATTCTGAGCTTTGCATGTGATGTAGAGACATGTTCATTCTCATTCTAAATCTGTTTGCTTATGAGAAGAACAATTCTGTTGCTTCTGTAGCTGCTGTCCTTTCAAATTTAATCAAGCCTCTGAAGACCAAGCTTAATTAATTATGACACAGTATATCCACTGTTATGAAAGTCACATTATGCTACAATACCCCATCTCTACCATGTAGGGCTCTTAACAAGTTTCATGGAAGAAGGAAGGAAGGAGAAATACCTTGGCAAAGACTAACTTTATAGTGTGGGTAGTAGAAGAAAAATATGACCTCTTGCAAACTGAAGCGTATACTTTGCTTTAAGCAGTATCTTCAATTCACTATTCTCACCCTTGTTGCTGTTTATGTCTCTGAACAATTGTTATGATTTTGTTGATATATTCAAGTTTGCTGTGGATCATGGCATAATAAGTAAGTGCTTCTATATGCTGTGTAGTAATCTAAATGCATTCAGCTCATTCAGCTTCCCTAACGCAGTTTTAAGATACCCAGCCTCTGTCAAAAGAATTTCACTCCTGTTTTAAAAGCTACCACATGGTACCACTCTAAAATTGTAAATTTCACTCATCCTCTTAGAGCCTTTGTGCATATTTAACTTTCTTTCAATAGAATATGCCAAGTTTAGAGGAGGAAAGCTCTTAATTAAGCTTTGGAAAATTTACAATATCAAATCAAGAGTTGCTTTTTATATTCTTGCTTTTTCCAATGGGTAGATTCTTCTTTAAATAAATTAATATTGTTCAAGCATTTAGTTCCACTAGGGAACTAAGCTGATAGACTAGTATCTTATATACCATATCTGATCCGTTGTTTTTGAGAAACCCAAACCAAGCATATTCAGGAAGATAGAAAAATACCAAGTACAGGCACTAGAGAAAGAAAATGGAGTACTAATTCCATAGCACTTCTTAGGCTACCAAAGAAATTCATGGGAATTTCTGCTGTGAAAAGTGGGATATGAACTACTTCATGGTCTTCAAAGTAAACAGCCCACCCTTTAAAAACATATACCTTTCAGACAAAAAAACATATACCTTTCAGACAACGGTAACTGATTCATGCATTTCTTGGATTAAATAGTGCTTATGGCATAGCATTTGCTAGTTTGGTATTAGTTGGCTTGCTTGAAGTACAGCTGTAAGAGGAGGAATGACTACGATATTAAAGTGCAGTTCTTGGTTACTATTTGCAAAAAGTGAAAAGAATAGCACTCCTGTGAATCTGCAAGATATTTCCCAACATAGTCAAGCATCTTTGTATCTTTAAGGGCCCAAAGAAATGCAATTTACCTAATCATTACTAAGATCATTTTGCTGCCAATGTGCTGGCTGACCATAATCAATTTAGTATCTATTTTTCATTCAAATCCTTTTATCGGTAAAGTAGAATAGTCATGCTGAATTCCCCTATGAAGAGTTTTGAGAGCTTGAGATACAAAATGCTTTTAAGGACCTAAGGATTCTAGTTCTTTCATGCTGCATTTGTGAAGAAATGTTTTAAGTAACTTTAATTCATTACCAATACACTTCATTTTGTGATCATTTTTTGCAGCCCAATTATTCGGTGCCATTTACATGAAATTTCATTTCCCTTTGTAATGCTGTTTCCGCAAGACTGAGACTTGCTATTTGGTTTCACAACAGACCTAATGTTTCAGTCAGTCTGTCAAATGTAAAAATATTGCTGCTATGTAAATTTTTGATACAGGTTTGCAAAACAAACAGTAAAAAGCTCTCTGTTACAGAGTACTTGTTAGCACTCTCTTCTTACCAGCTCTTTCTCTCTTCTTTTCTTCTTTAAACCTTAGTAGTTGTGTGTTCACTGCAGGTTTTGTAAAGATACAGTCATAGTTTCTTTCCATTTATGTGTTTTGTTGTACAGAAACTGCTCTAAATATTTACATAGAGCACTTTGTAGCATTGTAGTAAACCAGTTGCTGGCATAGGAACTTTCCCCAAATTATTTTACTCATTTAGCATAGGAACCATTAATATCTGACTATCATGACTTCAACTGTTCTATGTTAGAGTATGGAGCATAAGCTAACCTTTTCATTCAGGTTTTTGCAATCACATGCTTTAGCTCTGTTCGAAGCTCAGACATGTCTGATCATTTTCCTTTTACTTTCTACAGGATCTTATGGCCAAAGTGAGAGCAATGCTTGCAGCTTCCAAAAACATACAAACTAGTGCCTCCTGAGACCTGTTGAACTGATCATTAAGGAATTGTGTGAAAAAGAACAATATTGAAGAAACTGCCTCATCTCAAATGTACAGCTGAGCTTAGCTCACTTGGTTCACAACTCGTCTACTATTACCAGAACTTGGGGAGCTAAAACCTATCTTTCTGTACAGAAGCGTCTCCTTTAAAATTTCATTACACTTTTTCAGCCAGAATATCTTTGGGAAGTTTTTGGTTTTTGTAAATTGATTTTTTGACTAATTCTTCAGTAACATTTTATGATCAGCAGTCTATATGTGTATATTTGTAAATACCATGTTTCTGTGAAAGAAGTATTACACAATAATAAAGAAGGAAACATCTTTCATTAGCTAGAGTTTTTGTGGAGTCCTTAATTGTTTGCAGTTGACTTTAGTTACAAATAAATTTCCTTCGGTAATTTCTGCTTTTTAAAATAACAGCTGGGCTAGCCTGCTTGACCTAATACTTTTTATCTTCCTTCATGCTTGGAATGATGTTAAGAAAAATGCTTGTTTTCTTGGATATTAGTAGTGGATAGTTTGGGGACAAGGGACATGATTTTATTGCATCATTTAGAAAGATCTCTGAGCTTCTGTTTGAGGAGTTGATCCTTTGAAGTCAGTCACTAATGGTCAGTGGCCTGTTTGTCTTAATGTGCCTTGTTCTCTCTAGTTAGCTACAGAAAAGAGAATATATTTTGTGGTCATTTAATGACATACTTTACAGAAATCCAGCGTTCCTCTTATTTAGCATCTTTCATACGGTTGAGAAAGATGTTTACTAACTTATGTTTTACTGGCATATACCAGTTAACACTTTTCAGAAGGCTTGTAGCCTCAGTATAATTGCATGTTTGTTTATTGTGCGTTTGTTGTTGTACAGCAAGACAATTACTTCTTTTTAATTTAAATGATCTTAAAATGAGTACAGAAAGGCATGTGTGAATTTTTCCCCAAGCCTGCTTTAGCTGTGAGAATTTATAATAGTTGGTGTATTCAGTGGTGCTCTCATCAGCAGTTATCCGATTCTATAGCGAGTGGAATCAGAGCTTTTAATGGCCCCTAAAAAATTCTGATCTATCATCAGAAATATTATGGTTATAGTGACTCATGTCCTAATTTTCTCAATTTTTATGGAGAGTAGGTGGAGGTTGGAGATGGATTAGAGAAATTAATGTGGTGAAGTTGGCTTCATACAAACTAGGTGGTAATTTAACTACACAGATTAATAACTCCAATGCATAATCTCGTTCAAAGCAAGGGTGTGAAAAACAATGTGTTCATATAACTCACGCTTTGAGTAGGTTGATGGTCAAAATGGCAGTTGGTATGCCACTCGCTTGGAATGCAAGAGATTTAAACCATTGAAACAATAATCGGGTTTCTTTTCAATTTTTGGCCAGTCATAATTAGCAGAGTTTGCACTCCTACAAAGAATATAATACTGTGTCTGATTCAGAGAAATTTCATTGTCCATGTAAATTACAATGAAAAAGAGCCATCTAATTGGTAATGTAGATTCATGTTATCCACCATTTTCCTAATTATTTCAAGGTTATTTGTAATGTTTTGACTGACAAAAATAACTTTCAACCAGTTCAAGAGAGGTAACATTTTGTCTGTATGTGTTGATGAAAAGGTACTAGTAGAGACAGAGATAAAAAAAGGACATAAAGTAAATTACGCGGGCAGCTGTTGTATATTGTTATGCAGTGTTAAATTTACAGCAGCTATATTTTTCCCTTCTAAATGGAGTTAAAAGTCTCACCATAGTTAAATAATTGGCAGACTGGATGCCAGTTGTTTGTCATGTAATAGGAAAAAAGCCCAACTCTTTGATAAAATAGACTGGGCAGCTCGTTTTGCTGCTGCTTTGCAGATTTATTCTCTTTGAGAAGGTTGTTGCTTTAATGACTTCTCAAAATATTATCCCTCCCTCTGAGCAAGTCTTTTTTGCCTTTTTTTTAACTCTTACTCCCTTTTGTAGTATGAAGTGAGATGAAGGGTTTATCACCAAATAGATTTAGATTAAACTGCATTTTTATACACTTCCTCGTGTTTACTGAGGATTGTTTGCATTTAGCACTTTTTCATGGGTAGGTGCATTCTCCAGAATTTAAGAAGTAGTAGTGATTTTATGGTGTTATTTTTTATTCTTTCCAACCACAATGGACACTTCACTGTATTAAAGGAGCTTGAACTGCTTTACGAGACTAATTCATTTGTATGTATTCACATTTAGAAATCAGTGCTGCTTTTTCAGTCTGTCTTCACAGGCACGGGCTGTGTTACAGCCAATTGTGAAAACAGCATGGACCTTGTGATACAGTCAGTACTGTTTCCGGTGTTTGGCATATCAGGAGAATGTGTAACCGATAACAAGATAATGCCTAAGAACTTCGAACTTGAAGATTTTCAGATTTCTGTTTTCCAGGGACAGATTTTCACTGCAAACCCTGGAAGAGACCTCTCTGTGGACCCGGTTATAGGACCCTACTGAAGCATCTGGGACCACAGGCAGCAGGTCTGGGCTTTGCAGCAAAAGGGGCGCTCACACCTGCCTCCCATCCACAAAAACTGTACGTACTTAATTCGTTGCAATGTGGCTATGCACCAGGAGGCCTAAAGAGGCCCTGTACCACCTGACTATATTGCTAGAATCTTTTTTCTGATGGTTGCTACAATGGGGAGTTAAGAAACTGGGAGAGCTTCAGCTGGAAGAAAGGAACTTTGAAGTAGTCATGAGGAAGACACTGTGGTAGCTCTGAGTTGTCAGCAACTAGTTTTAGTTTTTCAAATGTCTCAGTTTCGTGGGAACAATATGAGACTGCTTTACTTAAAATTTGGCCAAATACAGTAATTTAAGCAACTCTTCAGCTATAGCTAATTTGAATTATTTCCTCTGCATGTCTGTAGCAAGCCAGAAGGACTTGAAATGCTAACTTTAGCTTTTCAAGGCACTTTGGAAGGGCCTTCTTGTCTGTAGTGTGCTAGCGCAGTCTGTCCTCCATGTCTTAGGGGTCTTAATCATAGTTCTGAGGATGTTTTTTTAATTGTCAGTTTATACAATAAAACTTCATTTTCTCTATTCACATAGAGCAGACTTCTCTCAAACAAATTCCACTGACAGTAGGAGCTGCTCTAGAGGTGTCAGTTTTTATTCTATGGAGATTAAGGTTCAACTGAGAAATTAAAGAAGTACTTAAAACTTTGCAAATGATTTAGTGGTTCAAAGTATAACAGACTTGGGTATTTGTAGGTGTTACAGACGTGTTTTCTCAGTGATGAAACAAAGCTAATGGAACAAAGGCATTGCTGCAGCAATTGTAGTGTGTAGCCTTGTGTTCTCCACCTTTCTTTGTCAAATGGAAGTGAAACAGATCTTAGGTGCTTGTATGCATCTGTCCTCCAGTCCCTGGTATCAGTTTAGAGTGCATTTCTCAGTACAGCTGTTTTACTTCATCAGTTTTGCCTAACCTGTCCATCTAGGTATAATCTTCATAGTTCAAGATGTGTGTTAAAGATGCTCTAATTTGAATTAGGTATGTTCAACAGCTTCCTACTTGGCTCTTCAGTCAGCTGGTGGGTAACCTATTAATAATATAGTTAAAATAACTTAGATATCTCAGTATATACTTGGTTTTCTGCAGGTGAAGGGACTTTGCTGCCGCTTGCAGGGCAGCTTCTGTTGAATTGTGTTAATAGTTTGCCATTGAACAATTTGACTCTCTCAAGAAGCTGACAGCCATTGAGATATATCTGCCATCTCCTTGCACTGATCACGAATTTACATCTGTTGTCACTTGTAACTCTTTGTATTGTAACGTTTTGTTTGACAGCAGTTACTTTGAAATGTACACTTTTCTCACTTCTAAACTTCACGTATTAGAGACAATCAAACCCATACTCTCCATTTTTTAGCAGGGCAACAAATGATAACATTTAGAATTCATGTTTTCTTGAATTTAGTGCTATGTCTATTATCTTGTGTGAAGATATTTTACTGGGAAATCCTATTACATTTCTCCTTAATTGAGTTACATTTATCGTCTATTCCTCTTCTCCCATCCCTACCCAGCAACTAATTACATGAAGCAAAGAAGTAAAAGACCTGTGGACTGAGGTTAGTAAGATAATAAAGCATTTTCTTTATTAATTTTCCTTTTGCCCCATGATCTGAAATGATGAAATACAGCATTGCACTTATCTAACATCCTTATTTTCATCTTGTAAATTAACTTGGCTACAACTTTATGAAAATTTGATTAAAATTCTTCTGGATGTAGCTCTTAAAAGCTCAGTGTTTGAATTTTTTTTCCTCTTGTGATTTAAATATGCATATGTTCTGAATATTTTGCTTTTAGGCAGATCCTCTCAGCACCAAAAGTGTAGTTCAGTTAAGAATTAGATGTAAAAGGAAAGACTTTATTGGAGCAGTTGGTTGGAAACTAATACCTGCTTGCACACTAATTAGGTTTCACTCTTTCTGGTGGCAAGCTTGCCTGGTATTACTTTTGTTATTCTGTTTGAACTACTAAAGCATCCTTGATAATTCTTAATGCAAGGCATGTATTTGATTTTTGCCGTAATTTTCCCTGCCCTGAATTACACAGGAGGTGAATATAGGTGCAGGAATACTCTACTGGATCTTGTGTTATTCTTAACGCAACTCCTGACTGTTTATAACAAATTTACTTTTGCCTTCCAGTGAACTTCAAACTTCCATGGTATGAATTTGATATCTTTCATTTGAGTGGAGATTATAATCTCTTGGCAGTAATTAATCCTGAACATGTAGCATGACAAATGTTACAAAAAGCTCTGCCAGACCATTTTAAAAGCAGTGGTGATAATCTGCCATTTCTGGATCTATGCCATACTCTACTCAGGAGAAGTACTGTAACTTGGTTTTGAAAAGGACAAAATGGCTGCACATTTGAGTGCATGGTGACAAAGACACTTTGGACTGAGTGTTAAACTGTGGATGACTAAATAGAAAGTGTGATGACTTCTTGATGATATTTGACAGTTATAAATACAGCTGCCTGGTTGAGTAAGAGAAATCCCAGTCTACAAGACCGGAGAGGGGCAGATGTGACTTCACCAGAGAGCATGAAGTGGCAGATATGATACGTAAATTCAGTGAAACTGGCATAATCTGGGGATCCAAGGTTTTTCCTTGTCCTGTTTCTTGTAAAGTAACTTCTAGGGTTGTATTCTTCTAGGTAGACGTCCCATATATGCTTGTATTTCCTCTGTTAAAAAGTAAGAGGATTTGGGGTTTCTTCTTAAAAGGCAATCCAAGTGTGTTTATCTGCAATTTATTTATTAGAATATGGTAGCCTTACTGAGTGTAGAACTGTCTGTTAAATTATTGCTCTGGTTTGTTACAACAGCTTTTTCCCTTCATAAATTTTAAGGCTTCAAAAAAACTAACCTTAACTCTGATCAAGAAACAAGTCAGAGGATTTGGAATCAGAAGGAAGGAAATAAAGCTAATCTCTCTTTTCCCTTTTCATTATTATTATTGTTGTTATTATTATTACTATTACTGTATTTTATTTAAATTTATTTATGAAATTTGAAACTATTCTTAACTCATGGTTCTTCTACCTTTTCTGTGATCCTCCTCCCCATCCCACCAGGGCAGGGGGAGTGGGCAAGCAGCTGTGTAGTACTTGGCATCTGGGGTTAAACCATAACAACTGTCCATAAGTCTTTGAGTGCCCTAGGTTATGCACAGTGAAGATTGTAAATCACCACATACAATGATTAAAAGATTTTATTAAAATCATAAGATGTTACCTTAAAAAAAAAAAAGGTGGTATGGGTGAAGCCTGTTTTACAATGGCATCATTACAGTTGATTTTCAGTAAGCTCTCTATGCTGTAAGACAAGTTAGGAAGCCATATGATCTTGACCTCACCTAGAAACCTTCTCCCAGTGGATACTCAACACAGAGTGAAAAGGCAGCTACTCAGAGGTGTATTTCTGGCTGTAAACCCCTTATTCCCTTGGATTCTTGTAGTGAAATATGTGGGATTTAAGTGTAATGGTATCATGACGGGCAGAGGAATGAGGGTTCTTTAGGTGCCCCAATCTATTGTTTTATATTCCCAGAACTAAACATTTCATGTATTTGCATAATAATAAGCCACCAGTTCAGTCAGTTGAATCATGAACTGTGAAAGCCTTTGAGTTTGTAAGTTAATAGTTTTCTCTATTCTCAAAGAATTGCCTTTGCAAACAGAGAATAGACAATCATTATTCTTTTGTGCTGGTCACTTACCTGTTTGGGTTCACGCTGTCCCTGTGAGTTGTGCTGCAATTTACAGAATTTACAGTGGGAAGGTATTTCCAGCTCACTTCTGTTCTCTCTGTCAGGGCTCTGAATGCAGTGATAGACCCTAATGTTACTGATCAGCTTGGCATGGACCTTCACCCACAGCCTTTGACTCAAGACCCTGTTTCAGCTCAGCATCTTCTCTGTCTGCTAAACTGGCTGTAGGTATGTCTCTCTAGGTCCATGGACCTCCTTCTGGGAGCAGCTGGCCCTCACTGCTCCAGTTTAAGTAGCTGTTGTCATTGCCTTGTGGGGTTGAGAATTCTCTATCCCTGGGGACAGTCAAACCTGATTGCACACAGACACTCTGCCCTGGCTCTTCTTGCTTTGAATCAAGGGCTTGGATGCAGCGGCCTCCAGAGGTCTCTGCCAACCTCAGCTGTTCTGTGGCTCATGTTTGCTAACACTCCAAGACGGTCTGTTTTAATCAGGGTGGAAGTGACTATGGTTTTGCCTCCACTCTGCATATTGTAGATGAAATGGTCCCCTATGTCTCAGGAATGGCTTTTCAGAACTATGTTAAGTTCAAAGGTGAATTCCCTGTTGTCGTGGTTTAAGCCCCTCAATAACTCACGCAGTTTTTCTCTCACTCACTTTCCCCTCTTTCTTCCCCCAGTCCCGGGGGAATGGGGAGGAGAATCAAAAGAATGCAACTCCCACAGGTTGAGATAAGAACAGTTTAGTAACTAAGGTATAACACAAATCACTGCTGCTACCACCAGTAATAATAATAATGACAAGAGAAATACAAGGGAAAAGAATACAATTGCTCACCACCTACTCCCAGCCCGACCAAGCAGTGCACCCCCCACCCTTCCAGGTCTCTGCCCTCCATTTTTACATCCTGGGCATGATGTGCTGTGGTATGGAATAACCTCTTTGGTCAGTTTGGGTCAGGTGTCCTGTCTCTGCTTCCTCCTGGCTTCCCCTCCTCCCCAGCAGAGCATGAGGCTCAGAAAGTCCTTGGTCAGACCAAAACATTACCAAGCAGTAACTGAAAACACTGGTGTTATCAGCACTGTTCCCAGGCCCAAAATCAAAAACACAGTGCTGCACCAGCCACCAAGAAGGAGAAAAATGACTGCTGCTGCTGAACCCGTGACACCTGTCTTACCACAACAGAAAATAGAAATGGTCACAAAGACTGGAAAAAAAGCCCCAGTTTAATAAAGTAGCTTTTGTTGAACTTCCCTTCCATAAAATATACATTTAAAAATATAGTAATACACTGTGTAATCTGGGGAACCTCACAGATGAACATTGGCAGCTTCATGATCCAATTAAAACACTCCCTGAACCCACACATCCCATTGCCAAAAACTTCTTATGGTTTAAAACTTTGTACGTCACATAACAGTTTGTCTCCAGTTGCATCTTCTGTTTGTGCTGCTTGAATGCGTGTAAGCTTGTCTGGTTTTTTAATCAGGAAATGGGAGAAAGTGACAGTCACAAGCTGTCATTGTGCACAGAAAACATTGAGACATACCTATTAATCCTGCAGAAGCAGTGCGTTAAATTCCCGCTGTTCGTAATCTCCCGTTGGAACCAATATTGGCTAATGACTTTAATGGTATTGCACTTGGCAAAAATTAAACACATCTTTCATCCTTTCCTAAAGCTATTTCTGTTTCAAAGCACTGTAGATAAGGAGACAAAGTGGACAAAGAATTATTATATGTGAATTTAAGAGGATAGTGTTAAAATGAGTGAGTTATCAGTTATCTGGCAAATCTGATGGCATTTGTCCAGTGTTTCTCAACTGGCAAAGAGACATTCACTCAGTTCTGACAACCAAATGATTTTGATGACACTGATATTTTCTTGAGCATGGGTACAGTACGAGGTGTTGAAAAGCTGTTGTTCTCATACTGTGACAGTGAAAATTTGCTGGATTTTAAGGCCAGTGCAACCCTGCCAACAAATGAGGTCTTGTACCTTTAGAGGCAGCAGCAAATCTGTTTCCTTCCCAGGATAATGACTACTTTACATGGAGCTGAGGATAACAGGCAGTATGCAATCAGACTGCTTGCTTACAGAAATGATTGAGCTACTGGCCTTCAGAATCATTGAAGTTGCTTCTTCTTTTTGACAATCCTCCAAGCCCAAAGCAAAGGTATGATTTAGGAAAGCTAGGAACGTGCTTTCTGTAACATCTAAGTTAGGTAGGTCTTTTTTTCTCAAGGACAAATCGGTTGAATGCAGCTTTGTAAGTAGGGGGTTGGTTTAATTGTGTGTGTCTCTATTTGAAGCAGTAAACAGTTCATTCTTCCTATGGGTAAGTGGGTGACATCTCACAGAGAGCCAGAAATAGAAACAGCCATTGAGGATGTGCATGGGTGGGAGACCTCTGCTCTATGAATTGGCTGCTCATGATGAGGCAGGGGAGTACTTAGATTCCCCGGCTGCCCAGTTTAGACTCAGTGTCTTGCTGCATACACTGTGCTGAAGTTTGTACTGTCAGAGGCACTCTGAAATGTCACTGGAAGTTAGGGTTTGTATCTTGCTAACTTCTCAGTGTTTTCTTGTGACTGTACAGAGGAACATGAATGTGATGATCTTATTCAAGCCACAGGCAAACACAAGACACCAACCGTTCTATAAGGAGAGAATATTTGCTCTTATGCTCTAAGAATATGCAGATATAGTAAATACTACTATTTATCCTTTAAAAAGTTATACTGTGGGAAATCTCCTTCCATCAGAGGCCTGTCTGCATGCAAAGACAGAACAGAATGTATTCTTAGTATCAGTTAAAACAGTGCCCAGAGTATAAAGTGGCAAGAATAGATTCAAATGGGTGTTACGAATTACATGTAGAAGCTTGTTCAGGCAAGTATAACTTAGATCCCACAGCTGGCATCATTCAGGAAATCAGACCATAAGTAGAACTGAACTAAGTAGGATGATTTCCAGTTTCAGCTACAGTTCAAGATTATTCCACTATTGGGTTTTTTTTTTGCCTTTTTGCCTTTTTTCTTTATTTTTAAAATACTGCAGGTAACAACCTTGCTTTTAACAATAGAAGACATAGTTCTGTATTTTGATGTGTTTGACTCAGGCTTACTGATGTTCTTTCTCATTTGGAAGTGAAGAAGGGGAACAGTGCTGTGATTTAACGTGTTCACAGATTCAGGAGCTGAATTGTGAAAAACTGAGTTGTAAGAAATTAACAACCTGGCTGAGGCGTCATCTAAACAATGGCAGGTGATTCACAATGAGTTGAAATGTCAAAATACATGTATGTACAGTGTACATCCAAAACCAGTTGAAGGTACGTGGCTGTGGAGCTGTACCTCCATTGCCAGTGGTGGTAGATATGGGTGAAGGTAATGCAATTGGCTGCTATTTTTCATGCTTCAAAGTTGTTGCTTTCCATTTCACCTTGCTGAAGATTTGGAGAGTATCTTGTTAAGTCTGAAAATAATGACAAGTTTGGGCAGCCATCAGCTGATTTGATCCTCTCAGGGAAATACTTTCTTGGTCTCTTAAAAGGCTGCTGCGAAGTGTCTCCATACAATCTCAGAGATCTGCTGTCTATGAGTGGATCTTCCTGGATAAAAGCAACTAGTCCCCAGATGCTTATAAGCACTTTTTTCCTTGTGGTACATGCTTTCTGCTTGGCTAGTGACTCACTTGTGACCAGTCCAGCTTCATCCTGGGCCTCCTGAAAGCCCCAATCTCATGTCAAAAGTCACAGCATTCCCTGAGGAAAGAAGTAAAGCAGTTGTGACCCTAAAGTAGTACCCCATGCTGAAGTTTCATTTTTAATAATGAGTACCTCAAAGCTCAGTTCTAACTCTGAACTTGACAGACCATGCAAAACCCATTATTTCAAGGTCTCTCATTATCTGAATGCTGGAACTTTCAAGACCAAAGTTTTACAGTTTTTAGCCCTTAGCTAGTAATGAGTTTTACACCTTAATAAAAGCCCCAGCAAAGTAAGATCTATCTGCAGTTTCTTTAAAGTCACTGGAGAGTCACTGATTTCATTCAGGCATTGTCAGCAGTACAAAAGCAGCTTCTCAACAGTCTTCTATAAATGAACTGTCACCTTAAGAAACAGCTTCCCATTACTGTTCTCATATAGTTACTTTTTCTATCCAAATCACATAGTTTGAGTTGAAATATTGTTCACTCCCATTATAAAAAGCTTTCAACACCATTTCTGTTGCCTAGACAGAAATTAGGAGGAGGGAGGTTTTACAGAACCTCCCTGAAAATGTATGATCTTTGCAGAATGGACTGCTTATAAAAAGCCTTCCAAATCCTCCTGTTGTTCATACCACAGAGGCCAGGTCTATAAAAGATCTGCTAATAAATAAAAATGACATGCCAATCACACTTGTTTTTCTCCACCTTCTTAGGGAGTTATTTCAGTGTTCAGTGCATAGCTGAACTCTCTGAAAAGCATTGCAGATGATCACTTATTGTGTCAAATTATGCTGTATTACGTGGCTGATAGGTGGCTATTTGCTGGTGTGCAGCTGTAATTCAAGTTACATATGCGGGTTTAGTAGTCATGGCTTCAGACAATGGCAGGAAATGAGGGAAATATTCCATTTTAACAGCCAAAGCAGTATGAAAGTAATGGTTAAGAAGTGCCATTTGGGGTCAGGGCCACCTGTGGCACTGCTGCAGGGCTGGGGAGGAGAGGACACGCTGTGCTGTTGTCCCACTGGCAAGATGCATTATATGAGATCCTGCCTTCTGCTGGCTACGCTTCCTAAGCACATCTGCTGGCTCACGCTGGCACCAAGCTTTTATATGACTGATGGGACAGATAACTTCAGGACTGTTTTGAGAAAGCAGTGGTGACAAGCAGAACATTCAGGAGATTTTAATTCAAGAGAGGAAGGGAGGGGTAAGGGTTAAATCTTGAAATACTTAAGCCTAGTTCAAATGTGTGTTAGCCTCAATATCTGGAAACCTGTTTTTATGAAGAAAATGAAACACACTCATTGCAATGTACAAATGCTTCTTTCAAAAAAAGTCAGTAGTCTGTAAATGGAAAGGAAGTCAGCCCCACAAGCAACAAATCAAATAGAATGTTTTTTATTCTGCCAGCTGTTGATGTCCTGAAATAACAAAGAAAAATGCTGTAAACATTGCTGTATTGGAACACTGAATCACTGAATCTAACTTTCCTTTTAATTGGACTGTCTGGAGGATGAGCCTCTGCAGTGTCTGGAAGTACCCATGAAAACTCAAAAGGGAGAAAAGGGAATATATTAAAGCAGCTAATTTGTAGCATGGTGCCACTCTGCCCTTTCCATTCTCCCTATGAACAGAAATCGTAACAGGCTAATTCCTCACTGTAAAATGTGTTTTGTTATTTGTACCTCTGAAGCTAATGGTGTGCTGCACAGAGTGAGAAACAGGGAGAGGGACTGGTACTATCAGAGAAAATAATCATCTCATTCCCTTGGAGCAGCACTGAAAGTTATTCTGCAAAAATGGTCACCCTCACAGAAGGGAGGAAGAACCCTCTCTGCTGCCACATGAAAAGCAGAGGAATTTGCCTTTTCTATTGAATTTTATAAATTATATTGCTTACAGTTTTAGTAACAAAATTTGATGAGAGAGGAAATCTAAATCTGATAATCTCCTGTTATCTTTATTGTTCCATGTTTGTAGCATAAATGCAGGAGCTTTATTGTGGGGAGGACCCCTGAGCACTGGAATTGATGCTCACACCTGCAGGCTTAAGGCATTTGCTGCCGCTCAAGGCCTGCAGTCCTATGAGTGCATCCCGTAGTTCCTGGTCAGGCTGTTGGCTCACTGTTGACTTGTAGTAAGAGATGTTCAGTGATCTGTGTCTTTCAACGTATCTCCTGCAACCCTGCTGATGAAGAAGTACTGTTAAAGGTGTGTAAAGTCAGTGTGTCCTTGCAGTAGCACTACTCCTGGCTGGCAGGTTTGCATTGTGAGGCTGCAGGCAGCAACAGGGATGCAGAAATTACAAATAAAGGCATAAAAGAAGGGACGTTTGGAGGTGTTTTGTTGCTCCTGTGTTGGCTGCTACCAAATTTAGAAGTATTTCAAGCTTTTAGTTAAATGGAAAAAAAAAAAAAAGCAACAAAGCAATCCTTCCACAGCCAAACTATAACCTGAGCCCCAGCAGCACACAGCTCTGCTGTCCTCAAGTACTGCTGGTCAGAGAGATCAGCAGGAAGTGCCTTAAAGACTCTGTTATTGCTTCAGCTTTAGTTTATATTCATTGTAATTTTTGTCTTTGCACAGTATAGCCTAGCATTGTGAATGTTATTATCTGCTGGCTTTGATTGTCAGGATTTGTACAAAAATGTTGCTATTTGACTAATTGAAGTCTGGCCAAGTGCACAACAGCAGGAATTGGGCTCTTCTGCTAATTGCACTGAGCTTCCTACCTGTTAATTTATTTGGATAAATATTATCAAAAGGCTTTGATAATTAACAGCTATTCATGGAATGTGCCTATCGCATGTCACCATCCCCTTAGACTGTGGCTGTAAAGTATAGTTGAAGACTGCTTCTCCAACTCTGAGCCCTGTTTGTTGTCCTGTGCAATGAGGCTAAAATCTTCTGGAGACCACACTGCAATGCAGATGTTAATCTTGCATTGAGGTGTCTGCTGAGATGTCTGCAGCCCATTGCGTGAGCATGATGTTCTTGATAAGGAATGCACTTCCAGCAGTGTAGAGCTAGGCTGGTATTTCCTAGTGCCAGAGGTGCTATGTGAGACTTCTCTAACTTTTAAACTGCATTTTTCCCCTTTTCTAGAACTCAGAGCTTCCTTGATTTTTTCAGCAGCATCATAGCATTAAAATTGACTTTTGGGTTAATTTAAAACAGATTAAATTCTTGAATAGTGGAATCTTAACAGTGATAATGCTGGATTATGTGTATTTCATTTTCATTGGGTTTGCATCCTAAATGCCTTCACATAGATGAGGCAATAGCTTGCACTATTGTGCAAGAAAATGAGCTCGGTGATGATGTATGAAGTAACTTTCCTTACCTGGTTCCTTCTTTTGTGTGGGTGTGCTTATTCTTATTTCCAGCAGCAAGAGCACTGAAGACTTCCTTAACTGATGGCTTCATTTAGGACATTTCGGAGATAGGTAGGGAAGAAGACTATTGACTTAACAGATGATGCAACCAATAAGATGAATGCATAGCTAAAAATGACATCTCAAGTTTTGAAACGTGAAGTTTTCTGGGTTGTAAGTATTCTCTATTTAATATCAAAAAAGTGAAGCTGAACCTTAGCAATAATTCTTTCTTCAGCAGCAATCAGTCTGTGCTGGGATATTTTTATAATCCTAGGTTTTGATCTTCCGGAGAGGTGTTGTGTTGAAATAATTATTTCAGAGATTGAAGGAAAAGCAAGATCATCTTTGCACAAGAGAGTTTTTTTTTCATCACTTAAATATATTCATTGTAGAAATATCTTTCTCAGATAAAAGAGGTGAAGATCATTCCCAGCATCCAGGGCTGCTTTTTTTTCTGCTCCATCTGCCACAAGTTTTGCAGCTGGCACAATTCATTAATTCTGTTCAAACTGTGTTCTCTTAAACCAGCAATGAATTTGATAATCAGCATGCTAGGTTTTGAACATACAATTTTCTTTTTACTCTGAGCTACTCACCAAGTATTACTATGCAACACAATAGTTTTTTCCAAGGCTTTCTCTGGAGTGGCAGAGTGGAAACAGCAGCATATAGATGGCGTGATGGAATTTCCATCTCCTTGGTAGGCAATTGGTTAGTAGCCATTATGACTAACATCAGCACGAGGAAGGGTCCCTGAAGGGAAGATCCTACAATTGCCAGGACAGTCCAGGGCATGAGAGCAGACTAGGACAGAGGTTGAGAGGAGGGAATAATCTGTAACAAAACAGTTAGGTAGCCCAGGGAGCATGGACAGGAGTGCAGGTATGAGGAGAAGTTACAGGGGCAGTGGGAAGTGAGCAGGAATAATAAAAGCTGGAAAGTCCAAGGATAAAAAAGCACATGCGAGCGACAGGCCTATATAAACTTGCACAGATATAAGCATGGAAAGATATAAACAGGGAAACACCAGGCATTTATGACCATCTCCGTAAAGCATACTCATCTTCAAAAGCATACTGCCTACCTCTTCTTATTCTTCTGAAAATTTACTGTTCCATGACAAAACCTATAAAGGCTCCTGATACATAATTCAAGTAAGTAAAGGATTCTCTTTTTTTTTCCCTTGCAGATCTTCCTGGAGTACTCCAGGGAGATCCATTTATCAGGTCCAAAGCAAAGCTTTGTTTTTCCCTCTCCTCCTTGACAAAAAGCCATCAGTAAGTTCCAGTATTCAGAGCAGCATTACAGTCTGAACGTGTACAGGACCCCATTGTACTGCCACATTCCTGTCAGCTTTTCTGTGAGTGACGCACTGCTGCTGCCTTCATCTCTATATGTGTGTAATATTAACAGCAGATTTGTTGACCCTCACGTTTGCTTTAAATGTGTCTCAGTAGAGCTGAAGCAACACACACAGTTTTTCCGGGGGAAATAATAGGTGACTTAATGAAGAAATCCACCCTCTCCTTTGACTACCCTGCACAAATATTTCTATAGCTGCTGGTAAATTCATACATGCTAATGAGCTGAGAGCAGCTTCCCAAGATGAGAGAGACCAATCCTGAAATCTTCAGCAAACCAGGGCTGCCCACAGGGCAATGTGTCTGGATGAGCAATGGGGACTGCAAAGACAGAGCTGTCAGTGCACAGCCATGCTTTCCAGCTCCATGTCACCTTTCCGCCCTCCTCTGCCCCATCCTCACTTGTCCACAATACTGTGCGCTCCCCAGAGAAGCAGTTTTAATTGTGGTCAAACTGTAGTGAAATCCCTGCCTCAAATCACTGCAGACATTTCTGTGATCCTTGCCCTACATGAAGAGCCGACAATTCACCTTATCTCCACAGCCCCATACACCTCTGATCCATCCTGCACATTGTGTCCTCCACTGCTGCCAAAGGAGCCTTCTGTGCACAGGAATTTTTACTGCATTTATTTTCCCCATGTCCTTTTTACATGCCCACGTTGTTTTAAATGCAGCATGGAAAACCAGAGAGGTTCCTTTAAATATGTGTATATTGTTTCCTCTGCTAAACCTAGATTATCTTTTTCTGATGGTTATTATTAAAAATCATACTAATTTACACTGTTAATGACAGGTTTACTGGCATTCATGCAACTGTTATTGTCAGTATAGTTAAGCTACTGTATGTGTGTTATGTCAGAAGCCAGCCCTACTGAGTTGTGTTTGCAGCCAGTGGGTGCCATTCTGTTGCCTTTATTGGCATTTCAGGTACTCTTCAGCAGCTGGTTAAACCTGCATGCTGTTGGTGATGGTCTTGTTCCACAGATCTGGGGGACAAATCGGGAAATCTGAATTAAGTTCAGAGTTGCTATCTCAATAGATTTCCCATTGAGCAAATTGTTTCCTATTGTTTACTTAGTCAAAGCAATATCTTCTTCCAGTCCCTGTTTGCAAATAGGCATGTAGGCAGGTAGGGAATCCTGTTCCTTGGCCTCAGCTGAAAGGACTGTGATGGATTGACCCTGGCCAGCAGCTAAGCCCTCCCCAGCCCTCCTTTTCTGTTGTTTCTGTTTGGTTTTGTCTGTTTGTGTGTGGGGATTTGTGGGTTTGGGTTTGTGGGTTGTTCTTTTTTTTACATTCACAAAGGTACATTGATCAATTCTTCACTATTTACATATTTCTTCTTAAGATGCATTACCAACGGGGCAGGATGCAGAGTGCATCCTTTTTGTTGCTGGCTGTTAAACAGTGTGTCATGTTTCCACTTTAAAATCCCAGGTAATTAGCTAAATATACCCAAGGAAACCCTACTTTACACAAGGTTGCTGAATAATTGTTACATTCATTTAAAATGAGCTAGATTGGAGCCTTTTCTGTTCTGCCTTTGCTGATACCCTCTGGAAACGGTGGGGATCTGGCTGTTTGCTGAAGACAAGGACCTCTGAGGCAGGTAAAACATGACCTTTATGCTGCTGGGGCATGTCCTCTCACCTCAACACACTGGCGGTATCTGCACAGGAGGGAAGGGAGTTTGGAGTGGAATATGGGAAGTTTTTGATCGTGTAATTGACTTCTCTCCTTGTGTGCTGAATTACCTGTAAAAGTGTCTTACTTTCTGCTAAAAATAAATAGAGAAGTAGTCTCTAACACCCAATTATCTCAGACTGGGAGAAACAGTTGTGTAAGGCTTGAGGGCAGCCTTCAAACAGGCATCTGAAGCTATGTCCAAATTGCAAGCATAGGCAGATGTAGGATAGAAGGGAATGTGATTAGCAGGCATTGACTTAAGGGGTGCATGGGGTAATAAAAGAGGTGTTAGAAGATAAAACCAAGGGATATGGGAAGAGCAAAGCCTGTGAAGTAGCTGTTGATGGAAAAGTGGGAAACTGCTTGAATGGAGATGTTTGGAGGAGTGGTCTAAGGCCATCAGCTTTTGAATAGAACTGGTGTGGCTGTGGTCCTTGCTGGGCTCGGTGTTGTTGCTCGCTGCTAACATCCATCATGACACATGTCAAGGCCCAGACAGACACTGGGTGAGGGCAGAGAGGGAGAAAAGATCCCAGCTCTGTTTCTACAGATACTCTGCAGCCAAAACAGCCAGGGTTTCATTCTTTTATTATCAGTTTTCAGATGTGTGTGGGAGACTTTGGCACAGAACTTGCAGAGGACTCTGCTGTTTGTGCCAGTAATCAGAGCTGAGTTAGGGACCTGGTGAAGAGAGGGGACAAGGATACTGAGTCAGTGTGCAATCTAACCCAATGTGTCAAAGGCAGAAAGGGGGAGCTTTGGTGGTGCTTAATGGACTGTCCTTTAGAAATGCAGTGTTTGCCTCTGGGGATGATGCACTCGCCCGGCTGAGCTGGGAGTGCTTGCAGTGAATTAGGCTGTATAATTTCAGGTTGCCTTTGAGTCAAAGAAAGTTTGTGGAGATTTATTCTTTATTTATTGATGTGTTTTCTTTTGCTGCAGAGAAAGAAAAGGAAGTTTCCTGCAAGATAAGAAAATAAAACCACTTTCCATCCTGCCTGTAAAAAGTGCCTCAGGATTTTTATGAGTTCCTTGTTACAAATGGCCAGCAAAATTAATCGGAAGACTGGACAAAAACCCAGATTGGTGGTTTTTTTTTTTTTTGCTTTACATGAATTATTGCCTCTGCTTTGTTTAAGTGCACTCAGTGCCCGAAATATCAAATGTGTCCATGTGCTGAATACTTCTGGAAAGCTTAAAAAAAAGAAAGGGGAAAAAGAGACTAAACCCAGCCCTGAATTGCTCAAAATAATTCTTGCATTGTATCTCGTTGGCTTAAGGCTGGCAGTACCTCAGAGGTACAAAAAAAGTCAAAGCAGCTCTCCTTTCTCTAGTAAATCAAATCAGAGCAATATGCCAGGACAAGCTTTTGTTGTTCCTGCAGCCCCAACTGGGGCTGAAAGCACCCAATGTTTCGTGCTTCCCTTTTGCTCATCAGGGTGGCCATTTCTAGGCACCAGGGATCTGTCCCACACCAGCACTGGGAAGCCCTGGTGCCTTCCTGGTGCCTTCCTGGTGCCTGTTTGTAGCTGCATCTTCTCACAGTCATGGTAAACTTATTAAACATCTCTGCTGGGAGACCATTGGCTTGTCTTTGGTCTGGCTCTCACAGCGGTGGAAGAAGCAATGATCCGTGCTGAGAACAAACAGGAGGTAACAGGTTTCAATGTGCTTTACTGCATGGGAATTACAATGGCATGGCAGCTATTATCATTCATTTAGGGGCATGGAGGCTGACTCAGTGGAAGTAAGCCTCTAAGGTGAATTCTGCTCCATTATTTTCAATCAGAGATGTGCAGAGCATAAACAGGTCTGTATCTTCAACATGATCAGCAAAACAGTGCTGGATTAACTACCATGTAATGCCCTGTTTTATTTATGACAGGTCTGGATGTGCCTCGTATGACAAATGTCCCACGTTTAACCAGTCCCCACCTGCAGCAAGACTGGTGGCCCCTGGCTGCTCACATCATGGCTTGAGGGCTGCAGGCGGGGCAGTAAATCCATGTTATTCCTTGAGCTCCTTTCTTGGCTCAGCCCAAGGTTTCTGCAATTTATGTCATCCTTTGGCAAACAGCTTCCACACCAATAAACCAGAGTAAGAGTAACTTATGTCTCCTTCCTGCTGCCTGATTACGTTTTTAGGGTCAGGGTTCTCTCATACTAGCTGCGTCCTGTACCTGCTATGGTATGGTCCAGTCTCAGTCAAGCCCTTTCAGGTCTGTTTTTGTACCAATAAATGCAACCAGATGTAGGTTGGCTTGGGGCTGGATGGTACCGTTATATTGCAGTCACATTCCTGAATGGCAGCCAAGATTCCCTGCCTGGTAAAGAAAGATATATAGTAGCAAGTTTTATGATTTGCTGGGACTATGGCAAGGGATGCAAGGTGGAAAGTCTTTCTTAAGGCACTCATTTTTATGTGAGTACACTGTGTTTTAAGACTAAAAGGTTATTCAGTTTTCTTATGTGCTGGAAAATGTATAGGGTGTATTTTCTAGCACAAGGGATACTGTTTCTCATGTGCTGCTGTGAGCTTCACTGACTGGGCTGACAGGTCGCTGGCTTGGATTGCAGTTCAGCAATAAGACCCTGCTAATGTGCCCAGCTCACCTCAAGGCACTCCTTGCTGATGGCAGGTCCTGCATGAGATCCTGGCGCCTCATGGAAAAATGCATTTGGAGTGAGAGGAGAAAGAGCAGGAGGACTCATGGAGGCAGTAGGGGGAGGCAGATGGATGGGTATCGCAGTCCAGTGGCTGCAGGATTAATGCTCAGCTGCTTTTCATCTTGCACAAAATACCCAAGAGATGAGGAGTTAAAGGAACCGAGCGGTGACTGTAGAAGTATGGATGTAGCACCAGCATAGTGAAGTCCGTTGTGTCAGTGATTTTTGACTGAGCATGACCAGAGCTGCCAGCCAGGCACCAGTGAAGGGGAAGAAATGTGGGTCTGTTTCTACCCCTCAAGATGCTGCCCTGAGCCCTGTGCTGATGTGCATGGGGAGAGGAAGCCAGGTGCTGCTGTGGGATCCAGTGGGACTGGCACAGCCCACCAGCACAGGCAGTTTCAGGGAGTGTGGGGGGACAACTGCCCCGTGGCTGGAAGCCTTGTAGCAGGGAGTGAACCAGCCTGGCTCCTGCATGGTCTTGAGGTGAGCAGATACTCACCCCAGGGATACCACCCACCTTTGCCCATCTTGGGGCAGCTCCCTCCCCACTCCACCCACTAATTATTATATAGATTAATATATGCATATTAGTATTAGATAATGTATATAATATAAACAAAACCTTGTAAAATCTTCCAAACCTGCTGGCTCCCTCTGCACTTTGGTCTGGTGGGGAAGGAGAAACAGCAGCACCCAACTTACCTCCCCTTTGCCACCCATACACTGGGCAACTCTCTTGCAGATCATGCTGCGTGTGCTCTCTGGAAGCACACAGCACTCTGATGTGTCCTCTGCTGCTTCTGTACTGCTGGGCTCATGTTTCTGAGGCAGCTTGGCCTGAACTGGACATGCCACATCAGCTGAAGTGCCTTGTTTGACATTAGCATGGTTGGTTTTTTGGTATAACTTCTTCCTGGCCTTTATCATCTGCATGCTGGTTACTGATTTTCACCTCCCTTATACCCTAGCGAGGGGCAAGAGCCCTGTAATCCTTCTCTCTCAGCACATTAGTGTAAAGCCTCATGAATCTCTATTAAATTTGAGAGAGAACATGAAGATAGTTTGCAGCTGCCTTGTTGATTTTATATTTCCCCTCATTGTAGTGTCTTGCTGTGAAGCTGAGAATTAAATGGCTAATAAGACATCTGCTCCAAGTAGGAGTTTCAAGACTGTGACACAAACAGCTTACATCAGGGCTGGGGTTATTGGTTTCTCTTGCCATCATATAATCATGTTATTAAAATCTTTAGAGATACCTGATTAGAGATAGTGACTGTCAAAGCCAGCTTAGCTGGCTGAGCATATGAGTAGGCAGCAGCTGGGACATTGGAGCTATCTCCATGGGTTGGATGGATGCTGCAGCTCTGCCTACGAAGTGTCTGCAACCATGGGGCTGGGCAGCATCTGCAGGCAGAGGGTTGCAGAGGAGTGGGTGCATCATGTGTGACTGATAAGCTGGAATTCTTAAAGAAATAGACTCTGAAAGAAACATGAGAGTGCTCTATTTGCGAGTGACAGCTGGAAAAGGCATTGAACACCTCCTAGAAGCCATCTGGAAGAGCAGCACCCAATGGGAAAAGAACCATCTCTGGAAGTAGGAGATAGGCAATGTCTGGCAAAGGCCAGGCTTGTTGCACTATCAAGTGATGAGTTAGCTGTGGGCCTGGGAAGTGACAGTGGTCTTCTGGCTGAACACTTGGGTAGCAGCGTCCAACATGGACCACGTTGCTCTGCATGTGTATGATGTGCCTGTGTGCTCATGAGGAGGAAGATGGGGATCAGCAAACTGAAGGCAGAGAGACTCAATGGCAAAAGGGAGATGATGGAGTTGTTCTGAGCCCCAAGTGCCTCAGCTGCATGTGGGGGCATCAGTGGGAGCAGAATGGGTCTGTCCCAGTGGGAAAGCTCAGCAGGCATCTTGGATATCAGAAGGTACACAGTCTAATTTTGGCTTGGGTGCAGATAATTGATTTTTTTTTTAATAAGTTAAAAACTACACTGTCAGACCTGTCATTTTCATGTTAATTTGAACCCTATGTCCACACTAATTCAATTAATTAAAGCTATAGCTTGATGGAATGGGTCTTATCCATTGTGACTGTGGCCTTCGTTGCTGTGATGATGCAATGCCTTGAAGATAGATTATTTTTTCAGATGTGCTGGGCACTGCTTCTTTTGTCTCCAGTTTAAGTGTTGCTTATTGCAGGGAGCACAAAGTCACTGTGGCTGCTAGTGATGCACCTAGGAAAAAGGAAATACTTTTCTTATTAATGAAGTTGCACCCATTTTCATTAAAATAGGTCTGTACTACTTTGTTAGCATATATTCATAGTCTTTTTTTCTTAATTAGAATTTGCTGTAGGCTGGTAACACACATTTTCAAAGAGGAGGTTGCAGGTACTATGCACTGAAACTACCTCTATAGGCAGTATGAAGCTTGGCTCATCAATTCCAGAAATGAGGCCACTTTAGCCTTCCAAGGTAAAAAACATTGGCAGCAGATTAATGATCATCCCATGTATGAAACAAGAGTCTGATTCCATTCTGCTTTGCTGATGGCTTTGTACAAATACCTTGTCTGCTGGGGACTTCTGAACTTGGATGTTCCTTGTGGTGTTCAACTTTTTCTTCCTGACATCTCAGACGTGGTACCCAGAGCAGAGGGTGCCCCTGCAGCTCCGTATTACTGTGAAGAGCATACAAACCAAAGTACTTCATGGTCCTTCTGGTGATTAACCCTTCATTAAAGTTCACCTTTACCATCTCCAGCTCCAAAGTTTTTCACTACAGTTTAATTAACTTTTGAATGAAGACTGATCTCTAATAAGCAACTGTGTCTTCTAGGTCTTTGGCTGCATTGAAATCAAAATGAAGCATATGGGTATTTTTATTCTTTTCTTTCCCACCTCCTCAGACTCACCCCAAGCATAATGTCACCAATTTCAGGGATTCATTAGGCCCACATTTTGTAGTATAGTTAAAATACCATCCAAAGAACTCTGCAAGAGACTTTCTGCTCTGCCCTAAGCCTCAAGTGCTGTGTGAATGAGAAAGACACGTTTGTACCAGCAAAGACAATTCAGACAGTTCCTGATGGATTGGTGTGATTTGGCACTTCCCTCATATTTTTTTCACCTGCAGATGAAATTCACTGTTAAAATGGGAATTTGCTGCATTAGAAATCATTCCAATGAATACATAACCTTAGCTCCTGCTTTTGAATTTCTCACGTAAATATTGAAAAGAGGAGGCTGGTGGTGACTGATTTTGGAAAGACTTATCTGCTTTCTAGGTCCTGCTGAATCCCTTTTGTTCTGTATTTTCCTACTACTCCCCTCATGTAGCTACTACCTTCAGACTGATTGAAGTGTTGCCAGGCCTTGGGTGGATTATACAGGCATATTTTACTGCTATAAGACTCAAGATGGAAAGTACAGCGTGCTTGTCCTCTCTCAGCTAGTCAAATATTCTCATCTCTGCTCGATGCATTCTAAAACTCTTCCTCTAGGCTTTTCCTTCTCCTTAGAAAGGAGAGCTTACTGAAGCATATAGGATCATTTCCATCCCACTTTAGGTGAGTTTGTTTTGCCAGCCACTGTGGACATTGGCACTAGGCTGACATCTTCTTGAATGTAGGGCTGGTCCTTCCTTCATCTCCACATGGGACAGTCCTGCTGTGTCCTGACCCTCAAATATTGTTTATGCAGATTAACTTTTGGATAGGTAATTGCTGACTAGTGATACTAACGTGACCAAAGTAAGCCAATAGAAGTGCATTGCCTTTCCCTGACCTTGAACTGGTGCAAAGATCTAACTTAAAAAGATGTTACATTAAAGAGTCTCTGAGTAACTTTTGTCTTAGCTAAAGGTTTTCAAAGTGGCTGCAAAATGTTTTCCCAATGACCTGATAGTGATCATAGAATCATAGAATAGTTAGGGTTGGAAAGGACCTTAAGATCATCCAGTTCCAACCCCCCTGCCATGGGCAGGGGCACCTCACACTAAACCATGCCTCCCAAGGCTTTGTCCAACCTGGCCTTGAACACTGCCAGGGATGGAGCATTCACAACTTCCCTGGGTAACCCATTCCAGTGCCTCACCACCCTTACAGTAAAGAATTTCTTCCTTATATCCAATATAAACTTCCCCTGTTTAAGTTTGAACCCGTTACCCCTTGTCCTATCACTACAGTCCCTAATGAAAAGTCCCTCCCCAGCATCCCTATAAGCCCCCTTCAGATATTGGAAGGCTGCTATGAGGTCTCCATGCAGCCTACTCTTCTGTGCTGTGCAAGCTGGTTTCTTATCTGGATCTCCTAGTTTTATACGTGTGAACATGTACCCATGTTTCTTGTGCTCCTAACTCCACAAGACCCTTGGTTTCCTGTCTCTTCTCGGTCAAAAGTCTTCATGCTGTTGTTGTATCCCCTGAGATGGAGGTAGGTACAAGTCCAGGATGATAGTCACTTCACTTCCATTTTAAACATCTAATTCTGGCTTCAACAAGATTGGTCTTCACCCCTTCCCCTTTCCTCCCATCACGTTAGCATTAAACACCTTCCACGTCTTATCCCTTTTGGTTTTAACACGCTCAGATTAACAATGACCATGTTCAGTGAGTAGGAAGGAATATATATATTCCACTTGACTTTGCTGGTGCTGTTCAGGTCAATGGGAAGAAATTTTTCTGGTGGTAAGGGAAGGCTATTTAAAAATAAAGCTGTGAGAGCCCATGCTGCCAGCACCTGAACTGAAAGGATGAGTTCATTTTGGGAGTATTAAGTCCTCTCCTGAAATACTTCACTATCTGTTTCTAATCACAGCAGGTACATGTTTGGCTCCAGCAATTGTCAAAGAGCAGGGTGATGGTGGTGACCAAGATGAGGAGTGATAGGAAGGCTGATGGCTGGTTGGGCTCTAAAGCTCAGGAGAAGCTCTGCTGCTGAACCATGGGTTGATTATCTGTTTGGGGGAGACTTTCCCCATAATTCAGTCAAACTAAGTTCTGATTGTAGCGGTGCCCTATTTCAGCACCAAAATGAAAATACTGTGATAATTAAGTATTTTAAATGGATTGTAATTATTGCAGCAATTCTAGGATAGAGCTCCCACAAAGGGCTGAAACATGTGCAACACTGCCCACCAGCCTGATGAGGACATCCTGGTAGGGAAAAATGCACTGGGGCATGAAATCCATGTCAGGCATGGCCAATAGCCAGCAACGGGGCTAGTAAAGGTCAAGACAAAACCTCTTAGCTCAGTATGTGGGTTGCTTGTCATGAGCTGGGCTGATGGGGCTGTCCTGTACCATTGGGGCCACTTTGTCTCTCCTAGGGTGATGTCCTGGCTGTGCTTGGAGTGGTGTCACCTTTTGGTAATGCAGAGGCTTAGATGCTTCTTTTAAGAGCTTCAAAATGCAGCTCTTAAAGGTAAAACACCTCCTTACACACCCCAAATCCTTACAGAGCCCATGTGCCTACAGCACAACTTATCTGTACAGTTGAACTCCACTGTGGCCTCACTACCAGTGCTGAGATTTATCACAGTCACATCCTCCAGCACCATGCCCGTTGTTCACAATGGGAGCACAGATGCCATGGTACCCAAAGAATGCTTAGGATAACTGAGGATCCAAGAAGATTCTTCAGTCTGTAGCCAGCTGAGAGTCCTTGAGTGGTCACACAATTAAATGAGACTTGTACCTTAAGTACCTGAAAATCTCATCAAACAGAGCCCTATTCACACAAGATCTGCAATTTCTGTTTAAGTCTCTGAATTTAGCCCTTAAACTTCTGGGTATCACACTGATGTGCCCACTCTGAGGATGGCTCAATGACACATTACATACCAGCTTGTCTCTTAGTGCTTTACAATAGCATTCAACTGGATTTAAATTAGCTTCAGCACTCTAATCGTGTTGCTTTTATAACAGCAGCGAGATAACTCCCAGGCATTTGTTATGTAGCCTGTGAGGGAGAAAGATTTTGGATGTGTTCAGCAGAAATGCACTGTGTGAGCCATGGTTATAATTTCATTAACAGGATGCTACTCAGCTCCTGCTGGGAGTCGGAGGAGATTATCATTATAATGGGATCAAGCGCCTTTCCTTGTGTTCACACTACTCTCCAGCCTGCAGGAGGATGAGCTGTTGGATGATGTGATTTTCGAACCTCTAGCCCAGTATTTGACCCACTCATGAGGCTGCTCTGGAAAGGGAGATGCAGTGCTGCTGCCAGCTGTGGGTTGGGACCCACGTCTCTGCAGTGAGACCTGCTGGGCTCTGGCACCCTGTGCTCAGTGAAGGATTGATCCCATCCTGACAAGCCTCCAGCAGCGATGCTGAACCCACAGCAATGGATAACAGAGCACTCTGCAGATGTTTTCAGCGGGACAGTCAATGGGATGCTGTGTGGGAGCTGAGGAGCCAAGTATCGATGGGATGTGCCTGCCACCCCTCACAGGGCAGGGTCCATGTTCTTTCCTGAAACAGGCTGTCCCATGGCAGGAGTTTGCTCTGCAACGCCCGAGGCACAGCCCTTGCGGGGCAGACCTTCACTAGGCACTCAGCTCCAGATGGATTTGGGCTGGTTACAGGCCCATCTCTTACCCAAGTATGGTGACTGCCTGTGGTGTCTGGCTCTGGGGACAGGCAGGTGGGTATCCATGCAGTGAAAGCTCTGGATCCTTGCCAAAGGACACTCACAAGTACTGACATTTAAATCCCTGCCTGCTCTGCAGAGAGGGAAGCATGACCCCAGCAAGCCAGGGCTGCGTGAGGCTGACATTTCTGAGAGCCCTGGACACCTCCTGCTCAAATTACTGTGTTATCTGTGCCTGTGAACACCGAGCTGAGCTCTCACAGTGCATCCTGTGGGAAACCCCAACCTATGCATTAGCATCCTCAAGCTATGCATATGGGGAAGATGTGCAAAGCCTGTGCTCAGTGGCTAGGAAAGCTGGGACAGCCCAGCTGGAATAACCCCATCCCATAGCCACCAGACCAGCAGCTTTCCACAGCCCTGCCAGTGCCAGCAGCCAGATCCCAGCCCTGACATCAACCTGGGGATGCTGAGGACAGCACTGGGAAGAACAGGCATTGATGTCTTCTCTCGCAGAACTGCACCAGAACAGGCACATGCCATTGACAGCAGTATCTATGGGTTTATTTAATCTTCATGTCACACAAGTGACTGGGCGCTGACCACATTACCACAGCACAGGCAGAAGCTCTCCTCTGACTTCAAGCAGTACCTGAGCATTTTATAGGAGATCACAGCAGCCTGTGATTGGCACACATGTAACCCCCAGGGGAGCAGAAGGACCCTGGGAAGAGGCAGGGACACACCGGAGTGGCAACAGGCCCAGGGCATGAAGCTTTCATACAGTTTTTCTATTGCTTTTTCAAGTACTCCAAGTTCAAACAAAGTTTCTCTGGGATTTCTCCTGGAACTCCACTGTTTCTCCATCCGTACAGCACCACTTTAAGTGCTTTCATGTGCAGGAGGGCCCAGGGCAGTTTCTTTTACTGAGCAGATTTCTCACCTTACCATGTACTCCCATGGGTCATTCAGTTCAGCTTAGTTTATGCATTTCAGCTCAGAACACAAGATTTAACTAAACTTGTCAGTGCCAGGATCTGACCCAGCAGGTTCACCCCAGCCTGGGACTCTCACTGGAGGCCATGTACCCAGGAAGGAGCTGGCCTCAGCCCTGCATGAGCTGTAAAACCAGTGCTGAGCTGTGCCTGGAGGCACCTCCTATCTTTTGGCTATGCTGGGCATGACAGTAGTGGTTGAAATGGTGTTTACCTTTGGGATATCTGACTTCTCATAACTGCTTCTGGCTGCCTTGTGCCTGATGGATAGAATCCCATCAAGGGTGATGTCCCAGCTGCTGACCTCTCCAGCCTTCCCCGGTTGGGAAGGTGTTTCTCTCCTAAAGGAAGTAATTTAGAAAGCCAAACTTTTAAAGGAGAGCTCTAAAGCTTCTTGCTCATCATTTTAACCAATGAAGCCGTACATTTTTGGTAGAAAACTCCAATAGGTTTAGTAGATTTTCTGTTTGTTTGGTTTTTTTTAAATGAGCTGCTGGAAGCATGTTATAAAGCAGAAGGACAGAATTGGTGCCATATAACATCTGCATTTTACATCTGCATGAAGTTTTCAGCAATTTTGTTTGAGTGCGGCATCAGTCTCCTAACACTCTGCAGGAGGGGCCCTGTGCCCTGCATAAGATTTTTCCTTAAGCCATATCTGCTGGCTGGGATAGGATGCAGATTTGTGAGGTCTGGCATGTCTGCTTGCTTAGTATGAAGGAACTGGGGCTGGGAGGCAGCTGGGGAAGAGTGATGGAACTCAGCTGTTTAGAGGCAGAGGGAAAGCCCCAGAGAGCTCACAATAAGTGGCTCCCAGCAGGATGGGTGGCTGGTGCTCTTACTTCATCTCTACCTTGACTGGCTGGATCCTGCACAGCAGAAGGGAAGCGTGCAGCAAGCATGGCTTGGAGACTGTGGGAAAGCTTGTCTCAGTGAAATGGTGCAGGTGGAGCTAGGTATGTGTATTGTATTTCTATAGGTGTATTCAGTGCGAGGGTAGGGGTGAGATAAGAAGGGGGAAAGTGATCCTGAAGTGCAGTTAGTAAGGGAGCAGGAAGTGATGTGCCCTGCTCTTTCAGGGTAGGACTTTTGTTTTCAATAAGTGTGAAGCCTTCCCTTAAATATGTTTTTAAAGAAATGACTAATGTTTAAAAAAAGTCTTTTTGTTTGCAAATCATTTCCTCAAACACATCATTCCTTCAGGTAAAAGAAAATCCTCAATAACTGCTGCCTTAGCATTTCCGAGCATTTATTCCCTGTATGCTCTATGCAATGTTTCAGTGATGCGTTTCCTGTTGTCACTCAGTTCTTCCTGGGGTTTGGTCACTGGCTGCTGTAGCAGTGACAGACCTGGCTGCTGCTCCTTCCTTCACCACTCCAGAGCAGTGGAGCCTCTTCCCCCTCCTGGGGGAGCTCATTGTGTTTGAAAAGAAATGCACTGGGAATTGGGCAGAAACATGCCCTGGGCTGACAGGGTCACGGCTCTGCCCAAGCAAAGGGGCACCTGGGTGCTGAGAAGTTGCAGAGAGCCCCACATTTCACCACCACCTCCTTGTTCAGTTCTGATAAACCAGAGAAACTACTGGGGCAGCTTTCCTTCTGCTGCTGTGGGGTCACCCTGGGCTGGGTAATACATTTCCTCCCTTAAACTACTCCGGAGCAGTGAGTGCTGTGCCCCATTTGCCACTCTGGAGTAATTGCCAGTTGTTTGACTGCCTTAGGGTGGGAAAGCTCTTGCAGGCTGCTGGGAGATGCTGTGAAGAGGAAATGTGGAGCTGGGCTGAGTGCCCCAGGAGAGCCAGGCTGGAAGCTGTGGAGCAGGAAGGCTTTTGGGGCTATTCCCTGTGTGGACCTGAACAAGCACTGAGTTTGTGTGCAATTTCTGAATATTAATCTTCTATAAAGCAGTGGGTCCGTTTCCCTCCCCTTGGTTACTGGTGTCAATAAAAGGAAATTGCTCTCTGCTGCTTCTGAAAGAATTTCCAGCTCTTATATGACGGCAGAAACTTTGTCCCCTTGATTGTGGCTGTAAAGGTGATGGGGGCTGTGACAAAAAGGAAAAGCTTTGGCTGGGAGGGTGGTGTGTGGAAATAGAGGAAAAAAAAATCCCAACAGCAGCAGCAAAGAAGCAGTGCAGTTATCAGGGTAAAGCAGGAGCTCATCCCAGGATGGGGGATGCTCCTGTGCCCCCCGCTGGGTAGCTCTGGCCATGCTGGAGATGAGGCTGATAGGGAACACTGCCCTTACAGATCCTGCAGCGGCTTTCTGGGTGAGGCAATGGAAGGTGTTGTAAATCTGTGAGCAAGGAGCTGCTCTTTGGCTCCCGATTCTCATAAAGTGCATGCAGCTGACTTGAAGCATCATTTACCGAGTTTAAACGCTGCCAGACTCGCAATAGGCACTGCAGAAAGCTAGTCTGGAGAGTCTCTCCTGATTGGGTCTTGCAGAAGTGTTGGAGGTGCATTTCCTTATGGTTGCTGCCTGGGAAGAGGCTTTGGTTTTCTTCTGCCTTGGTCCCCCATGAGAGCAGCCCTTGCTGTGGACATGGCCACAGCCATGAGAGAAAGCGTCTTTCTCCAGCAGCATCTGCCTGTGCTGCCACTTGTTCCTCTGGGACACAGCCACCTCCAAATCCTGCCTCTATCCTTCCTTCACACTCATAGATTTCTTTGTTGTCCAGTGATGGGGATAACCTGGATTTGAGAGAGTTCTGGGGAGAGACCTGAGTTCCAGAAACTGCTGAGCACCCAACTGAGCCAGGTCCCTGGAAGCTCACAGGCTCCGATGGTCACCAGGAGTTCTGCAGAGCAGCTGGTCTGGTGTATCCATGTTTGCTACTGAGTGATTTAAGTGGGACAAGGGGAAGACGACTGTCAGTGGCTAATAATTGGGCAAACTGGAGTTTTCAGTGTTGGAGATCTCAATTTAGCAGCACAGCACTGCCTAAGGAGGCCAATGCTTACGCTGGTGTTCTGCACCCTGTATGAGGCTAATCACTTTGACGGCGGTGTGTGATAACTGCATTGCTCCCTGTCTAAAACAGTGCATCACGTTGGATGCTCCTCTAAAGCATCCTCAGGGCTCCAGCAAGCCTCCTGCCTGTTACTTTGATACACAATGGAAATACTCTTGCTTTTTTAGCTGGCTGCAGTCAGTCACTTCAGTTTATGGCCCATTTGGGAAGGTGAATGTCTTCTCCCAGCTCTCCTCTTTAACCTCTTTTCAATCTCTCTGCTAATGACACATTCAGCAGCTCTCTTTCCACTGCCCACAGGCAATTGCTGCTAAAATTATATATCTTTTACTACAACCTTTTGAAATAAGTGGTTCTGTTTTAACTGTTAAATCTTTGTGGCTGTCCTTTAAGCATCAGAATAAAGGAAAAGTGTTTTAGTTTTGGCAAGATTTAAAAGGGGAGGGATGAAACCGGAGAAATTTAAGATCAGTTTCTCTAGTTACTGTGGATGGTGGGTTGGTTGGGGGTTTTCTTGCTAGTTTCTACAAATAAAACTTCCTATCTGTCAAATTCCCTGTTGATCCAGTGCTGTGCCTTTCTCCCTCTAAGGGACTGCTTGCCTCCTTTGGCACCAAAGGGGTCTTTTCTGCTCTAAAGTCTTTGCAGCAGCCCCTGTGATGCTCTGCTCTTGAAGCAAATATCAGAGCAAACCAGACAGGTGGGACATGGCTAAATTTGAGAATAGTTCTATACGTTCTGAAGTATCAGTCCTTAGGCATGTTTCTGGAGCAGGTGTGATGAAATTCAAATCAGACCTTGCAGGTCTCTTGTTTTACAAATAGGGTTTGTCTTTTTTTTTGAAGGCAAAGGAACTGTGCTTTTATTTCCCCCTTTCCATAGGGGAAGCTTGTCAGAGGGACACAATAGCTTTCTGCATCTAGTGTCTGTGTGTAGAGCAAAGGATGTGAAAGACAGATGTCAGAAGATCTGCTTATTTACTCAAGAACTCTTGTCCTCCTGTGGTACCAAAGATGCTCCTGGTCCCATCTATATATATAAAGATTAGCAAAACATCGCGGGCCACAGCAAAGTGGCATTAAGCGTATTCTGATTTCTTCTTCTTGGGTGTTTTCCCTCCTCTTTTACCTAAGTTAAGCAAAGCATTGTCCAGACTTGGCTAGTGGTCCCTGTGAAGCATGTGCTTTTTTGGAGTCACCTGAGCCCTGTGGGCCAGCAAAACTCATAGGAAGAGTACCCTGGGCAGGTTGCCATCCTGTTGTATGTGTCAAGCTTCTTTCAGGAGCTTTTCTTCTTCATCCTGCTCCTGTTTTTACCACCCATCCCTACCTGTCCCTTAACCCTAGCTGCTTTTGGTGCGGAAGAGGCAAGAGGGATCCTGGCAGGGTTGGCTCATCCCAAATGTTGTGCCCTTCCCTATTACCCTGAGCAGGACTTGGTCAGGGGCAAGGCTGCATACATCCCTGCCCCAGACCCGCAGCCCTGCTGCCCTCTGAGCATGTTCCAGGAGGTACAAGACAAAACCCCATTGCAGCCATTGAGTGACTACAAAATGCCATTAACTGAAGGAACCACAAACACACGTGAGCTCCTGTGCTGAACTAGTGTCCTCGCACAAATTAAATTATAAGTAGGAATAAGCCTAACTATAGCAGACAGCAATTAGTGTGGCTTTCCTGTCAGGAGACAGCCTGGCTCATCCTGGGCAGGGAAAAGTTGCTTCTGTCCCCTGGGAGGGGACTTGCGTGCACTGAGAGCTCCAGTGATGGCTCTGGTGGGATGGGGGCTGCATTTGGGATGATGTGTGTTGCAGGAGGTGGGTAATAAAGGTGCTCTGATGCATCACAGAGCCCCTACACCTGTGTCCATGCACACTTCTGACTGCTCACATACACGGGTGCAGCTGAGCAGAGCATAATCAGCCACTGGTGTGGATCAGGACCAGGGTAGTCCAGTCCAGTGGAAACCAATGGATTTAAGACCCCAGACCTTTGTTGTAGCAGCCTAATTTCTTTCCACAGGCTTATTGCCACATTGGCTGCACATCTCATGCTCTGTCCCGTATCCTCCTTGTGAAGCCTCTAGGAAATATGATGCTGCTAGTTGTGCCCAATCTCATATGGCATCTCCAGGCTAAGGCACCACCTTCTCCATCCTGGTCCCAAGAAGTATAGCTGCCTATTCTCAGGGAAAAACAGGGACAATAATGAGCAGAGCTGGACAGTTTTAGGCCACATGTCCACCGGCAGCTGCCTTCTGACAGCTCAGATGCAATGAGTTCAGGGATGAGTCACTTGGCAGTGAGGCTTTAGAAACCCCAAAATCAATTGACTGAGGATTTGCAAGAGCTAGACCCTGGTCTCCTCATTGAAGCTTTAATAACCCAGGGAATTAGTGGTAAAGTATTAGATGACTTAAAAATAATAAAAAAATTCTTTCGTGAAGCTTAAAAAAAGAGGCATTTGATGGTACTTTGATTAAGCACTGAGAGAAGCTGTATATAAAGCATCCCTTTGGACATCTTGCTGCTATAACCACCATAATAAAAGTTTGGTTTATGTAACAGCTTGCAATCTATGTAATGCACTTTACACTGCAGTGTGGACATGGAGCTGAGCTGTGCTGATTGCCAGGAGCCGTGGTAATCTGTTATTTTGAGGACACAAGGGGTAAATAAGAGCTTTTCTGCAAAGCGGGGAGACTTTTCAGTAAGACCTTAATAGAGCAGTGAGATTTTTTTGCCATATATTCCTGGGAATCATTGCAAACTGGAAGATTTACTGGTAGCTTCAAGCCAGAAGGTTCACGAGCAATTTATTTCTGAAACACTGTGCTATTGCCCAAGTTTGTTCTCGGTAAAGGAAACCGTCCAGGGGTTTTTCAGGTTTCTTTTGCTGCTTCTGTTGCTTGCATTTGTTGTTTTCTGTGGGTTTTTCAGGTCTAATGCTGTACTCTCTGCAGCAGCTTCAGCTTGTAATGCAACGTGACAGAAGCAGCTGCTTTGGATCCAGGGAGTAGGAAGGAGTCATTAAAGCTGAAGCTTGAGAAATAATGAAGTTTCCAAAGTTACTCCACAAGTTATGCTACTCTTTGCTTCGCCTGGCTCTGACATACAGAGGCATCATCCTTCCAGTCTGAATGGGGCTTTTGTTCTTCACCTTTCTTCAACCCAGGGGAGAACAGAGTAAGAGAAGGATGTTCCTCCTGGGGCTTGCCTTGTGTTTCCAGTAGTGAAACCTCCCTCTTCCAACAGAAGCCACTTACTTTTGACCTTCATAGAAATTACCATAGGTGAAAATGGCCAGAAAGAGAAAATACGAGTTTTGGCCCCAAGAACAGGATTCCCAGTAAGCATTTGCTGTATTTAACTGATGCTCTCCCTTCAGGCTTCAAGCAGGGAGGACTGATCAAGACAGCTAAACTTCCCTTTGCTTGTAGTTTTGCTGAGAAGGTCTAGAGGAAGCTGTGGAGTATTGCAAGTATTGATTTGTGTGGATTTGATGCGCTGGAATAGCTTTGTGTGAGAGATGCGGGGCTCTCTCATTAGGGTGATAACAGCGAAGCTGGGCGGCACTGGAGGAAGAAATAAAATGTAAAACAAGATTAGGAAAACCATCAGGAGTCTGCTCTCCATCCTTCTGCACCAGGGTGGCCAGCCATGCCTGAGCTGGTCCCGAGAGTCCCTTGATCCCACAGCCTTCCCAGGCAATGGGGTTAAATACTGCACTATTTCACAGCTTTCTATAATGTCTATCTCACATTCTTCTAATCTCCTTTCTGCTTGTCCCGTCTTTGTGAAGAGCTCCTTTCCTGCCTCTTATTTTCTGGTGACACTTTCTTTTGAAGAGATGGGTATGGTCCGTCTTAAGCCCTTTCCCATAAAACATCTGACAGCTTTTCCTTTTGCTCTCCGTTGAACACCAAGTAATCCCCTTCTCCCTGGAAGTGAGGTTCCCAGAACTAGAAGGTGAAGGACCCCAGGATTTATCCAGAATTCAAACCCAGGCCTTGGCACCTTGGATAACTGTTGCCCTCCAAGTGAAGTAGCCAGAGCCAAGAAAACTTCGCTCAGCGAGGAGCAGGGACTGCAGTCCAACCCCATCTACTGGGGACTGCAGGGAGCTTACAGGATGTGTATTTAAGAAGGGTTGGGCAGAGGAAGAACTCTGGGTTAAAGCACGAAGAGGAACAGCCTAGACATCAGGGCAAGCATCCCTGGTGCAGCGTTTGCAGGCAGGGGGTACTGCAGCACAGCAAGCAGCTGAGGTCTGGGTACTCCTCACCCGTGACTCTCTGACGGAAAGCACTGCATTAGAAGCTTGATTGACCTTGCCAGCAAAATCCCCCAGATGTCTGAGCCAGGTCTCTGGAAGGGCTGCCAATCAACATGTTATGTGTGGAAAGAAGATATATGGCTAGATTTAACTGCCGAGATGTGCCATTGCTAAAGTGCCAATCTGCCTCTGTAGGGTACAGCATACGTGTAGATGCTACGGACTGCTGGCTTTTGATGTATGCCACATAATTTGCTGTCTTCTTGACTGACAGGAAGCACAAACACTTATTAAAGCACTAGAAAAGCAGGTCAAAGGCTTCATGGTTTTCCTGAGCCGAAGGACAGACTGCTGGTTTTAAACAGGGTTAAAATTAGTACTTTTTTCCAACTGGAAAACTCCAAATGCTGGGTTTTAGCTTTTAATTTATTTTGTTGGGTTTTTTTTTGGGGGGGGCGGTTGTTTTTTGTTTGGGGATTTTTTTTTTTGAGGGACTATGTTCTACTTCTCTTTAATTAACCTCTGGACTTCTCTCCATTGCTTAAACAAAACAGTGCATGAAAAGATGTTGTTATTAAAAAGCAATGGGAATGGGGATGAGCATGCTGGTGGTGAGGAGACAATTACACTTTAGTTTGCTTTAATATGGCACTCTGGCCCGTCCTTCTGCCTGGCTCGTTATTGCAAGGTCTTGCTGGAGGCTTTGCTGTGTTGAAGCTTGCAGCAAAGCCAAGCCAAGAGAACATGTGCCTCTTTTGTACTGTTTTATAATTCATGGTTGCTAATGCCTTAAACGGTGTTCTGTGAGAAGTACAGGATGCAATGGGGAGGCAGAAGTGGCCAGTGGTGTGTGATATGGTGTCTGCTCGGTGGAATGTAGCTGTGAGCTGAGTAATTGGATGTTGTAGCCATCAGTGATGTTACTGTAGTGCCAGGGGACTCGGGCAGTAGGTTAAGATGACCTCCCGTGAGGTGTCTCACAAACTTGGGAAATGGAGTGCTGTTACCCGGGAGAAGACACAAAACAAGGGATGACTGCAAGGAAGAGAGATGAAAGAAACTATAACTTGTTGGAGCATAGTTGTATTGGGAAAAATATACCTGTGGGATCCTGATCTTATAGGATATATTCATAGGCAAAGGGAGGGTAGCACATCTGACTTGGGTTTGCTTAGAAGGAAAATTCCCCAGGCAGAAGGGGCAGCATGTAAGAAAGCATGAGTGTGATTGTTTGAGAGCCTAGCGTAGGAAAAGAGAGGCTGGTTTCATGGTCAGCTGGAGATCGGAGCTGATTTCTTGCTGCTCAATGAGTAATAAAAGACAGGGCAGGGTTGACAGTAAAAGCCTTTGAAATAAAGACAAGCAGTTTATGTTTGATCTGATGCACAGAATTCAGCGGAGAGCTGCGTGGAGAGGAATGTAGAGAGATGGTCCAAGGGATAGGCTTGGAAAAAGACCTCTGAAACCACACTGGAAACATGTACCTGTAGGACTGGCAGAGGGAGATAAAAGGGCTTTACAGCAGTGGAGAGAAGGATCTGGGGAGAGCTGCCCCTGTGTAGAAGCCACGGAAGGCTGCATTTTTCAGGTGAACAAGACTGCTACAGCCATGAGCATTGCAAGCATCTCTGCAGCATCCCTCCACTCCAGAACCCTGAACTGCAGGAAAACTCTGGTTTCTCCACCCCTTCTAACTTTGGCTTCCCTCCTTTCATGTAAGGCATTGAAAAAATGTCAGCAGATTGTTTATTTAATCGGAAAACAAGGAAGCAAACCAGCTGTATGCTCCCGTGCCACCTGTAAATGCCCTGTTGTTTGGTTTTGCTCAAGGAAAAGAAAGATTTCTAAGCCTCCCATGAGTAATAGAGAACGTATGTAACTGGGTGTCTTCTACTGGTCTCAGAAGAATAATTGATTATTTCTTTATCATCCCTGGTCACCCAGCAGTCCTGAAAGGAGGCAGGCAAATAAGTAGCTTCTGGGTGATATTAATTACCAGCAAGCAAATTAGATTCCAGTAACTGATTTTCCCATGGCTACCAAAGCCTCTAGGAGAACAGCAGGATAATATCACAAATGGCCTCATTCTCGCACTTCACAGCATCGACTGATTCACCACTTGGGCTCAGCAAGAAGCCTGTGCTACGTGGCTGTCCTTTGGGAATGCTGTTTGTGCCATCGGACCGGCTGCTCTCAGGGAAGGGGAACCACGTCAGCCTGGGCCCCGCTCTGCTGCAGTGCTGTGATTTCTGTCTCCCTAGTTGATAGGGCAGAAAATTATCGTTTCTAACTTGCCAAAACATGAGCGTCTGCAGTGATATAGCAGGGCAGAAGTTGAGCGTCTCCTGATAAGAACTGCTGCATACTCAAGGCAAAGGGTATTTTTGGTATAGGTGTGTAATTGGGAAATTAAATAGTCTGAATGTTGTCATACATGCTAATTATACTAAAGACACTGAGAGGGAAAATCTTCAACTTGCGCATAGTGTATACAGTTAGGAGATAATGACATTTTGAAGTCATACTTGCCATCTTGGTGCATAAAGGTGAAAATACCTTCAGTATGTGCATTTTATTTGGAATGGCTGTGGAAAGGAAATAAATACAGCGTGCTTGTTTACAGGTTCTTCCAAACACTGGCAGTAACGGGCAGATCAGGGAAATGCGAACTTGCAAATCAGCTTTAGTAGCATTTCTTGCTTTGCTTTGAGGTTTTGTGCTAAAAAAGACTATAGATACCTCTATAAACAGCTATGTGCCCTGTCTCTCCATCTGCTTGTTCTTACTTACAGATGATTGCAGTTATCTGTGTTTTGTTATTGTGCAAAGCAAATATTTTGGCTAAAATGTGTTGAAATGCAGTTTTAACTGAGTCATTCATTTGCAACAAATGAAGCATAAAGAATGCATTTTGGAAGCGACACTTAACAGAATTAAAATCATCACGCTGTTCCTTCCTTAAATAAATTGTATTCAGCAACTCGCCTGGGTAATGAATGGCATGCAAACTCTACCTACCCCCACATTGTTCTTGTGACACAAACATGGGGTTAAACCTCTGTCACCGAGCTGGGGCTTTTTATTGACCGAAAAGGAAAGAGAGGAAAACATTCGCAGTTCAGTTTGTTCTAACTAGGTTCTTTACATTGCCTAACTCTGCTCTCTATAGCTGCAAAGAGCATCCATACAATCTGCCTCGTTATGTTGTGCAAAGCTTTCACCTTTCCAGGAAGGGATGTACTTTCATTACCTTCCTTTCATTAGAGTGATGTCAGCATGATTACTCATACACTCAAAGTATATATCCTACAACAGTCTGAGGGTTTTGAGCTTCTCTGATATTTCTTCAGGCCTTGATGATCAAGCAGTGTTTTGTTGGAGGAGGAAGTCTCACGCAATGAAATTAAACTATTAAAGAATCTCTCCCTGCTGTTTGTGCATGCCATGATTGTAGACTGTTTTGGTATTGTAATTTGTGACATCTTTTGATTAACAAGCAGAAATCTGCCGCCTTGTCTTTTATAAATGCGTGCTAAAGATGCTTATAAATATGTTGGGGATTGGTTTGAGAAGCCTTAGGGTATGGACAAAGCATCTACTCATCCAGCATATATAATTACTTACACTGTAGGTTCCTGTGGTGCAAGGCTGGCTCTAAGGTGCTGTCACAACACAGATGCTAATAACTAATACCTGGGCAGATGGTGAAACAGAGCATGTATTGACAACTGTAGAAGTCAGAGGCTGGAAAATTCAGCCACCTGAAAACTCTGAGCCTTTTGTTGGGTTGTTTTTCTTTGGAAATCTCAGCTGGATTTGGAGAACTGGCCAACTCCTACCTGGCACGGGGCTCTGTTCCAGTCCCAGTTGGAGGAAGATGCGCAGATCACAGCCCCGGACCCAAGCCCACACCAAAGCTGTTTGGATGCAAGTGGTGATCCTGAGTTGTAAGCTGAGGTGCTCCATTGAGCAGGACTGAGGATGCTGCCCATCCACCAAACTTTACCTTAGCTGAAACACTGCCCCCTGACGCTGACCGCTCAGAGCCCTGTTTCAGCAGTGGAGAGCAATACGCGCACCTCTCCTTTTGCTGCTCATAGATGCAACCAAGGCAGCACTTGGGCATTTAAAGTTGCAGTCAAAGCTGTCCTGACCACCGTGAATTCGAAATTCCCCTGTGCTGGTGAGCAACTGAACCAAGCAAGCAGGGAGTCCATCCAGCCCTTGCTAACTGAGCTCAGTGTTAAAATCCCATCTCTTGGGGACCTGTTCCCATCTGCTGCGGAGCAACTGGTGCTAAAGGAGATTCCAAATAGTGATTTGGGCAGTGCTGGATCTGAGTCCCGGCTCTCATATATCTGCAGCTATCCTAATGTTACAGTGCTCCCCAACAGGGGTTGTTACCAGGAGTAGATGATGCGTTGCTTCAGCATGTCTGACCATCTGCTCCACCAAAAGCTGGTCAGCCCCAATCAGGGTGAAACTCATTCCTGATATGCTGGAGGCAGGAGGCTGTGCAAGGGAAAGCTGGTGGGAAGCTGGGCTTCTGCACAGTGCTCCTCAGTGGGAGGATGGAGCTGACAGCTTGGGTCGAGTCTGCTGCAGCAAAACATTTTACAGGCACCCAAAGCTCTGCAGTTACATACAGTGCAATACACGGACATGAGAAATGGCTGTGGGGAAAGTATTCTCTTGCAATAGGCAAGTTTTGGTATGGTACATTTGGTAAAAATGAGTGCACTGTTACATTTAATGCCACAGGGAAGAATCTAAAAGGATGAATGTATATTTGACATAGAGCAGCGTTTTCCATTTGCCCTGCTGCCAATCCGCTTAAAATGCCCAGACTGATGGAAACTGTGAAGATTTTGTCCCTGATGTGCTGCTGTGAGAGGATGACCCAGGAGGTGAGAGTAAAACTGATGCACACTCCCTAAAATCCTGACCCCTTGAAGTTAAGAGCAAAACTCTTCCAGCTGGAGTAGGCTCAGCCTTTATCTTTTGGTCCAACAGCTTCCAGACTGCCCATGATGAACCTTTATACTTCATTGCCCTTATGTGCAAAATGGGATTAAAGGTCAGGGTGGAGTGTTCAACATCTTCCAGAACCATGAGGAAGGTATCTGAGGTAACCTTACTGGTACAGGATGTGGCCAGCATGGGAGAGGTGGCACTGTGCATGTAGTGTAGGACCAAGCCCTGGACCTGCAGACTGCATGGTCTTTTTGTGCTGAGCAGTCATAAGAGAGCCCCAAGCCCCTAGAAGGAATTTCCAGGTGCTGTCAGTGATGACCCCAAACCCACTTCATGTCAGTGAACTTGTGCTGCCAGTCAAGGCTGCCACTGCAAAGCTGCTCACCCCAAGGGCTGTAAGCTTGTCCTGAACAGAGATTTTGAGTGTCCTCGCAGCCCCGTGTGGCTGTGCTGCCTCTGCCTTCATACCAAGGATTGCTTTGATCTGCCCACAGTCAAGTCAACTGGCAACAAAAATGATCCCTAATAAGAAGAGACTCTGGAGCTGCTTAGCAGGAAATTATTACATGCGATGTTGTTAAGCAGTGTCAGGATGACCTGCCTGCCTGGAATAATGCTTCTCCACTGGAAAACCCAGGAAAGGTTGAGAGGTGGTGGGTGGCTGCTGCTTTCTGCTCAGAGCAGTGGATTCTGGAATAGAGCAAATAATAATCCTCATCAGGGTCACTGTAACATTACTGGAAGCAAGAAACAGAGCTCTCCTAAGAGCAGCAGCAGCTGTGGGATGGACAGGATGAGGCCAGAGCAACAGGAGTGAGTCCTGCATAGATGAGAAGGGTGTAGACAGAGGGAGATGGGTCTTTGCAACGAGATGGCTGTGGGCACCTTCCCAAAGTGACATTAAATGCTCAGTGGGAGCTGCCAACCCCATTGCTCAGCACCTGGCCATGGGGAGCGCCTGCCTTGCAGAAGCCCCATCCCTGCATGTGTGGAACCAGAGGGTGGGCTTTGATGGGCTTTTTAAGCTGCTCAACCTTGCTCCACTAGTGAGAACACTTCTTGAGCTATAACAGGTAGCTCTAGTTTGGTGAGGCTCTGAGCCCCATCATCCAGGGTTTCCCTCTGATTTCTCTGGTGTTGGAGCAGTAATTTCAGCCCAGCTCATGAAAGCACAGAGTAGCATGAACTCGCCTGTGGGAAGCGAGGGCTCCCTGTCACTTCTCTTTAAGCAATTTCTGCTGGACAAAGATTTCTTTATTCTTCCTTTGCTGCTTTGCTCTAGTCCTGTCGTATAGTAAATATGTCCAGAAGCAGCTATGGTTCGTTGCTGAATTAATCTGTTTGTGCAGAAGGTGTCATATCACTGTCCATTACAATTTTGCCCCAGCAGCAACTAGAAGCAATTTTTCATCTCGGCCAATTCTTTGTTATTTCCATTTCTTATTCTTTTTTTTTGGAAGTACATTTACAGTTCCCATTTTAAAACAACTTCGAAGATGGTTTGCGAAGCTGTTGAGTATATTAACACGCTAATAGGAACTGGGGAACGCAGATGCTATGAAGTGCATTTTCATTCTCAACTGGCAGGAGCTGGAGATGTCAGGGTGTCCCCTGCCATCTGGCCTGTCAGAGCATGTGGCAGATTCACGGCTCTCGAGGGAGGGCACACTGCGGAGTCCGTAGGATCCCATTATGCTTTTTATGGGGACAAGCCAGACATTTGCCTCGCTCAGACTCGCTCTCAGCTGGGGACTCACCAACCACCCGGTGTTTAACACAGCGCCCTGAAAACTCGGAGGGTGAGCATGGAACTGATGCTTAGAAAGAAGCGCCTGGGAAACCTGAGGCTGGGAGGGGGCACAACCTGCCCTCGGTGATGCGCGCACCCCCGCAGCCGCGGTGGGGCAGGGGCTCGGTGCTGCCCAGCTCCGCGCCCAGACCGCGCTGCACCGCCCCCTCCGCGCCGGAGCCTTAACACCGCCCCTCTCATTAGCATCCTTCCTCCTCCTCCTCCGCCGCTGACCGGGCGCTCCGAGGCAGAGGGGTGCATGGCAGCAGCGACGGAGCCGCAGCGGCCCCGAGCAGCAGCAGCAGCCGCAGCCACCGCCGCCGATTCGCGCTCTGCTCCGCGGCAGTCCCCGAAGCAACTTTCTGTCTCCGCGGGGTGCTGGACGATGTGACCGCGCACCCGCCGCCCCGCAGCCTCCCCGGCGGCGGACACCCCCCCAGCCCCCCGGCAACCCAGCGCGGAGCAGCGCGGAGCGGAGCGGAGCCCACTCCTCCGCCGCGCCTCCCTCCTCGGCGGCGTCCACAGCCCGGGGCGGGAGCGCGGATGCCGCGCGGAGCCCGGCGGAGCCCAGCGCGGGGCCGGGCCCTGCGGGCGGGCGGCGCGGGGGGATGCTGAGCCCCGCCGCCCGGCCCCGCGCCCGCCGCCGAGAGATGCTTCTCGTGGTCGCCCTGTGGCTGGCGTGGCAAGAAGCGGCGGCGGCGCCGACCCCCGCGGCGGAAGACATCACCCGGGGAGTTGTGAGTTACCCGCGGCCCCCCCGCTCCCACCCTCACCCGCCTCTCTGCCCCCCGCTCCTTCCACCTCCGGGCATCTCCGGCCGCTGCGGCGCTGGGAACGCTTCCCCGAGCGCCCCGCTGCTCGGTGTCCCCCTCGCAGCCTGTGCCCTCCAGCTTGTACCCTCGGCTCGTTGCCTCTTTACACCCCGTGTCTCCCCTTAGCGCTCTCCGTGGTGCCTCTCATTGCACCGCGCCCGCGGAAGGCTCCGTTTACCTCCCGCACGCAGCGCCCACTGCACGGAGCCCTTTTGAAGCGGTGTCCCCCCTCCCTTGTACCCGCTGTTCCACGCATCCCCTTGCAACCGTCTCACATCCCCAGCACCCAGTATATGGTGCCCCCTGAGCCCACTGTGCTGTGCCCCCCTGCACCCCGGCGCGGTGTCTCAGCTTTCCCCCAGCGCAGCACTCGGTGTGATGGCCCCAGCAGCATCCGCACCTGGAAGGTGATTTCTCAGGCACTGAGGGCTGAGCCTCTCCCAATGGCTCCCTGCCTGCGGTGGAGCCACACAAACTCATGCCAGCAAGCTGGGTGAAACAGCACGTTCGGAGTGATCCCTGAGGACTCAGACACACGGGGGGATGTGTTAGGGACTGCTCTGTGCTGGTGACAGGCAAGGGTTGACTTCATTGCAGTGGTCTGCACGGCGTGGGCATCCTCTTGGTACTGCTTCTCTGCTTACAGGTGGCTGCTCGGTTTGTGGTGAGGTGACAGCTTTTAGCAGGCAGAAAGGGCTCAGGTCATAGCCCTGCCAGGTCAGGGCGCCAGCAGCTTCGTGCTTCTGAGAGGGGAGAGATGGAGGCTTTGCTCCTGGAGGAGGAAAAGTTTCTTGTATTTGGTACCAGCTGTGGCTTAGAGAAGCTCCATGACCACATCAGACCACATTGAAAAGCTGTGGCTGGGTATGGGTGGGTATTCCTGAGGCTGAGCCCGCCAGTTTGGAGAAATCCCCTGAAAATCAGTGGATTTCAGAGCACTGCCGTGAAGGAGAGCGGGAGGATGGATCTGTGGCACGGCAGAGTTATCTAATGAGCGGGGCTCGCACGGAGCAGTGCGCCACAACACTGCCTCCGACACCACGTGCGTGCTCCGGCTCGCAGGCTCCTGCTCAAACACCTGCCGGGAAGGACAAAGCCTATCATTCCCCATCGGTTCCCAGCTGAATAGGAGATGTGAGGAGAATAAGGTACATCTGCCTTGTTACGGTTCGCTTGCTTTTCTCTATAACCAAACGTTAAAGCTGGAATTAATATTTCATGCAAACAGCGCACAAATCAGTGTATTCTGCCCCAGTGAATTTGTCTCAAACTTCGTCTTTGACCTGCTTTTACCCCTTCTACCGTGCATGCTGCACTCTGCTTTTACAGGTTAAATGTTAATACTCTAGGGGGTTTATTAGTTAACTCTAACAATTTTCAGGTCTTAAGGTACCTTCTTGTGTCCTGGACTGGATTTGAGCAGTAGCTCAAAGCTATGCTGAAGAGCTGTGCTAGTCTCGCAAGGCAAAAGCTGCTGCGGACGGTGATATCAGTGCAGAGGTGAACTGCAGAAGAAGGGGAATTACGGTGTCCTATGTTAAGACCAAGTTCTATTTAGGTTGGGAAGTACAGAACAGATGATGCCAGATGGGTGTCCTGGTGATTCCTTCCCCCCGATGGGTGTGCTTTCTGGGGCAAATACATCTCTCTGGCTCAAGATGGTGCTGGTGGAGTTACAAAGGGGTTGATTGTAGAGCAGGTTTGTACTTATGCCATCTAACGAGCAGCAGGGAGTACAAAACACCAGGTATTTTCAGAGGTGTTAGTCAGGAAAATACCACTGTATGGGAAGTGAGAACTTTAAGAAGAATTATTTGATACCCACTTTAAGAAGCAACTAAGAAATTAGAGATCTGTGATGCATTTCAACCAAATATTTGAAAACTAGGAAGCGTGAAAACATAGCAATAGAGAGCTCCACTAACCTTTGAAAATGATATCCAGCAATTCTCTGCAGTAAATAGAGCACAATGTCAACCGAGCTTTTACATCCCAAATACTCCCCCCTCACAGCCAAATGGCTTTCAGCAAGGGCAGAACTGTGTCTCTGAGCTGCATCCTCTGCTGCAGTCCCACTATGGGTTTGTGTTAAACAAGTCAGTGATGCTGGGCCAAATTAAAGTTCAGCAAAACGAAAGAGGGCTATAATTCAAAGGCAGCTCTTGTTAGAGTGCTGTCCAATGCAATATAATATTGAATGATTCCCCAGATTTCATTACCAGTGGAATATCCTGCCCAGTTTATGAATCTAACTTGATTATTAATGTTTTTATTGTTCTCCATTAGCTTCTCTAACAAAGAGAGCATAAAACAGCAGATGGAACAGAGCCTGACTTGAGTGTTCCCTTTGAATTTTAGTGCCTTGCTTTTGAGATTTACTACTTTGCATTTTGCTCTGCTGCCTTTACAGTAAACCCCCAACCCCTCCTCACTGCATCACAAATTGCATCTTTTTATGGCTATTGAGTTTGAGCGTCTCGGGGGGGCAAGCAGCAAAACTTTATATACGTTAGTAGTAACTGAGTAGTAAGAGCTCTCACTTCACTGGGCTTTGAACCAGGTCTGAAGGGAGGTCTGCCTTCAAGTTCAGAAGAGGCAGCAAGCTGGAGTCTGTGCACTGAAGGTGTTGACTTGGATACCCGCTGGTTTGCCCAGGAGCTGGCTGTTAAGCGGAGATGCTTTACCCTGGTGCTGAGTGGTGGTAGCATCACTGAGGTCACCATAGGCTCTGGTATCAGTGCCCAAGGGATGCAGGAGTGCCAGGAAAATTTGGCCGCAAGAGCATGGGTGCAGAAACCAGACTCTGAGCTGCTCTTTCTTGACTGTGTGGTCAGGGATGACGTGGAAGGTCTGTGTGTGCTCCCCAGGCGTTTCTTCAGCTGAGGCTTGCTGGGCATTCCTGGGGGCTTGTGTATGACTGATGCCTCTCTCAGCCTCCCGCTCACAAAGCCCATCTGTGTTGTTCCCAGAGAAGTTGCTCCCAGGGGATGGAGGCATTTGCATTCATCGATGGAGACCATGGGCCTGCATTCCCCTCTGGGTCCCAAGCGGCTCTTTGTTCAGGGTAGGGCCCTTGCCTTTGTGACAGTTTCTCATTTGAATGACAAGGATACACTTGTGGGGAGAGCCCTGGGTGGCACAGAGCCCTGTGATGCTGTGCCCCCCCCCCGACCGGCTGTGGTGGGCCGGGGAGACAGACAGAGGTTCCTCTGTGTCCCCAGATCAGGGAGCGGAGGGTGGGAGGAGCAGCAGTTTCCTATGGGTCTGCCCCATCTCCCCCAGGTGACAACTTCCAAAGCAAAAGCCAGCCTATGACTGCGGAATGGACTCCTTCTTGCTGTTTCTGGGGTGCTTTTCCTGCCTGCAGAGGGTAGGCGCATCCTGCTGCTGTGGCTGGCAGATGCCCACATGCAGCTGCGTATTCCAGTCCAGCCATCTCCCCTTCCCACCTGCTCCAGGATCCACCAGGATCTCTCCTGTGTTGCTGCATTGAAGCACCTGGGGTCAGGCACTGTGTCCCTGGGACGTGGTTTACCTCCTGGTGCAAGGCTTTGGATAATTGGCCCTCTGCAAGTAAAATCCATTTATGTGAATAGCCTGTTCCCTCTACCAGGGGAAAACACCAGACTCGTAGCCTTCTGTTTCTGCTAATGGGGAAATTAAAAATAGATAATCCCAGTTGGAGCTTCATTCAGCCTTCTAGAATGGCAAGTCTTGCAGGGCAAAATGCTCAGTGGATTCCCGAAACAATGTCTTCTGGACAACAGCATCAGAGAGGGGAGCTTTGCTTGGCCCCTCTGATTTGAAGCACTTCATTTCCTTCCTCTACAGAGCAGTAGCCATCCCAGGTCACCAAATTGCCTCCAAGAGAGTTAAGCTACTGTGTTAAAAAGAATATAAATGTGCTGCTGGTTACATTTTGAGGTACCTCATGAAGCCAAAGTACAATGCAAACTGAATTGGCTTGACAAAAGGCTGGCTGGAAGCTTTCACATAGACAGGCTTCTGCGAAAGCATTTAATCAGGTATTAAAGCTTTGGCTGGTTTGTACTGCCACTTCCCTTTCAGATTTGAGCACCCCAGACCTCCAGATACAGTAATACAATCTCCTCCTGGGCTTGGCTGCTTTTGTGGGCCCAGCCATGTGAATTACTCTGCGTAGTTAGGCTGAATTACTTGCTTTAATGAGGCTCTGCCTTCGGGAAGGGTTCAGAGCAGGTGGGTGAAATCCTGCTGTTGCTGGGGACTTCCCCATGCTTGGCACTGGGAATGGATAGGTGAGCTCCCACCTTGGCCTTGCTCTTCCTTGGGTGCTGCAGTAAAGTGCTCCTGGCTGGCAGGACCCCCCCAGTTAGAACCCACCATCCCTGGTGGCAGTGTGTGATGGGACTGTACCTCAGTATCCTCCTTTTGCTCCTGAAAGCTCCTTGGGGCACTCCTGAGGGAGGCTGCTGCCTGTGTGTGCCTACCTGGCTCTGCCTGTGAGGCTTCATTGCTCCCCCTCATTAAAACTTGCAAAGCGGCAATGAGAAAAACAGTGCATCCCCATCCCCTTGCTGGCATCCCATGGAGCTCTCCCAGTTTGGTGTCAGGGTGTGGCTCACTGGTGGGACCACGTGCATTGACCCCACTGAGGACATGGGTGATGTCATCACGAAACAGGGGGGTTTGGATGTCAGCAACACCCTGTTTTCGTCCCTGCACTTTCATTAGTGCCAGTGGTGGCTCGCTCTGGCTGGTCGCTGCAGCCGCGCACTGATTCCTCATTACTTAGTCATTGGCAAAAGTGCTTCGGGAATGGGCTGAGCGCCTCTGGGAAAGGTCAGGCTGCGGCTGAGAGAGACTATTTCTGGATGTTCTGAGAGCGGGCATGTCCCCTGCATGGGTCTTGGGTCCTCTCATCCTTGTGGAGATGACAGTGTGGGAGGGAAAAGTTCTTGCGTTTTGGGTGCGAATCACTGTCTGTGGTAAACCTGGACCAGCGCGTTGTCGCTCTTTAAAGTGTCTTGTTCAGAGTAGAGCTGCACTTGAAAGCCAAGGATTTGCTTTCAAAATAACCTGAGATCTGACAGCAACAGTTCTCAAAATGCTTTCTTTAATCAAAATCACTTTAAATGGGTAGATTTGAGAGTTTCAGGAGCTCTCGCTGCTCTGTGTGTGCAGCTGCATCTTCTTTGTCCTGGATTTTTATGAGGATTGTCTCCGATTTCTGGGTCAGAGAATTAAGAGATTTGATGTTATATTAAAAAAAAGCCACACCAAACCACATATGCAAAGTCAAATCCAGTGCAAAACAAAGCAGAGTTGCCGGGGCTGAGGGGAAGAAGCTGCTGAAGGACCAGAGTTTTAGATGAGCTCAATGAGAAACTGCCTTTGACAATGGGTTTGTTCAGAGCAAAGTCCTGCCATGACTGACACGGAGTAAATGCTGATGTCTGCTGAAGAGTGTGGTCTTCAGATAGGACTGTGGCTGTTTGATTAGCATGATGATTTAATAGTAAAGAGCATGATTAAATCTGAGGAATTTTCTGCATCAGAATAAACCATATGCACAGGAAATCATTCTTCCAAGAAATCTGGAGATGATCTACAGGTCCTGGTGAGAACAGTCCAAACGCAGTGGTTGGGAAAGCGGCAGCATATTCAGGATTCTTTCAATATTGTTTTTCCAAGAGGGAGTTCCTGCCTGTTGACTGTCAGTGGCCAGGCCGAGTTCTTCACACTGCCTGACATATTATTTCATCCTGACAATATTGATCCTTTGGGTGGACAAAAGCAATTTTACCTGTGTCACAAGGTCCTTGCTTGAAGGTGATGGACATATTTGGATTGTATCGTCTTGTCATTTAACAAACCCTGACTGGCATCTCCTGTGGTTCAGCTCCCAGCTGCTGAGATCATCCGACAGCCCAGGCACTGCATGGGGTTGCTCTGCAATTCAGGTGTGTCCCATGCAGCTCGCTACAAACATTCCTTTTTAAGGATGCAGCACAAAAGTTTTCCTCATCCAAAATACAAGTGAGAGATAAGAGATCTGCAGTGCTTCATACACAGGTTTGCCTTCATTTGCAGAGGTTGTCCTACACCATGGTGGGGGCATCTAACCCCCATACAGCTTCCCTAGGGCTCCCATCCCAAACCACCTGGCTCTGGATTTTTCCACTTTCCAACAAATACCCCTTGCTGGAGATGGGAAGCTACCAAGAGATCAAAAGGAAACTTCATGGACTATTGGCTGACTTTGGGGATCTCATTGTCCAAGGCTTTTTGAGTTTGAGGAAGCAGAGAGCGGGGATGGGACCAAGTGAGTGGCTGAACCCTGGAGGGACCTGAATGAGATACAAAGATGGAAAAGACCAGTATGCGAGGAAGGGGTTCCCATGGGATCCCTTTCGGGAGGAAGCCCTGGAAACACTCATCTGAGGAAGCATGCACTTGATTGGCAGCTGTACACTTTGCCAAAATACTGTGAGTTACAGGCTACATGGCTTGTTCTTAGGCTTGTACTGCCTATGTATTCGGTCAACCCTTCATGAAGATTTGCTTTTCTCAACAAGGTGTTGTCACACGCAGAAGTGCTACTGCTGATACTGTGGCTGCAGCGCATCTCAGGAGGTGGATTTTCATGTTGCCCTTGAAGTTGAAGCTGTGACTCCTGGTGCCCTGATCAGCTGGGTGGCCCTGCTGGGCTTCTCCACAGCCACCCTGGAGGCAGTGCCTTACCAAAAGCTTGCTGAAGGGTTCAACACAAGAAGCTGCTCCTTTTGTCTTACTGTAGCTCCTGGGAAAGTTATAGGATCCCAAGGAAAGCACAAGGAGCAAAGTGATACCATGACTGCTAAAGACAATCCCACCATGACTCCAGACCTAATTACCTGTAAGCTCTCGAGCTGATGAATTCAGCCTTTGGGAAAGGTTGACAGGTCTCGTTTGTCACTGAGCAAGAGAAAAACAAAGCTGTCTCTCCTGTTTTCCTTGAGACCAACATGTGGGATGTCCTCTGGAGATATTGCATCCACTCAATATTAGTTATGTCCTAGCTGGTGCTTGGTGGAGGCTGCACCTTTGACAAGGCATGATGTGCAGAGCATGGAGAGCCCTCACCAGCCCGTAGGCTTGTTCCCACCTTGTTACTTGTGTTTACTTTGTCATTGCTGCTCCTTTTTCATGCTCATAGTGTCCCTCTGGCACATCTGCCAACAGAGGGGCGGTCAGTGATGTGCTGAGAAGCATCTTTACTCCTTTGATAAATTCTCTGCATTAGATTAGTTTTTATTTTCCTTGTTTGCTCTCCATTTTGCTGCTGCTCAGCCAATTCCCCATTGCTCTGCACCAAGTCGTGCTGTCTCTACCTTTGCATCCCTTGTGTCAGAGATGTGGTTTTGCTCAAAGACAAGAGGAAATTGGGTTCACAGGAGGGAAATCCCTCATAGACACACCTGTGAAATAGCAATGTGTTTTATATAAAGGCTCAACTAGAGGTTGGTAGTTTGGGACTTTTGCCACATTTTGTGTATGCTACAGAAATGCATCCTCCAGGTCTGATCAATGAGACTCTGAAATGAGGAATAATCTTGCATGGCCTCAGCCAGCACTGAAGTGCACAGCAATCCAGTTCTTCCTCCTGGGCTGGATGCATGTCATATTTCATGACAGAATGACAGCCCCATCAGACAATCTGTTGCCATTTTGGCATTTCTAATATGCCTTGTGCTTTGGTACATACTGACTGTCCAGCAGGATCAAGATAATCTAGAGGAAATCAGCTGTCATGCCCCAGGGTCTCGTATGGGCAGTGAATAGAGCAGCAGTGATTTGAGCGGTCTTCTACAAGCTCACCTGGGTTAAAAAGCTCAGTCCAGAAGAATCGAAAATTATCTTTCTCTGCCTAAACCTGGAGGACCAAATGCCTGTTCTGCTGGGCTCTGAGGCGTGGAGGTGTAGCGGTTGGCCGAGCAACCGCATCACTTACTGAAAGGTGACCTGAGCTCTGAGCACCGGGTTTCCAACAGTAGTGGAGGAAGAAGCGCTTCGTGCATTTGCTCGGAGTTGTGGTATGAATGCGAGTGCACACGCTTCTGTTGCTGGGGGGTTTACTTTCACTGGTCTATCTCTTCCCAGCTAGGTCTTGCTCTGCATCAGAGTCTTCCATAAGCACGTCAGTGCTGTTTCTCGAGAGGAGCGGCTCCTGAGGCTTCATGCTCCCTGCTTGGGCTGTGCACAGGGATGCAGAAGTTGGAGTGGTGGGTGCCCCTCTGGACACACTGGGAAGACCCATTCCCTTCCCCGCAGCCTGTCAGTGTTTGCAGAGCTGTTAAACGAAATCGCCTTTCTGAGCACGAGGGATTTCTTCCTTCAGTAGCAGGACGCCTCGGTGAGGCAGGGCTCCCGCACCGACACCTCCTGGCTCCCAGCCTTTGCAAGGAGCTCCCCTGGGAGACGCGCATCAACCGCTTTCCTCCTGCAGACAGGGCCCCAAGATCCCGCCCGCTGAGCCTCCGGCGCGCCCCCGCTCCCGCCTCCGGGTGCCGGGAAGGGGCTGGCGCGGGCTGGCGCTGCTCGGGGACGCCGCTTGTGCCGTCGGTGTCGTGCCGGTGCCCTCTTGTGGAAACTGGGGAAACATCCGGGAAAACTGGGCAGCGCTGGGCTGGGAGCCGGGGCTGGAAACCCGCCCGTGGGAGCGGGAGCGGTGCGGGGTGTTGGGCTCTCCCACCGGGTCTGCGCCCCCAGGCTGCTGCCCGAGTCCCTTTTCTATTGCTGTTATCAATAGCGGGTGAGGAAAATGGTATTAATTTAGGCTGGGAGGCGGGGACTCCATTCAAATCCTGCCCCATGGTGCAGACCTTTGGTTAATGAATCCCTGCGTGGCGACAGTAGTTTAAGCTTTAAGTGGACAAAGGTTGCAAAGCACCTCTGTGCCTCCTTGCTCTTGTCTGCAGTAATTGCCATTTACCTCTTAGCAAATACCTTTATGAACAAACTTTGACTTCCTTCTTGAAATAGTGTACCAGCAGAGCTCAGCCCCATGGGTCTCCTGCAGCCAGAGAGCAGGCACAGACCAGCCACTGCCTGTGCTCTGCTGTTCTCCCCAGGAAGGTGTTAATCTGCTTCAGCCACCCCCTGAAAACATCAGGAGGTGAACAAGCCTGTGGGACAGCAATGTGAATGTGCTGGCTGGCTGCTCCGCAGTCCAGCACCACCCCTTCATCACACTTGGGCAGCTCTGGCTGCAAAGGGTGATGATTAATATCTGCCCTGGAGCAAACCTGCTGGTGCCAAGCATCTTCTGACCCTGCCAATTGCCTCACTTCCAGGCCTGCTCTGCAAGAGGTGGCAGAAATCTCAGTCAGTCTGCTTTCCTGTCCTCTGTTCTGGTTTCCCAGCCCTCTGGGGCCCTGGTGAGCCACGTGCCTGTCTCCCACCTCCACTGCAGGAACAGCTCAGGCAGTTCTAGTGCTGTTGTTCAGGAAGCCTAAGTCCCATGGCTTCCCTGAATTGAAGTTCTCCTTATCTTCTCCAGTATGAGGGGGCAGAGGGGATTGCTCCATTGAGATAATCCACATACCGCCAGTTTTTCAAGGGCATATAGGTCTCTATTCACACCATCCTGGAGGAGGAGCTCATTTCGGGAGGGGGGGCACACACCATGGGACCAACACTGCTTTGGGAACTGTGCAGAAATAGGGACGTTCAACTGAGGGATCACTGCTGGTTCCCATCTTGTCTTACCTTCAAGGGGCATAAGAGCTTATTAGCTAGAAAAAAAGGCACTTCTACTCCTCACTGAGAAGCATAAAGGAAATTAGTTGTTTCCACAGCATCAAAAGAGCAGAAGGAAGCTGGTGGGCTCCATTTTCCCAGGCCTGACTTGCTGGCACGTGCTGGGGTGGGAGGTGACCTCAGCAAGAGCAGCGACCGAAACAGCCACAAACAAATCCTTTAAGAACTCTCCTGACTTAAATAAACATGGAAAATAAATGATGTCCTCGGCACTCTGCCCTCAACTGATGGGAAACAAGCTGCATTGACATAGTAGTTCAATAACCGGGAAGAGCTTCAAAAGAGACCTGCTCACCAGCCCCAGGAGAAGGGGAGCACTGCCTGAGAGCATGCAAAACAAGGTTATGAAATGTGGCAGAGCATGACATGATGGGGTAGGAAAGTACTTACAGTTTGAATTACGGGACATTCTGGTTCTCCTACAAGGTAGAGCAGAAAGGAGAATAGGTGTCTATAGGTGGTTTTCTGTTCATCGCATGAGTAATAATTGTGCTTTCTGCAGGGGAATTTGCTGAGATTTAAGATAAGGGCACATAGAGTCTCCTAAGGGGCTTAGTGATGTAAATCTCATGCCCAAAGGTGCAGAAGTAGGGGCAGAGGGGGCTGCTGGGGTGGCTGTTTCTGCTGCAGTGGGCGGCTACCCTGGCTTTGTGATACAGAAAGCCGCGAACTTCACCCCCAGCCCGCCCTGCTCCTTCCTGCTTCCCACCACTTCAACCCATCTTCTGCTTTATCCTTTAATTAGACAGGACAGGGCATTACCCCGGTATTCAGTGCTCCGTGAAAGCTTCTCTCTTCTGGCGGTGTTATAGCTTCAGACTGTTGCATTTCTCCAGCTTCTCTAGAAAATTCCCTTTGTCCATTAAACGACCTGTCTGCTGGGGCCCAGATGGCTGCTTTTCTCTCGGCTTTAGAGATCGCCTGCTTAATTTCCCTGGTGCCCTGCCAGCCCTGTGCAGGGGAGGGGAAGGCGAGCACACGGTGTGCACTGAGATGCTGCAGCCAAGAAGCACTTGCAAGGATTCCCCAGCACTATCCCTGCTCAGGGGGACTGCTCTGGGCAGGACAGAGAGGACTAAAAGCTGCCATGGTCTGTGGAGTGATGGCTGGAGGATGCTGGCCACCTGCTCAGGTTCTCCTGGTGATCCTGTTTCTCCCCCCTGCCCTCCCAAAGCTGCACCACAATGGAGGATTATTCACAGCACTCACACCTCTGAGAGCCTTTTCTTATTCCCAGCCTTGTGCTGATGCTGTTTCATTGCATTGTGAATTTAACTCTTAACATTAACTCCTGCTTTTGGTGTGCTGCGCTTGTGATGCCAGTGACCCATGCCTGTGGCAGGCATCAGGTGCCCAAAGCATCCCTGGGCATCACCATCTGTGTGTGTCAGGAAAGGTCTGGGCACCCCATAAACCTCACACCATTGGGACAAGAAAACTGGACACACTGAAAGATGTGCAAATGTTTTAGGTGGGGGGGAGAGTGCCATAGCCCTGGCTGGGTTTGCAGAGGCTTTGCAGGAACCTGCCCTGCTCTGCTCTGGATTCAAGAGCAAGAAAGCACAGCTGAGAATTTCCTTGGTGCCCGGGGAAGGTGTGTTACAACCAGGCAAGGCCTGAATATTTGTTATATGTTGACTTGTAAGATACAGCTCCATTCTAGAGAAAATGTTGTTATCAGGGAGGGCTGTCGTGTGAAAGCAGCACTCCATCAGAGCAGCTGACAGCAGTGCCCTGTGTGGAGGCAATGCCCTGTGACTGCTCACTCGTGTGTTTTGCAGCTCTTTCTACTCTCCTCCTGAAGCCACTTTAACAGGGAAAGGTCCTCCAGGAAGGCAAACCTCCAAAAGCTGGGGTGGTGACTCAACCCACAAGCACCTGCATTGATGTCTTCAGTTGCAGAAGCAGGCTCAGGACCCACTGAAAGAAATCACGTCTTCATTGCAATTCTTTATTCCTTTGCTGTGGGCAGCATCACAGATAAGAGGCCTCTTTGCTGAGGGGGTGGTGGCTTTTCTGGAATCAACCTCTTGCTCATTTTCACTGCCTCATTTCACAGACTTTCAGATGCATGTTGAGCTTTTATGTAGGAAGATGCATTTGTGCCTGAGATGAGTGGGGAATGCACATACTGCAAATGCATCTGGGGTTCCAATGTGCTGCTGAGGTACTGAGTGCCATCTCCTACCAGAGGAGGGTTCAGCAGGGATCTGACGCTGCTGGACCACTCTTGCTTGTCCCCACCATGGCTACCCTTCCTGGGTGTACTACCTGCCCTTTGCATTTCAGATGTAATGCAGAAAATGCATCTTATCTTGAATGCGTCTTAATGCAGTCATGCTGAATTTAAAGGTCACCTTGGCATGGCAGCCTTACTCATGAGTTCACTCATTCGCCTTGTGCCTCAGCATCCCTTGGTCACACCTGGGTTTGGATTACCCTCCTTCGTCTCTTGCTCTACCCTTTTTGGCTGGTCCAGCACTGGAAATTTATTGCTGCTGTGATTGAGTTAAAGTGGGATGTTACTTGCAATGTATTGAATTATGTTGAGTATCTGAGTATATGCTCTTATTTAAGTATTTGTATAAATTCCTCTGCATGCCCTTAGGTTAAGCTCTCATCTATATAAGCAAGCAGCTTTCCCAAGAGGATGCTTATACTCAATACAGTTCAGCTGTCCAAAAGGATGGGTCATAGGCTTCGATGGGCTTTGCACTGACTTGTCATGGATTTTCAGAAAGCCCTTTACCTGCTCAGGTATTTGGCTTCCCACCCATTGTGAGGGGCTTGCAGTAGGCTTCCACCTCTAGCAAAAGGCTTTGTGATCTTCTGAGCACTGGTGATTACTTCAAAAGGGATGCCAGAGGCCAGGCAGGTTTCCTGGCATGGCTTGATTAGCTGTGCCCATCAGCAAGGCAGGGGCAGATCCAGGGATGCCAGGACCAGTGGGCAAGCCTGTGCTGGGCAGACCTGGCTGTTGCCACCTGAAGCAGGGAGCTGACCTTGGCTCTGGCAGCATAAGCCCTGTCTGGTCTGCATTAAGCAGCCATCACCAGCGCTGTGATGCTCCCCATAGGTGAGCAGTGAAACAGCTAATGGCTTCTGCCTTCTGACAAATGTTTCCTGACACCACCAGGGAGGTCGTTGTATTTCCCCCAGAGCCATTTGTCTTCTTCTCCCTGCCATGTCTGCATTCAGACCGCATCCTGCCTTCCCTGGCTTTGCACAGCAGTGGCTGCATGGGAGATACTGCCTGTCCTGTGGTACTGGGGGAGAGGGAAGGCTGCATTCAGCTCTGTGCACACTGTGTTTGGTGCTGTTGAAATCCCCACTGAGTGCAGGCAGCTGAGGGAAGGTGTTTGTGGAAGTGCTGCTGCTGAGTGTGCCTTCCAAAGCACTCTGCTGCGCTGAGCCCAGAGGTTGGTGGGGAACGAGAGGAAACCCCTCCTGGTGCATGTCCATGTTCCCTGCCTGCCCTCCTGCCACTGCTGGAAACCTCCACCCTATTTTCTGAGTTGCTCTGTGGGCCCAGCATCCGGGGTGATGCATCTGGCAGGTCCCATGGGCGATGCAGCTGTTGTGCAAGGCTTCCCCATGCTGCGAGGGAGCCATGTTCCTGCCCATGCTCCCTCCACTCATGGCAGTTGCTGCCACACTGAATGATTCACAGAATAGCTGCCTGGCTTTGAGGAGCTGCTGCTGCCCACGGCACCCCCACCGGACTGACTGGTGCAGGTCCTACGGGACACACACTTGCTGGGAAGCTTTCCTGGTGCTGATGGTAGGGAATGAGGACAGGCAGCAAGCCAGCAGCCTGGGCAAGTCAGCACCGGACATCAAAATCACTCTACTGTTGGGGTCCTGCTGGCAGAAGCCTAGTGCGTGGCTGCCTGGTGTGGGTCCCTCTTCCTGGGCATCCAGAGCCGCTGACAGTGGCACATAGAAGGAAACCGGCTTTTCTGAGCATTCCTGGTGACCACCATGAGCCTGCCGCTGCCCATCTGCCCATACACAGGACCTGATGGAGGGTGGCAGCTGAAGAAATGCTCACAGACACAGAAACCCGATGAGCAGCTCCCTCACCATCCCCAGCGCACACAGCTGTGCTCTGCTGATGTGCCCCAGCCCGAGCCAACAACGTGCGCTGCAAGGAGCATTTTGTGCGCAATGCTGTGTCCGCTGGCCCCCATGCAGGGTGCCATGCTTTGTATTGGATGTATCTTTAGCAAAAGATGGAAACTACGACTAGGCTCCAGGCAGTTTTGCCTGGGAGTCAATGGTTTTGGCTTTGTTCTCTGTTAAAACACTAACATCAGCCATTTAAAACCAAAGAAAAATGAGGTCATACATAAAAGTCTCCAAGTGAATGAATAGCAAGTCCTCACAAACAAAATCAAACAGGACAGAGGAGCCTGGAATTTTAAAGCTGGAGGAAATGCCTTTTCCTGGATTTATTTCCCCTTGAAAGGGTGAAGCTGCTTCCAACCAGCACGGGGGCCGCTTTCCTGGGGTGCCAGTATCCATGCAGAGGGCAGCAGGGAGTGGCAGGAGGTAGCCGAAGCATCAGGGAAGAGGGAAAGAAGAGCTGGATCTGGTCCTGCTGCAGAAGAGGCAGGGCTGGGTAGGTGCAGAGCCCTAAGACATCACTCCCAGCTTCTCTGGGCTTCACCGCTGAAGGAGTGGAGCATGGCAGTGCCAGAAAGGCTAGTGAAGGTGGAAGACTTGCAAGACAGTAAGGCTCTGCTAGGGAGAGCATCATCACTCGGGAAGCTGACGGGTGCTGGAAAACATTCCCTTTGGTTACTATTTTCCTCTTGCTGTGCTGGGAGATTTTGGGCTGGTTGGGCTCTTTCCAAATCACTCCCATGCGGGTGGAGAGCCGGGGGAGCCGTGTTTCACATTTCATAATCCCTGTGACTTGATTAATTCAGCCGTATGTTAAAAACCTCATGAAATCGGCCAATTTTGCTGAGGTTAAAAAAGATTTTATTCATCTCCTGATGTCAGTTTTGCAACGAACCACTTGGTGGCTTCTTAAAATGTTAAAGATAGGGGGTAGGCTGCACGCTGCCAAGGAGAAGGCATCTTTGAAAGAGGTAATATGTCTTCTGTGTGAGCTGAAATGAGGAAATGGATGTTTGTGAAGCTCTTTAAAACACGGTAACGTCAAAAGCAAGGAGAGCACATTTCTTTTTCATTTGTGTGCAAGGTGAAGAAAGGGCAAGCAATTTCTTCTCTCCTCCTCTGAACTCTTGTCACCTTGCACTGTAGGAATTGGTGATAATGGCTGCAAAATGGCCCAACTGGGTCAAGGTGCAATTTTGAACCTTGAGTATCTTTCACTCAGTGAGAAATTCAGGTGATTTGGCTTTGACACCTTGGCAACCCATCACTGGAACTGATAGAAATATGGAGAGTGGATGCCAGCTGCAAAGCAGCATTGATCCTGGGCCCTGTGAAAGGCCGTGCCCTGCCTCTCCTGACACCTAAGAGCCTTTTCCATTGATTCACCTCCTTTTGGGTAATCGGCTTTTGCACATCAGACTAGGAAGTGCTTTAGAAACTGCTTTTTTACCTTTTTCCTTCTTTCTGGAAGATCTACCTAGTTTTGAACTAAGAAAGGGGAAGTTTTGAGTTGTTGGATGAGGATGAACTTGGAACAGCAGGGCAAGGGTCCTCCGGATGCAATTGCAAGTGAGTGGGATGTGGCACAGCAGCCCAGGACCCTGCAGCTGAATCCAGCTGCAGCCATGGGGCTGGTGCAGTGTGCTGTGGAGTGGGATGAGGTTTTGCATTGTGTGTGTGCAATTCCCTATGTAGGACAAGACCTCATGTCCCTGCTCACAAATACTGCTCTGCTGACCGCCTCCCTGGGACAGAGGAACTCCTGTTTAATTACTGCGGCTTTGATTGTGACAGCACATATTTCCCTTGCTGCCTTCTGAACCTTCAAGGGCTCCTGCCAGCAAAGATAAGGCCCCTTTGCAAAAGCTTTTTGCTCTCATGAGGCTCCTGGGGCTTCGATCCTGGGTGAAAACATGGGGACGAGCAGAGGGTGATGCGTGTCATGGCCATAGGACTTTCACTTTACCATCTTGGAAGGCTTCAGAAATGGGAGTTAATCCAGCCTGCAGCTGGATTAACCTGGACCCTGTTCCTCCAGCTTCTTGTGCATAAATGGGGTTGGAGGGACAGGGGCTGTGGTTTGGGATATACTTGGCAAGCAGCTGATCCTTTGGGTTTTGGGGAAGAGGTTGGGAGGGAGCCAGTTAGGGCAGAGCCTGCCCAGCCCTGCCTGCAGCAGTTCCAAACACAAGGCACTGCAGGAACCGGCCTGCACAATGCTGGATTCGGTCCTTTGTGGAGCAGTGCTGGAGGTGATCCCAGCCATTCCCTTTACTGACTTCAGCAAATGCTCTGGGTTTGGCTGTCGGAGAGATGTGGAGGAAACTCATCATCCAGGTAATCACCCAGATGCAGTGCTGCCTGTGCTTCAGTTTGATGCCATCAGCTGCAAATGTTTTGCCACTGTGTTGGTGCACCAAATCCACTATCAGTTCAATGAGAACTGTGGTTTCTTCAGCATTACTGGCAAAATCTGATGTTACCTTGGAATATGTTTTAATTAAGCATCTTACTGCAGAGCAGAAGACTTGAACAGAGCCCATGCTGCCTTCCACATAGCACATGCTAAAGCAGCAAACTCAGCGTGTAACCCCACAGCACAGGGATGTACTCATCTCCCCTTTGCAATGCAAGAGTTGTCTCTTTAGCAGCTACCCTTAATATTCCACTTCCTTGAGCTGAAGACACTCAGATGCCCCATGGGGAGGGCTGGTAGAAGCCGGAACTTAGGGCAGCTCCCTCCACTGAGTACTTGCAAAAAGGATCAGTTTCAGGAGGTCTTGGCTTAGAGGTGGGGAGGCAAAAGGGTCTGTGTGATGGCAGTCAGGCTGATCCAATCTGATAGCTTAAAAGCACTGATTCAGCAGTTAGTAAAATATGTACATGTGTGCTCTCTTCAGTAACCATCAACTTATTCACATGCTTAAAACTTTAGCACCTGCTTATTTCCCATTGACCTTAGTGGGTCTTAGACACAGATGCTCATTGTAGCAGGACCAAAAAAGAGAGAGCACTTACATGCTTCCATCTCCAGGTATCTATTGGTTTGGCCTATACATTTTTAATGCAGCTTCACTAGGGGAATAAATGTAAAGTAAAAATGTAGGGTAAAAGCCTGGCTGTGTGGATGCCTGTGGTGAAAGTCTTTGTTCTATGAGGGTAGAGATTGCATGGGTGGACTAATCTTTAATTTCCCTTTATTGGAAGGAAAAAGGGGGGAAGGTACATGAAAAAATTAAGGTATTTTGCTGAGAATCTGTGTAATTAGGAACACTGACAATTAGAAAAATTGGACAATTAGATTGTTGCCTAGGATAACTAGTGGTGTTTCTTTCTGATACTGCAGGCAGGTGAGGGTCCTCCTTTAGCTCTCCTGGGTTTATTTTGCAGGGATACTGGTGCTCAGCAGCTGCCATCAGTGCTTGAGACCTTTTTCCTTTCTCCACCTTTCTCCATGTGGTTTGACATGCTGTAACAACTCTTCTCTATCCTAAATGTGGTATTGTGGTGCCAAAAGGTATTGATAGGGGAATATTCTTGCCTAGCCCAATCTGTGTAGCTGGCTATGGGTCTCCAGGGCAGAGAGGACTGTGCACCTGAAGGTCCCTTTCCTTTCTCACTGTGCAGCTCTTAAGTTGGTGTTGCAAACTCCCTAGCATGGCTCTCAGCCTTGGTGTGTGCTGGAGACCTCTCTTGTATATTGATGGTCACCAAGAGATGCTCTTATTGCAAAAACTCCTCAGCTACAGCTTCTAAATGAGTATGTGTAGCTCTAAATGAGCATGTGTAGCTTGGAGGAGCCATATATTGTTACCTTATAGGTGCTCTGGTACAACATTAAAGTGTCAGATGCCAAGAGAGTTGCCAGTAGCCTCATTCCCGGATTGCTGCCTTTGGAGGAATCAGTGCCTTGTTGGGTATTAAATTATTTGTAAGTAGTTTTGTTGGTGGTTGGATTTGAGAATTTAAATGTATTTGTGAAATAAAAGTTTTCAATAATGAAATAAGGTAACAAAAAGATAAAGCCATTATATGCATAATTAAAATGATGCATAACTATATGTTCTTTATGTAGCTGCTACAGTATCTCAACTAGGTCATTAGCCTTGAGTGATCAGCCCCTAAAGCCTCTCCCAGGCTGGGATTGCCTCCTGCTCTTTCTAAAGATGCTACAGAGCTGCTTGGAGCAGGGCCCTGGCCAGTCCCTTTGGGACAGTGGTCCCCCCTCATCCCTTATCCCCTAATTTCTGGGCTTGGAGAGTGGGATATCATACAGTAAGGCAGAAAGGCAAAGTCTTAAGACTGCTGAATAATCTGATTTTATCACATCCTTTTGCTAGCATATTCCTGGTTCCAGGTTTCAAGGTGCTCACAGTCTTCTGTGGGTACACTGGAAGAGTTTCATACATCCCCTTCCCCCTTGTCTATTAACTAGTCTGTTTCTTGGCACAGTGTGGAGATCAGACGCAATACTGGGAATGCTTCCCTTAGGATAAGGAGCTCTCTCTGCGGGCACATAGCATAGGGAGTGCTGGTGAACAGGCATGGAGGTGGCTGTTGAGAGAGGCTGGGTCAAACCCTGCTTCAAGACTATCCCAGAGCATCCTATGAGGTGGTAGAAACACAGTGTCCTGCTACTGTGGGGCAGGTCGCCTGCAAGGGGAGCTGGATGAGGGATTGCGGCTCTGCAGGTGCCTTGCTTGGGCAGAGAGCCACAGGGAGTGTCTGAACATGTTGGACCTGCTCAGTCCCTTTAATTAACCAAAGGGAGAAGGAAGAGCAATATCTGAGGATGCTGCTTTGGTTTTCCTAGGAGTGTCCTGAAGATTCCCAGTCAAAAGTGCCACAAAATGAGCTTGAATAACAGTATACTTAGCCAGCTCATTAATTAAAATAAAGTGTTTTTCACCACTTCTCCAGCTACTCCCAGCTGGAGCCTGCAATGCGCTGGAAGGAAAAGAAGTATAATCTCCTGATAGTTCTTGTTTTCCCTCGAAGCTGAAGCTCCCACAGCAGCCAGACCCACATGGGGTTGTGCTACCAGCAACATAAGCAACGTGAAAGACGCCACTTCTGAGCCTTTGAGTTCAGAGAGAATAATTTAAGCTTCTTTAACCTTTCCTTACAAGATCCATTTCAAAAGGAGCCTTGCTGTAAGCCCACCCTTGCGTAACATTAAAAGGCACATATGTGCTGCAGCCCTGGGGAGGCTCCCATCCCTGGCTGCTCCCTGCTTACCCACCAATTCTCATTCCCCCCGGCTTCATCTGCCCAAGCAGCAGGGGATTTTGCCTTTGCTTCTGCTCTCCTCATGTCCCTGGATTTGGGTTGGCTGGAGCTGCCTGGTATGTGTCCAGATCCTGCCTGCACTGGCCAGAGGGACATTCAGCCCTGCTTGCAGTGCAGGAAGCCAGTGGGGCCCTCAGCAGCAAAGGGAGGCAGGAGCAGCCCATCGAGATGGTATTTCTTGCTGTCCAGGTCAAGTACATCTTGAATTTGTTCTGTTTGTATTTGTTAAATCTGTTATAGTTGTTATATAAGTTTTCTTACCCAAAGATCTTGCTTGCTTTCTCTTAATAGTTTCAGTTTGCTATGTGGTGGTGGGTTTATTGTTGGAAATGCTTTCATGCCAGGTTGCTTAAGATGGCAGAGTTCATCTCCAATGTTTTAGAGCAAGGCAGGAAGGCGGATGTGGTGGGTGCAAAGGCAGGGGAATGGGGAGCTCTGTGCCTGTTTGCTAGTGCCTAACCCCTGGGGGCACAATCATGATGGTTTTGTGGGCATCATCACTCTGGACTGCTTGGCAAGGCAGGTGGGGATGGCTGATGCTGGCATTGCTGGTGCAGGAGGATAACCTCACAAGCTGATGCTCGTGGCTGGCACAGCACACCTTGGGGAAGCTGCCCATCTCTTGCAGTGGGCGGCTACCTGCCTGCTGAAGGACTGGGGAGGTTTGGGGCAGCAGGAGATGGTGGGCCATGCTTATGCCACCTTAGCAGCCTCCATGGGGGTGAGGCTTCTGCCAGCGCTGCTTCTTCTTGAACCTGCCCTGTGTTTTTAGAAATCCCTGTAATGTGGATTGCTGCTGCAATTTTCTGTTTAGCCAGATCTTAATCAGGATCTGTCTTATTTCTGCTCTTACCTGATGCTTGCTTTCTCTTATCAAGCAGTCTATGATGGTCTCTATCAGGGTATGCAAGTGCTTTCTTCTTGCCCTCTCCTTGCATTTCCTAACTTGCTTCGCATGCTACTTTCCCACCTGCTAGGCTTTGGGGGGGGGGGTGACCTGGTGGAGTCTGCCCACCCCAGTGCCCCACTGAGCTGGTCCCCAGGCTGTCTTATCTGTCATTCACGCCCTGAGAGCTGGGAAGCTGCTTAATGCTCTTTGTAGTACGCTCCATGGTGTGTGATATACTCACTTAAACACAAAGCAAACAAAAAGTCTATTAAAATGGGCCCTGCTGAGCTGGTGGGCTGGGGTTACTGTGGGTGTCCGCCTGCTGCTGCCTGTGTGGTTGCAGCTTTTAGACAGATTAAATTGTGTCGGTGCAATCTGAATAGATCGTTTTCAGTCCCTCCCTCTCCATCCATCAGTCGGAGGATGCCTTTTGCTGATCTGTTTACACTCCGACTCAGGGCAAGCAGTGGCTGTCGCTAAGGCTGAGTCTCGCTGTGTGACGGGTAATGGAGGAGGGAAGCGACTTCTCGGACCTCCTCACCTGGGTGATCGAATGTGGGGGAGAAATCCTGGCTCCTTTTTTTACTGTGGGAGTTTTGGCCCAGTTTCAGAGGAGCTGAGGTTTCACCCTTGCTTTGCCTGCCCTGTGCCTCCCCAAACCTGCCAGCCCATGAAGTGGCAAGCTGGGAGCCAAACGACATCAGATTTGAAGCAGCACAAGTGCCGTGTTGTGTTCAGTGCTGGTCTCCAGAGAAAGGCACTTTATAGCCATGGAACTAAGATAAAAACACAGTCTTTCAACTTCTGCTGCCCTTGCTGTGACCAGGACTTGGTTTTCAGATGCTCCTCTGCAGGGATAGGTGTGGAGGAGCACTTGGCTGCTGCCCAGCAGCTCCATCCTTGCTGGCTGCAGTGCTCCTTCCCTCCCATCCAGCAAGCTCAATTCATCTGATCTATTTGGGCTCCTGTTTGATTCTTTGGCCTCTCCACTCTATTAATTAGCAATTACTTTTTTTGGAGCTGGTCACAGAGAAACTGTTTCCTGAGTGTTTTCACATGGTGTTTCCTCTGGAGCTCTGACATAAGCTCCGCGATGGTGGCTTTCCCTCTTTATTTTGGCAGTTTGGGGAAAGAAACATGCCTTTGTATCCAGTATCCGTCTGGGCTCGTGTATCTGATGTATCAGGTGGCGAGAGGAGGGTTGGCTTGAGGGTGAGGGATGCTGCATCGGGCCGGGGAGGGTGCTGGTGGGAACACAGGTCTCACTGCTCTCTCCCCAAGCCCGTCCTGTGAAGGGCAAATGCGCTCTCAGCTCCCGCCAGCCGTGTCTCTGATACTGTATGAAATGCTGCTTCTGAAAGGAAAGATTCCTTCCTGGCTGCTGTCAGTCAGCAATTAAGTCCTGATATATATGAACTGATTTGATTTCTTTCTTCCCCCCCCCCCCCCCCCATGCCATTATCTGGCTTTGTATAGCTTGAAATATTCTTGATGGTCATAAAATTATCTTGGTCTTTTTAAAAGTCAATACTTGCTACTTAGTAGAACTGTGAGCCTAGGGGCTGGAAAACATTCAAGTCTTGCCAGCTTAGCTAAAAGGCATTAATTCACAGAATATATACATAACAATGCTGTCCTGACCTGCAGTGAGGTCTGCCTGCAAGATTTCTTCCCCTGTCTACAAGATGGACTTCGGACATCTTCTTTTATTGCTTTGAAAGCTCAGCTTGATGGATAGATTGGCCAAAGCCAAGCGAGGTCTTTGTATTAAAGCAAGAAAAGAGACAGATCAAAATTAAGTGTCGGGATGACTGAGATCAGTATGGGCTGGGTGAAGCCACCCCTCTCTGGGTTGTCTGAGAGCAGCAACAAAGGAAAGAGCTCTGATATGTGGTTTTGGCTGCTGCAGAGTAACTTTACTCTTGGGGCAGGTCATTTGCGTCTGTGTTTGTCTTCGTTCTGCTGTTCCTGGTTGGCAGATAGGCTTTGTGCTGCCCTTGGTGCAGCACTACCCTGTCAGACAGGAATGTCTCTGCGTGATTCCCACCTCCATTGAGGGGCTTGCTCAGGGCACACTGGCTACAGGAGAAGAGTGCTGCTCACCCAAATCTGATCCCAGCCCAGCAGCTGGGCTGTGCCCCTTGTTGGAGGGTGATGGAGCCTGAAGTAGGGAGGAAATAGAAGACAGTGCTGGGAGCAAGTGGGCAGCTGTGCTGCAGGACAGGCATTGCATTGTGCCCGGGCGCCTCCAAGAGATGTGCAGTGAAGCTTTCCACTGGCTTTGTTCCCCTCCTCATTGAATCAGGCTGGGGCTTGTCCCCTTGTGCTGGCTGTGACATCCCAAGGTCTGCAGGAAATCGGGCAATGCAGCCCTCGATGGCAGAATCCAATTGATTTTTCCCACCCTGCAGTTTCATTCCACTGGAAGCACAAATGTTTTTATTTAGGGATCCTCAGTGAGCCCTGCATGCCTCAGTTTCTCAGCTCAGCCACTAACCATGGTCCCCAAGCCATGCTAATGGCTCATTTGCAAAGAGGGGAAAGATGACAAAAGGCATTCATTTAAGGAAATAAAGAAAAGAAAGAAGAAGGAAAGGCTCTTGCAAACCCCTTACTCTTCCCACAGAGCCAGCTCTGCCATAACCTCATTAAATGCAGGCGCTCTTCTGTATCCCTGTTCACAGAAACCTGGTTTCTTGCAGAAAATTCACAGGACACTTACATGCAAAACCATCACTTTTCCCAAGGGCCTTATGAATGGTGGCATTAACTACGGAAAAGGGAGCAAAACAAAGGCTACAAGGGGTCCGTTTACCATTATGGCCTGATGCATGCTGGCGGGGAGCCACTGACAGCATTGCTGCCATGTCTCCTCCCCAGCGATACTCCATTGGTTGCAGAAACTGCCCAAAAGAGATGAAAATAATATTATTTTTAAAATCCATATTTAAAAAAAACAAGCAAACAAAAAAATAAAACAAAAAAAGGTTGAACCTGAGGCTTTAACCAGAAAAAAAAAATGACCAGAAAATAATACATAATACCAAGTGCTGCTGTGAGTAATTGCTGACAGGCATTGAGGTTCAATGGCCGGGGCATCTGCCTAGGACATAGAGGGCATGTTGTGCTTCCCACAGTGTGACCTCCAGCCCATGCCTCCTCCTCCCCATTTCCTCTTTGCCATTTCTCTTGCTGACATGGAGAGACCAGTCTGGGGGAAGGATGGGCTCTGCCTCTCTGCATGTAGCATCTGTGCACCCCTGCAGGACAGCAGCCTCAAAAGCAAAGATGCTATTGCTCACAGAGGGCTATTATTTGTACTATTGCTAGAAGAATGTTAATTTTAGTGCTGCTAGATTAAGCAATGACATAAATATGTGATGGGCAATCTATGTGAAAGCTTGAATTTGCATTAACTTAGGGATTTGCATGTTGATTTCTGTGTTTATTTTACCAAGAACAAGATAATCTCACTTTAATAGCTTGATGGCTGAAATTGGCCTAATCATGCTTTCAAAGTTACATCCCTTTGAGGAAGAGGCTGTGTCCTACCTCTGTGGCTGCTGCTGTGGTTTTGCTTGGGGTCAGCTGCCTGCTGAAGTGGGTTAATTGCACAGCAGCAGCAGATCTGCTTGCACCGAGATGTCTGTGTCCTTGCTATGGAAGAAAATACAGGGTAGCATTTGCATTGATGGATGTAGTATGTAGAAAACTGGAATGTAAACCACCAAACCTGAACAAAACAAAGCTAGTTTCTTATCACAGCTAGTCAGGTCTCAGCATCTACTCTGTTTAAAGCTGTTTGAAAGCTCTCTGTGCTACTTTTGCATTCTCCAGGCTAGATGTACCCCAAAACGTCTTCTAAAAGGTAGGCTGGAGCTACAGAAAGCTGCAAATGTCTGGAAGGATCAAACTAGCTTGTTCCCTGCGTTAAAGAGAGAATAACACTTATTTACAGACATTTTTATAGCTCTCTTGTGCTTGCTGCTATTTGAGCACAGCAGCATCTTTCCTTTCCCAAGCAAAGCAGGAAGAATTGGTAGGTTGGTCAGGAGAAACAAGCATTCACCTTGCTCTTTATGAAAAAGAAACTCATCACCTGCATTTCTGAAGCTTGTTGCATATTTGAGGCAAAACCCTGAGCAATGCAGTCAGCAGAACCTGATGCTTTGCCTTAGTCCCTTCAGGAACATATATGTCCTGTTGTCTTCTACCTTTCTGGCAGGTTTTGTTTGCCTTTCTCCATAACAGTGTCTGTTGTAGCATCACTGCTGTGAGTCCTTGAGCCCCAGGGTGCTGCAGGGATGGCCATGCGTGGCTCCTCATCCTGTGGGAAGGCATTTGGCTCTTTCTGGGGTATTGCCCAGCTTTGTGAACTTTGGAAATCAATGTGTCAGCAAACTGGGGGCATTTTCTCTACTCCAACCAGCAGTGCCCATAGACTTCGTGGTTGCAGGATGATACCAATTACCTTTCTGCACAAGGTTCAGCAGGAGGTTAAATTGTTCTTGTGGTATTTAGGGCAGGAGACAGCAGGCCTGGATGGTTGGCTTCCATGTAGTTAACAAATGGTACTTTTTAGATAGATAGATAGATAGATAGATAGATAGATAGATAGATAGATAGATAGATATAGGTATATATAGATATATCTCTATATGGCCAAAGAGAACAGCAGCCCGCTCAGCATGCCAGGGCATGTCTCTGCTTCTGATGCCGCAGAGAGAGCGATTCTGCTCGTGACGTGATTCAGATGGTCACTTTGACGTTTTCAATCGAATGTGTTTATAGAGCTTGTGGCGTGAAGCTGAAGAAGTCAAAATATGACTGAGGGGGGAAAAAAAGGCAAAACAAACCTGGTGTGAGTAAGCGTATCCAATTTAACAGATGGATTTCTGCTCTGCTATGCAGGATAGTTTGTTCCAAGAGTTTCTCTGCATTTCATAGTCTGCTTATGTAGGAAAGTTAGACCTTTCCATTTAATGAGTTTGATTGGTATCAAAGCCTAGTCTGTGTTGCTCCTGCTAGAATAGGTCTCAGGAAGGAGCCAGGGGATGAATTTCTGCATAAATCTCATGAGCAGAGCAGTGTCTGCCCATAATGGGTCCATCTGCCTCATCCTGCCATCGCCACCAACACGCACAGCCCTTGCAGACATACTTTTAGCTCAGAGTCAACGAGATAAAAAAGTCTATCTTCCTTTACTGCTTATGCTATAGGGGTTACTGTGCAAGGCAAAACAAGCCACGGAAGTGTGGCTGAGGGTTGAAGGGACCAGCAGTAGGTGAGGTGGTTGGACGGGATCCTTCTACCTGCGTCTCAGCATGGGGTATGTGACTGGGAAGCTGAAACACCTTAATCTCAATATTTGTCTGTGCTGCAAATAGATCTAATAGGTATATAAAGTCTGTCTGTTTACACTTAGGAAGGTGAAGGATGCCTCCAGCTGTGTGGGGCTGTATCAGCACCACAGAGAGGCCACGGAATATTGGGGATATTTTCCCATTAAAGCGTTTTCAAAGATGTAAGTTTTATGATCTTTTTATCTCATCATTTGCCGCCCAGTGGGGGAGAGATGATCTTTGTGCATAACTGTGCCTGTTGCCAGCCATGCTGGGAAGGGGATGTGCAGAGACGCAGGCTGGAGGGCAGTGGGGAGAGTGGGGTCCTTTATCACAAGCCTGGAGTGGCTTTTGATGTGTAAAATCACAGGCACTGGCTTTAATTTGCACATCCCACATTCCTGCAATCAGGACCGCAGTGAGTGAATTGCTGCTGCTGTAATTAAGATCAGGGCTGGATCTGAGGTGCTGCACACAGCAGTGGTCATGAGGGTAGCCATCATATTGGGAAAAGGCTTATTCCTGCCAAACGGCTTCAGGGATGCTGCTGCTGCCCCCCACCCATCCAAACCCACAAGAACAGGGGTTTGAGGTCTTTAGTCTGGTGAGAAGATGGCAGCAGAGGGACCCTGTGGCCATGGGCACATGGCATCGAGCCACCCAGCAGAAAACTGGGGTTGGGGTGACTGGTAGGTGCCCCAGAGATGCTGGTGCTGCTGGGTACCAGGCTCCTGACGGGTTATTTGAAGCAGTGTGGGGGTACATCAGGACAGTCCATCCTTCAGCACATGGCTGCCTGGTTCCTTTCCTTTCAAAAAGACATGAGTCACAGCAACACTTTGTACCCATGTTCTTCAAGGGAACATTAAAAGCCACCCAAATACTATTTATTGTCTGCAGCCTGTACATAAAGCATCCCCTCTGACTGAATGGCTGCTGCAGCTGGTGCCATCAGTCACAGCAGGCACCTTCTTGAGGCTCCTGGTCCAGAGCTGGGAACAAGGACTCCTGATTAGTGATTTAGTTGTCCATGGGTGATGCTGAACCAAGCCTGGTCCCCCCTACCAGGCCTTGGTTTTGGGGGACACTGTTAGAATGGGGAGCCCGTTTCCCTGGTTCTTCCCTGAAGCCCCCTGGCTTCAACCCCATTTACAGGAGACTGGAGATGATCTTGAGCTCCTGAAATGCCTGTGCTCAATGAATCATGGAAGGGTTAGGGTTGAAGCTCCCTTGCTGCAGCCTGCCAGATCGCTCTGCTGGCTGCAGTTTCCCTCTCCCTCAGGTACACAGTCCTGAGCTGTCCTAAGCACAGCAGTGTCTGGAAAACTGGGAGATTTGGGCAAAATGGGAGATTTTCAAAATGGGCAAGTTGTTGGTAGTATTTCAGCCAGGGACACTCAGGCTCGGTTTGGTTTGGGTCTAACTGGCCAAGACGGTGAAATACTCCAAAGCCAGCAGGACCTTCTGAGGATGTTTCCATCACATTATGATGAGTGCTGGGCAGATGGAAGTTTTCATTGCTGCAAGTGGGATGTGGGGTTTGGATCTTGTTTTCCTCTGAACTACCTGGGTAGGATACAGGCAATAGTCCTTCATCTGTGGGTTCCCACACCCCAGGGATGGGTAGTGTGGGAACAGCAGCCAAAAGCCCCTTGCATCCATCTGCAAAGTAGAGTTATGTGCTGCTGCCAGTGCACCATCACTTGTTTCCTTTTACTGCCCCTGCCTCAGTTTCCCCATTGGTAAAACAGGACCTGTGCTAAGAAAATGCTCCCGATAGCAGCTGTGGAATGAAAGGGACACTTAAAAGGGATGCATGAGTTTTCCCTGTGTTATGTGTGTGAACAAGAGCAGTTGTGTGCTGATCACCAGCAGCTTGTGGGCTCAGAGGGAGCACTGAGTATCTCCCCTGTGGAGCTGCAGTCCTGGCAGGGGAGAAAAGAGCTGTGTTACAAACAGCAGCCTCTCTCCTAGCAAGCAATCAGAAAACCTCTACTTTTCCAATATCCCATCACTGTGCACTTAACCGGGATGAATCTGTGTGCCTGGAAGCAGCTGGCAGGGGGTGAGCAAGGGCGAACAAAACTGGTAGCGCATGCACAAACCATAGCCTGTACCCACGTTTCTGTCGGATAAAGCATTGCAAAAACTCTGCTCTCAGCCTGTTCTTCCATGTGGCAGAGCCGTGGGTGCCAGCAGTGGACCTGGTGTTCCTGGGGAAGAGCAGTGGGTGGTTTGCAGGGGGGATGTCAGCTGTGCACAGCTGGAGGGATGCATGGATCCTTGGCAGGAGGAGGGCCTGGGGCACACATCCTTGGCTCTCACTCTTGTGTGGGAGCTAGTTATTGCTGTTTGCTCGGTTGTGGTGGTTTGGTACATACATAAGTGACACCGCATTAATTCTGTATGGCTTGGCATGCCTAAGGAGATAACAGTGTGTATAGATGTGCAGATTTCTTATTATTTAAACGAGCGTTTGGGTCAGGGGGAGTGCTGGTAAAAACCAGTTCTGTGTTTTCAGCTCGTTTGCCAGACTCAGGTACTGTATAATTTGGATCCCGCTGGGGAGGAGCACCATCTGTGGTTTCTTTAGGTTTCTGCTTTGTTCTGGTTGTTTTCTGCAGACCCGCTTTGGTCCCAGGTCGTGATTAACACCAGCTCTCACCGAAAGTGGAGTCATCCTGGTAACCACAGGAAAATGCCCTGGCCTGGTCAGAGCAGGTTAAATTATTCATTCCAGTTAGCTTGTTTGAATAATTCAACAGTTTTTGTCGTCCTTTGCAAATTACCCAACACTTTGTGGTGGTGCAGGCTTCTTTTTATCGTAATCTGCTGCTGTTCAGTGGGTAACTTCTTGCAGCTTGTACTGCCCGTGGGGTGCTCCTGAAGTACTTCTGCAGAGTTCCCAGTGTTTGCACTTGAGGGCTGGTCCCCTGACAGTTGTGATATTATTGCTTCCTTTGGTTTAATAGCCTGACTTGTGAACAGAAGGCTTCTTTTTTCTCTGTTTGACAGTTGCCCACAGCATCAATAATTGTTCAAGACGCTTGTATAGCTAATAGAAAGTGCCTGGCAACAAGAAAAGCTCATTGTAATACCACTGTTTTAAAGAGTCTGGGGGAAGCAGCAAAACCAAACAGGTAGCAAATATGTTGTTCCTGCAGTCACATAGATCCAGGGACCAGAGACAATAAGTGGGGCTTAATTTTCTCCCAAATGGATGCTCTATTTCACACCCCAGCACAGCTTCTGACTTATGGGCTTCTTAACATCACAGTACTTCCATTGCTAAAAACTAAATGGGAAGATGCAGCTAAGACCTGATCTAAAAGATGCTGAAGTAAACACAGGGGCTGCAGCTGTTATTTGCAGCCCTTGGACCAGTCCTAGCAAAGAGCATGGTGATAACAGCATTTGAATTCCCAGTTCACAGAGGACTGGAGAATTTCTGCAATCTCTTGGAAGGGATGCTGAGCCACACTGCGAGCATATTTAAACACGCAGACTGTGTCCTGAGGTTATCTTGAAAACCGACCCTACCCAGCTGGAGGGAAATGTGGTGCTACAAGGGGGAGGAAGGAAGCCACTGATCTCTGAGCTAATGAGTGAAGGAGAGATGTGCAGCTGAACTGATTTATTAAGGTAAAATGTTGTTGGCTGCTCTAAATGGGGAAACAGTTAAACCATGCTGAAGCTTCAACGCTGCAGCCAGGGGTGGAAGGTGAGAGTTGTGAGTGAAGACACGGACCAGCCAAGGCAAACTGTGGTGTTAGGGGTCGTGCTGCAGGTCTGGAGTCCATCCTGGAGAAGACACTGTCCTAATAAAAGATCCAATAAAATGAGTTAGCGAGAGATTTGTTTCGATGTGTAGCAGTCTGTTCAGTTATCTATCAGACGTGGTTTGTTTAATGACTGAAACCAAAAGAGTAGGAGCTCATCTCGATGAGACCAGGAGAGAATATAGATTAACGCCATTGTGTTCTCAACGTGTCATTGACTTCCACTGTGTACATGAGGAAACGTGCTGTTTGGGTCCAATGAGATGGACAGTCTCATTAAGCAAAACCAGCACCTCTAAGGTCACCCCCTAGGAGAGCCTTGCTGTGTAATCTCACTTTGGTAAAGAGCAATTTGTACTTCTTTTGAAAGAATTCATCCTTTTCTTGCTCATCTTGGTCCTGATCCAGCTGGAAGATGGGGTTGTTTGGAAGTTCTCTGCATCGTCTGCTTGGGTGATGTCAACAGCCCCACATTGGATACTTCAGAGCCTCAGAGAAATGTCCGAACATCTGTGTGCTGGGATGAACCAAATCCCTGGAGACCCCATCTTGCAGAGCCTCTCCTCTGTATGTGGAGCAGGAGGCTCAGCTCCCATGGTGAAGAGGCCTTCGGGAGCCTCCTGATGTGAGATTCCCCTTGTGCAAGGGGCACAGCAGCTGCCCTCCCTGCCCGCGCTACTGCTGTATGGATGAAGAGAGGTGGAGCAGTGTTGGGGGAAGAGGGTCAAGGCACAGTTTGTTCCCTCCATCCATCTCCAGCAGATGTTTCCTGAGGCATGCTGTCCAGCTGGCTCTGCTCATAGCAGCCCCCGGCAGTGTTGGACTCCAATGAATCCTTGTGCAAAACCATCCAAGAATTCATGGACATTCCCATGTCCTGCCCAGAAATCCCTGAATTCACACAGTCTTAGCTTTGATTTTTCCTCATAGAAAGGATGTGATTTCAGGGGTGAGGCAACCCTCACTGTGATTTATTGCACTGTGTTGAGCAGGGAAATCTCTTTGGCTACGTGTGGACAGCAGCCGGGTACACGGGGAGGAGAGCTCTGGACTTACAAATGCTGTCAGAACTGTATCTGGTAACACTTAATTTAACCCTATCACCTGATCTGACATTAGATTTGATCCAGTTGTACCTGTGGGCATACTCGGAGTGATGCTGATGGGGAAGGTGGGTGCCAGGGGGATTTGCTCCCTCTGTCTGGGTGCTTCTGGAGCTGGTGTATAGGAGAAATGCCTGTCCTGGGGCTTTGTATGAGCTGTGAAGGCTGAAGATCATCATTTGCATCTGCTTCAAGAGTGGTGGATGGCAGGTCTCATGGATGCCAGTCGCTCTGTCTCTCCCTCTGGAGTTGGGCATTTTCTTATACCTGCTTAGCCACTGTCTGTCCTACCTGGACTCGTCTGTCAAGGCCATATTCTGGTTCGTCCTGCATAAATGGAACTGGAGTGAGCGTTTGAATTAACCCAACAGCCACCACCCTCCATGAAGCAGATGAAGCTGGGCTTAGCCTGGGTACCAGCAGCACAGATGGTCTAAAGTAGATTTTAAAGCACATCCAAACTCTGCTGCTGGTATTTATGTGCCGTATGTTGCAATGGTAATTACTGTGCTTCTCAATAGGATGGAGTATTCGGGTGGTTTAGAATCCCCCATGGTGATGTTACAGTCTCTGGGCTGACCAGAGGACAAGAACTCATCATATCTTTATTTTTAGTGAAAGCAATGGAACTTTTCTTTGCAGTAGGCATGTGTGGGGGTATGCAGGGAGAGCCAAAGACCTAAGGTGCTGTTCAGCACAGGGTCTGGCTGGTGGCATCCATCACCAGGACACAGTGCTGCCAGGTTAGAGCTGCTATACAAAGGAGCAGGTTTATTTTCATAAACCATGCTAGGCAGTGAGTTACATGGGGTAGCGCTATTTTTGCAGCAAGATAAAAGAATGCTAATTTGGTCATTTACCTAGCTTCCCGTTACAGTTTAACAGACTGTTATACGCCAGGACTTTCTTCTTTTTCCTTCCTAAAGAAGTCAGTGATGACAAAGGATACTTTACCACAACAGGCAGCATTATGAAAAACTAGGGCTGATTTAAAAAGAAAACCTATTCCCATTGAAACTGCTTTTTGATGGTCGTGTGGAGTTTCAATTACACACAATTTTGTTTGCATCATTCATTGCCTTTGAGTGGAAATTTTTAGGATGTGCTAAGAAACATCCAGTGTTTGAAGGCCTCCCTAAAGTCCTCTTGTATTAAATCTCCACCAAGAAAAATACACATTTATGTTTAAAATGCAGGATAAACTGTACCTCATTTATGTGTTTTGTCACTTTTTCCTACCCTGGAAAGAAACCTAAACCAGCTATCGTAAACATTGTTCTGCGCTGCACTGTTCTGCCTGCCTTCTACGGGTGCGAATTGGTTCTTTGATCTTCAGTTCAAAGAGGTTGAAAAGGCTGTTTCTGTGGTCTGCAGAGAATTCCTTTCTGATCCTACAACATCTCTTGATTTACTCTGTGTTTCTGGGGAGGCTCTTGGTACCCTTCCAACCAAAAGGATGCTTAGACCTTGTGTGACATCTACCACAGAGGGCTTGAAGTTTGCTTCCAAGTCACCTTGCCTGGTGGAGGACATCGTCCCCCAACACCCAGGAGAGTGGTAATGTTAGCAGAGCACTACAAACAACTGTTTGAGGCTACAGGAAAGACCTGATCACGTCCAACAAGACCTGCAGGCAGCCAAACTGGCATCCAGTTGCTGGCTGGGAAGAGAGCTGTGCTGGAGCAGAGGTGGTCTCTCCGCTGGATCCTTAATGATCCAGATGTCCCAGGTCCAATGTCACCAAATGGTTTGATCTATCCCTTGCCAAGGGACCTGTTGTCCTCAGGACTTGTAGGTTGTGGCCTTTTGTGATGCTGCTGTTGTTAACCTAATCGAACATCTAAAGCAAGGAGGAGGGAGAGGAAATCATTAGCAGCTGCATTAACTTCTACCCTGGATTCTGTGCCCAGCGTTCACTGGTATTAAATAGCTGTCTGGATTCAAGCGGCTCCTCCGGCGCGGGCTAATGAAACCAGTCCTGCAGTTCAGCAGTGGCATTCACCAAACCCCTGGTTGTAATCCAGACTGCAGTTTGTTCTGCTAATGAATTAATCAGCTGATTCCGTGCGAGCAATAGCTCATTAGAGAGGTACGTGGCAACCTTCGGAAGGGAATTATTGGCTTTGCGTGGCCCGGAGGCCTTTACATTGCCCTCAGAGCATCACAGCGCCATATGTGTTGCTGTAATTAACGGGCATTGTTCCTGAGGTCTTTTGATCTCAGGAAAATGAGTGCAAAAATGTTAATACCGTAAACCTTTGAAAACTTGGGAGAAAAAGCCAAAGAGCCAAAAGCAATTTCCCTTTCATTGAGCTGCTGGTGGTGGTGACTTCTCTTTTCTTATTTATTTTGTAAGCCTCCACCCTGTTTTTAATGGTAACTGCAGAGATAAAGTGTAATTTGGAAATCAGTTCCGGGTGTTTGAGTTGTGGCTTTATTTTAGTAATCTGGGTCATTAATTTTGTTGAATAGTTTGTTTGGATTTTCTTCCCCAGTGTGTGCAAAGCGTGACTGCACCCAGGGTATAAAGGGACTTCCAGCAGGAAAGGGAGCTTGCAAAGGTCTTTCCCTGGTGGGTGACCCTACAGAAACAAAGCCTGTTTCTCTGTGGTTATCTGGGATGGACAGCAGGGTGCTGGGGTAGTTTGTGCTCCTGCTGCAGCCAGGAACATGAGGCACAGCGGGCAGAGACCTCACTGGAGCTGCCCTGCTGGAAAGCCAAGGGCCACATTCGGGTCAGGGTTTGGGTTTAGCTTCTCAGCTGTGACAGGACCCTTTTCATATGAATGAAAGCAACTTGCAGCTTGATTAATGAGCAAAGGTGCAGTTTGGTAAAGCTTTTCAAGGGATGTTAATGAAAAGGATCTTCTGAGTAAAAAAATGCTTCTGCTCAAGCTTTGAACTGCCCTGAAAATGTGGGAATTTGGATATATCAGCATCCTCTCCATGCACATCTGAAGAGTCTCTGGAGGACTGTTGCAGGTCACTGCAAGAGCAGCTCCTTGCTGCAAAGAGGTGTCTGTAGCAGCACCAGTAGCCATGGCATGGAGCAGGGAGACGTGCTCATGGGTGTCATCACCACCAGCAGTTCTTAGGCAGGGTGATGTGGGTGCTGCTTGCACCCCTGTCAAGAGGGACAGGAATTCAAACACAGCATTGATGGGATGGGAATGGAGCCAGTCTGTGAGTCTGGGATGCTGGTGCAAAGCTCAGGGTGCAGAACAGGGATCTGCAGAGGAGCCAGGGACTGGGAGTAAAGCTCTGCTTTTCTCTCCGCTTGGCAATGTGCTGGGTAAACTGGGGATAGCTACCTACACCTCTGAGCAAAGGGAGTGCTACAAACTGCAGGATTAAGGATCTATGTTTATGCAACATTGAGGGTTAAAAAAAAAGATCCTGTTTTTAGGGGCTGAACTTTAAAAGCATGGTCATTATAATAGTACAAGAGCAGGCAGAAGCATGGAACTGGCTTGGGTTGAGTTTTTCTCTGCTTATCCTGATTTCTGTTTTGCTGTTTATCCTGTTTATCCTCTCCTTGTTATCCTGAACTAGTTTGTCTTCCTGTAAACACCAGCCTACGACTCTTAAAAAGAAATCCTCAGGAAGCAAACTTGCTGACTGAGCCTGTTTCTCGCCTGTGGCAGTTGAATAAGCCCATCAGCTTATGTAATATTAATATTTGTAAAAGCAAACCTGCAGTGCTCATAAATCTCTCCCCAAAAGAGGGACAATACCTAGATCTATTTTAAAGTGAAGCAGATAAGTAGGTTCTAGGACAAAAGGGTATTGCTACAAAGGAAGAGGATAGATGAAAGAAATAAAATTGCCATTTTAATCTGAAAATTGGCTCTGCATAAGTGATACCAGAGGCCCCACTGCTGCTGCAGCTGGAGTTTTGCTCTGGGTCATCACTTCGCTCTGGAAAGCCCCAGTCCCTGGCTGCTGCCACAACGGTGTTGCTCCCTGGTATTCCATACAAGTGGGTTAAGGAGTTCCAAGAAGTCCAGCATTGAAGCAGGGTTTGTTTGCAGATGAGAGACTTCATTGCTATTTTTCCTCACTTTGTGCCTTCTCCGAAAGAGAAAGAAGTGCAAAAAAAATCTGCAGTTTGGATTCTGTGAACCATTTTTTTAAGGCAAGAAGTAGGCTTTTCCCCATTATATTGTGCCGCAACTGTATGGGAACCCAGACAAGAAAAAAACCAATACAGCTTATTTTTAGTCAACCAAGTGAGCAATCTGTCTCCAGACACACACACAGAGTGGCTCTGTGGAGGAGCGATGCTGCTGCATCACTCTTAACATAGTCCCTTATCAAAGGAAAACTGCTTTGAAGCAGTTGCTTTAAGACCTCTTTTATTGGGTACCACCCGCGGTGGGATGGGAGCACTCAGCAGCATGAGGGCTCTTGCTGGCAGCTGTGTTTATATGGTGCAGAGGAGGGGAGGTACAGATGGATGGGTGTCTTTGGATGCTTTTGCCAGGCAGTGCAGTTCTTCCTTCTTTCTTTCTTGTTTTTGTCCTGACCCTGAGCACAATGGGAAATCTTTCATTCTGCTGCTCAGTAGCGGAGCTGGATCAGAGGATTCCTCATGGGCTTTGCTCAGTCCCTGAAACTTTCCCCAAGCCCATCTTTGCTAACACCCAGCACTAGAGAAGTCCATTGTGTGGATCCACTTTTAGTGATGGCAATGAAACACATTGGCTGGGTCCAGCCTGGGAGCCCCCACAGTCGGGGTTAAGCAGAACAGGGGGTAGGCTGCTCTAAAGAGTTCAGAGTGAGCAGGACAAGTAGATAGGAGACCAGGAAATACCATTACAAGTATTTTATAGATGAGAAATTGGGGGCCAGAGGCACAATGAGGTGATTCCCACAAAAACTGAGCTGTGATCCCCTGAGCCCCAGACAGAGGTACATATCCTGGCCCGTAGCATGAGTCATGTAATGCAGCCTTGCTCTTTCCCAGCTCATCTTGGAGCTGGAAGATGGTCAGGTCATTGGCTCAATCTGAATTTTGTGATGAAACAAGTTTTTTCCTTTTGAAATAGGAAGCTGCTGAAGCTGTATCTCCTCCTGGGATTAGGTCAATTCATTTAGCACAGCATATTTTTAAGGAAAACTTTTTATCCGTGCCAACTCAGGCAAGAAATATGTTCAAAGAATTTTAGCATTCGGCTCCAATCACTATTTCAGTTAAACGTTTTAAGCTAATGAGAGTTGGCAAAAAAAAGCTTTTTTTTCATTAAAAAAGAGGTGGCAATTAGAAGGGAGCGACTTGAAGTTATCTCAGTGGAAAATGTTTTCCTATTTTTCGTTTCTGGAAGTTTGTAAGTTTAGCTTTTGTCCGAATTAAGGAACAAGAAAATTTCTGAAGAGCTTTCACAGGCCGCACAGATAAGAGGCCACACAATTCCTGCTGCTTTTCCCCATCTCCAAGTCCAGCTGCATTTTCCCTGATGAGATTTTCTGCCACAGCAAAGGTGGAATGTGAAAGTTCAATATTACGGATCAGCTTTGCTTACAAGAAGAGAGGAAACCGGCCAGAACCTGTACATGGGAAAAGAGATAAACGAGAGTGATATCACAGTGGTCTATAAAATTATGGAGAACCTGAGTAAGGCATGACAAACGATGGTCCAGATGAAAAATCACATGCAGGAAAATCAGGGCTTGCAAGGGAGATCAGGTGAAGGATTTGTGCTATCTGGCTCTTGTCCCATCCTGCTCTGGGGTGCCCACTTGTGTTTGCCCTTTTTCTGTCCCTTTCGGTTAAGAACGAGAGGTGAGGAGGAGGACTTTGCTGGACCTCACCGTGCCTTCAGTTTCCCCAGCCTTTTGCTGCCACCTCCCTCTCCAGGAGAGCCTGGGCAAAGCTCGGTTGTGCCCATCTCCAGCGCAGCAGCCTCTCTGCTGTTAGAGATAAATGACACTGTCTCCATGGCCAGGGAAGAAACCAAATTAAACTCCACCATCCCCAGCAGCCGATGGGCCAGCTGCTGAGGTCCGTGCCACAGCTGATTTCTCACAGGCAATCAGGGGTGAATTGTATCTCTAATTCCTGTCACAAATGTTTTTGCTATGAAAAGGGACAAATAGGAGCTAGGAGAAGGGGAAAGAGCGCTTGGCCTGTCCTTCAGCCTTATGTTGAGGGAAGGATTCAATGATACTAACTTGCTCCTAGCAAGTTGGTGGTTGATGTTGTTGCGTTAAGCAATGAGAAATGGCCTCGCTGGATAAGCTGCTTTTTCTGGCAGTAATAGCACACCATCCCTCTAAAATAAGGCAGCTATGAAGGAGGGTGAGGAGCAAAGTGAATTGTTGGTGAGAAACCTGGCACAGGAGAACAGGTCCCCCAATGGAGAACCACACCAAGCATGGGGAGATCTGTCATAAAGCTCTGTAAGTGTGAAATTACTCCATTTGGCTTGCCAGATTGGGGCTGGGGATGCTGTGGGGTTCAGGGAACACCAAGCTGTGAGACATTCAACCTCTAGCGATAAGCAGGTACTGACCTGTGGCACTAATCTGACTACAACATATTTGTGGTGTATTGACCACGGTGGAAGTCCAGATCATTATCACTCTTCAAGAGGCTCAGGAGATCAATGCTTCTTTGATACAGATAAACAAAATAGAGGGCAGGTGCTTGTGGCTTTCCCTGCATGCGGTATTATTGTTCTTTCCTCATCCTTCTGCTGAGGTAGGGGACGGCAGCGAGAAGGAAGGTGAGAAAGGATTTAGAAAGATGGTTTGCCAGACATTTAAAAAGTGGTTGTAAGAAGGAGATTTTTGGCATTTTCTTCATCAGCTTTAGTAAAGGTCCATCCATCACCAGGAACGACTTTCAGCATTGGCTGGATTTTAGGGGAAGGTTGCTGCAAGGTTTTCTCATGCTCCCTGTCCCCATATCCCTTCCTGCTGTGGTGGAAGGGTGATGGCACCCCTGGGAAACCATTGGCTCTTGTTGGGGCTGTGTTTAGGTTCCTGGAAGCTGAGACTTTGCAGCTGCAGCGCTCGTTGCCAGGGAACTGGTGGCAAGGGACCAAGCCAAGGTCCCACCGCACATGGTGGCCTCCAAGGAAGCAGCTTGGCGTGTTGTGTCTCCATGGTGTTTTTCTCCAGAGGGTTGGGCTCAATGCTGAGGTCATATGCCTTGGGTCTTGGATGACTGTGTGGCTCAGATAGGGGTCGGAGACTTTGTGATTGGCTTTGTTCACAATCAAAACCCTGATGTCGTGAAGGTCGAAGTAGAACAAGCCACCCTCATAGAATCGTTTTAGATTGGAAAAGACCTCTAACATCATCCAGTCCCGCTGTCATCCTCAAGCCATCAGGGTGCACAGGGGGGGGCGGGTCTTGGACTGCAGGGATGTCCTTAACCCAGTGTCCCAGCTTGTCTGCACTGGGTGAGGGGAGTCTTTGCCACCAATGCAATTAACGCACTGCAGCCCCAAAGCTCATCCACCCCAGCCATGTATGGATTAGAAAGCAGCTGGAGGTCACAGCAGTTCAGTTAATGCCACAGCAGCATGACAGCATTGTGGCACATTGGCTGAAAGAACCTGTAGAGCAGGCACAGCCCTCATGCTGGCACAGGGACATGGAGGGACTTGCAGAGGGTCATGGCTTGGTCATGGAGGTGTTCCCTATGCTGACAGGGACCCCCCTCGCCCCTCATGGGAAGCTGTGACCTCACTGTGGCCCCTGTGGGGTACAGCAGAAAGCTCAAAGCCCAGCACACATGGTCAGAGGGGTTCCTCCATCAGAGCAGGGCACCAACCGCAGGGCCCCTGTGGGCTAGGACTTGAAGTGGGATGCCGAGGGAGGTGGCATCGCCTGGTGGGCAGTTTTCCTGCCCTCTCTGCAACCAGTCTCCAGTCAGAGCTGCCTGTGTGCGGGGGAGAATCAAAGGCTCCTGTGTGACCCGTCAGTGGGGGCTGTGCAGCCATCAGAGATGGTCTGCAGCTGTGTGGGGAAATTGGATGTCACCCTTGGAACGCATGAGGGTTGCCAGATCCCAGTATTGATGTGAACAGATCTGCCCATTCGTTAGCAGAGACCACACAGTTCCATGGGGAAGCTGGGTATAAACACATAGACAGGAAAAGCACTTCCAATCAGAACCGACAGGGGCATCTTTCCCTGTGTCCGTACCCCTTCCCTTCCTTTTCTCACTCCCATTCTCTTTGTTTCATAGGACTGGCTGACGAAATTTGGGTATCTGCCTCCTCCGGATCCAGTCACAGGACGGCTGCAGACGCAGGAGGAGCTCACCAAGGCCATCACTGCCATGCAGAGGTTCGGAGGGCTCGAGGCAACAGGGGTCCTAGGTCAGTGGCTCATGGTCCTTCCTCTCTTTGGTGCAAAGGGATGCAGGGACAGCTCCTTGCAGGTCTGGACAAGGAGACTTGGCACTGAGTTGTGGAGTAGCATCATCTCCAGGAGAAGCTCACGCGGGTGTAACGTACGGCCCAGTTTGCAGCTGTAAGAGTAATTACATGGCTCAGGTGCTTTGTTGCCTTGTGCTTTCAAGAACCTGAGGCAAGCAATTATTTCACCAGACCCACACACCCTGGGGATCCCGTTGTGCTTAAAATAGCTCTTGGTGTGTTGAAAGAAAACAAAGGCAGAGAAACTAAGGCTGATAGGGTGTCCTGTTCAAAGCCTTCACTGCAGCATCAAATTGAATCCAACGAAAATCCTGATTAAGCCTCCCAATTTGTATATATAGATATCCTGGTTTCTTTGCTGCTGGGGCACAGAGCAGGGGAGGGAGGAAGATGCTGTTGCATCACCCCGGCACTGCTCACTCCTGCCCATGATATGCAGAGCCATGAAGTGCCTGCGGAGCTGGCGGGGGTCTCCTTGGCTCCCTGGGCACTCCCCCCGCTCCTGTGGACAGATAAGAGCCGATCACCAGGTCCACCAGCCAGCAGGGACAGGGCAATGAGTGCTTCTGCCTGAGGTGGTGGCTGGGAGGGAGCAGTCCAAGGCCAGGATCAGGCAACACAAGTTCCCAGCTGGCTGAGGTCACTCCTCTCAATGTCCTCATTGAGGGGAGGAGAAAGCCAGCATTATCCTGGCTGTCAGAAGGGTGCTGTTTGCCCTCCTCGCTTCCCTGACACACGGCTGTGACCCCTTGCTGGGGGCCAGCTTGCTTCCGCTGCTTGGAACAGGATTAAGGGGCAGTTCCTATTAGAGGGGCTGCTGTCCATCCATCCATCCCAACACCCCACCAGCCCTCCACCGGTCCCCCAGAGCAGCTGCCACTTCACAGATACTGTCTGCATCCCATCAATGGGGCTTTCCCTCTGCTCTTAACTGAGCATGTGAAGTTATTTCTCTTCCACCTTATCACAAGCTGCAGCAGGCCCGGGAGCAAGGATGGCTTTACAGGTGCATTTGCATTTTCATTTTGGAAGGGGTGTTTGGAACAGATCTGAGGGGCTGCCCTGGGCGAGTCATGGACGTAGTTTGTGTCTGAAAACAGTGTTAAAGGGGTAAAGCCAGGGCAGAGAGTGGGTGAATGAAACAACTTGTCTGTTTCAGCAGTTGAGAATAGGGGCTTTAAGCTCTCATTCAGTTGTAAAGATGAACAAGAACAAATATGAGCTCCTAGCTGAATAGAGAGACTGGTTATCTACATGTTCATGTGTCTCTGCTTTGCCAGAGGACTAATGAGAAATTCAGCAAGAAAGGACAAAATGGAGTGATTTAAAAAGTATTTTCTTCAATATAATCAAATCAGGCCGTAGGTGGTTTCCACATGAGTTTCTGAGATCTGTCAAGTGTTACAAGAGAGAACTTGCTGTGTTTTCTCCTGGAATCAATAACTGCCCATTGGCACTAATGGTAGAGCTACTGCGGAACCTCCAGCGATGGGTGTCCTCTCCTGGCAGCCCCGGTTGGTGGGTGCATGAAGAAATGGGCTTTCAGCAGGAGCTGCTGCTGGTGGTGGGTGCACACTGGCACAGGAGGGGGCTCAGTGCCCCATGGTGTCACCACAAGTGATGGTGGAGCCAGTGCTGTGCCCCAGCAGGCTCTTGGGCACTGCCTTTTGCTCTGCTGCTGAATCCCATCTCCCTATAGGACCTAATAACGCACCATTCCTTTGATTTTATGGGTTTTCCCTCACCCTAGATGAAGCCACACTGGAGCTGATGAAGACCCCTCGCTGCTCTCTGCCCGACCTCGCCACCACTGAGACCAGGAGGAAGCGATTCGTGCCAGCTATCACCAAGTGGAGCAAAAGGAACTTGTCCTGGAGGTAGGAAGTCAGCTTCCCCTACTGAAATCTTGCAGCAAAGGGCTGTCTCCTCGCAGACCTGGGCTAAACATGGCTTTGTGATGAGTTTCAAGGTGATGTGTTAAAACATGTGCTCCCAGGACCCCACAGACTATTTAGTTGAACTCTTTTCCCGCTGATCCCAGCCTTGGGATGACTCAGACCCACTTGGCTGCCAGCAGGGAATGGTGCAGCTTTGGCTCGTGGGTTAGCTAGAAGCTTTTTGCTGCGCTGCAATGGTTAGAGCATTGTTTCTCTTGAGCTCATTGGAACTTTTCAGTTTCTCAAGCAGCTGCCACAGACTTGGCTCAGCACAGATGCAGGAGCATTTGCTGGGTAATAGAGTCACTTTTTTTCCTTGCCATGGGCGAGTATATTTACCTTGACATCAGGGAGCAGTGCATATGGGTCGCTATGAACCGGTGTCATGCGAAGTTCTGGTCCAGCTTCCAGAGACACTGCAGGTCAGGGTTGTCAAACAAGCTGATCCCTGTCCCACCAAGACCTGCACTTTTTGGGACTCATTTCTCCTCCCTCAAAGCCCATGTGCTGCAGTGATCGTTCCTCCAAGAAAGATTGTCCCACCATAAGGTGCTTGTACTATCCTGGAAACAGATGTGGATGCTATGGAGAGATCTCATTAATAATAAGCTTCTCTGATCCTGACATAGTCCCTAGGGCAAGTCTACCTCCCACTGCAGTCACAAATCTCTTCTTGGCTGTGGCTGTCCACATGTGTTGAACTGTGGCCTTACCAGGGATTTGGTCCATGTTCCAGCACATCCCTCTGAGGCCTTATTTTCTGAAAAGATAAACATAATTCAGCTTCAGTAAGAAACAGCTTTGGCTTCAGCTTCTTGTAATGCTGTTCCCCTCTTGAGCAGCCCCATCTTGATGTGCAAGAGGAATAAACTTTGTGTTCCAAAGGAGAAAATCCCTTTGGGTGAGACAAATCCTGGCACAGCATCCTCAATCCCAGGCTGGAGCAAAGTGTGGAAGGGAAATGGGGACAGACTGTCCTGGTGGACAACATCTTTGCTGCAGCAAAGATGGCCATAAAAAGGGGTTTAGGTTTGAGACGGTTTTATATGTGACATAAAAAAATCCATCTCCTAACAAACTCGTTTCTGCTTTCTTTGATCCCTTCCTAGATCTTGGCTTTTGTTCAACAAAGGGCTGTATTTTATAAGTGGAGGCTATATAAGCCAGCAGAAAGCTATATCGTTATAGAAACTCCAACATAGTATTTATTTACACCCAACACTTGAGATTAAAGTAGCTTTTTTGAAAGCATTGTGAAAATCCACCAATAGAGACGTTAAGTTTTACCTTTTATACATTGGTGGAAAGGTTTTAAGAAAAGAAAACCAAACCATGCATATAAAAATTAAAGAAAAACCTAAACAATTGCAAGGCTGGAATAAACATGTAAGCAAAGCTGAGCTGTACAGAAGGATGGTCTCAGGATAGGCATTCACACTGATGGAGAAGGCAGCGTTTAGCAACATAGGCATATAGGTTGCTCAGGTTTCTTCTTCTTCCCCCTGAGTACAGCCAGCCTGTGGGACTGGATCACTCAGAGAGCAAAACAGTACAGGCTGCATCCTGCACAGCCCGCAGTACAGCATCCTGGTTCAGCATCAGACACACATGGTCTCCTGTGCCTCATCTCCACGGGAAGTTTCCAGGATATTACAGCATATAAATCTTCTTTTCACGGGATTCTATTACTATGTTTTCTGCGTTTTATGTAGGTACTCCGGTCCTCCGTGCGCTGACGAAGGAGCAGTGGGATAGATCTGGGATGAGGGAGGAGCGTGCTGCGGATGCCCTCTGCTGGCATCAGCAACCGGAGCTGCCTTCACAGAGTTCCTCCTCGTGTTTGCAGCCTGGTTTTCCTTTTGCTCACTTTCCTTTACTGCCTCTGGTTATGCCCCACAGGAGGGGAATTCACAGCCAGCATCTCTTCCCAAGCGCTCACCATCTCCTTGCAGCCGTGGGGAATGCAGCATCAGGGCCATGCCCCCTCTTTGCATGATTCGAACTCCCTGGGGCAGGGGGAAGCGCTGAAGCTTTCTACATTTTCCATTTCCTTTCTCACTGAAACCTCAGCCTGGTGCCAAACAGAGCTGACTTTCATCCACCTTTAGTTAAGGACAAGTCCCTGGTGCTATTTCATCAAAGCTGCAGTCTTTGGAACTGCGATGCTCAGAGCACGGCATGCTGGAGCTGGAGCAAACACAGGCGGCAGGGGAGCAGTGGTGTCTGTCAGTCACTGCCTGCCATGGCTGTGAGCATCCTGAGCCCACCCGCAGTGGAGGTGTGCCACTGCCTGAGCCAAGATGGGGATTTACTGAGGTGCGGAGGGGTGGCAGGTACCACTGGGTAAAGATGTGCAGCCAGGATAACCTCTGTACCATGCTCCAGCAGCACCCCTGGGGCAGCCACTCCTCTCACAGACTGAGAAACTGCCCGTGAAACCTGATTTCACCCACCTCTTCTTGCAGGATGGGTTACTCCTGTATTGGTGCCCATTCCTGGGGTGCAGGGAGCTGCCTACCACTACATACATGTTAAAGGACAGGAGAAGGATTATCGCCCCAAAATATTCAGTATTGTGCAAAGTGCTGGGGTAGGGGTGATGGAGGGTGCAAACATCCCCTCTTCTTTCCTCTTGTGGCACTGTGGTAGCACAAGGGCAGGGTTGCCATGCCACAAGTAGCTCTGGGCAGCCTGGAAAGCACCTTTGGCGAAGCAGCGAGCATCCACCCTTTTAACTGTCCCCTCTGCCCTCCCCAGCCCAGATCAATCTGGGTTTATCAGGCAGTCCTGCTGTGTTTGGTAGTTATTACCATTTATTTTATATGTCTGTGGTTTCAGGGCTGCAGGAGGTGAAGGGGTGCATTCATTAACCACAATTGATTTCTCGTACATTGAACCTCATACTAATACTCTTCCACTTCCATCTCTGGGAAGGCAAAACCCAAAAAGGAACCCAGAAGTCAAAATGAGCATTGCTGTGGGTGCCCCTCAATAGTGAACAGGGACAGATCAGCCCTCTCTGGCCTCTGCTTATTAACCAGCTTGGACCCAAATGCTTTTTGGGACGGGGCAAGCGAAGGAGTGGACTCAGGGGGTATGTGAAGGGCTGGCAGCAGCTGCGTGAAAGTCAGCATTCATTTGTCTGCATGGCAGTGCTGCTGCCTGCGTGAGCTCTAAAAGCAGAGCAGAGCAGAGATGCTCTCCTTGGCATTCATTTGTGTCACTTACATCCATGTACTGCTCAGCTGTGTCAAGCAGCGCGGTTGATGTTGCCTCACGCAGCTCCATCTGTGACGGGGACAGATGCTTCTCAAGGGTGTCCCAGCGTGTGGCTTTGCAGAGGAATGTGACTGACCCCACAGCGCAGGGCAGTGTTGGTGGGGTGGATGGAGGAGGCTGAGCAGCTCAGTCTTCATCAGCTTCCTGGTGGCTTCACAGGGACCATCTGGAAGAGAGAGCTTTCCCTTCAATTACTCACATCAGGCTTTTGCCTGAGATGGGGGCTCTGTAAGAGGAGTCTCAGGAGGGATTGACATCCAAGAAGGAGTGCGGCTCTCTGCTGGGTACATAAGCACCATTTACTACAAATAATAATAATCAAGGTAGGAAGAAGCTTATTTAGTCCCATCTGCATCTGCATGATGTTAGAAGTGTACCTCTTTCAGTGGAACTGAGTAAGGCAACGGTGACGAGCATCCTATCAGCATAATAGTCTTCTCCTAATCTCATTGAAAACAATTAGCAGAGCTCCAGCAATCAAATCAAATGCTGAACTGAAAAACCCTGATGGGATTTTCTTGACAAATAACAGCGGTAATGAATAAAGGATGGGGAGGTTTCACTTAACACCTGCAGCATCTTAACAGAATGTGGGACACCTCAGAGGTGCAGGACCTTTTAAAAGAAGCAAAATAAGTATTGATGCTGTTTCTGCCTTCATCTAACATTTCTAGAGTCAGGGCCTGGGAAGAATGTTAATAATGTTTGTCTCTGCAGATAGGGCTTTTCATCCACCATCCTTTTACAAGGGGGATCAGATTTCTTAGCCTCATTCTACAGCTGGAAATAGAAGTAAAGGGAGGGAAAAGAAAGGAATGGAAAAAGGAGCCCATAATGTTTCTGGATCTGAGTCCTTGCCCTAGGCACCAAGGTCTTGGAGACAGGTCACAATTCCTGGACTAAACATGCTGTGTTTTATACATATAATGCCTTGTTCAATACAGATTAAAGCAGCAAGGGGGTTACTTAAATCCAGACGAGTGCTGTGGAAGATGAAGACGCACAGTGAAAGAACATTTAGAAGCCAGGTGGATGGGGTTTATTGTACTTTAGAGGTTTACACCAGCAACAGGCTCTTCTATATATTAAAAATACCTGAAAATTGTCTTTTCTAGTCACATGCTCATTCTGTTTGTGCTGTCTTCTTTAGAAATGTGTTTTGTTTGAAGCCCTACAATTATCTACTAAACTAAAAGTCACTTAGTTTAGTAGATAAGGTCTTTATTTGCCCAGAATAGTTTAGGAGTAGCAAAGCCATAGATAAGTGATTTCTGTTCATCTGGCTGTGTGTGTTTTGCCCGGTTCTCATTCTCATTCTCAGTCTCTAGCGTGGGGTTCCCAAGCTCCTCGGAGAAACTGTTAGTGAGGTTTTTGCTTGCTCTCATGAATCCCTGTTTGTTCTGTCCTGAATTTAACCCTCACTACTTTTGCCCAGGTCAGGAGGTGGTACCACCTTGGGCTACGTGTCTCTGAGGGCATGGGGTCTATGCAAATATCTGTGAAAGGAGTAGCATCCAGCCTGTCAGTGAGTGGTTTCTACTCTGATCCATGTTCCCAAATCACTGCTCATAGGAAGAGCTTGAGTGACGTGATATCCCTTTCTGACACCTGCAATTACCTCTAGAGGTTTAGTCGGGTTATTACTTCACGTTGGTGCTGGGGAGTGGTGTAATACTGAGCGACGCTCTCCCAGCTATATTATGCAGGAGGGCAAGCGAGGTGATCATAATTGTTGCTTCAGCCTTTAAAAATCTGTGGAGCCATGAATATTTCATGATCGCTTTGGCTGGCGTGCTGGTACACAAGAAATAAAATATCTGTTATTACTGGGGCAGAGCTGGTCAGGAATTTTCCATCAGAATTGGTTTTTGTCAGTAATTAGTCAACAGTGCATTTTCCTGGATTGCATTTATTTTAGTCAAAATTGTCACTGAAAGATTATCTAAGCATACTCTTTCAGAAGCCAAAGTGCCTTCTTGCATCGCTGTCTTTTCATCTCCTCTGTTATACCAACAATATTAGGAATTCTTTTTCAAGGCTTGGTTATATGGTAAACACTGACATTCTTTCACTCCAGCTGAGACCAAAAGGGAAGTTTGAATCCTGCAGCTGCAGGGCAAACACCGGCACACAGCTCATCTGACCTGGCTTCTCTGCCAGGGCAAGGCAGAGCTGGGGACAGGCGGATGCATTCCTGCTGCAGAGAGACTATAAAAGCCCTGTGATGTGTGCAGCAGTGTCGTAAGCCCCTGCTCATCAAATGCTTTTTCTACCAAGAAGCAAGGCAAGAGCTTCTCAACTGCAGTGCTCCATCAGATAGGCTGTCTCCTGCAGGCAATAGGCTGGAGGTGTTTGGAATGAGATTTCCATCAAATGAATCCTTTTCTCTTCCTCTTTGTTATGGATTGCAGGCTTGGGCATTGCTGGCATTTACTGCCTTCAAGGTATATTTTATACCTCCAGCAGACATGCTGGGAAATATACAGGGGCAGCAAATCCTTACTGGATTTCTGTGTGCATGTAATAAGAGCAGGCAATGACCTGCTGTTTGTTGCAGGAAAACTCATTGGTTCATGTGTGGTACAAAGGCTTCAGAAGTCAGCAATCTTTGCATATTTGGGTTGCACTTGGAATGAATAAGTGGTGAGAAAATAATTGTCAATAGGTCTGAAAGGGAGCTTGGGAAAAAAGTGGGCAAGCTCTGGAAAGGGATTCATGGTGTTGGCATTTTCCAGGCTGGGCAAGGGTTGTATTCCTGGGCGTTAGCAGCAGTTAAGTGTGGTTCTGAGGCTGACTGACACCTGGTACAGCAGGATCAGGAGGTATTGGGATTCAGATCCTGGTTGTGTTTCACATGTGTGGGACAAGACTGGCTCGGTTCTTCCAGAGGACCCAAACTCAGCCTCTGAAGTCCTCACAGCTCTGGAACCAGTGTGATTCAGAGATTTAAAGATACCTCTATAAAGGGTGTTAGGGTACTTTGGAGGAGTGCTAATTGCTCTGGCAGCCTCACTGAGGCTCTGTGAAGCACCAGCTACCTGCAGAGCCCTTCCAGGTGGTCCTCAGAGATGTGTCATGCTTCTGACCCATCCTTTTTTTACCCTCCCTATTTCAGAGTTCGCACCTTCCCAAAAGAGTCCCAGCTGGGCCATGACACTGTCCGAGCCCTGATGTACTATGCCCTGAAGGTCTGGAGTGACATTACCCCGCTGAATTTCCATGAAGTGGCCGGTAACAACGCTGACATCCAGATAGACTTCTCCAAGGCAGATCACAATGACGGCTATCCCTTTGACGGGCCTGGCGGGACAGTGGCACATGCTTTCTTCCCTGGAGACCATCACACAGCAGGAGACACTCATTTTGATGATGATGAGTATTGGACCTTCCGATCATCAGGTAGGGCAGGATGGGAGAGCTGCAGACAAATGCAAGGGCTCCCAGTTTCCTCCTCCTACTCCGGTGCTTAGAGTGGTTTAGCCTCTGCTGGTGCCTTCACCCTCAGCTTGAGGATTCCAGCACCTTCTTCTGTTTCCTCCTTACTGAAACGCGAGGGAAACCAGCCTTGCTAGTGAAATAACAACAGTTACCATTGAGGACCTTCTATGTTCCTGGAAGCCTCAATGACATCTCCATGTTTCTCTCCATCACATAGGCAGTTGCAGAGCTCTCCAGTCCTCATCTCTTAAGGGACCTGGACAGTTAAGGGGTGTTGGAGCTCTTGGAAGGAGACTGCGTTCTCTGATTTTAGTGTCTTTTGGGTGGCTTCACTGCCACTTATCCTGGTTTCCTATTTTCAAAGCATATTTATAAGCTGACCTGCCTGGAAAAGGCTCTGTGGTCTGCAGGGCAAAAGCCCCCGTTGAACACTAGTTTTTTCCTGCCGTCTCATGTCTGTGACCTGACACCAGGGGGGTTACAAGCTGGTTTTATTCCTTTTTCTCCTTTTATTCCATCTCATACGGCTGGAGCAAAGCTTTAATAAGCAGAGTGAGTTCAGAAGCAAGAGTTCCTCAGCTGTGCGAGCCATCTGTGGGGATCAGGTCCCCAACCTTTGTGTCAGGCATGTTTTGACAGAATAGATCCTCTGCAGTCCCCAGCTGCTGATTTTCTTGTCACGCCGCCTCCTCCGCCAGCCTCCCAATGGGCCGCTGCTGCCTCAGCTTAATGATTTCATTTAGACCTAATTGTTGTATTTCCTGAAGCCAGAGAACACCTTCTTCCTCCCCACCCCTGTGCTCTGTCTGCCCTTGCTGAGTGCTTGTGGGCAGGAGTGTCAACCAGATGAGCTGGAGGAGGTCTGAGGTTAAGGCTAAAGGTCTGGACAGGCTGATGCTTGGTTCGTGCCATTGTGTCTGTTCACGGGGAAAGAAAAAAGCAGCAGCTCTGCTCTGCAGACATCCAGGGAGGAGGCAAGGGCTGAGGTCTGGGAGCTCACTGGGGTGGATGTGTTATGTGATGAAGTAAGGAGTGATGCTCCTTTTTGTAGCTGTTGTAGAAGGGGATCTCACAGAGGAGCAAGCTCAGGGCCAGTGGGCCACGCAGGGAGGATCCCTCCAAGCACCACAGGGGGATGAGACTGACACCAAGAAAGTTGCCCTCTATTTTGAAGGTCTTGGAGCTACCCAAGCTTCATCTTTTATTTATTTTGCTCTCCCTAGTGATTCCGAAATAACAACTTGTAGGTGACATAAAATATCCCCAAGGTTGTCAGTTTGGCATTAAAATGTCAGAAAGCATATGTCTTGTTCTCCCCTAGTGCTGGGGAAAACAGCACCAGTTATAAAATCCTGGCTCTTTACAGACATGTAAATAATAGTCATTAAGGAAAAAGCAGAATTCAGCAAAAATATCCCCCTTCAGCACCCCAAACCCAGTGGGGACTGCTAAGGACAGTGCAGAATCAGCCATGCCTGCTCCTGTGTGATGTCTCCTTTGGTCCTGACCACGGCTTATGGAACAGGGGGTTCCCCTGAGCTCTGCAGAGACCTTTCCAACCTCACTGCCTGTTTATTACAATACTTGCAATCACAGTCTTTGTAAGAGCTGTACTTAAAATCACTGCTGCCCTCTGGTTTTGTTCTGCAGGGCATTGCTGTGCAGCAAGGAGCAGCAATTGAATGGATGCTTGGCTCAGCTGGGTAGTGGGAATGCACTGAGCAGGATGAGTCCCATACAGCTGCTGGAAGCAGCTCCTCCTGTGCTTTAGCAGCATTGATGTAGGTTTGGAAGTGGACATTAACCTCCTGATCTGAGTGTCTGAGGCTCTGAGAGTATGGGATGGGACTGTGCGTGTGGTGTGAGGCACTAGGGGTTGGATTGCAGATAAGAAAATTTGGTGGAAAAGAGCAGAGAAACCCCAGACTGAGAGGGAAAAAGTCATCAAGGGAGCAATCAATGTCCCGTAAATTCCCCTGATGCCCAGTGTGATGTGTGAGCATCGAAGTGTTTGCCTAAGGGAGCAGACTCTGGAGCTGCAGCCTCACACCAGCACATGGTATGGAAGAGGAGAAGGCCAAGTCCTCAGAAACAAGCCTGTTGTGGTCACCTGCCCCTCCTGCCTTGTCCTGTCGGGACAGCAGAGAGATGAGCAGGGCTAGTGTGTGCTGAGCAGGTGAACAGCTCTGTGCTTGCATGCAGGAAGGCGTTTGCTGTGGATTTGGCCGGCACTGTGAGGCAGAGGGAAAGCCCAGCAGAACGCCGTGGGCACTGCTTACTTGGCACATTATCACAGGCTTTGAAGAGCTTCTGGCTACTGGCTGCAGCAATGTGGCCTTGTGGGGATCATGAGGACTGCGCTGGCAGTGCTGCAGGGTGAGATACGGGAAGAGGCTGCTCTGGCCCGGCCCCTGCAGTGCTGGTTAGTGGGGATAACGGATGGTTGTGCTGAGGTCACTGTCTCAGATGTTGGTCCAGCTCTTTCTCAGGTGCCATCAGTGAGCTGGGAATAGGAGGGGTGATCCCCTTATGTGTGTGGGGCTGAGGACTCACACTGTGGGCTGATGTCTGCCTTGCTTTCCATTTTCATACAATACTCTTCAGTCCCTTTTTCCAACTGGAGAAAAAATGTCTTTTTCAAACTTCACCTATCCAAAGCTTTTCTTTCCAGTTTATCCAACATCTGCCTACGCTTTCTCTTACAGCCCTCCCAAATCCCCAAAATACAACCAGCATGTAGTGACTTTCATGTCAATTTTGTCTTTATTTCCAGATGATCATGGGATGGACCTGTTTGCTGTAGCTGTCCATGAGTTTGGCCATGCCATCGGATTGACTCACATCTCTGCCATAGAGTCTATAATGAGACCCTACTACCAAGGTCCAGTGGGGGATCCTCTCAAGTATGACCTACCTTATGAGGACAAAGTCCGAATCTGGCAACTTTATGGTAAATCTGTGTCCCTCACCTGGCACTGGCCCATTTCTGCCATGGGGCACACTGGAATAGCTGTTTTCTGGGGTGAGTGGAGCTAGTGTGAGGATGGTGTTCCCCACTACTTCTTCTTTGTCTTTATGCACAGGAGTCAGGGAATCGGTGTCCCCCACAGCCAAGCCTGATGTAAGCAAAACTGACAACCACCCTGTCCTGCCAGAGCTGCCAGAGAACCGCTCCACTGTCCCGTAAGTCAAGTTTGTCTCTTTCCTGCAGAGGACATGTAGTAGTGAAGCTCCATTTAGTGAAGCCTGCTCACTATGCCTCCAGTATTTCCCTCTGGACCTCTTGCCGCCTGGAAAATACACACACAGAGTGCCCCTTCTTTCTCACATCTGGTTATCCCCTCCAGACACTATTGCTTTTTCCAAGCAGTACGTGGGCATCCAGCCCACAGCTGGAGGGTTAAGAGCAAGAACAAGTGACAGTCGCTGTTTATCTCTTAATTAATTTTTGTCATTCAAGGCATGTCCGGAAATGCTGTAGCATCTTACAGTGCTTTGCATTTCCCTAAGACTCAATGTTTTACTCATGTTCATGGAAATCTGCCCTCATCACCCTCAGGTAAACTCCTCCTTGCTGAAATTTTAATCAATTCCTCTGCAGTACCCTGGATTGTGCAAGCATAACTCACTAATCTCTCCACGGTGAGCAACTCCCTATTGTACCTGGGGGGGTGAATATTGGAACAAGTGGACCGATACCCTGCCTCCAACACAGGTTTGCGTTGGCAAGGGACTGCTTATGCTGAGTGTCATCAAGCAACCAGAGTGCCCTCATTAAGGGACGTTCTAGATCTACTTCATTAATAAACGTTTGAGTTTCCAATTGGTTTACTACCAGGGCAGCAGGACTGTAAAGAGAAGAAGGGACACTGAGCAAAAAAGCAGGAGTTCATGGCCACACATATGTCTGCCAGATACCAGAGTGGCTCAAGAGAGAGCAGCAGAGATGGAGCAGGTCGCCTTCACCTCCTGGTCTGCCCCATCTGGGGTGAGACCTTCAGAAAGTCATTTCATCTCTCTGTGTCTCAACAACCCGTCTGCAAAGAGGTGACCACAGTACCGAAGCATGAACATCCAGATGAGCCCTAAAGTAACTGAACCAAGAACAATTCAATCTTGAAAAAGTATCCCTGTGCTGCAGTTGCTTTTCTTACCTCAGCACCTTTTTCGTCCCATTTTGCCCAGCGTGATGTGATGCCCACAGTACAGAGGTGCTGAGAACCTGCTCCTGGTGGAGGTGTCCCAGCTGCCAAGGGCTGAAGAAAGGCTATGAGGGCCCTAAGGGACCCTTTCCCTTGAACATGCCGAATGCTGTTAGCTGTCTTTCTTCCTGGGTAGCGTCCAGTGGAGCTTGTCCACAAGGCTCTGTGTGGCCATGTTTTGAGCTAGAAACATGAGAGCATTTCTCCCTGCTGCTGTAGGAGACCGTCATCTCACGCCACTAACAGGAGGAGCAGGAAACTTGTTCATGCCAACCCCTTCTTCCTGCCCGGTGTGTGACTGGGAGGGTGGATGGGGTTCACCTCCATGTCTGTTGCTTTGTGGTTGGAAAGGGTTGTGAAGCTGGTGCTGGCAGCCCAGCACAACTCTTCTATCAGCCAATTAGGTTTATGACTCCCTGTCACTCACAGCAGCTTTTCTGTGCATGTTCCCAGCATCCTCTCCTTGTCCTCCATCAATCATCATTTCTTATATAGGCTCTGTGGCTCTTTCAGTCCTTCATACTCTGTGCCTTCCACACCCACCTTGCTAAAAGTAGCTCAGTATCTTGCTGCGACTTGCCAGGTGGCATACATTGGGTATCCCATGGCACCATCACTCCTCTGTGTCCCTCTGTTTTGGCTCAGCTGCTTTCTGCTTTGTAGCTCTGTCACCTCTCATTGGCATTTCAGACATCAAAGCAGCAATGTCCCCAGCCACTGGAGGAAGATGCTGCTTGGCTCTTATCCACTGTGTGTCTTGCTGCCCGGTGCAGCCAGCCAAGCCATGCTGTGCCACCAGGGAGCAGGAAGCCAGTTCAGCCCTCACCAGTCCCTCTAGCTGGTAGATGTAGAACGTGTCCGTGCTTGACTCCCACTGATTGCCTCTGGTGCCTCAGGAAGCATCTGCCACAAAGCTGTCTTCAGGCTGAGGGTTGCCCAAGCTCACCTTGGCAATCCCTGTGCACACGGCTGGGTTTGGCCGTGAGCAATGACAGATGGATGCAGCCTGTAGTCAGCTGCCTGGGAGTTGTGGTCCATGGGATGGGGGCATCAGGGAGGAGGCAGCCCCTCATCACCCATCTGGACCATGCTCACCCGGGCATCTCTCCTCAGGATCAGGCGGGATGTGCCCAACAGATGCAGCACTCACTTCGATGCGGTGGCACAGATCCGGGGAGAGGCTTTCTTCTTCAAAGGTAAGCACATGCTGTGGTCTTTGCCCACATCACCCTGTGGTAGCATTGCTGTGGTGGCACACACTGCAGGGACAGTGTCAGACAGGCTGGGGTGGGTGATAAGGATAAGATGGCTCAGGGTACACAGGCTGTGTGGTCAGCAGACCCAGGGAAGTGTCTCACATACCACTGATTGCTTCTGGCTCAAATCAAAGGGCTTAGACCTTTAAACTGCCCACTGAGGCTGAGGATGGGTGATAAGGAAATGTTAATGTCAATGCAAATCAATGCAAATCCTGCCTCTGGTGCAAAAGGAAACCACCCGGCTCGTGCCCTGTCTGTCACAGCACAGCAGAGGCTCATGGCTGGGGACATGCAATGGCATTGCTGGGGGACCATCAGAGATCACAGCTAAATGGGCATGTGAGAGAGGAGGAGGAGAAAGGATGTGGTAGAGGTATCCAAAAGACTGAGCAGTAAATTGAACATTTCTTCTATCCAAAAAAGAGAAAGCCAGGGAAACTTTAACACAATTTATTTTAAAGTTATAAAAATGGATGCTCTTTACCCCAGATCATGATTAACCTCTGAGATCTGTGGCCAAGAGCAGTTCAGTGGCACAAGCAGGTTGGGGTCGTTCGGGTCTGGCAGGTGGTTAGGAAGAAGAGACCATTGGGAGCACTGGGCCTGGCCAAGTCACTGCAGTGTGGTGCCCGCAAGGAATGTATGTCCTTACACCAGGGCAGGTGTGTATCCATGCACCGTGTTCTGGGGTTTAATGCTTCCCTCTGAAGTGGCTGGTAACAGCCCAGCATGTATCATGCTACACTCTGGTACATCATACTGCACTGCACAAGTGAAGAACTATAATCTGATGTATGCACTTTCAAAGTCAAAGTCTGGGTAGAACTAAGGATGAGCAGAGCAACAACACCCCTCCACTGCTTTTTTTCCATGGATACCTCCAACTTACCTTCCTCCACACTTTACCTTCCCTAATGCTGCCTGCTGAGCATCACCCAAAGACAACATGCACATGATTGCAGAGCCATCTGGTTCCATGTCAGCAAACACTTGTGTGTTTCTGGGGTGCCTGGCTGTTGATAAGGATCCTATCTCTGTTGATAAGGATCCCATCGGTGCCTTCTCAGCTGTACAGAGCCCATGGAGGCTGGAGCTTATTTTGCCATCTTTCCAAAATGGGAAAATGCCCACTAAGCACTTCTTTCCATCCCTGGGCACTGTTTGACAACTCCAAATCCATCCAGCAGGGAAGCAGAAGCATCTTCCCCAAGGATCAAGAGCAGTGTCCGAGCACATATAATCCATCTGGGTATCACATTGCAAGTCTCGTGTTGCAGGCAAGAACAGCAAAAGGGCTCTGGGGAATTCAGTGGATGTGCCCTTAGGGGAGCATAATAGGGAGGCTGTTCCCCTGTGGCATTTGCTCAGATGCCAGCTCCGAAAAGCCACAGTGAAGAAGGGAAAATAAGAGACAAGAACTGGCATTTGGGATAAATGGCTGTCTCTGTTTGAGAGGGGAAAAAAACAGATGAGAAGTAGCGAGAAATCCATCTCAGTGTCTATTTTTGGATATATTTATTGTGGCCAAAATGCAAATACAAAGAGCACCGTGTCAGTGGATGCCAGCTGCACGACTGCATCTGGAGTCCAGCATCCTCCCTCGGAGCCCCCATTGTTGCCACCAAACCATCCAGGGGACCAAAGAGCAGGGATGTTGCCTTTGGGGCAGGATGAAGAGCTCCCTCCACCAGTGGACATCTTGTTTGGAGCTGGTCTGGATGGTTCCCTAGCTGGAGAGCAGCATCTCCCATCATGCAGGCACTGGGACCGGAGATCCCCAGGGCTCCCAGGCTTGTATTGAAGGAACAGTGGGTTGGAAATGCTGCTTGTTTTGATTTAAGTGCCATTCTACAGACTCCTGAAGGTTTTAATACAACTTTGGCCTCTGTGTGTGTCTGCACAGTGTGTGCAGCAGTCTTGCCAGAGGCAGCCAAAGTCTAGAGAGCATCATACCCAGCTGGGATCAAAATCACCTGGTATTAAAGAAAGCAATTGCTTCATCTCTTCATCCGTATAAAATGAGACGCTTGGGACTGCAGGACTTCACACCTGGCTTTCATCCTGCTCTGTTTTCCAGCTCAGACAGCGGCTTTAAATCAAGTTTTTGAAACAAGCATGGGGTGGGGATTATTTTTTTTGTATTATTATTGTACTTCTGCATGCTAATGGCAGCAATTCCCTCATGGGTCTGGCTTTGGCTGATGATCATCCAGCACTCTGGCAAGCAGCTTGGCTGTGACAAAGCACGAGCACAGGCAGAGTGGGGCTGTTGCATTCTGAATTCCTTGCTACTTGCTTTATTTCTCTGCTGATAGCTTGTCAAAACCCCAACCAGACCAACCACCAGCCCAAACTGCGACTGACTTTGAGGGTAGATTTAAAGCTTGCTTGCTGCAGCTGCACACCCGCTGAGCCCACTGCCTGCAAATGATTGTAATGTCAAGGGCACCGAGGCTTCCCTCCTTGTCTCAGAGGAGCTCAGACCACTCCGAAGTTTAGTGTTTGCTGAAGAAGGAATTTCGTTGAGCTGTATTTCTTGTTAAAAAGTGAAGATCTGTCTTTGGTGCCTCGCTAATTAGAGATGCAGAGATCATCTTTATTTAAATACACGTGTTTCCATCGACACACAATGACCACCACATTTGAATCCTTTTTTCTTTTACATTCTTCAAAAGAATCTGTAATTACAGCAATTCCTCCCACATGTGAATGTATTATTCATTGGTGTGCTTTGGTCAGAGCAAATATGCAGACTGGAGCAGAAGAACAAGACTATGATATAAATCCTTATAATTAGAATAAAAGCTCCCTCTCTGCAGATGTTGAAGTGTTAAAGTTTCGCCTCCTGCATTATTAGGCTAAAATCCAATTTCCATAACATTTTAAAGGATGGTGTCACAATCTGCTGGCTCTGGAGGAAGGGCTGAGTGTCATGAATACAAATCTGAAGAGGCATCTTGGGTTTCTGTTGCTTATCCCCCCGTGGGAATCCATGCGAGAGCAGATGTAAATAGCGCGCAATAATTTCTAACAGGCACTAACAAATATGAGGCAAGGTTGGGAGCTGCCTTTTGGACATGTTGTTCCAGCTCGGATCTCGCTGTGTGGAGTTCTCTGGGGAGAACGCAGCACAAGGTGTGTTGCACAAACTGAGGCTGTGAATCCCAGAGACACTGCAGAGAGCTGGGGTTTGAGTTGCCCCTAAAAATCCGTAAGACGGCTCAGGAAGTCCCACATAAGGCTCCTTCAACAGGAATAAGTTTGACATCCTTCCCACGGAGAACCAGGCTGTTTCCTCTTCCATTACCCCGAATATTCCAGAAACACCCCAACCCAAACTGTTTTCAGGCTGGGGTAATGGTGCTGCAGGTGCTGGAAGTGTGTCTGCTTACATCACCAGTTCGTTCAGCCCTTGGGAGCACCCTGCTTATCCTACACCTCTAGATGGTACCAAACTCCTCAATTGTGCTTCCTTCCCCACCTCAGCCCCTTCCAGTTTTATTACTGTAGCTTCCTCCTCCTCTATTTTCTTACTCCCTTTCTTCATTAAGGAAAAATCTGATATTTCCATGTTTTACCATAACCTCATAGACCTTTCTAAACGTGAAAGCAGGGAGGGAGGGGATGAAAGGCTCCTCTCACCTTGCTCTGGTTCAATAGTGCAGCTTCATACCACAGGCAGCAGGATAACCACTCCAGTGCAATATCCGGAGGATTATTTTGATCCCCCAAAGGGGATTTCTTCTAATGGCCGCTAGAAATAGAAAGCAGGAGCAGCTGCTGCTGGAAAGCAGGATGTGCCTCCAATACATAGCTCCCATCTCACGCTCTTTGCATTCGGCTGCTGCCACATGCCCAGCTCTCATCCCTGCCGGTGGCGGTGGGTTGCAGTGTGGTTCAGTAATGTCCAGTCTGTCCCTCCAGGCAAGTACTTCTGGAGACTGACTCGCAATAAGCACTTGGTCTCCCTCCAGCCGGCTCAGATCCACCGTTTCTGGCGGGGCTTGCCACTCAACCTGGACAGCCTGGACGCAGTCTATGAGAGAACCAGCGACCACAAGATCGTCTTCTTCAAAGGTGAGACCAAATGGAGGTAGCACGTGTGTCTCCTCAGTGTAGAGCCTGGTGCCAAGGTACCTTGGCTGTGTTTTGATTTCTCCTGAAGGCAGGAGACACCAGTCTTTGAGTATTCCCCACGGCACGTCCAAGATCTGCTGTGTAAGAGCAAGGCCAGGAGAAACCAGCCCACAGGGAAGGCAGGCAAAAGGTAGCAGTCATGTTCCCTAGAGCCTGAGGGAAATGTCATTGAACACCAAGTTCAGCCACATCTAACTGAACTCTTAGCTTTCCAAGGATGAAATAAAAGCAGGAATCACCCATGCACACACTCCACAGGCTTGAAGTTCCTTCTTTGGCCTTTTCTGTCTTTAGCATTTGCTGCCGAGAAGAGAAGCAGCAGCAGAGGGGACAAAAATGAAACCTGAAGAGCTTGGGTTTGCTGGTTATATTTGTTACTTTCTTTTTCCCTGAAAATAAGTGGCATAATCCTCTCTTGTTATTCACAACTAACAAGTTTCTTTCTGAGGAGCTGGAGGAAAGAGATTAGCCCTTGGTTCCTATACAAGTGTCCAAGTCCCCCACAAACCGTCTGCCCATGCTGGTTTGATGTTACCCATGTACTGAATGTCACCCAAGCCCCCAGCTCTTGTTTTGGACAAGTTGTGCATGTGAGGAACTAAACACATCGCAGCGCTCCATGCTCCCCAGCTGGAAACTGCTTTTGTCCCTGACAGTGGTGCTCCAAGCATGGTGCAATTATCGGTTGCAGAAATGCTGAACCCAGCGCTTCTAAAAGCAATAATTTGGTTTCAATTCCTGCAGCAAAGCTAAAGGAATGGCTAATCCTGTGCAAGGCTCTGTGCTCACGGAAGTGTTTCTAAGCCAAGCCAAAGCCCTTCCATGCACTGAGCATCACAGAGCAGCGCCAAGAGCTGCATCTTCCCAAGGGACAGCACGCAACAGGCTGTGCTGCACGGTTCCAGCTGCCTCGGGCAGTGTGCCCTGCTCTGCCTTTCCATTAATCTGGAGGGAATGGGGCCAGCTGGAGCGTGGCAGCCCTTGCGCCTGGCACCAGACCCTCTCAGCCTGGTCTGTGGACCATAGCAGCACTGACTCCCTTCCTTCCCTTCTCTCCATGCTGGGGACAGACAGACCTCAGCAGCTCAGGTCCAGGGGCTGCTTGTGAGGCCAGGTTACAGCTGTGCCACTGCTGGAGGCTTGCAAGGCACAGTGCTGCATGGTCACACATGATGTGTGACCGTGCATGGGTTTGTCTGCCTAGCCCTGAAGATTAAACTCAAGATTTTATTTCCAGCTATAAAATACTGTCTCACCCACTCTCTCCAGCACTGTTTCATTTGTCCCTGGACACAAACCAAAGCACACAAATTACCCTGGCCTCTAAGGTCCTGCTGCTGATACATGGACATGTATTTAAGTGCCTCTTCAGATTTACTAGAAAACCGAGAGAGGAAAAAGCCTGGTCTTTAAAATAGGCCGTGTAATACCTAAAACGTTCCTAAAGAGACATTGTACAAACGGAAAGACTGTCCCAGTGGTTAGAGGATTACGTAGGAATTAAGGGGTCTGGGTTCATTTTCTTGTTCTGCCACAGAGCAGGGGCCAGTCGTGCTGGGCTTCATTTTCATCAGGGGGAAAATAACCCATATTGACAGTTCTCTCCTGCCTAGGGGAGGGCTGGTGTGGGGTGCCTGTGTGGGACACCTGAAGAGCAATGAACTGCTCAGATGGGATTTGTTGGCCCCTGGGTATCTTCCTTACATCCCTTAAAACCCATAGGTCCTTCAGCCCAGCTGGCTCAAAAAAGTGTGGCGATTTCTCTTCCAAAGCAGGACTACACTTTGCTTCTCAGGAGTCAAATAGTAGGCAGAAAGCACCCAATTTGCCTACTAAAGCTGCATGTAACTTCCTGTTTCTTGCAGCTGGATATCAGGCAGAAAACCAAATGCCACCACCTGCAGCCATTCAGGAGTGAAGAGGAGTTATGCCTGACACAAAAAAGGCAACTATCTATTCAAAGATCTAGATTCTGCACCATCCCCATCCTTAAACGCCAAGAGCTCAGTCCTGAGGATTGTCACGACAACAGATAATGAAACATCAGCTCGTCTGTGGGGTAATGATGGTTTCAGCTGTGAACGTGATTTTGCTCTGTGCTTCTTTCCTTTAACAGGAGACAGGTACTGGGTCTTCAAAGACAATAATGTGGAGGAAGGGTACCCACGGCCCATCTCGGACTTTGGCTTGCCACTGGGAGGAATCGACGCTGCTTTCTCCTGGGCCCACAATGACAAGACTTATTTCTTCAAGGACAATCTTTACTGGCGTTATGATGACCACGAGCGGAGGATGGATCCTGGGTACCCTTCAGAGACCATGCTGTGGAAGGGAATACCAAGTCCTTTAGATGATGCCATGAGGTGGTCAGATGGTGAGTCCATATGCTGGTTCAGAAAACAACAAGAAATAAACAATCAGTGCTTCATTTGTGCTTGAGCTATAGCTGCTTCTGACATAAACTGCTAAGCCCCAGATGGGATGACAGTTCCTGGTGTCTGAAAGCTGAAAGGGAGGTAGGCTTCCAACCAGAGCTCCCTGCATGTTCACTAAAAAGACTTTGTAATTTCAAGCAGACAACAGAAATATCTTGGGGGCCTAATAAATTGATTTCATTAAAAGAACACAGTTGATGTTGTTTTGCAGCAGTTTTTGTCCTAATATGTGCTGATTTGCTCCCCACTGAATTTGTTGTCATTGGATTTTTAGCCAGATATATGAGGATGTGAACAGAAAGTATTTTTAAGGGAGAACTTTTCCCCAGAGTTACAACTTATTTTGCAGGGGATGAGATTTCTCAGGGGTTTCCTCCCCTTAAAAAGACACAAGTGGCCCGTGATGGCCACTGAGAGATGTGCATGGTGCTTGCAGCTGTGGATTTACTAGAGCTTTTACCCTGATACCCTCATACCAGGGGGTGCAAGTGTTCTAAGACACATCACAGAAGAGGCAACACCTCACCCATTTGTCTGGTGGCTCCTGGCTGGTGTGAGAGGTCCCGACTGAGCACAGCATCATCTTTTTGAGCATCCCACCAGCAGTCACTGTGCTCTGCAGTGACAGAGGGTATTGGCAACAAGCAGTAGTATTTCATATGCCTCTCATAGAAGGCTCAGCTCCAGTGGGATTGCTCCTCATGCTCCACTGGGAAAGCACCCATCACGCTCACCTTGCCTTTGGGCTTTGGTCTCTTCACAGGTGCAAGTTACTTCTTCAGGGGCAAGGAGTACTGGAAAGTGCTGGACAGTGACCTGGAGGCGCAGCCCGGTTACCCGCAGTCCATCGCCAGAGACTGGCTGGTGTGCAGCGACATGCAGTCTGACTCGCCCGAAGCGGCCGGGAGCGGCAGGACTGGGGCACGCTCCAAGCCGGGCCAGCACGATGAGAGCCGCTCTGAGAATGGCTATGAGGTGTGCTCCTGCACCTCGGCATCCCCATCCCTCCGTGCGTGCCCTGTGCTCAGGCTGGCAGCCGGCCTCCTGCTGACCAGCGTGTGGACAGCAACGCTGCTGCGTCCAGCCCTATGACGTCTCATCCCGCACAGACAACACCGTGGTGCTCCGGGGAGGGAAGGATGATATGATCCCGTGACGCTAACTGTTGCAGGCAAAAGAACATTCCTAGGAACTTGCCAATGAAGGGTTTGAATTCTCCATGAGAAATGAACAGTGTTTTTTTTGCTTTGTTTTGGGTTTTTTTTTTTTCTTCTTAATTTTAGTTTAAAGGTCTAATAACAGATTTTGAGTTCTGCACCTTCTTATTCCCCCATCCAGTTGAAGATGAGAGCAGCCTAACATTGAATTTACAAATGTTCCATAGATATGTGTTGCTCTGGATGTTTAAACACGGTGAGTGAGGGAGGGGAGAGCTACTGTGGTTGAATGGGAACAGAGGAGGTGCTGCTGAGATAGATGGCAACATCCTGGAGGAAAGGCAGCCAGGCCATAGGCGAGAGATGGTAGTTATGCATCCTATTGGATGTACTAGCTAGGAAGAAACTTTGACTCCACTAAGATTAACTGCAAGGTGATAATTTAATGTCAAACTCATTGTGGTCACTGATATCTCGGTAACCTGTATCAGTTTCCATGGGTCAGAAACACCTTTGCCTTTCAGAAGGCACTGCAGCTTACCTTTGTACCCGAGTCATTTGAATCTAACAGTTTCTCTAATAAACCTTGGCTGCCTACACAGAGATCTCCCAGTCCTCTGCCAGACCAAGCCTGCCACCTGCAGTAAGTGCTGACTACTGAGGCTGGGGAGCAGCCTTACCTCTGCAAGGAGCAACCTTGTGCAGCCAAATGAGATGCAAAGACACCCATCACCTCTGCCTAATCCATGCACATGAACTGCTCTTGGAGTTCCTGTTTCAGGTTGGTTTATGTTTTGGGAAGGATCAAGATGTATTGCATTTGTGACTCTGTCAACCTGGCTGCCCTGTGGAGGATGGGCTGGAGCTGGGAGGGATGCTGAATAGTCAGCATCAAGCTGTTCTTGATGCCTCTGCCAGGGGTTTGGAGCCACAGAAGCAAGGTCAAGCACTGCATTAGGATATTCCTGGTGGGTTTGTTTCCTAATCCATTTTCTGCTGTACATTTTGGGCATCTGAGAGTCCTTGAAAATGGTGAGTGAGAACCTGTGCTGGGAACTGCATGTGATTGAGATGTCAGGAAGGCCAGGGTCCTCCAGGCTGGTGTTGTCAAGGAGCTGAAGGAGACAAATCAGCAGCAGAAGCTGGGACACACTGTTCCCTGCCCTGCTTCTATAAAGCTCCTACAGAGATGCCTCTTGCTGTCTCTGCCTGGGCCAGCTCTTTGGAGAGACGCATCAGGAGGCAGGAAGCCACAGGCAGTGAGTGTCACTGTAGGACCCAAGGCTGCTCCACTGGCCCTGGTGCCAGCCAGGGCTTTTGCCTTGGGGCCAGATATAACACAGGGCCCTCCATGGCACAGCAGGAAAGGCAGAAGTGCCTCCTGATAGAGAACAGGGGTCACCCTGAGTTTTCCTCTCTGCTGTTTGCATCTTTAAACAATCCCAGGCATTCACAGGATGCTGCTATTTCCAGGTTGATGTGCTACAGGGTGATGTTGTGGGGCATGAGTCAATGGAAACATCCCATTAAACCATTAAATATCCTTAAAAAAAATTGCAAACCAGAAATCCTCACACATAGCAGCTCTCTCTGCTGAGTGAAGCTGACTCTGGTGTTCCCACTGCACTGGTCTTGCTCTGCCCAAAGCAGTTCCTCATCCCACCTCTTGCCATTGTTGGAGACAGCATTTTCCTTCAGTTCACATCACTTTTCTTCCTCTCCCCTCCTGAGTCAAGAGGACATGGCTTTTAGTCCTTGCTGGGGTGACACTGCATGAATGTCAGCATATTACAGATCCCTCTCAGGAACGAAGCCAGGTAGGAGCACAGCATCTTGGGGAAGACACCCTCTCTCTTTTTTTTCCTCCTCTTTTTTTGGTCTTAGTTCACAAAAGAACTACCCAGAAGCTGCACCTGAAGGATCAGAGGAGGCAGGGATGTGTTTAGCACTGCTTCCACAACTGCTCCAGCCCAATCAAGGAGCTTGCTGTGACAAGGACCAGTGGCCTTGCAGCTATGCTGATGTGGACACAATGGTGCTGGGATCTGCACTAACGGGATATCAAGTTGCATTCAGTTTATCTAACATGGCAAACTGTGATTTATAAATAAAGCCTGTGGGAAGGCTTTCAATATGCCCTTCTCTGCTTCTAATTATGCATTTGGATGATCAGAAATGGATCAAGAATCAGGGCTCTGCTGCTGCTGGACAACCCTTGGGAGGATGGAGGAACACTGCAGTCTCCTCATGGCATGTGGCTTGCTCATCCATTCCCCCAGCTGCTGGGGAAGCCACCCTGCAGTTGCCATCAGCTCTGGATGCAGCCACAGGAGGCTCGAGCTCCCCCAGGATGGAAATAGGATCTGGAGCATTTCCTGTTGAGGTCACCGGTTCAGTGCAGGGCTGAGGGGGTTGGATGGGCTGGGACATCAGGAGCAGATGTCCATGGCACAAAGACATCACTGTAGCAGGCACGCTGGTGCTCTGGGTGCTGCATTATCTCCCATAAGGACACAGCAGTTCCGTGTGGGCGAAGCAGTGCACATCCACTAATGAAAGGGTTTTGTGCTTTGCAGCCCAAAGCAGAGAGAACCCTGTGCCCAGAAGGGCCCTGTGGCACCCAAGGGCATCCCTACAGTACCTCTGTAGCCACCCCTCCATGGTGTATTCGGACATTCCCCGGGCAGTTCCACCCCCATTGCAGTTCGCTCATAGGATGGAGGCAGTAAGTGCATGTCACAGCCTGAGCCGGCCGCCTGGGGAGCCCTCTTTGTTTCCCTCTGAAGCCAGGCTCACCGCCTGCTCCTGTGGGTCTGGGGACGATGGGCACCGTGTCCGTGGTGGCCCAGGTGTGGATGCACCGCTCGAGGGCTGCAGAGCCCTCTCCGGGGGCAGCGGCAGCGCGGACATCCCCTGCGCGACCGCAGGAGGACAGCAGAGACAGCGCCGGCACCGCTGCGGGCCGCGGCGCTTCGCCTGCAGGGGCACAGGAGTGCTCATAGCGGCTTGAAGATACGGATGTAACGCAGAGGCGGTCTCTACTCCAAAGCGTTGCTGGCGCTCTGCTGCCGGGCTCCGTGGCAGCGTCCCTGTGCCTGGATGCCTCTGGTCCTGCCCACCTGCACCCTCCGAAATAACAACCTGAGCACCACATTGCTAATTGCTCAGTCTGGGTATTTTCTGAGTAGTTTAAATTCTCAGAGAATTTTGTGAGGTCATTTCAGAGTTGAAACACTTCTCCTACGCAGTATCAGGGGTGGCCATCTGAACACACGAGTATTTAAAGCTGAAAACCTGAGTTCATGGCAGCTATGCTCGCTGGGGCAGGCTCCAGGGTGCCAGTCAGGGTGTTTCCTGGCTCTCACTGTCCCCATCCCTAGCCTCAGCCTCAGCCAGCACCTGAGGTCTTTTCTATTTTGCTACTGTGAGATAAAACAGAAGGAAAATTAAAACGTAAAGAGCAGCTTTCAAAGGACAAAGCCACAGCAATGCCTGGTTTTAACAATGTCAATAACAAGTCATCTCAGACAAGACCTCTGGGATCAACCTGAGAAACACAATAAGGGCATTGAGAAGAGACTCACTCATTTACCCACTGATTCAAATCATACAACAGGTGTGTGTGCTGTAAAAGGTCCCTGCCTTCCATACCCCTTATAGCTGAGGAGAAGACTTAGCTCTTATTCCAGAAAGCTTTCCTGAATGGGACTTTCTGATTTGTAAGGAATGACATTTACCTTCTCAACCCCTATTAATCGGAGAATATCCTTGCACATCTGTGGGCCAGGAAAGCAGGTGGTGGGGATCAGCCCCATAGCTCAGGTGGAGAGGCTCTGGATGGTGCCCTGTATCAGCACATGGGTAGGGGCTCCTAAACCTTTCTTGCCTTGCTGTAGCTCTTAGAGATGGAGCTGTCTTGCTTCTCAGATGGCGGTCTGGGAGAGGACACATACCACAACTGCCTCCAGCTCTGCCACATTACTTTTTCCATACTCTCTGCCAGGTGAGTGTCATGTACGAACTAGGGCTAAGCCTGGTGCTGCTGTAAGCAGCAGAAGCAATCCCAAGGAATGTTTTGTCCTGGGGAAGGGGGCTTGTCCTGGCTCTCCAGTGTCCCAGGAATTCCTGGTAAGCTCAGTGCTGTGGATTGCTTACTTGCTTTTGAAATTTCCAGACAGGGGGAGTTGCCTGTCCTTGTGGGACTAAAACAGGCTGGTGAGGGATGGTGGACAGCCAAAACCAGGGACTATGTAGCTGAGTAATAGCCTGTAAGAAGACCAGCTTGGGCTAAGAATAGAAGAGGGTATTAAAGTTGGATGGTATGCAAAAGATTTCTGTAGGCATGCGCTTGGGCTGTACGTGGGGAAGCAGAGGGGCTGCCTCTGGATCACAGTACAACTGATTACTGACCTTGTGGCACAAGCAAGATTGCAATGAGAGCTGCCTGGGCAGATCCCTGTCCTTCACTTGGATTTCTGTCCCCTTGTTTTAAAAGAATAAATCCCAGACCTCTGGGACAATGTGATCCTGTATGCATTAGGTTGCTGGCTTTGGTGAGCTTATTTTTCAATGGCATGGAAGGATCTGGGGGTTGTGTTTTGTTCGGATTTCTTAAGGGCTTTGAGCTTGACTATACATCAAACCAGTCAAAGAAGTGAGACCCACGCCTGGCTTTTGCTTTCAGCATTTGTGGCTTGTCAGGGGAACAGCTGCATTGACAACAGGGTCACTTTGTTGTGGAGAGGACAAGGCTTCACAAGCTTCCCAAGCAAATGCATCACGATTTACTGGCTGTGCTTCTCGGGTTCTGGCAACTCAACTTTGGGCTTCATGTGAGGAAATGCTCATCCTGGGGAGAGGCCTTCTCGCCCCAAGTCTGACAAGCCTAACCCGGCCAATGTGCTGTGCAGCTGGAAACTGGGAGTAAGAGGATTCTCTTGCTCTAGATCAGACATTTGGCCTGTTCTCCTCTGTCAGAACAAGAGGAGGGTTTGGGGGGAAGCACAGGTGGTGATTGTGGAAGCCTGTTTGTATGCAATCCCTCCACTAAATATCAAAGGGCACAAATGCCCTAGTTTGCTTCCCAACTCATCTGTACTACAGAAAGAGCCAACTACTCCCTGTGGAGTAGAGCAGGGAGCTTGGTGGTTACAGGGCAACTAAGTGACAGTGTCTCCTTCCTCTTCCCAGCCTGGGAAATTGATGGTTCTCCTTGATCTAATGCTAGGTTTGTCTGGGGAATAGAAAATTATGGTGTTAGGTGGTCTTCATGTGCCAATTATCCATCATCATCAAAAAGCACCATGGCCATTTCCCATCCGCAACTCCTCTGCTCCTGGGAACTCAGCCGGCTGCCCCATATTTACTTGGATGTCAGCTACACACTGCGCGCATCAGCTCCTGGGTGTCAGCAAGGAGGCAGCGCTGTGGGATGGGTTTCCTTGTTTCTAAAGTTGCCAGGTAAAGGAGTAACTGCGCCAATGAGGGCTTGTTGTGATGAAGCTCCTGCCTTGAAGCCCTGCCTCTGAGCAGAGCTCACAGGGAGGGGTTCTGTACAAGCCATGGTAACTGCTTGCCCCATTTAGTTGCATTGCTGTGCTTGAACTTATCTGAAATGCCATTGCTAATGCTCAGCTTGGGTTCTTAACTGCTCCGATTTCCTCAGCTTGCAGAAGCAAAGGAATTGGTGTTTTACAGCAATTACCTGCTTTCACCCTCCCTTTTTCTGCTGCTGTGTTCATCCTCCCATTTTCCTCATAAAGTTCTCCTTCCTTATTGCACGAATGAGCAGGTCTGGCTGATTGATGGTCTGGGATTGATGGTCTCTTAGGAAAGAAGATCCCGGAGCTCTGCAGGCATCAGTGGTTAGAGAGCTTCTCATGTCTCTGTATAATTGATGACCACCACTCACTAAAGCATAGCATGACCTCAGCCCAGGGCCAGGAGGGTCAGAAATACTACCTCATATTTGGTGAATCTCCGATACTCTGACCTAGGAATGTGAAGGTGGGAGAAAGTGCAACTGGAGTGACCTGGGAACATGTATGGAAGGGAGACTTGCGTGATGGAATTTGTCATCTGTCTGTGGCACTGCTTTATAACATCTGTCCAAATGTGTCTGCTGGGCAGCAGCAGAGCTCCCAGGCTGCAATGAATATGTATGTAGAAGACTATGTAAACAAGTGGAGCAATTTGGCAGTTTGCAGTAGGTCTCATCTAGGAACAGGACATGGATCCTATCCTAGCCTCATAAAAAGCACAATGCCTCTTATAGGTGGCCGAGTCTTCTATTGAAAGAGAGGGAGCTGACTCATCAGGAATGCAATTCCTTCATCTGTTGGCTCTGGAAGGCTTTCATTATCATGTACAAACAAGTGAGATCAGAAACCCCATAAGTAAAAGCCATGCTCAGGTGAGTAGAGCTTTGCAGGGCCAATGCTAATCCTACCGTGCAAAGCATATGCCAAACACTTGAACCTCTCGCATTCATAGGAATGAAGTCATGTCCCTGCTGGCCTCCATCTCCTTCAGGGGTAGCAAAGGGCCCTACCTCTCAAAGCTCTCCTCCCTGTGAGCCTGCCAGGGAGCAAGCCTGTGGCTGCCCTAGGGAGCCTGTCTCTAAATAGTTCCATTCTGGCAGCATGAGGTAGTGGAGCCCGATTGTTATTCTTAACCCTTGGGTCAAGTAAGGTAGCAATGATGTAATGGAAGAACTTCACTCTGCATGCTGTCACAGCAGCTCTAAAGTATCATCAATCAACTGCCCCACTGTGATCTGCAGTGGGACTTGTGTCGTTCTGTTTGCTGCGAAGGGGGATGGCTCCAGTGCCTCTCTTCCACTGGCATAAGCTGTTTCCCATTAGCAACGTGAAAAGCTCTTCTCTATGCTGTCAAAGGCAATCTGTTTGTTTACTGTTGTCCACCCTGCTGGGAGCCAGCCCAGGCTTCCTTGCCTCCCACATTACCATAAGGGCAGGGCTTTGTGCTTCACCCTGTTCTACCAGCCCCTTTGGCAGGGACAGGATGAGGTGACTGCAGCTGCATGAGCCAGCACCTCTACAGATCCCAGGCAAAGCCATTCAGGGATAATGCCTCTCCTTCCATGAGCATCTGAAGACTGCTACAGGCTGATTCAGCAAGTGCTTGCCAGGAGATGTTGATCCCTTAATAATTCCTGTCTCCTTGGGTCCTTGGGTCCCAACAGGAGGCTGCCAAGTGATATAGGCTTGACAAGTATCTAAAGGAGCTGCTTTACTAGCTTCTAAGAAGTATCCCTCTCTGCTGTGCTCCCAGAGCATAGGAAGTGCTCTAATGCTATTGTGAGCCTTGCAAATGCAACTTAGGCGTTGAGTTTTAATTCAACTTTGCCTCCTACTCCTGTGTTGCTAAGGGTGAGCAAATACCAAGACTCCACCAGAAGGCATAGCTGTGGGGCTGCCTGCCTGTCCTTGTAATGTACAGGTGTTTATGTGCGTTTTATCTCCAGCTCTGTTTGGACACTGCAGGTGTGCCCAGTGGAGCTCCTGGGGCTGCAGATAGCAGAGAGAAAGTGCAGGATTGTTCTCTGCTGGCGTCAGGGCTCTCACCTCACTTGAACCCGGCTTCTGAAGAACGGTGACTTAGATGGGTGGGAAGAGCTCTGATGAACGTTAAGAAATAATTCAAACATGTATCAGTGGATATCCATCGTAGCCCCAGTCTTCGGAAGGCTGGTACTTTGGGTTACTGTTCCTAGTGCTGCAGAACAGCAGTGTGCGCGGTTGCTGTGTTGGGTTGAGCCCATGTTTATGGGCAGAGCAGCAAAGATCATGTTGCTATTGGATTCTCCTTCACTTCTTTTCTCTTGAAGCCATGAGTTCAGAGCAGTTTTTTATTTTAATAAACAACAAAAGCTTGCATGCAGCATTCAGCAAACCATGCTGAATTAGGGCAGGGCGAACAGTAGGAGAAATATTAGGAGCTAATTGAGATCTTGCCTTTTATACTGACTACAAGTTATGTCACTAGGGACTTGTATTCTCCACCAGAGACAAGCAATCCCATGTGACGCTAGAGAAGTCCAGCAGCAGGAGGGAGAGTAGAGCAGCATCCAGCAGGGGAGACAGTGCCTTTGCTGGTGCTCCTTGTCCCCTGTGTGAGTGCAGGTCTCTGGTCACTAACCTCTGCGGTGGGTGTTTGACTCAGCGGCTGTCTTCTGAGCCTTCTGCTCAGCGCTCTCAAGCTTCCCTCCTTGGGCCAGCAGCCAGGGAATCAGGGTTATCAACCAACAGGTTGTTTGTTTTTCCACAGGCTGTTCAACTTGCACCAGTGAAACCAGGTCTGTTCATGGCCTCTTGGTCTGCAGGTGGAGGCCTCTGATCTCCTGCTTCTGTGCTTTTTGAAGATGGGGAAACATCTTGTGTGGGTTTCCAGCACCAAACACAAGGTGACCATGCTGTAGTTACTGGTAAAGACAAACTAGCCCTACAGCAGCAGTGCTGTGTGTTGGGACTCATAGCAGATGTAAAAAGGAGGGTAGGATGGACAACAGCTCCGTGGTTATGCAGCTGGGATCACAGAGCTTTCCACTGGTCCTGCTCTTGCTCTGGAATAAGGACAGGAAAATACTACTAATTTTAAGGGTGATGTTTGCCTGGTTAATGCTTTGCTCTGGTCAAGTGGGATGAGACCAGACTGCAGCAGTTTTGAGGAAGGTCCAGGTTTGGACCACGTGGACATTTTGCTCAGATCTGGAGTCTTTTGGTGGCTGATTCAGTTCTCCTCATGCCCCCACAGGCAGAGGTTTTACCCACTGGAGTTTTTGCCCTGTGCTGCTCTTCATGATCAACAACCATCCTTGATCTGTACCCTGACAGGGCTCCAGAAACCAACTTGTCCTGGCTTGATAAAACTACCCGTTCTGCTGCTCCAGCCCTATGAATGTGGGCACAGCCCTGGGAACAGCATCTGCCTCTCCTGTATGGCAGATCTGGCTCATACCCAGCTCTTTCTCTATTGCTTCTCGCATCCTAGCAAAAACAAATGCAATCTGCTCGTGTGTATGGCGCAAGAGCCCTGCCATGAACAAAAAGAAGTTCAAATATTTGTGTTGGGTTGTTAATCTTTCTATTCAGGCAATAAATGACAGGCTTCAGCAGAGCCTTTTGGTGCAGAGTCCGAGATTTCCACTGTACTGGCACCAGCTTCACATCTGCACCAAGACAAAACACCTATGATTAACATTTAGGTTTTAACTTGGGGAATAATGGCTGACGGTAATTGAAATATGGCCTTAAAAATCAGACTTTTCCCGTGTCTAGTGAGAAGTGTCTGGTTTTTGTTGCAGCTTCACACAGAACAGCATTTTCACCATGCACTCTGAAGCAGTGCTGCTGATTTCTGTCCTAGTGCCTGGGATGCAAGCTGTCAGACTGCATGCAAACATTTCAGAGCTCCCTTTCTTCGGAAGATCCCAAGCTCAAAGCCATGTCGAGGCCTGAATTTCTCTAGAATTGGAGCTCTTCTATTTGGCTGAGCTGATCAATGATCCAGAGATGCTTGCTAATAAAATCATGAATTTCAAATCTCTACTTTTCAGTACCTGGGAAGCTGCTGTGCTTCAGCACTCAGTAAACTCAGAATGGTGAGACAGCCTCAGGTATGAGCTAGCTCAGAAAACAAGCTGTTTGGTGCTACTTCTGGGTGTCACAAAATTTGGGGAATAAAGACAGGGAAGGTATAATCCATCCTTGTGGAATTTCACATGCCAACATGTCAGATCAGCAGCAAAGCATTGCAGAGAGTACAACCATCCACTACAGCTATGCAGAAATGTAGGTTAAACTCTGTTTCAATACAGAAGGACAAGGTAAGCAGCTGTTAGGGCAATGACAGAGTTTCTCTTTCTCTGTCATACTGAAATAGATGTTGCACAAGGTACTCATCAGTTGAATGTCTGCAGTTCAAAACAATCCTAAGGAAGCCCTTGCTGCTCTCTACTGTGGGGCCTGTCTGGCCCTGTGCAACTCTGTTCAAGAGTGGGTATAGTGGATGCTTCTGCCCTAAGGCACTTCACCTGGCTTGGTTCGGAGGGATAGGCATGATGTGCTGATGGCATTTTGGCTGCAAAATGAACTGGGAATGTCTTCGGGGTGTTTCTGGTAGGATACACAAGCAGGTTTTTGCCAGTTCTTGTAAAAGATGCTGTAATCTGTGGCAAGGCTTGATCTCTAACCAGATGGTGTTTCTTTTCCTTTTTTCTCCCCACCCCCTTTGGTGTCTTTTGCTGTATTACTTTGGATCTCCCACCATGCCCAGATAGCCACAGTGCTGCCAGCCTTCCCTAGCATCAGTCTGGACTAGATAACTACCTGTGCTTGACACATTCCGATCACCTTCCCCAGTTAATTTGGTATTTTCCATTAGTCCCACCATGAGTTTCCTGGCTCAGAAATTTCTTATCAGGAATTCATTAGCCCTGAAACTTCAAGGACTGACTCTGAAGGCTTAAATACTGTCTATAATTACCCTCTCTTTGTGCTGTACTGTGGAAGATGTCTCCAGCATTTCGCTTTACACAGTAAGCAATTAAGTTATTTCTAGTTCAGGTAACTGAAACTATATCAAATATCCCAAGAGCTTCAGTAAAAGAATAATGGCAGAGATTAGGCTTTTTCTGGCTTCCTTTTTTGACCTATATATTATATGCAACCGAGACAAGAAGCACTGTTTGAGTCTGCTTCAGCTGCTGTCCATATTTCCAAAAAGGATCCATTCTGGCAGTCTCTTTAAGTTCCCCCCTTCTTACTTAGGTAATTTCTGAAATCATGTAAGAGCTGAGGTTTTCTAAGTAGCTTGCTTTTCTAAGTGCTCTGTCCTAATTTATTTCTAGGCCCAGCCTGACACTTAAAGGATGTGCCTATTGGGGCTCTAATGAAAGCATATATTAAAATGTAGGTATCTCAGAGAGTAGAAGGGGGGTAGACTACTGCATAGTCCGTATTAGAAATGCTTAGATCAATTTATTAGCATAGTCTGACCTTAATGTCCACTGACTGACACCTTTAAGGAGTGGGTAGCAAATGGCTAACTCCTTTATTGCCCTTTGTTCTTTAGCGCTAGCAGTGGATAAAAGCCAAAGACACAAGGAGATACACGTATTTCCTTTTTCAAGATAAATATAGGTTTAAACCAAACCCTTTGCAGAGGCTACGTATGCATCATTGTCTACTTAAAAACAATTGATAACAATTCTGGCAATCAGCACATGGAGTACTGCTGGAAACTTTCTGGAAAACATATACACAGCAAACCTGTTAGTGAGCTTGCTTGATAAGAGGCATTGCACTTCAATGAAGATAATGGGTAAACAGTGAAGAGGCTTTGGTTTCTTGGATAACAGAAGAAGGAAAAAAAAGCAGGTATTATGTAAGTCAGCAGCATATAAGCCAGTCATTTTGTGTAGTTACAGAATAGATTCAATGCTGGCTTTAATCATAGTACATTGTGAACCTGGAACATTTTAATTACCTATGTTCTCCTGAAATTTTTCATCTCTTCTCCCCTGCTAGAAGTAATCAGGCAGGATTTCTGGCAGCCTTGTAGTCTATCAGCCCAGTGGCTCTTCATTCCCACTTGCAACCTCTCCTGCTCCACCGGGGAGCCATTTGTATTGAAATAGCCAAATGTTGGCAAGTCTAATCTTAAAAGCTAAATAGTTGGCAAGAGCTTTGCTAAAGAAAAGCACTGAATGGCTAGCCTAAATCCAGAATGTGGTGTGCATTTCAGGACCTGCCAACAGAGATCTTAAATAACTCCCTGCTGCTGCAATGCATAGTGATGGCTTTACATGGCTGATGCTGTGCTGACAGCCAGGGATGGGCAGGATGTTTCCCGTGGGATGCAGACAGCGTGTGCCTCCTCTGTATCATGAGGAAACTGGCTAAACAATTATAAGGATGACACTCGATTCATTGTCTAACAACAGTTCCTCTATGATTCAGATAAGAGCACACTTATGTTAAATGGTACAATTTGCTCCAGGGCCTGTCTGTGCATGGTCTTTCTAACTGAAGCCAACCACAAAGAATTTCTCTGATCAAATTAAGCAGGTCAGTTTGATATGGGTGGGTCTGTGGGTTGTAACTCTCATCCTTGGTGACAGTGCTGACTTGAAGTGCCTCTTAATGTTTGTGGTTTGATTTGTGTCCAGTATATTTCCCTTTTTGCCTTGTTTCTGGCACATTTCTCTATGTACATATTTCTTTAAATGCTGTTGGGGAATTCTGCTTATATATGGGGACCCTGCTTCTGAAGCTCACTGTAAGAAACACTAAATCTCCCATCTACAAAGACCTGATCCTCCCAGGTCTCACTCACATGCAATTATCAGAATGAATATGCACACATAAGAGAAAATGAGCATGCATCTTGCTATGGCTATTCTTCCTACTCATGTACAATGGCTCTTTCCAGTGTCAGAGTCACAGGAATGGCTCTTCTGTGCCTTATATGACAGTTAGTACCTATACAGGTATTGGCAGATTTCTTTTTATCATGGCCTTACTTCAATGTCCCATGACACATTAAACTGATGCCACAGTGATTACACATGTCTTTAGAGCTGATTCTTTTCCTAAGCGTGGTGGCTGGTATTAGCCAGCTCTGCCACTGGCACAAGTCAATATAAGTAGAATTGCTTCATCTGGCTGAGGCTCTAGGCTCCTATACAAGTGCCACATTGAGAATGGGGAACTATGAAGTGCTTGGATTTTTTCATGAAATATACTATATTAATTTAGGAGATTAAGACTGTTGACAGAAAAATCTGATTCTTGGTGTAAACCCTGAGATCTGAAAGAAGTCATGCCAAGCAAATCCTAGTCTTATAAACTACAGGATAATGCCATCAGAAAATAAACAAGTTCTCTTAAAACAAATAGTTTGCGTTCCTCTTTCCCCTGGATGTCATTTAAACTGTTCTTCTGACTACTTTTAATCTTTATCATATATAGCTTCTGAAGGAGAAAAGCTCTAACTTATAGTATTGTTGGACTGATATACTATGTTGTTTAAACCAAACTAACTGTGATATTTTAAATGCAAAAGCTATTGTACTGCTCTCTAGACTTAGGCCTGTAGTATTGTCTATACAAGAGAATTGAAACAGGCCATTAGAACCCCAGATAGGGTAAGGGTCAGGCTGAGACTGAATGCCAAATCAAAAAATACCTTCTATCCCTTGTAAGTCTCACAGTGGACAAGCTTTCCACTGCCAATCCCTTTGTATTCCTCTGGAACTTATACATGTTTAACCAGCAGCGTCTCAGGCCTATCTATAGATATACTGCAATTGATCACTGGCCCCTTGCAATTCCACCTGTCCTATTTTACAGAGAGAATAGAGGTCAGGGAGGTTTGTCTGCACTATTTAGTTTATCAGCATGATTATCCTGTTGCTGCAGAGGCGTCTAGAGCTTCCCAGGAAATTAAGCAGGGAGCATGAATGCACCCAGAGCTCTGGAAATGTATGATCAGGCTCCCCTTCTATGCCCTGTCCATGGGGTTAGACTATTCTTGTTAGCGTTGAGTAAGTGCATAACAGTTTGGCAGAAGGGGAGACAGTTAACCTTGTGTTACTGTATTTTATCTTGTGGTTCATTAATGGCTGTGTTCTGGTTTCTATGCATTTGAGATTTTGTTTATTCACACTAGAATGGAAGGAGCTTGCATTTAAATATGTTAGTATTAATCGCGTATTGCATGTGGTCATGCTTTCTGTAACTGATTATATTAATGTTGCTATTCAAGCCTTGAAGCTGCAAAAAGTGTCCCATCCTAATTACACAACCTCAGCTGAGGTCCCTTGGTAATAAGTGAGTGGATAAATCTCTTCCTTACGTTTCCCAAGAGTCAGAGGATGTTGGTATCCTGCTTGTTATGCCATGTTAATTTTAAAAGGCTTTTGTCAAGCAGCAACCCAATAGCTTTTCTTCCCTCTGGGTTTTGTTAGGTTAATCCATGAGTCATGGAATATTATACAATATCATGAGTCATGGGAAAGCTCCATAGCCCTCATAGTTCTGGATAACCTTGCTGTCCAGCACTGGCAGGCCAAGTGTCTTCCCAATGGATGGATATACTCCATGAATCCATCCTGCAGCATTTTAGAGTGTCAATAAGAACAAAATCTTCCAGTGGGAAACATTAGTTAACCTGGCTTATTAGCAGAGCAACTCTCACAGTTTGCACCTAGCCCTTGAGAAAGCATTAGCTATTGACAGAGAATTCCTAAATCAGGATTGGTCTTTTTCCTCTTGCTTTCATTCAGACATTTGTTTTTATCAGTTGATTGTACCATTTGACACATGGCAAATGACAAGTGCTGAGATGTGCATTGCTGATCTTTAACTGGATGCAACCATTATTGCATTAGTCAATAACAAAATCAGAAATAATACAGAAATAACTATGAGAAATTAGGTCTAGAAAGACCTTGCCATTTACACATGAGAGAAAAGAAGAGACTTCAATCTAGGGGACTGATGTACCTAAATACCTCTCAAAAAAAGCATCTCTGCTTTGTCAAACAGGAAGTCAACAGCTAGAGACCTGCAGTCCCAGCCAAGTGCTTCACCTAAACCACATTTCTGGGCAGTGCTATGAGAGTTCATTGTCCAGAGAGCTCAGATGTGGAAAAAAGAAAGAAATGAAAAAATCAGCTTAAAAATAACTCTTATTTCATTATTCCCTTGCCGTTGGGTCTTCCTCTTTGCAGTGGGGCAATAAATGCTGGGGTACAGATATCAGTGGGTCTTGCATCTCAGCAGATCAGCACTGTGTTGTGGTGGTGGTTCTTCCCATGGTTTAGAAAGCACTAAATACTAAAACTGATGCAATGCTGAAAACTTTTTTCCATGTCACTCATTGCTTCAGGCTCCTGTGCTGCAGAATTGTCCCTCTTGTTTCCTAGAAATGAACAAGGACGAGGGATCGTTGCTTTGGTGTGTTGCAATGCGGGTACCGATCCCAGCTTCTCACTGCTGTGCACAGCAATGTGCAGGCTCACTGCAGGGTGCACCCGTGCCAAATCTTACATTTCTGTGAGGCAGCTTGTCCTTGTCAGCTGGCTGATAACAGGTCCAGAGGAAGAGCCTGAGGGCTTTGCCCCTGCAAAGTGATCTTTGTGTCTGTATGAGTGGGACTAGGATGATAACTTCCAAGGCCTGAAGTAAGAGTTAACTGCTCATCTTGGGCTTTTAGGGAGAGGAACTCTCAGCCCTTGCCCAAAACCAGAACGCTGAAAACACACCACAGAAAGGGGGATGACATACCTTGTTTGTTCAAGGCCACAGTTTGACCTTGTCTGTCTCATTCCAGATGTTTACCCAACCTGCCCCAGAAAGGCTCCAGCAGTGACAGTGCTCTGCTGCCCTTGCAGCCTGTTTCCCTCCTGAACCCATCAGTGGGGGACAAATATCTCCTCATTGCTGCTGAAGCTCATTATGTCTTGTCCTATCTCCTGTGGATATTCCTCACTGTTATAGCTGTTATTTACACATGGCTGTAAATAAAGGAAATTGTAAAGCCAGGGCAGAAATTATAAGGGATGAGTAAGGCTCTGGCTGGACTGATGCCTACTTGAAATGGTATATGATACTGGCCTCTTGAAAACACAGACTCCTCCAAGCCAGTTAGTCATAAAGAGGAAAGTTTCATTAACAGCCCCTTCACAAGGTGAAGCTGAAAGCTGACTGGAAGCAGTCAGCCATCCCAAGTGAGTTGGTTCCAGGCATGGGGTGCTCCTGGCCATGCTTCCCCTCCCCAGGGGCAGCAATGCTGATGCACTAAACCCCAGAAAGAGCTCTGATGCAAAGAAAATGCCTGGGAAAGTAATTTTTAAGCTGCTGCAGGTCTTGGACTTCCTGGGGTCATGACAGAGGAAGAAGTGTCTGCTCCTATAAGCCTGCACACTGCTGTGGCTCTTTGCTGTAATAGAGCAGGAAAAGGGGGTTAAACCTGCTCTCAGATTGGGTAGGTTCTGGAGCAGGAAGAACAAGGAGGCCTCTGATTCATAACAGGATAGATACGGCTTCTCTGGGAAGTCGCTCCTGCTTTCTACTATTTTAGCTTTCATAGGTGATTTTTGTCTTAATGCTGCTTTTAAGAAGGGCAAAGACACCTGAGGTGATAAATGTGACTTCATTGTCCTCCTGGACTGCTTTGGAACAACTTTCTAGAGCTGAGAGTCTCTTTCTGACCAGGATTTTCAGCTGTCTCCTGGAGGAGATGGTCCTTAAACCTGAGGGTTTCCCTTGTATGAGTCATGCCCCCTCTTAACCCTGTGCTGGCCCTGCCCTATCTGGAGAGAAGCCCAGGCTGAAGGCTGAGCAACCTTGTTCTGGCCTCCTAAATATATGACTCCATAGATGTGAAAGATAAGGGATGTGATTCCTACTCTTCCTCCTGCTGTGAGGTGAGTGGTTATTTTTAACGCAGAGGTCACCAAAGCAAGGGCTAGTGCTGAACCATGTTGGAACTGCTGCAGTAGATCCTGTTGACTTGATCCTTGGCTTCACCAGGACTGACATGAGTGGTCCCATGGATGGACTGACATGTGCGTGCAGATATGGGGGGAGGTTGAGAGTGGCAACTATGGGCCTGTTCCCATCCAGGACAGAGATGACAGCTTGTAAGGAACTGCATGATGACACCTGCTGATTTATGGACAAGCACTGCTCGTTCTGGCAAGAAATAGCTTCCAATTAGCCTGAAAACAGACTGCTCTGGGTGGAGATTTGCAGACTCTCTTATTTATTGGCAAGCCTCACGGTAATATAATCAGCTGCTTGATAGGCAGGTTAGGTAATGGTCCTCTATGTGAGCACTAATAGATTTGAACACTGAGGACAGCCTTTAGTGCCCAGAGCCCTCTGCCAGTAGCTGAAATGCATTTGATATTAAAATGCAAGGAGAACCTAGGAAGCCCCCTTCCAGAGCACCTTGCTGAGTATGTTAAAATGCTGCCTTCAATAATTCATAGAATCTGTTCGGTGAGTTGGTGTATATGTGTGGGGAGGGGAGGATTAAAATGTCTCAGACCTGGCCTGCCAGGATAATTCAGTGGCTAGTTAAATCTCTCAATAGTATTAATCAATAAAGGGCCCACAGAGTGCATAAATCAGAATTTAATATGACAGGGCTATGGCAGTGCAAGGGAAGCTATTTTCCTCTCCTGTGTGATGCTAAATGCCATACTGCTCCAGCAACTGGTATTTGAATAACTTCATTGCTCTAGTTGTTCAAACATCCAGTCCTTCCAGCTGTGTTACTCCATGTTTAGATGTCACCTAAATGTCTTCGATTCAGCTGTGAAACAAAGAGAGCAGCTGGCTGTGAAGGGTTGTAAACTCTGTCACTTGAGTGTCTCTAGTTTCACTGATCAAGAGCTGATGTCGTGAGTGGAGCATTACTCCCTTTCTCAGATAAAAGCATTTTACCAGAGTTGGAATGCTGTTTCTGCAGATCCCCGGTGAGATATGAACAAATACTCTTGACATAACTTATACCACTGTTGTAAATTTACAGATGTTTTCAGGCCTCCAAATTAATCTACTCGTTAAGCCTCTCCAGGAATGCAATACAACATGGCTGTGTTTAAAACTCACTTACCCTGGTATGACTTTGGTGCAATTCTTCTGTAATTTGTCTTACCCTTACTGTAACTGAGCCAGAGTCTAGCCTACTAACAGGCATATGAAACGGGTATGATTAAAAGATGTAATTTTAATTTTCCATTAAATTCAGCCTTCAGCTTGCTTTCTATTCATTAATGCTAGGCTAATATTTACTTTTACCATTTACAGATATTTGTAGACCTTCCACGTATTTCTCCCACTGAACTGATTTTCAGCCAAGCACTGCATATTCGGTTCCTTCACTCCTTCCTGGTGAATCTGGCAAAAATTCCAGCATTCAGGTTAATGTTGGCTCTGCCCAGATACTGGTGATTATGCTCAGCTATTAGGATGTTTGTGGAAAGTGGACGTGTAACTGTCTTAACAAGTCTGAATTTGAATCAGATTCAGAATCCACATGAAAGAAGTGTCTGCTTTTTATCCAGGTGTACTCTGAAACTAAGTCATACTTGATCTTTCTTCCTGTGCTACTCTGGCCATCTTTTTTGACAAAGAAATACCCAGAATAAGTTTAAAACGTCAATTTCTGTGAAGAAAATTAATTGCCCAGCAGCAGCACGACTTATGACTACATACCTACCACTGCACTACAGTTCTTGTTAAAGCTTACCTTCAAGCTTAAGCATTCATGTTTTGCAAAGAGAAGATGTGTGGCTAATTATAAGGCTCAGCCCATGCGCAGTAACTTGTTCAGTCACATCTTGCTCATGTGCCAAAGCCTCTTAGTTCAGCATTTCCCTTCCTCCAGAAACACTTACTTGTTTTCCTGGCCCTTAGTCTGTGAGGCAAATGCTGTTATATAAAGATTACACAGGAGGTTTTGGAGATTCCCTCTGCATTAAGCAGAACTTTGATTTCAAAGCAGAGATGCATGGCAAGGGAAAGAATATGTTCTTTGTGATTTTTTTTTTTTTTTAATCTGGCAAAGGGCTCCCCCACACCTTATAGATGCAAGTGGTTCAACTTCATGGGTGGCCACTCTGAGGCTTCTGATCTCTCACTGGATGATGTGGGGAACACTGGGATGGAGTTCTGAACTACAAAAGTAAAAACATTAGGATCTTGGGAAACACAGCAGTCTGGCCCACAGGGGATGCTTTTAGTAAGGAGACAGAACAGTCTAGAAAGGCATCAAGAAACATGCCACACATCTGACACCAGTTCTTTGGGACATGAGAACACAGGTCTTTACTATATAGGAGCAAATATAAAATGTCACTTGTCACAGAAGACAGAGTCATATGGATATTTCTTGCTCTTTGGGTGTATCAGGAGGGGACTAAAGTCTCACATAAATGTCCACAGAAGTTCTGATACCTACAGCAAACTACACTCAGCAGCAAGCAGCTGAGTATGCACCAGTCCTCCCCTCTGTAGCACCCACTCAGCTTCCAAGTTAGGCTTTGCAGTCCAAACCTAAGTGTCTGTTGTTCCAAGTTACCGGTAAAAGGCTCTGCTCACTTAAAATCAGTGTAGTTGTACCTACATGAGCTTCAGTTGTACCCTGAGCTCTACGGGTTAGGTATGTACACAGTTTATTCAATAGGTTGGACTATGATGAGAAAAAAAGATGGAAATTTTTTTGTCTTTATAATAAATCTTTATTCTGACTTTGTTTGTTCTTGCATAATTCCCTCGTACTTCTGTAGCTTTATTCCACAGCACATAAGTGGTGTCAGAGATAATTACATCATACCTCTGCAGCCCAGAGGTAAGGATGGCACTCTTAGATTCCTGTAGGTAGAAACAGCTGTGCTTATGACTACTGATTAAAACATGGTATTGGAAAAGAGTATCATCTGAGTCATCAGGATATCAGTTGTCTGTTGCTTTCCTTGCTGTGTGGATTAGAAAAAAGAATGAAGTCGCATTAAGTTAAAAGAAGAATTTCAAGAAGGTACTCAAAGTTTTCCCACAGTTGGGTGTGTGATTACATCTTTCTCCACCCATCGTAAATCACAGCAGTAGATCTTCCCCCACTCCTGTTTTGCATTAGCAAATTGGACTGTATACTCTGTCCCCTCAAAGATTAATGCCTCCATTTGAGGAAGTAGTTGGATACGTTCTGGTGGTAGTACTTTCCTCATTAGTGAATGGGAGACTGTGGGGGGAGAACAGAATTTGCATGTGTTGGATGATGGCCTAAATGTACTCACTGAATTCTGGACATCAGGGAAGAATTGATAGAGCATAAGCATTTAATTAGCAAACCACAGAAAAAAATTGAGGAATCCTACTTTAATTAGAAAGCTTTTCAACCCTCTTTTGTTCCCAAACAAACGTTTTGCTAATACCATGTGTCTGCAGAGCGCACTCCAAATGCCTCAAAACTACATTTGCTGTCAAGGGGAATTACATTTTATTAGCAGTCCTAGGGTAAGGTTTCACACCTCTGTAGAAAGTTTTAAATCTTCTCACTACTGCTACAAATTTAATTCAAAGAAAGTGTTGTGCCTCGTGTGAGAGCATGGTATACAGTGCTACTTGGTCCTGATTCGTGGAGACCTCTAAGTACCTTCACAATTCTTATCCTACTTTGAAGTTCCACATACTCACTAGAAAGCTGCCCAGTGAGTCTGCTTAAAAACAAACCCTGCTTGCTTAGAATAAAAGTAATGTCAACAGAACAAAGAGGAGGTTGACTTTGCCACCTGTCTCTGTATATAGCTGCATGCAGAAAGCTACCTTAGGACCCACATTTCATGAAAACCAATTTAAGTTAAATGCTTTTGTTTTTCACAACCAACAGCACATGAAGGAACAAATAAGCACAGGGAGTACAGAACAAAGAGCACTCATCACTGTGATATTTGTGGCCTCTAAGTGAACAGCAGTCACAACAACTTCCTCCTTTGCCCAGCACTTAAGTCTTCTGTTTTGCTGTGCTAGAAAAGTAAAGGCAGAAACACCTGTGGTCACTAGAGATTATACTGTAGTTCTTACAAGAGTACATTTGCTAACCATGGTGCTCTGGCTGTTTTCCAGCGAGTACAGGGGATTTTGCCTGCCTAGAAATCATCTAAAAAACTTCAGAACATTTTCTTCACTTCCTGCGTTTACCTTTTGCAGCTGCTGTTATCTGCATCAGAGATGGCACCTTTCAGCAGCCAGCCTAAATTCCTGCATCTGTTGTTTGGCAGGTAGCTTGATATTTTGGTTTCTGGCAAGTTTGATGATGTTTGCCATTTTACTAGTTTCTGTGTTAATTTTTAATTAACCCTTTGTGATCATTGACACAAGCCTTAAGTTGTTGACCTTTTGGATGGCAGAGGCCTAGACGTGAGGAAGAAAACAAGTAGTTAAGTATACTGTATTTATTTTGTATTTATTTATATATTGTATTTATATATTGTATTTATCGTGTATTTGTGTATTGTATTTATTTATATTGTCCACCAACATCTTGAGAACAGGATATTTGAACACAAGTAATATAGCAACCAAGGGCAACAGACCCCAGGCCAGACATGGCATCAGTCAACCACTGCTTTTGTGGATGCAACAAGGCTGCGAGGTGCTGCTTAGTCCTAGTTTTTGCCAAGATCAGTGATTAGTGCAGACGCTCAGCATCATGATACTGAGCACCCTCTGTGCTGGGTGTCTGTACAGCCACCGGCACTGTAAGAGCAGTGTGTGCTTGGTATCGCAGTGCTGATACACATCGATATATAGAGGTTGATGTGGCGAGACTGTAAAAAGCAAACTGCAGTGTGAGCAGGGGTGATCTGCGCTGGGATATGATGTTCTGCTTTGGAGACTTTGATAAGGGTGCAGATAAGCTGGACTCTGTATGTGCAGCCCAGATACCACCATGGCTGGCAGGAGTGGGTTTGGGCAGCCTGCAGCTGCTGAGAGGTTCCTGCAGCGGAGTGGATGACCTGCAAGCCTGTATCTACAGGGCAAGGCTCGTGGGTTGCTGCACAGCAGCAGGATGAGGATGGCTGAAACCCACTGCCAGGCTGGAAAACGTTTCTCATCACTACACTGATTTCAGTTGAGCTCCAGCACTGGGTGACTATAAAGACTAGGTAGAGCAGAGAGCAATGGAGGTACCCAATCCCCTCTTGTGCATGCTAGAGGCCTGGTTTGCTCCATCACAGGAGCCATGGCCCCTGGCACTGCAGCTTGTGGAGGACAGGGAACATCCCGGGGAGGCAAAGGGGGGCTGCAGACGGTGGGCCCATCACAGCTGGGCCCTGTCACTGCCCCTGTGGTGACTGTTAAACATCCACCCAAACGGGCCCATGCCTGCAATCGTTGGGAGCAATCCCAAAGGCGGCGGGCTGGCAGAGCTCTCCCGTCCTCACATCCCGTTTGCATTCCCATTCCTGCCGCCTGGCACCACGGCGGGCACGCGGGACCGGACGCTCGCTGACTCAGGGCCGGCGCTTTTAAATGCGCCGTGCCCGGCTTCCCCCCCTCGCCTCAGGTGGCGGCCGCCGCCTCCCCCACCACCGCGCCTGCGCCGCGGCCGCCGCTGGCTCAGCGCTGCCGTGCGCTCCGCTCCGCGCTCACAGAGCTTTGTCCGGGCCGCTCCGGGTGGCGAAGCCCGGGCGTGCGGTGGGACCCCCGCGGTATCCCCCGGCCCCGCTGTGTACAGGCCCTTAAGGTGGACTCGGGTTTAAGGTGGACCGCTCCCGTAAGGTGGACCAGGAGTTAAGGTGGATCGGAGTTAAGGTGGACTCTCGCCGAAGCCGCGCCTGCCTGGCGGGGAGGGCCGGGGCTCGGCATGGGGAGCCCCGCCTGAAGCTGCTGCCGGAGGAGCAGCGCCCGGCTGTGCTGACGAGGAGATGGGGAAGGCCCGCTGCTGAGCAGCCAACTTCTGCCCGGCCTCTGACAATGACCAGCTCCAGGCCGTTCTGCGGGAAGAGGCAGCCGATGGACGAGGGCGAGGTGGGGAAGAGGAGCCCGGCCGGCACTGAGCTCTCGGGGGGCTGATAGGAGAGAGGCTCCCCCCATCAGCCGGCCTCCGGCTCTGGCTGCGCTTTGTGGGGGGGCGGTGGGGAGGGTGCCCCGTTGTGTTTGGATTGGGAGAGGTTTAGTTTGCTTTAAAGGCAGCTCCTTCACCGCCGCCATCCTCCTCCTCTTCGTCCCTTTGCAGCTCTGAAGCCGTCCCGGCCGCAGCCTCCCCGCCGGCTCCGGGGACCCCCGGCGCAGCGCCATGGAGACGGTGGGAAAGTTTGAGTTCAGCAGGAAGGACCTGATCGGGCACGGAGCCTTCGCCGTCGTTTTCAAAGGCAGGCACAAAGAGGTGAATAATCCCTTCTTTTTTCCCTTCCTTTTTATGTATTAGTAGGTTTGGGCCGAGCTGGACACCACGTCCCGGTCACCCCGTCCCCGCTGGGCTGCGGTGGCTATTCTTAGCCTGGGCATCAGCCCCGGGCTCTGGGGCAGCGCTGGCGATGGGAGACATGTTTATTGTCGTTTATTATTGTTATCTCTGGAGTTTCTTTGGGTGGCAGGCGTGTGTCCCAGCGGGACCCGGGCAGGTGCCTTCACCTTGCGGTGGGGCAGAGCCTGGTGTGGAGGTATCCACAGACACCTTCTGCTCGCCAAAAGCGGCCCTTACCTCGAAACCAGGCTAAAAAGACCCCCCCACACGCTGCCTGTGAAGCGTTCGGAGGGCTCTTGCTTTGTTGCTTTGTGTGTATGTGTGAAGTTTTGTTCTCCGCTTAATTTTTCCAAGAGGAGGGGAAACGGCTTGCTGGTAAATAAACTGAAGCCAATCCGGCAGTGGATTTTCCATCATTAGGGCTTGGGATAAGCCATGGCTCCCACAGTACGTTTATTTCTAGTGATTAAATAAGAGGATAATCGTTGTATAAAGTAGTATCAAAACCCCCAAACCTTGGGCTTTTCTCCTTGGGCTTACAAGCATAATTCAGGAAAGGGCAAGTCTGAACAAGTGAGGGATAGGCATTGGGATATAAAGTGAGAGGCCTTTATCATTGCTGCAAGACACTTCTTTTGGTAACATTTGTAACCTTTTAAGAGGCCGCTTATCCTAATGTAAATTTCACCATGAATTTACATTTATCTTTGAATTACATATACACTCTTTCAGAAACCTGAGCTGGAAGTAGCTGTGAAATGCATTAACAAGAAGAACCTTGCAAAATCTCAAACTCTGCTGGGCAAGGAAATAAAAATACTAAAGGTAAAGGGAGACTGACTTGTTTTCTTTGGTCTTTGTTCTGTATGCCCTTTGTTGCTCCTGCCTTATGGTCTTTGTTTTACTTCTTCTAGGAACTGAAACATGAAAACATCGTTGCCTTGTACGACTTCCAGGTAAATACATTCGGTTATGTCAAAGCATTCTGAATTGGGGAGAAGTTGAATGGAGTTTGTGGAATTTCAGTTTTAACAGATGTTTTTTAATCAAACATGTATTCTGGGGAAAAAAAGCCTTCTTACAAGTTAAAGAAAGATACAAACACTGCTGAGCAGATCAGGTATTCATTGTTGTCTGACCCACAGAACTCTTACACAGCTGGGAGTTGAGATGGGAGCTCCTGCTCCCAGGATGTTGAATTGCGATGTGGGGTGAACATGTCTGTGTTGGAAGCTCGTAAGTTCTATGTTAGAAATAAAAGTTACAGTAGTTACTCTTGGCATGCCTTTTATTTTCTTTCTCTGGTCTGGATACACTCCCTAAGAAAATTTCTTTTTCTTAGGTAATATAAAAATAGCGTGAGCATGACTTTGTAGCGTATGATTGTCTTCAGTTCCAGAGGATTTTAATTTGCATTTTTCTGTTGTCCTTGTGGCAATCAGTAAGTGTTAAAAATTGCATCAGATGTTTTTAGATTATTGTGGTTTCCCACAGTTGCTTTTTCCTTCAGAGTCAGCTCTCAAGATCTAATCTGAGGGGCTCAAACTGATCCGCTCTGAAACCCAAGTTATCCAAAGGCTTTCATTTTTCTCCTTGAATTTTTAGTTAGAAAATCCTGCTGGGTCGTGGGTCAACTTTTGTTTGATATTTGTGATGCTTTTTAAAAAGCACTGCAGGATCACAAAGCCTGAAATGGACCCTTGCTGTCCCTGGATGGAGGGGTTGGCGTGCGGGACTCGGTACAGCCTGTGCCACCCGGAGATCTGATGTCCGTGAGTGAGGGCTGTGTGACTGCTGGTCCACCAGGCCACCAGTCTCCGGGGTGGCTTATCTAGCGCTGCCTGCCCTGTCCCGGGTATCACGTGTCCCGCAGGCCGCCGTGTTTGTTGACATTCCTCCTTCTCCCATGGATTGGCTCCGGTGGCTTCCGCGTCACTCCAGACACGAGTCTCCCTGCCGGTTGGCGCAGCCTGTGTGCAAGCCCTTCTGGGTGCTGTAGTCCGCCTGTCAGCCCGTGCTGCGGCCCCCCGGGCTGTGTCACCCACCGCGGCCGGCGCGGGGGGTTACGGCTGCCCTTGGAAAGTGTGTAATGTCTGCCGTGGGGCTGGCGAGAGGTGGATGTGGGGGATTTCAGGCTGCTCTGTGGGGGAGGAGAGGCTGCTGGGGGCGGGATTGGCTCTTGGAAGCATCCTTTGAGTGAGAGCCCAGCTGTGCATTGTGTCTGAAACACCCTTTAGAGCTGGTCTTGCAGAGCAGTGACTGCCTTCGGCCTGCACTGTGCTGCAGCGTAGCTCAGAGAGCTGGGGTACTTTCCTCAAGGCACAGGCCACTTGGGGCAATAGATCGCAGGGAGTGTCTTTATTCTACTCGATACCTTCTAAATTTACTTAATAACTTTTCAGTTGCGGGAGTGAGTGGCTGCTCCTGTGCTTCCTCTACGGTTTGCATTTGTATGAAGCATTATGCTGCTGGATTTGTTTATTGCAGATCTTTCAAAACCTTTGTTCATGTTCTGTTCCTCTCCATGCTTCAAGTAACTACTGGGTAGGAAGCAGCTTAAAAACATTTCCTGCAAAAGGAGTGATTTCATCACTGCAGCAATGCATTTTTCTCTTTATGTGATGGCAAATGAGCTTCAGTTAAATTACCTGTATAGCAGTGTAGCCTGGCAAGATATGAGCAAGAAGCTACCATGAGACAGGAACTTGAGAATGGTCCTGGGCTGAGGCCTGCCCAGGCATATATTTGGTTACCAGCTTTGTCAGAGTCCTTATATGACTTGGGTAATTTGATTTATTGGACAAAATGAGATGACTTAGGTAGGATTGGATGTTATATGGTGCTACCAGGGTGTGGAGTCTCCTCTGGTGTGAGGTGATGCAATCTGCCCACATAGGCTGTCTGTGTATGTGCCTGAGTGCTTGGCATCGCTCTGAGTCTGCTTAGGAGTTGTATGACTGAGTTATCTGCTGAGGTACAAGTGTAGTGCTGTGGAAGGCTGGCTTCTGCCCATCTTTCCTTACTTTGTGGAAAAGACTACTTGTTACTCACTTTGATCCTCTGATACAAGATCAGTTGCTTCATTCAAAGCTGCATATATATTTACCCTCAAAAATGTGATGGTTGCAGTTAACCGAGCCCTTACTTTCTAAAACTCAAGAGGTTTATTCTTGTATTACAACATCAAAGAGCAAAAAGGAAAAAATATTTCCTGTGAATCTTAATGTTGCCCTGTAGCTTTGTCTGTTGTTGCGTTTGTGTTGCCCCTTCTTCTGCACTGCATGTCAACAGTGACTTTAACTTTTACTCACATGTTCCCAACACACAAGGAAATGGTTGCCAAAACCACAGAGGCTGTAAGCAAGTGATTACACCCAATGATGCTTTCGTTTGCATTTTCCTGGTTAAAAGTTAATGCTAACCAGGCCTCAGACAACTCATGATTTTTGATGTGATGCTGGATTTGCCGCAGACAGACACTTGCGGTGCTGATACCTAATACTGACAGCAGCTCTTGCCCTGTCACACTCATTTTATCCTTCAAATCCAGGAAAATTGCTGTGTGCCTTCTCATTTTATATATCTTTCTGATACTTGTTCATAAATAATGACAAAATAAGCTTCCTAGGAATAAATGATACTGGTGAATGTTTAATGAATAAAAGTGCAGCATCTGGACTTTTATAGATCCCCTTACTGGAGTCCTAAGAGCAGCACCATTACATGAGAATGGCTCACAAAATGAAATATGCATATTCCCATTATTATATGCTCAAGTATTAATGAGAGGTACTGTGAATAGTCTAGGAGCCCCTGCTCAAAAAGGGGATAAATCATATTGTATTGCATTTTTAGAAGTACTGTCTGTTTAGTGTCTGTATGGAGTTGTGGTATGGACATTTGCTAGGCACAGGGGATGTTTGGCATAAAGTAAAAACTGTATTCCACCATATATAGAGTGTATCAGTTGCTACTGAACAATCCCTGACTTCTCAGCTGGTCTGGGGTCTCCAGACTGCAGCAGTCAAGGGGAGTGCAGCAGTCTAGAGGGACATCTGAATACCAGAAGTCTACTTTGGAGACAGATAAATAATTCATGTTCAAGGTGGAAATTAATGCCAGTAAGGGTACAAGTGATGGCTTCTGCTGGATGAGGACTTGATCTGGAAATGAAGTTTCTTGGAAAACTCATTTCTGAAACCCTGAGGATCAGCTCAGCTCTTCACACTTGCTGACATCAAAAGCTTAGCAGTGTGTGGGCTGGTTGTGGACTTGCTTTGGTTTCTTTTGTGACTCGGGAATTGAATCTGTGATCAGAGGCCACTTGATTAGCTAAGGGGATTCAATGGTAGGAAGGTAACTCTTGATACTTGTCAGATCCTGGGAGCACTGTGCACTCGACAGCTTCTGTCAGCACTAGAAGTGGGTTTGTAAATGAATGTAACTAAGATCTTTGGAACAATGGGAGGTTCTGGATATGTTTTCTTCCCTGTGCTGTGCCAGCTGTCCCAGGAAGGTTGGTTGAATATGTGACAACCAAAGCTCTCACATGCGGCTGTGTTGGTACTAAAGCAGAAAATCTGCTATTCCTGGACGTAAATAACACTTTGAATATTAGAAAGCATTTTCCTGCATGAAGTGGGCAGAAGGATTATTTCACTGGCACATTTTCTCCTCTTGTGTGCTATGCTCTGAGCTTGCTTCCTAAAGCAGCCTAGCTGTAATTGTGCTTGTGTGGGTATCAGGTGTTTTGGGGATTTGTTTGTTTTGTTGTGGCTTTTTTGCCCCCAGTTTTTGCACGGGTAGGATGGACTGGTTGTGGCAGCATGCAGGGCACTGTGCTGCTTAGTTTCTGGTTCAGCCTACCTTACCTGAGAGTCTGCTTTCCGTAATTTTTTGTCAAGTTGGTTGATTTTACTCATCAGCTCAGGCTGAGCTGACAGTAATGCTTAGCTCGTGCAGTACAGACTCACCAGCAATACTTCTGGTGGGGTGACTGTATCGCCTGGAGCTCCTGGAGACAAAGAACAGGGAGTCCTCGCAGCGCAGATTTTCTTGTGCACATGGATTAAACCATGGGTGGCAGAACAAATACTTCTCAGTTTAATGATCAGTCACCCTGGGCCTGTGTTGAGAGCCAGGTAACAACAGCCATGTTCTATTGTTGCTGCATAGAAAGTCCTTGTTATCAGTAGGACCATGGCTGTTGGGCTGTGATCTTCTGTTGTGCTCTTTGCACCATCACCCTTTTCCAACATGGCGCCTTTAGCTGCTCCTCCACATGTTGTGTACATGCCTCCTGCTGTCCCCTGGGACCTCCGGAGCTCCATGTACAGCAGTGTCTTCTGGTGTGCCCTCCAGCACTGCTCGCTTCTGCTGCAGCACTTTGCTGATGAGTGTGATGTCAGATGAATCAGTGCTGCAGTGTCACCTCCTTGCCTCACCACCTCTCATGCCACCTAATGCAGGATCTTCTGCTCCTCGGGCACTGCTGTTTGGGTGCCCTGTCTTGGGAACACCACTGCGACACTTGGAATGTCTAAGGAGGCACTCTGTGTCTGGGAGTTCACACTCCTGAGGTCAGCTGCCTGCCTGGTTAAATCCTGTTTTAATTCCATCCCCGAGTGGAGCTGGCGAGCTGCCTGGTGAGTGGGTGTAAAGTGCAGGCTTCTCTCAACTGCCAAGCAATCCTCTTTCTGTTTGCACTGTGGACAAGAATGGGGCGTCTGCTATCCTGCTCCGTCAGCATCCTCGCATCTGTTGAAGGGAATCACTGTTACTGAAGATTGGATCTGGCTTAATTTAGAGCTAGAAGGGGAAAAGGACAAAAAAATCCCAACCACTCCTTACCAGTAGTTTTGTAGAATGAGGCTTGAGTGTTTAGTAGACCAAAATGGCTATCTTCATGCAGAAGAGAGACTGTTACAGTCTTGAACTTGTGTTTAATGTTGGCTTCACTCGCAGAGTACCTCCCCGTGCAGGTCACAGAAACATCTAGCAAATGCTGACCACTAAATATAGACGTCAGAGGAGTCATGGGCTTTTTTTAGAGGGAGTTGTCTTGTTGCATTTCTGAAATTACGATCACTGTTCTACTCATCCTGTGTGTAAAGCACATACCTGTGTTCCTCTCACATGATTAAGATGTCATGGAAGAGCTGGCAACTTGGAAGTTAATAGCCTCTGAAGTGCATGTGGAAGGTAGCATTACTCAGACTGTAATGACAGAGTAAGGAATGTTTCCCAGGAGTAATCAGAAGCTGGTAGGCTGTTGTGCTTGCAGTTTGACAGCAAAGTTCTGGTAATGGCTGAGGTGCTGTTTGTGCTGCTCTTCTTGAAGCTCCATCACTGTGTCCATTAGTGAAGTTTCCACAGTTTAAGTCCGTGTGATGATTGAATGCTTTTGGTTGGAGTGTGTAGAGCAAGGTTATGGAGATGTGGAAAACGGATGGGAAGAGGTGTTTCCTGATCAGTAGCTGGGTGGGATTGAATTCAGATTGAGAACCAGTGTTTCAATCTTTCAAGTATTTACAGGTCCAAACCAGAGCCCAATTGGAAGATGTCATTTTGTGGCTGGACTGGACTTGCCCCTAAACCGTGGAACTGCAATAAAATTATGTATTTCAAAAGCTCATCTTAATGCTCAAGCATGTGCAGAGAATTGAGGATACAGTTCACTTTGCGTCTTCTTTTCCACTCCCTTTCCTGCCTTCCCGCTTGTTGATACCAACTGAAAAGATCTTGCACAACAGGCAGACAAGCAAACAGCAGACATGAGGTGGTGGTGGTAGGAATCTGGACTGGATGGCTCTGGTTTGCTTTGGGGAAACTCCTAAAGAAGCTCTGGTCCTCTGAAGCTTGTCTTCCATGAGGTAAACTGCCTTCATCAGATGGCAGGCAATGAAATACAGTGGGAAATGAGACGCTAAGCACAGGGGTGGTCAGCAGAGGTGGTGGTCTTTGGTCTGCGAAGTCAAGGAGAGGGTTTTGGGTTTGCTTTGTTTGCAAAATAAATCCACACTTGTTTTGTTTGTTGGTTGGACGGGGTGGTTTTTTTCTGTTTGTGTTTTCTTTCCTGTTACTCATGTTCATGTAGCAGTAGTAAATGGCAAGCTTGATGGAAAGTGAATGAGTGATGTGGTCTTCCAAAGGATTGTTTCTTAGGTACAGACATAAACATACTTTGCTTAAGAGAAGCCATCTTAATTGTCTGCAGATGTTAAGGTTCCTCTCTCAGAAATGGGATAAATGTTCACAGCAGAATCGAGGGAAAAATTCCACCAATAGATAGCTATAGAACCTCTTTTGTGCTCAGTATATAGCAAAGAGGTGCTTTAGCTGTGCGATGTTTCCTGCTTTATGATGTGCAAGCCTTAACATAAAGAGATGCTCTCAAAATGCAAAGTGAGACTCTCAAAGCTGCATTTGTTTATTAAGCAAGGTCATTTCAAGGGGGACTGATAGAAATGAATCAAATTCTGCATGACTGGTTGCTTGGGGCAGTCATGTTCTGTCTGGCTGCAGGAGCACCTGGCTTGTCTCCTAGCATCAGAATAACAGGAGGAATTAGGTCAGCTGAGCTGGCACACTAGAGATCAACCAGGCAGTGTGGTTCCCTTGGGGCGAATGAAAGATGCTGGATTCTAAGTCACTGGAGAACCTATATAGTGTAGGGTCTTACATCGCTGGGAAGGGAAAGCCTCCCAGCTGGCCTGGTACATACTGGTAACCCAGACTGAGAGCTGCTGGGACGGGAAACCCGATGGACAGCAGCAAAGGGTGAGGTGGTGTCAGCAGAGCGGAAACACAGCTCCCTGGGGCTGCTGGGTGGGTTTGGGGCACATGGGCTGTGTCTGCTGCTCAGTGCCATTGTGCACGTGGGCACTTGGGCTGCTCTCTCACCGGAGGCTTCTTCATTTGCAATATTTTGGTGTTTAGTTGGCATTTGTAGGCAGCATGCTAAAGATGTTGAAAACATCCTCAGTTCTTCTCAGTTTCTAAATGCTGCAGACTCCAGCCCAGATTCTGGCTTTCCATTCTTAAGATATTTTTTTATTTGAAAGATCACCCATCCCATGCTTCTTTCTTTAAGCTCCTTGTTATAACACCTTTGTGGTGTGTGTGTTTTCTTAAGTCTGGTACATGAAGTAGGAAACAAATGGATATAAAAGAAGACTTGCAAAGGCCAGTCAGTCATGCAGCTGCCATAGAAAACCCTGAGGAGGCTGCGCTTCTGGTGTCGACGAGTTGCTTGAAAAACACTTACTGCAGGGTATCAGATTGTGTTTGGGATGTACTGTTTAGAAACCCAAGCTGTTCTCGACTTCACTGGTAGCACTACATTAATAGGCTCTAAAAATCAAACTTCCAGACTGAGTCACTTTGCTTGTATTTGCACCTCTCTCAGTGAGTGTGCGATGGAAACTGAAACGCTCACTCCTGTAGCCTGCGTGACTGTCCACCTCGTCCCACCGCACTCCCCCGCTACTCCTGCTCTTTGGGCAGGCTCGTAAAATGCAACGTTATGGTATGCAACGATTTCATTCCAGTACATGTGACTGAGCTTAAGGTGATGGGGAATTCAAGCTGAAATGTTCATTTTATAATGTGATGCAGAAAGGAGATGAGGGATAAATACAGAAAAGCTAATAGGATTATGAATATTTTTATCATTGTTTTTAGAATTCTGAAGTTTCCCCCTTGATGGGATTAACACAGTGCATTGCCATTTGCAAAAAAGATCTTGCTTTTGTTTGAAGAAGCTCCGAGCTCTTACTCTGCCTGTTGGCAAAGGGGTTACTGCTTCTTTCCACTCCATGTGAGAAGGTCCACCCTTTTTAGGGTTATGCTGCTTTTCTCCTCCATAGTCTTACCCTGGCTGGGCTGCTGCACACAAGTGACCCTTGCTATGTGCTGTCAAGTAGTGCCTCCCCATCAGCTGGCAGCTGGGGGCACACGCTGGTGTAGGTGGTGCAGCACTACCCCCAGATGCACATGGCTGCTGTAAGAAGCGATTGCTTTCCCGTGTCCCAGCAGCGTAAGTCTTCCGTTTGCTCTGATGTGTGCTTTTGGCGTTGCCTTGAAGCTCTGTGACCTGTGAAGCCTGCCACTTTGTCTCCATACTCTTATTATGACATTAATCGTATACTTTGGTTTCTGTGGTTAGGCTGAGGTGCAGCTCTTAGCTCTGACTTGCTGTACGTGTTGCTGTGCAGAGGCAGTCTGGCTCTGGAGGAGAGTCCTGTTTTCCTGTCTGAGCTGCCTGCAGGTGCTGTAGCCATCAGTCATTCAGCAAGCGCACTGAACCTCAGGGCTTTGATCGCGGCCTGCAGTGAACTTGGGTGAAGCCAGCAGAAGAATGCCCTGTCAGGGGGGCTGTAGGTAGGGGAGGAGAGGGGGACAGAACTGGGGCTGGTCTGAAGGACCCTGCAGAAGCCTCCTGTCCAGTGGAAGGGATCGTGAAGCTTCTTCAGGTCACTTGAAGATTGAGCTGCCTTTCCAGCTGTCCCACCATTTGTCTGTGGTGGTATTAGCTACCTGGCAAACATTAGCTCCACGGACATGACATTGTCTTGTTTGTTTTTTACTGTCAGGCAGTCAGACTTCAGGACAGTTGCCAGGGGGATAGGAAATAACTTTCCCTCCCTTCCTGAAGCCTGTGTAGAACCAGAGGATAGCTTTCCTGCTGTTTTCGATCTCTGAAGTACAACCTGTCCTAAAACAACTCATCTGTTTCATAAGCAGAGAATACCGTAGTGGCTGGAATGAGGTATCTGTGGCCCTTGGAATCGTTGTTACTCTGGTCCTACAGAAGTCTGCCTGCTGTGCGGCTGGCCATAAACCATTTCTGCATTGCAGGGCCTCCCTTCTGCTTGCCCTATGCTTCTGTACTGCTGCTCTGCATCCTAGAGCAAGATGACAGGTCTGTAGGAGGCAGAACGCAGTCAAGAGCCAATGCAAAAGTCTGTGAGCCTCTCTGGGTCTTGCTTCTTATGCTTATTCCCTGGGATCTACATGAAAAAATTATTCTTCTGGGAAGTCAGATATCTTCTGACTGTGGTAATAATGCTTTCCAGTCAGTAGCAGTAAGTTTTATTGCTGGACCTGGATTATCCAAAATAGACAAAGATATTGAGTAGATGTTAGGAAAAAGTTCTAAATTAGATAAGGGGGTTGGAGCTAGATGGTCTTTAAGGTCTCTTCCAACCCAAACAATTCTATGATTCAATTATGGTATTTGTTGCTTGCGTATCGTCTCCTGGACCATACTTACGTGTGACTGCTACCCTAGACTAAGATTTATCACTTCAGTGTAGCCTCTACACAAGAGGAAAGGTACTGCCTGTTCCTTATAATGTGCTAACTTTCTTGGTGCAGGACCTCACTGGCTGCATGTCTCGAATCCCAGAAGTCTGTCCTAAAATGTTCTTTTGTCTAGCTGTAAAGCTGGGTCTGGGTTTGAGAAACGTTTGTGGTACTGTATGTCTGTGCAGAGGAGATTATACTCCAGTGAATGAGTAGTTTCCCTTTTCTCCTTTTCTTCCTTCATCTGAGTTAATTTTTGTCTCCTGAATTGGAAAATTGCTTGGAACATTCCTGAGTTCCTTATTGGTAAAATTCAGAAGAGTGAAGAGAGCAACCAGGACCAGAGAACAGAGAAAGACAGTCTGCTCTAAGACATGTTTTCCTTTCTGCATGAGGTCAAAAGGCATGTGAATATCTTCTAGCTCTTTTCTTTAGATCTGTTTTCCAAAGGGTGAGCATTGGTAGGTGCTCCTGCAATTCAGATTGATGTTACTATTGTCTTTTATCTTGCTTCCGTTCAAATAGTTGCGTCAAGAGGTAGTCCTTGACAGTTTTCCTTTCACTCTTCAGAGGTTAGCCTGCTCAAGCCACGCTGTGAGCCACAGTGAAATAATGCCAAGAGATTTTACTGTTTGGAGAGTTTCTTCCCTCTCTTGAGAATGGTAGGTTCTGTTTCTCAAGCCTTAGCTAGAGGCTTTCCAGATGCCATTGGCCTAGGGATTGGTTCTATAAAACAAAACTGTTTGTTACAGCCCCTGTTCATGATTCCAGTGTGCCTGTCAGAAGAGTGATGATTAGAGTCCGTAGGCCGAAAGGACTCTGACTCCATGAGATCCCACTGGCAAAACAGGCGGATGTGATGTGCTGCTGCAGCAAGTAGGGGAAGTAGCATTAAAAAGCCCAAACCAAAACAGAGTGGAAAAGCTTCGCTTTCAGTTGGTGTCAAGGTTATCTTCCACTGTCAGACCCTCAGCTTTGCTACTGTTGTGTTGTACAATTAATGAGTTCTAGCCCTGTTCAGAGATCTGTGTGTGGCACTTATCTGTGCTTGGCAGCTGCTCCGGGTGCTGTTTGAGAGCCGGTGTTGAGCAACACATGGTAGATATCTTCTGACAGGCACAAAACAGGGACCTTTGCCATCACAAAGAGGCTAACAAATGGGCAGTGGTACTCTGTTCTTCAGGAGAGTAACAAAGCCAGTTCTGGTCACTTGAATCCATACGGATCCTCTCCTGAAGGCAGTAGGACCCTTGTCAGCCATGCAGTGCTCAGCACAGGGGCATAACAGTGGAGCTGTGTTTGTCTTCAAAGTGTCCCTCCTTCATCTGTCCCCCAGTCTTCCTTGAAAAGAGGACTTGTGTGAGGTGGAAGCCATCCTTTGCTGGTTTTACCCCAGTGTCTATTACAACACTCATCCCACACAGCTTGGTGAGAGCACAGCACTGCTCAGTGAGTTTTGGAGTGCTGTGTAATTAAACTTCAACTTCTTTCCTTTCCTGAGCACCTTTCTAAACTTGGTGTCAGGCTATGGGCTGCGATCAAGAGCAAAGGAGGATTTCTCTAAGGAAGTTTCCTCTCGCAGACTCTTTAAGCTGTGGTAGGATGATGACTAACTGTGGGTACACCCAGACATTTCCCTTTGGACACACCTAAACACACTCTTTCCAAGAAGAGGATCATGCCACCTTCCAGTAGGGGTGGAGAGAAAATTTAAAGGGCGACAGGACTGCTGGATATTGATATCCATAATACCATCCCTCCTAGTGTCCTAGTGGGGAATTTTAGCGTAGCACTGTCCTGGGGTGATGTATGGTGTACTGCTATATGAATTGCCTTCATTTCTTTGTCCTCCATCAGCAGATGTGTGTTATTTGTGGACAGTAGAGGCCGTCGCCTATTTTTACACTCAATTAAATTGTAACTTCATCGCTGGGGCCTCTGCTGCAAGAACTACAAGTCAGGCAGTGATCCAGGCTGATTAATTATCAGCTTAATCTCTTTGGCAGAGGCCTTTTGCTGCTGTTGTGGAGCATGGTCAGGGTACTGCTGCACTTTGTGCTGAGAGCAAAACTTAGGGGTTTGCCTCTGTGCTGTCTGAGCTTGTTTAGTGACAGGTTTAGCTTTGTCTACATGGAGTGGCACATGTGAATAAGAGGTCCAGGGTAAATTATCTGGAGCACTTCTTGGACATGAGCCTCTACAGAAATACAACAAACTGTAATATTATTCTTGTTGCTGATGTGGAAATAAGAGGGTTTGACATTTTGTTTCTGTTCACAAAGAGTGGTAGTCTGCAGAATTTGGCTTGCCATATTTTTCCCTTGTTTCGTTAATGAACAAATCGTAAATACTGTGGAAGGATAAAAAAGGGAAAGAAGTGGTTTCTGCTGCTGAATCAGCTTGGGAGAAGTCCATCAGCCCATTTGAGAAACCAGAAATCTCTTTAGACGATTGTATCTGTTGTAACCACAGTAAGCTACTGGCTTTTTCCAAGCAAGAGCTTGTTTCCAGGGCCCTTCCTGAAATAAATGTTTAGTTTTATTGGCAAAATTCCCATAAATCTTTCTCGTAAGTGGGTCTTGAAATGCTGAAGTTGCAAATGTGGAAGTTGTCACCCATGCTGTGGGTGCCTGCAAGCTGACAATACACTTGCTTCATGTGCCTGTGCTGCGGAGGGTGTGCGTGCAGCAGGATGGAGTGCTTCCTAGTGAGGCTGGAGTGTTTGGAGTGGGCTGTTGCCAGTGGATGGTTGGGGGAACCACCTACTTCTGCCCTAGAAGCCTTTCAGGCATTGCCCTCTTATCTCTTCAACGTGTGTTGGTGGGATAAAACCGACAACCACCAAGGTCACTTTGTTGCTGGGGAAATGGAGCAGAGCATCTCCCTTGCCTGTGTAGGTCCTTATTTAACCCCAGTCACTGTACACACTGGCTGCCAGAAATCAATTGCTTGCTTGATGCTTGTTTGCAGAGTCTTTAAATAACATACAGTGGAAAAACAACCAAACTGTACAGTTTACATTAGCTATTGGCTAATAACTATTACAAATATCTTCTGGACTTGGTTTGTGTAAGCTAAACTTCCCCTTCGTTTTCTGTATAGGTAATGATACATCAAGCTTCCGCAAACCCTGCTGGCACAATACATATTCAATGTGTAGAGTTACTGAGCTACAATTATCACAGCATGTTTAGGCAAGAAAAATGTTGCTGTGGCAGTCACGAACTCTATGAGGGCTGCAAAGCCACCTCAGACACTTCCTCCGTGCCCAGCAGTTGCTCTGTAGTGAGCTCCCTGGCCTGCAGCCCCACAGTTGTTCCCTGAGCCCGGCACATCTGGTGTGTCCTTGTGTCTTTGGGTACATCTGTGGCTGGACTTCCTGGAGAAGTGAAAAGGCCTGGGTGTCTTCCATAGACCCTGGCTCACTGCTGTTCTTGCTGAGGACAGCAGGAGCTGGGGGGATTCGAACCCTTCTCACAGTTTTTCCCCACTGCTTCAACATGTGCAAAGCCTGCGAGGGTGCCTGGGGTTTTCTTCTTGCGCTGCTTCCCTACCACAGACTGGTTTCCCACATCATCTGAAGTGTGTGTGAAAGTGGATGACTTATCGGTGTGCTGCTTTTGAATGCAAGGATCGGTAAACAAACGCCTTCTTGAAGTGTCACAGAAAATGGCTTTTTTGACAAACAAGGGGGCTTCCCAAAAGCTCAGCTGGGCTTGGTGAAAAAAGCTATAACAGCCGGGGATGGCCGGCCCTGGGGTCTGATGGATGGCCAGTGCTTTGAGCCTGCCCGGGGGAAGGTGGCCTGTGCTGCACGTGGCTGTAGGATGAAGATAGTTCAGCTCCTTCTCCTCTCCCTCCTTCCTCCAAGTCTTCTATGAAGCATCTGGAAACTCAGATTTCACATTGTGAGGTTAAAAGAGTACTGCAAGAGAAATGATGGGAGGTGCTGAGGTCTTGAGGCATTGACAAAGGCAGTCAATTTGGTACAGGCTTGACAGGAGGTAGAGTCCTGTGGGCAGACCAAGATGAAAGAGGATGGGAGCAGATAGTGGAGGCTGCTTGGAAACTAAAAGGGTGGATACTGGGGCTGTTTGAAGTTATAGTTGGGCTCCGAAGAGGAATCAGGCTGGCAGGTGTCTAAACAGTATGTAAGTGAAGGCATGCTGCCTGGAGCTATGGAAATGGGGGAAGTCTCTTGCTGTGCTGCTGCTTTAAGAGCTTCTCCTGTACTCACACAGGCAGTTGCTGCCTGTGCTTCTTCAGGACTGGGCCTTGAGTTTAGGACTGACTTCTAGCATACAGGCTTTTACATAGTAGGTCTGATTCTGCCTGACTTCTGTTTCAACAAGAGGATTTAGAGTCGTTCACCCAGGGTTGAAACATCTGGTTGTTTTCATGTTTGTTCTCTGCTGGTGGTTTGGCAGCTGCTTGTGTCAGTGTGTGTACTGCACAGTTTCTAATGTGGCTTCATGATGCTGTATGTTTGATGCACTTCTCTGCAGTATCCTGTGCTTGTGCCATGGATATGCTGCCTTGTACGTGCTTCCTCAGGCCAGGGAGCCAGTGGAGATAGCTAAGGCTGGAGGTGAACTCCTGAGTTGTTAAGAAGCATCACAGTGCAGCAAACTTAGAAAAGCACACATTTGGCCTGGACTTGGCTGGTGTTGACCCCTGTGATAATCCAGAAAGCTTTAGCCACCTGATAGTAGCACTCCGTTAATGCAGCTGTAGAAATCAGTTGGCCCATATTGCGGTTTTGAAGTGCAGGACCCAAAGTTGTGTTGCTCTTATCTCTCTGTTCAGACTAGGGCTGCTCGTGTGGGCAGAGATGCTATAAAGGACCAAGTTAAATGTGGAAATGATTAAGGCTCGGAGACAGTAGTGTGCCGGCATCTTTGTTGCATGCCACTGTTAATCCCAAGGGCCTGAAATGAATGTGAAGACCCAAGCCACAACAGGAGATCTGCTTGATTAAACATGCGCACTCAGAAAAAATAACTTGCGTAAATACCTGTCACTTCCAAAGTAAGCAATCTTCCAGGAATTAGTAGTGTTTTTTTACCCTCTCTTCAGTTTGAATCCTAACAGAGCACAATTTACTTGTTTAAAAGAAGTGCAGCAGTTGTAAAGCATATGAAATATTTCAATGCATAAGTCTTATGAAGGCTTTTATTTTCTCATTTTCTGTTTCCTCAGGAACTGGCGAACTCTGTCTACTTGGTTATGGAGGTGAGTGTGTGGGTTTGTCCTGTTATTTTTGTAAGCTTTTAAGCAGACCAACTTCTCACACCACTAGTGCTTTCTGATTGCAGTCTCACCTGTGATGCTTTTGCTTATCTAATCTGCAGCAGAACTGGAGCGGTGTGGGTGAAGGTAGCAGCCAGGGACACTTTTCATATTGCTGCTGTCAAGCGGCCGTGCTTGGCGCAGGTTTAATCAGTCAGAAGCCTTACCTCAGGGGTCAGATGGGTGTTACTGGGTAGTGTCTGCTTCAGAGATAGATGGGAAGAGAATTTTCTCGATGCAGCCTATCTGCAAAGTCAATGTTGTTTTTCCTCTGGATTCTTCACTCCAAGGTCTCGTTGACTTTCCTCAAGGATGTGGAACACAGTGTGGGGAATTTCAGTTTTCAGCCATGGCTGCTCCCAGGCTTTCCTCAGCCAGCTTTCTGGTGGTGTCCCCATGGTGATCCTTCTGCTTTGTTCTGCTTTTATCCTTCTCTGATGTGCATGTGCACATCCATGTACACTGAAGCTAGTTAATGCTGGTGTATCATAATGCAGTATAATGTTTGGGGAAATGGGACAGAAGAGGAACCTACAGGAATGGGGTTTTCTCTGCCAACTTCTGAATACATATTTTGACATGTGTGGTTATTTATGTTTCAATACTATGACAAACACCATCCTAGTGCAGTTTACTGCTTTTCTTTTTGATCTTTGGTTTGCCTCGCATTAACTGAGCTTTCTGTTCTGTTTGCAGTACTGTAATGGTGGTGACCTGGCAGACTATCTTCACAGTAAGTACAGCAATATGGAGAATATCCTCTGTATTCAAAAGAAAATATTGACTGTTTAAGCTCATCAAAATTGCTGGGGTTTGTGCAAGATCTAAATAAGCAGATTGTGTATTTTTTTCTTTAATTCCTGCAAAACAAAAAGTATCATTGCTCCTCTTCTAGGAGGTTCATCCTTGATAATCAATTGAAAACTGAGAATCAATGACAATAAAAGCTAATCTCATATCTTTCCTGTATAGGTCAGTAGTGGCTGTTATCAGTAATGTGTTTTAGTTACAGCGGCCTTATAGATTAAACATTTTGTCACTGCTAGGGACTTGGTTTGTCTTCTCCTTGGTCACTGGAAAAAAAGTATTTATGCTGAAGTAGCAGTTCTGTAGAATTGGATTAAAATAAGATCCCAAGAGTGCATTTCACTTTAAGTTTACCCCTAAAGGTGTCTGTCCCCACATCTAGGACAGAACATGTGTCTTACTTCAGTGTACTGAGGGTGACTGTAGTGTAGCCAATAGTGTTTTGAGGGTGATGAAAACTACTAACTTCAGGGTCTTTCGGAGAATATAGCAACAGGTATCTGTCACTGTGGTGCCTTGAACTTTTTGGTGAAACTGAAGTGTGTCTTAGCCCTCAAACTGAATGAACCGTGCTTTGCATGTTGTCCTGCTGTGTTGTGGGACTGGGGCTTCAACCTCCCAAGCTGTTTTTCAATGCGCAGGTATCCTGGCCTGTGTGAAAATCACATTGCACCTGAATACTTAAGCAGGAGGAGGACAGTGTGCTGCTTAGCTGCAGTCAGACAGAGCCTTTATTTTCTGTTGGCCTGGCTGTATTTTTCTTCTTCAAAGTAGCTTTCTTGTTGTTTTGCATGTCAAAGTTTATTCACATTGTTCAAATTAAAAGCTAGTCAGATGGAAAATACTTCAGGCTCCTCATATGAGGTACACGATGCCTGGAAATGGCCAAAGTAAAGGATTAAAAGCTAAATTTACATTTGCCTAAAGCTAGAGTTGGCATCCCTAGAATAATTATTTGGGGCTTGATGCTAGTATGTTGCACTATTCATACAGGGTAATGAATTACATTTATGGACATTATTTTCAGAAGGGATTTAGTACTTGAAGGAAAATGAAGGAATATTCTGCCTTTTATCTGTTTTGCTTGTTTAAAATGTGAAATAGAAGTGGCAGGCATTTGTTTTTTAAATTCACGTTTAGTGTGCTTTGTCTTACCTAAGTGATGGTGTTTTGCATCTGGGTATTGGGGTTTAAAAGAAACGTCTTTGGTGGTGGTGGAACACTGTTACGAATCCCATGTGAAAATGGTTTTGTATTTCATACCTTCTTTTTCTGTTTTAATTTTAACAAAGAAATGCTTTTTTAAGAGAAGTCAAACTTCAGATACCCCTTCACAGCAAAGTGAATGCATGGGCTTTGAAAGCTCAGGTTTTCAACTTTCATGCACATGAAAAGAACCTTGATATTGAAGCACTGGGCTGCAGACTCCTGTAGGCAAAGCTGCTGCAGACTCCTGTAGGCAAAGCTGTGTGTGTAAACAAGAACACAGCTTCTGGCTGAATGAGTTATAGAAACATGGGTTTCTAGAATATCTTCCTGTGCATCTTGCTGCTTCTATGCGTGCATTGTCACATTCTCCCTTCCACTGCCCTGCACTACCCCACCAAGAGAAAAATAAGTGAAGCATATGTGCAATGAGCTAGGCTATTAATACAGCTCATTTCCTTGTTTATCAAATGAGGCTACTTCAGGCCATTGGTGGGTAGTTTGAGAAAGTGTTGATGAATTGTATTTTCCAAATAAAATTCAGGTTTACCCCAGTTTGGTTGTTTCGAGTGTTGCCTGGGGTACGGTTTGATCCTGCTTTGCCTGGAAAGTTACCTTTAGGCCTCTTTTTATCCACAAAATATTCTATCTTGACAACTGTAAAGGGCAGCTGTTGTGACTGGGAAATTGGTGCTTCCTTTTATTTTAACTCCTAACACCTGTGTGCCAGTGAAGAAAACTGAGCAGGCACAGATTGCCAAAGGGAGTAGTCAGGGTACTGCAGCAAGAAAGTTAGTTACTGTTATCATTGCAGTACTGATCTTCCAGATCCCAGAGCCTGGATATAAGTGTCAGCTTTTGCCATCAGATTTCATTCTCCATTCCACCACATGGTCCTTTGGGGTATCTCTTCTCCCAGCTTCCTTGGGGTGCTTTTGACAGTAATGATTATTTTTTTTACTTGGAAAGCTCAGATTCTTGCAAGTTATTTCAGTGGTACACAGGAGGCTCATCCCCATTGAGCAGTTACTGTGCTGCTTTGGTTATTTTAATAATTATGGTGGTATTTAAAGACAACATCTACTTTCCCACTGACTCCTCAGACGTTGTTGCTGGTAGTTCCTGTAACACTTAAGCAAGCTGAGCATGCAAATCCCCTGCTTCTCATTGAATGAGATGTTTGTAAGCTTCCCAGTCCATTCTGCCCTCTAATTACAAGCATTAAGCAATATGGTAATTCTGTGTTGAATCCAGAGGCACTCTAATTCTCCTTGTCTTCATAACTGGAGGATGTGCATATGTGCACGTTTCAATGCAATATGCATTTTGGCTGGGTAATGCTGTTGGTCAGCCTCGATCTCTGGTACAACCCAAGGTTGTGTGTGTTCTGCTAAGCACAACTCTTCTATCTTGTTGTTGTTTAATGGTACAATGTGATTTCCCTTCTGATGGATCTCTGTGGAAGTTGCTGTCATTTAAAGCCCACCATAGGGTATGTTTTGAGCTGAGAGGGAGAGGTTGCTGCTGTGCATGGTAGAGCTGCAGGAAGCATTACTGAAGTGACTGTCCTCTGTATAGGGAATGACTGGGATTCTACACCCTCAGGTTCTCAGCAGGTCAGAGAACACTGTTCTAAAATATCTTCTTAAAGTTCTGTGAGTTGGCATTGACACAGGCTGTTAATAGATAGTTCATGACCTTTCCTAAAGCTGCTTCTTGGAGAGCACATCTCTGAAGAAAACTTCGTATCAGACTAGGGCATTTCTTGGTTTGTCCACAGCAGGTACAAAGAGCTGTTATCTTCCTATTCATCCCAAGTGGTGTGGGGACTCTTTTGCAAACGAGGTGTGAGGCTGTGATGTGTAACTTTTCACCCTCTACAGCTAGGCAGTTAAATATCTATGATAAGACTACACCTATCTGCAATAAGTCTTCTAACTTGCACAGCAGACTTCACAGGAATCTCACTGGCCACGCTCTGCATGGATGGAGCTGGAGTAGTTGCAAGATGAGCCCCAAATAAACCAGGTTGGTCTCTCAGACTTCAGTGTGAGTTGGATTGGGCCCATGTTAGAGATACTTGTGGGTGGGAGGAGAAGTTCTTTTTCCTAAATAGCTTTTCCAAAACAGTGTTGTCATGTAACATCAGTGGCTGTGCTCCAATGCATCTACCCTTGGATCAGCTGGCAAGGGCTGTTACTAGTCTAGCTGGCAGTTTCTTAGTAGGTTGAACATCTTTGCACAGGCTGACCAGGGCACTTTTTAGGTGGTTTTGTCCTTTTCCTATGCTTCAAGAGCTACGAGGCACGCGGGCCCCACACTGACCCACGGTAAATATTTGCTTTGATCTACTGACCTGTGTTGCTGCTCTTCCCCAGGCAGTAAGCTGAGTGCCTCTTCACTGAAGTGGAGCCCATGAAAATAAACAGGGATATTATCGCTCTCAGTAATAGCAGAGTAAGGCTGGTGAAACAGTGGTCTCTGCAAGAATGTATTGCTCACCACAGACATCCTCCGGGATGCCCAGACTTCAGTGTGAGTTAGTGTTATGCCAGTTTTCTGGTGAAGATGAGAACATCCCCTTTTAACAGGAACAGAACAAATTCCCTATTTGGGATGTATCAAGGGAAGAGGGTTGTTTTGTTCTCCACACTTGTTTTTATTATTATTTTTATTTGATGGCACCTAAATCGAATGGGTGTTGTATATCTTCTCCCTCCCTCTGCTGATGGTAGCTGCTCTAGAAGATCTTTTGCAGACCAATATCCTGAAGTCACTAAAAATGTCAGTTATATTTATGTCTCTGTCCTTCAGCTGGAGATTGCTGCTGGCATGCGGTAGACCGATGAGCTGAGTATAAGAGATAAGGATTTTTGTTTTTCTATGACAGCCTGTTTGTTAATGGAGGGAGGTAAAGGGTATGCCCCTGCGCTCTCCAAGTAGCCAACTGTCCCTTTTCTGTTACTAAAGGCAGCATCTCAATTTCACAGTCCTGCCTGGCTGCACTACTTGGATTTGTGAGATTTAATGCTGCCAGAGGACTCAACAGACCCGTGTCTGATTTTGCTGTGCTTCAACATGGGCTTTCCACTATGCCACAGGAGTTGTACTGGGGGAAATCTGTCCTCGGGCTCAATACACCAGCTTAGATTCTGCTCCTGTAAGGAAGACGGTACTTTTGCAGGGCTGAGAGCTTTGTATAGACTTCTGAGAAGTGAGAAAGCTTAAATTTTTAGAGGCCTTGTTTTCTTTAAGTGAATGGATTTTTCTGATCTTGGTAGGAATGTTGTTGTTTTCTGCATGAAGAGGTAGAGGCCACATTAGGGAGGCATAGCTGGCTTGCTGAGGGATGGTGGCTAGTGCTGTGTTAGCCTTATAGCCACCAAATTATATAAAGGAGAGGGTAACGCCTTAAGGATGTGGCATGCTGTTGGGACTGCAGGTCAGAACAAGGCTTCAACAGCATGGTTTCTCTGCTAGAGGCAGAGTGTATTTAGCCAGGAGTTTCTAATTGCCTGCCAGCTTAGTAATGTTAAGATCTGTCAGGTTTCAAGTCTTGCTTCATGTTTAGGGGATAAGACAGCCTGGCCTTTCCTGGGCCTCAGCTGAATTGGCAAAAATCCCTTTGAATTCTTGCTGTTCTGTTTAAAGGTGGTGTTTTAACCATTTCTGAATGGATTTCCTTGAATAGGAATAGCAGAAATACTGTGCAGACCTTTTTCTGAAGAAAAGATTGAGCACAGCTAAGATGCTGGACCTTTAATAGGCAGAAAGTGGTACAGGACTGAGTACACTGATACATCTCAGCAGGAGGTCAGGGAAAGCCTTGTTAAAGAGAAGGCAGTGCTTTTCTTGGGAAGATGAAAGTGGGTTTGGAAGACTTGCATCTGAGCTGCCTCTTAATGTCCTCAAAATCCCTTCACAGAATCTCCCCTTCTTGCAGAGGAGTCTCTTGAATTCCAGCTGAGTGCCAGTTTGTGAGGAAGAAGGCGCAGTAGGGGGAGAGAAACACTCTATGCATGTGCACTGGTCTCACGTGTATGGGTCCAGGACCAGCTGATAGCTGCGGTGACATTTTAGCTCTCTGCTTGTGCTTCCTTCTAGAACAGTGAGGTTTGGGAGCGGTGGGAGTTTATTTTCTGTTCCAAGTGCTGTTGAACTTACCCGTGTCCCTTGCTGTTTCCCATGCACCTATTTTCAAAGTTAGAGTTTTAATTTCCTGTGTTGTGTTAAAGCTGTGTGCAGCCTCATCTGTGTTTTTGTAAGGATTCCTCCCTCCTAGCTGACTAGGTAGAGGAGCATTTTGAAGCTCCTGCCAGCTTGTTTTAATGTCTTACTAGAGAACAGCTGGAAAAACACTAATGAAGTACCAAGTAATTTAGAGGGACCTTTTACAGAAGAAATCATTTTATTCAAGAGGAACGGTGCATGCTTTGAGCCTGACTTGCTCAGTGACTGTGAAGGAGCCTGGCTGGTAGTGCTGTTGATCCTGGAGTTGGTTCAGCAGGCTGCTCCCAGCTTTGGCAAGAGTTCCATACCTATAGCTCTTAAAATAACAAGAGCTAATGTTGCACTGCTGTGATTAGAAGAGCCAGTTAAACGTTATTTTAATCCCTTCAGTGTTTATTTTCACACCACAATTCTTGGGAAGCCCGTATCTCAGGAGAGGGCAGTTCAGAGCTTCCATATTCACTGATGTTTTAAATTCTATATTTTAATTTGCTTATGAAAGCATTCTGAGATGTTCTTGCTGCATCTATGGATGCAAGATGGAGTGTGTCAGATGCCAGTTTGCAGGGGCCATTTGGTAGGGGTATGTTGTTAGGTGTTGGACTGGTTCACGCTAAAGCTGGGTTTGGGATTAGGATTATGGTTTAGTCTAGCAGGTGATGATGCTCAAGGGTTAGGTCTAGACTTGAACTCCTACCCTGCAGTTATAAATCCTACTGGCCATATTTCCTGACTGATTGGATGCATTTAACCTGCCAGCTCTTTCCAGGCCCGGCATGAGCCTTAATGATTCTTGCAGGCATAAACCCTAATCCTAACTCCCTCTCGCTTCCTCTTAGCTCCACCTTTGGATGTATTCTTTGTGATAAAGCCTCTGACCTTAGGTATCCAGTTGCTATCGACCATAGCTCAAAGGTAGTGATCCTCCAACAGCTTGGGCCTCAGGAGTGCATGCCTTCATCTGGCTGTCAGCTCTTGTGGAGAGCAAATGTCACTTTTGGACCAGTTGATAACCAGATTTAGCCACTGGCCTGAGTTCACCATGAGGGACTCAGGGCTGAAACAGCCCTGACCACAGACTAAGCTGGGAATGCAAAGGCTCTCCCTTGTTGCCTGTAGGAATTCTGAAGCTATGTGTGGAGAAAAAAACACCATACGTGGAAATAAAAATGACAAATTATGGGTAATTGCTGTGGAGAAACTGCCCTCTGGGCTCTTTGGAGAACTAGCATTGTAGTGGCCTCATCTGTGGTTATTTTTTAACTCCTTCCTAGCTATGCGGACGCTTAGCGAAGACACCATTAGGCTCTTCCTCCAGCAGATAGCAGGTGCCATGAAAATGCTGCACAGCAAAGGCATCATCCATCGGGACCTGAAACCACAGAATATCCTCCTTTCCTACGCTGGAGGCAGGAAATCAAATCCCAACAACATTCGCATAAAGATCGGTAAGACCCTGTTACAAACATCACCCTAAGTGCTCCCAGGAGGGTTTGGTGATGGGTAAGCGGCAAGCCTCAGTCTTTCTTTGGGGAATTGTCTAGGAGAAGGGAAGAATTGCTGCACTTCTTAAAATGCCCTGGTGTTTTTCATCTTCCTTGCTTAGTTTCTCTGCTAGATGCTTTAGTTTGTTCCAAGCAGTAAGAGCAAGAGCTTTCTGCTCTGCCAGGACATAGGCTAGCACAAAAGAATTGGGCAGGTCTTGCTCCACTTTAGCTGAACGGTGCCTCCCTTGGTAAAAACAAATACCAGCCTGCCCTAATTGGCTTGTAATCTCCAGGCTTACCAATAAATGAGGAGGCATTGTAACTTTTGTCTTCAGCTTTTAATAGTATTGAGGTAAATGTTGGTGTCTTAAGGCCTGAAACTAGCAGCTCTCCTGCTGCTTGCCTTGGAGAACACAATGGGAGTCAGGCACACCTAAAAGCAGGTGTTACCACAGTCCCAGTTAAAGGCGGGCTTCTTGGCTGCATCTTGAAGAAATTCACTTTTTGCACATTAGGCAAGTGGCACAGATGGACCCATAGTTGGGACAAATGCTCCAGGAATCCAGAGCACATGTCCCTCAGAAACGAGTGCTGGATAATGCCACTCTCGACATGCGGTCTTTCAGTTATGTTACAGCTTGCAAGCTGAAGCTGACACCAGTTAAGTAAAACTTTTCCTCACCTGAACCTTGTGCTGTGGAGAAAGAGTAGATGCTTTCATTCAGCTGAGAAATGAGGTCCAGTAGAAAAGATTGAAATGTTGTTGCCTGTTTGGGTGAAGCACTGTTTGTGTTTGGGTTGATGCTTTCTCTTTTGTTAGTTTGGTTTGGGGTTTTTTGTTTGTTTGGGGTCCTCGCCTTTCTTGCTTGTGCAGTGTTATCTGAAAGGTGGAAGCAACTGGGAGATGCAGATGCAGGCAGGAGGGCTGTGGGCATGGTTGCTCTTGGGTGTGATGTACCCTGCAATTCCTTCCTCCTGCTTCTCTGAGAAGAGCATGGTCCAAGGAGTAGCTAGCTGTACAAATTCACTAGTGACACATGACAGTGTAAACAGCTGTGTCAGTTTCCTAGCTTGAAATATCTGGTAACCTTGAGAGAACCTCTAGGTATCATATGATCAGATGCTGCGTAACCTGCAGAGGTGATTCATCTTGGTATTCCTTGTCCCTGGCTCTTTTAGCTGCCAGGTGAACTATGGCTCAGCTTTCTGTCCTTGTACTGGGGTTAGCACTCTTGAAACTGTTTCTAAAGGAAAACAGTTCAGTGCTAAAGGAACAGGGCAAGACTTTTCAGTTGGGCTGGTATAGCAATGTGAGTGGTGGTGAGTAGTGGTTTCTCTTGGGTGGCTGTTACATTGCAGCCTTTTCAATGGAGGGGAACTTTCAATTCCCCAAATTAAAAGTTGAGATAGCAGCAGATGAGGTAGCTAATATGAACTGACACTCTCTCACTTGAAGCCAAGAGAGCTTTTCCAGCTTCCAGCAGCTGGTATTTTGGAGTGCAGGCAAATGGGCACACGATGAAATGACTGTTGATATCTGAAAAATGGATGGGAGTTTATTCTTCTTAGTACTTATTTTGTGGCTTGGTCTGGCCTTTGCTAGTGTCTGTATTAATGATTAGCACAAGGATGTGACTGCTCAAGAAGGGAGCTTTCAAAGTTCTATTAATCTTTGCACTTGCTAGGAAGATTCATGGAAAGTAAAAGGGAAGATGGGGAAATCAACTGGAGAAGGTGCAAGCTCCATAGATCTGGTGTCTGATCCCGACCTTCCTGTGTTTCTCTTTGTAGCTGACTTTGGGTTTGCCCGATACCTGCAGAATAATATGATGGCAGCAACATTGTGTGGTTCACCAATGTACATGGTAAGTGTGTTTTGCCTACAGGTTTTCCTGTATTGTTCTTACTTTGCCCCCCAGAAGCAAGGCTTTGTTTCTCTCTCGTAATTTCCCCAAAGGTGGAATTTTATTTACTTGTCTGAAACCAGCTATTACACAGGGAGACTTCATAAAGTTCTAGGTGCCTCTGTTGTCATGTAATTTTCAGGTGAGCTGTGGATAAATGGAATTGAACAAAACAGAGTATTGATTGCTGTCTGCTCCCAGAAACAGCATCTTCCAAAGGGAACCAGGGCCTCTCCACTGTGAAGGCATTGGGAAACGGAATTTATTTCCTCTGCTATGAGCAAAGCAACAACAGAAGAGATTGGGGGCTTGGGTGATAATTTCACACATCTGGCTACATTTGAGGTGTTCGTTGCTTCCTTGGTGAGGAATCTCAATAAATCACTGCTTCAGTAGGCTCTCTGGAGACAGAGTGGTTCCACCAACCTCCTGTTACCTCAGGCTTTGCCGTCATTTCTTGCTAAGGTCACAGCATCAGGAGAAGGGCCCCTTCCTCACAGCAGCTTTGTAAAACCTCCAGCTGTTTTTACTTCTTTGGTCTTGCAAAGTCCCTTCAGATCTGTGGACCTTTTGGAAGCAGCAATTTTCCCATTCTAGCTAACCTATTCCTAAGTGTGCTTCTAGTCACAGTTTATGTTTTTGTGCATTTTCACTTCTTAACACACCCCACCCACTCCCACTAATTCTTTCACCAGACCAGCTGCTTCCAAAATGACTTCCTAGCTTGTGAAACAGATGGGTTTAGAAACCCTAAACTGATCCCTGTTACCCACTTTGTACTTTCCACTCTGGGCCAGGATGTGAGGAGGTGATCTCTTGTTTGTGCTCACGGCAGCAGTCGAGATCTTGAGGTCTCATCAAGTCAGTGAAATTAAAGATGACAAAACCAGGCCAGAAATAGAAATGTCAAAGCTATGTAATAGTTCCATGGGATGTGGGTGTCTGAGCTCAAAGCAAAAAGAGATGTTGTAGATCATTTTAGGTTGAAAGTTTTACAAGTGCCCTGGGGCAGGAGGTATCTGATTTTGAACATGGTCTAATCCTCTCTAAGGGGTTTTTGTCTGTACTCTTTGGGCAGAGTTAGGCTTGGACTCTGCTGCACTGCACAGGGATAGGGAGTTTGGCAGTCTGTTCCACTGTATGAACTCAAGCAAAAGACTTCCTCTCTCTCCTTTTTTTTGAAGCCTGATGTTTATTTGAACTCTGCTATATGTGAAGATGATGTAACTTTCTTCTTCTGTGTGCATTTCCTGAATCATCTATTTTTAGGGACACTTTTTCTTTCAGTCTTGTGAAAGTCAGTGAAAACACCCAGCTTATTTTTTGAAAGGGTGGAGGAAGCTGGTGATGACCTTTTTCTATTTTATGTTTTTATTCATTTTAAACAACTCTAAACATTACAGGGAATCTCAGTGTTTCCTATTGTTTTGTGTTTACTGATGGATTTGAAGGAAAATGGGAAGGGAGGCTTCAGTTGGGATTTAGAGGGTGTTTGAAGTCTGTCTTTAGTGAGCATCTGCTGGCAGGGCAGGCCTTTATTCTCTGCTTTAGCTTACGGCCCATTGCTACTCTTTTCATTCTGCTTTTTTAAAGAAGAAATGTCTTTTACCCACACCAGAATGAGTTTTCTGTCTGAACCCTGATATGACCCATGTAAGACTTGAAACCTCCTTGTGTAGTTCTTGTCCTGCTTCCTTGGCTTTGTTTGGTGTCATGCCTGCTTCCCTTAGGGACAGACCAAGCTCCTGTCCACAACTTGTTTGCTGCCGTTTTTTTCCATTACATGTGTTCTTCACTTCTAACAAAGCTAGAAAATAGATCCTGTTCCGCACTGGCAGCACTGCAATGAAATCTGTTGTTACAAACGTGGGATTAGCAAGCCTGTCCTTCTGTTCCTCTGCTGCTGCTCAGAAGGTGCACTGCCTCCTTAGCCACGGTGGAGCTGCACTGTCTCCAGCTTCTGGAACAGGCCTGGGAGGGAACAAGCAAGGGCATAGTGTGAGATGAGAGCCTGGAGGCTGGGGCACAGCAGGGCTCAAGCTGTTGGACTGAACAGGGAAGACCCGGCTCTGAACCCAAACTGTGACCTTGGCAGAAGGCTTTGGAATGTAATTAATATGCTACCATTTTGGGTGTAAGTGATGCAGATCAGGATGGAGACTGAAGCCTACCTGTTCAGTGTGAGCCTTTCCTGTTCTTCATCTAAACCTGCTGCTTGCTTTGTTTTAGAAGATCTGTCTGTGCAATTTCAGTGAGGCTTCTCCTGAGCACAGGTGACTTCTGCAGAAAGTGGTACACTGAGAAGAAGGAAAGAACTGACTTTGCCCAAATGAGCTGAACAGCACGGGGTAATTTTTGTCTGCATGAATGAAAGTCTCTGCTTCTCCTACCTAGATAGGGGATTGGCCCTTTTAAGGTAGTGTTACAGTCTTTTCAGGAGCAAATCTTTCATGATGACTGTGGAATCTAGCTCAAAAGTTTTGAAGCATAACAGTGACTTCTTGCTAATAAAAAAAGAGAAAGGAAAAAAAGCTGCATCTTTTATAAAACCCATTTCTGTTTTCTCCCCCAAAAGGCACCAGAAGTCATTATGTCTCAACACTACGATGCCAAAGCTGACCTCTGGAGTATAGGAACCATCATTTATCAATGTCTAACAGGAAAGGCTCCTTTTCAGGTGAGTTGCATAAATCTAATATTTCTGATTCTTTCTCCTTTGAATGTGTTTATTTCTAAGGCTTCTGTCACCTATAACATTAATTCCCATAGATCCAGCCTCAGGGAGGTCTGGCTGTCCAACACCTGGACAGTGTGGTGCTTTATATGTTGTAGTGCTGGATGTGTTACTAGAATGACTCTCCTTCTGGATTGTATCTCAGTGAAATGTATTTCCTGGTTATAAATCCTTAGGGTGGGTCATCTGTTCAAAAAGTTATTATGAATCAGTTCATGCAGTGTTGGTTTTCTTTCCAGGCCCACACTTAAAGACAGTTTCTATTTACAACTATACAGTGTATACTATATAATTATGTTGGGAATTGTCTGAAGGACAATAAGGAAGATTGTAACTGCAGGTTCATGTTCAGGATGGTTTGGTGGTAGCTGGTGTATTGTAGCTAAATTGACTTATAGAGCAGTTAAGTAGAATCTTATCAGAAGGATCTTATCTGTCAGCTTCCTGCAAACCATTCCAGCCTGAAATGTTTATGTTCACCAAGTCCAAAGCCCTCCAAATATAACACAGTCCAGTAAAACTCCACCCTGTAATTTATGCCATAACTTCTGGATGAGCTAGGGCATATCTGTTGTGAAAAACCTTCCCTGATTTTACATTTTCAAATGATGGAGAATTCATCTCAGCCTTATAACAGCAAGTTGCTTTAGGATTTCTAATGATGCATAGCTGGAGTTCCTCTAGACCCAGGGCGTTTTTCTTGTTCCCAATCATTAGTATGCCACACTGTGTATTGCTTTTCTTCTTCCATGCTGAATAAGGTCTGCAACTCTCCATTGCAGCCACTATTTTGAAGTACTGTACTTGTCAGCATTGTTTTTCCTTGCTGTCTTAGAGCATAGTAGAGAGATGCTTGAGTTGCTGATACTTCTTTGCTTGTGTGAACTCTGTCTTTAATCCATGGGAAAAGACCAAACCTCATATTTACATGCTGATGTATCAGCTGATGCCAACTCTTCAGCTTTTTAGATCTGTTAGGGCAAATGTGAAGTGTGGCCCTATTTCCTCATGTACTGGCATTTCTTTATCCCAGCTCTCTAACAAAAAAACCCTCAAACCAAAATCTCCAGACAAAACCAACCAACCAAAGTGTGTGTGTGGGGAGTGTGAACCTATGCTCGTGTAGTAAGGCACATTTTAGGAAGTGCAGGACTTTCTGAGCTGTAGTTCCACAGCCCTTTAGAATTTCACGCAAGACTTTGAATGTTTATGCAGTAGCATCATCTGGATAAAGTGAATTCTGAATCCATTGCAGGAAAGAGTGGGCAAATACGGAAGTAAATTAACGGTATGTTTTGGTTTTGTCTGAGCCAAGAACACTTTCCTGTTTCAGAGTCATTTTTTCCCTGCTGCTGTAAGAATCTTCCATTCCGGTGCTGTATGTTCTGTCCATCAGCTTGCTCTGCATTTAGAGCAAGACTTCATTTCCTTTGAATGTTTCTGGTTTTATAAACACCCCTACAAAATACACTGCAACTCCTGAATGGCTCCTTTTTACAGGCTGCATCCACTTCTTGTCAGAGCTGGTGTCTTTGTTTGAGAGGAGAAAATGACTGTTAGGATGAAAGGAAATAAATATTTGTGCATTAAGACAAAAATGTGGGGGTGGAGAAAGCAAGCTTTGACTCTACATGCATAGGAGAGCCTTGCACTCATTCTGACTTGTTACTTGGTGCCTTTTAGTCTCTAAAGGCACCGTGATACTGTACTCATTCAAATTATTTAGTTATCGTTTAACGCGGTGGTTGTGTTGTAGGTGTTCTTTGCTTAGTAGCTCACACACAACCGTGGGGCATCTGGTTTCTTTGAAAACATTAGGTGGCTTTTATCATTGCTCATTGAAGCATGTCACAGAAACATTCTGAAAACGCTGTTACAGAGGAGACTCTTCACAGGCAATAACATGGAATACTAGTCAGCTTCATTCAGCTCTCCAGCCAAGGTTTTGAAAGGGCAGGTGGTCAGAAGACCATCAGCTCTGCCTTGATGTATGTCCTCAGGCTCACACAGGGGTGAGAGCAGTCCTGTGTGCCTGTCACCCTCTGATTGAAGCAATACCCTGCCTTGTTCTGGGCAATGAAGGGACATTTCAGTCCCTACCCAGCAGGTCCTGATTGTTGCTTTCTGCTTGCTTGACTGGATGACTTCTCTCTTCCCCATATACATCCAGCATCTGTTGGGCTGAGGATGGGGTCATTTGTTTCTCTATTTTAATGTTTCCCTCTGCCCTTTCCTCTTCTGGGGTTTGTATTTTGAAGCCGAATGCCAGGCCCCATTTGTTACTACAGCAGCAGCTGTGGATTTGTTTGATTAGGTAGAGAGAAGAGCTCAGCCCAGATGGTTCTCTGTGCACCCTCTATTTGTTTTGACTATGTGTGTCACAAATTGCCTTCTCATAGCTGCAGAAGCCTGTCTAGGGCAGATGTTGGAAAGCTAGTTAAAGATTAACCTGCTTTATTTCTTTGTTGGCATGACTGTGTTGTAAGAATTTGCTGATGATCCCTGAGCAGGCGAGAAGCTATTGTGTTTACAGAGGTTTGAGGAGGAGAAAGGGGTAGTGGATGGAGATGATGGGGAGACCATGAATAGGAATGAATGCTTTTGGGAAGGGCATCTAAAAATGGGTGAGGAGGTAAGAGGCCGATTCCACATAGTGCCACCAGCAAACCCAGTTGTACAGGGCAGCCAGGAGCTGGATTTCTGACATTAACCTCTTAAGGCTACATTCTCACTGTGCTTTCCCTCCCAGGCTGGCAAGGACAGCCCCTCACCTCTGTTTAGCTGAGATTCCCATGGGAATCTGGAGCACAGTGGCGTGAAACTGCGTTTGAGAGCTCTGTCTGTTCGCTACATGAGCCAGTTAGGCACCTTCACAAGGGTGCAAACCAAAGGGGCTCCAGTGATATCTGCAGTGAGGAGGAATGAGCTGTCTGAAAATAAAGCAGGTCTTGGGGGGGACTGGGCTAGATGGAGGGAAGATCCAATGTGTGTAAAGGCTGAGACAGCTGTCAGTCCAGAGAGTGCATGTTAAATCAAGGCAGAGATGTGTGCAAATGTGATTTCTAGCTGTCTCAAAATTAACTGCAGGTGGGTCACCCAAGGCAACTTCCCAGAGCCCTTCCTGTCCCTTCCTTGCCTCATTGCATGCAAACAAGAAAGAAACTGCTGATGCTTAGATGAGAACAGTTGGTGAGATGGCTGGTGAAGCTGTCTTAAGGAGCTTTTTGTATTAAACATGCCATAAACAAAACAGTGAGACTGCTATAGGGATGAGATTAATGGGATTCATAATCCCTATAAACAGATTTGCTGAGCACTATATTAATGTGGAATTGTTAATTTGCCTTGCCTAATAAGTGGTCTGCAGTTGCATTTCTTGTGACTTGAAATTGCATTTCAAGTCACTGAGGACTTGAACAGTGCATTTCCTAGTCTTGCTGACCACTTGCTGCACTGAGAAGTGCTTGAGAGTGTAGTGGGTTTCGCTTGTCCTTACCTGAACTTGAAAGATTGGGACCCAGTGCTCACCAGAATGCTGTGTAGACAAATGACAGCCTGAAGCAAAACTGGAGGCAGAGAAGAAAAAATATCTTTCAAACCCGATCTAGTCCTTGTCAGATGGTATTTTAAATATGAATAGAGGTAAATGACCTCAATGTCTCTTGTTGGGGTTTTTTGCTGGTGGGAGTGTTGAGGAATCACACTGATGTCCCCCGTGGCTTCTGTTGTGTGACCCCTTAAAAGCTGGACATCTCTTGGTAAGCAGATGTACCACCAAGCACATGCACTTTGTGTCATAGCTGTCTCTGGCAGTGACACGGGTCTGCTTGGACATCAGATCCTGCTAAGGACTAAGAAACCTGATTGCCTGCTGTCTGAGCCTTTGTATGACTCTTCTAGCTGCTTTATGGACATGGTGTGCTTTGTCCACAGGAGGGTGAGTCAGGGAGCAGGGAAGTGACAGGAGAGGTAATGCAGGTTTTGCTGCCTTGTCTGGCAGCTCCGTAAGAGTTAATGTGCCTGGGTATGTTCTCATCCCAGCTGGCTGCTAGGTGAAAAATTAATTTCTAAGCCTGGTGTACCCAGTTCACTGCTTTATTTCTGGGTTAATTCTGCCTGCATAAGTACTAGGATTATGTATCGCTTACAACAGCTACTGTGTTGTGAAATGGGCCTCGCGGAAGATGGGGGAAGGGAGGATTTTATACCCACAATTTGAAATCCTGATGTATTTGTTAGGCCGCTGTTCTGTCTTCAAAGCTATTCCTCTGGAGTGTCCTGTGTCAATGGGGTCAGGTACACAGTTCTCACATTCTGCTGAGACTGGGTGCAGTGATTGACTTGTGTAGTTAGTGAGCCGTTGGCTTTCAGACCAGTGTTTGTGGGTCTGATCCTGCTCTGTTGGGGGTGGAGAGAAAAACATCTGTGGACAGCTAAAGAAGGCTTAGGGGTTTTGTTTGTTTCTTTGTGCTTTCAGGTCTCCCCCAGTGTCAGCCGCCTAGTTGCTGTTGTCTTAAAATATTGACTGTTAAGACTGCACGAACAGAAGGTATTTGCAGCAGGTTTTCAAGCTATTCCCTAGACCTGCTGAGCCAGAAACATCATTACTTGTTTCTTTTTTCTGAATCCTCTCTGCACCTCTGAATCCCCAGGAATCCCAAAGGAAAGGATTGAAAGGACAGAGCATATACCATAGACCTGCTATGGAGTGTTGACTAGGCAGTGCTGTTCACTGGGGGTGTGAATGCCTCTGGCCTTCCTCTGACTGAATGCTGGGCTTTTATAGCCAGTTTTCACTCAAGTGCAACAAATCCAGTGCTGAGTGCTTTTGGAAACACCACCGTGCGTGCTTTTTGTGTGCAATTCACTTGCAGACAGCCAGCACCGAATGGGATTTGGCAGGGTTTATGCTGAATGCCTTTGTTGGGTCAACATATTTCCACTGCTGCTCAGGACAAAGTAACAGAGTGGCAGGATTGACTTTGTCCTATTGTCTTTATATATAGAAGGGACAGACAAAACCAGGACCAGTTACACTAATGCAGCTGTTCCACAGTAACATGAGAGGGGGAACAAACTTGTGAATTAGCCTACTGGTGTGTCTCCTGTTTTGAGAGAAAACTGAGCTGTCCATTCTGTATCCCTGTTTCTGACAGATGGATGGTGTTCTGCAGGTAGCAGCTGTCTCTGTGTACCTTGAATGGTCTAGTTGTTAGGTGCCAAAGATGTGCTTTTTCTGGTGTTTTTCTTGGTAGGGTGTATCTGCCTGGAAGGTAGATTTCAAAGTAAGTCCTTAGCTTCCTAGAAGGAATTCAAATGGTATTTCTAGAGTGTTGCAAACATTTCTGCATTGCTGGTTTGGGTTTTTTTCCCCTTTTGCGATTGTCAGAGAAGCAGAATTTATTGAAAGAAGAGGTAAGCAAAGTGGCTGAAGATACCAGTGCTTTATGAAATGGATGCTAACAGCAGGAGAGCAGTGGTCATGTTACTGTGAGCCTGAGAGCCTGCTGCAGGGAGCAGAACTGTGTGACTCAGTTGATTAATAATGAAGTTCTGTGAAGATGCAGTTGTTCTTTCCAACTGAATGGTGATCCACAGCTGTTTGTGCTGGGCAGTCACTGAACTGACTATTCCCTAGCAGACAGCCACCTATATCAGAGACCAGCCTGGAACTGTGGGCTCCTGGGAACAGCCCTCGTGAGGAAGCATGGTCTGGGTGGGTCAGAGCCTGACACCCTGTTCCTTGTAGAACAAGTGGGAATTGTCCTGAGACAGCAGTATGTGGAGAAACAACATCCCTACAGGGATATCTCTTTAATTTGTACAAAAAGGAGGGGATAACTTTTACAGAGGATTTTGTTTCTATCCAAACTAGTGCTTAGAAACCCTCTGTAATGAACTGGACTTTGCACATGTGCTGCTTTTAATATACTCTTGTCTCTATTACCAGGAAAATTTCTGACAAAACGGTGTTTGAAATAGGTCACAGCTTCATTGTATTTCTGAAACAATTGAGTTGTTGCGACAGGAAATGAACAGAGCAAACAGCCAAGGGTTCTATCTCTGATGTGAGCAAGCACTTGGCTTCCTTGCGGTGGAGTTCTGTTCCTTGTACATTTTGTCTGTCTGGCATATTTTTCATCACGCACAGCATTGTGGCCAAGCCATTTGGTTATACTTGCTTCATTCAGGTTTGCCAAATAATAAGAATCTAATTACAGGACGAGATCTGCAATGGGAATGATGTAAAATGGTGTTCTACTGAACCAAATCAGATTGCGTGGCAGTGATTGGAAATCTCAGTGCAGTTTGGTATCTATGTAAGAAGGTGCTTTGCTAAGTAATATTCATTTTAATGGCTTGTGGAGAACATGTTTTTGCACTTCCTGTTGGATATGGTATTACAGAAAGGAGAACCAGGAAATCTTTCTTATTTCCTTCTTTTAGGAATCCAGTAGCTCTTACTGGTGCAAATTGATAGGAGAGCTGTGAGGTTTGGGTTGCTAAGACTACGCAAGGGATACTGTCCTGATCAGTACTACACGAGTCTACTAGTATTAGCAGCTTCTGGGACTCTCCCTTTGGTTTAAGTTTTGTACTGAGCTCTGTTATCCTGAATTTTCATCTTCAGCCAGAGGGAGTAGGTGATGTTGAAACAGCATCTTATGTGGCTGCTTTTCCAGCCATGCTGTGTTAGTGGTATTTTAATGGCCATCTGCTGATTGGCTTGTCTGATTTGCCATTTTAAGCATCTTAATTGACCTTAAAAGCTTCTGATTTAGAAATGGAAGTAGGTGGAAGGCTCGAGGGTTTTTGGAGCCTGCCCTGAACATCGGAAGAAGCTGCCTGTTGCCTCCTTGTTCACACTTTCTTACATACTCTGCTGCACCAACAGTGGTTACAGATTAATCTCTCTGATCTTCCTTCCCTGTTTGTATGTGTCCTCATGTCTGTGTCATGCCAGCCAGCCTGCTCTGCCTTTCATAAGTACACTTTGCCTAAGCAGAAAAGCTTGAGACATGAGGGTTAATTTACTGGCCTGTGTTATTCGTTGCATAAACACAAATAGAGAAATTACATTAGGAGAGTTTTATGTGTCTGTGCTTCTATACTAGTGATTTTATTTTTAACCACAGCCATAAGCCTCTTGTTGTGCCTAGCTCTTTCTTGTAAATAATCCCATCTCTCAGAGTTTGGAATCCCATTGTCAACATCGCCAGCAGTTGTGTATATTACTGCACAAATAGGAGCTGTGGCTTGAGATCTTCTAGCTTCCTGGAATTAAAATAGAAAAATCCTAGTTCAGTTGCTGTTTTCCCCATGTTCCTGATCTCTTCACGGATCCCTGGCCCATCAGTAGGCTGCCTGCTCCTTTTCTAAATGCCCTGCAGCATTAATCCATGTTCTCAGCGGGATCTGCCTTTCATCATTTGGGACTCCTCATGTCTGCAATTGTTCAGCCTCCTGGGTGAGGCTATTAGGCCAGCTCAGACCTGAGCCTCGGAGCTTGCTGCAACGAAGCTCATCCCTTTGAAGGGGGGAGCAGACAGAACCAGGTCAGGAACATAAAGGCAGCAGGCTGAAATGCTGTATTTTCACTCTGGTACAGTGCTGGCTTTTCAGTCTAAAGTGAGCTGCAGGTTCTCATTGTCTGTGCTGGTTCTGCAACTGAAAAGTGCCTTTACTCTTCAGAGTAACTGTGAAACAGAAATGCTAATCCCTTCCCTTTACTGTCAACTGCTTCATGCGCTGGTTTTCTTTCTCCTCTACAGGCCAGCAGCCCACAGGATCTTCGCCTCTTCTATGAGAAAAACAAGATGCTGATGCCCAAGTAAGCATTTTCCAGTGTCACCATTTGCATGCACTTGTTTACTCTGTGTTTACACCTGTCCTTGCGTGCTCCTGGCTTGTTACTCAGGGGTTGGCTGTAAAATATTTGGCCACATACCTTCCTCCGTTCTTTAAACCAGCAGTGGTGTGGCCCAGAGAAAGACAGCATTTGTCTCCACTCTTAACACAGATCCTACTTCTCTCCTACACTGCAGAAGTTGATAGTGATTTCAAGAGCCAGCTAGAGGTCCTGTCCCACACATGGCTTCTCTGAGGCTGGGAGCCTTAGAAAAGAACCCATGGCAATTCTTGAATCATGCGGACAGCCCAACTGTAACCTGCCATACCTGACTGCAGATCACATTCCCATTTCTCACATGTCAGGGCAGCAACTGCTTGTGCCCATGCTGCTAATAGAAGGAAATATTATAACCTCAGTGGAAATGGACACTGCTGCAGTTTCCAAGGGAAAGATAACTGCTTTCGTCCCACCACGGTGTATGTTACCTAGCTGCTCAGCGCTGTGATTTGTCAGTGTATTTTGGTTTTGTTGCTGTGGTCTTTCCTTTTGATCTCTGAGCTCTTAAAGCAGAACCTCACGCCCGCTCTGAAAAGCTCAGCCTGGTATAGAGACAGGACTGAAGTTCCAGATCATATGTTCAAAAATTAAAAGGCCTTTTTAAACCAGAAAGTTAGCTTCTATTTGGCAGAGCTGTTAATGCAGCCACATATGCAGGAAATTCAATGAGTTTCTGTATATGGATTTTTATCTTCTTTTCCTTTCTCTGTTTTAGACAGCTCCAAGAGGCAGCAGAAAGAACTGTCAAAAAGCTAGAGCTCTTAGCAGTGATTTGAGCTATTCATTTAACTTGAGATTAAAATTGAGATCTTGAAAGAGGAGAAGGGACAAATTTCTACCACGATTAAACTTGAGCCATGTATGTACCTTCCTGGATTGAACCAGAAGGTGACATGGAGTAAAACAACCAAATAGAACAATTCAAAGCTAAAAAACCACCCCATAGTTGGAGGTAGAATCTAGTATGTGTGAGCAGAAAGTAGAGCTTTCTGTTTTCCCTACTATCTTTGAGGTAGTCCTTTTTGATAAGAGGGAAATTAATTACTACAGTTAATAGGGTTCCTTGTGTTAATCATGCTTTGGCTCCTGGTGGTTTCAGTAGGAGGCAGTTGAGGGGAGAAATGAAGCTCAGCTCTAAGAGCATGTCAAAGCATGTCTGTTCTTGTAGGGATTAGTCCTCCTTTGTTGTGAGTCCTTTATGCACTCTGCATTTACCATCTTCACTTATCTCCACTTTTTAACTACCAAATTCCTCCACAATTTAGATCCAAGCCCATTGTTTTTCTGCTGTAGATGTCAGATCCCAAGTGGCCTTTGTGTAAATGCCGATTCCCTGCTTTCCAAACTCAGTATGTCTTTCTAACGTGAGCTGCAATCTGTGCTATTTCCTGAGCAAACATGAATAAACTGTCTTGCCAGCCCTGCCAACACAGGATGAAACACAAAACCACTCGAGACCTCCCTTCTCAGACTGCAGCAGTGCCAGGATTTGGTTTCGTTCTCCTTGGGGCTAGGCAGGCTGGCACCCACCTCCATGGCATTGCCATGGAAAGTGCTGTGTTTTGCCTTGGGATCCAGGTGGGGAAGAAAAGCTCATTGGATGCTCAGTCTCTGCTTGCTGGGCTGGTGCAGTTGCTATTGCTGACAGGTGAAATGCCATTCTGAGGTGGGGCACTCATGTCTGTAGGAGAAGGCCCGAAGGCCTCACAATTTTAATAGTGCTGATCTAAATAGCTAACATTTATTGTGCTGATTTGCATGGCAAGGTGTGTTCTAGATCATGGGGGGGGAAAGGAGGCACTTTCGTTGCTTATGTTTAAAAAGGTGGTGTTGGAAAATAATACTGCAAAGCTTTATGCTTTAGGCATGAGAGATAGGAGACAAACAGGCTGTTAATCTGCACCGTCTTCAGCCTGTGTTGCAACATCTGAGGTCTACTACTTGACCTGCCTATTTCTTGGCTTTAAAACCATACAAAAGCTAAAGTCATTGCTGGGAAATAGGCTCACTTTGGATGAAAGCTTTATGTGTTGTGGATAAGTAATGACGATAACGTTGGAGGACTGCAGGTCTCCAGTACTAATGTATTTTTCAGGAGACTGCCGCTAGCTGTGGTATCTTGGGTTATTCCATTACGCAGTGTGATTCTGAGGCACACCTTTTGTGACAAGAGGGTGTTTCTTCTTGGCTCAGAATCTCAGTTTAACTGCATCACTTCCAGAGCCTGGTGGCCTCCCCCTTTGGGAAGGCACATGGAGCCATTCTAGTGTCAGGGATGGAAAAGCAGCTCCTGCAGTACAAACAGGGATGAGGAATGCTTGCCATCATTCTCTGTTCTAGGAATTGCTGGGCTCCAATTCCTTACACCAGCAAGGCCTAGGGCTTCACAGAAAAATAACTGGGTAGTACTGAAACCTAGAAATACGTACCTTGCTTCACATCTCTAGTTTCACTAGCCTAATGGTGCTAACCAGCACTTCCCCCCCCCCCCCCCCCCCCCCACTATTTTTGTCCCAGCTTATTTTCTTACCCTGCTTCTGGCAGCATCAGTCATGCTTAGCTTCAGGGCAGTGAGTGATACCAGCCCAGCAAAGCCCAGCCCTGCCTCAGTGCTGAGCTCCTGAGCAGGCTTGGGCTCCACGCAGTTGAAATTGCTATGCTGAGCATGCATTCTATTACCTGAACTGACCTTCACATGGGGAGAGGGGAGAGCCTGGCAGATCATGGGAGCCATGCAGGGCATGGCTGTGATGAACAGTGTTAATGCTGAAAGGAGCTGGAGCCACCTTCTCTTAATTTGGAGATTTCTCCTCTGGGTGCAGGCAGGGCCCGGCGGCTACAGCCCTGAACAGGGCTGCTGGTTATGGGGGAAAGTCAGTGGAGCTGAATCCACTTACGCAAGAGATGAACTCTGCTTTCCCTGCCTTAATCTGTTCATTTATTCCTGCTTCTTACAATCTACTGGGGTTGGAAAGAGGTGCCCTGGCCTCTCCCCCATCTGCTTGTAGGGTGAGGGAGAGCACGATGATTTACTAGCTCTTCCTGTGCTGCAGTGGCCATTGAAGTGAGTATTTTCTTCCTAGCTATACTGGAAAGTGGGGTAATAGCTGCACTGATTTTAGCTTGATCGGGTGGCAGTTGCTCACGTCTTAGAATCATAGAATCATAGTATAATTAGGGTTGGAAAGGACCTTAAGATCATCCAGTTCCAACCCCCCTGCCATGGGCAGGGATACCTCCCACTAAACCATGCCATCCAAGGCTCTGTCCAACCTGGCCTTGAACACCGCCAGCGATGGAGCATTCACAACTTCCCTGGGCAACCCATTCCAGTGCCTCACCACCCTTACAGTAAAGAATTTCTTCCTTATATCCAATCTAAACTTCCCCTGTTTAAGTTTGAACCCGTTACCCCTTGTCCTATCACTACAGTCCCTCATGAAGAGTCCCTCCCCAGCATCCCTATAACCCCCCTTCAGATACTGGAAGGCTGCTATGAGGTCTCCACACATCCTTCTCTTCTCCAGGCTCAACAGCCCCAGCTTTCTCAGCCTTTCTTCCTACGGAAGGTATTCCAGTCCTCTGATCATCCTTGTGGCCCTCCTCTGGACTTGTTCCAACAATTCCATGTGTTTTTTATGTTGAGGACCCCAGAACTGCACACAATACTCCAAGTGAGGTCTCAGGAGAGCAGAGTAGAGGGGCAGGATCACCTCCCTTGACCTGCTGGTCACGCTCCTTTTGATGCAGCCCGGGATACGATTGGCTTTCTGGGCTGCGAGCGTACACTGCCGGCTCATGTTCATTTTCTCATCAACCAACACCCCAAGTCCTTCTCTGCAGGGCTGTTCTGAATCTCTTCTCTGCCCAACCTGTAGCTGTGCGTGGGATTGCTCCGACCCAGATGTAGGAGCTTGCACTTGTCATGGTTAAACTTCATCAGGTCTTAGTGGCCTTTGATTAATAAATGCTGTATATAAGCTACCTTGAAAAACAAATGCTTTAAGAAATGGTAGTAATTGGTGATACATTTCACCACCATTGCCTTAACTGGAAGCTTCCACTTGGTAACTGTTTCATTTTAGTGACCTCCTTATCCCTGCTAGAGCAAGTAGAAGAGACCTTATTTATCATGTGCAAAATAACTGCGTGCTGCATGGATGACATTGACACCACTGTGAAGGGGAATGATCTGCAGATGCTCATGGGAGAGGCTGCTAAAGCTAGATTACCTGTAACCTTAACAATGACAATGGGGAGTAAAAGTCAAATAGATGCAAATAGAGATGTTTCTGTTCAGCCTCTCTCCAATGAGCTCCTCTTATGTTCCTAGCCCAGCAGGCACGAAGTGTGTTTGCGTTTGCAGGTTGCCTTCCTGAATATGTATAAGCAGTTTAAGTAGACTGCAAGTCTCTCTGATTTTGCTTTTGTTTTCAATCCTAGCATCCCCAGGGAGACATCCAGCCACCTGAGGCAGCTGTTGCTTGGCCTTCTGCAGCGCAATCATAAGGACCGCATGGACTTTGGTAAGACCTTCTTCCAGTTCCAGCTCTGCTGCGTGTCTGTATCTTCTGCTGCACCATGGCACTGCACATAGCTGTGTGCTTTTGGCTGGTGCTAGCAGAGGCATCCAAACACCTGGATTTTACCTGGAAGGTTTTAGTGTGTGTGCTAGATAGGTCAGTGCTGATTCCAGCACAGTTTTGCAGACCTGGAGAATTGGCACACCTTCAGCAAACGTTTCTTACATGCATCCCTTCTCCTGGCTTCTGCTTTTATAATCTCTCTGAACTTCTAGTGTGTTAAGTATGCTACCAGGTGAAATGGGTATCTTTCTCTGTTGTAGTTCCCTCCCAAAGCTACAAGCTGCACCCATTTAATGAACAATTCAGTCTATACCCTCTGTTGGCCAAGGTCTGACTGGTAATCTGAGCTAGGAGACTGTAGCTGCTTGCAGACCCTTCTCTCCCTGTCCAGGTTTCTGTGGAAGGATGCCTTGGTTCTCATTAGGTTTGAGTTGTCAGTCTCATGGCTCTCCCTGTAGATCTCTCTCTATCTCCAGACTTGGTGGGCATAGAGACTTTCTTTTTTCTCTTTTATTGTCTTAATTCCTTCTAAAATGAGAACACTCATGTGCCAGGGGGTTCTGGCTTTGGCAGCCTCTTCCAGATGCGTCTAGCTAAGCCAAAACGTCTGAAGAGCCTCTAGTGAAGCCACGTCCTACAGGAAAGCAGGCAGAGGTAGAACCTTTCCTGGATCCCTTTTAGTCCTCCAAAGGCAACTGTGTGGGTTTTTTTTATTCTTTCCCCCCACCTCTCCCTTCCCCTTGGGCAAAGATAGTCTAGACTTGTCTCCAGTACAAACCAGGACCTGAATACTGTCTCTCACCAAGCAAGCTGGGCCTGGTAGTGTCTTTCCTCAGAACAGCAGGGAGTAGCTTTGCTTCCGTGGGCCGGTGCTGCTGATGGAAAGGGTAAGTTTGCCTCTCGGCCTCTGTGCTTGAAAAAGGCTTGATGCTGGGGAAGTCTGTTCAGGCGGTTTTCTTGCAACTAGGCTGGAGGCCAAAGCCTGTAGGTTTGTGTCTCGGTCATAGAGCTTTCTGCTTTTTGCAGACAGTACCTTTATTTCCTGAAAATAAAGTGGTGCTGCTGTGTGTTTTCAGGGTACTGCTTTTTAGTCATGCTTGGGGTAAAAGGGTTTGATATTTCTGTCTTTTGGGGGTTGGTTTTCTGTTGTTGTTGCTTATTTGCTCAGGTGGATTGTTTCCTGCTGGGAGCATGTGCTAGTCTATGAAGAGAAATTGGTTTGCTGCCTGTGTTACTCTTTTGGATTAGAGATTCCAGGAAAGCCTTTCTGGGGACAGTGTCACCTGGGGGAGGCAGGCATGTGGATTAACTGAGGCTGATCATAATTACCCAGTGCTGAATGCAGAGGACCAGTTACTAAGGTGTAGAAGTGAGAAAACAAGCCTTTTGAAAAGGGTGCCATTGAAGCTGCTGGCAGACTGATTTGGGTATAAGCACTTCTCAGTATTACTCCCCACAGATCTATTTAGGATGTAGATCTCTGCCTCTTCGATTATGCTGCTGTGCTTTTCAGAAGAAAATATCCTTGAGGTTTCTGTTTCCCTGCTGTCAGAAATTGAGTCTGGCAAACCTTTTTAGCCCTCCATAAGCTGTTTTTGTACCTCTGGGAGTAGACTGCATGAATCAGAGTCTAACACTTGGAATTCGAGATAATAGACTTTGATTTCACTCAGGACAGCTGTTAACAGTGCATCTTGCTGCACTGAGATTGTCTGCCCTTAATCACAGGCAGGATCCTTTTCTCCCTAAATCGGCACGTTCTTGTGAGATTCAGGTGTTTCTCAGGTAGGGTTTGTGAATATACTCTGTACAGAAGCCTGTGTTTGAAATATTCCTTGTAGTTTGTAGACCGCAGATCTCAATGGGTATGTGACATCCTATAGTGTATTCTAATCTTCTGTCAGTTGAGAGGAAAGCAAGTGCCAAAACCTTTATAAATACATAATATTTATATATTATATATTTATAATATCATATAGTATATAAATTATCTGTATTTATTTATAATATTACATAATATATATAAAATAAATGATTTATTTAGACCAGTACAATTCCTCAGCATTCAGTTGTATTTTTGGTCTCATCCACCTCTGCCTCCTCTGAAGCATCTGAGCTTCCTTCCTGCATGTAACTCAACTGTTTTTCTTTCTCTGCTGTCTGCTGGTGCTCGGTCTTCAACTCCTCTATGTTGCTTGGAGACTCTCTGACCTACCTACTGAAGGGACCCTTCTTTCTTTCCCTCGAGTATCAGCTCAGGAGACCTCCAGATGATGCTCTTTGCCAAAACAGTAGTAACACTTAAGTGAGAGCACTTCCCTGTTCCCAACTATTGTCGTGTTTCCAGCTGTGGCCAGCTGTGCACAAACTGGTGATGTCCCAGAGCTCTGGATCCTGTCAGAAGCAGATCTTCCCCTTCCCTCAGATGGCTCCCCATAAGCTAGTGCTTTGCCCTCCTACTGGCAAACGAACATAGGCTGCTCTCTTCACCTACACTGCTTTGACTGATGGCCAGTGCCTTTGTTCACTGTTCTTTACCCTCCTGCACTATGTAAGGTGAAGATTTGTATGTACTGTGGAGTCAGGATGATTCCTAAGCCACTGTTGCCGGTGGAGCAGGGTGTCCTGCTGCTCCTTTTCCCTACGTCACCCTGTAGTCACCAGGACACGTGCGTGGTTCCCTTCACAGAGGTCCACCAGAGTTTAGTTGATTCATGTAACAGCAACACATAAGCTTGAAGCTTCATTTACTTGTGTCTCAGTTGCTCTTCTACCAGGAAAAGCTTGAAGCTTCATTTACTTGTGTCTCAGTTGCTCTTCTACCAGGAACCGATGGTCTCCGCAATCTCGAGGTTATCTAGAGGAAAGCCAGGAGGGTTTTGAGTTTCCTGGTGATGATTACAAGCAAGGCTGTTTAAATGTTGCTTTGCAAGCACAAGTAACAAGCAGTTTGGAGGGGGAAAAGTGAAAGAAATCATCATTTCTACCCCCCAGTTGAATAGCTCTGCTGAGGGATGGTACCCTCTAGAGGAGCAGACTGAAGAAGCAGCAGGAAGTGCCAACCGCTGAGCAGTTCCTAGTGGGGTATGGATGTTCTCCATCCACAACAGAAATAATCTGAGAGACTCCAGCTTTTCCTGTCAGAGATTTCCATCATTTCTGTTGTGCACAGAACATCGGTCTCCAGTGATGCACTCTGGCTGCAGGACCATGGCAGTGCCAAGGAGGGGCTGAGGAGAAGAGGGGTTGTTTAAGTTTGGAAAGCAGACAAAGCAAGCAGTTGCTACATTATGGGAAGCTCACTGGCCAAAGAGGAGCTGCTTACAGAAAGCTATACAAAAACTAGAAGTTTGTAAACAGTGGGTGTTGCAACAGGAAATCCGTGCTGGGAAAAGAGCTTGAACTGCCTCAGTTAACCAAATAATCAGCATTGATCCATGACTAATGGCTGAGTAGCTGGTTGTGATAGAAGACTCTGGCATAGAGCTGCAGTGTATCAGACACGAAGGAGTTGTGAGTGGTGGTTACTTGTAAGGGCAGGCGAACTTGTAGAGAGTCTCCAGCAAGCAGGACAGAAGCTTTTCTTGGCCTGGAGCTGTAGAGAAGTATTCTCCCGTAATGAGTGAAGACTTCAGCACTCGATGTCTGGTGTGAAATGTGTTCTGGCCTGGCCCTTTAGAACATGCATTTCTGCCTTTGAATGCCATTTCAGCCAGCGACTTTGTCTTTTGGTGCTACTTGGTACTTTGGGATTTCTCTCTTCTTGCTGATAGGAGCTTTTGATGCACGTGTATGTGGCCATGGCAGGTCTCGACATAGTCACACTATCTGGCCCTCAATAACTGCTTCCCATTCCTAGAAGTATAAGAGCTATTGCAAGACAGAGGAATATTAACAATGAATGCAGTGTATTCTCGCCAGCAGCCCAGGGTTTTAGCTTGCAGAAAAACCTTACTAAGGTCTTTAATGCCCTGTGGGGAAGTAAAATCCATTAGTACTGGTGTTGAATCCTGAGGTACAAACCCTAATGTTTTTTCACCATGCTTCTGGCAAAGACAGGGTTTTTTCCTTCCCTTTCTTCATTCATGTAATGGCCCCAGATGATTTCCTTTCTCTGTCCCTTACCCCACTGATTTTGCAGAGATGACTGGGAGCAGAGGAGCCACTTGTTCTATTCATACTTAAAAAGCAATCTCTGGATCCAAATAATTTTCTGCAATAGGTCCTTCATCCAGTCTGCAATCTGCATCCTTGACCACTACTACACTACAGTCAGTGAATTTCCATGGTTGATCTAATTGCATGGGAAAATCACTGTAAAACATTGTAACTTGCTATGCTTTAACTGCTTTGTAACTTCTTTCAGTAATTTCCTTTCACTGAGTCACTAGTTGGTTTTTTTTCAGATGAATTTTTCCATCACCCATTCTTGGATGCAAGTGCCTCAATGAAAAAATGTAAGTGTTGCATTTTTGATTACAGTCTTTGTGAACCATGACATGACTTCCCTTGCTGCTAGTTCAAAAGAAAAAGACTGCTTTATGTTTTCTTAGTTATTTAGGCAGGGATTCAGCTTTTGTTACTGTGTCAAGTCCAGATTTTGCCATCAAAACATATTTCAGTTTGCTGAGTTATCTTCAGAGGGATGATTATGGGGGCTGTTTAGAAACTTAGAAGTAAATGTAGTTTTGAAGCACATTCAGCTGCTTTGTATGAAGTGCTCGGCCAATGAGGCTGCTTGTAGGTAAACAGGATTATGAGCATGATCTTGCTCATCTTCTGCATCTGCAGGACAGTTTGTGATAGTGAATGGTGGAATCTGGTGCTCTTGTTTGTGCTTGCCAAGTGGTACCTTAAGCAGGCCCTGGTTACCAGCCCTTGTTGCAACATTTACCTCCAAATTCTTGATCAGTCTTATTTTAGGAGGGTTAAATTTGGGTGCTCAGTGGGAAGTGGCCAAAACAAGGACAGGTTTCCATGGGAAGTTCTTCCTTTACTCTCTTGATTTTGAAAATTTCCAGCCACGTATTCAGAATGATTCGGGTGTTATTCATGATTCAGAAGTTGGCTTTCAGCGGGAAACAATTCAGAATTGCTTCTAGTTTATGGGATATAACAGTCCTCTGGCCAAGACACTTGGTTGAGTGGAAATGTGTATGGTCGCCTCCTTTTTGAAGGATCCTCCTGTGTCTTTAATCTTCTGAATAAATGATAAGCCAAGAATTTTCATCAGTGACTGATTTGGGTTGCTGGAATTTTTGGAGGAAGCACGTCCAGTGCTTTCTGAGCATAGAGCACCTCTTGAATGTATGGCCATCCCTTCCTTGATGTCCACATCACTCTGGACAGTCTCCATCTTTCCTGCTTCCAGAGCAGGACTTCTCAGTTGTTCCTGATATAGATTTTAACTGTGTACTTAGGTGACCGTCCTGCGGGCAAGAAAAGACGCTTCTGGTTTAGGGGAGCTTGCAAGCCAGCCAGGCCCCTATCTCCATCTGCACCAGCAAGATGTGGGGCAAGTCCTGTAAAGCAGGACTGCTCTGCAGGCAGAAAAGGACTCTGCCTGTGTAAGACTGCTCCTAAGCCAGCTCAGCTCTCAGCGCCTACTGTACCACTGCCTGTGTGGGAAAAGCCCTTCAAAGTCTAATTCCCCTGTGGGCCCAGGGCTCCCTGCTCAGGACGTTCCTGCATGCCCACCAACTCATCTTTTGCTTCAGTGGCCAGGGGAACAGAAAACACCCTGCAAACGGGAGAGGGTTCTCCAGACTTGGCCTCAGTTTCCAGCTTCTGCGCGTTTGGTGTGCAGAAACCAGAGGCATCATTGTGAGCAAGGGACTGTAGCTCAGCCTTTGGCTCCAGATGCACCAAAGTTAATAGTGTGGGGTCAAGGCCCAATAAAAAGAGCACCTTTACAGGCAGGTAAAGACTATATGAACTCCAGACCTCTCTGCTGCCCTGCTGGTCCTCACATCCAGGCATATGTCCACAGCCTGGAGTTCTCTCCATGTAGGAGAGAACACTACTGGTCTTGAAAAGACAAGGGGAGAAATCTCTCTCCATTGCTGGAGGTCGTCTTGTGCACAGAGGTCTGCTAATGGAGAGAAGATGGTTCTTGCAGTCTGCTGTGGAGGTCTCTGCTACTGCTAGGTGGCAGTGATGGATGAAGGTCTCTGGGGTATGCAGTGAAGAGCCTGGATGAGAAAGGTTGCATATGGGAATGGTGGTCCTTTTGATTTCTAAATAGGTGAGAGAAGAACCAGAGTGTCAGCAAAGGTCTGGCTTATGGTGAACTCAATAAGAAAAACTCACCTGAGATGTACGGAATGCTGCTTAACATGGTAGAGTGCTTAACATTTGCAGTTTTAGCTGAAGTAGATGACTTAGGAAGGTGAAGTTGCACAGCAGTTAGCTCCCCTGGCTTTGCATGCAGAACTGAGATGGGTCCAAAAGCTTATTGTGCTACTTCGTCTCAACATGTGGCTCAGCATCATGAGTGTAGAAAGTATCAGAGAAGAGATGTAGCTGCATCTAAATGATGATGCTCAGACATAATTAGTCCTCAGGCCTCTGCAGTACTGGGGAGAGGAAGAGTGTGCCCTTGTGCTTTTGTTGTCATTGGGAACTGATAGTTTAGCTACCACTGACTTAGTGGAATCAGAACTACATCATTCACATTTGAGTGTGCAGGTTTCTTTTAGGAGAGTTTGGTCTGTAACATCATTGTGTTTTCAAGTAGTAGCTATTTCATGATGAATGCACCGAGACCTATGCTCAGGGACCCACTGTGCAGCCTTTAAAGGACCTTCCAGCTCAGAGGTGCCTGCACTGCAGAAACAGGCAGTGATGCATCTTTTAGGTCCCAAACCAATATTTAGGTCCAAGTCCACTTTCTTTCCATATGAGAGAATTTTGCAGTCTGAGCAGGGGGTGGTGGTCTCCTACCGCTGCAGAAAAATCTGCCCTCGAGGTGGCAAGGGTGGAACAGGAGAGCTGCCACCAGCGTGCAGAGCTGAGCACATCACCTGTGCTCCTGAACCCTGTCGAGGCTGGTCCAGAGCTGGTCACACAGCCATCAAAATCAAGTGAGAGCCGTTGTCTGTGCGTTCTGTGTGGGTGTATGATGGTGCACTATCTCATGGAATTATAGAGGGTATTTTTAATACAATGTAATTTTGGAATTCTGGAAGATTGAGGAGTCCTCAGATATGGATAATTCTCCAAGTGGCTAACTTTGAAATTGCTACAGTGAGGGGACACCCTCATTTAAATAAATTTGCTCTTCAAAACACTCCAGACCCAGCATTTCTGTCAGAAGTCTTTAAATATGATGTTTCTGCCAAGCTCATCCTCTCCACTGTGGTTTTGAGGGATGACTGTTCTCATGTCCCTCCTCTCATCTCACTTCTTTAGTGAAGCAAGGACTAAAGTGTGCTGCCATCCATGGTGTACCACAAAGCCCTTTGCCACAGGCTTTAGCCTGGAGAGTGGGTTCAGGGCCTTGGTCTTTGCTAACCAAAACGTGCTTGATTTTTTTGTTTATTTATATTTTATTTTCTATTGTGGGTTTTGTACCTGTGACTAAGCATGTACTTTAGATGTGTAAAAATACACTAATAAAGTCTTTAAAATACCATGTCTAGTCAGAATGTCGTCTGTCTGTAGCCAGGTCTGATCAGCATATGGTATGGGGCAGTGTGTTACAGTAATAATGCATGAGAAAGCATAATTAGATGCTTGTGCAAGTCTTCTCTCAGTAAACACACTGTAATTGGTACCCGTGCACAATATTTTGGAGGCTTTTTTGCTCCTACCTTTAATGAATGCTGAGCTTGTACCTCCTTGGCTCTGAGTTAAGAGAGCATGAAACGTGAGCAGTTGTGGTTCAGACCCGTGTGGGATGGTTCAGTGTCTGGAATATCTGTTAGGCTTAGCTTTTATCGTCTTCATAATCTTACTGTACATAAAACCTGGCAAAAAAGCATCATGACTTCTGCATATGAAAGATTTTAATGGTGCAAAGTTCTAAACTCTTTAAAGCAGCTGTTCTTCGGGCAAGTTCTTTCAGCTTTTGCCCTCAAAAGTATTGCCTGGTCAGAGATTGCAATTAAATAGTTTTTGATGAGTGGCTTTAATTGAGTCCAGATAATCACAGAAATGCATCTCTCCAGTGTGTGTGAAACTTGGATTACAAATAAAGCTTTATATAAAGCTCAAGACTCAGATATTTTAGGACAACCCAGCCCCTGTTAGGATAGTTTGTCACAAAGGACTTCTGCAAGCATAGCGTCCAGTCTGGAGATCCACGCAGCTGGAGCACAGGCTTGCTTTTATGTCTCCCAGCTCTCCCATTTTGAAACCAGTTGGCGTTGGTTATGCAACACGCAGGGTGACTGTTTTGTTGCTGGAGCAAGTTGGAGAGGACAATTATTAAACCAGACTTATTTACATTACAATTACAGTCCAGCAATTTCTGGATTTGGGTGGGGGCCTACAGCCTGCGTTAACATTGCCCACACTCAGACTTGAGCCGAAAACATGATGAGCCAAGTGTTTGCACCCATTTTAATTTTGAGCTGGGAGTGCCTGGGTGTGTAGAGGAGATGGAAGCGGGCATCTTGCTTCCAAGCTGTCCTGCATGGCTGACGCTCTAAATGCACCCGCAGGGCTGTGGTGGTCAGAGAGGTTTTGTCGGAGCCAAGCTTTGTGGTTCTGCATGCATGGAAGTCCTTTTTTAGTGTGAGGACCTTTTGAGCTGGGTCTCACAGTTAGAATTTGAGGGGTTTACAGGATTAAAAATAAGAACAATTATTAATAGAGGCTGTATCTAAATGTGTGATTCATGCAGACAGAGCTTTAACTTGAGTTTCAGATGAGAGTGGCAAAGTCTGCCTGCTTGTCTTCCTTCCCAGGTTAATGGAAAGCTGTCCAAAGCAAATAGACAGAAATAGAAAAGTCTCAATTCCAGCCACGTTAAATCAATAATGAACAAAGAACCAAAATAGAGTGGAGGGAGACCTTGAGAGGGAACTGAAATGACTCTAACAAAAATACCTAATTCTAGGGAAAAATGCAAGGTGATGCAAGTCTTGCAGCAGACATGTGGATGCAGTTCAAAAATCATTTACCTTCTCTTTAAGAGCATCTTTACATAGTAGGAAGGTCTGTCTGTACCAGGGTGAATTGTTCTGTAAGAGCTGGCAGGGTAAAAATGAGGAGGCTTTTTCCCCCCCTCTCGGACTTCTGATATTAAATTTGCAGGGAAGGTACCAGGGACCACTCTGCAGGCACTGTGGGAAGCTTGTGGTATAGGCAGGACAGAGCTCCCATGTTATAGTCAAGTTCTCAGACCTCTGTGTGTGTTCTCTGAGCGTGGGGAGTGGGAAGCAGCTGTGGTGGAGGAGTGTGTGGGGTGTGGATGGAGGAGCTCTCCATGCCAAGCCCCTGACCGACCTCCCAGAATATCCATTGCCACGGTACCGCAGTCCCAGTTCTTTTACTGGAGCCAGGGCAGTGTGTTTCAACAGCACAGTCCATAAAGGACACAGACATCGAGTGTAGAATAGGTGCAGAGGGTAAAAAGTAGCTCTTGCAAAGCTTTGGAAAGGTTTATTTCATTATGGACCTAACCCTCAAATGCTGGCAGAGCGAGCTGCCAGCACGGTCCAGCACGGGAGGGAAAGGCATCTGTGTGTGCGTGTGTCGCTGCACACAGGTCCCACGCAGCCGTCCCACTATGGCTTCATATTGCACAAGCCCTGGGACTCTGCTGAATCAATCTTTCTTTACAATATAACTTGACCTTTTAAAAAAACATTTGGATTTTGTTAACATTAGCAAAGGGTGGAAGAGATCACTGTGACCCTGGTTAAACTATTGCAGTGGTTGATTGCTTACATTTAAACATGTATTCTAAGTCGATGCTTCTTTGGCTTCATTTTCCTGTTGTTGGATCTTGTTACGTCCCTGCCAGACTGAGAAAGTGAGCATCAAAGTGATTTCTCTTTTATTGCTAGGAGACACTGGGCCAGTCATCCTTTAACCTGCTTTGATAGGCTACATGGAGAGACTTCTTAAAGCCTTTTATTAAAAGGCATATTTGCCCATTCTTTTATCATTAGAGTACTGTTTCAACAGTTAATTGCAGAGAAATGTACTCTCTTTTTTCTAGCCGTTGAATAAAGTACTTTGTAGTATCTAATGGGATTAATGACAGAGGTAGTTTTACTTCAAACAGAAACATTTTTCTTCTAAGTGTTATTAATCTTCCGGTTATTAAGTATGGAGTCATTAGCACAGATCTTGTAAAGGTAGAAGTCTGATACAAGGCGCTAATTCTCTGCTAGCACAATGGAAGAGCAGCGAAGTGCTCCTCTCCTCACTTAAGCATTTCCTCTGATCTCTATCTTAATAGATACAAATGGTTGCAGAGTAAAATCTGACTTCAAACTGCCTTCAAGTGGGATGTTGGGGCTCTTGTGCACTGTTCTTGTGCAGGTGGACTGGTGAATTTGAACCACTAAATACTTCAAAGTCCTTTAAAAAGCTAGTGTTACCTTTGCCTTGTCTCCCTCCTTGGCTGAGCTGAGCTCTTTTAAGTTATTTACTGTACCTCACTTGCATAAGTCATTGGAGTTAAATATTCTTTTCTCCTATGATGCCTTAATCATTGTTTCTGCCTGAAGGTCAATGCTAACTAGTCCTTTCAGTGTGTAGAGCTTTATGCCTCTGTCAGAGTTATAAAAGCCAATTCAACAATGCAGTGAATAAAATGGGCAGTTCTGATATTGAACAATAAAACATAAAAGGAAGGGATGCAAGAATAGCTTGTGCTGTGGAACAATTTCTGTACAAAGAGGTTAAATAAGCAAAACCTCTTTAACTTGCACAAGTGACTCAGAGAGGATGTGTTGAGGTATAGGAAGCAATGAACTATTTCCTTGGGGAATGGTTAATTATGTGGGTGTTTTTTGGTGTATATGACCTGGGATGCCTGAGCGACTTTTGGGGCAGCAAGCACATATGCCTTGAGTAGGCATGTGTTTGACTTAGCACAGACATTTGATGTATGTATGCTGAGCAACAAGGTCTGATGAAGAAGAAACTGTAAGAGTGTGGTCCAGCTTCTACCCCTGACATGAGTAACTCAGTCCACTTCTTTATCTTTTCCTTCACTTGCAAAGATGCTTTGGAGGCTTTTTAGGGCAGAAATCATCTTGCTATCTGTGTCGGACAGGTGCTGACTGGACATCTGACCTTGATCAGATGTTCTGAGACCTTCCACCCCAAGAGCTATAACTGACATAGTGCGCAGTGGAGTGACTGGATGTCAATCATATAACCAAACAGAATGCTGCTTCTGTTCTCCTTTAATTGATCACATCTGATACATGAAATACATGTTGCTACATGAGATAAACCATGATGGGTAAAGATGAAAAAGAACTTTTAGTATTGATTAATCTTAGTTTGACAACTTCTTTTGTTTTTATCTTTTCATGGGTTTAGCTGCTTCTGTGCCAATGCCTTCTTACCCCAGTTCAGGCTCCGGTAGTTCCTCCAGCAGCTCTTCTACTTCCCACTTGGCATCACCTCCCGTAAGTACAGCTTGGAGGATGCACTGTTAATGGGTCTCGCTGCTTGCTTTACTGAAACGAGGTCTCTGCTTTTGCTGTCTTCTGGTGCAAGTCACTGAACACTTTATTTCTGCCTGGATTTGGTTCCGTGGCTTCTCCAGTCTTTATAGAGTTTGGAGATTGCGTTTTTTTACCTACAAGAAATATTTCAGCTTGGTCATTCCCTATTATGTGAAAAGCCTTTATGAAGGAAGTTGGTATTAATGACATTAGCTTGTCTTGGCAGGGATGGAAAGTTCCTTGGAACCAAAAAACAGTCACTAATTCAGTGTATAGCACTGTTTTCCAGCAAAGTTCCTGCAGCTTGACAGTGTATCCACTCTTCTTTGTAAAGTGTCCCTCCTCCTTTCTGGCCAGCATTCCCAGGGACCACAGAGGGACATTCAGCTCAGGCCAGACCTGCCACAGTCCGGTGGTCTTGCGAGAGGTGATCTGAACTGATGGTTTTTCCTCTCTGGTTACCTGAAACGATGAAAATTTTTCTGGAGGGCAGGATACGAACTGACCAGAGAAGTGACATTCCTGCAGCTCGCTGAACTGAAAGCTTGGTTTGGAGGCTCTTGGTGAAAGCTGCCTTTGACTTAGAACTCAGGAATGCTGGTGGTGCGACGGGTAGGGGAAGGAAGAAGGGTTGAATTTTTTCCTCCCTGGCATTGCTGCTTCTTTACTTTGTCGTCCGAGTTTCCCTGGGCTAAGGTGTCTCAGCCTGGTGCGGGAAAGGCTGAGAGGCACTATCAGAAGTAGATGTAGGTGCTCATGATGTGAGCTGGACAGAGAGGAGAGGTCTGCTCTTCTCTTAATGTCACATAACCCTCACATCCCTGACAGCTGCTTCTCCTCTGCAGCTGTAAGTAGAAGGTGGTTGACTGAGGCCCTGCTGACCATAAGGCCCCTAGAATGGGTAGATGATGTGAAAAGCAGACTCTTTCCCTTGCATTTTCCTGCCATGGGAAGCTCAGGGGTGGTGCAGGCTCACTGCCTGACTGGGAGAGGGTCCCACATTAGAAGTGTGGCTGCACCAGTCCTGCTCTGCATTTTGAAGTTTTGCTGATGGAGGTGTGCTGGCTCAGCAGACTGGGTGGAAAAGAGACATCTTTGACAGCTGGAAAACTCCTTCTGCTTGTATGTACTGCATGTAGAGTGAGAGAGTCCCCACTAGTACAGCAGGAGAGTCTTCAGAGAGTGAACAGGGTCTTAACAGGGCCAAGTGAAAGCTGATTTCAAGTTTGTCTCAGCCTAAAAGTGCATTAGGATAAAGATTGCGATCTGCTCTGTGGGTAGTTCAGCTGTCTTAAAGCTGTCTTAAACCATCCAGCCTCCTCCATCTGTCTGCAGAACATGAGGATTGTTTGGCTAAAGGAAGCAGAAAAATGGGACTTAAAGCCTGTGCTGCCTCTGATGACTGTGAAGCGTTCATCTGCTGAGCGCTTAGCCTCCTTCAGAACTTTCTTTAACTCCTTATGAGCACTACAGCAAAACAGGGTTGTTCTGAAAGTGCAGGGACACTTATGTACACGTTCCCAAGTGCTGCTTACTGCAAAAGTGCTAGGAGAGACCAGATGTTTAATGTTTAAGAACAAAACAAGAAAAACATAACCCAAAAGAGCAACCAAATCCATGTCTCAAAGCTCATATCAGTTTCACAGCCATACTAAATTGAGTTGGTACAAAACATGTCTTTGATCCAGAAAGCTTTAGCAGAGGGATGCAATACCTCAGGTCATGTTTTCCTTACCCGTGGAGCATCAGACGTGCTGGTAGTATGTTTTGTGTAACAAAAGGTGCTATTTTCTGACATGGACATGAAAGGGTCTATGTTAGAAAACTGAACAGCTGCTTCTGGCAAATTATTAGCCCTGGTTTATCAGCAAAATGTTGTTTGTAGCCTTGCACGGCTGAGTTTAAAGGATCAAGCAGGATGATAAAGTAGCTGAAGCCAGTGTTTGTTTTCTTCTTGCATTAGCAGTCCCTTGGAGAGATGCAGCAGCAGCTGCAGGAGAAGGCTTTGGCATCTCCTACCCAGGATTCCCCCGGCTTTCTGCATGGATCGAAGGACTCTGCAGGAAGCAGCAGTAAGAATTCATCCTGCGACACAGATGACTTCGTTATGGTCCCAGCACAGTTCTCAAGTAAGTTTCTGAGAATGCAGACGTTCTAAGCAGAGGGAGATGTGATGTAAGAAATAGTTACTAGGAAGTTGAAAGAGAGATTGAACCTGTCTGTTCTGACTGAGTAATGGAAATGGTTTTGTTATCAAGCTGGAAGAGAACATCTGTCTCACAGGCTGGGTTCATAGGATCTTTTGTAATTACCTTCAAAGATAGGATTTGAGAGGAAAGATTACCCAGGGACCTCAAGAAGGGATTGAACCTGGAAATCCAACTGGAAAAGAAGATAAGTAGGCTCACAGGGAAATGTCTTTCTCTCACAGAAGCCATTCATTCCCATGTCATTCTGTCTTCACCTAGTGTCACAGTCCGAGACAGGATTTCAGCTAGTAAGATGGATTCCACACTGGAGAAAATCCCTGAGGGAGAACTAAAATATGTTGGATTTTTCTTCAGGCATTAATTTAACACCTTTATGTGTTTATACTTTGATAGGAATTGTTTGAAAATACCTGTGTCCATAGGGGCCAGGGACCCAGTTCAGCCACATGCCAAAGTGTACCCATGCACAAGTTCTTTCTTAACCAGCAGAAGCATATTGTTTAACCTTGACCATGTGTATGATGCTTTGCTGAGTTGGAACTTGGTGGTAAATGCTGTGATTCTTCCTTTTCCCGTTGCACTACTTATATTAAAACAGGAATGTGGAGGGGTAGAACTGTGCAATATCTGCTCTGCAATCCTGTGACAAGGAAGAGCTCAGTGTTGCTTGTATATTTCCTGGGAACAGTGATGGGATCAGTACACACTTGTCTTGCTCTAGTCATGTTTCCACTGTTCAGATGCTTTGGCAAAGGCACAGACTGTCCCATGTTGTGTATCCGGCTGCCAGCTCATTTGGCTGCCCTGGATATTTGCCACTTAAGGCACAGATATTTCAAAGCCCTATGTGCAACATATACCACTGTCTTCTTTCACAGCAGCCGATTGCTTGCACCAAGTGGGCATATACCTGTTGTCCCAAATGATTCTGTTGGGTTTTGGCCCCATTGCTTTCAGCCTAAATTTTGCAAAACTCCAGGATGTAAGGGTCACACAGCAGCTTCAGCCCATGTGTGTTTTGCAAAACACTGGTTCAGAAGCAGCTCAGCAGGTCCTGGAGGAGCAGGAAATTCCACCCAAATCTCAGTTGCTCTGCATGTATAAAGGTTTTTAAGAAAATTATTTTGTATTAATCTGTTTGTGCACTTCCTTGTTCCTCAGGTGATTTAACTGCTGAGGCTGCAGGAGGGAAACCAGTCCAAGACAGCCTGATGTACAGTGGGTAAGACCATCAATGCAACTGAAATCACTTAGCCACTGGAGCATAGTGTGCATTAGGGGGTTTTGGGTTCTGGTGGATGGGAGGGAAGATGTGTTTCAGGGATAACTCACCTGCCTGGTGGTGACCATTTTCAGTTTGATCATCATCATGTGGCATCTAAACACTAGAGAGCACGTGGGCAGCATGACAGTCCCCCAGGCTCCTAGACTCAGCAGGGCTGGTGGCAGGAGCCCAGGGAAGGGAGAAGGGCTGGTTTCCGCACTCTAACAGCTTGGTTCTTTCTGTCATTCCTCAGGAGTTCTCTGGTGACTTCAGCAGGCTTGGAAAGCCAGGGAAGGACACCATCTCCTTCACCCCCATACAGCAGTTCTCCTAGCCCATCCAGGTAAGACTGTTTGGTGTGACTATGCAACATTGATGAATTGAACACCCACTACCTTTCAGAAGGGGATTTTACAGATGGTGCGCTGGGCAAGATCCACATCTCTCCTTTAATTAAAGGGTAACAAGAAACACCCAGGAGGAACTCCCCAGCCTTGAGCACTGATCAGTCCCAAATACAGAGCCTGTCTCTCTCTCTTCTGGCCCTAAGGAGGGGCTATGAGAGAACGCAGTAGAGCAGGAACTAACTTTGTTCCCTGTGGGGCCAGGGATTATTCTCAAGCAAAAAGTATATGTTCTCCACTGGCATGTATGTACTGCTGATCCCCTCTGTGCTCACCTTGCAGAGGTGGTGAGTATTCCAGCTGAAGACCCCTCTTCGTAAATTCATGCAGTGGATTAGAGCACAGCCCTTTAGCTAAGGTTGAAATTACAATGGACTTGAATTACTGGGCAAATGTGGAGGAGTGTTGCTCATCTGCCCTTGCTGTGAAGGACACATCTGGGCCTACTTAGTTGTTTGTAGTTTACTTGAAGATCTGAAAAGCTCCTTGCATTATGTCTGTAATGCTACTTACATGAGCCTTGTTTGCTAACAGAGGATGCAGTAGTAGGAGTAACAAGTGGAAACAGGCATTATCATAGGTTTAATTTCAACGAAACCAGTTACTGTAAAACCAGCTTTGGCCTTTAAAAATGTCATAGGTGATAGCTTCCCGTAAACCCAGCTTTGGCCTTTAGAAATGTCGTAGGTAACGTGTGCCCGCACACACCACCAGCTGCCCAGCACCAGCAGTAGGTCCAGATGTATCTGTGTTCAGAAAATGTTAATGGTCTGTGGAAGGGGATCCCATTGACTCTAGAGCTTAAAGCTTTAGGCTATGTGCTTAGCTCACAGGGAACTGAGGGTGTTACTTTCCATCTCATTCTTGCCTATTGGGGAAGCAGAACAGCTTTCATCTTCTATTCTGTCAGTATGGCACGTGTTGGGGGAGTTCAGTTGAAGGAGATTTCACACTAGGAGATGGATAACCCTAAAATCTTTCTTAAGAAGAAGATATAGTCCCAGGCTATGTGCTGACACACTCGTCACATAAATGGAGCCCAGAAAATGACAAAATATAGCCTCAAAGCATATAAATTTAAAGGAGAAGAATATAGCTCAAAGCCTTGCTGACGTGATCAGATTAATTGGCAAGCATGTACCACACTATGGAGTTTAATTGCACGAGGCTTCTTATGCCATCGCCTGCTAAGCTTTTTAACAGCTTATTCCTTAACTGATTCCTTTGCATTCTGAGGATCAGTCTTTACTAAAGAAAGGATTTGGCCTTGTTTCTGGACAGCAGTGATTGGAAATTCAAGAAGGTTGACTGAAAATGCTGCCTACTTTACACTGCTCATCTCTCTCTGCACCAAACTGGCCTCATCGTATTCTACTGGATCATAAGGTGGCAAGTCAGTGCCAGCAGCTGGTTTGAACGTGTTTCTGCTCTGTCTTTTCCACTCGTTCCCAGCAGCTTCTGTAGAGCAGATGCCAACCCCTGTAGTGCTACTTCCCACTTACACCTGCTTTGAGGAAACACTGAAAAGTTACTTCCTACCCTGTCCAGGATGAAATAAGACATAAATAATGAAAGACTGGAGCAGTCACTCCAAATCCAGAGTGTAAAGCATGATCTTTGATCTGTCCCCTGAAAGCACTTTGAAGTGGTGCCACCCACGTATGCCTTTTCTCCTAACATGGGTTTCAGTGCCCTTCACTGCCGATGTCGTGAGGCCCATTGATTCAGCACTTGGCTTCAATGGCACAGAGGACTCCTGATTTTCTGTCTTCGCTCACTGGGAAGCAGCCGTTCTCCCTTTCATGTGTGGCTGTAGGCTAGAAGCAATGCTGGATGCATTCCAACTAGGACAGAAAGCAAAGGCTATTTTAGAGTGGCCAGCAGTAAGTTTTCCTCAGGATGTCGCAGTATGCTCTAGAGAAGCTCTCCTTGTCCTTCACGAAGAGGGTGGGGACTAGGCAGAATTAAAATATGCTGATGGTTGGGGTGTTTGGAATTTCATGGGTTTTAACGCTTCCTTGTTGAAGATGTTTAGGAAGTCTAATGAAGAGAATTTCTTTGGGTGTATTCCACAGCAATGGATTTGATACCATTTTCAAAGAGCTTTTAATTACTGCCAAGTAATTAAACTCCATGTCCCAGCTTTATCTCTTGATCTTTGCAAATTTATGGTCACTTGTAGTCTTTAAGGCTTGAAGCCAGTTAGCAGGTTTAGTGTATTGTCACCTCATTCGGATACTTTCTTTTGCAACTTGCACCTTGTGGAGAAACCTGCCTCCTATGAGGACTTGATATGACTTCTGGGAAGGATCCCTTCACCTGAAAACTGCTTTTCTTCCAAAGGATTTTGCCCAGATGGAAAAAAGCACCTGAAATGTTGCTGAAAATCAGGATATGCACAAAGCTTGACATGAACCCTCCGATTTCTTAGTTAAAGCTCTGTTCACTTTGTTTCTGTCGTGACACCACGTCTTACATTGATGGAAGGCAGAGACGCCAAAACCTCACCTTTCTGCTAAGCAGTCAATCACTTTGAATGCCTTTGGTTTATTATATGTCAAAGAAGAATCGAGGCTTCCATGCTGCCTTTTAGAGGCAAATGTCAGATTAAGTGTGTTCTCTTGGTGGAAGAAATAAGAGCAGACAAGAATATATAGAACTTAAAAACTTAATAAACCTCTTGAGAGAGGAATGAAGAACTTGGAATCACTTTTTGACCTGTCAGCCTTGAAAGATCTCTTCCAGTTATTTGGCTCTCTTGTGTTGGAGGAGTGTTTTCATGTGCATAATGTGGAGAGCTGCAGACACTTTCCTGCAAGTCAGCTTTGTTCAACACTGTCACTGTAAACCAGAGTGCTACTGACGCTTCCCAAAATAAGAAATTCTGGTAATGGGATGCTCTGAACAGCAAAACAAGTCACAAGCTCTTCTCTTTTCCCCATGCATGCATGTATGTTCTGCTGAATTAACTGTCTCCTTTTCATCTTATGTAAAACACCTCTACTCCAAGTGATAGGCTGAAAGAGGTGATGCTTCCTGCTTCTCGAGCAAACCTGAGATTTGTGTCTTTGATTGACAACAGGGAAGTAGCCTTCATTACCAATAAGATCTCTCTGTAACTGTGCAATGTCCCTGCAATTGATGTTGGCAGTTGTAAATAGCATCACCATGGCAATTAATCCTAGAATTCTAGAGCCTTTAGGAAAAGACTTTAGACTGCTACTTAGTTGAATGTGGTATTTGCATGGATTTTGTATAGCACGGGTTTGTGTATAGCATGGTACAGGCTAAGAGTAACAGGGGAAACTATTCCTCACCTGGGGGAATAGATATCAGATGTGACCTGATTAACTTGCTTGGATGGAACTAGCAAGTCAGAAGTTTGCATAATGGGCCATCCCCTTTTGTGTGTGTGAAATTCTGGCTGACATTGATGGGTACATAGATACCAACTCCTGCCCCCCAGGTTTATTCTCTCCCAAGTTGTCTTCTCCACCCAGTAGTTAACTTACAAATACTCTGTATTCCCTTTGTGGCACGCTGAGACTTTCATGGAGATGCCATTGCTGCAGCAGTGCCTCTGCATGAGTCGGAAGTAGCTCTTGGCAGCAAAATCTTTGCTGGTGTCCTTCGTGAGCCGTGAACGTTTAGACTCTGTTCAATGATGTGCTCCTTGGCTGTGGATCTGAGCTGTTGGGAACTAGGCCAGTTGTGGCCTGAAATAACAGGGCTCCAGTTTTCCTGGAGGGAGTGGTGCACTTGGGTGTGTGTTTTAACTTTGCTCTGTGGGTGGGAATTGTGCTGGAAGAAAGGTGCGTGTTTTCAGGAGATGTGTGGAGCCACTTCCCTTTGATATGACTTTGAACCACCTCCCAGCATAAACCCACAACCTGAGTGCAGCCAAGGGGATGCTCCCTATGTACAGTTGCTCTGCAAAGATAAAACCTCCAATTACCTGGTTGAAGGCCCACCCCTTAGAGAGGCTTTCTTTGTCCATCTCCTTTCAACAGCCGGCCAGGTCAGTTTTCCAGCAGCAAGTACGGACACTCCGTGCCCATTCCTGTCCCAACACAGATTCACAACTACCGGCGGATTGAGCAGAACCTGCAGTCTCCCAATCAATACGCCTCTCCACGGTAAGTGCAGGGGCTCTGGTATTACAGCGTGGGGGTTGTAAAACAAACCGCTTTACAGTGTGTTCTCTGTACCTCTAAATGGGTTCAGGAGGAGCCACTTGCTGCAGGGAGGCAATGTGGTGTGTGTTATGTGGTAACCTAGTTTTGGGGTTTTTTTTTGTGGTGTTGAGATTCATTTGTTACCATGTACTGTAAATTTGTCTGTGTGCCTGTGTGTGAGACAGCTACTGTCAGCTTTCAGTGCAGGCTGAGCCCCTTTGAGACTGACAGCTTTTCCCATGCCAGCTATGAGCTGGGTGGCCAAGCAGAGAATGCCACCCCTCTGGCAAATGTCTTTATAAAAGGAAAAAGTTGAGATAAGCAACTAAAATGGATGGGGCTACAAAACTTACCTGACTTCACCTCAGTTCCTGTAGCCAGTCACACCACTGATGATGTGTCTTACACGAGTTGCATATTAATGTGGTTATGCAGCCAGGAGTGATTAAACCATGAGCAATGTATGTCTGTGAGGCAGAGCATGTTTTCTGAAGGCCATCAGGAAGACTCAGATGCCAGCCTTCAGCTGTAGAGCTGTCCTGGGTTCAGTGGTAATGCCTTGTACATCCAAGACATACAGGGCTTCTGTCTCTTCTCACATATAATTCCTGGTTCTTAGAGGTTTGAAATCTAAGTTGACAGCTGGTTGGAAGGAAACTCATGCAGGATCTTAAAAAGTTTGTGCAGCAGGAGTATTCAGACAGAAGTGTCTATGAGGTGTCATGTCTTTTTTTGGATGAGCTGCTTTGGTATCTGGATTAGTTACAGTTTAGGTTTCAGAAGTAAGGTAATACCTATGTCAGTAGGAGTTTGGGCTTCAGCCAGCCTAATTCAGGGTAAGACTTATTCAAAGTAGACCCAGAAGTAGAGACACGATGTGTTGGTGTTAATCCGGGATCAGCAGAGATTGTTTTGTGCCAGTGTTACTTTAATACTATTTTATGCTCGCTTCTTTGAGTGTGAAGCAGGTTTTGTGGTGAGCTCCTTTCTGTTTCCTATGTTCCTTGTGTTTTTTACAGCACAACCAGTGGACCCTGTTAGTGTTGGAACTCACAAAAGAGTCCGGTTATCCAAGTGATGTATAAAACGAGAACTCTGGAGAAGGTGCAGACGATGCACCAAGGCACGTCGTGCCTACCTCAGACCTGGTGACAGGCCGCTGCGTTCAGGTTCACAGCCTGCAGCTACCAGTCAGGGATCAAATTGTCATGTTTTGCAACTTGTAGTCACCATTGTGTAACGTTGAGATTAGCATCGTCCCTGCAGAGGAACTCGAGGAATGGACACAATCAGAATGATTCACAGCCTGCTTTTAGCATCTTCTCAACATCTCTGGTGGCATGTTGTTTTCTGCCACAGGAAGCCATAGTTCTCTCTCACCATCACTTCCTCTAATAGCAAATTCGGTAGACACCTTTCAGGAACGAAAGGAGAAAACTTCATCAAGCATTTAGTATGTGATTCCACTTTTCCATCAGATGTACCAGATAGGCCCATTACAGCCAAGTGCCTCGTCATGTTTGCCAAGTCACTTGACGTACACTGTGGGCTCTGAATTTAACCACTGTCATCTGACTGGCGGGTGTATGCCTATGTAACGTAGCCTGATGGTGGATAGATATGTCGCATGTTGAGGTGGTTATTATGTGTGGTTACTTTTGGCCACATCACCTGTCCTGCTCGTTTGCTTGCTTATCCCATCCTGGGGTGGCATTTGACATTCCACATCTTTCGGCAGCAGCAGTCAGCTGTTGTTTTTACCTGCAAGATCCTGATAGGTAATATTCAGCCTTCTGGATGGCTCATATTCTGGAGGCTTAATGGGGCAGCAATTCTTTATGCCATTGAACATCCAAGTATCTTTCTTTTCACCTTGCTGGTGTCCATTTCCTTACTGTGTATTCATTTTGCTTCAGGGCCAGGCACTGCAGAGAGCAACCTGAAAAGAAGCGATTTTTTAGGTTAAAATTTTAAAGGATTTCCTTTTTTTCCAAGCATGTGAATACAGCATGAATTCACTTGGCTGCAAAATATAGTAACATATGGAAGGGGCAGGATCAAATCTCAGCTACTGAAATAGGTTTATTATTATCTATTTATTTTCTGAAATGCGGCATAAAGTAGAACATACACCTTGTTGAGTTAGATGTACTGATGCTTCACCCGGATGACCTTGCCACTCCTGGGTAATGTAGCTAGCCCTGCATGCACTGCCAAAACCTATGTCTTTGTTCCTCCTGTTCAGATGCATATGGACAGCTTAATGCTGTGTCACTGGGAGGGGAGGCAGGATACCTTGGTGAGAGCATCTTTCAGTGGTTTGAGCACAGAGGGGGATTTTTCATCGTATTTGTTGATTCCTGTCTAGAAAGCCACCTACTGGCTGAGGCTGATGTTCTCTTAACAGGAGAAAAAATGTTTCCAAATTGAGAGTAGAATAAAGGATTTGATGAAAAGACTGTTTTCTCATAGAGAGGAGTGTAATGGGAATCTACAAGGAGCCTGGAGAGGCAGAATGACATCTCAGTAAATAAAGTTCAGGTTGTGTGCTCTAATGAGTGGTGAAAACATTAAATTACTGAGAAATAATTGATGTACAATAATCCAGTCTCTCTCCAGAGGGATGGTGCGGATGTACTCACTTTCCTGTTGGTCTAAGTTCCTCTTTTGTTTCATTTTAGCAGCAGGGTAACATTTGAAGTACCTGTATGTGTGGGCTGTACGAATCAGTCGTAACTCCCTAAGGTCAGGCTTCACAAGGAGTTAAAGGAGTTTGGGGCCCACGCAGTTCTGACTGTCCAGCCCCAAAACAAATTCCTCTGGGTAGCAGTGAGCTGTTTCAGATCTGACAGTCACACATGGCTCTGTTTTGCTCTGTAGCTTCTGATTTGAGTCAAAGCTGAGTTGCAGAGCAGTGCCTTTGGCACAGCTTACCTCTGTATCCTACAGCCTGTGCTCACAGAGCTTTCTACCTAACAGGCTGCTCTGACAAAAGTGGCTCAGCACAGGAGGGAGACTTGAATGAAGCCCTCTCAGGGTATTCTGAAGAGACTGCCTAAAATAAACATTTGGATGTGGCAGGATAGGAAACTGTGTTGTGTTCAGGATTGATGTAGAAACTTGAAAGCATCTTAAAGTGACTCTGAAAATTTCAGGCTTTGGTGTACAGCTAAATTCATCTCATTCTTTCTTCTCATTCAGTCCATCTTGTTTAGATTGAAACTCTCAAGAACAAGGATTATCGTCTTAATCTGTATTGGCATAGCCCTAGGACAGTGGGATTTTCATCCAGGATAAACAGTCATGGAGCTCTGCCTTCTGTGGAAGTAGCTGTGTGTGTGTGTCTGTGGTACTGTTCTTACTCTTCTCACCGGCATCTGGAGTAACCTGTGTTCTGCTGTTGTTTCCTCTAAGGTCTGGTACAGTCCGGAGGTCTAGCAGTACAAGTCCTCTTGGTTTTCCTAGAACTGGTGCTTCCCCTCCTTATCCTGGAGAGCATGGATCTGTGCCCAGCGCTAGAAAGCTCTCCTTTGGCGGTGCCAAGCCATTTATGCCATCACCGCAAGGTAAGATGTTAACTGACATGTTGCTGCCCTAATAAAATCATGTGCCCCTTTCCTGTAGCTGCCCGGAAATAGGGAATTCAGATTGTTGTGCTCTCCCGTGGCTCTTCTCAACAGATTATTTGACAAGCGTTTTGGCCTCAGTAAACTGGAGAGGAGGATCCCTCTTAGCCCCAGGAGAGGCAAGCTTTGTTTTGGTGTCTGCATCAAACATTTTGCTGCCCTCTGAAGAGGGCTTCTGTAAGTGCAGCATATCTTTTTACTGGCTCAGGATGGGGTGAGAAAAATAATACAAGACAATTGTTGTCAGAGCAAAATTCTGAGCAGCTTTGGAAGTGCTTGAATTTTGCTATTCAGACTGAAGAGTAGTGTCTGAATATCCAGTAGCCTGATGCAGATACAAACAAGCAATTCATGTGGAAAGGGATAAGAAAAACCCCAGTGTGCAACTGATGCAATTTGCTGGTTTTAATAAAGGCACAGACTCTGATGTAATGAGCTATTCTATATGCCTGCTGTTTCCAGTCCTATGTTTGTTAGTCTGTGATGGTGAAGAAATGCAGAATATTCATATTCTATTCCTCTGAATTAATACCACTGCAAAGTCAGACTAAAATGTACTGAACTAATACCAGACAGAGGGCTTTTTCCATCCTTTTACAGGAGTTGTTGATTTTTTCACTACACAGCTAGGGCTGAGAAGATGGAAAAGATTACTAGCATCTTTCTGTAAAACAGGTGGTGCAGTGTTGTCACTGCCTACGGAAACTTAATACTGAATTAACTTCTTTTTCTCATTGTGTTCTCTCAAAGTTGGAACAATCCCAGAGCAGCCCAGCCAGACTGTTATCCCGTCTTCTCTTGGAGCAGATGTGAGAAGCCGGATTCCTGTTGCTGGTGCGTTCATTAGTCCTTACCTTCCTTCATTATTCCTATGGATAAGGCCAGAACCGTAGTCTCAGGGTACTCAGGGTTGCATATGTTCCTTTGGCAGCTTCTCTTAATGCTTGGCCAGCAAGGATTTCTGTGTGCTGGTAGGTGTTGGGGTTGATCCATTCACATCCCATCATAGAATCATAAATAGTTAGGGTTGGAAAGGACCTTAAGATCATCCAGTTCCAACCCCCCTGCCATGCCAGTGTCTTCCAGTGCTCACAGACCCTGAGGCCCAAAAACTTGAATTCGGGACTTTAAAGTCAAGGGATTGAATGAAGGAAAGGCATCTCAAAACCCGCAACAGCTCCTCTGCCAAGTGACCTGCTTGATGTGCAGTTTCCTTGCTGCTGAGCAATGACAGTCAGGGTCCCTTTCTCTTTAAGGGCTGCAGTGAAGGAGAGAAGCTATACCTTTATTTCCCTGTTCATGTCTCTTCCTCCTTTAGAGTCAAAAGCTGGTCAGGCCTAGCAGTTTTGTGGCCCTGATCAGAGTGCCATCCTTAGCCACCCACTGAAGGTTTTGGTCTGTAGATGTTTGAGCTTGATGTAGGTGTTTGAGTTTGAGATGTTTGAACCCTGGTCTTGGGATCAGGTGTTTCATGTCAGAACCAGAAAATGATGCGGTTTGTTAACTTTGGGCCCTCCAGGTTCCTCAGCACCCGAACACTCTTCTCGAGGGATGGGCTCCCGGCTCCACAGTGCTCCCAACCTGTCGGATTTGCATTCCTGCCGGCAGAAGATAACCAAGCAGCACTCTGATCCTCTTGTTGCTCACTTTGGTCATACCCCAGTCAGCCAGCCTCTGCAGATTCATGGCTTGCAGCACTGCCGGCAGCTCAGATCCTCGCCAAAGCTATCTGAGTTCATGCAGAGAAGCCCTTTACCAACTATAGTGGGCTCCCCTACAAAGGTATGTCAAAGAGGCTGCTTTTGGGTTTCTCACAGCTTGATCTTCTTGGGTTATTTGGGGATGAACTGCTGCTGGGATAACTGTCCTGGATTTATCACTGCTTGTTCGCTTTCCTTCAAGGGCTGTTTAGTGATCTGTGTGAAATGGGGCAGTATCCTTCCTGGTTCTTAGGGGACAGATCTCCCTTGGCAGCAGTGTTCACTTTGAGCAGAGGCCAGGGTTTTAAACAGGCAGTGAAAAGGAGCTGCCCAGATTAGGCAGAAGCGTATTACTGAGCTGCGGTGCCTGGGCTGGTTTGCACACAACGACTCAGCTGGTGATGCAAATGTGTGTCCAGGAGGAATCCCCAGCAGAGATGGGTGAGCAGGTGACAACCTGGTGTCCAGTGCAAAGCTGGAACAGCATTTTCTCTGCTTATGTTTAGGCTGCTACAAGTTTTCAGCAGTTTGTTGTCCTTTCACTTAGTCTTTCTGGGACTGGGGACACCAAACAGCGTGGGGTGGGATTTCTACCTCCTTAGGTTGTTAAGCATACAGTTTAATTTTGGTAAATAATGGGATATGAGGAGAGCCTTCCTCCTTTGTTTTAAAGATGGGTCTCTGTTTTTCCTGTTCTTCTCAGGCTGTGTCCCCGTTTGAGTTTCCCAAAACCCCCAGTTCCCAGAATCTCCTCACCCTCTTGGCCCACCAGGGGGTCATGGTGACTCCGACACGGAATAAGACCTTGCCAGATCTGAAGGAGATGGGTCATTTCCACTGCCAGCAAACTGGTTTGGGATTGAGGCCTGTGGAAGAGATCAAGGGCAGGTGAGCTAGAGTCTGCTTTATTCATTGATGCTTCATTCCCTGATACAGGGCAGATGGGGCAGCTTTCAAACCCCATCTAACACTAAGGTTGCCGGGTTTCATCAAGTACGGGTGCAGGATTTTGTTACTAGACCAGACTCCCTGCAATTATGCAGATGTGTGTCTTGTTCTGTCATAGACGAGAGGGTGTTATGGGTGTTCCTTGTCCATCAAACAGTGGGCACAGGGCTTCAAACCAGTGATGTGTTTGAAAGCCATGTGCAGAATGTCACCAGTATTGCAGGGTACAAAGTCACTCAGGTGTTAGTGTTGCTGCAGCTTTCTTCAGTAACCTGGAGGAGTCCTCTGATGCTAATTTCTGTATCTTCCATCAAAGAAAACTTGTGCTGTAATAATGCTGTAGTCAGTACTTGCATTACTGCAGTTAGTCACAGTAGTTGCATGCTTTCTACAAGTAGCAGGAGGTGCTTCAGGTGCTGTGTTGAAAGAGGAAGAGTGGTTATTTCAGCTCCAGACTATTCACTGTGTAGTGTTAAGTGGTTGTGGGCCAGGAATGGCACAAACTAAAGAGGAAGGTAGCCGAAACATTGCACCTCTTGACTTTCTGCATCATGTTGTATGTCCTCTTTTTAGATCTCTGAGCACAGGCAGGCTCACTGACCTGCTTCTGAAGGCAGCCTTTGGGGCACAGATCTCAGAAGCTGGCAGCAATGACAGCCTGAACAATGAGAAGCCAATGGAAATTGCAGGTAGGTGGGGAGGCCAGGCAGATCTGGCTGGATATCCTGGGTTGGGGTGAACAGTTTGCCTACATGCTTCCTACAAATGGGAGGCTCCTTTTCTGATGGCTTTTGGCAAAGGAAGTGACTGCAGTGTGTGAGGAGTGTAATGATGTTTGCTTTCTTCTTTGGAGCGCTCGAAGGTCTGTGGGCTACGTGTGCTGTGTAATTGTTGGCTAGTGGTGTGATTTTTGTAGGCAGGGCTTCCTCTTTGGCCCCTTCTGAACATGATAGCATGTGGAAGTGGGGACTTTCTGCCAGGCAGCTCGAGTATGAATGGTGGCTCTGCAAGGGTGGGTCTTCCTGGGCTTGCAGGTTGGGAAGTGAGGAGGGAAGAACAGCTGCAGCAATGCCGTGATGCTGCCAGGCTTGTGTCCTGTAGTCCGTGCCAGCCTGTCCTGTTGTGTTCGTGGGGGATGATGCCTCCAAAGGGAGCACTGGCCTCTGCTGGTAACCACTCTGCCGGAGCACAGAACCGCTGGGTGAGGCACACCATGCTCTGAGTAACTTTCCTGTAATGCCAGTCTGCACCTTTCAACTGTCTCCCCAGCTCCCTCAGGTGCTTACGGAGGGACCCTGCACTCTGGTGCCCGGGCTGGGGGCTCTGCCAGCCCATCCCCAGTGATTTTTACTGTTGGATCCCCTCCCAGTGGAACAACCCCCCCACAGACCACGAGGACCAGGATGTTTTCAGGTAAAGGGCTGATACCTACCTGCCTGTTCCAGTGGGAATGCCAGGGGCAGAGCAATGTGTTGAATTCCTTGGTGCTGAACAGTGGTGGTGACAGAGGGCTGCACAGAGCAGTCTGTGGAGCTCAGCTGGTCTAAATGCCTTTGAGGTTCTCATGCTGGCTCTTGCCAGCCAGTTACTGGTGGTGACTGTTTGCACTGGCTAAAGGACTAATGCCAGATAGTGGATTTCCAGTACTGGAAGGGACAGACAAACTCTTGTAATTACTTCATTGCTCTCTGCTTCAGGAATGATGCTGCAGCTGTTCATAGATCCAGTGTTGCTGATAGGTCAATAGATGTAAAGTTTGTGTTGCGTTCTGATCGTTTTGAATGAGCTATGAATAAAAAGTGTGACCACCTGTGCCGAGCAGTTTCAGTGCACAAGTACTGTTAGGAAAGGCCCAGTATGGCTCTGTGTGTACAGTTACTAGTGGTGTTAACTTATGCTCTGAGCTGCCTGAGTAGGGGATTGGGAAATGCACTCCTGCTTGACAGATACTTCGTTTAAGATACCAAGTGCTCTGGCCTCATCAGCCAGCAGCTGAGGCTGTGGCAATTGGCCTTTTTGGGATAGCGTGTCTGGCAGCTGGAGTCTGTGTTCGGTTTAAGAAAATATTTGGACACTTATTTGCATTTTTGGCTCCTTTGGGTTCTCATCTTGGCTGTTCCTCATCTGAATGTTGTTGACTCTGTTGTTGTTAATTACTGCAAGGAAGGTTTGGATGTAACCACAATAAGCCGCTTGACTGGGATGGGGACACACATGGGCTCAGTTTCTGGGTATAGCTTGCATTTCCATCATAACTAAAACCACTCACATCCTTGAGTGTCTGGGAAGTTGGGACCATATTTCTTTCTTTGTCTCATCTATACAGAGTGTAAGCTCTGTAGGGCAGACGCTCTTCCAAAGTGCCTGATGGGCCTGTAGCACAATGGGGTTACTATCCTGGCTACAGCCTCTAGCTACTACTGCAGTGTTATGAATAGAGAATTCAGACTTCCTGTATTGCTTTTGTGGGGGTAATAGCAATTCGGAAGCATATCCAAGCACCCGTTTTTAGCAGGTTGATATTTAAGGGTCTGCCAAACAGTCAAGATCTCAGATTGGATGCCTGAAAGTGATGGCTGTTGAACAGTGAACCTACAATACATACACAGCATTAGATCAAGGCAATCAAAGCAATGCTGCTTGATCCTTGATACTTTATTAGGTCTGTGAAATAACTCCTTATGTTATAGTTAATGCACAAAGTTAATAGTGAAAAGGAGAGCTTTGCAAGCTGAAACTCTGCACCCTGAATGCTTGGACAAGCCATGAGTAAGATCTCTTGATGGATACAAAGGCAGAGCCTTTTCATGAGTCATCAGAACAACTTCTGCAAACAGCCTGTCGGAATTACAGGGTGTCCAGAATGTGATGTTGTTGGCCCTTCCCTCTCTCTGAAAGATCTGGCAATGCTCTGCCAGTCTTTGATGATCCACTTAGCTTTGAAGCACAACTGCCAACAGGGAGGAGAGGAGACTGTGCCTCTCTGCAGATCAGTTGTGCATTATTATATTGCTGAACCTTCTGAAGGCAGGGTAGGGCAGCAAATTAAATTCATGGGTCAAAGAGAAACATCTCCCTCCAAAGGATCAGTGACAGCGGAGAATATTGCCTTGGTAGAATTAGCAGAGTATTGTAGCTGGTGTTGGCATCCCCCTGGGAGACAGAACATAACTCTTTGTGTCAGTGGATATAAAACCCTCTGGAGTGGTGAATGTATTATGAATACCCTGAGACAAACTCCTTTTGAAGTGTCCATCTTTTATATGGAGTGTGCTTCTAGGGTGGACTCAGTGGTCAAGAAGGGGAAAAGATGATGATGAGGGGATTGTCTGATGGACACCATACATACTGGTTCTCCAGAATCCTGAGGTTAGGGTCCTGACTCAGCTGAAGTCACTCATTCTCTGCCCAGCCTCCTATTTGTAAAGAGGGGGAAGCAGAAATGCAGGGTATGTAATGGAAGGCTCTCCTGGTTTATTTCCAAGGGGTTGGTGTTTTAAAACCGTAGTAAAACCCTCACTTATCAGAGGTGCTCATTCAGTGATAGGGAGCCGGGGTTCAAACCATGCTGATCCTTGGCTGTGGTGGTGTATCATCAAAATCAGCTCAGGAAATCACTGCAGGATTCAGGAAGGGTTTGGGTGAAAAAAGAAAGAATTGTCCCCGTGACCAACAGACATTGTGGAAGGTGTGTTAAATCTGCTCGAGCTCCTAAGCTGGTCTGCCCAAGTCACTAAGGAGCTTATGTTGGGGAGTGGTTGCTCTGCATCAAGAATTCTTGTGTCCTCCTCCAGGAGTGGTTACTTTGCCTCAGGAATTCTTGTGTCCTCCTCCGAAGTACTTGTTGCTGGCTCCTGTGAGGTCCAGGATCCTGGATCCTACAGGACTGTCCCCTCTACTGACCTGCTGCTAATACTTTCAGTAATCCCTTTGCCTGTTTTTCTTCCCAGTGGGGTCTTCCAGCTCACTCAGCTCTGGAGGCTCATTCACCGGCAGGCACTTGGCAGTGGGAACTGGTGGGGATGCTGCGGAAGGCCCCTCAAGTCTCCGATACGCTTTTGCTGATCCCATCACCGCCAACCTGGAAGGGGCTGTTACATTTGAGGCACCAGAGTTGCCCGAAGAGACGCTTATGGAGGTGGGTACATCCTGGGCAAAGGATGGAGTAGTAAAAGTAAAGCACATCCAGAGGTCAGATAACCCCGTGTTTAAAGCCAAGAGGCTTGCTTCCCAGGATGGAGCTAAGTGGTTTCAAAGTCAGCAAGGCCAGTGTAGTGCTCAGAAAGGCCAGGGCACATTCTGCACGGTGACTTCAGAGTCTGCTGCCAAGCTATTTAGTCCGTGACCAAAGTTGAAAGTCACCCATTTCCAAAGCTGAAATTGCTGGCTGGAAACATCTGGTGCATCCTGTATGAATAACTTCTGAAGAAAACCTGGCTACTTTGGGCTTTTTCCCTTATAAAAGGCATGACATAACTGACTTGAGAGCACGAGTAGCTCAGTGTGTATCGTATACTGCCTCACGCATGCATTTGGGAGTCAGGCAGTGATAAAGCCTCAGCTGAAAGAATCTGAACTAGAGTGAACCTGACACTTGTGTTACTGATGGGGTTGGGGGGACACCATATTCTGCACCAGAGCAGCTGAACTGGATTGTGGAGCTGAAAGGCTGCCAGGTTCCCCATCTCTGTGGGCTGAAGCAGAGCAAATGCTTTTGTAGCTGAGATATATTTGAAATGTAGGTCAGGCTGCCTGTTCGCAGCAGAGGTGGGAGGCAGATTCAGGCACATTTTTAGCTCTACTTGTGATGCCTCCTTGGCCTGTCTGTGACTGGGGAAGGCTCTTTGTATCTGCCTTCTGCTGGTGTTGCTAAAACCTCCTAGATAGCCCCAGAGAAACGCATCTTTTCCTACAAGGATGTGGGTTTGCTCTTATGCTTTAGGTTTTATTTAGATCTTTTTTGTTGTTGTTAATTACGCATTGAATTGCATCATTTGCTTAATTACCTGCAGAGCCAAAGGGCTAGGATTTTCAGCATTGGTGTGATCACAATAGTAGTAAGTTTAAGTGAGCATCCTACCTGTGTGAGGTCCCAGAAGCATGGGCCCCTGCCAGCTGCCACCACTGTTGACACTGGACTGAAGTGTCCTAAGGAAGTGTCAACTTGATCTTGTTAACAGCACTCAGCTTCTGTCTGTAATGAGTCATTTGGGTTCAATCATCATTCCTGCTGAGCACAATAATCCATTTGCATATCACAAAGCTTTTACAGTGTATTTCAAGACCCCTTTGTGCCACAAGTGGAGTTGGCCACAATGCAAACCTGGCAGGCTTTCTGGTTTCTGCTGATACTTTCAGGGCATGAAATCTCACTGTCTGAGCACCCTTGTTCATCTTGGGCAAAGCTGTTGTATTCAGATGGGTGGTTCTTCCATCTTCTGCAAGTTTCTTTAGGTGCAGACAAGGCAAAGTAGAGGTTTTAGTTTCTTTTGCAGTGTTCTAAAAACACAGTACAGATGGCTACAGAAGGAAAGACTCCTGTGATGCGAAATGATGCCACAAATGCCGGGATAAGTAACAGAAGCTGACTGTATAAGCGGAGAGGAAGGACAGCGCATTGGTTAGAGATACCAGGCTGAGGCCTGCAAGATCTCAGCAGTTTCCTGCTCTGCCACAAACTTGTTGTGTGACTTGGCGATTACTTAATCTCCAGGTTCCTCCTTTGCTTTTAAAGAAAATAGAGGAAGATGGAGATAACACTTCCTTACCATACTGGACTGTCCAGGCAGCACGACAGTGGGAGGAGAGATTCGTAATTCAGATAGTCAAAGCTGCCTTAGCAGCCAAGTGCCTGAGCCAGTGAATGCAAAACAAAAGCTTGCAGAACTTGAGGACTGGGAGGGTTTTGATAAATTCGTGTAGGAAACATCCTTATCCAGCCTCCTTTGAGGGAGCTGAGCCACTGAGTATGTGAAGATCAAGCGGGTTAGAGGGTACAAAGAGTGGTGTTTCATCCTGTCCAGGCAGCAGTTCATTTTGTAGACCCACAAGTGCAGTTTTTCCACAAACACTGACTTCCCAAAAATGTTTGCAGTGACTTAAGCAATGCAGCTTCTCAGAAATGGGATAATCCCCTTTGATCTGTAATAGCAGAAGAAAAACTACTTTGAAATGAACATAGCACGTAGTGTGAGAGGCTCTCTGCCCTCGCTAGCTGGACAAGAGTTGCAGATAAAAGGTTGTCCTTGCTGTTTCTTCAGAGAACCTCACCCAGGACTCACTGCACTGAACTGGGAGAATATAAAGACCAAGAGCTAAGTGAGGGCTGTGGGGGGGGGGGGGGGCACACTTTGTTTGCAGCGTTCTGCAGCACAGATTGTCACTCATGAAATCCACATGCACAGTCAGTTTTGTACCAGCATTACTGTGGTGGGAGCCAGAGCTGGGATCCTCATTGGGAAGGGGACATGTAATTTCAGAGTACATCTCACCAGCTTCTCCAGGGAGCTGCCTGAAAGGTTCTGGCTTGGGGCTGTTGCTTGGTGCTGTCACTGTGGAGGAGGAACTGGTGCCATGCAGGGCCTGAGTTTGGCTGTCCTTGCCCAAAGCAGAGGTGTTAGGGGGGTTTGGGGCTCAGGTGTTGTTTCTGTAAGCTGGGGTGAGCTGCTGGCACAGCTCTAGGTGAGCAGCTCTCCCTGGCATGCCAGCGTTCCCTCTGTAACCCCCACCTTGGCATCCCTTCAACAGCAAGAGCACACTGACATCCTGCGCAGCCTCCGCTTCACCCTGGCCTTTGTCCACTACGTGATGGAAATTGCTGCCCTTAAAGGCAGCTCCAGCGAGATGAGCAGCTCCGTGACAGCCGAGTACCAGCTCCAGGAGAGTGTGGTGGCCGACCAGATCAGCCTCCTCAGCCGGGAGTGGAGGTAAGGATCAGGGAGAGATGCCCAGATCCCAAGTCTCTGTCACTCCATCCCATAGCAGAAGGCCTTCGGGACACTCACTGCTGTCCCATCATCTATCGTGCTTTCTTTGCAGCTATGCAGAGCAGCTGGTGCTGTACCTGAAAGTAGCAGAGCTTCTGTCCTCAGGGCTGCAGATGGCCATAGAGCAGATCAAAGCTGGCAAGCTGTGCCTCTCCTCCACTGTCAAGCAAGGTAAGGGGCTGCTGACACAGAGGATTCCTCTGGAATGGAAGTGTTAAAAGTATGGCAAAGGGGCGGACGGGATTGAGTGAGTGTGAAGCCCCACTCATATGTCCAGGGCTTGTTTCTTATGTCCCCTTGTACAACCAGGTCTGGGGTCATTAACACTGATTGTTCCTCTCTTCACATTGACTTCATGTCCCACAGCTCTTGCTCATGCCCTGTGAGAATCTTTAGCACTAATTAGTGAGAGGGGGATGTATCTTATCTGATTCCTTGTTCATCTCTATCGCAGGTGCTTATTTGTACTTGAGTAAGCCCAACTTAATTACAGAGTGCATGTCCTAGGAAGTGCTTAGCTGGCAAATGGAGACCTGTCCTGGCAGTGATGATTTTTCAAGTGAAACAAAAACACAGGAAGTACAATACTGGTAATGCCAGAGTCACTTCTTTGTTAGTGTTATGGCCTTAATGTTTGCATCTGACTGGCTGGCTTGTGATGCAAGCTGGCTGTGATTCAGTGGTTAGGAAAAACAGCTTTAAAACTACCATTGTAATATTACTGAGGGAACTTTCTGAAGCAATTGAAGTACTTGACCCACCAGCCACCTTCTCCAAGAGCTCAGTCTTTGAAAGTACTCGTGTTGCCTTGGGATGGGGTGTAAAATAATGGCAGTTAAAGCAGTGAGCACACAGCCCTTGTAGCAGGCACTGCGGAGCAAGATGCACAGGTTTAGCTGCACATCTTCCACGAGTTCAGGCTAACAGGGAAGTTGCCGTGACCCAAATCTCTCCTTTCAGGGCAGATTGCAGCATCTAGATTTGTCGTGTAATTTGTCCTTCCGTATGTGGAAATTGGGCAAGGCTGTTCTGTCTTGTTTCTCTCACCACAAAATCTGATTCCTGTAGGTTTTTCGGGGCACAGTGAGGACAAGAGGGTTTTCAAGATACTTGTGTCCCATGTATGTGGAAAAATCAGGGAAGCACGACCAGGACACTTCCCTGGAATGTCCTTGGGTGGTGTGTGCCAGGCAGGGTCTGTACCCGCAGCAGTCTCTTCTCTGCCTCTCTGCTGTCTTACCTCTGCCTGGCAAGGCTAGATTGGGTTGCAGGGCCTGGCTCCCATGTGAGCCTGTTCCTCTGCATTGTGGCTGACAGGCAGGTTCATGGTATGTGTTAATTTGCCTCCCCCAGGAGCGAATGGTGCAGTGTGGGGATTTTCAGTGTGCAGCATAGCAGTTAATACTCATCAGATGCTGGTGGGAGTTTGCATCCATAACTTCGTGTAGGCCATGCCATGCAGCTAGGGAGACTCAGACCTGGGGCATCACTTGCTGATTGGGATTGGTATTTAATCAGAATCACCCTTGACTCCTGATTCTCTATCCTGTAACCTTCCCGTATGAGCTGCTGTGGTCAGGAAAGGAGGTGGCCTTTCACAGGCATCAGTGTCCTTTCTTTGTGGATGGCAGAGTCCTAAGAGAGATTCCCTTGCTTAGTCAGTGCTGCTCATCCACATGCAGCTCCAGCAGCTACTACACACTGGTCACGTACTTCTTCAAGGCATATCAGCACCCATCAGGTAGTAGGAGCTTTGTATCTGACGTCTGTTGCTTCTGGTGGTGCATGAGACATCTTGCATGGTGCAAACCGCTCTGCCTTATGGTGGCTGAAGGAAACAGAAATAAACCTGGCCTCAGGTGAACTGGGCATATGCGTAAGTGTTGCCACATGCAGGCTTATAACTGGGGAAGGTGACAGAGGGAAGGAGAAAGACCCTATTGGTACAGCAGGTACTTCCCTACCAGTCTTCTGTTTTGAACATAACCCTGTTGTCTTGAAGTTACTCATTTAGGGTCCTGTACATGGAGATTGAGAGGCACAGGGAGGACTAGGAGTATTGCCTTAAGTATTTCCTTCCTTTACTCTAGTTGTGAAGAAGCTGAATGAGCTTTACAAATCCAGTGTATCATCCTGCCACTGCCTCAACATGAGACTCCAGAGGTTCTTCTTGGACAAACAGAAACTCATGGATCGGATCAACAGCATCACTGCAGAGAAGCTCATCTTCAGCTATGCTGTGCAAATGGTAATAACCACACAGTGCCTGGGAACAGGCTTAGCACAGAGCGAGTGTTGGGCAGTAATGGTTCCTGCTCATGATGCTGTGGGCAGTCTCTGGGTGAAGGAGGTGCTCAGGCAGCTGGAGGGGCCATTGGGTCTGGTCTGGGGGTAACCTCTTGGAACGGGCTTGTTGCTGTAGGTACAGTCTGCAGCCCTGGATGAGATGTTCCACCACAGAGAGGACTGTGCACAGAGGTACCACAAGGCTCTGCTGCTCATGGAGGGGCTCCTGAATATCATCACTGAACAGGGGGACATAGAAAACATCAATAAATGTGAGTGTTCTGTGACTTTTCTTTTAATCCCATTACAAAATGTGGTTTTTTAGTTGCATGGATGAGAAACTTCTTCAGCTACGTCTTGGAGGACATAGCAGAGATCACTTGGCTTCTTACAGCTCCTCCAGCCTGGCCTCCTGCTTTCCCAGTGGGAAAACTGTTAGAAATGCAGGTCTCAGATCTGAGCCATACTTTGAGTTTCCCATGCAGAGCAATTGCCAGGGCTTTGCTGGAGCTTTTGATGTATGAAAAAACTCGCTGAAGGAAGTGGTTTGGCAGCAGCAAGGGCCTGGGTTTGGTTTCCAGCAGGAACCATCCCTCTGACTGCACAGAGCACTTGAACATGAAACTGCAGCGGCTGTGGGGCAGTGATGGCTGATCACAGCCAGGGCTCCTTCCAGCAGAGCTCCTCCTGAAACAGGATTGCTCCCCAGTCTGGGTCCCAGCCCCTGGCCTGGCTGAGAAGGCAGCAGACAAATACTTTCCTCATCAAGTGCTTGCTGTAGCGGTGAAAGCTGAACTCTTCCCTGCTTGCTGTTGTTTGGCTTCCTCTCCCAGGGACAGATGGACTGCTCTGTCTGCTGCTCCACGGCTGTCACCTCCCTCATGCTCTCCCTTTGTTGGGAAGGGTGTTGCTGTGCTGCTCCGGGCTCTGCACTGTGTGGAGTGGAAAGCACTGACCTTGCTTGCTCAGAGCGCACTTTCCCTGCCCTTACAGCTGGGGTTAATCGCTGCTGTTGTCCCTCTCTATGGGAGGGAATGGGGAATAGCCATCATCTGTTGGAGCAGCTTGACTTGGCCACAGCCAAACCAGCCCATCTGCAGCCATCCCAACGGCATCAGCATGGCTGAAGGGAACGGCTGCAGCTGGCAAACCATTGCCTCTCCCCACTGCTGGCTTCCCACTGCCTTCCGTGGGCCGGCATCCAGAGTGCTGCCAGGCTGCTCCAGCCATCCGTGCAGGCAGAGCTTGCGGATAGGTAATGAGAGGAGAGGTTTCTGTCTCACAAGCAATCAGTCAGTTAATTATCACTGACTCTCAGAGCTGACATGAGGCTCACTGAAGGAGAGCAAAGGGAGATTGGCAGGTCATGTGTGGTACCTGAGGGCACGGTGAATAGGGAATACTAAGTAGTGTCTGTTGTACTGTTTCTTACCAAACCTAAATCACATCTTTTGTCCAGAGATACAGCTAATGTGTCTAATAGATTTATTTTCCCAGGGTGATATCCTGGTATTGCCTGCTTTAACCTCTGTTCCAGCTTCCTGATTGAGATGTTCTCTGGTAGGCTGTAGTGGGTATGCATTCAGTTTTAGACCTCAGGTATAAGATAACTTAATTCTGAAAAGTAAAACAATGAACCTAGAAATAACAGCAAGTCTTCCTATGAGAGGAATTGATTCCACCAGACATTGAGCTTGAGAGAGTCTTGGGCTCAGACAGTGAGCATCTGGCACTGACCTTGCTGGGCTGTGTCAGTTTCCCAGTTGTAAGCCAAGACAAATGGCGTTGCAGACCTTGAGTCATGCTGCCTGCTGGCAAAAGCCACTCCAATAACTAAAAGTGATTAAATTGTTCCCAGCAGCCAGTGGTTCTTTATAACATCTTGGTACCTCTGTCAGAACAGGCTTTCATTGCTGCATCTCTGATTATTCAGCCCTTTGACCTGTCCCTTCCCAGTGTGGTGGTTGTGGTCAGGTCCTCACCTAGCCTAAAGCAGTGCCTGGTAATGATTTTCAAAGGGCTGCTTTGATTTGATGGAGTTCTGCCTTTTCCTCCCAATCTCCAACATGTTTCGGTTGTCTTTATATTGCCAGGGAAATGAGAGGCTGATATCTTGTGGTGTTGTTTTGTGTCCCAGGTAAGCTGTGCATCGAGCGCAGGCTGTCGGCGCTGCTGTCGGGGTTCTGTGCCTGATGTCACGGTTGCTGTTCCTCACGCCCCAGCTGATGGCTTTGTTTCCAGTGTCCTGCTGCTGCGGTGGGAAGCGATTCTGGCAGCAGGAGCCCTGGAGGATGAACTGCTCAGTGTTTTGCATTACGACGCTTTGGGAAGTTGTTCCACGGACTCGGATTCCTTTGTGGGGGATATGTGACTGCAGCAAGCACAAATACTCCCCTGCCCAAAGGCCTGGGCGAAGGTGTGGCCGATGTGGAAAAGTTTCCCTCATTGCCAGAGGGGTTGAAGGATAGAAATCTGCTTCTTCCCAGCACTTTGAAGGATAAGACTGCTGCCTATCCCTCTTGCTTAAGAACAGGGTATTCCAGTGCTGTGTCCATTGCAGGCGATGGATGTGCTGAAACTGCTGGCTTCAGTTAACGTTGGAGGGCGTCATTCAGAAATCAAGGCCAGTTTGTGTACTTCCCCCTACCCAGCTGAGAGCCAGGCATCTTCAAGCTTCCTGGCACCCTGAAGCTCCCCTCCTTTCCCTCCACTGTCCCTTCTCACACGTGTTTATGCCTTGGAGTGCTTACTGAATGGCAGAGAGGAGGGAGGCAGCTCCCTATTGCCTGAGTGCTGCTGAAGTAGCTCCCACCTCAGCAGACTTGCTGAGCGAGGCAGAGGATGCACTGCACTTGGGCAGGTTGTGTCTCAAGCGTGGGCAAACCATGCAGGGAGAGAGACTGCACAGGCAACAGGAGGATGACAAAGTGTTAATGCTCCTGTGTTGGTAAGAAGCCAAAACTGAATCTGTGCCTCCCTTGGTCCCCAAGCTCAGCAGGATCAACACAAAGGACTCGTGGCTGTTCAGTAGGTATCTACCAGGAGGAAGCACTGGCGCTGTCCTGCTTTCAGCTGTTGGCTCAATAACCCCTTTCCTGGAGCCCTTACCCCACCCCAAACTGAAAACACTAGCTTTGTGAATCAAAGGAGCACTTTACTCACTATGGGAACTTTGAGAAGTTGACTTTGCATCACACAACAACCCAGGAACATCACGACTGTTAGGAATGCTGTTCTTTTTATTCTTTTCCTTGCTTCCTGGTTGTTTTATTGCACTACGTGTGTGCATATATTAATATGTATTCCTCTGGGTGAATATATATTGATATAGGTCTGGTTTGTGTGTAACTGTACGTATTTAACTGTACTGTATCTTGTGAGTGGGAGGCAGAAAGCACTGCAGAGTCCGTGCTGTTCCTCCTCCACAGCAGGCAAAGCTGACTTGCAGTACCAAGGTTTGTTTTGTTATTTAAATGTTCTTTTAAGGACAGTCAGTATCAAGCTTTTTAAAGAGCTCAAGAACAGGCGTTCAGATCCCACACACAATTGGAAACCCTTTTTTTTAAGTTTTATTTGCTGCTTCATGTTTTTTTATAAAGAAATCTCGTAGTGTTCAGTTTTATGTTCAGCATTTCTTCTAAGGAGGCTCTGTAGCCAAATGAGACTGTGGGTGCGAGTGGCTCTGGTTGAGGCTTCGGATGCTGTGAGCATGTGTGAGAGGAGAGCTGGCTGCCTTTCCGTCTGCGTGTACATGTGTGCGTGTGTTAATTTATCAGTCGTGGCAGTATTCTGTTAGCGCTGGGCAGAAAAGAATCTTTGAAAGCAACTCAAAACCTCAGGCTTTGTTCTTTTGGGATCTAAATGTATTTTGCACTTGGTGGTTAAGTCCTCGTCGCTTTTTTTCCTCTCAACATTGGCACGTTCAGTGTGATACTTTACAAAGGGTTTCAGGAGCAACTCGATTGACTTTGGAGCTGGCATCATCTTTGGCAACAGGGGGTGTTGAAACGCCAATAAATGAATTCAAAAATACTCCCTGTTGCCCCAAACAGAGAAGTTTAAGTGTAGCTTTCACAAATGCTTCAGTGTTGGGCCGCTGTTACATCCTGCACTCGCAGCCTGCTGCTTCTGTGGCCAGTTGTGCTTGTGCCTGGGACAAAGAGAAGGATACAACCCCAACCAGCCGAGGCCCAGCCTGTGGATGGGAGTGCCGAGGAGACCCAGACTGCTGCCCAAAGGCTATTGCCAGCGCTGCAAAGGGCTACGCTGCGGGAGGTGGCACGGGAGCACTAAGCCAGGACTGACTGCAATAGACACCCCGAGCCCTACCAGCACGCACCGACAGCCTCCAGCCCAGGACACGCAGGCCGAATGGTCCCTGCGCATGGCGAGCTCAGCACTAACCTTCCAGCCGTGCTTCGTTACTTGAATGTATCCAAATCGTCCACATTCAATGTACACAAGTATATATTGCTCCAAAAAAGTGTGGTTTACAGACCTACGGCCGGTATATATGTATGTGTTTATGTATATACATACGACGAGGTGTGTGTGTGTGCGTGTATGTGTATAGATACACACGCAAACACAGACGTGTATATATAGGTTTTCTCTCAATACTTGAAACTTAGCCACTGTGCTTGAAAAAAAACCAACAAAAACACACAAGAAAACACATAAAAACCCACCCCAAAAACTGGGGGAGGGGAGAAAAAAAATGAGACAGGTGATTTATTTTGCCATCACTTTGGTGACTTTCTTTTTTATCTAATTGCATGGAGCGTGAAACCAACTTTTTTTGGTGAATATTTATTGCTTTGTAGACAAGGTATGCAAAAGAAAAAAAATACCCAAAAAAGAGAAAAAAGCAAGAAACCAGCCCAAAAGCAGCCCCTACCTGTGAAGTTGCTAGTGTAGTCCACCCGCTGGTGTCATGGCTTCCTTCTTGTTGCAGCGTTCGTGTCTGGCGTCTTCAATAGATTTCAAGAAACCTCAGTCTAGCGAACGCGTCCCTTCAGGTTTGTGAGAGCGGATGGTGGTGATGTTCTTTATCGGCAATGCTTGAGACTTTGTCAGCGTTTTTTATTTGTGTTTTGTGTGACTTTTTTTTTGTTTGGCTTTAAATTGTACACCACCAATTTAAGAAAATAAAACTGATTTGAAATTGTTAGTGCTCAGTTGTCAGTGCTTCCTAATCCCACTTCGGCAGTGTCTGAGGGATGGTTTCGTGTGTTTTGGTGCTACCAGCTTTGATTTTCAGGTGGAAAAGTGCTGTTATCCCCTTTTCAAGATCAGAAAAGCTCCATTGCCTAAAGCCATACATGAAGCCTTTGAACCTGGAAACGATTAAGCCAGTTTCTAGATGGGTGCTGTAGTCACTGTTCATCATCCATCCTTCTTACCTGGCCATACTCTCCTGCTATGGTTAGAAACTCTGTCATGAGTTGACAGCAGATCCCTTCCCATCCAGGCAGATGCTTAAATATCATCTCTGTTTCAGTATCTACAAGTTGGAGCAATTTATTAGTTGGCACTCCAACATGAAGCACACTGGAGCAGGGGTGTCTGTAGGGACTGAGTGTAGATTCATGGTGATGTTTTAATGCATTATTTTAAACCCTAGGGGTTTTTAATCAATAGAGCCAGGCAGCTTGTTGCTGTACAGCAGAAGGTACTTCAAGATGAAGTGTGAGCATAGTGGTAAGATTTGGGTATTTTTAATTAAGTATTTTCCTGCCATGTTTGTACTCATTGCAATTTGACGTTTGAACACAATGGGTTGGCTTTCATGTGCCCATGTAGCTGTGCAAAAAGTCACTGGACGTGGCACAAAGTTCAGTGAGGATGCTGTGAGCATCGGTCCTGACTTGAGCTGCCAGACAGGGAGTTGTAGCCCCTGCTCTGCCTGGAAGGCTGTATGATGGAGAGCTAAGCTCTGCACTGGGATGTGAGAACCATCCTGAATAGTCCAGTCCTTCCACTTAGAGAAACTTTGGCCACAAAGGTGTAAACTTTCAGGAGCCAAATGCCACAATTCCACCAAACAGTTTCGCAGAGCTCCTCTTGCCGTGCTGTGCATGCTGTTGGCCATGAGCATCCCTGGAGATCCCTGGACGGGGTGCCTCTGCCTGTACAGACACTCGCCTCTGTTGTCTTTTGGCAAGGAAAGCCCCAGTTTCAAAATCCTGATTTACCATGAGCTGGAATTGTTTTTTCTTGCTCAGCCCTATTTATAACTCCTGTTTCCTGCCCCTGCCTTTCCCACCGCAGGGAACTGGACACCTGCGTGTTCGCTCCGTGAGAATGCTCCTGCCTGGAAGCGCCAGGCTCCGGTCACTTGACGTTAGCGCTGACTCATGGGCAGGGGTTCCTTTTCCCTGCAGCCCTGTTCCACGCCTGGCAGCTCAGCGTGCTTGGATCTTCGGGGTTTTTGTGTTATGTGTGTGTGGGGTTAACACATAAAGCCCCCTTTTGTGTGTAAAACCTTGTGTGTGTTTGTTCCCTGGGCATGGGATAAAGAATATGTGTGTGTGTATATATATATGTGTATATAAATATATATGTGTGTGTATATATATATATATATATATATAAAGTTTCTGATACTGAGGGTACGGGAGGAAGTTTCTTTTGAAGCTGCCTGGGAAGAAGTTTAAGGGTTCAGGTGGAAAACCTATAGCCAAATGAAAGATAGATCACTGCATGTCACATGCCTGTGTAAATAGAGAGTGCTCTGCTGAATCCATAGGACTCTTTCACAGGTAGCAAAGCCTTTGAACCTGGGGAAAGTGCTGGCTGGAGAGACTTAAACAACAGAGACAAACAGCCTCTTCTAAAGGCACTAAACCACGGGGCCTGGGCAGTTCACAGCACCAGCGAACGTTGCACAACCTTCTCGATGGTGGCTGTGACGTTTCACTGCTGTTGTTTGGAGGAGCAAACAGACCCGAGCCATTCTTCCAGGGCATTTGGCTTCGCTCCCGCGTTTTATATTTAGCTGTTGGTAAGTACGTCAGCGAAAACGTGCTCATTCAACTCTGAGAGATCAGAGGTGACTCGGTGACATCAAGGAAGCAGAAACGGGGGTGGGGGTGGGTGGTGGGGTTGCACCAAGATACAAAGACCAAGCTTTAAAGCTCTTGTAGAGCTTCGTGAGGAGTTAACTGCTTCATGGAGTATCTCAGCTCTTCACTTGCATTGCGCCTGGTTACAGCTCCTGTGTGCTCACCTGAGCGGGGCGGTGCTGAGGAAGGGGACAGACTGTGTGTGGCAGGGAGCTGTGCACTGCCATAGCTCTGCAGGGCAGGAGCCAATGCTCTCCAGGCAAATCCTAGCGGATGGATTTGTTTGAATGTGTTACCATAAATGTAGCGCTGGTGCTGGGTGCCATTCCCTGGATGAGGAACGGCACGTAGCGTAGGGGATGCAAACCTCCCTGGGACGTTTCTGTTCTAAAACCAGCAGTTTTAGGGACAATAGAGTCGGAACCACCCCCCTCCTGGGAGCTGAATCCTGGCATGGGATTTGAGCGCTTCCAGAGAACATTAAATAGTGTGCGTCTAAGAATGAGCTTAGGCAAATGGTGTCAAACCCAGGTTTCTGCATTGCTGTGGACAGAGGGCAGCCGAGCTTCCAAACGTGCCCGGTTGTCCTCCATGAGCCCTAGATGTTACTTAGAGAACCCGGGGAGCATGGTGTTGTTTTAGGCAGTCCAAGCAGTTCCATGAGAGGAGGGACTGGCCTGTGTTCCACCAGGAGCACCGGGAGGAGGGGGAGCACTTGCCTTGGTCTCACACAGGAATGTTCTCCTCAGCTGGAAGAGCTCCCAGTGCTCTTCCCGTGTGTGTACTGTGTGCAGGCCCTGACTGCGGGGCGCGCTGCGCTCCCCTCGCGGCTTGCACTTGTTGGAGATCAGTTGGGCAGGCTCTGTTCTCCTTGACAGAAAACGTCCCTTCTAACGCTGAGAGCGCTGGGCTGGTGCAGCCGGGGGAGACCGCGGAGCAGCTCCAGTGCCTGAAGGGGTGGCGAGAAACCTGGAGAGGGGCTTTGGGCAAGGCCGGCAGGACCGGGCCGGGGAGTGAATGGCTTTAACCCGGCAGGGGGCGGGCGAGATGCGGCGCGAGCGGAGCAGCTCCGGGAGGAGGCGGCGGTTGGCGCTGCCACAGCGCCCCCTGCAGGCAGTGCTGTGCCGCGGCACCCGCCCCGGGCCGGCTCTGCAGCCCTGCCCAAGCGGGTCTGGGCGGCCCGGGCGGGGAGCGGCGCGGCCCTGCGGCCGAGGGGGAGCAGGGCAAGGAACTGCCCGGAGAACCGCGGCCTGGGTTGTGTTGAGGGGACCTAAAGCTCACCCAGCTCCAACCCCCGCCGCGGGCAGGGACCCCTTCCACTGGAGCGGGTTGCTGCAAGCCATGTCCAGCCTGGCCTTGAGCGCTGCCAGGGACGGGGCAGCCACAGCTCCTCTGGGCACCCTGTGCCAGCGCCTCAGCACCCTCGCAGGGAAGGACTTCCCGCTTGTATCCAAGTCTCTCCTCTGCTGGTTTAAAGCCGTTCCCCCTTTCCTGTGCATATGGGCCCTTGTCCAAAGTCCCTCTCCAGATTTCTTGTCACCCCTTTAGGCACTGGGGGCTGTAAGGTCTCCCTGGAGCCTTCTCTTCTCCGTGTTGAAGCACCCCAGCTCTCAGCATGTCTTCATCGAAGAGGTGCTCCAGCCCTCTTCTGGGGCTGTTTTGAAGGACCCCTTTGAAAGACCTCTTAGAAACCAATCTTGAGTGAGGATCGGGACAGATGTCGTTGTGCAAAACCAAGCAATATGCCCCAAAGCGTGTCTCTGCCCCGCTCCTGCAGCTTTCTCGCTCCCACTGCAGACCAGCTGTTCCACAAAGGTGTAATTGCCCGTGAGCCTCCCCACGCACTGCTACCCGGAAAGGTTTTACGAGGCTGATTTCACTGCTGAGTAAACTTGATGGCAGCGCTCTCACTTAAAGCCAAGCAGATGTACCATTTACAGGGCTTCAATTTTATCAGTCCTATTAAACACGTATGAAACGCTCTGCTCCTCACATAAACAGCAGGGGACATTGTGGGTTGTTTGCGCTGGTTCCAATTCAACCCAATTCAATGTGTGTGAGGGATGAAGCCCCTTGTTAATTTGGTTCCTGAAGATGCTGGCTGTGCATTGCCAATCAAATCCAAGCCAGCCTGCCGGCGCCGCAGGCCCCACACAGGCATCAGCAATTGGACCTTCTGCTCCACACTGCGGCCTTGCTCCTGCTGCCTTTTCACTGGAGCTCTGCATCCCTGCGGCTCAGCCTTCCCAGGGCTGCGTCCCACAGAACTGCCCAAGCAGCACCTCCGCCAGGTCACTTTGACTCCTCTCCGCCTTCGGTAGCCACTCGCTTAAAGGCAGAAGAGAGAAATCAAAATGGAAGGGGCAGCGTGTGCCGGGGCACGTTGAGAGCAGAGCTTCTGCTGCCTATTTTGAAGCCCCTTTGCTGCTCTTGGAACGGGTAAGGGGCTGGGATACCAAAGCTTTTCCCCCATGGGATATCCACGCAAGTCCTCCTCCTGCCCCACCGCTGCTCTCTCACTCCAGCTGCGGCCTCCTTCGCTTCCTCGAATTGAGGAAGCAGTAATGGTGGTTGATGGACGGACAGGTCCTGCACAGGCTTCCCTTCCTAGGGAAGCGAGGCAGAGCTGCAGGCGCCCTGGCTGGAGCAACAGCAGTGTGCGTTCCCGCTTCCCTCGGCGGCAGTGCTGTGACAGGCCGCCTTTTATCCCCCCTGCCTACTCGGCGCGGCCGGCTCCGGCTTCACCCCGCCCCATCCCGCTGCTGAGGTAACTCAGAGGCGCCGGTTCAAAGCGGGCGCGCTGCACCTCCTCCCCTGTTAGCAGAAACAAGGCCGTGTTTGACAGCTTGGGCTGGTTGGGAGCGTCATCCCGACGGGTGCCCGTGCTGGATACAGGCACAAGCTGCGCGGGGAAGGGTGAGGGGGGACCCTCTAGGGAGCGAGTCCCGAGCTCCTAAGGACGGAGCCGAGTGCCATGGCAAGCATTGCCTCGCCGTGGCTGTCCTCGCCCCGTGCTGCCGGCAGGGCTGGTTTCCTGGTGTGGGTCTGTGCAGGGGCAGCGCAGCGGCGCGCTTACACAGCTGCCATTTACCTCGGCGCCGCGGTTTAACCTCAGAGCAACCACGGAGGCCGGCCCTAACATCGGGAACCAGCACTAACACCGGGAACCGGCCCCAACACCGGGAACCGGCCCTAACGCCGGGAACCGGCCCTAACATCGGGAACCGGCACTAACACCGGGAACCGGCCCAAAGACCGGGAACCGGCGCGGATCGCCCCACCGTGCCCCTGCGCGGCCGCCGTAGCCCTCAGCCGGTTCTCTCACGCCACGCCTGCGCAGCGGCGTCGCTCCGCAGCAGCCTCGTAAGTGGCGGTTCAGGCGGCGGGAAGCCCGGGCCGAGGCCGCGGTTGGGGCCGCGGCTGCTCCGGCCCGCGGCGGGCAGCGCTCGGGGGCGATGCTGCGGCTGCGCTGGGGGCTGCGGGCGCTGAGCTGCGGGCTCCGGGCCCCGGGGAGCGCGGCGGGCGGCGGGCCCTGCCGCCGGCTGCGCAGCGTGCGTACCGCCGGGCCTTCGGTTAGGGGCTGGGGAGAGGCCGCGTGGGCCGCGGCGGAACCGCCTCGGCTCGGGCCTTTACGGCCCCTCCGGTGTGCTCGGCCTAAGGGCAGCGCCGGCTCAGGCCCCTCGTCGTTCATGGGGGTGGCGGCCTGAGGGCAGCGGGTGCCCCTCTTGCCCCCGGTTCTTCAAGGGCCCCGCGTCCCCCTCTGCTGCTCCAGGGAATGGAGCTGTCGGCTCCCTCCTCTGTTTCTTGCTGACTCCCCTCTGCTGCTGTTTCCCGTGCAGGTTCTTATGATGGCTGAGGATCTGAGAGCAGCGGGTGCCGGCCAGCCAAAGAGGCTGAACAGCAGCAGTGAGGTAGTGGAGAGGGTAGAAGAAAACGGGCATCAGAATAAAAGGTTGAAGAGAGATGCGGATGAGGAAGATGGGGAGGATCAGAATAAGAGGTCACCCAAAAGGAAGATTGTCTTGCTGATGGCATACTCAGGAAAAGGCTACCATGGGATGCAGGTATGTGGTTTGGCAAAGCGAGGTGGTCTGCTTTAGTTTTAAAGCCTGTTAGGTCTATAACTAGTCACAGTGACCAAGTAGGGAAGTGGCTGTAGCTTGAGAAGCTGGGGCAGGAGCAGTGCATTCCTGGGTTCAAATGGATCTGTAGTAACTTGAATAAAAAAAGACAGTGTTACAGCTCAGTCTTTTAGTCTGCCTTTAGTATAGAGCATCAGCAGAAGTCTCTCAAAAACTGCTGCAGAGAAGGCTCTTGAGGAGACTGAAAGCACTGTTCTGTCAAAACCCAGCACTGTCTAGTGATCCTCTTCTGACCAGTGCTCCAAAGCTTCTGCTTGAAGCTTTGCATTTCAAAGCAGTTGGGTTAAATTTCTTCTAAGTTAGACCTCTGTCTCACGTGCACATTCTGGAGGCCTCAGCTGTGCAATAGTTAAATTTGCATCTGTGTTGCTATCTCTTGTACTTTCAAGATTATCTGTACTTGAAAACATTTGAAATTGGCCCTTCTCTGATGCACTCTAATGGCATGGCTTGTAGCAGTTTAGAAACAGGAAAACTGTTGCAAGGCATCTGTGTTTGCATGGGGAAGAAAAGAGATGTTGCTTTGTTACAGCCCCAGCACCAGGCCTGCCCTGCAGGGATGATCTTGTGGCACGCAGTATTGGCAGCAAGAGGATGATGTTGCTCCATCTGCTGCTCCTCTCAGTGCACTGCAGGCTCCACAAGCAATTGAGGAGTACTTTAAAAGCTCCACAGGATAAGATGTACACAGGCAGGGAACGGAGTCTTTCATGCTTATGCAACAACATAGATCTGTTCAACAGCAGTAAGCCTTACGCTTATGGGCACATCCGTGTAAGTGCCTATTAACTTTACTGCTAATTGAGTGGTATGTGTCAAGGAGGTGTGCTTCGCAGCCTCACACACCAGTGGAGTTGTGCATCTGTTGTTGTTCATCTGTGAGTTGAATGCAGAAATCAGTGGAGAAAACCGTAGTCTGCACAACAGCTCGGGTGAACAGAGCAACAGAACCCAACCCAATTTATACAAGCAGAATTGGCAAAGAACAGGTTGGGAGCAGTACCTGTTAACTCAGTTACTGTTAACTAAAATAGTGTTAACTATTTCATTGCTGCTGTTTCATACAATTGAAGAAATCATTAAAATGCTCCAGAAGCATTATACAATGAAATTAGAAATGATCCTTCGCTTGCAATAACAGTAGAAGGTAAATCAGGATGTAGAAGTTTCAGTAACACTCTCTGGTAAGGTATAATTAGCTTTATTAGAGAATGGCAGTGTTTTTAGGGCTGTGAAGGGAAGACTTTCGAAGAATTTCACAACAATGTTCAATTAACAAAGCTTTTCAGTTACCCAGTTATTACTGTTTGTTCTATTTCTTCTTTTTCTCTTCTAGAGAAATGTGGGATCTTCACAGTTCAAGACAATTGAAGATGACTTAGTATCTGCCCTTGTTCAGTCAGGCTGCATCCCGGAAAACCATGGGGAAGACATGAAGAAAATGTCTTTTCAGCGGTGTGCTCGAACAGACAAGGTATGTTGGTTAGGACCTGTGCTCTCAAACTGGGGTACCCCCACCAGTGCTACTGGGATTGACTGGCAAAGTATTGTCTAGAGTGAGATCCAATAGCAGATACTATTCACAGTGACTGTTGCTTGAAAATTCTCCTTTCATCCACTGCTAAACTCAAGTACAAGCAAGCATTTAGACAGACCATGTTATTAATTAGATGGTGTTTGTAAAACTGGCGCTTCATACCTAAACTTTGCGTTTGCACATTCAGCTGCTTCAGCCTCTCAATCTGCTGCTGCAGCTCCTCATTGTTGCTGCTGCCTGGTTATTGTGGTGCTTGAGAGTTTAGCTGCATCTTGGTTGTTTTTAAGCCTGCCACAGTGAGGTTCTGAAGTCTGAATTGGCATTCAGAGCTGATCTTATGTATAAGTGATTTTTCAGTTGGTGCTTTACATAAAAGCAGTCAAATACAGTGAGATGTTATGGAGGGGAGTGCAATGTTTTGCTAAGATTACTGAGGCGTGGTGTGTCTGTACAGTACCAGCAGGCCTTCCAGGAGTGCTCTGACTTGGATTTCTGCCTGTGGCCTTGCCTTTGCCTTGCTTCAGCTTGAAATAACCAGTGAGAAAAAGGAATAAACATGTTCTTCTATTCTATAGCTATTTCAATTCTGAAAGTGCTATCCCAGAGGTTCCAAGGCACATAATTAATGTGGTTTTGTGTTTTATGGTTTTTACAGGGTGTATCTGCAGCTGGACAGATTGTGTCACTAAAAGTCAGGCTCATAGATGACATCTTAGAAAAGATCAATAACCATCTTCCTTCTCACATCAGAATTCTGGGTAAGGATACTGCAATGGGCAGATAAAATGTTTTCAAAGAGGAGCTCTCCTGCAGAAGGTCTCTCTCTTACTATTATGATTTTACTTATAAGCAGTTTAGTTTTAACATAGATACGTATGTTTATGTAAGCTTGAAATTAGGGCCCTATAAAATAAATTATCTTTTGATTGTATCTTATTTAAAAAAATATTCTTATTGGTAGGAACAAGATGACAATCAGGTTGTCACCTACTGATTCAAAAACCTAATGTCACTTTTAAAACAAGGTCTGAAGAGAGTCACTGGGGGATTCAACTCCAAGAACAAGTGTGATGCCAGAACCTACTCCTACATGCTGCCAACGTTTGCCTTTGCCCATAAAGACCATGATGTGCAAGAAGAGGTTTATCGACTGGACAAAGAGACCCTTGAAAGAGTAAATAAACTGCTTGCGTGCTACAAAGGAACACACAACTTCCACAACTTCACATCTCAGAAGGGACCCAGGGACCCCAGTGCCAAGCGGTACATAATGGAGATGTACTGTGGGGAGCCATTTGTGAGGGAAAACATAGAATTTGCAGTGATCAAAGTGAAAGGCCAGAGTTTCATGATGCACCAGATAAGGAAGATGATTGGGCTGGTGATAGCTATTGTGAAAGGTTATGCTGCCGAGTCTATCATCAAGCGCAGCTGGGGAGAGGAGAAAGTAGATGTCCCCAAAGCCCCAGGACTTGGGCTGGTCTTGGAAAGAGTACACTTTGAAAAATACAACAGGCGGTTTGGAAATGATGGCCTGCATGAGCCACTGGAGTGGACAGAGGAGGAGGAGAAGATTGCTGTTTTCAAAGAGCAGTATATCTATCCTACCATTATCAACACAGAAAGGGAGGAGAAATCCATGGCAAACTGGCTAAACACCCTCTCCATTCATGACTTCAACTCTTCTGCTGTTGAGATGCAAGATAACAACAAAACCTCAAAGGTAATGATTGAAGCCATTATTTTAGCAAATGGAAGCTGTCGAGTCGAAGTGGCTGTTCCCTTAGCAACATTTTTGTTTTCCATTAATGTGCCATGGAAGATGACAGTCATCTGGAGTATGAAATGCGTGTTATCTTCTCTGTCTTTCTGTACTTGATAGTGGAATGAACTATACAAAGTGTTACTTTTTGCAGGGTTTTGCAAGGGACAGTTGAAGGAGGGAGGAAGGGATGCTCTAAAGCACAGACCAGTTTGTAGAATCATGAACTGGCAACAGAAATTGTGGACGCATTACTAGCCTTTGTGAAGCTGTTTGAGAGATTGGTTGTCAAGTTGACAATTTCCCTTTAAATATCTGCTGCTTTTTGTATTCTCTGATGTGGAGCTGATTCTCACTTTCATGTAATGCCCTGTTCACTCACTAAGATTTGGAACCAGTGGGAAATTTAGGACCAGGTTTTTGAAGTAAATCAGCCATGAGCTCAATATGGGTCATCAGAGCAACTACTGAGTAAAGTGAGACCACAGGGACTGCTGTCAGCTGTAAGTCGCAATAAAATAAAAGTATAGAATACATCTTTTTAATGAAGAAAAAAATGTCAGTTTGAGTGTACCGGGGGTGTTGAATCACAGAATAGTTAGGGTTGGAAAGGACCTTAAGATCATCCAGTTCCAACCCCTCTGCCATGGCCAGGGACACCTCACACTAAACCATGCCATCCAAGGCTCTGTCCAACCTGGCCTTGAACACCACCAGCGATGGAGCATTCACAACTTCCCTGGGCAACCCATTCCAGTGCCTCACCACCCTTACAGTAAAGAATGCTTGTTTTTCTGGTTGAGATGTAGAATAGCCTCACAAGAAAAGACTGGAAAGATGTTTGGGGCATGCTAGGAGTCGGTTGAAAATCACATGAGGAATCTTGAGAGCTCTAAGTACTGCTTTAAATTGACAGCTACTGGAGTGACTTAAAATACAACAGTGCTTGATTGGACAAGTCCCTTGTCAGACTAATCATTGAAGCAAGCCCTGCTTGATGACCTAACGATACCTTACAGTTCTGTATATAATCCAAATTTTCTTGGCCAGAGGATTGGCAAATCCTTGAAAGACAAATAATGGGCAGGGCTAAAATGTCTGTGTAGTGCAACTCAGGAGAAAATAATGACCTTTCTTCACTTAATGGACTCCTTAATTATCTTTATTTTGTGTAGATAATGAACCTGCTCTGAAGAACATTAGGTTTAATCTTGTCTCTGCCATTTTTTGTTTGAGTATGGGAAAGAGTTTCAGTATATAAACCAAAATTTACAGCCTTGTTGAACAGTACAAGCAAGATACCAGAAATTTCTCAGGGTTATTTCTGTACTTGGGGTAATTGTTCTTCTGAAGTATAGTGCCGTACAAGGGCATCTGTGACAGGAGGTTATGACAAATGCCACATTAGTTTGGTTAAATGGGACCCAAAGAGACCATGTGGTGTGGAAAGTCTTTACCTGGTTCAGGGGTCGTGATGATAATGTTGACAGGATTTACTGCTGATAGGTTCCAAATCACCGATGTATTGCTGGCAGGAGGCAGGTCTGCTTCTTCAGATAAACTTGAGCAAATACAGTTTTGGCATCATAGTTAGCTGTCTGGAGAAGGATAAATAAGGGATGATACGGCAGACTCCTTTGAGATCTTGCAGGCTGCTTGCACTTCAGTGAGCTGTGCTTGCTGTTATGAAGGCAACTGTCTAGGTCCTGCAGAATTTGTTTTGTAGTAGGATATTAAACTGTCAATGTTAAATTCATGGGATTTGGAAGTTTTATGTGTTTTCAGCAAGCAGTGGTGGGGAAAAAAGGAACAACTACAGGCATATTGTCATGTTAGCCTTTCTTTATAAAATCCTTTGATGCCGATCATAGCAGTCAAAGTACTTGCTTCAAAAAATTATGTCACCCTCCCAAGTTCATTGACTTACTCCTGAAGGAGTGGCTCCCTGTTAAGAACTCAGACTTCAGTTTCCTTTTAAGTTGCGAACACTTGTAGTATTTCCCTAATACTACTTTATACAACTGACTTTATTTTTAAGCAAGTCTTAGTGAGCCCTTGTATCTCTAATACAGTTTGGACATAAAGTCGCTGCAGCTGGCAAACAAAATGTAACAAACAGCTTTTGAGGGATTTGCGTGAAAAAAAGCACTTTGTTAACTTGTCTCACCTGCATTTATTTAAACATTAGCATTCATGCTGTTTTCCTACAGGTCAATTTCCGCATACAGCACACTAATTGTGTAGTTGTCAATATAAATGAGAGGGCATTTCTTCTGATGGCGAGTGTAATCCAACGCACAAGTTTTTTGCTACAAGAAACATCATTTGCCATCCCAGAAGTTTGTTACAATCTATGAGTCTAAGATATGAACCTGGGATCCAGACCCATTTTTTTAGACTTTTGGAGAAGTGTAAAGTCAGTGTCTTTGGTTGAGGTCTCTAGATGTACATGGAATACTGATAAACCATTTTCCATTTTACTTTACAGAACAGCAGCGATCTTGAAGGCAGTGATGGTTCTGATGGTGATTCTGACTGAGCCAGTAAGTTGCTGGACGTGGGACCCTTACTGCTTGCAGTTCCCTGTGTCTACAAAGAAGTGGCCTTTCTAAATCCAAGAATCCAGCCAAACAGGGGGTTGTGTGCTCGCAGATGAGAACCAGATGCCCCACGGAAACCGGGTGGGCAAGACAGTACCGTAGGAAAAGTAAAAGAAGCTTTTTATACCACTGACTGATATACTTGAAAAAAGTATAAAGAGCAGGCAGCGTTCTAAAGGACTCTTGTACTGCAGGATGTCTTAATTGCTGCTTGATTAATGTTTTTATTACATGTTTACCTGGAAGATAGTATTTTAAATGTGTATAATCTCTACATAAAGATGGGGCAAATAATTTTAAAATACTCTTTTTTTATTGTTGTTCTTACAATGTTATGACTCCATGAACTGTTGCTTATTTTTTATTACTTTCCTTACCTTTACTTAACCTCATCTCTAAACATTATTAAGCTTTTATTTCCCATGCCGTGCATGACTTTCCAGTGGAATAACATGCATGATTAGAAACTCATTATCATGCTGTCTGCTGTGAGTTCTGATAGTATTGAAACGAGCTTTCTGCGTCCTCTAAAGCTTTGCAAGTCTAAAAGAAATGATTCCTTAGTGACAGGTCTTAATTTTGGAACATGGATTGAACCATATATTTCAAGATGAGACCTTGTCTTTGGGAGATCCTCCCAGTATTGCCCACGTGCTTGGGCAGACTCAAGAATATAGATCCACAGCTGCGTGTTTCACACACCTGTAGTTGAGATGAGAGGAGATGGTATATGTAAATTGTTAAGACTGCAATTCAGAGTGTGCAGCCATGGACGTCCTAGTGTTGCCTCTGGTGGATCACTAAATGTGTTGTTGCTGGTTTAGTATTTCTGGTTTTAGTGGAAACTATCCAGTCATCTGCTAGACTTGGGGTTGAATTAACTTGGAATGTATGAAAGGAAGGGTGCTGCCTGCATTCATTTCGTGTGTGTGAACTCCCCATCAAGCTGCTCAGGATAGAGGAATGTGTGCAATGATACGGGAAGCACTGTCTTCCTTTGGGAATCAGTGGTATCTGTGTTTTGGGGTTCTGTGTACCGTGGAGTTCTTGCTTTCCTGTCCCCACTGTGGTTTGACCTGTGGGTCTTGTTTCCAGCTCTCCGTGGAGGTAGAGGAAGAAAAAAGTTAGGGCAGCAGCCCTCCTGCCCTCCCTGCCTATAGAACACTTTTGGAAGGGGTAGAACAAGACTCCCTAAGCATTTGGGCATTACTACAAGTGCTTGATACACTTCCCTAGCTGGGTCTGTATAGTTCCTGAAAATGAGTGATCATTCAGTGGTTCCTGCCCAAAGCCTCTAATTTTATGGCTCATTCTGGAATTAATGTTTTGACCTGCCAAGGCACAGGTGACCTTTGAAAAGGAATTCACTTGGTTTATTTTATCTGGGTTTTAATTAGAGCTTTTTATTTTATCTTGAAGGCCTATCTGTATAAGAGCAGTGTGTAAGTGTTCTGGAGAGGGACTCTACCTAGATTTTCATCTCTGTCCCTTGCTGCTTCATACCATTGACCTAATCTGGCATTAGTCTTCTATCCAAAGCTCTTTGTATCCCTTTCAATCTGACAAACACCCCCACCCTTATTTGCTTATAATAAAGGCCCCCAAACTGACATGTATCTCAGATGAAATCAGCGAAAACTTCTATTTATAGCCTTTGGAGAAAACAAAATAATAATAATAATAATTAAAAAGGGTATTTCTTACCTCTTAGCATGTGCTGGTTTATTTCAAGGGGATTATTTGGTATTTTAACTCCAGTTGTTCTGGACCAGGAGCTCAATAAAATACTTGAACAGCACCACTATACAGAAGTGGTCTGAATTCTAAAGGGGACCGTTTGAAAGCTCTCGGCATAGGCCGTGTTCAGGGGCAGAGAGCAGCCGGAGCGCTGCGCTGCGCCTCCCGCACAGCCCCTGTCAGGTGCTTGCACATGGACCTTCCCCGCGCGTGGCTCCGAGATGCGGCTCCTGAGCTTCCTGAGGGGAAAGGAAAAGGATTCCCGAGAGGAACGGGAATTCTCCGCCGAGGCCTGGATCCCACTCGACCCCGCGACGTGGAACGGACCTACCTCCCGCCACCCGGCTTCGCGCATGCGCCCAGCTCGGCGCCGCACCCCTCTGCGGGTGGGATGTCCCCCCCTCAGGTGAGGCGAGGCGAGAGCGGTCCCGCTTGGCGCCGCGGGCGGGGCCGCCCCCGTGAGGGGGCGCTGGGGCCGCGGCGCGGGAACGGGGCACGGGACACGGGACACGGGACACGGGGCACGGGCGCTGCCACAGCGGGGTCGGGTGAGTGCCGAGGCGGGAACGGGGCACGGGCGCTGCCACAGGCGGAGCCTGGGTGAGTGCCCGGGGCGGGAACGGGGCACGGGCGCTGCCTCAGCGGGGCCAGGTGAGCGCCGGGGCGGGAACGGGGCGCGAGGAGCTGCCACAGGCGGAGCCTGGGTGTGCGCTGGGGCGGGAACGGGACCCGGAGCGCTGCTGCGGGCATGGTCTAGCGGCCGGGTGTGTGCCGAGGCGGTGAGTAACCTGCCTCCTCCCGCCCTGGGTACCGCAGATCCCGTGGCGGGGGCAGGGTCAGCCCGGAGCCGCCGGCGGGAAGTTCCTGACAGGAAGGCTGCCGGCAGCGCTGCCGACGGGTGTGCGGTCATCGAGCAGAGGAGGTTTGGTAACGCGTTGTCCTTGTGCATCCTGATAACTTTACCTTTGCGCTGGAGCTTCTTCGCAGCCTGGCCTGGCGTGCTGCAGGTGGTACCGCGTTCTCGAGGCAGCCTTTAAACCCTGCCTGGGTTTATATTAATTACAAATATAATGTGTTAATTCATGGCTGTAATGTACTTCTAAATCATGCTGCCCCTCAGACGGCAGTGCTTTATGAAATGAGAGGTCAGGGAATTGCTTTAGCGATGCCAGGCATCACCCAGTTGTTCCAGCTTCTATCAACTTCAGTGTATGGCTGCGAGTGAGAGGACTGTCCTCCCTCAGCCTCCTTCAGTCTCCATACTATGAATCTATGGGCTGGGGAAAGCCCAAAGCATGTGTTGACTGTCCCTTCAAAGTACCTATGTACCCAGCCAAGACTCAATATGTGCTGCAGGAATCCTGTCTCCAACCGATAGAAACAAAGTAACTGGATAAATCTACAGGAATGATAAAGGACTCAAGTGGTTAAACTGAGTTAAAATGTTAATGACCATTAAGATGAGCTCTATTTCTAAAAAGCTGGGCAAGAAGCAATTCTGGGAGCATAAAAACAGTTTTGTAGCAAAATAAAAAGTGAATTCAAAGGTAAATGTGGATAGAGCTTTGGAAGTGGTAGAGTGATGCACTATTTATTGATAACAAGATACTTTTATTGGATTAACTTTATTTTAGTTCCAAAATAGTACTTCACATAGAGATTCATAATTAGTCTTGATAACAGCTTTAAAAAAGTTGTCACAACCTTTAAAGTAATGCTGGTACATCTGGTACTTATATGACTGATTTATGATAAAGTATTTATGACTAAATATAAGTTTTAAGTTTTGTAATTAAAGATAATTGCTTTAATAAGCTTTCCTGTAAGTGTAGCATTATACCTAATAGCAATTATTGCACCATTTAAAAACGCTGTGGAGAAAATATTAGAAATCTTAGTGAGCACTGCACATCTTGGTTTCATGCACTGGGCTTCAGTTTGCACCCCCTGTGCAAATCTGTTGTTTTCTTTGATTAATGTTGATGAAACTTTTCCTTTTTGGTCATTTGACACCCTAACAGACGTTGATTGCCCAGCTGGCACCTCTTTGTAGGATGTTCTTAGAAATAATCTTTGTGTTGTTAGGTTAAGGAGCTGGTAAGTATATTCTAGAAAATCGGCATGCTGATTGATTTACATCTTTATAGCTTTTAGGTGTGCAGTTTTACTGTAGTATGGTAGAAAGTTAATTTGACCAGCTATATAACAGTCTGTATTGACAATTTCTTTGGTTCTTTTATGTTGGAACAAGTCCAGAGGAGGGCCACGAGGATTATCGGGGACTGGAACACCTCCCGTAGGAAGATAGGATAAGAAAGTTGGGGGTGTTCAGCCTGGAGAAGAAAATATGTGTGGAGACCTCATAGCAGCCTTCCAGTATCTGAAGGGGGGGTTATAGGGATGCTGGGGAGGGACTCTTCATGAGGGACTGTAGTGATAGGACAAGGGGTAACGGGTTCAAACTTAAACAGGGGAAATTTAGATTGGATATGAGGAAGAAATTCTTTACTGTAAGGGTGGTGAGGCACTGGAATGGGTTGCCCAGGGAAGTTGTGAATGCTCCATCGCTGGTGGTGTTCAAGGCCAGGTTGGACAGAGCCTTGGATGGCATGGTTTAGTGTGAGGTGTCCCTGGCCATGGCAGAGGGGTTGGAACTGGATGATCTTAAGGTCCTTTCCAACCCTAACTATTCTATGATTCTATGATATTCAACTGTTTTAATTACCAAAATCGTAATTGTTAAAAGTTTCTCTGTAGGTGGGGTGCCTCCTGTTCCTCAAGTGGTCCAACAAATTAGCCAGGAGCAAAACCCAAAGTAAAATGGGCCAAACTTGTCAAGTTTACATAATTCTTTACCTGTTCCACGCAGTGGGAACCCAACGTTTTCTTCAGCAGGTACAACGAGCAGGCTGTGATTTTGGTCCCAACTCCAGTTCCTGTAAAAAAAAAACAGGTATCACGTTTGCGTATTATATTGTATGTGGCTTTGAACATCATTTTTTTGTGTGTTGTCATTGCTGTTGTTGTCTATTCCGTACTATTAAATAGTCTGTCTGAATACTGGGGAGAGAGCATCCTCAGAAACAGTAACATCTGTCTCATTAAGAAAGTCTAGACAAGATTAATTTTTGGCACTTTTACTGCTAGTTTCCTTTGTAATTTTACTTCTGCGAACAACATCTCTGTTCATTTATGTCATTTGCTCAGCTCACGTGGTAAATGTTATCTGGTGGTAAATATAGCTTCATGAATAATTTCAGGCCTTATATGTCATGAAGGAGAGTGCTTCGCTAATCCTAGTTGGTGCAGCTGGCTCACTACAGACATTTGAGTTTTGATGTGAGGTATTCTCAGGCAGCTCTCACTTGTTATCTAGTGACTTCTGCTCGTGGTCAGTTTTGTTCACACTAGGTTTTTGAGTGCTCTGCATTGTAGCCATACTTGATGTCTGACTTACTATTGAAGAATTGTTTAGTAATTCATAGCTGTATTTGAAGCTAAGTACGTTCATACTTGTCATTTCCTTCTGCTGTTCCCCCTGACCCCTCTGTTCATTTTAGGTGGTAGCTTTAAAACTACAAGTAGAGTTAGAAGAAAGGAAGAAGAAAGCATGAAACTCACAGAACATGTCAAAAACAGGTAATAAGGACTTTGACCTTTTTTTTTCCTTGTGCATGTTGGTAGTATAAGCCTAACAAAATGAATGTTTAGGAGCTAGTATTTTGATCTTAGTTGTGAGTCAAATATCTCCTTTCTCTAGCTTGCTAACTTCCTGTAGCTTACTAAAGCTTTTATAAAGACTTCTTGTTGCTGAGCTCTTGTTTGTATCTGGGTGAGTTTTATGTCCCTTGTGAGCCATGCATGAGACTGAATTCATGTGTGCACCTGTGTCCCTCTGCAGATTGCCCTTTTTATGTAGGTTTTTTTCCCTTTTTACTGTAAGATTTTGCAAGCTTACAATATTCTTGTAGGGTAGAATTCTTATGTTCTTTAGATGCTGGATTAACTGTAGATAGCATCAAATCTGTGAATGAATGATTAATCCTGTCTATGGCAGCACTATGATTTTTATTGTTTTGTGCAGAAATAAGAGACTGATTAAGAAAGAGAACCTTCAGAAGGAAGTGGTACTTCCAGAACTTCTCACATTTACTGTAGAGAAATACATGCCAGATTTAGCAGATGCTGCTGCTGCTGCTGCAGAAGCGCTGTTACCCAGAAGCAGTGCTAAAATCATACCAGTCTTAGAGGCTATGAAAGACTGGACTGGAGTGGTTGGCAAAGCTGTATAAGATGAATCTCAATGGCATTCTGGCTGATGAACCTGGACTTGGAAAAACAGTGCAGGTTGTTGCTTTTTTTTGCGCACCAGGCATGTAATGAAGGTACGAAATATCGTAGCTCTTTTATTTTATAAATCTGTACTTTAAAAAGTTCATTGGAGAATGCATTTTCTGTAACAGGAAAAAAAATAATTGCTTTTAGTATGTATAGTTTAAAGAAATGTATCTGGAATAAATCTTGTTAAAAAGGATATGCAATTCCTTTCAGTTGTTAGTGCATGTTGTTGAGATACACACGTTTGCCTTTTATTGTAAACTCTGAAGTGTTGTGCAGTCATTTCCTATCATGCTGTACCTTTTATCTCTGTAGGTAACTGGGGTTCTATTCTTGTTGTTTCACAAAACTTGAACATACTGTAGTGGGGGATTTGGACTGAAATGCTTGTGTCCCTGCTTTGAAAATTCTTCTGTATGTTGGAAACCCATGAGGACTTTTTTTTAAGAAGACAGGCATCGTGGAACAATGTACTGGGTAGCGTAAATATTACACAGAAGGAAAATATCAGCCTGAGTTATGGTTGTACCATTGTGGTTAAAAACTTCAGCATAGTCATATCACAACCTGGTTTTCTCTTTTGTTATGAGCATACTGGAAAAATGAAGCTATTTTCTTATTTCATAAGTACTGGATCTTAAGCAGAGTTTGATATTCCCCAATAAAGTTGCTTTGCCGACCAGCAACTCTCAATCTAATCCTACAGGAGGAAACACTTAACAATCTCTGCTATTAAAGGAATCAAAGAAAGCCTGTAGGATTTTGTAGTTTTACATTGCAGGAATGGACTGATCTCAACACCTTCCTCCTGCAAGCAATTCTTTAACGACTGTGAAGCAGTCGTGAAAGTACAATGCAGGTACCTAGTTTTAGATGAAAGGCAGAATGCTAACAATCTGACCCAGGAGCGCTGGGATCAATCTCCAGAGGTCTGAAGCATTCATTCAGATTTTTCTTGTTGCTTTTGTCCATCAGTTACTTTCTGAAATAACTTCAGTGGTTAAAACTGCAGGGTTTTAATTTTTTTTTGCTGTGATTTTTTTGATGAGATTAAGTTATGAAATAGATCTTATCTTCATTATTATCTCGGTTATCTGCAGTCATCATTGTTTACTCCTGATGGATATGCTTCTGCCTACTGCCATAAAAGATCTGCGGGCCATTGCTGGTTTCCTGATTTCAGGGATTTCCCAGATCTATCTGGACTTATGGAAGTAGCAGTCTGTGGAGGGGAGTAAAGATTATTACCAGAGAGTTGCAGTAAGGCTGCAGAGAGGTTGTCTCCCTTGAGGATAGTGTCTTAACTCTAGTATCTTTCTTTGAGGAAATACAACTAGGGAATCATTGCTTTGTATTCTTTCAGTAATGCAGTCATTCATTTTGCAGAGGTCCAAAATTCACATTGAGAAGCAGTTACGAAGGAAATACTACCACATGCTTACATGTACTCTTTCTAACCAGCAAAAGTCAATGTATGAAGACATCTTGTCTCAACCAAGGTCCATCTGTTGAGTAGCTCTTAATTGGTCATTCATCGTTAAAGTTAGGAACTGTTCCAGTTACAGTAAGAGAGCTTGTTTGCTGGTGTATTATTTCTAAGTGAGTCATGGGCACTCCTAAAACCCACATTAAAGCTCATTGGCATAATCGTAGTGCTGTGCAGGCTAATCATGTTCTACACTAAATGGCATTTGCATTCAGCATTTTCTTCCTCTTGTGTTTGTTTATTTATATCAAGTTGTTTTATAAGGTGAAAAGAAGCATAAATAGTAATTGAAGATTATGGGCTATATATGGGACAAAGTATTTATAACTTGGGCAATTGACCATGCATCACAGTTTCAGTCTAAATTTAGTTCTTAAGTTATTTAGGAACCTGCATATCCTAGGTTGTATGGTTACATTGCTTTTCTGATATGTCTAGTTTGTATTTCCCAGTGAAATTGATATTTTAACGTGATATTTATGCAGGCATTTTGAAAAGGACCTTAATATTGACAATGTGTCAATACTATTTGATGTAATTTCAATTTTAAATCGAGTGGCTGTTTGAGAAATGTGAGATTTAAAATCAGAATATATTCTGTAAATTATTAAATGTTTGTGTGAATGTGAGAGAAGCTGGAGGAGTGGAAGACTGTTTTTAAACGTACTTTTCTATGTTTGATAACTTGGTGTTATCAGATTTATTCAGAAAAACAAAGTGAGTGTGCAAAATACCTAAGCTCCTAAAAAGTGCTGTGGTTTGTTTTTTTGTTTTTTTTTTTTTAAGATAATTTAAATTACATTTTCATTTTAAATAACAGAACTCAAGAATATCTCAGAAGTGGGCACTTTGTCAGAGTCCTCCATGTTCTGACGCAGATGCTCAGGATATGTAATCATCCTGATCCGTTAAGTCCTTGGCTTCCAGGTTCTTCCTGTGTCTCAGACATGCTGGAGTTTACAACTGCTTCTCTAGTACTGAATGCATTAGAAAGGGATCTTCGGAAGGTGAGTGGGGAAGTAATTCTCTTGTGCTTGAATTGAGTGGGAGAGGTGGGGGCTTAGGACATAAAACTTCTTACACATAATTCAGGTTCCAATTAAATATTTAACTCTGCATTGCCAATTCATCAATTTTCAGAAGCAACTACTAAAATTGTATTTAATAACCATTGACTTTATGGTAATACTGAATTTAGCAGGTATGCTCAGAATATGCTATACTTCTCAAAGAAGGTCAGGAGGTTTTGCAACATTTTCTGGTTTTGCTTTAAGTTCCCAATTAACCAAAACTGATGGGCCTTGAAATCAAGGGACAGGTGTCATTCTTATCCTGTCCTGGGGAGTAGTAAGGGCATAGTTAAACTGTGTACAGCTCTGGAGATGAGAGGCTGTGTCAGATTTCACAATTCAGTTTCAACTATAGCCTGTTAAAGTTACATTGCAAGGGATTTAATCTGTTTTTTTCCTAGTGATTTCAGCAGTACTACATGTTTAAGTAAAACGACAAACCTGCAACAGTAGCATTGTGTGTCCTGGGAACTTCAAATAGTTACTCCTTTGAGCCAGTTGGGGAAATCATTTGGGAGTGGGTGGGCAGGGCAAGAGTCCAAGACTTGTGAAGGAAGTAGTATTAATGTATGGAAGTGGGAATGGATGAGTCTGGAATGCCAGTTCTACAAAGACAAATACTTTAATCACAAACATTGAATTAACTGCAGAGCTTGTAACTTGAGGTGCCATCCTGGTTTAGACTCTGTTGGTAACATGAGCATAATGCTCTGATTTCATAGTGTAGGTTGCTGAAACCTTTTCAAGTAACGACAGCTGCTCTCTGCAAAATCACATAACACTTTACAACGCTCTTCCACATTTTGCTTTGATTCTGGCATCAGCTCTGAGCTTTTTAATCATTCTCAGATAATGTAGTTTTGTTACTTTTTTTTACTGCAATTGAATGATTAAATATTTCTTTAGGTTTGAGGGGTTTGTTTTTTTATTACTTAAGCATGCAGACCAGTCTGTCTTCGATGTGATTGGGATGGAACACCAAACTACTTCTTACAAAGTACAAGTACTGCTGAAACTGAAGATAACCAGGAAGCTTATTGAAGAGATTTGCTGTTCTCCTTCGTCCCCGGTGAAGCTCAAACCAAACAGGTATGCAGCATTCCAGTGACTGACTGATTTATTTAAGTAACAGACGAAAGCAAGTAATATTTATAGACTTAATCTACTGGGTTACTTTCAGTTACCTTTAGCCAGTCCTTTATGCTTCCATGCAGATAACTTCTTTATTACTGTTTTTGAGTAGCTAATAGCCCAAGCTGTTAGAACTTAGTATATTAAAGTTTTGGTTTGTTTTATAGAGATCTGTGAGTATTGCTAGCAGTGGCTGTTGCTCCTCCGAATTTGTGTGTAGCAAATCCTCCTTGTACATACACCCATGAAATGGTTATGTGTAAAGGTCTTGAAAAAAAGGTCTTGAAGTTTAACCTAAAGGAACAGATACTTTCCTACTTCATTCAATGCAGCAGGTAGCAAGGCCTCTTTTTCTACAGTGCCCAGATCCCTGACTGGTGCAGCGCTTTTATACCTGTTTTTTTTATACCTGCAGATTCAGGTATAAAAACCCCACCCCCTGTTATAACTGTGTGAATGTGCTTTCTCTAGCTGTTGAATGCTATCTGCAGAACCTATACATTCTTACTTCATAAACAGGCAAGATGGAAGCTCTGGCTGCCTTGGTTTGGAAGCTGAAATCAAGAGGACAGCGTGTATTGATTTTGATGCAGATGATTACAGTGCTTGATTATACTGGAGCTTTTCTTGAACGTCCATTTTCTCACATGTGTAAGAATTAATGAGAGTGGTGCTCACAGTTGGCATCATTTGGTAAGAGGACCACTTGCTCAAGCTAATAGTTAATATATGCTCATAGCAGGAGGGAAAATGGTAAAGGGAAGTTTAATACATTTGCAAAATTAATTTGCATAATTTTATTAGTTATTTAAGCAAACTATGCATGTAGCTGTCACACAAATATGTAATTATATATGAAATATGTCAGTCATATTACTGTTTGATGAGGCATCCGGGGTGTTTCCAAGAAGCATGCCACTAGTTGTCCTACATTTATGAGTAATTTGTGTTTGAAATACAGATGCTTTATTTCACGATATTTCACAATTTCATAATTGCTTTGGCTTTCATTATCTATAGCTATCTACATTGTTAGTACTGTAAGTGTAGTTGCTGCTTTTATGTTGGCACTTCCTCAGCCTTACTCCAGGGGCTTTTGCTTTTTGTAGAGTGCCCTGGCATTGCCTGAGGATAAATTGAAAGTATGTTCATTTCCCTCCCCAGTACGATTCTCAGTACCCTCTGGGGCCTACAATTTGAGCAAACATTAACAACATAGTTAAGTCATTCTTTTCCTATTTTTTATTTCAAAGTTCATTGTTATGATTTCTGCCAGATGCAGTAGAAAACATGAAGGAATAGTTTGCCTTAAAGCAAAACAAAGCAGCATAATAGAAGGGATTCAATTTAGTCAATAGACAAGAAAAATGATGAAGCACACACAGCCTAATAACCCAGTCAGTGTGCATAGTAACTGCAATGGGATTCTCTTGTTTTCCAGTTAGGAAAATGGAAGGCAACAGCTGGAGCCTATTCTCAGTGATACTGGTGTGAGATGAGGGGAATGTCGGATTTTTTGCCCTTAGATGTCTTTTCTATCTTAATTATGGTGGTGTTATTTGCAAGCAAAAGAAATTAAAACTCAGTTTAACTAACTTTACTATGCCTGTTAGCCTGTAAAAGGCATGACTCAGGTCAGTGGCAATGTACTGTTGTTAGCATATTTATTGTGAAAAGTACTAATATTTTAAAGTGTACAAATTTTCTTCCTAAAAGGAGTTAAACCCCACAAATATAAAATGGGAATACCAGCGTGCCAAGGAGGTGCAAAAGGCTTCAGAAGAAGTGAAAGAGGAACTCTTAACATATACCAGACAAAATGCTTATAGCATGGTAACATAAGGGATCTCCAAGTCCTTACTTTTTGATAGACATAATAACTTTGTCCTGCCACTTCGCTTCAACTGAGAGAAAGAAGCATTGCCATAGAAGGACACTTGTTCCTCCACCTTCCCTTTTTGGCCAGATGACTCCAAGAATATTGAAAACAAGGCAGGAGACACTCCTCTGGGTAAAAACAAAGACACAAGCAAAGCTCAGAAGACAATCCTCTGGGTAAAACAGAAAACATATGTTGTGAGACCTTTGTCAGCTGCCATCAAGTCAGCTGCTTGACACTGGCCAACATGGTCCTGCATGGCTAATTGCTGAAGACTTGGCACTGTTCAAAGTAAGATGGTGCTTTGTTTTTATTGACTTCAAAAACTTTCTACTTCAAAGTTTATTACAGCATGGTTAGACCTCAATTAAGAATTACACATGCTTGTGCACACAAGAAAAGCATTTAATTGAAACCTTACGCTGGGTTGATTTCTCTCTGCCTCCTAGGCTCTGAAACAGTTACAGACACTTCCTTTAAACCTTGCTATTGTGTCACCAGCACAGACAGCAAACTAGGACTTTGTCAGCCATGTCTTTGACTCTTGTAACTATGTTTATGGCTCCCCAAAGCAGTGCAAAAAATCGTTACATAAAAGCACTTGCAGGTCCAGGAGGACTGGTGAGTTTGAGATGTGCATTACATTGTGAAGACTGAGGTTTCTGTTTGTTTGGGGGTTTATTTCCTGTATTTTAAATTCCTCACTGCTGTTAGTGTTTAGCAACAACACTTCTGTGGTTGTCTCATTTTTTGGCATTTTAGCAATGTCAGAAGCAGGCAACCCTGCTATATAGTAATTTTTTGTCAAGTCAGAATTTTCTGTCACGATTATTGGTACGGACAATTAAGACATAGTTTCAGGATGAATCTTTTCATGACTTCATGGTCATGTTTTTTATCTACTCAGAATTAAAATAATTCAAAAGAAGCCTATTCCTGTGGTTCTGCCCCTTCCATCTGTTTCTGTTGTCACAGGCATTGCCTGAAATTAAATTGGAGCAACATGCCTAGTCAGAAGCAAGAGGAACAGTGGAGCAAATCCCAACCCAGTGTCAACCACAGAGGGAAACACAGTAGGCAGGGAAATAGGTTCCTCACAGCTAAATGAATCTGCAAGCCTGGATTCATGCACGCTTATAGCATCTGTTTTGACTTTGCTGAGGCTGTGTGTAGGACTCTCAGCAAATGTGGAGAACTGGGACACTGAGTAATGGGAGCATTTTCTTTTATCTGAGCTGAGGTGATGGAATTTAATGTTACTTAAAAAATAGACTCTTGCTCATGGATATAAGAATACTATTCAAAACTTAATTACAGAGAAGCTCTTTCTTAAAGAATCAGGATTTTGGACTTCATCCCAGAATGGATTTAATGATGCTGAAAAAGGCATTCTATATATAGACGGGAACAAATGTAATTTTATGACACTAATACAATGGTACTTTTTCAGTGTGTCTATCTCACTCATTGGAAGAATTTCTTAAAACTTCACATCTTTCTGTGAACACTTTGGAACACATATAAATGTTAAGAACACACTGTGTTTGATGACACTTCCAGGCCTTGGCACATACAGTATCTCCAGCCATACCTGGTTTACCACAACTGTCCCTGGTTCCAGCACACCTGGTGGCCACAACCACCGGTCTGTTTCTTCAAGCAGCAGCAGTTGACAGAACCAGTTGTAACCATCGATCCAAGGACAACTGTGCAGATGCCTTTGGTGCCTCCACTCATATCAGGTAACCTTTGACTTGTAGTTTTACATTCACATTTTGCTATTGAAAATAAATCCTTAAATCTTTACTAGTGTTGCTTACTTTAAAATTTACTGAAAACAAGTGAAAATGATGGAAGAATAGTCTTTTATTAAATCCTCTACTGTTTAGAAAATAGTATATCCCCAGACGCTGTATAACTTAAGTGTAATTGATTTTAACTACCTGGAATTTTAAACACTGTCATCTTTGCATAGTGCCACCTATTTTCCACTTTATTTTAAGACAGTTTGATCTCTGCACTTTGAGCTAGTAATAAATATTCACCTAAAATTTCATTTTAGATTTAGTCACCAGGAGTTCCAAGGACCAGTCCGATCCTCAGACTTCCTTGGCAGTGATGAACTCAGTGCAGAAGTTACTCTGGTGCCCAACTGCTAGTGTATGTCAACCCCTGGAAAGCAATGCTTGTGTACAGCCTGGATTCAGCCCACATCACTTCCCCAGTCGTGGTGTTAAGAACAGTGAGATGGCTGCTTTTAAACGGGAGCTGAGTGTCACTACTGAGCAGGTGGAAGTTGCGTTTTCTTTATTGCTGAACTATTCTGCAGTTGTTGGTTCAGGGTTTTTTCAGTATTTATTGTAATGAAGAGTAGCACCAAGCTGCTTTGTTTCACCCTTCTGCGTTCCCTCCTTTGCACTGTGTGAGGATTTCATTGCCCGCGCTTCGGCACATTCCCTCTGTATTTTTAACGCCAAACCTTGCAGAAACGGGGCAGCGCTGTTTCCTGCGCGGGCAGCGGTTCCTGCCTAATAACGACCATCACCCCCCGTATCCGCACTGCAATAAACGTTCGCTTCCCGCCCGTGTCCCCAAGCCTCGTTCCTCCACGTGCCGCGCCCGACGCCCCGCCGAGGTCACGCTCCCGTCGCGACATAAACCGCGGCCGACAGCGGCGCGGGGGCCGAGCAGCGCCGAGCCGAGAAGCGCCGCTGCGCGCAAGCGTGGCGTGCGGCGCAGGCGCGGAGCGCCGCGGGCGGGCGGCGGCGCAGGCGCGGTGCGGGAGCGGGGCGCAGGAGGCGCGGTTTGTCTCCTGCCGGCGCTGGTAGCGGCGCGGCTGCGGCCGCCCCCCGCCCCCGCTTCCTGCCAGGAGCGAATGGAAACTGGCCCCGGCTCCGCGGTAAGTGGGGCCCGCGGGCGCGGAGGGGCAGCGGGCGGCCGGGCCCCGCTCCTCGCACCCCCCTCCGCCGGCCCCGCGCAGGCCTCGGGCCCGAGGCCCCGCGGCACCGGTCCCGGCGGCGGGGGGGCGGCCGCGGAGGAACGGGGCCTTCCCGCGCCGCCGCTGGGGTGGGCGGGCAGGGCCGGCCGCGTCCTGGCGGGGGTGTGGTGGGGCCGCCCCGGGCGCTGGGGGCCGCGCTCGGCGGAAGAAGCCCCTCGCTAACTTGGGGCGCCGGCCCGCGGCGGGGCCGGGTGCGCCGGGCCGGGCTGCGCCGCGCTGGGCCCGGGCGGGCCCCGGGCCTTTCGCTTAGTTCAGTTGTGGCACACAAAAGGCGACCCCTGCTCCTCGGGCAGGCGGCGGCCGGCAGCGCGCTTCCTTATCAGCGTGTAATTAATTAAGTGTTTTCACTCGGGCAGCAAACGTTAGCGAGGTGTAGGTAATTAAAATAATAAGACCTTGTTACCGGCGATAGCTGGTATCGTTTGTATCTTAATTATTTGGTATTAGTGCCGTGGAGGAGACACAATACCACGAAGTATTGCAGTGTTATTAAATCCCTTGGAAAAGGTGCCTGTGAGGAGCGGAATCGCTTACTCCCTTCCAGCTCTGCTGAGGTTCGAGCTCCGAGGAGCGGGAGCGGCAGAGCCCGCCTAGAGCTGTGTGTTAGTCCGTGTGCAGGCTGCACCCCGAGGTACCTCCCGGGTACCCATGTGGGGGTCTTTCCTGTTGGCTAGCACGTGTGTGACAACGCTGCTCTGCTTCCACTCTTTCCCGTGGGCAAGGAAGGGAATCTCTCCATCTTCAGGGCTTGAGTAGGTGGAACTAATAGTAGATGCATATAGCCCAGGAGAGGGTAGCGGAGGAGTTGTGTCTGCGCGCTGCCACAGCAGCAGCCGAGGAGCGAGGCAATCACCGCTGCACCGCGTCCCTTTCCAGCCCTGCTGTTGCCACTTGTAACCAACTTGGAGTTAGGAGCAAAGAGGAACGGCAGTGTATTTGTATGTGTGTTTAGCCTGAAATACCGAAAGTGAAACCCGTGTTTTCAAAATACAAGAAAGATTTGAAACAAACAAGAATCACATTTCGTTTTCCTTTTGCTGCCCCTGCTATGTGACACCCAGCACTGAATGTACCTGTCCGTTCGTGTCAGTGGAGTTTTTGTTCGTGAGCGATTGAAATACAAAACCAGAACGTTTTTTGATTTGGGGGTAGCCTGGCTCCATAAATAGCATTCTAAATGAAGTGCATGTTTGCTTTCATTTTCATCTCTTTAAGGGGGTAGAATTCTTGAAGAAAAGAGAAGGCTGATTTAAATATCAAGTACAATACTTTTTCAAACATCTTGATTTGAAGATTTTTCATGATGCGTTTTTTCTTCAGTAGCTAGAGCAGTAAAGTGGAGTAGTCTCTGTCCATTTTAATTATGTTTTTAGTTATTGGTGAAGAAACGTACATTTTAAGCAACTGTTGTGTATTCAGAAACGTTGTATTAAGTGTTAAAAGTAGTGAAACATTTGGAATAATGAACACAAAAAAGAGATACTTTTGATGCTGGAGACTGTTGGTTCTTCAAGTTCCACAGAACATGTAATTCGTAAAACTCTTCAGTAGGGCTTTGTTAGCTAAAGATAGGTCTGAGGGATTTAAGTGAGCTTTGTGGTGCTGAGGGTTTTGGAGAAGCTGAGTACGTATTTAAGCAACTGCTAAGACAGGTGGTGAGGCACTGGAATGGGTTGCCCAGGGAAGTTGTGAATACTCCATCGCTGGCGGTGTTCAAGGCCGGGTTGGACATAGCCTTGGGTGGCATGGTTTAGTGTGAGATGTCCCTGCCCATGGCAGGGGGGTTGGGACTAGATGATCTTAAGGTCCTTTCCAACCCTAACTATTCTATGAGTCTATGACAGGCTATCCAAACTGTTACAATAAGGTACTCTTTAAATAGTAACTACATAGCTTCAGTTGCAGAAATACTTTTACCTTCCCTAAATGTCTGTTTTTGTTGTATTTCTTTAGAGTATACTGTAAGAAACACCTAGAGCAGTGAGAATGCACCATGGTAATGGCCCTCAGAATGCCCAGCGCCAGCTCCAGAGATCCAGGTCTTTCACAGGCAGTGAGGGAGAAGAGCAACAGGCGAACCTACCCCAGTCCCCTGCAGCTTCTTTTGCACCTTCTGCAAGTCCATCTGCGCCCCAGTCCCCTAGTTACCAAATACAGCAGTTTATAATGAGCCGAAGTCCAGTGGCTGGGCAGAATGTGAACATCACGCTGCAGAATGTTGGACCGGTGGCTTCAGGAAACCAGCAGATAACACTCACCCCATTGCCAATTCCAAACCCAACATCACCCAGTTTTCAGTTCAGTCCTCAGCAGAGGCGGTTTGAGCATGGGTCTCCCTCCTACATTCAAGTCACTTCACCACTGCCTCAACAAGTTCAGTCTCAAAGCCCTACGCAGCCTAACCCTGTGCCAGTGCAAACCTTACCAAGTGTTCGGGCAGGCACTCCCGGCTCTGGCTTGGGAATGTGCAGCCAGAGCCCCACGAGAGGATTTGTGGATGCTAGCGTGCTTGTGAGACAAATCAGCTTGAGTCCTTCAAATGGCGGACACTTTGTATATCAAGAAGGACCAGGAATTGCACAGATTGCTCAAGGAGCTGCTGCACAAGTACAGCTTCCATCTTCTGGGACACCCGCTACGGTAAGGGAACGAAGGCTATCACAGCCTCATTCGCAGTCTGGTGGCACCATCCATCATCTTGGTCCTCAAAGCCCTGTAGCTAGCGGAGCAAATATGCAATCTTTGACTAGCCCAGGCCATATTACGACAACCAGCTTGCCACCCCAAATCAGCAATATCATCCAAGGGCAACTGATGCAGCAGCAGCAGCAAGTGCTTCAAGGACAGCAGCTGGGTAGACCCATTGGATATGATAGGACTTCTGGTGGCTTGATAGCAGGGGTTGGAGGACCTAGTGCATTTGGAATGACATCACCACCTCCTCCCACAAGTCCTTCACGGGCCACTGTACCACAAGGGCTGTCGAGTCTTCCTCTTACTCCTACAATTAATACGGCAGTGAAAAAACAACCCAAAAAACTGGAGGAGATTCCTCCTGCCAACCAAGAGACTGCTCAAATGAGAAAACAATGTTTGGATCATCACCACAAACAGATGGAAATTCTTAAGGAAACTTTTAAGGAATGTTTGATTGAACTGTTTTTCCTGCAACATCTTCAAGGGAATATGATGGACTTTTTGGCTTTTAAGAAGAAACATTGTGTTCCACTGCAAGCGTATCTGAGGCAAAATGACTTGGATCTGGAGGAGGAAGAAGAGGAAGAACAATCTGAGGTCATCAATGATGAGGTAAGAAACATGTTAAATGTATTTTTTGGCCGGAGGCTTGGGTGACATGGTTTAACGTGAGGTGTCCCTGCCCATGGCAGGGGGGTTGGAACTAGATGATCTTAAGGTCCTTTCCAACCCTAACTATTCTATGATTCTGTGAAGTTATGGCACCAGGAGAATGTGAAAAGTCGTTTGTACTTTGTGAAGTACGGCACTTTAAATAGTTGGTCTGAGAGGATGCAGTTTTGCTGGGTAGTGTGAATGAACGGGTTGGCTTGAGCATGCTGTTAGATGCATGTGTTTAAAAAGAAGAGAATAGAGAGATGAAAGGAGCTTTTGCTGTCCTAGTTAGTATGTAAACCACCACATAAATAAAAAATGGCATTGGTGTGGAAGCTGTATTAAGCTATCAGAATGAATATGAGTAGGAACTGTAGATTGGATTTCACTTACTAGAGTTGCATAAACCAAAAAAGAATGAGCAGTCATGTAAGAGGTTAACCTTTGAGTCGTGTGACTTGTAACCATATATGTTGCTAAAGTTCAGTGTTGCTGTAGCCAGCAAAGACCTGAATTAATCTAATTACATAGAGAAAACATGTGAATCACAGTGTATATAGGTCCGTAGTAATGAATCAGGTTACTTCGGCTGTCTTAGAGCTCTGTGCAGTCTAGCTGATTAAACAAACAGTGCTTTCAGACTGGACTGGACATGAACAAGTTAACATTGTTATTTGTGCAAAGGTTTAAAATTACTAACTTGAATTCACTGTTTATTAATGGCAAAGGACTCGAAATAAGCTTGCTACAGACAGATGCTGTGCAGCTTCTGCACGTTTGTACCCATTTGTGTAGCTCTTGACCTGCACCCTGTGGGTGCTGGAGCCGTGCCTGTCTTGTGCAGAACCTACCTGCAAGCCTACATGGCAAGCGGTTGCAACAGGGTGAATATAACTGGTGCCTCTGCATCACTTGGCACTCATAAACCTTTTAAAACCTGTAAAAATATGTATGGGTATATAGATGTCAGTTTGTAAGGAGCCAAGCCTGTTACGTAGAGAAACTCATACTGCTTGGAGATAACCTATTAGAAATGAGTGTCTCCAAGGAAAATTCATGACTGTATTAGATGTGAATCATTAGCGAGCATGTCTTCAGTTGGAATTTGTGGGAAATTTTAACAGTATAACAGCTGAAGTTTAATTTGTTCACTGCTTTGTGGTCTAGGAAATTTCTGCTTGTGATTGCTATTGATAATTTTGAAGGAACATTTCTCTCTGTAGCCTGTTAGTGTGATTTATTGGCAATGGATATTTTTTTGTTTCACCTGGTTTGTATTTTGTCAAATTGTTTAGATGTTCTTGTTGGGTTGTGTGTTTGTCAGCTGAAAAACCAGGTAGTTTTAACTGAGAGCTCTTTAGCAGGTGTAAATTGTCTAAGTTCATTGAAGTCAGTGGCACTACTACAGTTTACAACAGTTGAGGCTTTACCTTTGGTCTTTTGGGTTTGGAGTTTTTGTACTTCACTGCCTTCTTGTGATGAGTCTTTTGTTTGTGAAAGCCACTTGTCCGTCTAACTGCTGGAGAACATTGCAACGTGCAACAGCAAAAGTCTTTACGTGTTTTCAAATGATGAATCCTTTTGAAAGATTAAGACATCTTTTGAGTGTGTTCTTTCTTTGTATTTTTTGTTGTCTTCTGTTCTGTTTCCCCTTCCCCCCTCTTTATCACTTTCTGCTAAAGCAATGCACTTCATCCCTTGCCTGGAAAGGTTGATTGCTTTGGGAATTAAAGGGGCGAGCGAATGGTGACTGTGCTCATTGCTTAAATAAATGTTGGAGCTCTCTTAAGTTCAAACTGTCTGTCATGCTAAGTCGTTGTCTGTTAGGAGCAGCAATCATTAAATTCACAGGATTTAAGAAGGGTTTCCAGTGATGAGAAGTCACTGTGAATAGTCAAGGCTGTACTCTGTTCTGCTAGTAAAAGTGAGACAGAACTCTGAAAAACGGGCTATGCTCAAACCAAGCTGCACTGATGGTGGTGTAGTTATAATCCCCTCTTCAGTGAGGTGCCATCAGTACAAGATGAATGTGTTGGAAAAAAAGAAGAAAATCTTTTAAAAAGAAAATGATTCTCCCTTCTTTTGTTTTTTTTTTTTTTTTTTGTTTTCCCCAAATATTTCTCTCAGGTAAAGGTTGTGACAGGAAAGGATGGGCAGACTGGTACTCCTGTCGCTATAGCAACCCAGCTTCCTCCAAATGTTTCTGCTGCTTTTTCATCCCAGCAGCAACCATTTCAGGTACTTTTCAATGGTTCTAAAATGTAGTTTCATCCCAGATTTTTTTTCTTCATTCAGATTTGATATTTCTTAGATGAATTAGAATTTTCCCAAGAGCCCATCCCTTATCATCTAAACAAAACAAAGAAACCTTTGCAGTCTTCAAATGCATCAGTACTAATGAAGCCTTGAGGAAGTTAAATCTTTGTCTCCAGGTTGCTGGCTTATTTCATTAACTTTCAGCTTGAATGTTTTCACTTTGGTTTGTTTGTCTTTTGTTTCCCTAATGCATTTGGTTCATTTGTGCATTCTGCGTAGTGATAATACTGATTCTTTTGTCTGTGGCATTGTAATTGTGGATTTCTTCTTAATTTCTTTTCTTTTTTTCCCTTATCTGTTAAAGGTTTTGAGTATGGCTACAGAAGGTTTTGGATTTCCCTTCCCTGCAATGTTTTAAACAATAATAATAACAACCCTCTGACACTTTGTTTTTTAACATCTGACAGCTTTCCAGTAGCTCTACCATAAATGTTGGGAAGAAGATACTGAAGTGCTTATTTTTATTATATAAGTACTTTTAAACAATTTTTTTTCTTTCCTTTTTTTTTTTTAATGAGGGAATACTGAACAAAATAAAGAAATAAATGTGATAATCAGTTAGCATTTTTGTGGTTCAATGGTGATGCAACTTTTAAATTCAGGGTAGCATGGATTTATGCAGCTACCTTCAACTCTCTGTTGCCAGACACCCTGAAAAGTAATATACTCCAAATCCTTTGCAACTAAAAGATTTGCCTTTTAGCTCAATTATATGTAACTTAGTAGGTGTTAGAGGGCAATTATTCTGCTGTACCATGGAATCTGACAGTCTTTACTGCCTTTATCTAGGTTTTGGAAAACAGAGAGTTAAATGAGATGCAAAATGGGTTGTATTCCATGTGCAACAAATGGGATGTTCACTGTGATGCTTTACAAATGAGTGGCATAGTAAAGGGGCTTGCACTGAGAGCTTTTCATTGTGGTCAGTACTGATACGTCTTGGAAGTGTCCTCAGGTAGTCAGGCTTTGTCTAAGCAGTTTAAAATATGTTATATTATATTGGGTTATTTATTACAGTGGTTAGGATTATCATCAAACTAAAGCTATGATGAAATGCTTTTGAAAGTATTGTACCATTTCAGACCCATTACAGAGAAACTAGCAGGAACATGCTGAAAACCCACAAAACTGTGTGACAGTGATAATACCTTTTAGCACAAACTGTTAACAAAAAGTAGCATCTCTTTCCATCAGCCTTTCTCTTTGTGACTGTTTATAGAGAAATAATGTGTCCCGAATCAGCGTCATCATTCAAATTTTAGTGCGTAAGTGCAGCACTCAGAATGATTATTGTGGGCGTGCTGCATAATAATCATGACCTCCAGAGAATGACATTACTTTAATTAAAGCTGGTACAGTTTTAGTCTAACATTAGTGGTATGTGGCTGCAAATTATAAAGACATAACATCTTTGCTCTTTGAAGTGTCTGGCCTAAATTACGCTATGATAATGCAGACAGCTGGGAGGCATACTCTTAAGGAAATGTCAGTCAGAAGTCCTACAGTAGAGATGCAGCCTGAAGCTCTATGTGATCATCCAGGCTAAGAGTGCAAATAAATGACATTTGAAACAGAGTTTGGAGGAAATACTTTCTTGAACTTGTGTCCCAGAAAGTATTTGATGCAAACAGGATACAAGCTGAATTTGTTAATTCAGTGACATTGTACAAAGTAAGTTTTTGTGACTGATACTGAAAATTCAATACGTACAATGCTCTGCCAGACATTGACTGTTGGATTTGAAGCATGCTGCAAGTCTGCCTTGTGAGAAGACAAGCATTTGAAAATTTAATCTATGTCGAGTATGAAATGACAGTGAACCATGACCATTAGGGATGAATTTGAGTCATTCTTAAATGCAAAATTCATGTCTTAAGGCTATAGCTGTATCGCTAGAGTGGCCACAAACACCTTCCCAGCAGCAAAGATATTAGATGTTATTAATTCACAGCTACTGTTAGAATCTGAGTGTCATGAGATATATTCAGCTCAAAAAGAAGTGTTTGAAACCCACTCATTTTAAGATGATGTTGGCTATGTTCATTAAGACTGTTCGACGAAGCATTGAAGATGCAGGGTTGTGACTGCTATGGTTTATTTCAACAGAGACTGGTGTTTAATTTACATTGGTAGAATTTCTGTTAAAAATCAGAGGAGAAAAGACCCATGAATAAACTAGAAGATTCTTTTGGGAAATTGCTGTCTCTGCTATGTTGTCATAATAAATCTTCACAAGATTTGCAAGCCCGTGCAGTGCATCAGTATGGCAAAGGCTCTCACCATCAGAAAATTACACTTTGAGTGCTAAATTAGCTCATTATTTTAGACATAGAGGGTGCCATACATAAAGTCCCTGTTTGTATTTTTGGATATAATCTCTTAAGACTGTTCTTGGGATAGCCCTTATTTTTTTTTGTATTAAGTTTCATAGTAGAGTATTTGGTATAGCATGGCCAAATATAAAAGAGAATTTGAAATTACGACTTGGAAACTCACTGAAAGGATTTGGATGATGCACAGACGCTGATGGATGTTAATAGGTACTTTGTGCTGAGGGTCCAAAGAGCATGGAAATTGTCATATACCCAAATTTGTTTGCTTCAGTAATCCTATACATGAGGCTGCCATCAGAGTTTGATGCTGAAAGGATTATCTGGGGTGTATTTTCTACCATCACAGCCAATATTAAATGTAGTCATTATAAAGTTTTTATGCACTGTGTAATCTTACTGAAGCTAAATTCCAGCATGGTGGATCAACTTGGTGATTTCTGTTGCATCTCAATATCATCATCAATTTAATTATTTTTTAAAATTTAAACTCAACAGAGAGTGTCTGTGCATTATGGACATCTGAAACTTTAGAGCAGGTATTGAATGAGTCTTGTTTTCTTCATCATACAGCTGTTCTGAAGGACTTGTTCTGTGCTGGCCTCTACCTCTGTAAATTACATCTTGGTGTTAAACTGTCTACAGATTGAACTTTTGTGATTTGTTTTCTTTTCCAATAGCAAACGCATACAGGGACTCCAGTAACGGGGACTGTGAACACCATAGAAATTGAAGCTTTTAAGAGACAGCAGGCACTTGCACCAGCAGGTATGTTCCGCAGACAGAATTACACTTTGGTTCTCTTTTTCCCAAACAGTGAATGGAGCCCACTGTTCCGTAACCCTTGAAATACAGTTTTGCCTCACCTCAGGAATTGCCAGATCCTTAGGACTATCTATTGTGAATGGTGCTGTGTGAAGACTGTGCTCCACTCACAGTAAATAGGACTGGATTTGGCAGGCATGGAGACATTGTTAGGTTGGTTGTTCTGGCTAAGAAGACTGGAGATGGCCAACCTGAAACTAGAGGGACCCTGCCCTTGGAGCATGTTTTTCATAAATGCTACACATGTATAGTAGTCGTAGCTTTCTGAGCTGATATTGGAATCATGTGTAGTAGTTTGCTGTGTAAAACTGAACCCATTCCATTATACCATGCCATAAATGGAATTTGAATATCACAGATTCGTCTAAGAGACCACGAATTGAAGTGGGCCGTCATGGGATGGTTTTTCAGCACCCGGGTGTGGCTTCAGGAGTTCCTCTTCAACAGCTAATGCCAACGGCACAAGGTACTGTGTCACCACGTGCCAATTGCACATTAATTTAACAAGGAGATGTTAGTGATGGGACTAGAAACTTGGGCTTCTGGCCTGCCAAGGTCCTAGTCCCACCACACACATCTCCATGTAAATTAATACTTGGTATGCAATGCCTGGTTTGTTTAAGGAGCTGAGTGACGGGCTCCAAAGGTGCATGTGGGCATGTAAAAACGTCACAGGTGCTGATGCAAAATGGCTAATTTGAGAATTCTGGAACTGAGCCAATGATTTATGAAAAGGAAGCCTCCTAATTTGCAACATCATGACAAATTTTTATTCATTAGTCGTGCCAAGCTTTAGAATATGTGTTAGAGTGAATGTGCTGAGAACTAAGTATTTAAACTCAAAACTAGTTTTTTAGGTTGAATCCCAGTAGCTCACCAGTCCTTTTCTTTTTTTTTTTTACTATAAGAAATTCAGGAGACACATAATTACATGGGTTTTTTTTTTTATAGTTGCCATGCTCCATATTTTAGTTGCAGTCCTATGCATGAAATACTTTGTTGTTTATTGTAATGGTGATTCATTTTGTGATTGTGATGTGGTATTTTCAAGTGATGGTGTCTTGTGGCAAAGTAAGTAACAAATTAGTCTATCTGCAGTTGGTTTCCTCATTGTATCAGTTCAGAGCATTGGGTGTCTTAATTTCATTTGTGCTATGTTTCCTCTTGCTTTGTAGGTGGAATGCCTCCCACTCCTCAGACTGTACAGCTGACTGGACAGAAACAAAGTCAACAGCAGTATGACCCATCTAAAGGCCCTCCTGTGCAGAACGCAGCCAGTCTGCATACACCTCCACCACAGCTGCCAGGGAGACTGCAACCTGCAAATGTCCCCATGACATCTCTTCCAGCTGCTCTGCAGTTGTCACAGCAGCAGCCACAGATAGTGGAATCTCCAGCTCAGCCTCAGATTCAGGTGAAGATTCAGCCTCAAAGTGTACCTCTGACTTCTGCTCCACTTCCAGCAGCACTTCAACAGCAGGTGCCACCAGCAATCCATGTGCAAGGACAGGCACCAAACCAAGTGTCACAGCCACAAGCTACGTTACAGCAACAGGTATGTGAACTTTATTAGGGCGAAAATGTTTGTTTCTATGCGCAGTAAAATCCAAGAATGTTATCTCTCTGGAAATATATGAAAAACTAAGGTTTTTTAATTCCACTGGGCACTTAAGTCCTTTCCTTATAAAAATGCAGGTGTACATTTTTTGTTAAAGACCACATTATATTTGCTGTAGTATAAGACTAAGACAGTATTGAAGCCTGAACTTAGCACTAACAAATGTGTTTCTTGGGTAGACTGTGACTCTGACACGACCATCTGTAGATCCTGCTCAGACTTCTCAGCGTCTCACAGCAAACACACTACCACCTACCTCATCTGTTGTGCCAGCAACTATCTCAGGCACAGCACTGCCTTCTACATATCCAGTACAAACAAACAGGAGCTCTTCAGCAACTAACAAGTCCCTGTCTCCTATTGCATCAAAACCCTCAGGCCTAGCAGTAGCAGCAGCACCTAAAACACAAAGTCCAGCTCAGAACGCAGCGATAATACCACAGGACAATTCTCAAGACAAGCTTGCTGAGCAAGTAAAGCTGGTAAGATTTTTGGTTTTCCCTGAAACTTATGAACAATTAACACACAGATAACAGTTAACATGAGCAATGTGATGAGTTATGAAAATGGGCTGGTTTTTGAGGGGATTAGGTGTTTGGTTTTGGCTTTGGGTTTTTTTTTCTATCTGCTTTACATACTAAGTTTTGCTTTTATGGGCAGTCAGAGAAGTTAAAACTTACTGGTTTTCATACTATTGTTGCATTCTTTCTATTTCTGTTACGTTGATTCTGTCTAGTCACTCGAGGTGACTGCAACCTTACTTTTTTTTATAGCTAACTGAAGGTGTTTTGCTTATTTAACAGGAACATCATAGAGAACTTGTGTTTTCACAAAATCCAGCAGTATTGAGAATGAAAATATATTTGTCTTCTGTGGATAAATACATCTGCAATTTCATTTTATGAAAAAAGGGATTACTTGATTGCTGTTTGCATCTGTCTTGTAACTTGGGGTGCTTGTTTTTGCTGCCCAATGAACCTTTTTTATCCTGTTATTTAACAAAGTACCTCTTGTAATACAGGCTTAAGTACTGTGATTCTCTGTGCATTTAGGTTGAATTCAGTCCAGTATTTTTTTCATTGATTTAGTATTTAGACTTGATATTTGTAAATGCATGTGTCATGCTGTTCATGCTGTTCCACTTTTTTCTGCTGTCACTTATTTTGATGAAGTGAAAGCAATTATTTGTTCAGCTACTGGTTTAAGTGCATTCTGTAGCTTCATTGTAACTATGTACTTCTTTCTAAGGAAAATCAAATCCATCAGCGAATAGCAGAACTGAGAAAGGAAGGTTTATGGTCCCCCAGGCGACTGCCTAAGCTCCAAGAGGCTCCAAGACCAAAATCTCACTGGGATTATTTGCTGGAAGAAATGCAGTGGATGGCAACTGATTTTGCCCAAGAGAGAAAGTGGAAGATGGCAACTGCTAAAAAGGTACTTGAAAAGCATTTTTTGGCTCAGAGCAATCAGTCTTGGTATCACTCAGGCTTGGTAGCAAAGCTATTTAAACCATCTTTTTCAACAGATAGAAGTGATGGAAATACAAGGCACTGATTTTTAACTCATGTAAGAAGTCATGTTGTCATCTTTGGATATTCTAGCATTTGAAACAGACTAGATAATTTTATTGGTTGTGGATGGAATGACTAGTTTTGGATTTTGTGGATTTTATTCCTCTGGAAATCAAGCAGCTTGGTTAGGGGACCCAGTTGATATGTTGACTGTGTCATATTTAAAGTACAGCCATTGTGTCTATCTCACAAATCAGTTATTCCCTCTCCATGAAGAGTAAACACAGAATTTTGTAAGCAGCTTCTATTGGTGTGGTTGTCTGTCTTAATTCTTTCTTAATCTCAGAAACAGCAGCTGAAATGCGATAGAGAACTGTTTCTGTAACTCTTCCCCTGGAGATCAGCACAGAGGGGATAATTAAGTCAGTGATGGAATGAAAATTGCGGTTGTGTGAGATGAAATATGTAAAATCAATTTATTTACAATAAACAAGAGGTTTCTATGGATTCCAGCAATGATGCATCTTCTTTTGGTACATTTATGACCAATGTGGTATAATGAAGAGAGCAACTAAAAGTCATTAGTTTAAGTTACTACGCTGTTTTTTATTGTACATTCTGAAATGATGGAAACTCAGAACCCTCTTCTGTAGAAGCAAAGTATTGAAATAGGTGCATCATTTTGTAAAATGAAGATGTGCATTTTGGATATAATTTAAATCTTGATTTGAAGCACTTGTTCCATTTGTGGCCAATGGTAGCTTTTTAAGGACAGGAGAAACAAGAAGGACAAATATGAAGTGATACTTCCCCTGGCAGTATGCTTCAAACATCTGGAAGTGAGTGTTTTAGGACCTTATGAGCTAAAGGTTGCAATCAAGTCAGTCTTTAACAGCCATTGACTAAATCTTTCATTCATGTATGTACACTCTTTTTGAACACATTTTACCTTTTGTCTCTGACGTTTTGTCATGTGATTTCTGTTTTCATATGTGCTATCTGAAAAAAAGTTTTCTTTTGTGTGTTTGCTGCTAATTTCAGTAGATTTTTTTCCTAATTTTTATTGAGAATAGTGAATTAAGAGTTTCCTACTAGATTGTTTAGTTATAGTTCTTGTATTTTCTTTTTTCCATTGAGTTTCATGTCTGTTGTTTTACTGGCGTAGTAGGAATTAGAAATATTGTATTTTCTTTTTTCCATTGAGTTTCATGTCTGTTGTTTTACTGGTGTAGTAGGAATTAGAAATATTGGAGGTAAGGGATTGTGCATAAAGCTATAGTCAGAACCTGACTGCCGATAACCATTATAACCTCAAGAAAAGCAATGATGTGTATTTTGAGGTAACCTAATTCAGTATATCTCATGCTATTTCAGATGGTAAGAACTGTGGCTCGCTATCATGAAGAAAAGAAACTTAATGAAGAACGAGCTAAAAGGGAAGAACAAAACAAACTAAGGCGAATTGCTGCGTCAATTGCTAGAGAAATAGAATACTTCTGGTCTAACATTGAACAGGTAAAATTAATACTTATTAATACTTGTGCAAGGCTTTTGGGTTTTTTTTCCATCTTTAGTAATTAATTTATAAAATGTAAGTGGTTTATTAAACTTGATTTACATTCCAGGTGGTTGAAATAAAACTGCAAATTGAATTTCAAGAGAAAAGGAAAAAAGCTTTGAATTTAAAGAGAATTTCAAGGAAAGGTAATTGTATTCCATTTCATAAGAAATCCCGTATTAAATCTGATTCTATTGTTTTACAGAATTTCACTCAGTGGAGTTTCATCTTGTTGGTGATAGAATTGTGAGATGCTAATAATAGGTTATGAACTGATCTGAACGACAAGGGCATTTTTATGGTTTTTTGCTAGATCTTGTTAACATTTTTTATGTTTTATGTTGAATGCATTTAAAAGTTCACAAAGAAACGTACAATTGCTAAGTGACTAATGCATACATCAAGTATAATAATTTTCCAGGTAGGGATACAAGAACTGTGGAAGACCTTTTACTGGAAAAAGAAAGTGAAATGGTAAGTCTTCTGTTCCTTAAAATCATCAAATTCATTTAAATATGATCAGCTATGTGAAAAATCTTGATAAACATATGTTTTCCTTAAATACATGGTGATGACAGATTTCTGTATAGTTACTGACAGTTGAACAGTCACAAGAGCAAATACCATTTTTTTCTGTTTATAAACCACAACTTTTAATGGGGAAGTGGATTGTGATTGATACGTGTCTTTTAAAGGAAGAATTCATGCCTACTCATTGGCTTTGAATCATTCATTCTAAGGTTGCAAGACCAAAAAGATGTACAAATTGATTGCCAGACTTGATTTTGGGCAGGAGTTTTGTCTACTGTAACCAGGGTTAAACTTTGTGGGATATGAAAGTGTGTTTTCATCTGTTCAGTGGCAATTTACCTCCTGAGAGATGTAGGTGTATGTTACAGAACTGATCAAAGTGAACGAACTTTATATCTTTTGTCCTGGGCAAAATGCATGCTAGGATTTCTTGGCTACATGTGTGCAATTGGAAAAAAAATGGATGAGAGATTGTTTCAAGACCCTGGGCCATCTGGCATAGCACAGCTGGTGCCCACATACTGAAATGCTCCCCTTTCACCAAGCAGAATGCCTGCATCTGAATTTCTTGTTAGGAACAAGCTTTACCATGTGTTGTCAGCCGAACTGTGGTCTGTGAGTGTTAATTTGCAGAGACTAAACCATGACTGGACAGCTGAGACTGAACAATTGTAGGCCTGTGCCATATCCATTTTTTATTGACAAGAGAAAATTCAGTCCTCAGTTCAACCTAAGTAAAAGGTTTTGTGCCTCCATAATGTTTCTAAGGGAAGGAGTGTACTATGGCTTTGTGCCACAGCTGGACCTGAGCAATTTCAATCACAAACACTTGGAGTGGCTGATTGCATGCTACCAAAGTACCAAAGCAGAGTATCTGCTTTTGTATGACCAGGAAAGTACTAACAGGTGTTAAGTGTCTATTAACAAGTGCTGTTGTGATTGCAAGGCACTTTTTGCTTTCTTTAAAAGGACAATCAAAAAGCCTCCCTAAATTTGTTTTTTGATTTTAAATATTCTCATTATTTCGTGTCAGGGTTCATCATCTGGAAGGAAAAGAAAGGCAAGCACATCCTTGACTGATGAGGAAGGTAAGTCACTTTTCAAAATCGTGCACCTATAGTGTAATACTTAAGTTGTATATTACAACCCTAAACGCACAGGGTTTTGGTCTGTTACAGCTTTTCATAAACCAGCTACCAACCTTCATCCATTTCTTAGAGAGATTAGATAGTCAATTTCATAGGCAATTTTACGTAACAGAGCTTTAGTGAAAGCTTGAGAATATTTTTTTTTATTTTTATATTTTATAGATTTTAATTATTTTTGAATCCTGCTAACTTACATATAATATTCTGTGCTAGTACGCTTCATGGGTGTATAGCTACAAACTTCCTGAATTATTGTGTAATTTGAATGCCAAGGTTAGCTTTTGTTTTTATTTTAGTTGAAGATGAAGAAGAAACAATTGAAGAACAAGAAGCTAAAGAAGGAAACATAAACCATCAAACTGAGTTGTCTAATCTAGCCAAAGAAGGTAGGCATGTAGCTTGATGCTTCTCTGTGGTAGGTTCTGAAAGACCGAGTGAGAGCACGCAGCACTTGTATTTGTGAATAGGGTTATAGATGAAAAGTTGAATGCATTCAGATATTCAGTTGTATTTTTTTCCTGTTTGGAAAGCTGTAGCAGTTAGTTTATGGGATGATGATGGACATATATGATGTATTTTATAGTGCAGTCCGTATACTTACCTAGTTATCAGACAAGGTGGCTTGAGAAAGAGTATTTCTCTATTGAAGCACTGCATTTCTTTAAAACCTCACACCAAAAGCTCTCAACCTAAATTCTAGGAGGGCATGATAAATACTTAAAACCAGTTGTGTATCAGATTGAACATGAATGTTTTACCTTTGGCTGTCTAGAGTATCTCAGAAGGGTTTTGTGACCCACCTGGTAGGTCTGAAAGGGCCCTGAAATGCTGATCTTGGGGGTGGGGGTATAAATACTTGGAGATAAGGGGCTTTTAGGAACACTACTCTTGCTAGCAGCTCGCTTTCATTAGCAACATAGCAATTGCTATGCTGAGCTTGATGGATGCAAAGTATCCCATGGGGATTACTTCACTTATCATGGCAAAAACATTGCTGAATTTTAGAGGCAAGCTTCCCATTAAGCAAAGTCTGTCTGGTGATTAATATGCAGTTTCCTAATCGGCCTGTTTGATCTGTTTGGCAGCTTAGTGGCTGCAGCCAGCTGGCCAGTTGGAGGTATTATAACTCTTGGCCAGTCAGCCAAGTTCCTAATGAGGATGTTTCCTGATTGATTTGCCACTGTCAGTCATGAAGCACATTTTTGCTTCAACACATCAGGCAAGGAATCATGGAGGTACTCTTTAGCAAGGTTAAGGTACAGCTCAATTTTGGAACTTTGAAGTCTTGAGTTGTCTTCAGGCCACTTGGCTGGATTTGGTGTTCCTACTTCCCCAACCAGTGGTTTACTGTCAGTTTGTGTGGTGGGTTTATAATATAGCAAAAAGCAAGCTGGGTGAGCAGATGGCTTGGTGTATTGCAAAGTGTTCTCTGTAATCAAGGTCATTAAATAAATATTGCCATCATCCACCTAATAATTACCTCTTCCATTAACTTCTGATTAGAGAACTGGCTTTATACAATTGTGAAGAATGTAAGGAGATTACAGACAATGGTACTGCTTGTTCCAAGATTTCATATTTTTAAACATAATCTTTTATGACCTTCAGCTGAATTGCCTTTGGAAGATTTGCTGAAGATGTATGAAGGTGCCTTTGCGGAAAGTTTTCACTGGCCCCAGCCAAAGCCTGACAGTGAAGAGGATAGCAGTGAGGAAGGTAAGTTACTCTTTCTTTAGAAGAAGTGCTGACTTACAAGGTAAAATAAGTTGATTGGCTCTTCAGGTCTCTATTAAAAGACATTTTATACTAGGGGAAAACAAATAGTTAGTGAATCACATTTAAAATGTTTTTTATTTTTAAGTGAAGAAGAATGTTATATACAGGAATGAATGGAAAGTGCAGTGGCTTACTTGCTAAGCATTTGGAATGATCATTACAAAAATTACATTTGTTTCTCATATTACAAATTTTAATTATTGATTACTACTGAATGCTTTTGAAGAATTTCTTCCTTTCTTTTTAATTTCTCAGTTTAGGAAAAGAGAGTAGCATTTGCCTGTCTTAAAGTCAAGATGTGTGAGATGTTCAGGAGCAATAGTGAGCTGTAGAAGAGCCTCCCTACACTGAACAAAACCGTACACTTTCGTACCTAGCTGTTATTACACAGTTGCCATCTGTTCTGTACTGACATGATGATAGAATTTCATCTCTGAAGATAGGTTTTAAGTACTATGAGGGGACCTCCCTAGAAGTAGTGAAAAGCTAATGGTCATGTTAGCATTCCTAGTGTGAACGTCCTGAACATGTGCATGATCCTGAGCTTAGGCTATTTTTGTGTTAGCTTGACTAGCCTGAAAATCACAGAATTGTTTTTAAGTTAGCTGCCTCCTTATAGACCCCTGTCTGAATTGTAGCCATCTCAATTTTTTTGTGTATATGCTACTGAAGTTTATTTTAAATGCTGCTGTAATTATTCTCTCACAGAAATGGAAGACCATATCTCTGATAGGGAAAGTCCTCAGAAAGAAGTTGTCCTCATAGACTCCCTCCTCAGCATTGACCAGTACAAAGGTATAGACAGATCAAGTCCTCCAAAGAAACATATGCGAGACATAGCAGAAGTTGCTGCTGCAGCAGAAATGCTGTTACCTAAAGGCAGCTCCAGGATAACAACAGCGGTAAGACTCCCTGTTTTCTGCTACTGTGTATGCTCACTTTTACATGATTTTGCAGATTTTAGCAACAATTTATATTAAATATTTTCTAGTTATTGAACTATAGAATGGTTGTGTTTTGTGACATGCCCTGTGAATTCAACTTGGGGGAAAAAAGTATGAAATTATTCACATTACAGATAAAATACAATACTCCATCACTGCTGTATGGGCCTCTCAGAGAATATCAAAAGATTGGGCTGGACTGGCTAGCAAAGCTTTACAGGAAGAATCTCAATGGCATTCTGGCAGATGAAGCTGGCCTTGGAAAAACAGTGCAAATTATTGCCTTTTTTGCCCACTTGGCTTGTAATGAAGGTAAGTTCATTTGTCCAACAATTTTAGACAGGTACTGCACCAACATTATCTTTGTGGATTGTAGCCTAGGGTCACTTTATTTCTGCTGAACCATGTCAGAATTTAGATAACGCACAGAGTAAGATTATGTCAGAAAAACTGTCTTAGATTGTGTGGCAGAGAAGTGTCTTCCTGTCAACTGCATTGTTTGAGCAATGTGCTGTTACCTTCTGCGTGGCAAAATTCTTCTGAAGCCTAGTTCATTGATGTAAAAAAGCCTTAAAAAATTGTGTAATGACCAAACGGCCACATATAATTAAACTGAAGGAGTAAATGTGAACCATTAAACAAGTGTGTTTTGAATATCATCTCAGGTATTACTTATCGTGATGTTGTACTGAGGGTGGTTTAAGAGGATATAAGTAAAGCAAAGGTGGTAGTGTGGGGGCAGTACCTCTTATTCAAGCAGTTGATGTAATTGAGGGAAAAGTAGATAATAGGTGCTCAAAGGGTGCTTCCAAGTCTAATAAATAGTGAAGCATAGATTAGTCATTAAAATACCTCTGTTGTTACTGGATCTCACTTTTAATGATGGATTTAGTGCACTGCACTTAAAAAATCAGGGGAGTATATAAGCCACATGAATTTTCAGGAGTCTCTTCCTATAGTTAACTGCTGTATTCCCCCCTATAGGTAATTGGGGCCCCCACCTTGTTGTTGTACGGAGCTGTAACATATTGAAATGGGAACTGGAATTGAAACGCTGGTGCCCGGGGTTGAAAATACTTCTCTACTTTGGCAGCCAGAGGGAGCTTAGGGCAAAAAGACAGGTACTGTATTTTGCAACTTTTATGCTGTTGTATTTAGCATTTTAGATTGGAAGAGCTTTAACCTGCGCTTAAGCATTTATTTGAGTCATAGCATCTTTCTGTTCTTAGCAAAGAAATAGCTGGTTGTAAGATACTTGAGAATTCTGTTTTAACTTTTCTGTGTCCTTTTCTGTAGGAATGGACAGAACCCAACAGCTTCAATGTGTGTATCACTTCCTACAAACAGCTGTTCAAAGGCCACCCTGCATTTATGAAAATGCGATGGAAATACTTAATAGTAGATGAGATGCAACAAATCAAGAGCATGACTGAGAAACACTGGGAGGCACTTTTCAGTCTCCGCAGGTATGGAGCAGGGATTTGTTCTCCTGCTGGTAGTGAGTTTTTCTCTCTTCATGTTACACAGTTTTCTTCTTAACAGAAAACTGATGAAAACCCTCTTGGTTTGATCTGTCCAATTTCCTGTGCAACATGTGCCTGCAGAGGTGTCTTCAGTGAAACAATCGGGATTCAGAGACATGCTCAGGATTTTTTTGCTTCCACTATCATAACTATAATTCTTTCACATGCTCCCAAAGAGATCCTCTTGTATGTTCTGATACTCTGCAACGAGGAATTTATTTTGGTGGTATATTCAAGAGTAAAAAGATTATTTGTCCTAGATTTTAATTTCTTCTGTGCTTAGTTCTTCTGTGTATCTGACAAACCTAAACTACAGTAAGCAGTGTTCGGATATTGGTGTCCTTTTTGTAATAATGCTAGCTAAATGCTGTACTGTTTTAAAATCTTCTTTTACTATTCACAGCCAGCATCGTTTACTTCTGATAGACACTCCTTTGCATAACACATTGATGGAGTTGTGGACCATGGTACATTTTCTGATTCCGGGAATTTCCAGACCTTACCTAGATTTTCCAGTAAAAGCACCTAATGAGGAGAACCAGGATTATTGCCATAAACTGGTCATCAGGTTACACAGAGTATGTTGCCATTTTTTCTCATCTGTCCTACTGTAATAGTTAGATGTCGGGAGAAAAAAATAGGGAAGAAAGAAGAAATGAATAGATGTGGTTCAGCTTAAAATTTCTGGCTTTTCTGAACACTTGGTTCAGTTCAGACAAAGTCCTGCTGAAAGCAGAAGTTTCTGTTACCAGAATAGTATGGAGGTTTCTTGAAAAAATAATGTAAGGCTCCGATCTGAAGCATAATGTGCAGAAATTAAAGAACAAATTAAAGCCTTACAACTGTGTGCATAGCAATATGATTATATATGGCATATGAGGCTTATCACATCAGATGTGTTAGGTGTGAATAGGTTTAGCTTCCTGTTATAAAACTGCGTCTTTGAAGTGAGTTTTTTTTTCCCCTTGATTCTGAAATGTTTCAGATGATTCAACCATTTATTTTGCGAAGATCAAAGAGAGACGTTGAAAAGCAACTATCAAAGAAATACGAGCATGTGCTAAAGTGTCGTCTCTCTAGTAGACAAAAAGCTATGTATGAAGATGTCATTTTACAACCAGGGTAAGGATTTAAAACAGTAAATAATGCTGTAATTTTTGGTGCTTAAGCAAGATGATAATTGATTGTCATGGTTGGAAATGGTCTAGTGTTTTTCTGAGATTTTCCAGTATGACCAGTGGGTAGGATGTGATTACATTGTAAACTAAAATTACAGGCAAGTGGTGCTGTGGGGCTAATGAAAAACATGCATTTAACCTTGGAAACCTAAAAGTCAAGTTGTAATGGTCAGGTTTGCTGCTCTTGTGCTTGAAGATTTGTCTCTATTATTTCTTAAAGCCCAAAGTGTTTCTCCTCATGCCCACACATTTACCTGTGCTGTGATATCAAGTAGTTACTGATAGGTACAGGGATGAAACAGAAACAAAACGGGTAGAGGTTAAGGATGTGGTTAGGTTGTACTTGACTGTAAGGTAGCACTGGTCCTAAAGTTTCATGTTTCCACATTTACATTTGGTTCAGTGCTACTTAAAAGGCTCTAGAAAAACCTAGGTATAAGTTAAGTTGGTTTTAAGACTTTTGCGTAACATGCTGCCATTTCACATTCTCACCTTGCTGATTTAGGAACATCTCCATAAAAGCTGTACTTAAATTAGAATATTTCTGTATAAATTATTTGGTAGAACCCAAGAAGCCCTCAAAAGCGGACACTTCATCAGTGTCCTGCATGTCCTGATGCAGCTGCAGCGGATTTGTAATCACCCTGATCTGATAAACCCCCGGCTTTCAAGTACCTCTTATGTATCAGAAACACTGGAGTACAGAACTGCGTCTCTGGTACTGAGTGCCCTAGAAAAAGATATTTGGAAGGTGAGTATTTTTCTCTCTTGTCTGCTCTTGCAGAATTTCAGTACTTAACGTGTTTGTCTTCTTATATATCTTAAGTCTACCTGAAGTTTATAAACAGAAGGAATTCACAATTCCATAGCTGTGCCTAGCAAGTGTGTACTTGTTGCATCTCTTTTTTGTAATAGTAGTTTGAGCTTTTCAAGTGGTTTGCAGTCAGTAATTCTTCATTAACTACTTGGTCAAAGAGAACTTAACTTTGCTTTCATTGTGCTCTTGTTTGCAGTTTTCTGACACTGAAATGTGTCAGGAAATGTCTGACAGCATTCTGTCGTTTTTTTTCTGCTTTTAGTAGCTAAAGGAGAGCAAGACTTACCCTTTTTCACCTAAAAGTAAACACTGATTCAGTGACTAAATTAGTACACTTCTGTCAATCCATTTAAAGTACCACTGTTTGTGTTATCCTTAAAGAAGTGATTCCCCTCTTCGGGATAATCAAAGGAAATAATTGCATTAGAGAGAAGCATGAGTAGTGGAGCAGATGAGGTGATCTTTTTGATTAACCTTATTTCCATTCTTCATATTTTTCTACTCCTAAATTGTACGTGTACCTTTGTAGTTTGGCATTTGAGCTTGAGAGTCAACAAATACCTTCTAGGAGTTCTACTTAGTTCTTTGGAAATTATGGTATATTAAGAATTGTTAAATGTGTCTCATTTTGATTTCCATAACTGGCTAATGATTTAAGTTTTTTTCTTCCAACGGTGATACTTAAAATAGGATTATCAGTTTAAGACATATATTTCCAAGTTTTCTGAACAGATTTGGCTAATAATTAATACTTTACTTTTTTAAATTTACAGCATTTATTTCTAAAAATATAGAACGTGAATTAAGCATAGAACATGGAGAGGACTTAACTGTTTGGATTACCACATAAAATAAAGCTTATTTTACAATATCCCTTAGGAATCAGACCTGTCTCTTTTTGATCTCATTGGAATGGAAAACAAAATGACCCATTATGAAGCACAAATGTTGCCAAAACAAAAGGTTACTAGGAAGTTGATTGAAGAAATCTACAGCTCCCCTCCACCACCAGCTAGGCCCAACCCTGTGAAGCTCAAACCAAGCAGGTATGTAAAACTGCCTTCCTTTTAAGCTAGAATTACAGGAGGGAAATGTAGTTCTGTTGCTGTGTTTACAGAATTCTTTCTGCATCTCTAGTAATGTAATTCACACAAAACCTCAGACTTGACTTTGCATTTTATTGTTCTATTGCTTTGTTGTTCACTCTTGAAAAGAAGGATTCTATTTGAATAGTTTTTTGAGGTGTGTGGTTCCATTTGAAGTTTGTTTATGGATTTCCCATAGTTTTTACTTCAGCAGCAGGTGGATTTTGTTCTTGGGGTCCCTGTTTATGGCAAGTGAGTGTTGTTTTGCAACTAAAAGACTAAGTTGGACCTACAGAGTTAACTGTGCTTTCAGTGTTGCAAGAGACACATAAAGTTTTATAGCAGTGAATTTCTAAGAGTATTTCTCTGCTAATGAAGCAGTGATCACAAAGGGAAGTGGAACTGTCTTTCTGATGCAAAGGAGCTGCCTGATGACCTGATGGCATGTTGACATCTCTCTGGAAATGATATGAGATCCCCATTCTTTTTCCAGGTATCGGGCTAGACTCTTTTCTCATTCATCCAGCATTAAACTGGATGCATGGCAATGAGAAGGTTCTTCTTCCTTCTTGGATTTAGCAAAATGACTTTATAAAATGTCCACACTTGAAGATTGCTGAAGTGATGAGTCTTGCCAGTTTCAGTCACCTGCAAGAAAGGCATGAGCATCTGATGTGATTAGTTTATACTTTCTGGGTGGTAGAGCTCATTGTTAAAGGCTGAACTGTAGCTTTCCTATAGACTTCGAATTCTCATATTCTTGCAGGTTGTTTCAACCCGTTCAGTATGGTCAGAAACCTGAGGGCAGGACTGTAGTGTTCCCAAGCACTCAAGTACAACGCACAGTGACCACAGCAACTGTCACTCAACAGGCACAAGTACGAGGAAGATCACCCATAGCTACGGTGTCTTCAAATCAAGGTAGGAAAGTTAGTGCTAAGTTGGTTACCTGAGCCTCTGTGTAGTTGGATAAAAGTGTGTTAATAGAACTCCTTTCCCCTCTAGCTTAATGGTCTACAATACTAATGGCTTAAAAATACCAACAGACTAATTGCCAGTAAATTTCCCCACTAGTTTCTACAGTATGATCTGCCAATATAATGCAAAACTAAGCTTTTTGTAACCTAACTGTTAGCATATGGAGTAAATATGGCACAGTTGGTATTTACACCCTGATCATGTGTAGTGTTCTATCAATGATGGGAATTTACAATGCGTTTGTGTATTTATTTAAGCTTTTAAACAATGCTTTCCAAATACATAATGTAAAAAGAGGATGGAGTAGAAGGTGTGGATAGAAATCCCATTCTGTAAGGACAAGCCGTTCCTGTAGCCATTTTAATATCCTGTTGGAAGGTTTCTTTTTAATGCAGGTTGTTTAAAAGAGCGGAGTTAAAACCTCTAACAGCTTGCCCAAACAACCCTTATTGATTGCAGCTGCAGCAGCACAGTTTCAGACAACTCAGGCTTCCACCAGTGCTCCAAGACACCAGCCCGCAGCGACCTTCACCACAGCAACTAGCACAGCCAACCCTGTGAAACCGCGGGGCCAGACCTCTGCGCCGGCCTCTCAGCTAGGGCAGGCCCAGCCACAGGCCCCCTCGCACACCATCCAACAGAGTGTGCTGCCTCAGAGGCTGGTACTGACCTCTCAGGCCCAGGCACGGTTGCCTAGTAAGTGGCCTCCCCTTTCCAGGTTTCTCCCACCTTTATACTACAATGAGGTTAAGTTACTAGGCACCCTAAAAATGTGTACAGAATCGTTGTTTTTTTTCACTCTTCTGATTAGCCTTGCTCAGTATGTTGCTTTATGACCAAGGAAAATCGAAAATTGGATAAGAAACAATAGAATTGCTGTGGACATACATTAGCGGTGTCAACTTAATCTCCTATTTCTGCATGTTTCTTCTGCTGGCAAGACTTCCTTCAGACCACATGTTTTAGCTCTATCCTAATTATTCCTTTCATATTAAACACTAATCCATCTGCTAAAGGCCTCTCACAGAGAGGAGCGTCTCAACCGTTAGGCAGAGAAAAGCAATGAGGCTTTGCTTTAAGGTTGTATGTGCACTGCCTATTAGCATGTGTATAGAGTACTGAGCACTGATGTATTAATTTTATCTCTGGGGTAATGCACTGCCTTTACAAAAGCTAAATTTTCATGCCAGTATTTTCTCGATACCATAAAACTTAATGCTTAAATGCTTCTAACCTTTCTGCATTTAAATCACAAAAAGCTTGGTCCTTGTCACGTCTAAAGCTTTTTGGTTTGTCTAAGTGCAGATCGCTTAATATAAATCATGTTTCATCAGCAAATTTCAGGCCATTTCAAATGTATGTTTATAGTGCCACATATGTGAATATTTTTGTCTCTTCCTAAAACCTTCCTTCATGCTCTTGAAAAGGCAGTGAAAATCACTTTAATGTCTATACTCGTCCTGTTACAAAGTGTCACATGAGTTTTCAGGTAGCTCTTAACTTTTTTGCTAATGAAAGTGATAACTCCTAAAAATGTTGATGTTCTTACCCTGTAAACAATCAGCTTTTTTCCAGTTCGCCCATCAAATATAGAAAGCAATACCTGCTTAACTTTTATATGACACTTTTGATGCACTCTTAAGTATAATTATGCATGGAAGGCGCTTCAGCACCAGTTTACTAACAAAAACTTAGAATTGTGACTATTGAACGACCTGCCTCCCACTTTGGTCTTTTTTAATGCCTGTTTCCCTCTTTGACAGGTGGTGAGGTAGTGAAAATAGCCCAGCTGGCTTCTATAGCAGGAGCACAAGGCAGGATCGCTCAGCCAGAGACCCCTGTAACCCTGCAGTTCCAAGGGAACAAGTTCACTTTATCACATAGTCAACTTCGCCAGCTCACGGCAGGGCAACCCTTGCAGTTACAAGGTACTTATTTCAAAACAAGGAGTTTTCCATTATTCAGAATGCTTTGTTATGGGCAGCACATTCCTTGTTGCTGTTTGTTAAGATTTTTCCATCCCCACTGCTTACACTACTCTGCTCTGTTTTCTGTGTGAGACAGCAATAATAAGGTAGCTGTGCTTTGAAAAATACATGCCTGACAAATGAAAGGCATGGTTACTTTCTTTTTCTGTAATGTATTTCAAGATTTTATTACTGAATTTGTTCTCACATGTATGCAATACAGCTAAAGTAAGGTGAGGCATTATTTCAGATTAAATCCCTGATGAGCAGAAACAGACAGAACTGAGGACGTTCTTTCTTCTGAGATGGTGTAAATAATACTTGAAGATTGTTGTGCCTCTGTATTTTGACCCAACTGTTACCCTGGCCTGAATACTCTTCTTACAGTATATTCTGCCCTCAAGTTTCCCTTGCTGGTGGTATGTGTGTTGCCAAATTCAGGAGAACCTGGAAATCTTGATTCTCTGTGGCAAACAAAATAGATAGAGGGAGCACTGGGGATTTCTTTGTTGATTTGATTTCTTCTGAATTCAGTCTGAAATACCTAGATTTAGAATGATGCCTGTATAATGTGAAACTCCAACTACGAAGATTTAGGCTTTTCCTTCATATCAAACCTTATGGTACTTTAAATCAGATTAGTGTAATGAACTTGTATGGCAAAATCTAACAGTTTGAAGCAGCAATGATCAGTATGTAACAGTAGTATCTTTTGCCAAAGAACACTATTTACACTATTTATTCTTTTCCACTCTACCCACCCTAACTATTTGAAAATCCTCTGTTGCAGGAAGTGTTCTTCAGATTGTTTCAGCACCTGGTCAGCAGTATTTAAGACCTCAGGGCCCGGTTGTCATGCAGACAGTTTCCCAAGCAGGAGCTGTTCAGAATGCTCTGAACGCTTTAGGAAACCAGCATCAAGCAGGTGTTCCAACTTCCACAGCAGTGGCACAGCAAGGTAGGTTTTCTAATCCGAAAGGTCGGTGTCTAAACATTCAGTTACTAAAATCACATCGATATATAACTCCAGATTGTTATAGATCACAGTTCTGTAAAATGAGTCCAGAAGCAGGTAATCTGTGATGCACATCCTTCTGATTTGTTTGTGATTAGGTATACTAATTAGATAATTTTTCAGTACAAACCTGGGAGAGCTTGAAACTCTATTGAACATGTAGATTTTTTTTCCCAGTTGTGTCATAGGTACATTTCTTGTGGGAAGAAATTAGTTTGAAATAGTTTGTTACTTTTTTCAAGGAAAAATCAGGGTGATTATTTTTTGTACTGATAGAAAATGTCTAGCAATTCTCTCAATTTTTTCCCCATTGTTTTTGCCTTTGTCTAATTTTCTATGCTTCTCTGTCTAATCAAGGTACTGTTTTCCCTCTGCAAATACTGCTTAGGTGTTTGGTGCCTTGCCGCAAATGTGATCCGTTGCTTGCTTAAAAATATGATCAAGGTATTGATTGAAAAGCAATAGAGAAATTTCTGTCTAGGGTGCATTTACAACAAAACAGCAAGTTGACAAATTATGATAAATGCAATGCTAGGAGTTTGTTCCCTGGAAGTGGCCATATGCTGTAATGTTCTCTGGATATAAACCATTCACTCAGACTGCTTACTGCTCCTTTTTGATGTATTAATGTGCCACTGAAGTTCATACTTTGGCTTTCTGAAGAGTAAACATCTTGTCATAAAAAGGGAAGAGGAAGCTTCAGCAGCCTCCTTGTTGTTGGGAGGTAAACAATTTCTGTCATAGTTTGGAAGAACTGTGGTTCAAATGTGTCACCCTCCAGCTCTGATTGCATTACAGGTACTCCTAATAATGGCCACAGTTCAGAATGAAAATTGATGTAAGAGTTCTACAAAAACTCACTCATCTTACTACTCTCATGACGGTAAAAAGAGGGCTCTGTTAAAAGCAATAATAACTGAAATACTGTTTCCAATTGATAAAAGAAAACATTATTATTATTGCTGTTCTTCATTGGAGGAAGATGGAAAGCCTTTTGAAAATACTTACTTTGACTTTCTGAAATTTGGATAAAATGCTAAATAAATTCCATTGCTTTGGGTGATTGGAAACTGAAATTGCTGGGATCATATGAAGCTGTGTAGTAAAACTGGGTTTATATTGGCTATCTCTGTTTGGTTATTCATAATAAAAATGTGGAAAGGCAAAGCTTAAACCTCTGCATACTCTTTAGAGTCTATTAGTCTTAATGTAAGGGCCAGCATCTGCTTGTTAACTTGAATGCAGTTCTTCGTGGATGTGTTGACTCACCACTGCAGACTCACAATGACCAGCAGAGGGTTGTGCTGCTTTTCTAGTACAAATAACCAGAGCTGATGAGCAATGTATTCTGACTGAGATAGACACTTGTATGTCCTATCAAGAAAATAACTGCTATAGTGTCTGTAGTCTGCTAGTACGTGATCATTGTAGTTCGAGAAGTTGTGTGTAATGTTCTGATGGTTCAGTTAACTGTCTGAGAAACCATTTGCTAGCAGTTGAATTCACAAGACCTCCACTATGAGATTCCATCATATAGTTTCATCAGTTTTAGATACACTGGATTCATGTGTTTTCTGAAGAATCTTAGATGATTGCTTTAAGATGAATTGGAACAACCTGTTCCTGATTTAGAGTATAACTTCTAAATGTTAATACCTATTGCACTTTATATGGCATTTTGAATAAGCTATGAATGCAGCAGGTCTTTGTGCAAAGCAAAGTAAAATGCCATTGATCTATCGTGGACTTTTGTGAAAACAGTTGGTGTAAACATCTGTCAGATATGTGTAGCAAAGTATAAATTTGCAATACCCAGTGGACATCTAGACTAAAAACTTGTCTGCAGTTATGATGTGTTACAGCTATGAAATGTCTGCTATTGAATGTAATAAATAAAACCAATTTTAAGAATAAATATGTAAACAGGACGTTTATCCTCAGTTTGTATTCCAGGCAGAACTGCGGTTACTAATTTGTCATCTGGTGACATGGGAGTAGCGTTAAAACCAGGACCTGGTTTAACGCATGGACAACTGCAGGTACTTAATTTTTGTTTTCTTCAGGAAACAAAACTTTTCAGCTGTGATACTAAATTCATGCAATAGTTGGAAGCCTTAATTTACAAAGCTGGGATTAATTAGGAACTTTGATGACTACAGAGTAGGTAAACCAGCTTCTGTCAGTATTTCAGGTTGACAGATCCGGTGCATTTTCATTTATAATCCATAGTTTAAGATAAATTCTTGTGTATAAAAGCAGCTATCAGGTTTCTTGTGCTGTGGCAGCAGACAGGTTCTCGTGGCTGTAATAGATTGTAATTGCATAGTAATGCATAAATAAAGGAATCACAAGATTTTCACAAGCAAAGATACTCAAGCAACCTATAAAGCATAGGGAAACATCAAGTATATGTTAAACTGTGAAAGAACCTGCACCTTATAAATATTAATGTGTTAATTGAAATGTTCCAAATATAAATTAATAGTTTTGGTTTATTTAAAAACTATGAAAATGTACTTTAAAAAAACCCAAGTAGATATTAAAATGAGATACAATTGACTCTTTAATATGAATTGAATTTAATGTGAATTCAAATTTTACCCAAAATTTACACCTTTAGTGATTGGTTTATGTAGTTCTTATAATCTAGGATGTTGGTGGTATAAAGCACACAGTGCTCTGATCCTGATAGCTGCATTCTATAGAAACTCAAATTCCTGCGTGTTCACGATGAGCAGCAAATGGTTCTTTTTCAACTCTCCTTGGCAAAGGAAACATATGAAGAGAAGAACCGGCTTTTGAAGGAGCGCCTGGACAGAATATTTTCCGGCAATGAGCGCCGTTGTTCACGGGCCCCAATGTATGGCAGAGACTTGCTGAGTGTTTGTTCTCTGGCTGGTGAAAGAAAGCCCTCTCAGCCGTCTTCCAGTCAAGACAACAGCTGGAGGTGGGCTGGCTTTGTGAACTGTTGCCTTTCTTCAAGTGCCTCTGGAGGCCCAAGTAGCCCACTGCACGAAATGATCCTGACTTTGGGTCAGCAACAAGAATCTCTAAAGGATGTTGTTAACAGGTAATGTGTGACTCTGCCTCAAGCCTTTACCGCATTTAGTTAAACACTCCTTTTCAAAAAAGCTTTAAAACCTCATTTCTGTTCATGTTTGGTTTAGACTGATACATCTGGCATAAATGATGTGCAGTACAAACGTAAAAGTAACAGTCACTTCTGTTTCCTTTAGGATCTTTATAATAAGAGTTTTCAGTACCTCATTCCTAATTTCAAGCCCAAATTCAGCTGACCATAACTCAGCTTCCATTCCTATGCTTTGGATTTATTTCTGAATAGTTCTGAGTCAACCAACAAGAGCCAAGACACAGAGATGGAGGCAGACACCATCATTTAATGGCACTTTAATGGATTGCATGCAGAGCAATAACTGCAGCTTTCTAGAAACATGAAACACAATTAGAAGAATTCAGACTTTTTTGAATTGCTTTTAGTAAGTTTGGTACGATGAGTGTTTCTTGTGTTTGAGCTCCAGTGACTGAATGCAGTGGTCACAGTGCAAACACCTTATCAGAAGCTTATCATCAAAGCAGACAAAGCAAAAGTATAAAGGGAGATAGAGAATATTAACACTTTGAAGGCATTCAGCACTTACTAAGTCACTTTAACAAAGTGGTTACATAATAGTGTAAAATTACATGGTTGACAGGCTGAAAATTATTGCTGCAGATGATAATTTAGTATATAACTTTTTAAACTGGTATTCCCTTGTTTTGATGCTTCTCGCAGGGCTCTCCTCGTCTTGCCAGCTGCAGTTGCTGCTCCCCCATGTATGTATGTAGCAAATCCTCCCCCTTCATATAGTCATAGACTGAAACTCCTTAAGCACAGTCTTAAGCAGAAGGCAGCTCCACACTTGCATCAGTTGCAAAGGATTACCACTCCTCACTTGCTGCAGTTCCCTGACCTCCGGCTGGTGCAGTATGACTCAGGTAAATGATGACATTTGGTGATAATGTTTCCATGAGTTCCTGTTTCGCTGGAACAGAATTTCTATATAAAACTATTATTGACTTTCTTGTTTGAAATGTAGGAAAATTAGAAGCTCTTGCTGTCCTGCTTCAAAAGTTGAAATCTGAAGGGCGCCGTGTGCTGATCTTATCACAGATGATTCTGATGTTGGACATACTGGAATTGTTCCTGAATTTCCATTTCCTCACATTTGTGAGGATTGATGAATATGCTAACCATGAACAACGGCAGGTAAGATTGCCTTATCACTTGTTTACTGGAACAGCAATATGTGCTGCTCAGGATATTATATGCTACAACAGGAGAAGGAGATTTACCTGGTTTCTTATTCATTTTGGAACACTTGACTTGTTTTTGTCTGTGTTTTCATTAGGCTGTAGTAAATTGGGTTTGGCATTTTATTTCTCTATATGGTTTATTTACTCCTTTTACTCCATTTGTGTAGGAGCTGATGAAAATTTTCAACAGAGACAAGCGCATTTTCTGTGCCATCCTTTCCTCCCACAGTCGTTCCACTGGAGTCAATCTTGTTGAGGCAGACACAGTTGTGTTCTATGACAATGATCTAAACCCAGTGATGGATGCAAAAGCTCAGGAATGGTGCGACAGAATTGGGAGATGTAAAGATATCCATATATACAGGTGATGGTTACAGCTCAATGACCACTCTTTAACATGCTTTAATGTAAGGTTAATTCAGATACTGCTGCTCTCTATGATTTGACATAAAGTGGAAACAGTGCTGAAAACTTCATCTCACTTCAATAAAGATGTCAGGTTTTCATATGAAAATGTGGTTGGTCTTAACACCAAATGTAATGAATGAATCTTTCATACTTCAGTTTTTGTCAGTTAGTTCACTGTGGAGTTATTCAAATGAGGTGTTCTTTGATCTTTTTTCTTGATTTTTTTAATTACACTAGTTGTTAAATGAAAGCTTTAAAGCAGAGGTGATGGTGTGTGTTTTGTTCTGGGCATGTCCCACAACCCCACAAACCACTGCATGCTTAGAGTTCGGTGTTATTCTCCAAGGGAAGTTTCTCTTTTTGTTTCTGAAAGCTGTTTTGGAAATGACTAATTAGATTTCTGTTATTTTTCCTTTTAATTTAGGCTTGTCAGTGGTAATTCAGTAGAAGAAAAGCTTTTGAAAAATGGCACAAAGGACTTGATCAGAGAAGTAGCTGCTCAGGGAAATGACTATTCAATGGCCTTTTTAACACAGGTAAGTTAATATTCAAAATACATTGAAACATCTGTGTTGCAGTGTTTATCTGTGTTGGAATGGTTAGTAACAGTTTAGTAGAAATCTGTTTGGGCTAGAATGGATAGACAGTCATTAGATTTCATGATTGCTTGAACTCTGGATGTTAGTGCTGCATTCTCTCAATTACCATTCATCTGCTTTTTGTCCTGTTACTTGCACAGTGATGCACAGGTATCACTTGTGTGACAGTATATTCTGGTTTCTTGTGTGCTGCTGCAAAACTCTGCAGAGCTTGTAAGGATGAAGGTTTCAACAACTTTAAAAATGTGACATGCAAAATTTGGGTATTTAGTGAGATAGGCTCTCAGTTGCTGCTCTGAAGATGCAGAAGGCAGTGAGTGCAGTAATTAAACTAGTCCATCCCCTTCTGGCATTCCCAGTACAGTGGTGTACAATGAAACAATATTTCTAACTTCCCTATAAACAAGCTGTTAACACTTTATTCTACTCTGTAGTCCTATAGGAGAAAGTTACATAAGAGAAAACAGCCAGTTTTCCAGAAATAATAGGTAGAAGTTTATTCTGTCTTTAGTTAGTCCATAGTTTACAAGGTCACTTGAACCTGAGCTAATTCAAAGTTATATAAAAATGTATAATGGTTCTGACAGCTGAATTTACTTCTCTTCTTTTTACTTTTCCTTCTTCTTACAAAGCAAACAATTCAGGAATTGTTTGAGGTTCATTCTCCTATGGAGGATTCTGGATTTAGAGTGAAAGCAGAAGAATTTGTAGTACTTTCTCAAGAGCCGTCTCCAGCAGAAAATATTTCACCTAAAGTTGCAAGACCATTCATAGAGGTAATTATTAACACATGTTAAAAATACAGCTGTACAACATTAGTATTGAACAGTTGCCTTATCTCTTTTTATTTGGGTAGATTCTGCCAATCTCTTTTTCTGGTAGTTTTATATTGTTTTGTGATTTTCCTTGTAACAAAACTTCCAAAGCCCACAGTTTTGTTGTGTAGATTCTGGGGACTGTTTTTCTTGCCTCAACAGACACCTATTCCACAAATCTGTTTTGGATTTCAGTGAATTTCTTATAGGGTTTCTCTCCATATTTTTGAAGTCTTCATTATTTTTAAAATACGTCTTTTTGAAAGGCCCTCAACAGTATTGAACAAGAGGATGAGGAGTCAAACGATCGTGTACAAGAAATAGGATGTGGCCCAAGCATTGAACCATTAATCTCAGAGCTCTGTGAGACAAAATACAATGAAGAGCCCTCACAGCTGCAGGAGTTAGTTGCTGTTGTGGATCAGGTACCATGACTCTCCATGAATATTTGGCTAAAAAGTAATGTTTAGTTTGAGTATTTCAATTTTTTTGCAGTCTGGCTTAAAGCAACTTGTCTGTGGGATTGATACGCCCATTAAATGGATGGGACATCTGCTACTGACTGAAGATGTTAAGCTATCAGAGAGGGAGATTAGTTTTAAAGAGAGCATTGATACACTCTCCTTCAGTTCACATTCCTTTTATTATCCTCAATACTAACTTTTCTTTTTCCTTGATGCGTTCTCTCAGCTGACTCCAATTGAGAAGTATGCTTTGAATTATTTAGAGCTCTTCCATGTTTCAGTTGATGAGAATGAGCCACGTCTGAATGAGGTAAAACAACATATCTTTCTCTTCCATATTGTTCTGTCACAGTAGGTATGAGCAGGGTTATATTTTCAATGTGGAGTGGAAGTTACTCCAATGGTGTAGAATATATTGTAGGCACTTTTGTGATCTTCTTTTGCTATACTTTATGAATGCCAGAACACCTTACAGAAAGCTTATTATTTTGGGATTCTCTTGGTCTAAGAAGGTGTCAGTTCTTAATTTCTTTTCTATAAAATGGGAATGACATGCTTCAGCACAGCTCAGCAAATATTTGTTGTACTCTATTGATAGCTGTGGGGAACAGAGAATTTAATTAACTTCAGTGAACCTGCTTAGTTGGGTAAAGGAGCTGTGTTCTGGTTGTCTTGGTTGTTTAACTGAAATTCTTAGTGCTTTATTTTGAGGGTTTAAAGACCCTCAACAGAGACCAGAAACTCTCTCTTCTAAATGACTGTGAAAGTATCTATTAAGAAATTGCTGTAAGATTTCTGTGCCTGAAGATGTCACAGTTCAAGGAGTTAGTCCATAAAAATACAAATTGACAACTTTTAGTCAGTGTCTGTTACTCCATGAAGTTTATAAGGTGTCTGACTTTCATGTAGATGGAATTGAAAACTGCAAAGAAAGCATGGGAAGTCCAGCATATGAGAGAGTTAAAGGCAAAAGAGCAAAAAACGCTTTGGGAGGATGAAGAGGAACTTCTAACCTACACTCGGGAGGATGCATACAACAAAGTAAGTCTTGATTAGTCTTGTTAATAGTGTATTTCTTAATAGCTGTTCTGAGAATACCTTTTCCTTCAGGGTTCAGTTGGATCATTTGAATTGTGTTCTCTTTTTGCTCTGTAGGAATATGTCTATGAAGGTCCAGATGGACAAACCGAAATAATGCCAGTAAGTAGAATTAACGCCGGGCAGCCTAAACAGGCTTCTTGGTTTTTGAAACATAATGGTCAGTGTTAATATAGCTGTAACAACTAATTTTATTCTGTAGCTTTGGACTCCTCCCACTCCACCTCAGGATGATAATGATATCTACATAGATTCTGTTATGTGCCTGATGTACGATACTACCCCTATTCCAGAATCAAAGTTGCCTCCAGTGTATGTCAGGAAGGAACGTAAACGACACAAAACAGATCCATCTGGTAAGGTCTTGTTCAAAACTGTTCTGAGATTTATTGCTGGAAGCTAAAAATAATCAGGGGATTTTTTCATACCTCCTACATGTTTGGACCAGAAAAGATCAAATTTACAGGTTTGAAGAGGTGAAAATTCTTGTCTCACCATGGTCTTGAAACAGTAAAATCACTGAAAACCCGAATTCTTACAGTGCGTCTTTCTATTTAGACTTACAAGTGTTCTTAAAAGGGCAAGTTTAGAACACAGGCATTCTATTATGTGAGTTAGAGCTTTACTTTATAGCAGGCTTGTTTAGTTAGTGACAGTACACTTTTCAAATGCAGTTGGGAATACGCTGTTCACATATAGGAGCATTTAGCGGCTGTAAGTAGCAGAGGAATCAAAAGAATGGTAGTAACTATTTACCAAGAATGTTGGGGGGGCGTTTTGTCTTAGCTGCAGGTAGGAAGAAAAAGCAACGTCATGGAGAGACAGTTATTCCACCTCGTTCCCTTTTTGATCGAGCTACTCCAGGAATGTTGAAAATGCGCCGAGAGGGCAAAGAGCAAAAGAAAAACATCTTGTTGAAGCAACAAACACAGTTTGCAAAGCCTTTGCCAACTCTTGTCAAACCAGCTGCTGAGGCTGGACAGGATAATCCAGAGTGGTTGATTAGTGAAGACTGGGCACTTCTGCAGGTCAGATGATACCTGCACTTTCTGCTGTTATTATTTATTGTGTTTTTGCTTCTGGTTTCAGAAATGACTCTTTGTGCACTTTTATCTCTCCACGGTTATTTCTAATGTTTAATGGCTAGTTTGGCATTTTGCTGACATAACTGATAACATACTGCCTATCCTTTGTGTTCCTCTAAGGATGCATTAAAGGTTAAACTGTATGATTAGCCAAAATATATGATTAAATCTTATTTTTATTGTAGAAGACCACTTACTATTATGTTTAAGATAAGTTGTGCTGGCTGGACATTGGATAATGCAGCTAAGGTTCTTCCCACCTTTGGGAAGAGGGCAGCACTTGAATGGCAGACATCTTTTCATCTTCTGGCAATCTCCAAGTGTTTTCTGACACGACAGTCTGCATAATAGCATTTTATGCTTATTTATTCTCTGTGAATATAGGTGAACCCATAGCCTGAGCCCTAAGCTATCTGTATCATTGTAGTAATGGTGTGTGGACACATGCAGATAAGGGTAGGTTTGGAAGACTGAAATGATTTGTCATCTGAAGCTTTTGTACCTTTATCTATTGTAGGCAGTGAAACAGCTGCTGGAGCTTCCTTTAAATCTTGCTGTTGTATCGCCAGCACACACTCCCAATTGGGACCTTGTTAGTGATGTTGTTAACTCCTGCAGCAGAGTCTATCGCTCACCAAAACAATGCCGAAACAGATATGAAAATGTCATTATCCCAAGGGAAGAAGGAAAGGTGAGTTTACATAAAATGATGCGTCTTTTTTTACTTTAAGTTTGTAGAGTTTTTTTTCCTTATCTCCATAAACACGTTTTTTTTGTTAAACGTTTCAACAGTGTAAATAAATAACTTTTAAAAGATTATAAAATTATCCTCATCAGGATTTCCACTTATTTTATGTGATTTCTTTGAAAAGAAAAAGCACCTGAACAAAGTCTTCCACAAAAGATCATCTAACTTTCCTTCTTATTTTACAGCTAATGTACGAAGCTAATCCTAAAAAGAAGACAAAAAGTATTTATAAGGTGTGCATTGGTATTCTTTCCAAATCAAATCTAGACACTGTGGTATTTAGCAGCAATGGAGGTGGGCAGATAATTCATATGAGATCCATGTTGAGTGTTACTTGAGTTCTGAAACATCAATTAAAATGCCAAATGTATTTTTCCTTTCTTTGTTGATACAGTGGATTGACACCAGCCTTCAGCTTTTGGATTTGATAGATAAATTTTAAACCATGCAAGAAGTTTGTGATTTCACTTAAACTGTAGTGGGTATTTTTCTACCTAACAACCACCATGTAACTTATCCTGATTATTATGATTGTACTTAAGATCTGTAAGAATGTACTTCATGCTAGAGTCTAAGTGGATTACAAATATCTAGTGAATTTAATGCTCGAAACACCTTTTAGTAAGTGAGGATGATAGTATGCTATAGAAACAGAAATAAATTCCATGATTGTAAACAACTTCTTCCAAACCATACAGCAATTTAGTGGCAGAACTGGGTAAAGAACCCAGAACTTCTGACTGTAGTCCCATTGTCTGACTAATAAGCAGGTTTGTCCCTGACTGGCAGTTTCTACTTAGAAGAAGTCAAACATTAGAATGGCATGGTGTGTTGGATGTTAACATAGCTTTGTTGGGAGAGCAGTGCAGTGATGGTTTTATTATATTATGTGTGCGCTATGTGTAACTATAAACTAATGGGCTTTTGGTTTGGGTACTGAATTTAACTTGCAAGATCTAAACTAAAGCAAAGATTCTTTTTCAAATTAGAGTTTGCCATTTTGTATGTCCCCAAGTGCTGATGCCAGTGTGACCGTGAGAACTGCTCCTTATTTTGCTCTTTCTTTATATATTTCCCATAGAGTTTTGTGTAACAGTAATTTATCAGTGACACAAGGCAGAAACCAGTCTGTGATAGATATGTTGGAGTACGTTTTTAAATAACCTACAAGCGCACCATGTGTTTATACATAGACAAAAAGCCATGTGGGTGTGTTTGCAATTGAAAGCTGTTGTCTTTTCATTTTTTAGACTAAAAACAGCCGCCCACTTCGTACCAATCAGATCTATGCTCAAGATGAGGGTGCAACCCACACGCAACTTTATACTAATCATTTTGAGATGATGAAAATGATTGCAGGGAAAAGAAGTCCACCTATTAAACCTCTGTAAGTTTAACTGGGATCATTCAATCCCAATCACCCTGTCACCACAGATCTCCTGGAATCTGCTATGAATTGCTTTCACAACTGAGTGTTATTTTACATTCTGTTTCAAACTGCTGGTTTGTTTCTTTGTTCGTGATCTCTTTCCTTGCATTCTGGCCTTTTCTTATTGAAACATCTTCATATTTCATGTGTTTGGGTTAGCTTTTACTGCATGAATTTGTTTTGTGGATTAAAAGCAGAAGAGCACTCATTTTTCAATCTTATGTTAGAACTACACTTTCCATTTGCCTGAACTATAGATATTTTATGTCTGTGCTGATGACTAGCACATTATTTTGTATGTATATACCTGCAGTAACTTCTGTATTTGTTTAATATTTACTCTGAGTCTTCCTTCAAATGTCTATCTGTATACAGGCTCCAGTACTGGTGGGAATATCATAAAAACTTCACCAAAACTGCAGCGTCATCTATTAAAACATGAAGTTAAATACCGTTTTTAAGTTTTTTTCTGTGCCCAGTAATACAGTTTTGCTCTATTGCAGACTTGGCATGAATCCTTTCCAGAAGAATCCAAAGCATGCATCAGTACTTGCAGAAAGGTGGGCACTCTATGTCTTAAAGGAGTTAGGAATTGCATAGAAGTGCTTTTTTTTCTTTTTTTTTTTTAATTTTCAGTTACTTACTTTTAACAATTATGTTTCTTTTCTTGTCTTTGTTTCTAGTGGAATCAACTACGACAAGCCACTTCCTCCAATTCAAGTTGCATCCCTCCGAGCAGAGCGTATTGCAAAAGAGAAAAAGGTATGGTCTCAGCTATATATATGACTGCTAAAATATCAACAGAGGAAGTATGAGAAAAGCTGCCTCCTGAGAGAATCTTGGTAGTACAGTAGATGCTGTGAGCAGCTGCACATTGTTGATGTACTAGGATTTAGATATCTGATGTCCAAAGTGGGACCTTTCCTTGGGCCTGTATGTCATGCCCATACATGCATAGAAGCATTCTTTAGGGAAATACATTAAAAACATAAAAAACGTGGTTTATCTTGACCATTCTGTAGCCTCCTTTCTTAACGTTATTCACAAGGAGATATTTGTCCTTGCTTATTGATAGTAAATTGCTTGTGCTATGCATTAAGCCATATGACCACAAATACAGCTTGTAGTTTGCAACTGATTAGGTCAGGTAACTAGGAGCTAGAGAGTTACAATGAAGACAGATTTGTATGCTGTCTCTACACACACATAATACATGCTTTGAATTAAAGGGGTTTTGTTTATGGTTTTGTTTTCAAGTAATACACCCTGATTGTTACATGCACTGTTTTGAAGGCTATGAAGCTCACACTTTGATTTCCTAGGCTTTGGCTGAACAGCAGAGGGCACAACAACAGACAGGTCCACAGCCTCAGCAGCAGCAAGCTGGCCAGCAGCAAGCTCAGCAACCAGCTGTACAGCAAGCACAAGCCCAACCTCAGCCACAGGCTCAGGCACAGGTAGTTCAGCAGCCACAGGCAGTAGTGCAGACTGCAGTAACTACTGTGGCCAACACAGCAGTATTGGTAAGAAAGGGAGGGCTTCGTGCCTTTGAATGTAGTAACTTCAGTTCTTCTATGTGTATCATATTGTGTTTTATTTTCTCTGGAAAGTGAGAATTTTAGGTCAGTGTAGTGAGATAAAAGCCATTTCTTTCTTTCTTTTTTATTTCCCGAGTATGCTGGGTATCTTCTTTCAGGCTCATTTATTAGGACTGTTCATACCATTATAGCAATAGCTCTTGGCATTCTGAGGTGGAAGAGTATAATATCCTTTGCAAAGATTTTTTTACCTTTTTCAGTTTAGACTTTAACTTAATCAAGTACATTTTCACAGTCAGTAAACAGCGTTTATGCAGAGAATTTGGAGCATAAAGGGAATGTGGCTGTAAGAGCTACTCTGGTAGTAGCTTAAACCCCAAAGCTTTAATAACCTTGGCAAAGCAAGTGGAATGTGGCATCCTACAGGACCTACCACGGTTGTGTTATTGCAAACTGTGCAAAGTTTTCATGGCTTTCTTAAATCTAGAGTCTGTTTTAATGAATCTGATGACAGTCTGAGGCTTTTGCTTTTACAGCCACTCCAGTTTGCATACTAATGTGTGCTACCAGTGGTGATTTTATTTTGCTTTTGAAGGGCAAGAATACTACAGCTTTTACAGAAAGACACAGAGGATGGGTTCTGACCCATAAGTGTTGCTCTGTATTTAATGCTCAGTGATGATCATGTGCAAGTGGTTGTCTGAAGTGCTAGAGTAAGATATTGCTCTCTTTTTCTGCTAAGAAGGATATCAAGTGACCAGTATTTACCAAACATTTGCTCATTAGAGTGGCAGAATCCTTATATATATACATCAGTTGTTGATATATAGAGTGAATGAGCAACTGCAGAAGTATCTGTGCATTTTATTGAGTTTTCCTTATTTTGTCACTTCTGGAATACAGCCTTGTGTTAAACAGCAAAGTTTAAGAGATATAAACAGCAGAGATAAGAGCTATATTCAGTTTTCTTTTATTGTTTTTCCGATCTCTTACCTCGATTGTCTTCTAAATAGGCTGGCACAATCAAAACAGCAGTTACGGGGACAAGTATACAGACTGGTAAGAAGACTTTACAATTGGGCATTGGAGATTCACATTTTCAGTTTAAGAATCTCACGTTTAATCCTCACTTGCTTTCAGCTACAGTGAGTGGAAATGTCATAGTGAACACAGTTGCTGGAGTCCCTGCTGCTACCTTTCAGCCCATCAATAAACGTCTGGCTTCACCTGTTATACCTGGAACATTGACTGTGAGTAGATCACATCACTAGTTGTGTCCCTGGACTGACTTTGGCTGCATGTTTTGTCAGTGTATCTGTTTCCTTCTTTAGCTTTCCATGTTATCAGAAACTCTGCTTCTTGCTAATTTCATGTGCATCATACTTCTCTATCAAACCCCTCTCCTATATCAAAAGATCAGAACACATGGAGCAGTTGATTAGAAAAAAGTGCCTAATAGATATTACTATTAAAATAGTTTGTAGATGAGTGCTGTCATAGGCAGTGTATTATGTTGCTATCATTTCCAGCTTGTAACTGTTTTGTGCTTTGTTAATTATGATCTTTATTATTATTTTGTTGGTTTAAGACTATGGGAGATAAAGCAAAATAAGTGAAGGATAGTGAAATCCGTCTTCTGTAATGTAGTTAAGGGTTTGGTGATCAGCCTGTTTGAAAAAGGTTTAACCAGATGCTGATTGGAACATATCCAAACAGATAGATGTGTTAGAAAGATTTGGACCTGCTTTGCCCTTGCAATACTTTTGCATTTTTCGTGTTTGTTTCTAAAACTGTACAGTCCACTTCCAGAAGGTTCCATAGCTTTATATGAGGTTTGGAAACCGTGAGAAATAATGACTCGATTCTTTTTCAGACTTCGGGAGGCACTGCAACTGCGCAAGTGGTCCATACCCAGCAGCGAACTGCGGCAGCACCTGCTGCTTCCACAGAGCTGGTGACCATTGCATCTACCCAGGGAGTCCGTGCAGTGACATCAGTAACAGCATCAGCAGTAGTAACTACAAACTTAACACCCGTGCAGACCCAGACAAGATCTTTGGTGACTCAAGTTACACCAGGTAATAATCTTGTGTTCAGGGATTACCTAAAGGGTCCCAGAACTTCTGCAGGTTGCTTGACCACTGTAGCCCCACAGTATTGAGCACAATTAATCAGTGGTGTGATTTTTAACTTGCTTTATTGTTGGTGCTCAGATTACACTTCTCTCCAGTATTTCTGGATAAAGTGTTGAAGTAGAGAGCAGCTTGGCCCCTAGGCATTACAATTAAAAAAAGATTATTAATAATCTAGCAGTAAGATATTAGAGTTGACTGTCTGAACTAAAAATCATTATGAAGAAAGAAGCACATATTTTATTTACTCTGCTTTTACATCATGTTTATGCTAATGTGTTGTTATTTGTAGTTATGTGTTATTTGTAGTTAGTCTGCAAACTGTGCTGGAACAAAAATAGGCATTTAACAGCTTGATTTTTTAAAGTGAAATCAATGAATTAAACTGAATGTTGAAAATCTTCAGAGCATTTTGTGTTTTCTTTATTCACAGCTACACCAACGGTCCAGCTGTCTGGCAAAACAATCACCCCTGCTCACTTCCAGCTTCTGAGGCAACAGCAGCAGCAGGCTGCTCAGGTGCAGGTCCCACAGATTCAGGCTCAGGCACAAGCCCAGTCTCCAGCTCAAATAAAAACTGTAGGGAAATTGTCACAGGTAGGAAATGCTTCTGAAGTAAGGTGGTGTGTTGTTACTCTCATTGTTATTGTAAGCATCATTAGCAGTGTGTGTTGTATATCCTGCTTTCTTGGGCTAGAGTGAAATGCAGCTTTCTTGAATTCAATCCCACTAAAATTTCATGAAGGCAGTTGAGTCTGATACTACTGCAGTAGGTCAGGATGTAAAGTACTCACTGTCACTTCCTCTCTAGCAACCCCTTGCATAAAGGAGTTGCATTCTTAGCTCTTTGATCTTGACTAAGGTCTGGCATAAAATGTTTCTTCTTTAACGCTCCAGATTCATCTCCATTTTTTTTTTTGTAGTAATAGTCATGTAAAAGACTGGATATTATCATAATAGTTTGGAATTTCGCAGGTCATCCAGTCCAACCTGATGGAAGTGTTTGATTTTTGCAGGAGCAGCTGATCAAGCTGCAGAAGCAGAAACTGCAGCTTCCCCAGCAGCAGGCAGCACAGCAGACACAGCAAGGGGCGCAACAGCAAACAACGCAAGTGCAAGTACAACAGCAACAGCAAACTCAGCAGCTCACTGCAGTTACAGCACCTCGTCCTGGTGCAGTTCTCACAGGCACTACTGTGACAAACCTGCAAGTTGCTCGGCTTGTAAGTTGCCTTTAACTTTGTAAAAACAGCCTTAAACACCTTATTCTTTTTGTGGGTTTAAATCAACTGGATACTGGTCATCCATGCATACAAGTGCCCTTTGCTTTACTTAGGTAGTACAGAAGGTACAACTGGAAGATAAATAGCTTTAAATTGCACTACTTACCAATACCGTCTCTGAAGTGTATTACTGTAAAAGAGCAATTATATTTAGAAACGTTTACAACTATCACTTTATAATGACCTGTTTTATACAGCAAATATTCTTTGTGCCAGTACAATAATTTTCATTCCTTACTGCTTAGACTCGTGTTCCTGCTTCCCAGCTTCAAGCACAAGGACAGATCCAGGCCCAAACTCCGCAAGCAGCACAGGTTGCTTTGGCAAAGCCTCCGGTGGTGTCTGTTCCAGCTGCTGTTGTGTCATCTGCAGGAGTCACTACACTCCCTGTCACTGTTGCAGGCATTAGTGTTGCCATTGGGCAGCCACAGAAAGCAGCAGGTATGTCAACAGGCTTGCTAAAACATAATAAAGTTTTACAACCTACTTTTATAAAGACAGAATATTTTAAGTAATGTCTTCTGTGGGACACTTATGCTTTTTAAAAGCTGAAGTGATAGAGGTTGCATTCCTGTTTGTTTCAAAAATAAGGTAAGAGATTACGCTTACTCCATGTTGTCTGGAAGTGAGCATCATTCTTTAGCCAGATGTGGTGGGGTTTTGTTTGGTTGGTTTTTAATCTGCGCATGAGAGCAGGTGAGTAGGTTTAGTTGTACAAATAATGACACTGGTAACTCCATAATTTCTTTTCAATTCAAAATAGATGTAGGAAGACTTGTATTTTGTAACAGCCTCCTGTAGTATGGGCAGAATTTTTCTCGTAGGAAGATTATTGTTTTAACACATAGTTAACTTACTCATGCCCTTAGAATGTTTCCTTTCCTCCACTGTCAAAATCGTATGTCTTATTCCCATTAAAATCAGTGGGCTGTTAGTGCTCAGAGCTATGCAGATGTATAAGTCTATAAAAAGCACAGTCTGTGCTTGCAAGCTGTGATTACTGGGACAAAGCAATAAAATGAAGACTCTTACAGTTCTAATTATTCTTGTAATTTTCAGGAGGCCAGACAGTAGTCGCACAGCCACTGCATGTCCAGCAGCTTCTAAAACTCAAGCATCATCAAGCAGCACAGCAACAGAAAGCCATCCAGCCTCAGGTTGCTCAGGGTCAGGCTACTGTGCAGCAAAAGGTACTGTGTGTTTGCTCTCCTGTTGAGTTATGCTTTTGTGGTTGTAAAGGTCCAGCTCTGAATTATGATGACACTCCTAGAGAGCCAGTCAGGATTTCTAGGGTGAATCTTATGTATATAGAGAGAACAGTTTCTCATGTGCCTTCAGGTGCTCAGTCATTTGTTCAATAAGGTGGCTGTTTGGTGGGATTTCTCAGGCACCAAATTGGATATTCTTTCAAAGATTCTCATTAGTCATTTCTAACATAGCCAAATGTGGAAAATTCCTAAAGATTTTCACTGGTTACAGTATAATTTGTGCAAAATACACTTTTTTTTTCCTGAAATGTCATGTTCTCATGGGCTTTGCTGTCAGCCACCAGTGTTGTTTTTTGGAAGCACATTATCCTATGAAGTGTGCATGTGTGTGCAAGAGAGACCCTTTTCAGTAAGTAGAATCATAAAATGGTTTGGGCTGAAAGGGACCGTAAAGATCATCTAGTTCCAACAGCCCTGCCACAGGCAGGGAATAAATACTTAGAGTGATTCTGAATATTTGTATAAGTGTATGAAAGCTTTTGACTGGTGCTCATTTTGCTAGTACTAATCCTGGAAGGATTTTGTTTCAGTAATTAAATAGAATTAATCTTGTTAGCTACCTACCTATTCTTTAAAATACACGTGTATTTTGTAGTCATCGTTGCTTTTTTTTCTCTTCTGCAGATAAATGCTCAACAGGTTACAGTCCAAACCCAACAGCAGACTTCACAGCAACAAAAAGTAACTTATACTACGCAGCCTGCCATTAAAACACAGTTCTTAACAACTCCAATTTCCCAAACGCAGAAACCAGGTGGAACCCAGCAAGTCCAGGCCCAGATTCAGGTACAGGTAACACAGGTTTACACCTTTAAACTCTGCTGTGACTGGAGGATTGTAAAGATGAGAGGTGAGGTAGCATTTTAGCACTCATTCTAGTCATGTATTTGTTTAAATGGACTTTATAATAAAATTCACTGGTGCTGAATATGTGGCCTTATAGCAGGTTAGAGGAGCTATCTGAGCTATAAGTTTGCCTTTCCTCTTTGAAATAATCAAATTGAGTCACTCCTTTTTATTAAGCAAGGGATTCCATACTTGCATGTACTAAGGAAGATTTCTGGTGCAGCCTCCCTGCCTTATCTCTGGCAGCCAAGAGGAGGCGACACTTGTTTTCTTTTCTGTGTATCTGGATCAGTCCATGGAAAAAGAAGGAGGTTAGAAATTGGAAGCTTTACTCTTTCAAAAGTTTATCTAAGGTAATGTGGCCCATTGGAATTTATGTGCTTCCTTCAATTTTATATATAGTTAGGAGGAAACAAATATGTTGCAGTTAAAATTGAAAAATACTTTTCCTCTGCTAGCTAAGTTCTTCAATACACTGATCTAAAAAGCTTTACGAAAGTTCAGTATCACTGAGAATGCCAAGCTGCAACTTACTGGGACCAGGATCTTGGAAAGGTTTTCACCTGATAGCAGTATAGGTATGATGTTTTGCTGCTATTAGCAAGTTTTTATTTTGACCAAATCTTTCTTTTATTCAATGGCACTACAGGTTGCAAAACTTCCACAAGTGGTCCAACAACAGGCTACCGTTGCCAACATTCAACAGATGGTTTCAGTTTCCCAGCAGGTAGGTTTTGTGCTTGTCAAATTTAGCACTAGAAACATGATCCTAGTGAAAGCTCATTTGTTTTGAATATGTGTTTTTTTCACCTTATGTGTGGCATAGGTGGTATTTTGGAAGGATATAGCAAGTGGCTTCTATAAAAATGGATCGTGTCAGCTGCTGTATATTCTGTAGTCTAGAACTTGGGTAGATGGAGCAATGTTTGTTCATCATTGTAGATAAGTGGAAAAAGAGATTTTTGAAGGTATTTTGTAGCACTGAAAGACTTTATAATAATTGGTTTCTTGTGATGTGTAGTCAAGATAGCAAATAACTGAACTGATGAGCACCGTCTGAGTTTGTCCAGCTCAGTTTGTTGTATGAGAATTAGGACAAATTGAGGGTTACAGGTTGTTTTGTTCCAGTTCACAAAGCTGTGCCAAGTGCCTTGCCAAAGTCAGAATGGTTTGGTATCTAAGTGTTGTATGGACAGGAGTAGCGCAAGAGAAGCTCATATGATTTGGTTACCCTCCCCTAACTACCAGGCCATTTATTTAACACTGTTTAGAACAATGTCATTCAGACTGCTAGCAACAGGCACAACTTATGCAGTTGATTGGCAGGAATGATTTAACTTTGGATGGTGGATGAAGTTACTGCATTTGGTGCACAAAAATCTGAGCCAGTCAGCTCTTGATCTGTCACAATTTATAGTGCAGTGTTTTAGTGCAGAATAAAATCTGACTTTTTATCTCCAAACAATGATGAAGAGGTGTAAGCTGACTGATAGCCACTGCAGATGTGAATGTTCAAGGGCAAGGTAGACAGCAGGGCGTAGAAACCTCATCACTCAACACAAGTCGAGTTGTCCTCTGCAGTCAGCAGGAGCTCCTAGATAATTTTTCAAGGGACATTAAAAGCTAGATTTCCAGAAGTCACTGATGTTGGCATAACTCTGGGACTATTGAAATCCTTAGTAAAAAGACAAATAACCACCTCCCCTCCCACACAAGTCAGTGATGTCAGTGGTAGTAGGAACAGGCCATGCCAAGTATGTTTAAAACTGCAGTCTCTATGTGTATGTGGCATTCTTTTTACCTCCATTTTTAGTGCTTCCCAGAGGATTCCTCTTGGATTGATCAAGAGCTGACTTTCCCCTAGAGAAGCCCTTGCAGCTCCATTTGGCTTCTGCCTCTGAAAAAGGCAGTTGAAGCTGCTCAGTTTTAATTACCTTGTCACCTGAACAAAGAGATGCTGAATTTTCTTCTCCCTTGCTCTGAGTAGAGATGGGAAAATTAGATTTCTGGATAGAGTTCAAACTATTCTACCCTAAATTGGCAATAAAAACTAGCAGCTGTAGTCTGAAAGGGTAATGTCAGAGACTGGTCAGAAGCTTCAGTGGCTGTATTTATTGCCACAGTATGGGTGCAGAGTCAGCATTTTAATCTCTTTGATCCTCCTATCTATCCCTCTGTTCTTTTCCCTGTTCCTCCACTTCTGCTTCTGCAGTACAAGAATTTTCCTGTTTTTCCAATGGGATTTGTGTACCTTTCATCTATCTTATGTAAAGGATCTGGGGGAATGTCCTTTGATTTGCACTGCTGAGATCTAAGTTAAGGCATCTCAGCTCTTAGTTCTCAATTGTAAGGCTCTAGAAGATGTGACAGAATGGTGTTTCTCAGTGAAACCACAGAGCCTGTGCTCCCAGAATCTCTCTCAGCTTTCTTACTTTGACCAAGATGTTTGTCAGTCAAGAGAGCAAACACCTATATAAGAAAGATGCCTTCTGCAGAGCAGAAATGTAATGAATGCTCAGTTTGATGCCAGACTATTCTGTAATTGCTTTGTCATCCTCATATCTAGGTACAGGCTCAACCCCAAACTGTGACACTTTCTCAGACGACAGCAGGTCAACAGCAAGTTCAGGTGATTCCTGCCACAACTGCTACTGCTCAGGTCGTCCAGCAGAAACTGATACAACAGCAAGTTGTGACAACCGCGTCTCCCCAGATACAGGCTCCGGGTGTACAGAATCCAGCCCAAACACCAGCAACATCTGAAGCCCAGAATCAGCAAGCAAAAGTACAAATGAGAACGCCTACTGTCAGATTAAAGGCACCTACTAAACCAAGTTGAACTAATGGTTAAAATGCAATAACAGGGAAACACAGCATTTCTTAGTTGCTAAGCCAAGTGAGAAGCTACTCCAAACACCCAAATGAAGACAAACCACCTCTATTTTTTTTTTTTTAGCAGAAGTGTTTTTTCTGGTGAACATTTAAACATGGAAACTCTCATTTAACTTCAGTGTATTAGCAACTGTTTAGCACTCAAAATCTGTACAAGCTGCATTCTGCCAGTGTTCTCTATGCTCATTCAGACCAGATAAAGCAAACATCAGTTGCATTTAAAATCTGCCCAGCTTTACAAAAGTAACATGGTAATATGCCATACATGTCAATGAAATTCACCTGTGGTGGCATACCCCAAGCTGCCCGTGGGAATATGCAGTTCTTTGCTATAGTTCAGATGTGTGCTGAATATCCACGGTGAAGCCATTCGAAGAACCAGGTGTGGCTAATACAGCAAAGTATTTTCCATCTGTGTAAAAGCTGCGTGTTGTTCTTGCTTGAGGTAAATACCTCTGGAAGATCTTAACATATTTGAAGTGCTCCCTGCCAAGTTTAGCCAATAAATGTGAAAACCTGTAAGTATATGTAATTAAGAAAGGAAAGAAAAGTTTCATTCTCCATTTTTGTAAGTCTTTTAAAAATGTTTGTTAGTAGTTTTGTGTACAGTTTACTGAATCACCCAACCTGTGCCCTCATTCTCATATTTCACTTTAAGGTAATGGGTATTTTAGGCATGAACTGAGTAAATACTGTGTTGATAGTAGATGTGTATTAAAGTGTAGCCCTTTCTTTTTTCGGTAGAAGATGTTTGGTGGATACAGCTCAACAATTGATCCATAGCTGTTCCTCATGGGACTTCCATCAAGGAAAATCTCCAACTGATAAAATTTAATCTCTCAGTTTCATTCTGCTCTTGCAACATGTTTAAATGTTCAGTACTTTCTACTCAGCTTTCAGCTCGGGGGGGGGTGGGGGGCTAGGGGAAGGGAGAATAGTGAAATTAAATCTAAGACTTCTTCAACTGTGTAAAGAATAAGATCTAACTTTTGTACTATTCTTTTACTAAAGCTAATGATGAATGTATCTTCAGGTGGGTATTTTGGATGTGAATAGAGCGTGGCCTCTTCCTCCAAATCAGTTTGCCTTATTGTTATGAAGAAAAAAAAACCTTAGCAAAAAGCTGCATAGAACTGTGGGGGTTTTCTTTACTTTTCTTGCATAAAATGAAAAGCAGACTCTGTTTGCAAACAGCACTGAGTGAGGAATCAAAAAGCTTTTGGTGGCTTGGATGGATTCGTTTTACTTTGGCCATAAAGGTGCATGACATGTCAAATCCAGACAGAATTCTCACATTCCTTCTCTGAGACGGTTTTAAGATTATTTTTCCATTCTGTGATCTTTTTACTCTTAGGAGGGGGGCCTGTTTAAAGGCAAGGAAAGCATACCTTTTGTTCCTAACCTCTGTATGTACACACCTACTGGTACTCAGCAACCCAAATGGCTTAAACAAGAAAGAATACCCATTAGTAGGATAGGGACAGCCCATTCTGTTAAGATCACGAATGCAAACACCGGGTCAGGCAGCCTTCCCAATTTATCTGTGTGTTAATTTTATACCTCTTTTCTCCTGCAGCCTCTTGGACCCTCCGCTCTGCAATTACGGGGACAATGTTGGTTTTTTAAAGCTGTTGATGCATGTGGCAGCATTCCCTCAACCCTCTCTGGGGTTTGTGCCATTACCTAAATGTCGTTTCTAGCCACAAAGCTGGTGGTGTTGGCAGTGGAATAGTTGGAAATGCGAAGCAAATACAGTGGTAACGAATAACTGATACTGTGTACGGTATTGTGGCACTCATCCAAAAATACTGGTTAGTTAGCCCCAGGTTTACTTCTAAATGTTTAGCTCTTATTATGTGCGGGGGGGGACATACACTTCCGACAGTGGGAAAGCTGTTGGCTGCATCATTGTGCTGATCTGATTTGGTGTCTCAAGAGGCGATTGTTTCTTGTTTAGGTCAGTTCATGAAGATAAAAGTCACCTTTTTATTTTATTTCTTTCTCCTTTCTTTTTCCTTTTGATGTGTCTTTCTCCCAGGAGCGCGTTAGGAAGTCAACCTGTAAATAGCTGATGAACATAAGCATTTGTACTTGATGCAGTAGGATTATAAGAAATAGCGATGTATCCTACCTGAAGGTGTAATAAAGTGTACATTTTTATAACGCTATCGTGCTCTGCCTGCTGTCACCCGGGGGATCGGGCGGCTCTCGGTGCGGCGGCGGCTGCGGGACCGGCCCCGCCTTTGGGCGGAGCGGCCGTGGCTCCTGCTCCGCCCTTCCGCCGGCAGCATGGCGCGTTCGGCCGCGGTCGCCGCCTGCCTGGAGGCTGTGCTGGGCAGCCGCGGCAATGCCAACCGCGTCTTCGAGATCCTGGAGCTGTTGGCGGTGCGGGCCGGGGAGCGGGGAGGGAGCGGGCCGGGGCCGGGCGGGCTGTGGGGCGGCGCTGAGGGGTGAGGGCCGCGGCTCGCCGCTCGCCGTCCTCCCCTTCCTCCCTCATGGACGCGCTCTTGCAGGGCCAGGAGGAGGAGGAGGGCATCCTGTGCGCCGGCAGGGCCTGCAGCCGGCTCTTCGGCGCCTTGCTGGAGCGCAGGGAGCTGTTCGTGGGCCCGCTGCCCGCCGAGGAGGCCTCTCTGGCCGGTGAGTGGAGAGCGGCGCTGGGCCTGGGGCGCGCCTGGCTCGGTCTCGCCCCGCCGCTCCGAGCTTTCAGCTGTGTTTCACTCTCAGATAGCTACGGCGCTGAGGACAAGTACAAGATATGGATGAGGCACCGCTACAAGGAGTGCGTGGATTGCCTGGCGGAGCTCATGGGGCACGATGCCTTCCAGGTCAAGGTAAGGTCCGGAGCCTGCTGCTGGGGTCAGGTTCACAACATGGGGGTCCCTTGTGATGCAGAAGCATTTCTTGCTCTAATATTACAGTGCTGGAAGGGCCGGCAGTGCTGTGAGATGTTGCTGCTGCTCTGGCTCACTCCTGCTCACCAGGCTTGCAGCATTCTGAGTGAGGAACATAGTTCATTCTCTCTCCTTTGTGTCTGAGCCGTGGTGTCCTTGTTGAGGGGAGGTTTTGTCTTGGTTTTCTTTTTAAAGGAATTGTCGCTGTGCACCCTTATGAAGTTTGTTGAGTTGGAGGCGCGATACCCACTGATCAAAGTAGAGTGGAAGGGGAGTTTAACTTTTCCTCGTGACCTTCTTAAGGTAAGCTGCTGAACTAAGTTCCTCTTGTCAGTTACCTGATGGCACACAGCCTCACATGCACACCTTCTCCAGTACTAAAGCATCAGCCTAGGAGGTTATCAGTGCCAAGGGAAGGTGGTGGTCAAGAAAAGCACCGAGAGCATCTGCCCCTGGTGAGGTGCCAAGTTTGAGCTGCATTCCTACGTGTTTATGAAGTACCAGTGCTGGAGTGGTTTTCTGGAGTCCCTGGCCTCACTCACAAGAACAGGGACATGAGAAGGGAAGGTGCTGACCCTGATTCAGCTGCTGTATCATTTCTAAATGACATTGTCTTTGATGGAAGGGGCCCCTTGTGCAGGTTGGGAGGACCTGTCCAGATGGCTTGTGAATGTTGCCCTGGGGAAAGCAGCACACAACTGAGCTGTCTGCCTTTCAGAAGTAAAGGAGGGTGCCCTCAGCCGGCTCAGCTCTCTGGCCACTCCAGTAGAGACTGACTTGTTGCTTTCCTTTACAAACCTTTTGTTAGGTAGTTGTTGATGGCTTACTGCCCTTAAATGAGGACGCTTCACTGCTCATCTCTCGCTTTCAAGAATACATGGAGTATGATGACATTCGGTACTTTGTCATAAAGGCAGTCACTGAGAGTATTGGACAAGTCATGCAGAAGACAAAAGAGGTAACAAATGTTGTTGAGGTGGGTCTGGATAAACTGCTCTGAAACTGTGTCTTGTGCGTGAAGCACGGAGCCGCTAGTGGTATGTGGAAAGGTTTGGAAGCAGGAGGAATGAGTGTGCCTGCTTGAAGGCATTGGGTTTTATTTATTTTTTATGACTCTTCAGTCTCAAATTGACAGTAGTTCAAGACATATCGTTCTTGCAGATCCTTCTGGTCTAGGTTCTAGCTTCTCTTTTACTCAAATCTCTGCAGCTTAGGTGGCACACACAGAACTTTGGTGTAGAAGAAGAGTCTGTTTTCTTTAATTGGATCCACCAATTTTGTTAAACCAGAAACAGAGTTCCTATTTTTTTAGTTCAGAGATAGGTTTTGTGCTGTGCAAACAGGTAATGCTCCAGGACAAGGCAGCAATAGGGAATATACCAGAATGTAGTTCAGCCATCAGCATTTTTCCTTTCCTTTTTCTTTCCTAGATACATACAGTGCTTCAGAGATAGAGCAGTATCGAAGCCAGCATCGTGCTATCTCTCGTGGAACTTGCTTCATGTTTAATTATATGCTTTTTTCTCAGAGGCCGCTGCCGTTTTACCAGCAGAATGTATTTTCCCTCATTTCACCCATTAACATGCCGAACAAAGAGAGTGACATGGTCAAATTTCTGGTGAAGCAAGGTTAGTAAGCTCCATCTGATGAAGTGTGTATGGACAAAGAAAATCAGGTTTAAGATTTTTATTGTGCAAAGACTTATTGTTTGGTTATGAAAAACATGCTGCTGTGATCACAGTGATTCTAAACAGTATTAAAAAATACACATTCCTCAGTCTGCAGTGGGGTTTGTGATGGACTTGTATCAAGACAAGGACTTCAGCCTAAATTTTAGGGTATCAAAGGACTAAGTAAAAAAGGGTCATCTTCAGTTCTTTTAAGCATCCATTTCAAGTTCAACATCTCTTTCCCCTTTCTTCTTAGACAACTGGGAGGAATTGAAAGTGTCAAAGCTGCAGGTAAGTGTTCGTTTGGTGCTTCAGAGTTGAAATTTTATCTACTTAAAGTAGAGCTTTACCTACACCAGTGTTTGGTGTAGCTTTACCTACACCAGTTAACTCACTGTTTGCAATTCTGTTTTAAGGCACACAAGCAGGCCTTTGAAAAAATGTGGCTCAGTTTCTTGAAGTACAAGGTGAGTGTTCCTTCTGCCACTGATCTGTACCACTCTTCTGTCACTGACCTTTAGAGGCTGTGGCTGTCGTTGCATGGAGCTCCTAGTAGGACCCCACTATTTCAGTGTTGGATGAGAACAGCCCAGTCACCACTTCTGCTGGGTTGTTCTGCCAAGAAACATGACCTCATGTATGATCCGTTTCTTCTCCTTACTCTTGGCCTCTTTTTTTCCACCTTAAACAAATCTAACCCAAGGAGTGACCTGCAGCAATAACAATCTCTTTTCACATGTTGAAGGCTACCAAGTTTCATTGCTAGTGACTTTCCCCTCTGAGCTATGATGACACTTATGATTGTGAGCACTTGCTGCTTTCAATGAACTTGGTGGTCATGTATCACTTGTAAGCTCTCGTATTTGGGAACTGTTACTGAAAGCTATGTTGTCCTGCACATTCTTTTGTTTGTGTGTTGACTTTTTGAACCATGGGTTGCTGTTGCTCTCTGAGTTCTCTCACAATGATTGTTTGACTGTATTGTGTCATCCTTCACAGCTACCCGCTGGCCTCTACAAAAAAGTTCTTGTTATTCTGCATGACTCCATCCTGCCTTACATGAATGAACCCACTCTCATGATAGATTTCTTAACACTGGCCTATGGCATAGGTGAGTGAAAACAGGCTTTTTATCCTTTGTGATACATACCTGCAACATGGTACACATGAACTTTGAAGGTCTACTAGATGCAGCACCATGGCATAGCTAATGAAATAAATGTACTTTTGGCTGGGATGAAGCTAAGGAGCAAGGGTGAACTCCACTGTCACTAAAAATGAGATATTTTTACCTCTGTTTGTCAGTGTTGTTGCTCCTTATGTGTAAGGAAAACAATATTTAAAGCCTTGGGAACAGTAGAATACTGGAGTGATCTCTTAAATAGATTTCAGCCAGCGCTGCTGATATCCGGGTTGCATCGGGACACAGGATGCACAGATTCCTACAGGGATATCCTGAGACCTTTGCCTGCCCGATGTGGCTTTATTGAAGGATTAGAGCATCATGTTTTTGTGTCTCTGTCCTTCAGAGTCTGTTACTCAGTTTAGTCTTTGTAAGTCCTACAGTTTAATCTTTGTAAGAAGTGGGTGACTCTCTGGAAGGTTTTAGATGAAATTGTGTCACCTTACAGCCATTGTGCTGGCTCTGATTTCAGATACTCTTAGTTTTCTCTTCCTTCTGGGAAGGCTTTATAGTAGAAACAAGTTGAAGCTGATCAGTTTTGGGGTTTGGTTTTGGTTTAATTTTTATTGTGTTGATACCTGCTTGCTTTCTTACAGGTGGAGCAATCAGTCTTTTAGCCTTAAATGGATTATTTATTCTGATTCATCAGCATAATCTGTAAGTGAAAAGAGCATATTGTTTAAAGGAACATGGGGGTTTGCATTTATATCTTTATATAAAGGAATGGAAATGGATTCTCCACAGCTGCAGGCTTTAAATTCCCCCATGAGAAAGCCAAACTCTGCACCAGAGGCTCAGCTGTTTGGATGCTGAGCTCTTTTGGTAGTCTGACTTTATTTTCAGCTGAGCCTAAATATCCTGTTCTCCAGACTGTGGTTGCTCAGCACTTGAAAATCAATTTCCATTGATCTGATTACATAGTGAAGCCTTAGTCTTTGGTGTGCCTTTCACTGAATCCTGTACCATTTGCAGTCAGTGGACATAGCTTCACATCCTGAAAATGGCTGGGCACTGTGAGAGCCATAAATTCTCCTTACAGCTTGTTTTCAAGTGGCGGCTGTAGAGAGGAGACTCAGAAAGCTAAACAGAGCACAGCAGCGGTCTGCAATGAAAGCACAGAAACATTTAGACACGGTGTAGTCCCTCTGTACACCACTAACAGGTATCTTTTTCCTGTTTTATAACAGGGAATATCCTGACTTTTACAAAAAGCTATACAGTCTTTTAGACCCTTCTGTATATCATGTGAAGTACCGAGCCCGCTTCTTCCATTTGCTTGATCTGTTTTTGTCTTCATCGTAAGTAGCATCTTTATGTTCCCTTATTTTCCTCCTGCTCTTCTGTTATTCTTGAACAGTCCCCCACATGTCTGGTTATTATGTATTCAGTGTGCCTACTGGATTAGATTCATTTTTACTGAGAAAACTGAATCTAAGGGTGTTACTGTAGTGTTGTGTAATTTTTCATGTGCTATTTCTGAAGACTTGCCATACAACATCTAGTTTCAGGGAAGTGAAAATGCAGTTAGAGATCTGAGTTTGATCTGCAAGTGATTATGGATGTATTTTGATCTGTATTCCATTTGGCTTAAGGTGATGATTTTTCTGTCAGTTTTTATGAATATGGAAAAGTAACATTCACAGGCTTTTTATAGATGATAAAGCTGTTGATAAATTGATGACCTTTTGCAGACATCTAACATTGAAATATGAAGTGTTTGACAGTCTGTCTTGATCCTGTCAAATCATCATACGCAGGGAAGAAACAAGATAAGCAGCTGGTCATATAGTTGCCATCATATGTTAGAAAATAAACCGAGAGTAGCGCTTTACAGTTCAGCACTGAGCATGTAATATCAAACTGCTTGTATCCATAGTGTACCTTGGAGAGAGTAACAAGGTCTGACAGATGGTGTCCTGTGGGGTGGCTCTGCTGAGCCTTGCAAGTGTAACAAGCCCTAGGGCTGAAGCATGAGTGGCTGAAAATTGTCATTTTTCATCCTGGTTCTTCTGACCTGAAAAAAGTGCCTGGATGAGCTGATTGCTGTTAGAAATTTGCATTTTTGCCATTAGAAAAAAACCCTTACCCTGCTCATTTACGTTACAGCAGCCTAATGTTCCCATTAACAGCTGCAGTGCTTCCTTTAGTCCTGGAAGTATTATGTAAATTTAACATCATGGCCTGTGTATTAATTAAACCCCAAAAATGACATGAGAAGAAGGGCTTGCCTGGCCAAGTGTATAAACCCAGAAGTTTATAAAAGGACTGAATAAAGACTGCCATGTGAATGACCATGTACCAGAGCTGTGCTTGACAAGTGCCTGGAGCAGTGCCATGCATCTGGATTGAATTGATTTGAGATTATTCATGCACTGAATGGAAATGCCCACGAATTTCTTCCAGAGAGCGCACAAGACCCTATATTGCTGCTGGAAATCAGGATTCTAATAGCTTCTCTTTACTCCATAGCCCAAAAAACCTGAAGAGCCCCACAGATCTTTACCCTGACCTGCTGTTTGGTTTGGTGAGGCTCACTTGATAGGACTTTTACAGGCTGGTTTCTTCTGTCTCCTTTCCAACAGTCACCTGCCAGCGTACCTGGTAGCAGCGTTTATAAAGCGCCTCTCCCGACTGGCCCTCACTGCTCCTCCTGACGCTCTGCTCATAGTCATTCCCTTCATCTGTAACCTCTTTCGGAGGCACCCCTCATGCAAAGTGCTAGTACACAGGCCTAATGGGCCAGCAGGTAAGGGGCAAGGTGGGCAGAGAGTTCTGTGTTCTGCCTTGAGACAACATGAAGAGCAGGATTCCTGCGAAGGAGGAGGTGAGATCCCAGTTCTGAGGTTTAGAGGATCCTTCTGTGCCCTGAGTTTGTGAGAAGCCAGCAGGCTGCTCCTGCCAGTTCTGTAGTTGTGAAGTCCCGCCTGCATTGCTCCTCTGACCTCGGGCCTCACAGTTGGTTCCCCTGCTGTCATGATTCCCTGGGTGAAGGCTGCTTTGAGCCTGACACACTGACCCAGGCTGCTTCCAAGTGCTAAAGGACTGGTGGAGCTGTATCAGACACTGAGCTTGTCTCGTTCTGCGGCATTGCTCTGGGTCTCTTTGTTCCCTTTGGTGTTACACACATCACACAGGAGGCATTTGCTCTCTATTTCCTTAGATATTTCAGAAGATCCATATATTATGGAGGAGGAGGAGCCATCCAAAAGCCGGGCTTTAGAAAGCTCTCTCTGGGAGATTCAGGTATGTCAGTTAGAAAGGAGCTTCTGCATCTGGTATAGGTTTCTTCCAACTTTGCTGCTTCCTTGACGCATGTTGGCAGTCCCACTTACGCAAACCTGCTGAGGTATGTCCTGCAAGTGCAATGAGCTTCTGGATGATCCTTTGCACCCTTTTCTGTCGTAGCATAAGAGGCAAAGGATTTCATGTACATGTCAATTAGGGGCTTGTGAGCACACAGCTGACTGTGCAGCGAAAAAGTGTGCAGTTAACAGCTGAAACAGACTAAATAGCTGAAAGTCATAGAATCATAGAATAGTTAGGGTTGGAAAGGACCTTAAGATCACCTAGTTCCAACCCCCTGCCATGGGCAGGGACACCTCACACTAAACCATGCCACCCAAGGCTGTGTCCAACCCGGCCTTGAACACCGCCAGCGATGGATCATTCACAATTTCCCTGGGCAACCCATTCCAGTGCCTCATCTATGAGGCGCTTTATTTGCTGTGGAGAGGAGAGAGGAACTTGCTAAGCACTGATGGAAATTAATTGGGTACAGCTAGGTCATGCTGTAGAAATGTGTTTAAAAATGCTAGAGAAGGTTGTAAAGTTCACCTTTCACCTGGTTCGTTTGTAGGATAGAGCATGAATGTTGAAATTGGTTAAATTACTTCTGATGGTTCTAAAACGCTAATGCCAGGATTATCGCTTTCATTTAGGTGCTGCAAAGGTTTTGTGTAAGGGGCTGAAACAGCAACAAGAATGTTGTGCAGGAGCCAAGAAGTCCAGAGAGCTGGAGCTCTCATTGCTCATTGGCAATCAGTGGGAGGTAGCAGAGTTGGATTATATGTTGTAGGCACAACCTGTGGAAGAGTCCTGTCTATCTTGAGCTGAATTTGAATGGGGTGAGAGGGGCCTTTGATGTGTTTGAAAGATGGACTGAGATCAGGATTTCTTCAAGCTCTATAGTAGCGGAGTGCAGCAAATTGTTCATGCCAGAATTCGATGTTCACTGAAGATCAGACCAGCAAAGGGGCAGATACCTTTGTTGGAATCCAGATGGATGTGTGTTACCCTCTGTTTACTAGACCACCTCCTGTTTGTCTTGCTTTTGCAGACTCTACAAAGCCATTATCACCCAGAGGTGGCTAAGGCAGCTGCTATCCTGAACCAGTCTCTGTCTGAAATGGAGGATGACATATCAGGACTCCTGGAGCTCTCAGCTTATGAGGTAGTGTTGCTGTGCCTTTGTGAATGATTGGAACCGAAGGAAATGAGTCTGGCTGCTGAATGCAGTAGCTGTGTCCTGTTCATCAGCCTTGCTGCTGGGGAGGGAGCTAGTCTGACTTTTAGTTACTTAGAGCCAGGGACAAACAGGAGAATGTTCATTAAATAATGGAGCATGAGCAGCAATGGTGACAGGGATGGCTTTTATATAAAAGGGTTTCTTTACTGGATCTTTTAAGAGGTTAGAGTGAGCAATGGTACCAGCCAGGGTGAAGAGCTTGTACTGAGTTTTGCCAATATCTTCTGGTTTTTAATTTGTAGCTTTTTGATAAAGAAGTAAAGAAGAAGGTGACTGATGTGCCCCTGGAGTTTGAGCAAGTGCGAGGCTTGTTTGGGAAGAAAAATGATATTTTTGCAGAGCACTTTTCTTTGGATTGATGTGGTCTCCTGCAAACACATCTGCACAACTGCCTGATCATGGGGAGGTGCACAAAGCTCGCATTGTGCTCAGCAATTCTGCCTTTGAAGTATCTCCATGTGAGGAGAGTTGGACTGCTTGAGAAAGGTGCAGCCGCCTTCAGCGACCTTTGCCACTACCCATGGGTGGACTTCCCTTTGTTTCTCATGCTCGCATACTGCCACCCAATACTTGGATTTTCCTCAGAACAAGGTTTTCTGGGCTTGTTCATTGCTGGGATTCCAGAGCTGCTGGTGCTGGCTGTGGTGACTGCACCATCAGACCATCGTGCTGCCATTTGATGGGACTGAGGATACTCGTGGTCTCTGACTGCTCTTTTTACTTTTCAGATGTGTTATTTTATACTAGAGCTGACAAACTGTTTGTAGCAAGAGACTTCAACAAACAGCTGTAAACACCTGGTGATATCCTAATTGTATTTTTTATATACACTTTAAAACTCATGTATTCAGAGGGATATTTAGTTTCCTATGTACTCATCTGAACACTTCCATGTTTGAGGGGCTGAAAGCTCTGGTTTGTTAAAAACAGCTTGTGGATGATGATCTGTAATTCCAGCTATGGAGTGTTGCTGATGTTCTTTCATGTGCATCCATCTTGTGCTGTAAGGTTGCTTAATTCAGAATGCTCATGAGCTTTGGAAATCCTGGTGCCTCCTGTAGCAGGGAGCACAGCTGACATGCACTGGGATGTATGTCTAATCCTAGATTTTTGCTTCAGATTGATAAGCAGCTTGCTGTAGTTCTGCTTGCAGCCTGCAAGTGTTGTAGCAGCTCTGGCCAGCGTGTATCCAGGTGCTAATGGAGTTTTAACTCATCCACTGATAGTAGGTGCTTTTGGTAATTTGGGTTTTTCATGTAGTTCCACAGGTCATGCAGAAGTTCCTTCTGGTAGGGTTTTTGGTTTTGGCTTTTCCCCAAGGTTTTAAATTTGAGCTTATTAAGAACACAGATAAACTCAGGGCTTTTTTTTTGTCTAATTATTTCCAACAATGTTATCTCGTTAGACTTTCCATATTTTGAACTCAAATTTTGTGCAGGAGAAAAATACAGTCAAGAAAGTGGAGGCTAAGAAATGTCATTTGTGGCAGACAAGTCTAAGTCAAGGAGAGCTGCAGCTGTTCTGGAGATCCTAAGTGTTACGTTTTCTTTATGCTTTCCAAACAATGGACATGTCCTCAGAGTACAGAGCTTGCAATCCTGTCTCCTCCCTGGGCAGCCTGCTTTACTTTGACTTCTGGTGTCTGTGGTAGGAATGCAGAAAGGCTGAGATGGTAACTTGCAACTTGAGAGAGTCCTCTGTTCAGGTTCGCCCAAGCCTTCTATTTCAGCTCTAAAATATATCACCTTATGTCTTAGGTATGTTGTGTATATGTGTTTGGTAAACATTTTGAAGTGCTCTGATGCTATAGTAGTGAGGACCACATGGCTACGTTTGAAAGAAATGTGTCTATTGCCTTTCAGATGAAATGAATGAATGTATTGAATATTGAAAAGAATGAGCATATATTTTGAATGCTTTTCTCTGCATGCATGCATGGAACTGTTGGAACAAGTCCAAAGGAGGGCCACAAGGATGATCAGGGGACTGGAGCACCTTCTATATGAAGATAGGATGAGAAAGCTGGGGCTGTTCAGCCTGGAGAAGAGAAGGCTCATGTGGAGACCTCATAGCAGCCTTCCAGTATCTGAAGGGGGCCTACAGGGATGCTGGGGAGGGGCTCTTCATGAGGGACTGTAGTGAGAGGACAAGGGGTAACGGGTTCAAATTTAGACAGGGGAAGTTTAGATTGGATATGAGGAAGAAATTCTTTACTGTAAGGGTGGTGAGGCACTGGAATGGGTTGCCCAGGAAAGTTGTGAATGCTCCATCGCTGGTGGTGTTCAAGGCCAGGTTGGACAGAGCCTTGGGTGGCATGGTTTAGTGGGAGGTGCCCCTGCCCATAGCAGGGGGGTTGGAACTGGATGATCGTAAGGTCCTTTCCAACCCTAACTATTCTATGATTGTATGATTCCTTTTGTTTTACCCAGGCTGGCCCAGTTGCATCTGTCTGAAGTTACTGCTGGGCAGTGTCATTCATCGCTTTCATAGTATTGACACTCTTGGATTGTCAGGATTCTTTTTTAATGCACAAATATTAAACCATTTGGGCATGGGGCAAGTCCAGGTCTTGTGGTGTTGAAAATGAGGGAGTTTGGTTGGGTTTCTGTATCTGGACAGAGGGTGACAGTCTTTCTGTCAACAAGGCATCCAAAGGGCTGGTGTAAGTATTTGCCTGTCTGTGTTGTCTTGGGGTCTCCTGGCACCAAACAAGGGGCAAATGGAGTTGGAGGAGAGTGGTGGAAAGTAACAGCTTCTGCCTTCTGATATGGCCTCCTGTTGCCTTGTGGGCAGAGCCTTGTATCTCTGGGGCCAAGTGACCACAGACTAAAATATCAATGCACCTTGAAAAGGGAGTGCTACTGGAAGTGGGGGGTTTGCTTTTTCTGAGGAGGAAGGCCATGAAGGTACCAGCATCTTCAGTGTTTCACCAGCCATGAATCCTGGATGTAAGAGTCTTGGGCTCAGATATGAAGTGAATGAGGCATTACATCTCTACCTGTATCAGTTTCCTGTAGATTGGGTGAGTAAGGATTTACACTTTAGTTCTCTCTGCGCTGTGGTGTTGAAAACAGAGGCTTCATAACCGAGAGCTGCTGTTCCTGAGCGGAAGGCCTGCTGGTGAGGAGATGGGTCTCTGCTGGGTGTGCTGCTCTGCCCTGGTAAGGTCCTCCTGCAACCTAGGCAATGGCTCCTGGATTCAGGAAGCTTTGAGAAGCTGTAGGTGAAATTTGCTGCTGTCCCCCACAGGGGGAGGCCAGGGCAAGGGATGCAGGTAGTAAGTGAAATCCCACTGCCCTGCCAGCCCTGGGGGCTGTGTGCTGGCAGCAGGGGTGTCTGCAGCGATCATCACTGATGCTGCTGTTACCCAGCATGCGGCCAGAGCTTGGCTGGGTCTGTGGGCCAGCACATGGTGATCTTGTTTGATGTGTGCCTGAGGGTGTCTGACAGCTCACCAGCCTCATGTGCTCCATGGGATGGCTCCATGCCTTGGAGCTGAAACAGATCCACTTTTACATCCTGTCCCTGGGCTTGGCTTCCTGCTCTCATGTCTAAAGCCATAGTGTGCGGCTGCTTCCAGAGATACAATCCCCTCCTTTTCCCCGTTAGAATGACTTCTGAAGCACCATCCTGCCTGGCTGAAATGCTTCCTCTGGACCATTTCTGCCTGAAGGCTTAGTTTTTCAAAGGTATTTAGTAAATGAGCTCCTGTTATCTTTGAGGAGCTGTGTATAAATATTGGTGGGAGCTTTTACTCACTTTCAGCGTATCAGAAATTTATGGCCTTATTTACTTCAAACTTTCTCTTGATTTCATACTTGGCAGCAGAGATTGTTTTCCCAGCAGCAATCCTCCCTGTTCTCTGTGCCCAAGAGGCTGGAGTCTCCCATCTTCCTCCTGGGGGGCGTTACTGTCACTGGCAACTTTTGCATAGGGGCTTTGGTCCTCATGGTCTTGAGCTGCTGATGCAGAGCCTGCCAGGCTGTGTCACACAGGCCAGAGGAGCTGGGAGCCATCCTGCGTGGTGCTCTGCAGCACCCAGGCCATGGAGAGCAGCTGGGGGGTGTCTCCAAGCTGCCCTCCTGCATGTGTGGAGGAAAACGCTGCCCTGGGGGTTCTATAGAGAGCTGGGCAATAGGCAATCGCTATCCGGGATAGCGAGATTCATCCCTTGCTGGTCACTTACCTCCCTGTTACAAGACTCTGCTTTTAGAAGCTGTCAGCATGCATGATCATGGAGAAAAGCAGATTGAAAGCCTCTGGTTTGCAACTGAGACGGGATCCGAAAGAGCAGCACTCCCTTTGTAATGTCAGGTTTGTGTCGCGCCGCTTCCATGCAGAGACAACTGAGGGCTGTGGGATGGGGCTGCGTCCAGGGCTGACCCGACCGGAGCTGCCCAGGGCGCTCTGCCCGCTCCTCCTGCCCTCGGGGCCAGCGAATCGGGGCTGGTGGCCACTAGAGGACGGTGCAGACCGGGCCTCTGCTCCGAGCGCGGCTCCTGTCTGTGCGGGAGAGGCAGCGAGCAGCGCAGGAACCTACCCCTGGGTTTCTGCAGCTCCCATGGGGATAGGTGTGCCCACCGCGGCTGGAGCATCAGTGCTGCGGGGATGGTGTGTGCCTGCGCAGGAGAGTGGATCCCAGCAAGTGCTCACGGGACGTATGGTGGATCTGCCTGGGAAATTGCCTTGCCATGACCCTGTTGTGCCATGGCACTTGTGTGTCACCAGCTGCAACGGCTGAGCCTGTGTCAATGAATGCTTTGCTCGCTGATGCTGCATTGCTCTGCTGTATGAACAGCCTTCTCCTGGTTCTTCCCAAAAGTAGCCACGCATTTCATCCTTATGGTCTTAAAGCATGTCCTGAAGGTTTTCAGTCCCACTTTAGAAATATATTCTAATTCAGGATAGCATTTAAATGTATGCTTTAAATGTCATGGCAGATGAGATGTAGATCTGTGCTTTAGAGCACTTGGCTGTGTTTAATGCTCCCCCAGGTTCCTTACTGATGAACTGGGGTGGCAAAGCACACACCAGCGGGGCAAAGACTGCAGCCCCAAGTGCCAGGCTTCTCTCAGGGGGTCCCTTCAACCTAACCAACAATTCTACCTCCAAAAACCTTATGGCCAGATGGAGCACTCGGTGCAGTCATGCAGGAAACCTGCATTGCTCTCTGGTGTTGGCTGTTGTGGACCAGCTCTTCCTCTCCAAGTGCTGTCCCTGGGGAATGGGCTGGGTTTGGGTCTCAGACCCTGCCTACACGGTCAGCTCTGAGCGCAGGATATGGTCATTATGCCACGCTGTTGGGCTTGTGGCCTTTGTGAAAGTCACATTCTCATCATCTGGAGTCATTGGCTGCAGATGCAGGGTCCCAGCCTTACCTTGGTGTTAGAGAGAAAATGAGGGGTGAGGGATCTGCTGGTGCAGGTTTGTCCTTCTGCCTAAACAAGTACTTTACTCGGCAAAACATGCATGAAGGTATGTAAAAACCAGGCCTGAATCTCAGCCATTGGCTCAGAGAAGATGGACTCATGGTCTCTTCTGGCTTTCAGTCTGATGGTGGGTGAGAGACGCTCATACAAATAAATAATGAGGAGAGGGAGCATCCAATTAAACCCTCATCCCAGCCACCCAGTAGGAACTACCTCTATCACTCTATAATACATCAAAAAGGCTCTCTTGATGGTTTTCTACTATGTATAGCAGAACAGAGCAGGATTCTGTTTCTGTTTTACCTGTTTCTAACTATTCATCATTGCTATGTCTAAACCTGATCTTACCTGGACAATAGGGCTCCAAGCAGTGATAAAATAAAGTGAAATTAAAATAACTACATAGTAAAATTTCAGATTAAGCTGAAATTATGTTAAATCTTTTTAGAGCTGTGGTAAGGTAATAGCTAAACAGCATGGACTCAGTGTTTTGTTGAATGACTGTGATTAAATGTGTTGATCCTCATTATAGCTTTATGTCTATTTCTGTGTAATAACCATAACTACAGTTCAGCTGCAGTTTGGCACTTAAAAAGATCTCCTTTGAATTCAGAACTTGTTGCCTGTCTTTTTGTTTGGCTTTTATAATCTCCAAATAGGAAAGTGTGATGATAGGTGATGGCTGTTGACCCTGCGTATCGTGGGTGTTACAGCCAGGCCATCATCCCTTGATGGCAAACTGCCCGATGGCCCAATCAAACTCCTGGCCACCGGTCCCCATTCAGCAGCAGCAGTGACGTGACCCTTGGCTTTTGGTTGAGGCCTTGTCATGGCTCTGACGGTGCTTGAAAGCCATGAATCATCTCAGCCCCATTTGCTAATTGCTGGGGAAGTCTGATGGCGAATGCTGCTTCCTGAGGGAGGAAGGTGCGGAGCTGGCGATGGAGTGATGCTCTGGCCAGCTGCAGGGACCTTGGGTTGCTGCTTGCATCCAGAGCTTCTCATGTAGCATCATACAGTGTTGGCTCATGAAGAGCTGATTTGGGCCAGGGAACAGGAACACAGATTGAGCTGGGGAAGTGCTAAGCAAGAGCTGTGATAACCCGCAGCAGTGATCAGGGCTGCGGTTCCTCCTTGGGCACAGTGTTTAGTGCAGGTAAAGGCTTTCTCCTGTTATCACGCTGAGCTCATGGTATGGGCTTGCAAACCTGGGAACTGAGCTGCTCACAGAGCAAGTGACACATCTTGCTGTACGGAACTGATGGTACTTCTGTGTTCTTCTGATTCACTATTTATTCTTCCAGGTCAGATGAGTGATCCAGCGCTTGGCTCTGCTTAATGCATTGATGAGTCCATAATCCCCTCTGCCACTTCGCTGCAAGATAGCGTGAAACTGCTGTGAAACCCTGAGACATTAACGAAATAGCACCAGAGCCTTGTGCTCTCCTTGCCAGTGAGCATCTCGTGGAGCAGCTCTGAAGGGAGCAGGGGAGGAAGGTGACTGGAGCAGGCTTTTAAAAGGAGAATTAGAAGTTATTTAGTGATGTGATCCAACCAAGGCCTTCCCTCAGCCTGGGGCCTTGGAGGCCCACTTGTTGCTGGGGTTTGGCTCTACAAGGTGAAGCTCCTGCGATGACAGAGTGCTGTTGTTGTAGGGGTGTCCCACCTGAGAGCAGTGCTGGCTGCATGTCCCTGTGCTACGCCTGATCCCTTCCCTGTCCTGTGGCCGTGCCATAGGGCACATAGACACAGTGAGGGGACAGCAGGGTCCATGGGTCCATCTGCTGTGTGTTCCTTGAGGCCCAGCACGGAAACCTGAGCATTGCCAAGGACAGAGCATGAGGCTTTTGCAGGGATAGGAGGGAAGGACGGTCAGGGTGCTGGCTCACTAAGGGGGGTTTCTCCTCCCATGCAGGAGCCGGTGTACGTGCCATGAGAAGGAGCTCTGCAGACATGTCAGATGCAGAGCTTTGAATTCATTGAGTGGCATTAATAGAGCTGAGCTTTTCCCCCCTTGCTCTGCACCACTGCAGAACACTGACCCTGGTCCTCTGGGATGAACCGGATGGGCCCTGGGGTTGCTCTGAAAAGCCCCTGCATTGGTGATGGACAGAGTGACTGACAGAGCTGTGTGTCCTCCAGTTGTGAGGGTCAGGTAGGTGGGATAAGGCACTGTGGTCAGGTGCTTCTCCCCAACAGAACATCCCCTCCCAAGACCCCCTTCCCTCCAGCCTCAGAGCTGGATTTCAGCCCTTGCAAACCAGTTGATGGTAAGAGAAGGAGACTTTGAATCTTGAGCATGCAAGAAATTGCCTCTGTAGGCTTGCATTAGAGGGTATAAATGATGCCTGAATGTTAATGTACCTTTCAGCATGCACGTTATGGAGTGGACGGTAACTTCACTAAGTGCAGTGACATTGCACCGAAGATGAATTCGGGCTGGGGTGTCTCCTGGGAAGCACAGTCAATCCCTGTGTATTCCCCCCAAACCCTCAAGGCTTTGTTGGCTTGTGAGGACCCCAGAAGAGAGGCAGAGAGTGGGAAACATCCAAGATCCATCTGTACAATGGGAAGGTAAATTGCTCCCTCAGAAAACATGATCCTGAGTGTTAGCAAGTCACCAGCAGATAGAGCAGCAGAGTGGTGCTGAAGAGTCCTTGGTGCATGAGATCAAACCTGGAAGGCTGCTGTCAGAGAAACCAGCAGGGCCGAAGTCTTCAGTGGCCTGGGACTAATTCTGCCCCTGTTTGTACCAGGCAAGAGCCGTGGTGGCTGCAGCGTGGCTGGGAAGGGGAGGAAGATTTGCCCAGCAGAATGAGCATTTTAATTGCTCATTTTCTTTCCTTTTTTTTTGTGTGATTTGATTGTGAATTATGTTTTCTGCATTTGTAATTAGAGGGGAAGCAGATGGTGAGGGCTCGTCTGAAGTGATGGAGCCATTGAAATAATTCGTGCTACGGGCGTGCTTTCCTAGCAAAGGAGGTGTTCTGCCATGGAGATACCCTGGGAGTTGCTCTAACAGAGTCTCAGTTTCTAAATAGCCTGGTCCGGATCTTTATGTGATAGAAACCAGCATCGCCCCACTGACTTCCACATCTGGGCTGGTATACACCACCCAGGGGTCTGTTCGTTGGGGGAACACCTATTTTGCCCTTAACACCTAGGAATGCCTGCATTTACAGTGTGCTCGTGCTGTATTTATTCACAAAGTTGGACTTTGAGACAGAAACCTTGGGAAGTTGCCTTTCTCTGTGCCAACCAGGCCCTTCCCTTCATCAGCTTCCCTCTTGGTTAGTGATTTGCAGTGAGAATGCTGGACTAAAGACTCAAACCCCTTCTAAACAGTTGCTTGAATACATTTTAGACTTTCATTCCTGTCTTCTTTTATCAGACGCCAACTATGGTGACATGCCAGGATGCAGAGCAGGGAGCTGAGCTCATAGCTCCCAAAATGAGCTGTTCTGCCGCCTTCCAGCATCCCACCTCTGAAAGATGCAGTGGTTCCCATTGCTTTTCCCTGTGCCATTATAGACCTGCTGCTTTCCTTTAGGTGTCCTTGTCAGAGGGTGAGTGTCTGGTTAAGGATGCTCGGGAACCACTGATGGTTTAGTTCCCTTCCCAGGCTGGCTGAGGATACTTGTTTATGACATTAAATTACAATACGTGGAAGACCTATGGCGTGCAACACGCATCAGCTCTGAAGAGCACGTGGCTGCCTCTGTGCTGAATGACATGGATGAATGTCTTTCTTACAGCCCTGGTTATTGCCTCCTCCACTCTCTAGGGAAACTGCTGTGAGAAGGTGATACAGGCAATGCTGTGTTGGAGCAAAGGCTCATCCCCATGTGGGTGACACTGGGCAGTGCAATATAAGGTGCATTTCAGGCTGTGCCTGCGTACACTTCAGTTGCTCCATGGAGGTAGCAGAAGGCCACCACACTGGAGCATCCTCCTGACCTCGCCACATGCCCGTGGCTGTAACCAGGTACCTGAACCTCTCTCTTAGGCAGCACTGACACAGCTTTTATACCCTTTGATGCATAAAGGACCACTGAGAAGGTCCCATAACAAATCAAACCTACTGATGGGGGCACGTGCCTGCTCTGGAAAGGCTCTGGTGGCTTCCGAAACGCAAGGGAGGAGCTGTGGGAGGTTTCAAAGGGAAAGCTGCTGTCCTGGTGGCTGCAATTGAATGGGCTCTGTGTGATAGCACCTTCATCTCCTGTCACAATATGGTTACTTACCTGAACTCTCCAGCTGCTGCTTGTAAACACTCACAGGTTTCTATTTCTATGCTTTAATAGAGCAGCACCGTGAGCTCTTCCATTTGTAAAACCTGTCTAACAGGAATTAAAGGAATATATTTACAAATGCGCACACATATCATTTAAGGCAACAAATAACTAGAGAAGATGAGGCAGTCATAATTCACTCTTCTTTCTGCTCTGATGTTTTTATATGCCTCAAGTTTTCCTCTCATGGTTTATGATGTTATCATGCTCCTGTCTAAACGACTACCTTAAAATACATTCTATGGGGCTATTTTCTCCATAAAACCCTGACAATAATAATTCCCCCTGTAAAGCCTTCAGTTCCTGCTCACACTGTAACTCTGGACCTGCCAAGCCATCCTCATCCATTTGATGCCTAGCAAACTGCAGGCTTGCAGGTACCTGCTAACCCTGCTGACCACCCGTAGGTCACATTATGCCACTCCAATGACTCCTCCCTGCTCTGGGCTCAGATCACCAGCGAGGGTGAGAGGATGTCAAGAGGCACATTTAATGATTGCTTCCTTTTAACAACGAGTCCTGGGCCAGCTCACGCTCTGTCTGAACACGGACTCACCAAAGGCAATGCTGGCACACGTGCCAGCTGAGCCCACTTATCTCTGTGTGTGTTCTTCACATCCAGCACCACTGGAGCTGTGTTGTGCTCTGGGACCCATCACTGGTCCTTGCCCTGCTTTGCCCTGGGCCCATTGCACAAGGTCTGTGCCTAAAGCTTTGTGCAGCCTGTAGCCTCTGTGTGCAGAGGGTGAGCCGGCGGAACCCATGGGCTGCTCCATGGGACAAGTGGGAATTCAGATGCAGCCCCTCTTTGCTAAAGCAGTTTGGCTGTTTGCTGGATGAGGTTACAACAGGAGAGGTGATCTCCGGGCTGGGCAGTCATAAAGCAGCTCATAAAAGCTTGGGGAAGGGGTGAGGGCACCTCCTGCAGTGGGTAATGGACTCTTTTGAGCGTGATTTGGGGATTTCTATGTTCAAGCCACTGTTTTGCCTCAGATTAACTTGAACTGTGCCTGCAGAACTGAACTGAGCAGGGCCTTCTGCCTCATTTTGCTCTCGGAACACTGATTCAAGGAGATACAGTGCCTGTTTTACATGCTTTGGGACAACCGCTGCTCTTCGCAGCTCCTCATTCCTATTTTTTCTTCTGGGGCAAACTGTCCCTCACCCAGCGGGGCCCTTTCTCATGTTTCTGGTTCACTTTTGTCCTCTTTTCCCCCCCCTCTGTTTTTGCAAATGAATGTATCAGTAATTGCTAAATCACACCAGTTTATCAGTATCTGGAAGAGATATTAGTAACGTATTTGCTGCTGAGTGAGGGGAGGTTAATCAGCCAGATAGCTCACGGGTGGAAGTGTGTATGTTTCAGCTTTGCTGCCCAGTTAGCTCTTACACCTCTCTAAAACAAACCTGGCACTGAACAGCAGAGACACCCAATTTCTTTCTTTCCCCCCTTCCTTTTATTATATACATATTAGAATGAAATCCATAGATAACATTATATTATATATGCTTTTTAGTATGTATAGTGCAAGTTCAAAGAACAAGACCAAAACTATTGTCTTACTCTAATCACAGGTCATATTCCAAAGATTACGAATTCCAAAGAATTGGGAGTTGCAACTTGATAATCTTAAGGTCCTTTCCAACTCAAACTATTCTATGATTCTATGAATATGCTGCGTTTTCATCCCAGAGATGTAATTCCAATGACCAGCACAGAAGTAAGTAGGTGGTAGCAGGAAAAAGCCATGCATGAGGTTGGGGTTTGCTGTTGTTGGGTTTGTTATTTCTCTTTCCCACCATGGCAATAGCATTTGCATTCCGTTTTTCTGCCATGAACATTTGTACTTGTCACTATTTACCAAGCACATTAGCAATGAAAAATGGGAGTAAAATAGAAATATGATGTGGCCATGTTGCAATTAGCGCATTATATGTGTAATGATACAGCTTGAGGGGCTCCTGACGCAGAGCTAGCTTCAAAAACTCATTACAGCAACATTATAAACTGCACCATTGGCATCTGCTGCCTTTGCATCCAGCACTGTAAATGTAAATGCTGGGTTCTGAACCTGATCTGGAAGGAAGAGCTGCACTGATGGGACACAGCAGAACCAGGCGCTCTCCGGTCACATGCAGGCGCTGAGTTTATCCCATGGCAGATACTTTTCAGGAGCATTGTCATGACAACTGAGTCAAGGAATTCCATTTCCTGCCCTTGTTACCGCTGTTGTTGGGTGAGAATTGAATCACAGCATTCAATTTGCTGTTTAATTCTTGCCTGTGCTGTGGATGTGCTCGGTTTCATGCCCTGCACTTGATACAGTCGCGGTAAACACGAATACCTGGCATCTTATTGTGTACTCCCAGGTTTTCCCAAGCAGTCTGGGAGGTGGGGTCTGTCCTATTTTGCCTTTGTTTGATTGGTTTTGTTGGGATTTTTTCCCTCTCCTTCTGGATTTGGTGGCATCACCATGATGACAAAGGGAACAACTGGAGCCTGGAGCTTTGGGAAGGGTCAGGGTACAGCATCCCCTGTGAGACTTGCTCCAGAACTATGTGTGTGTGCTCCCATAGCCAGCAGCAGCCTCAGCAGCATGGCACTCATTTGTGGTTCAGCTGAAGCAGGGAGCCCGTGAAGGGGTTTTACAAACTGCTCAGGCATTTACTTGTTTATTGGCCACTTGCATTAATTTGGCTTAAAAACTCCAGTGCCCGTATTTTATGTTTATTACATGCAAGAGGCAGAGAGATCTGAGGGGTGGAGCCATCATTCTGTAACAGCAGCATCCCCCAGATGTGCCTGACTGATGTATCAGCTCAGCACCATCCCACCCTCTCCCACAGCACTAGCTTTGGAAAGGTGAATAAGAGCAATCATCTCTGGTGGGGTTGGGATAAAGGAGGATGCTGACAGCAGTGTGGATGCTGCAGGAGTGGGTCACAGTGTGAAAGGGAGCAGGCAATAGTACTTAATAGTACTGAAGGCAAAGCAATAAGGCAAAGGAATTAACGGCCAAGGAAGTGCTGCTGTCTTCACTCAACCCATAAAGCCAGAGCCAAGGCAGCAGCCTGGGGAAGCTGCCTGCAGCACGGGTTGAAGCAGGACTAGGTGACAACGGTATTTCTTCCCCGGGCAAGCCTGGGTTTCTTTGCCATTAGCGTGGTAGCTACAGCAACCAACTCACATCCCATTATCTCCTGGAACAGCAGGGCCTGTGTATTGAAGTGACATATTTATTTGTATTGGATCTGTACATTTAATTGGCTGCCTTTGCACAGAGGCCACAGCCTTGACCTGTTTATGGCACCTCCGTAAACAAGCTCTGGGCCACGGTTCCCTGGGAAAACCTGCCTTTCACAGCACACAGCATTGGCAGGTTCAGCCCTGCGGGGCTGCTCTGGCTGAGAGCTCGGTCATTTGCCAGGCAGTGAGAGCCTGAACGTAGCTGCGCACTTGGAGCCCAAGGGGCACCGGTTAAGTCAGAATTGCTGGCACACAGCAATCACAGCTCCTCCTGGCTGCATCCTCTGAACCCACGAGCTGAGCAAGCAGGGCTGCAGGAGGACGCATTGGTCCTATAATCCTGACCCAGGCAGCAGCAGGCCATGCGGGTCCTCTGTGGGGCTGTGCAATTGGTGACAGCGAGGTGACCACTGAGCACTGTGGGGCAATGTGGTGCATCATCTGGGGATGGTGCTGCTGTGTCCAGCATGGCTTGCAGATTGTATCAGACACAGCTGAGATGCTCTACACTGGGATTAACTTCCATGTGGGCATGTTGGTGTCAAATCTGTGTGTTCTCTTCCTCTTCTTCATGCTATGTTACGTGGATGAACAATGAGTTAAATTCCAGCGTGATCATAACCTTGATGTCTTGCACATCAGGGATAGCAAGTTCCAGTGCTCGCGCCCAGTTTAAAGCTATTTCTCAACTTAATTAAAATGAATTGCTTTCCCTAAAGATGAGCTATCTGCTAGAGGAAGGAAGAGGGAAGAGATGCTACCAGCCTTCGGTGTGCTACCAGCCTTCGGGTTCCTGATAAAGGCTGTTTCCTGTCGTGCAGCAGCTGAGGTTTATTTATGGAAACAATAACGTTTGAATCAAACTCTTAAATCTTGACATCGTGCATAAAATGCTCAATGAAGTCTCCTTCAGCTCCCTGCAGAGGCAATGCTTGTTCTTGACAAAGTCGCCTCTTCTGCTCCGCGGAGTTGGAGGGGTTTGAATCTGAAGTTCAAGCAGGTGATGGAAGCAACAGGGGCTTTTGATGGTGGGTGGCGCGGCAATTTAACCTTCCTTTTTGGTGGTGGAGGGGTATAGCAGTGGCTGAGAAGTGAGGTTTGCGGGTGGGAGAGCTTGCTGGTCTGTTGTCAGTGAGTCCCACATCGTCTATAGCTGCACCCAAGATCTACGTGAAGGAGACAGGAAACAAGGAGGGGAAAGCACATACAAGTCCCTATGCAAAGCTCCACTGGCATCAAGAGCGGTTTTAAGGTCTGCGCAGTTGAGCGAGTAACAGCCATTTGACGGGCATTATGTGGCAGCAACCTGGCAGGTCTGGAAACCCTGGCTCCAGTGCGCCTCATTTCCAAAATCCTGACAAGCAGATGCCGTAATTTCCCATCAAAAGCAGGAAACTGTCAGTGTCCTGTGGCACCTCCACGGCCAGAGCTCTAATAACCCTCCCTTACTGCAGCCTCAGCAGCAGCCAGCACTGACACGTGTAGCAATGACTGCACTCATTGCCAGCCTTTTCCACAGGGTGAGAACTGCTGGATTTGCTCCTTCTATCCCAGGATTTGCTGTAGGGACACAAGCAATCCCAGAGGGGAAAACCACAAAGCAAACTGGCTCCAGCATCATCTGGAGGATACAGGAGCTTTCCCTGCTGCTCCATGTTCACACATCTTTGCATTAAAGCTCATGCTTTTGGCAGGAGGCAGCATCCAAACTGGTCACTAGAGGCATTGAAGCTCTCAAGAATTTGTTTGCACTGAGCGCTATTGCTCCAAGCTGCAGAGGGATCAGGAGCTTCTATATCTGCGGGTACTGACAGTGCTCTGCACTTTAACATAAAGCCTTGGAAAAGCTGCAAAAATGAGGCAGAAAAGGGGTTTCATGGCCTGGGAAAGATTATCGGATTACTTAAAGATACCTAAAGTACAAGCCCTAGACACAAAGCAGAGGTGCAGCCGACATCAGAGCAGCAGCCTGTGAACATGGGTTTGCTGTCTGGTGACTGAGAGATGTTGTCCTGAGAGCACATTTGATCCACAGCCTTAAACCAAACAGCCTCATAGGCTCCACAGCATCCTCAGCTTTGGAGCAGATTTGTCGGAACTGGCATATACAGCAGATTAAGGGTAAATCCAAAGAAAAGGTGACAGCAGCGCAGTGCATAAGCTCTTGCACTTGCTGGCATGTACTTCAGGGTGTGCTTCTTTCATCCTGCTGTAGATGCTGTATATAACTGCAAGCCTCTTTCCAGGCTGTGGCTCATCTTTGGCAACATCTTCCTGGGAACACTGAAATTAGTGCAGCTCCTTTATCCAGGAAACGCATCCGCGCTCCCAGTCCAATACACGATGATGGGTTTCTCCTTTTAAAACTAAACCCCAACTTGCTGTCCATATTTTTGCTTCTTTTCCTGCTCTGAGCAGTGAGCAATTAAAGCTGCATCACACTGGAGAAATGACAACAATATACTGTTGCTATAGTTAAATCTGCAGAAGTATAATATCTTTGAAAACTAACAAGCTGCTCTACAGGAATTAATTATCCCATTGGGACAGTCATTATCCGGAAACAAAAGCCCTCAGTTTTCTTTGTTCACTTTCATTTTGACCATTTCTTTCATTTTAAGCCCTGGCCACAGAGTCCAGCCCTTTTCTCTGTCTAGAACATAAATATTCATATGTTTAAAGCAGACTTGGAACCTTTTACTGATATCTTGAGAATATTAAGCAACTTCAAAATGAAGTCCAAGCGCATTGTGCAGATCAGCTTTGGGGACTATATATACATATATATGTATATATATACAAGCCAGTCATCAAGCCAGTTCAGCCTGTCAAGGTAACAGGTTCAAACTTCAACAGGGGAAGTTTAGATTGGATATGAGGAAGAAATTCTTTACTGTAAGGGTGGTGAGGCACTGGAATGGGTTGCCCAGGGAAGTTGTGAATGCTCCATCGATGGCAGTGTTCAAGGCCAGGATTGGGCAGAGCCTTGGGTGGCATGGTTTAGTGTGAGGTGTCCCTGGCCATGGCAGGGGGGTTGGAACTGGATGATCTTAAGGTCCTTTCCAACCCTAACTATTCTATGATTCTGTGATTCTCCTTGGTTAGTTTCTCATTAGTTACTTTTTCTTCTTCTTTGAGGACCATGACTCCATTTATCATAATAACCTTTTATTGCCAACTTATTCTCTATCCAGGCTCATACCACTGTGTTTAATTACAGATATCTGTTTTCTGAAAGGCATGGCACTGCTGTACATGGGTTTAACACAGGAGTACAAGTCCTGGATGTCAGACGCTGGAGAGGCTTTGAATATAGCACATGACATCTATGGCTTAAATCCTGAACTAACTTCCACACTTGTATGAGGGTACAGAGAAAGAAGCAGCGCCATGGCAGCGCTGGCCTCATGCAAGGAAAACCAGCATGTTGTGAGCACCCTGCATTGCAGATTGTACTTTCTCACATGGCTGGGAGAGGGCTTCACAGCCTCAATCCAGCCTGCACTCCTACAAGCCGAGTGCTTTGCAGGATGCAGACTGACATACATCAACTTGAGGCTTCTGCCATCATAGTATCCAGTGGGAAGCCAGCCTCAAACACAGAAAACTCTGTGGCAAGTGGCCTATATAGTCCCAGTTTTTAACAGCAGTGTCATGTTAGTACTTGCTTGGGCAAGTCAGGAGGCACCTCTGCTTCAGCAGCAGCAGCTCCTGGGCACCACAGTAGTGTTATTCTGCATCCCTGGCCAGGACAACATTAAAGGATTAGAAAGCAGGGTAAGGTCTGTGCCATCTGCCATGTATCCACCAGCTCTTAACTTCTTTGTCATTACATGACATTAGCATGAGGGGCTGGCTGGGTTTGTGTTGTGAGAGCAAACACCAAGGCCTTGAGCTCAGCAAGGAGGGACTCACAGTCCTCCAACAGCCTTTCCCTGGCAGATAACAGCTCCTAGGTGACCCTGTGAATTATGGGCATCACTTACACTGCTTGTGCTTTAATGGGCTGATGTTGGGCTGCCATTATTTTTAGGAAGACACTTTCATTTTACAGATCACAAACTTCGGGTGTGTGTGTGTGTGTGTGTGTGTTCTGTATCTCCTACAATTTACTAAGGAAAATCAAACAAGGCTTTGTTGCTACATAGGGAAGTTTCCAGTGCTACAAGTGCGGAAACTCAGAGAAACCCCTTCTTATTAACACCTAAACCCAAGTCTCACGTGTGTTTATAAGAGCTTTTGCAGTCAAGGTGAATGACAAGGATTCTTGCTGAATCCCTGACACATACAAATACTCAGTTATCCTTGGCTTTTCTGCTGAATCTAATCAAAGATATTGTTTATTAAAATCACATTGTCTCTGCAGAGAAACAAGGACGAGCCCCTTTGTAGTGATTTAGTACTTCCGACAGTTCAGCGTAAAGATTTATTATGGCCAGCTGAGAGTGCAAACACGCAATGCCCAAGTCATTACTTTTAATTTACCTCTTGTTTAAAAGAAACACATAAACAAGGCTAAAACCTGAGTCCTTTACAGCCCAGTGTGATCTCTTCTCAGACTGGGGAACAAAACAAAGCATAAACCCTCACCCTTCCCTTCAAACAGAGGAAGGACACTAAGATTTAGCCCTGCATTTAAAGGCAGACTGTCTTGCTCCCCCTTTAGACTGGTGGGTTTTAGACTAGAATCTGGTCTAGAAAATGAATCAATCAGACTTAATGGTTTAAATTACCAGTTCAAATCATCCAGGTATATCTGTGATCCTTCCCGAGAATATCTGTCAGAGGGAAAAGATGGGACTGCTTCATAAACAGGGTCTCAACCCTGCAGTCTTTGGTGGACACACGTGAGTTAGAGCAAGAGCCCTCTGTTCAGAGTCATATAAACTGAGCTAATTGAAAAGGTGAGGTACACTGTGTTCTGTTTTCAAAGTAATGAGTGCCTTTTTGTGACTCAATTTTATTAAGGTTTCAGGGACTGTATCATAATAAATAAAGCACGAAGATAAATGAGTGACCACCATTAATAAATGCAATGATTCAGCTCTCTGAGCTTTTAAAATGCTTATCTAATCATATGTAATCTTCATTCACAGTGTTAGAACTCTTACATTACAACAGCTGTAAGTCAATTAGGAGAATGGCTTTCACAGTTTAAAGAAGGTGAAGGCAATCTGTGCTTTTCCAGACTACACGTGTTCCGGCTTACTTCTAATTTTCATGACTTACCCTTCTTTGGGTATGGAGAACTTTGTCATTGATTATCAGTGTAAGAAATCTCAATAAAACTCACTTCATTTGCTGATATTTAATTTATTTTATTTTTTGCTGCTATTTATTTATTACTTGCTTCTAGAAATGACTGTTATTTGCCACCTTTCTCAATTAAACAGCCACACAATTAAGCTCTGGTTTAGCAGGCCTGCTAAGGAACAACAGCTAAATATCAAAGATGATCTGCAAAGGAAAGCTGCTGCCTTCTCCCCTGTGAGGCAGATGGGAGATGACAGCACCATCACCCCAATACCACTATAATCCAGTGGGATTCCATTATAATCTAATGGGATTCCACTATCTGCCATGGCTACTTTTTCTGCAGCCTGCTAAATTACATCAGTTTGACACTCAACCCAAAATCTTCTCATCCTTACCTATCTCACAAGTCCTAGTTAGAACAGCTTCTTACTATGCAAAGAGAGTTTTCTCTTTGGCTTTTTTGTATTTCTGAACAGTGTTTCCAGCTACTTTCTTTCTCACTTCCAAAGCCACAAAATTCATAATTTTGAGGAAAAAACCCCAAACAAACAAAAGTCACCCAAACCACATAATGGAACAGTGCAAGCTTGGTCATACATTCTGCTAAGGTGCAAAAGCAAGGACAGTATTCATCCACAGTATTCATCCAATCCCACCCCTGCAGCAGAGCGCAGACCACTCCTGATGAGGTCTCTTAACTTTGAGTACAAAGTTCCCTCTCTTTGCTATCATTTAATTTGCACATAACTCTTAAGGTAAGGTACTTCTAGTTCAGATTTCATGTGTATGCCTATTGGATTTAAAAGAGTGTTTCCCCATCTCATTTTCACTAGCAGGCTGTATAGGACTGGCTTCTGCTTTACTCATTTCCAGTTGCTAACCCTTAGTCCAGGCTGACTGCAAAAGCAGGAAAAATGAAAGCAATAACCCCAAAGCCCACGTTTTCTCTGCCTTCCTGCCGCTCTTTTTCATTTAACAACTCACAGGTTTCTCTCAGCACATCCCCATTAATTTACCCCAGACTTTCTGCTCCAAGAGAGGCTTTACCTTTGTGTCAGAAAAACAAAAATACAGCTCAGAGCTCTTGCGATGGCCCCTGACACCCCCGTGGGATGGACACCCTGGGGGATTTAATAATAATGAAGGAATATATATCCAAATGTAATCAAAAATACACTTGATCTCCTGAGGTGCATCACCCCAAGGAGAAGGCTGGAGCCACATCGTGCCTGAGCTGTCACAGGCATCTATCTGGTGAGTGATGCTCTGGCTTCTAAGAGGCTGTAGTTTTCTCCCTTCATCTCTCTCAAGGCTGGAATTCTACATGGCCTTTCAGGTAATAGGGAAAAAGAGCTGTTGTCTTTGATTATGTTTTATCCTTTGTCCTGCTTTGAAAGTAGTGTGCGCGGCTGATCTATGGGTGCTTTCCCCTGTAATCCTCCTGTGACCTTTTCACTATCTTTCCAGAAGTAACTCTGATAAAAAGCAAAAAGAGACAAAACAAAGCCAGACAAAAAGGTTACAAACAGGTATTTTCTTCCTTCTACCTTCAGAGAGTTGTTTTTTAACCTGCCAAAGCACGTGTCTGCTTTACAGGCTTCAAATCCACCTGCAGAATCACAGCAAACTGGTCAAAGCCACTGGCAGCAGATGGCTTTGGACAGAGCAGTCGGGAGGTATAGTCTCAGCACTACTGAGCAGTAAGATTTTACCTTCGGAGAAGGTCACACTTGAATTTCTATTTGGAGTTAATACTTCCCTGGAGCAGTGACAGATATCTGTTGGGACAGGGATTGAAGGGAGAATATGAATATGAAGAGGGAAAATGAAAAGAGAAGATGAAAAGAAACCACCCTGAAAATGAAGTGGAAGGTCTGGCCAAATATGAATGCATTAAAATCTTCAGTACAGATGAAATTTGGAACACAAGCTTACAGGAGATTTAAGGATGCTTTCCAGGAGTTATTGCACTATATGCCATTCTTTTATTTACCAAATCTGGAAACTTGGAATATCTTGGAAAAGGAAAGTTTTTGAATGGTATTTCATTCTCCTGGAAAAAAAGAAAAAGCCATATAATAAAAGCTTCATAAGATCACCTGCTTTTACAACACTTTTTTCTCACAGGCTGTATTTTCTTATGTCATATAAAAGCATTCCAGTTCTGAGCTCTGAAACCTTGGGGTTTTTTATCTCTGCCAGACTCTCAGGGCCTGTTTCCAGTCTAAACCAAGATGAAGGACTTGGCTGCATTTTTGAGGACCCTGCCATCTTCCGGCAACTGGGAAGGAGCATCCCACCCCAGTGAGCCCATTACACGTGTCCCAACAGAGGCCACTGTCATGCACGAATCAGTCAAGCCATCATCCCCTCCATTGACATTGTCACAAAACCCCCTGAACCATGAAATATAAGAGGCCTTGTGAGTGGCATTTAACATGATTTTAATTTCTTCAGATAATGCCATCTGGTTTAGAACAGTACCATGGCTGCAGCACAGTGACACCAAAGTCACTGACAGCACTGCTGCTACCTAACTACAGCAGGCTATTATATAACTATTATATAACTAACTATATAATTATTATAACTATTATATATATTATATATAAAAACACTATTATATATAACTATACATATAGCTATTACAACTATTAGATTTATATATATTATATAACTAACTATATAACTATTATAACTATTATATATATTTTATATGTATAAACCCCACTATTATATATACATAACTATACATATAGCTATTATAACTATTATATTTATATATAACTATTATATGTAACTATTATATAACTAACTATATAATTATTGCAGGCTATGGGGGTGGTAGTTTCTATTTTCCCCTCCTCTCCAGATTTCAAGCCCATTCTAGAGGTCATTGCAATGATGGTGAAGTTGGTCAGCAAAAACCTGACCTCTATTCCATGCTTTCTGCACATCCACTGTCCCAAATCTGTTATGTTCCTCTTATCCAGACTCCAAGCTCTTGTGATGACACAGTCACTGGTATAGATAATTTGGCTCCTAAATGTTTTCTTTGTGCTTTGAAAAAACCCATCTTTGAGCAGTTTTAAATGTCATTCCTTGCAGTACACAGAGCCAGCAATAAACAATAAAATTATTCACCTTGAAGAAACCATCTGCTGTCTTTAAGGACATGACCAGGTTTTTTGTTGCTTTGAATGGTCCTCTGGGATGCTGTACTGTTTCCCATCGTCTGCATGCCAGACTCATTTTGCCTTAGAAACAAAAGTGATGATGGGTAAATTAAGCAGAAATTTAATTCTCTATTAGTTTCTATATTTCATTTATTTTGCAAATGTCTTATAGAATGCTTGGCATTTGGAATTATTCTTTGAAGGCTGCATCAGAACGATTTAGCCACTGGATGTCTGATGCTCCGGGTGCAGCAGTCTGACCTGTGCCTGATGATCACTCTCTGCCATCTCAGCTCTGCATGCAACTGCTCATCGCCAAGAGAGCTGACCCGCAGGATGTGTCTGCAGAGAAGCTCGTGATGCTGAACTGCAGTAAAGCAAAGTTACAGTTAACCCAGGGACATTCATCTCCATTCTTCTCCCATTTTTCTCATCTACTCAATCACGGATGGAAAGGACGTTGCCATTTTCAATGAAAGCTGAAGTCCCTTCCTCCTCTCCTTGTGCCTGTAATATGTAAATCTGGCTTCCTTTTCTCTGATCTACTCCTCTGTAACAATGACGTGGCTGACAATCGCAGAATATCCCTGTGCATGGGGATGGCTGAAAGAGGAATTGTCTCTTGCTCCCTAGGACAGCAGAGCTTCAATCCTTAGGGAAAGGCAGGCAGAGCTGTTCCCACTCCCCTCTGCTGCATGCAGGTAATTGCTGTCCTCTTTCCTGCCTGCCTCACCTCTCCTCATACCCTTTCTCATTTCTTATACTGAGTTCAAAGCAAAAATCCAGCAATGCTCCAAAAACTCCATCTCCACTTCAGAGGAAGAACCCTGGGCTCAAGGCAGAAATTACAGACAATGCTGCGGGAATGTCCATCTCAAAACCAGCTCTCACTGTCCAGGACATCAGTTTATAGGTGATGAAAGCCACATCCATCTACCCCCAAGCCTTGGCTGCAGCAGAAAGCCCTCCTGGCACAATCCTTGGCACAGGCAGGCTCCTAACATGGAGGTACCACTGGGCTGGGGGATAACCGAATAAGAGGTCAAATAAGAGGCTGTTTTATTGAAAGAACAAAGGTTGAGAGCTGCGTTTGGAATAGGCTGAGAAAAGTAATGGGTTTTAAAAATAAAGCTCCATTGTTCTAAATGCTGTATTGTTTGGGATGTGTTTGTTTTCTCCTAATAAAAGCCTGCAAGAGCAGATCACTGATGTAATAGTCTGTGCCTTGCAGGGTTCAACCTTACTTTCAAGGTTGTGAGGTTTATATCTGAAAGCTAAATTTACTATAAAAGCTTTCCAAACCCTAGCTAATGTAATGAAAAAGCAATCAAACTTCAAGAAATAGCATGGCATCAGAGACAACCCACCATTATTAATAGAGCTAAAACCAAAGGTTAAGGTCTCTCAGCCTTAAAAAATAAAATTAATTCTTTTTTAGCTCTACAGCCTTTAATTGCTTTCACCAATTGAAAACGTATAAAAATATAAAGAAAAATATCAAGATAAACCAAAGCTCCTTTCAAAATGAAATGAAATAAAAGCACAATAAAAGCAGCACAAGATTCTAGTGACATCAGTTTTGCTTTTGTGATTTCTGATGTCAGAGCAACCTTTGATGGGATTATTTCTCCATGCCTCACAATCCATTCATTATTGTACCCATATTATAGATTTCATGTTGCAGTCAACAATAAAAAATACCCTTGGCAACCTCCATTACATCCTGCAGTTAATTTGTGTTCTTGCAAAGTGCTTATATTTACTATGAGTGATAATCATACATATGCATGAGACCTTAAGTGAGGCAGAATGCACTTAGGAACTAATACAGTGGGAGGTTTGCCTAGAAAAGATGTCAAAATCAGTTCACTTTTGTTATATATGAGTAATTTAATTTCCTCTACAGTGTTATTAGGGCAAGAATGAAGTAACATTCTTTGGCATAATTGAAGCAAATCCTGGCAAGACAAGAGGATAACAAAGCCTTCCCATCTTGTCATGTCAAATTCTTACCTACTATTCAGTGCACACGGATGCATTCTTTTTGTCAAATTAAATCATCCAGTTGAGTTTATTAACTTGTTATGTCCCATGACCTTCAGCATATTTACTGTTGGATCTTTAAACTTCCATCTTTCTTTAATTTACTCCATCACAACTTTGTTTCTGTGTCAGACCACAAATACCGGTGCCATTCAATCCTTCTTCAGGTTTCAATTTTCATCAGTGGCTCCTCTCATTAAACCCCAAAACACTCTCTCCATTTCTGATGCTCCCAAACCGATTATAAACCAAACAGCCAAGGAGTTCTGGGACTGGGAGGGAGATGTGGGAGGTTGGTTCTTTCCTTTCCTCACAATCCCTGATGTATAGAAAGTGATGCTCAAAGGCATCATGGGTTGCAGCCCCATGCTGAGTGACTGCGTGCTCCCTGGATTCCAAACCAGGAAGAAATGAGGGAAAGAACAGCACCAAGGAAAAGGATAGATTCTTCATCTCCTGATGTCTTTCTGAAGGATACTTTAGCCCTTTTTTACTGGGACATGGGGGTGCAGCAGAGGTAGGGAAACATTTCTCCCTTGTTCTCACTCAAGGAATACAGCTGTTCTCTATCTGGAGACAGATGTACATGTCTGGATACACTATCTGATACAAGACCTGCCTTTGATATTTATTTGATACTTGCCAAACTCTAAGAATATACTGCATTTTGTGATCTAGCATGGCTTAAACCATGACAAAAAGGCACATCTAACTCTTGCTACCCCTGCTCCAGACTCAGCTGTGCTCTTCTGTTACTGCTATCCCTCTTACCTCACTTGTAAAATAGGAATAAATGCTATTTATGCACCCTGTAAAGCATTTGAGAGCACCATAGGAAAGGTACTGTGCATGTGCCTGTATTTGTAGGTCTATTCATACAAAAAAAGAGTAAAATGACAACACATAAGCAATTTGCAACAACTCATTTTAGCACTGTTCAGCTTGGGAAGGTCATCGTGCAGAGCTGCTCCAGAGAGAGAAAGCTTCAATGCTTTGAGCAGAGCATGCCCGAAGGAAAAGTATTCCATACATCAGGCTCAGGGAAGCCTCAGCTTACAAATGTGCTTATCTTGGCTGTGCACAAGTTAGTCTTTCTTCACATGGTATTTAAACACTCTTCAACTTGTGAATTCCTGACTATGCAAGATAAAACCAAGTAATTGCAGGATGAACCTCAGCTCCCTAATGTTCCCAAACAGGAATAGAATGAGAAGAAGCAAAATGGGAGTATTTTGCAATTGCATTAGGTGGAGCCACAGATTTCTTGCAGATGCTGTATGTCTCATTTACTATATTCCTTCTATTCTTGACTAGTTTTTAATTGTTCTCTTGAAATGTTACTCCTACATACCTGAATCGTGTGGCTGTTTGAGAAAGGTGGTAAATAACAGTCATTTCTAGAAGAAAGTATTGAATGAATAGTAAAAATGAGTATCAGCAAGTGAAATGAGCTCTGTTTAAACTTCTTACAGTAATAAATCAATGTCCTCCATATCCAAGGAAGGGTAAATCATGAAAATAAGAAGTAGCCTGTTACCCACTCTTGGACTTAAAGGATGTTCCACCTTTAGGTATTAGGCACCATCCAGGTGTTCGGGATCATTCAGTCCTTTAGCCTTTCTGCAGAGACAGTCTGCTGACCCGCCTCTGAGCAGCAGAGTGATAGGTACCATTTACCTATAGGATACTGAACTGAGCCAGGGAGCCCATTCCACATTTACCAAAGGACAGTCATGAGATGCTTGGAGCCTGGGTCCATCCATAACATATCAGTTTGAAACATACTATTTGGCAAGCTGGGAAGGAAAAAAGAAGACAAATTCTACTCACTCTGCTGTGCTCTCTATCAGTGCCAAAACTGCTGCATCTTTACTGCGCTCCACACATCCAAACACAAACACAGCTCCAGGAAAATGAAGGGCATATGTTTACGCACAGCCACGTCTTCTCCATGGACTTAATCAAGATGGGAAAACACTGCACTCTGCGTTTATTACTTGCATATAAGTTGATGCAGTGATTCAGGGAATTTTAAAGCTAGAAGAAAATGTAATCATCTGATCTGACTTCCTGAATCACACCATATCACCCACAGGTATTGGGTGCTGTCTGATATTGGAGGAATGCAGTAAAGGCATAATCTGTGATTTTACCCTATTGCAGACTACTGTTGGTGAAACTGAAAGGGAAACTCTTTCTCTGCCAGGTAAGGGATAGAAAATTGCTTTCTGGCTGGTGTAGGCAAAGCTGCATTAAGCTAAGGTGTATATGAAATTATTGTTACATTCATTGCAAGGGCTGCCATGACAACAGATGAACGCTGCAGGTAATTTAATTACATTTCTGTCAGCCCCTGTGCCTTTCAGGAGACAATGCAGAAGCCAACAGCATTTTCCTTTAATCTTGCAGGTGGCACAGAAAATGCCAGATTCTCCTCCAGAGGGCCTAATGAGAGCGTTTCACTTGAGCCATGAAACATTATTTAAGTACCTTGAAGGATCACTCATGTTTTTTCACCAGCATCTCCGATTTGTTCCCTCTGTTGTTTCAGGGATCGTGCTGCAGAGTGGCACTTTCCATCCCCCTTGGTGCTCACAGGCTGTATAACACATCTATAGACTGAATCCTGACAAAAGCTATCTGCACCCCCTGCCACCTCATAAGGAAAGGAGATAAGAAACCTGTGAAACTTGGAGTTGTCCATCCAGCAGGTGAGAGCACGGAGGAAGCTGCAGTGTCCCCCTCCGGCACTTGTCTGTCTCATTCCAAGTGTGGTTTGGAAATCAATGCTCACTTGGCTGTATTCACAGGAATAAGTATTGGGGAATGGAAGTGAGGATAGTCTCTTTTTCCGTGTCATCATGAACTGTGCAGCAGGGAGAGGAAAACAACTACTTTAAGGACAAAGTATTGACTGATATAACAGAGAAGTTAATAGATATTGACTCCCACTTGTTTTAAGTAGGTCACACCGTGTGAGAGCATGTTGCACATTCTTCTCTGAGGTGAGGGGATAGGCAATTCTTGCCACAATAAGCAAAACTGAACGTTGTTACATGTGTGCCATTCCCTCACACTGAGGAATAGGATTTTCATATGCAAAAGTCCTAAATTTCTGTGCAGATGATGAAAGCCTGTGCTGATGGACAGTACTGACCTCAGTGTGGGAGCTCAGCATGACTTGAGAAGTGACCTGCGCCTTACCAACGCTGAACCCAAGATCATTCAAACGATCTTATAATTTACATTAATTAAAGCAGCAACAAGGCAATTTTCTATTGTTTATCTGGAAAAACATCTTATTTTTTATCTTATTTTTTATTGTTTATCTCCTCAGGAAATTGAGGAGCAATCCTTCCATACCAGGGTACAGACACAGTTGCCATGTAATTAAGTCATAGTTACATAAGCAGTGAACAAATGCGCAAGAAGATTCGGCTAATTCATTACCGTGATAAGGAATACCCAGGCATTTAGCTGGCACTGAGGAAATTAGGCACACCAAATTAGATATCAATGAACACATTTACTACCATGTCAGTTATTATTCTGAATATAAATTGAAACTTAATCATTTCTACAGAGCTTTAACATAAACTCATACTAGGAATTAAGGAAAAAAATACTTTTCTTTGATGATGTTCGGTCTGCTAAGTGGTTTAGGACATTGATGAAGAAGATGCCTTCTTCTTAATGCCTCCCTAGACTGAAGAGAGAAAGGTGGAATAACAGCAAGACACAGGTTAAGGTCAACATGAAGATAGTTGACAAAGCACTGAAGGGAAGTCTGAGGAGACTTGGGTGCTTTTTCCCATCTCCTGAATAACCCTGTGCCTTGATTTCTCCTTTGGTACATGGAGGTTATAATCATTGCGTTGTAAGGAGCTTTGAAATGTCTCTGATGAAAAGCTCTACAAAATAACAAGTTATTACTCATGCACTTCCATCAGGTTTGGTGAAATCCCATGCAGCCAGCAAGGGGGCTTTGTAACAGACTTCAGACAAGCTGCAAAAGAAACATCTCCAGATATTCTGCCTGAAAGAAAGAATCAATTTCTGATCACTAGATGAAGATCGAACTGCAGAAAATAATTCAATGCATGAACACCTAGAACATTCAGTCAGTACGGGGGGTACTGTTCATATATTCAAATTCACACTGGATTCTTCTCAAAAGAGTAACAAAATACAGGGTGATCTGATGAACAGACAAATAAAGGTTGAAAGTAATTTATGAATTCAATAAAAGAGATGCATCTGACAAAATTCATAAGGCGAGAAGAAAAGCATTAAGAACAAAGAATTATTGCACTGTTTATACAGACCCCATCCCCAGAGCTCCAAGAGGGAATAAAAACTGGGATGGTGGAGTTCTCTGTTCAGGAGACAAAGGAACAATGCTATTTTCTAAAAGACAGCATTAACCAAAGATAGATTAACTTGTATACAAAAATATAGACAAATGGCATACATATATCCAGAAGGATAAAGGGAAGACAGGTAGGTAATAAAGCTGTGAGAATAACACAAGTTTTGGATGAAGGCATTGCAAGTTATACATGTCCACCACATTGTCCCTCTTCTGAATACTTCAGAAGTAAATCAGGGTTGAATGGCACTATTTCTCCTATCTTTCCACCAACAAAGCCAAGTTCCCTTGGCAAGACAAGAAAAAATTCAGAGAGCTAGCAAAAAAAAAAAACCTTTTAGGAACCACTAAAATTGACCTAAGATAGCTTTATTTTATGTTTGCAATTTAAGACTTTAACAACCTTGGACTTTGAGAAGCTCCAGCCAGTTCTCTATATCTCACTGAAAGGCTTGGCTTTGTTCTCAGTGGTATTCAATTCCCAGCCTAATCCTCTGATGAAATGAAGTGGTTTTGCTCTATTGTCAGCAGACCTATGATTGGCATAAGCTCTTCCCATTGTGATAGATAGGGAGGTTGATTGTACTTCTGACTCCAATGTCTTTAAATTTCCATTCTCCACTAGCTACTTTGCCTGCCTGGATCAGCCTTCGAGCTATCAGCCTTCCTCTTGTGGAGCCACAAAACTCTGCCATTTGCAACCATGCACAGACTGAAAGTCCTTGTATATCACCCATGACTGCATCAGGATCTGATCAACCTCTTGCAATGTCCCCCCCACTTCAAGAAGCAGCAGCAGTGGTTACCAGGAAGTCATAGATACTGGAGTAAAGCAACTCAGGGATTGCTGTTCAGGGCTGTGGGAAGTCTCATTTGATCTGGATGCACCTGCTACATGTCTTTCTGTATGACTCTATGTTGCCAGAAAAGCTTCTGGCCCCTGACCCCCTGCTCTCTCAGAGCTTTTTTCCCCTCTTCAATATTGTTTAAGATCCCTGCAGCAGTGGATGTAGCAAAATGGGACTTGTAAATGATTTTAGAAAGGCTACAGGTGCTTCAAGCTAACAGGACTTCCCATTATCTTGCAAGGATGCACTAAAAGCCACCCAGAGGATTTCCTCATTACCTTCCTCTCAGCATACTTATGGAAGAATTTCCTGAGAATTCTAGTCATGGCTCTTATTGTTCCTTGCCTCCATCCTGCAATGAGATGATTCCTCTAAAAGATGTACTTCAGTGTTGGTAAATCAGTTTCTCTGTGTGTTTCAGTCCTTCACAATTGCACACAAGCATCTAAACTCCTAGATTTTTCCATACGCATTTGTTCCCAAGCTTTGTATGCTCCATATGTATCTGCATGCCTCCTGTGAGACCAGAACCCATTTTCAGGCAAGCTTCTTAAAAATGCAGAAATTGTCTTTTAGCATCCAACCACCACCTGCCCCTCTGTAAGCTCTATGGAGGCCCAGCCTCTCCCTCTGCCGACTGTCAGTTCTTACGTGATCATTCAGTGTGCTTTTGTTCATCCTTCAGAGCTGCTTGTCTGGCACAAATTTCTTTTAGGATCTGTCTTTTTCTCTGATGAAAAGGAAACATTTTGGTATGTGTACCAGCCTCGCTGTTTGGACAGTTTAATGAAAACATCAATAAGGCACAGACTGGAGAGGGAGAGGGAGGTTTGCAGTCATTAGAATCTCTTATTAGCATTTTGCACACCACCACAAGCTTTTGTACCTGAGCAATTAATACAGCAATAAATGCCACAATGAGCTGCAGAAACCTCATTGAGGCTGGGAAGTGTAAACACTGTGTTCCACTTAAAATAATTGTCAGAAGCATTTAAGAAGCTTCACGGAAAGGAATAGCTGAATAGCTGAAGCTCCTGCTTCAGACACAAAAGTTCATCCCCAGCCATGATAAACATTCCACCATCTTAAATAGAAGTTATCTGAGGGAGTGAGAACAAATGCTATCCCAATCACCCCTCCAGATCCATATGCTACTAGCCCACCTAAATGTTAATATCAGGTTTAGAGAAGGATAAACATGGTCAATTTAGCCAGCATGCATGACACAGAGCATCAATCGGCTCTATTCTAGCTGCATAAAGGAGGGCAAGCGATACCTGATCTGCTGATACACAGTTAACTCATGGAGAATTCTTGAGCACAGTTGAATGATGGGCTGAGTTTATACAAGAAAAGTATTTATCTTTGTATCTTTGACTAGACATTACAAACCCTAGTTCTCAATTAACTGTACTGTTAGACTATGGTTAAGGGTAAATACTCCCAAGGTAAGACCATGGGAATGCCCTGTATGGCCAGAGACAGGGCCTGGCTCTGTGGGATCTATGTGACATGGGGTTATATTCCTTGCACCCACTTTAACCCTTTGCCCTTGGATACAATTCTTCACTCATCCATTTAAAACATCTCACAAAGTAGAGTTTCCCCAAGGAAATCACAGACAGCAGGAGTCTTCTCCCACAGTTTGCTTGTACATGCTAGTTACCAGCAACTTTGCTAATAACACATTGCTCATGCAAATGAATTCAGCTTAGAGAAACAAGTCTTGATGATTATAAAATGCTGCAATCACAGTATTGCTTCCGGCCAGCTGAGAGTAAATTCATCAAGCATTTGATATTTAAAGCTGTTGCTGTGACAAATGCTCGGCTTCAGTTATGACTGTACATCAAGACAGAGAGAAAATGGAATACAGAAAAATGACTGCATGATGGGAATCCCAACAGAAACCACCAGAGACAAAGGCAGAGATATGAAATCTCTTTCATAATCAGTTGAATGTAGCTGATATGCAGCAACTTGTCCTCCTTTAACGAGGATCTATTAGAACAAAAGCAACAACAAATATCAGTTTCACTCAGACAGAAGCACTGAGTGGTGTTTTTACTGTATCTGATAAAAGTATTATTATGCCAAGGTCAAGGACAGATGTACAATAAGTAGTAGTGTCTCTTCCCCCCAGCAGTACACTCACAGCCAACTGTTATGATTATGGATGCTTGCTCTATGTGTGCAGAGCATATAAAGGGGAGAATAAACTCCTCTGAGGTTTTGATAACAACCCTGCTGCTGCTGTGCACCTTTTCTCTGTGTATGACATTGTAGTAAAAACAAAAAGAAAATTAACTCAGCAATAAATACCCATGATAACACTGCACTAATTGTTTATATGGTTTTATGTGGAGTCAAACTTTAGGGCAATGCTGTTCAAGACAGAGGAAATAATTAATTACATTGGTATTCACAGTGATGGCATTAATCCCAATGAACTCTTCTACTAACGAATGTGGAGAGGGTAGTGAGAGTTAGGTGTAACTCTTCATTCAACTGGAGATCTGCAAACATCAACAACCAGCTGATGGGTCCTGAGACCATGGCAAGTCCCTGGCTCCCCCCACGACTATTTGATGGAGTGGGGATTTCAAACACCCCAAAGAGATGGTCAGAGTGAAGATACTGGGCAGACTGCAGCAGTTTTTTCCCCTAGTTGACCTCAGGACTCATTTTGTCCTTGCATCAGTCTCAGGATACCTTACTGGCATGATGCTGATAGCAGCAGCACTGACCTGTGGCTGATTTTCTCCACAAGAGTCTAAGAGATGAGACAGTAAACATGTCCTTTTGCAATGTGTGGATGCACAGCACCCTGTAACAGAGCCCCTGTGTACGGCCTCGTAAGTACTATCTGCACTAGTTTCAGACAGAGAAGAAAATGACAGTCTGGACCGGGTGGCATGTCAGATAGACCTGATCCCACCCAGTGGAAAAAGAAGATCTAGGGTCAAGATGAAGCAAAAAATCCTTGGACATCATTCTCTTGGTAACCTGTGTTTAGCAGACAGACCTCTGTTGTCATTTATCCTAGGATAACATCTTAGAAAAAGGAGCTGTATTCCCGTCTACTACTCTATAAGGAAATGATAAAGCAGCTATCTATCTTTTTTTCATTAAAATTAAATAATTGAGTCTGTCCGGATTCATGTACTTTCCCCCCATGAGATATCCAGGAGAATTAAGTTTCAATTGACTTTCCAGACCTTGGTTATCATAGGAAGCTTTTCAAAAATCGGGACATTTGGCAATTTGAAATTCAAAATAGGTTTCAGTCAATATGTTTACTATTGCTAGACAGGCATTTTTGTCCCCTGGGTGTCTAATGCCTCAATAAGTAATTGGTCCTTTCATCTTTTATATGCACAGAGTGAAGAGTTTATGGGAAGAGTTTATGGCTCATACACTGAATTGTCAATACAAAGGATCTTTGCACCAGTCTTAAGTAACCCAGCTCCCAGCTCCATTAAATCTCATTAAAAATCCCCCCTCCCTCCACACGCCCACAACTAGCCCCTGAAGATTCTCTTCTCCTCCCCTGATTTTCAATGGCATACTTCAAAGGTAGCTCTGCTTTACTCATCAGGCCTAGATACAAAGACAGGGAGATGAACATAAAGAGTAAGAATAGTCCTTCAACAAACTGAAAACTCCAAGGATTTCCAGGAAAACTGTTCTTGTACCTTTATCCATTAGGTCTGAAACTCAAAATAGTCAATGTACTTATACCCGGAGATTCAGATCTTGAGACACAGGAATGCAACATCAGTTTTACATAAGTATTTTTCAGATGAAGATATCTCCTGAAGCTACAAATATTTTCAGACAACTGAAACATTGTGTTTCAATCAAGAAAAAAAAAATCTGACATTGAAATGGGACAACTCTTTATTGAGTTTAATTAGACTTGGCTCACAAGCTTCGCATATGCAATAATGAACAACAATTAATAGTCCATTTTTCATTAGTTTTCAAGGGATGCCTTAGTGCTCTACAGCACACTGCACATGTTTAGGATTTTTTACCCAGCACTGCAATAGCCATCTCACATGATGTCTTGCAGCAAATCTACAGCAGTGCAAAGAAACCCCCTACTCACCTCAGACTACACAGACACCAAGTGCAAATGAAATAGCCCTCAGCTAGGGATTAGTAAAGAAGCTATATTGATTGATATCACAATCTGGCAAACTGCTTGCAGGAACAGATTTGTGTTGTGTGAATGGCAAAGTAACTTGGCATTACTTTTCCTTATCAGAAAGGCAGCATATCCTCTTGGCAAGAAAGATCAAATGTGTCTATAAGTACCAACTATCTTATCCCTCAGTCTGTAAAGTCAGTCAAAATCACAGCCCAAGCCAATCAGGATGAAAAAGCCCTCTCTCCAGTCAGTCATGTTTTTGGTCCATATTTACTCATCCCTGAGAGGAACAGCTAGAATACAAAACAACTTCCAACGAAACAATCCTTGTATCAGCTAAAATATTAAGATACTTAGAAACTTTGCTAAATATTTTGTTTATCCATTGGAAAATGCATATTTACATTGTGGAGAGATCCCACATCTGGGATCTCTCTACTAAGCTTCACATACTGGGGAGAGGGGGGCTTAGTCCCAAAATACATGCTGTTAGTTTTTGGTTCAAGTGATGATGGGCATAGTCTTCTCCATCCTCTCCAGGCTGAGCAAGCATCTGCCATGTTATTTCTTTTTTTCACCATCATCTATATGCTAAAGTTTCATAGGGAAATGGTGCCTTGTCTGTCCTGTAACACTGGAGGTGAAGGAGAATTTGCTGGGAGATGACTGTTATTCAGTAGGGTAGATACAATATTAGAAGTCAATATCATAGCCTAGTTTGGAAAAGATCTATCCCTAATCAGGATGGCTCTTGCATAACTTTCAGTCACCATGTAACACAAGCACACAGGATAATGTGACCCCACTCCCAGGCTGTGTCAGCTGTAATGCCTTGCTTTCTGAGTAGTCACACCATGTTTATCTGCATTGGTGCCCACATGTTCACAGCCAGCAGCTCACAGCTGTGCATAAGGCACAAGATTTTCATACAACAGAGGCTTCTAACAGCAAGTTAACACTGGCCTGTCCGAAGGACATTGTGTGCAAGTATAAGCTATGAACAACTGCAAAAGAAGAGTCTTATGCCTCTCTCGTGCAGGAGCTGAAGATGTATCCCATATATAAAGAAAGAAGAAAAACTATCACAATATCACTCTGAGAGCCAGGAAGAAAGCACAGAGCCAGTCCTATGTTTTGACAACCTTCGAGGATCCTGCAGAATTCTCTGCTGTCAGGACTGAACTTGGCGATTCACACAAAGGGCTGTGGTTAATCCAAGCCTTTGCAGGTCAGACTAGAGGTGTATCTTAAAGCATGTGCTGTCTCTGCGATCTCATGCATTGCAAAGGTCAAATACTTCTGCTCTGTAAAAGCCACTTGCAGGGCAGAAATGCAGCTACTCCCCTCACAAGATTAAACAGAATGAGGAGAAAGGGTAAACTCAGCTGAAGATGAGCTGCTGCCTTGAGACATGGGGAGTAAAACACATGGAGAAGATGCTGGGGTTCTGCCTGGAGCTGGTCACAAAGAGCCCATTCGCCTCAGAATTTTGATAGCAGCCTAGTAACATCTGCTGTTACTGAAATTCAGCATCAACTTCCTGTGGCTCAGCATGAGAAATGTCTTCTCCTAGGATAAGAGGAAAAAGTAATTAATAGATAAGGGTCTTTCCAGTGGAGGCTGATTTGCTTTCTGATCCACAAAGCACTGCAGATTAAAAACTGGAACTAAACAATTCATAGAAAACTGAGATGGCTGGAGAAGTGGGTGGTTTTTTTCCTTCACAGATTAGGGAGACTGTTACCCTCACCTGCAATCAGGACTGCAAAATCCCCCAGTCCAGCATGCCTGCTAATCACTCCCTTTGTTTCATTAAGAGGAGGGCAAAATGAAATTTTCTACCCTGATTAGAGACGTGGAGAAGGCAATCACTGTCATTTGCATTCAATCAGATGTTTGTTCCCCCTGACAGAAGAGCACCAAACAAGGGCTATGCCATCTCACTAATTAAACCAGCCCTTCTGCTCTAAAATTGATGAATAACGACTGAACTTGACTCATAATCCCTTTGTCTTCTATTATTTACTCTTTTTTAACAGTGATTTATGGCAAGGTAGTGCTTTCATTATTCTTGTTAATTACCTCTGTTCTCTACTCCAGCTTGTAAAATGTAATAGCCTGAAACATAAATCTAGTCTTGCCACCTATGTTCACACATCATTAATATTATGCTGGCCATTCTCATAAAACCTTTATAAAACATAATTATACATTTGCCATTAAGAGCTATGTTGTACCGAAGATCCACTAAGCCTTTTCTGAGGACTAAGCTAATCCATGTATTAAACCTTCCTGTTTGTGCTAATGTGTTTGTGTTTTCCTGAGGAAAAAACCCACCGGTAATTGGTCAGTGAATATTGCAGAGCCAACCAACACACCTCCAGCGTGCAAGCCCTGCTAAGTGGCTGCTATCACTTTTGTGACAGGGATGCAGAGCACTGTAATGAGCTCTCCTTCACTTCCCACCCCTAGAAACAATAATTTCACTGAACTGAACAACAATCACTAGGCAAGAGTGTAGCAAACAAATGCAGCAGCTACTCACTTGAGTGATTATCAAGCTTCTTTCTGCGTGTAGATAATCCCCAAACAAATTATTTTCATCCTCTCTGCCCCTGATACTTCAAATCAAAAGAGCTGTGTATCCCAGAGAACAGATATCTTCCAGTGGCCATTTTATTTTCCCTGTTGTATTTTTTTAGTATTGCTTATGATTATATGTAAGGAAAAAAATCTATTAGGAGGAGAGGAAATGCATCATCCCCATCTTATTGTTGACATGATATTAGCTCAGTATTTCTTACATTTCTGGTAATGAACAAGCTTAAACGCAGCACTCCGTCTCTCCAACAAAACACTTGGCTATATGAACAGCAGTAATATTCCAGCTGAGCCTAGTGAGAAACGTGTTTATTATCTCTCAGAAAAAAATAATCTCATTCCTCCCTGATCCATCTACTGTATTATTACCTAACTGTGCATTTGGAGGTACTAGATCAGCTAATGTAAGTCCTTCAGCCAGCAAGTATTATCACGTGTATTTCCATTAACTTCCATTCTCCATAGTCATAAGAAAGACAGCCTACAAAATACTGCAATTGCATTTACAATTGTTAATTACTGTAAATTCAGTGTTTGAGATAAAAGCATTTGCCCTCTTCAGGGAGGTCTTCTTCCCCATGTGTCGTGGTTATTACAGCTTTTAGTTGGATTCACAGTGGTGAGGTCCTGTGTGTGGGGTTTCTCCTGCCTTACACCAGCACTCAAGACCTGACTCAGACCTTCCCAGCACTACAGCCCCATCAGGCCCAGGACTTTAATGGCTCAAACCACATCAGATCAGAGTGCAGATCCGAGAAGCATGGGTCAGAAGGGGACTGATGAGGTTGTAGTCTGCTAGATGAAATCAAGACACTTTCTCCATCTTTTCCTATTCTTTAGATGGCTGCAAGGAAAAATATTTCCTGGCTGACTCCACCTGTGGTTTACTGAGTAATGGGAGTAATGGCATTCTCAATAATGCATTTTGCCTGAGGAAAGCACTGTAACTTTGTTAGCCTGGGGGAGAGCATGGAAATGGGAAAACGGGATGAGAAAGCTGTTTTTAAATCAATTTGGAGATATATGCCAGATTGGGGTGGGCGGCACGAACAGGGCAGGTCAGAGAGCAAATGGGCAAATTCACCATCAAGCACAGCTCCCTGAACTAGGCTGATTCATTCCTTTTTCCTTTTTCTTTTGTTCAAGAAAAGGTTTATTTCTTAAAAATCTTAAAATCAAATCTGATGTAAACCAGAGAGCTAAACCAAGTTCCAGGACCTTGCTTCCTTTCCTCTGAATGCCGATCTGCTACAGATGTGTATACACCTTCTGGTGATTTCTTTCTCAAGAAAAGTGGATAAATCTCACTCCAGTCCTAAGTAAAACTGCTAAAGGTGACTACCCAGCCTGAACTAATAATTCAATAGGGTCAGCCATGAAAGTCTTCCCATATTAAGTTAGTTGCACAGAAAAAGTTGACAAATTTACTTCTTGGTAACCTGTTTTCCTCTATTTAGTTTAGACTTCCTCATGACCCAGGGAAGCTGCCATGTATGTGGACACCTCATCTCCTCCATGCTACTGTGGGATAGGCACCAGCAGTACATATGCAATGCTTGCCATGGTCCAGTTCTATTTCTGGATGGGTGTTTACATCTGAGATGTCTGCCAACATGGTTTTAGACAGCTAAAAGACAGGCTTGGTAGATGCAGACCTGCATTTGGAGAGTGCTGCTCTGTGCACACTGTCCTGGTGCCTCCTGCCTTCTGACCTCCTCCTAATTTGAAATCAAGGTCTCCAACACAAGTGGTCAGCAAGTAAGGCTGTATCACCAGGGCCTCCTTACAATCAGACACAGAATGTATTTTCATGCCAAGCAGGTCCCTCTGAAAGTGATTTAATTAACGCTTCTGAATTAATAAGCCTATCCTTCATTAGTAGCCAGAGAAATAAAAGCAGCATGAAACTTCTCTTTAATGAAACAAAGCATACCTAAAAAGTGAAGAGGAATGTGAAAAAAAACAGTTATACTCTGAGAGCTGCTATTGCTGCTGTCGGCGCAGTGTTATAATGACTATCAGACAACTGCTGTGTGCGTTCTAGTGAAGCAAGAAAGACTGAACAAAAGATTGCATATCAGACAAAAATGGAATCAACTCTGGAAGTTAAAAATACAGGCATAACAGGAAGAACCTGGGATCTGGTATTGTGCAAGTATTCTTCTAGACCAGAACACCTCGTATTCAGAGGTGATTACTGTAAGGTGTTTGACCATTATGTCTCTCCATCTCTCCCTCAGGAGAGCAGTGGAACAGACTACCGTAAAACCTCTTCTGTGTGGATCTTTGTGACTCTATGAAGAAAAGTCCTAAACACAGAGATCCCCGAGCATGGCGGATACTGAGACCCAGATCACCAGGTTGCGAATGAGGCTCATCATTAATTCTGGATGCATCACACGCCACTGAGCACCTTTTGTCTTTCCCTGAAGTTTTCTGTTGTTCTGTAGTTTTCCCCAAGTTTTACAATCTACTGTTACAAACCTAACACAATTGTATCTCTGGCCCAGCTGGGGACTCCCAAAGCTAGTTTTCTAAACAAAACATATTTTCCATCCACTGCCTCCATAAACCTCCCTACTGAGAAGAGTTTATGCTTAGCTACACTCAGGACATAATAAATGCAAAGGAAAAGGAGGCAAAGCGAGGACTTAAAGAGCTGTATCAAATTTTATCAGTGAAAGTTTTGGCAATGAACATGATCCTATTTTCTTCTGTTTAGTGCATTTTGGAGTTCATTTTCCACAGAAACCTCCTCATACACCTAAGGGATATGTTTTTTTCAAGTACCTAAGTGGGTGAACTGGTCAGACTCTAATTGTGTCTGAAAGGCTACAGTTGACATACACTGGAGACTTAATTACGTAGTGTGCAGCTCCATCTGTCAGCTGCAATATCTTTTGTTACCAAGAATTAGACTTCCATAGAAGATGACGTGACAGATTCAATTTGCTTTCACAAGGATAACTGTTATGTCGGCATTTGAATGATGCTGCAAATCAGAGCAACATTTACATTCCTTGTGTAGGCTTTGAAATGCTATTTACAGAATGGCTTGTCCAAAATATAAAGCTAAGATTGAATGGGTGGCAGCCAATACAAAGCTGAAAACCAGGAAACAGTTGATTAAAGTATCATGCAATGAGGAACAGTCTTACACAACACTGAGTACAGATTCGCCCATATACATGCAAAAAATCCTGAAGAGACTGTTTTTGTGTGAAGTTAATGGGAACAGCTCTTGTACTAAAATTCAAGCACTTTAACAGCAAATCTGATAGCAAAATGTAAAGACCATAAGATTCCAGTTAGGGAGGGAGAAGGGATAAAGTTTTCCCCTAAACTAGAGATTTTCTACCTGTTTACTATAAAGTCTTTTCAAGGCTGATGCAGAAGCTGCAAAACTATGGAAGCATGATGACTATAACTTCCCTTTCATTTCTGCCTTTGTTGATAGCTCACAGATCGCATCTTCAGATTCACTGTGAGGTAAACAATTATCCACATGGCTGGGTAAATCCAGCTCATGGTTACGTCAGCCTTGCTGCAACCCAGCCACTCATTTAGCTGAGATAATCTGATCACATCCAATTGTGAGTCCAGAGCTTCCAAGGGACACCAGTACCCATGTATCACATGTTGCAGGAAAGAAGGAACAAGTGCTATCTTCAGATATCACATGTGAATCTTAAGTTTTCCTCCAAGTTTTTGCTATCATGTGTTCCTAATTTGTCTTAATAGACATGTCTCTCCCATTTCATTTTGGAAGCCCACACAGACTACAGGGGAAGTAACTGATAACAAGCTGGCATATTTACAAGGAGAAAAAACACAGAAGAGGGGAAAAGTACACTATGAGAGACTCTGCTATTTGCTATAAAATAAAGAGACTTGCTAGTTAGAAAATGCTTTTCACAACTGATTTAATTTGAAATGGGGGGGAACCCCCTTCATTTGCTCACAGGCTGCAATGTATTTCAACTGATGAACAACAACATTATTTTTAGCAAGCTATACATTCACCATATAGCAGTGCATCTGGAAGTATAACCTGCCATTATGTCAGAGTGCAATATACTGTTTTGAAAAACTTCCTCCATTTATCAGCTTTTGAATTCAGTGGTTGCCCAATTACCTCTGAAATTGTGACAATCTTAGTTGAAGCTGAAAAGCTTTTATTGAAAATCTACGAGTAATCTCCTGTAAATGTTAGTCATGAACAACACTGCTAAATCATAAAAATATAACTGCTTGTGGTGAATCTGGGGAGAGACATTAACATATTCAGTTCTAAATGATCTCTCATCCCAACATCCAGTAAGTACTGATAAATTGAATTAGCTTATTTAGTGTGAGGTTTGCTGGGAGATGGTTTGTAAACCTCCCCTAAGTTTCTGTTTTGGCATCCTGGCAAAAGCATGAAAAGTTCAACCCCAGACCAGATTTCCTGAAAATGACACCAGTTTGCAAGGGTCTAAAAGCTTGTAAGGATCTGAAAGAAGCACTCTTCTGAACACACCTCTAATGCCCATTTTACATGCAGGTTTTACTTCCCAAAGCACAAAACAGCCTGAGGCCAAGTAAACCATGAGTTCTCCATAACTGCATCCCATTGCAAGCCTACAGCCTCTACTCAAACTGAACCTCTTCCTGTCTGCTTTCTGTGCACCCCGGGCATTTAGATTTGCAATGTGTTATGCAGCCATGAAACAAACAGGAAACAGAAGCAGAGGACTAACATTACCAAAGCCAGTGAAGGACATCATGTACATGTGGAGGGGCATGCACAAACATGTCATAGCTGGGAACAGAGAGGCAGAGCTATGTGGAGTTGCTCAGGACTGTAACTGTGTATAGAGGCTTTTCCCCATCCGTATTTTGGTGGATAAGAGCTATCAGAGAAAACCTACATGCCCATTAACATGACGGTGTTTGGCTTCTCAGCAACAGAGCCGTAGATAAAAGGCAGAAGTATGCAAAGGATGGGAAGGATGTCAATGTTATGGGTTGGCAACAGCAGCAGCTCTGAGCTGAAACCAGCTCAGAGTGAAACCATAACCTCGCAGACTCCACTAACCATGTGTGGATGCATTTTCCACAGTAATTTGTATATTTTGCAAATACATCAAACACACCACTTTCTCTGCTACAATTAATTCATATCTACTTCCATTTTGACAAACTAATTGGAGCCAAAGCTGAACGAGAACTAATACTGGTTAATGAGAATTCACTAAACACTGATTTGAATATTCCTCTCGTTTGCAGCCTAACTGGAGCTTGAGAGCTGCTGAAGGAATGAAGCAAACCTAATGAACATAAAACCAGCCCATCAGTGCTGCTTGCTTAGAAAGGAATGGCTGAATTATGCGGCTGGAGCAGCTTGAGCAGCTGCAGAAATGTGCTCTCCAGAGGCCAAGCCAGCGAGGTGCCCCTGTGGCCAGGGCTCAGGGGGCTGCTCCAGGCTCCCTCCCAGCAGCTTCCAAACTGTGCTGTGCATGACCTCTATTCCCTGTGGAGATCAGCCAGATGACAGAGCTGTTCCATGAAATTAATGCCTGCCAGCTGACTGCAACACTGGGATGAAGGTGCACGCATCTTATCCCAATATTTATTTTCTCCAGTGCCTCTCCTTCACCTCGCTAGCAGAACCACCCAGAGGCAACTTCATGGTGTTCTTCCCCTTGTGGGGCTGTAGGGACGGAGAGGTGCGAGATGCCTGGAGATGGCTACAGGGGCTGAGCACGGCCCATTCAGCAGAATGTGTTGTACGCAGCCACATGAGCACCTTAGTACCTTTCACGTACAGGCAATGTTCCTCACTTCCTACATGCACAAATTAAGCAGAAAAGCACCTCAAATGGCTCAATTAAATCCCACCTAAGTGACACCATGGGAGCCTTTTAACCAATGCAGAAAGCCAAGATACGTTTTACTTCAGCAAAATGAGTAAGTAGCTTCTCCAGCACAGCAGAAAAAAAAATGTAGAAAACATGCAAACTTTAAACCACCACTTGGTGTTAAATACTTGTAAAAGCCTTTTTTCCTTAGATTAATCTCTCACGTTTATCTGCTATATACATTTTGGAGACACAGTGAAAATTGCTTATTTCTAATAAAATGTAGCTACTGTACCCTGAGGAAAAATTACAGTGTTACAAAATCTTTTTCCCCTCTACCACAGCCAATTTAGTTTTCATTTAAAATTCAATAACTGCATCACACTCAGAATCTTCCATGACTGTCATAATGACTGAACAAAAAGTGTGCTGTAAACAAGGAAGATTAGAAAGACATTATTGAGGTAATTTCTCCCCAAGTTTCTTTCACACAGAGATGCTGAAAATGGATGCAACAGTTAGCATGAGTATGATTTAGAAATAAATAGGAAAAAGGAAGCACTTCGTTCCACAGATACTTTGGTAATGAAAGCATTACTTTCCCTATTTTATTTAAGTCCCCTTTCATCTTTGGTGGAAGGAAACACTTTGTTGCTTCCTCACAGAAATACTGATGAAACTGAAGAAGACAAATGATATAATATTGCTAGGAAAATGTTGCCTACTTGCTGTACCACTCTCTTCCCTTGCATCTCAGGAAGGAGCTCTGACAGTGGCACTGGCAGAAATGTGCTACTGTACAGGAGCTGCTGGTCAATGCTCCCAGAGTCCTGCATCTTGTTGCTTTGTCAGTAGTAGCCACTTCAGAAGAATGGGCAGAAAGAGGAGAGTCCCTTTTCTCTTTGCTCTGTCTCTGAAGACAAATTCTGCTCCTAGCATGTAGAAGGGATAGAAATGTCCAGAAGAGCCTCTCTTGCCCACCCGTGGCTCTGTTCCTTGCTGGGTACATGGCCAGGCATACCTCCCAGAACAGCCCAGAGCCTCTGTTTTGTAGAAGGCAGCTGAATTTCTGCAGATGTATCCGACAAGTAAAGCTGTGCACATTCAAATACATCACTTGGCGTCATTCCCTACATAAAGCATCTTCACATTTACAAGAATAATTTCCATCACTTTCATTTTAACTCAAAACAACCCTAACAGCTTGTAGGAAGCCAGTGCACTGTAGGACAGGTGCTGTGACACTGACTTGCCTTTGCGTGGGGGCTGTGATTAATGAAAAGCAGTGGGGAACTAAACAATTTGGAAGCTCCCTGTAGAGAAAGCACCCATTGTGGATGTTCTTCTTCTGAGATAAATTCAAGAACATTCCCTTTACAAAGGCTTCTGGTGGTTTTTCTTCTGACCGTACTGTAAGGTCAGTCTTTGCCTGACAAATTGTGACCTTCCTTGAGCTCATGGAAGCCACAGCTGCTGGGAAATCCTTTCCTTTTCGAAGGAAACCAGACCTAAAACCCTCCAGAAACTTCTGCAAACCTTAAAAATAATCTGACAATTCTTAGTTCAAGTAAATTCCATTATATGTAATCGCAAAAAGGCAACTGGGAAAAAAAATGGGAAAAGCGCATTTCAGTGAAGCAGAAAATTGCATCATCATCATAAACCAGCATAATATATTTTACAATTCTCTACTTTTCCCACCCAAACAAATAGGAAAAACACAGTTGTACTTCCTACGGAAATGCAACGTAACAAGCTTTCTGTGTGTCATGGGTTCCTGTGCTAGTTCCTGTTTGACCTCTAGAGTTAAAGTAGTTCATTACCAGTCTTCTAACAAGTCCCATTTGCCAAGCCAGCATTCCTTATTCCTGGTGAGGGATGCAGCCCAGTGTGTTCTGATCAAATCCTGGGACTTTTTTTAGCTCACCTTAGACACCAGCAGTGACTGCCAGAGGTGCCTGCCAGGCACGTGCTGTTATGCAGCAATGACCGTTGCTGGTGTTTTATACTCTCCTATTGCAACCTAATGCAAATAATCTCTGGGAGTAAGGTGAAATTCATAAAGCTGCTCTACAGTGATTATACCCACCAGCCACAGCTCCTGTACCCACTGAAATGTCACCAGTGAAGCCCTGTTCTGTTCCTCCTTCTCTCCCTTGGCTGTTCAGCTGCTCTTGAGATCAGCTACACCATAACACACCTGCACAACAGAAATGCCCGTGGGTGCTACTGGTTTGCAGGGGCAAAAAGAAGTATGCTGTGCAGTTGGCTATTCTCAGGTACAAAGGGCTGGTCAGTCAAAACCCGCTTCTTATCCATGCCCTGTGGGATCTGTTCAAAACGAAATGTTCTAGTGGCCATTACAGTCAACTTCAATTTTAACAACAAAACCTGATCTTCCCTTCTATCTCCAGGGCTGTTCAACAAAACAGACCCAAGCAGTTGCCTTCTCCCTAAAGTGGGACTGTATGCTCTTATTTAACAGAAGCATACAAACTCGCTTCTAAAAAATTCTGATTTGAATTTCTGTTGTTTAATCAATGTACTTTAAAATGTTGATAATAGTTTTCCAGGGTTTTGCCAGGTGATTAAGCCAGAGGAAGTGCCTGTATGCTAAGCCCTGATCAGATTTATGCCAGACAGAAGCAATAGTGCTCTACAGGCACAAGATCATGTTAACACCATTGGCTTTCTGTCCCTCTTCATCTATCCGAAATAAACATTTATATCCCAGGAAGTGATAGGTCATCTGCAAGCAGAGTTAGCAGGACATGCCCTGTTTACAAAGCTATGGCATAGGTGTCAGCAAGGAGTATGGAAATATTTGGAAAAAATGGACTGTGAATAGCAAACAGAGCTTTTAAGAATAAAGCAAACTCCTGTAACTAAGGAAGAAAGTACAGGTCTGTTCTCTGACACACACAGGGTCAGAACCAGTCTTCTGCTGCACAGGACTGTTCTCAAGAACCAAATCCACTACATGGATTTTCCACATCCGTGCGGTGGGACGGTCTCTATCGTTCACAAAGAATTAGGTGTTCAGGTCAAGTATCTGTTCAGTGCTGTGTCTGAATCATTTGTTTAAATTGGGCTTCACAAGATATTTTAACATCTTACCATAGAAAAATCAACAAAAATATCCCTTGCATCCAGGTACTGTTAGATTTGATACTACTCATCTGATGGAAGGGTAACTCCCACAGCTTACTCTATTCCAAGAAATAACTCTCTGATGGAGTGAACAATTCAGAGAATTTACTAGATTTACTTCTCCTAAAGTACTGGTTCATAGAAAAAAAAGGCAAGGTTTCTTAAATACTCTGGTTACCTGAACCCCAGCGTGGAATGGGGACATAAGGATTGTGTAAGCCTTGGTGACTTTGTCCTGTATGTGCAAAGATTTGGCACCTGATAGATTCATGCACATGACTCCTGACTCCACTACTGTTCAGCATTTGTCACTAGTCAGCTGCCAGTCTCTGCAAAACAAAGAGAAAACCTGTTGTCTCCTCAAGAACTGCACTGTGTCAACCACAGGAAAAAACAGCTTCAAATTCATGACAACCTTTTGTTGTTTTCACATGGGATTTGTTATTTGCTATAAATACTTGTTCCTAATCCTCAGTTTTGGGAAAAGTAAGAAACAAGAGGATGGATTCTGCTTAGTCTTAATGCCATGCTTTTGTGCAAGAGATAAATAATCATGAAAGTACTTTACTAAAACCCTGGCCACAGCATGCCAATTCAACCAGCAGTTTGGATTAGGAGATAAAAGGATGCTGCTCAGTCTGATTAATCAAACCCCCTTACACTTGCCAGAGCCTAATTATCCTTTGATCTACATTAATGACTTCAGAAAGCACAGTACACCTGGTGGGAGTTCTCAATGGGGAGCATTTTAGACTAAAAGGAAAACTCCTCCCTGTGTCACAAAAATCTAATTTGCTTATATCAGTAGAATCAATTGTTTCATACAGAACTGTGGTCTCCCACAGGTCCTGTTGTGGTGTATCAAAAGATAACATGTGCAGTTTTTGCCAGTATCAAAAAGGTGTCATTTGACAGATAACAAACTCCATCTCAGGGTGACTTTAAAAAATCCCATTGCTCTTGCATGCTATTGCTGTATGTAGCTTTTTATTGAACAGTCTTGCTGTAACTCACATGTACAGAGACACGTATCTGTTTTCTGCATTCTCAGTGAGATGAATGAGCTGCTCGTATTCCAATTTAAAAGTCAGCAAGAGATTAATTTACAATCCGGATCCAGAAACATTCACATGGATAAGGATGACACAGCACTACAAAAGAAAAATCTATGAATAAAGCAAGTCACCCCAGATTTGTTTGATTAAACAAATCCTATCATTACAGCAAACTGCTGAAAGCATAAGGTTTGTGTTTATGCAATGGGAACTCATATCAGGAATTTATGATATCTAATGGTACTTTATGGTCATCTAATGGTGGTGGCATCCAGGGCCAACAGAAACATAGAGACACATGACAGAATTACTTCTAGCAAGTCTACCTGGGACTGCTTTGATTTATAACAAAGTTCAAGATTGGCATGAATAACATGAATCAAGATGCACATGTGAGCACTGGACAAAACAGCAGAACAAAGTTTTAAAGAATGGTCTGCATTTGTAACAAGATCAAGGTATGGTAAACTAATAATGGCCACAGGGATCTTTTTTGGTCTCCTCCATGCTGTTGAGGATAATTTTGGGAAGCTTTACCAGGAATATTTGCTCTAATCCCAACACCAGGAACAAAATTTCCTACACATCTGTGGACAAGACAACATTGGCAACCCTCTAAAGTTTGAGAAGCTGAACTGTTTACTCAAGAATTTAACAAAAGAAATAAGGAACAAAGATTTTATATAAGAATGAACTGTCTCAAAATATCTGTTGTCTATGGAGAACTCAGAAGAAGCAAAGAAACCAACACTCTGGTGTTTCCCTTGGGTACATGAATATTTGACAGTCCTGGAATAAACCAGTGCTGGAGTTTTGCAACAAAATGACAGACATGAGTTGTGTTTGCCAGAGAATCTTGGAATGCATTGGTTTCATAGCAACATGTGGAGAAGAGGAGCAGATCAGTATGGTACCAACTGTCATTCAAAACAGGACATCTGCAAGGCTCCTGGTGTCCTGCTTCATGGTATTGGCTTCCCTCATGGGTGGTGATTCATTTTAATAGTCATAAGATCCAGTAAGACAAGATCTGACTTTTTGCTTTAAATTAAAAAAAACCCATACTTTCCTGATTTAACAATAACCAAAACCAACTAGTGGTACATACCTAGAGAAAATAATTTATCCTGACCACCAGGTCAGACAAGATTCTGGGAAGTAATTCTCCCTGTAGATTCAAAGATACTGCTAGACACTATCAAAGGATTGAAAAAAGACCACTTCTTCACATCTGTTTACATGATCGTACGTTTTAGTTCCTGGCTTTCAGCTGATTCGGAGAAAACTCCAGGAACAAACTCACCAACAAAGTTTTCAAGTTGGCAAGCAGGTATTCATTATTGCAGCACCGGGAGACATGGGGGATAGCTACTCCTAACATGTGTTCCCGTATTGCCACACAGGCCATCCTTATCTAGTCACTGGGCATACATACATATTCATGAGGCTACACATGAATTACAACATTTTTCCAGAAAGTTTCCTGCATACATATAAAATGTGATGGTGGTCTTTGAGAGTCCTTCTTCCAACAATCTTCATAACTGCTGGCAGACTTTGAAGCACCAGCTTAATTAACATTACAGACACAGCAACCATCCTGTCCTTCTACTTATCAGGCAGTTTAACTGTGCCCATCCTGGACATCCCCTAGTCCCAGATACTCCCCATCCCCTGGTCCTGTCTTCCTATTGTTTTTCTTACATTTTTTGTAAGGACCTAAAACTGTCAACTACCTTCAAGCACTTCAGTTATTTTCCATTACAAAGCCATCAAACTTCACTTAGAACTGATTACATTTTGTGCCTCCTTGTCTCACAGCCCTCTTACCTCTGCATGCAGCACCAAGCAGCGTGCAAATGGCAGAATGCATATAGGAGAGTCTCCTGCTATTGACGGCTTCCAGAACTCAGCTCACTGACCAAAGCAGAGAGAAGTCTTAAATCAAGCACAAGACAAATGGTTACACAGCTTGATGGAAAGATCAATGATGACACCCTTTTGCTTCTGTCTTCAGCATATTACGAGCACATAGTATTTTCTCTTGTAGCAGAATTCATTAGTTTAATTTGAAATGCTGTGGGAAGTGACAGCAACCATGAAGTTACGAAAAAGATTACATTTGTCTCAGATAATGTTGCCTAGAGCTCTTCTTTGCGTAGTAGCGCTATTATTTCTTTTTCCATTTCAATATGATTCCTGCCTACATTTCATTCTTTTTCCCCCAGATGACTTTATTTTAGCTCCTTTGAATTTTAATGCCCAGGGCACAACCTGTTCAGTATATCTACAGTCAGACTCTGTGGCTGTACTGGAGTTTGTGGCCATGAGAAAGCCCAGCACCTGGAAGAGAGGTACAATCTTGCTGGTTATAAACCAAACTTTTCCATTCAGAGCAGCAAGGTACCTAAGTACCTACATATACCCGTAGTGCATATAACAGCCGCAAGTCTTGTCCTGCCAGACCCCGGATAAACTCACCCAATTCAGGCTTTAGTTGATATCAACCTATAAACCGGACTTCAATTGTTTATGACAGCAGACATTCTTGCCCTTTTATGTTTGCTTTGTACTATCATTTCCCTCTCATCAAGAAACAAACTCAATTACACTTTGCTCTGCTCCAGGCGTACTAATCACCGGGCAAGTCCCTCAGTAAGTGCAGCCATTTCCAGTACCTCCTCTCACACACAGATAGCTCAAATAAGAAGTGTTACTTCTCTACCCCTCAAGGGGTGCAGGCACAGCCATTAGTCTTCCTTTCATCTCATAGAATGCTAATAAAACAATCACCTCCCTATCTCTGAATTGGGTAGGTCCTAATTAACATGCTAATTGGGCAGATCTTCCCTAATGACTCCCAAAGCTCAGCAGTAATATGTTATTTAGATGGAAAGAGTCATCTAAAAGATAGGTAGAATTAAAAACCTGGCAAGCCAGAGCACAGTTTGGATACGCAAAACACTGAAATGGACATTTCTGCTGCAAGAATTAACATTCTCCACCTGCCTATGCTACAGATCATATATTTACAGATCCAGAACCTTGCAAGGTTCAGAGCAAGAAGCATTTTGAAGGTAATATGCAGCTGTAATAAAGAATATTGTTCAAGCAGAAAGGAACAACGTACGAGTAACAATGAAGTTTTTAAATATATTATTAAACCTGTTTATTTAAATATCTCTAAATAAACCTGACTTTTATGATCTGACACAAAAATGTACATGTTGTTTTGCAGCTATGGCAGCAGCTCTGTCAGTTTGTATTCATAAGTAACTTCAAGACGGGGAGTTCAAGCCTTAATGTAAATAGTCCACTGGGGCCAATATTGTGGTTATGCAGTTAGAGGCTCAATATAATCAGATTTCTTAAAGACAGCATTTGCTCTTTTCAGAAAATAGGGCTCAATAATAATTTAAATCCCCTGTTAAGCTAAAATGAAAATATTGGCAGATGCCATGAAAGTCATGAAAGTCATCAGACCAAGAGAAAATGAGTACAGCTGAGCTTTGGACACCTTGTACCCTCTCTTTCCATCACTGTTTATCCAGGTAAACCTCGTCTCACTTCTAAAGGCCCATTTGATAAAGAATCTGCTGGTTTCATTTACTGGCAACTACAATACAAACATTAACTGCAGATGTACTATCAAAAGTCCTGTAAGGGTCATACCCTACTCCACTAAAGTCAATGAAGCACGGATTTAAGCAAAGCTCCTAAGATACTTTGGTACCATACTGCTGTTCCTGCCTTTGTATGAGGCAATTTATTGCATGCATTTAGATATAATACAGAACAAGAGGCATCAGTTTGAACAGATGAGACAGAGTCTAAGTCACATAAAATATAGTCTAAAAGAAAGCTATCCTTTTTTAGGTATGCTATACTGAAGTACATGGGATCACAAAGACACATCACTTTCCATAAACTTTGTTTTGAACAATATCAGTTTTTCTTAGGAGTTATTGACAGAAAACAGCATTATAATGAAATTTATGTAGTAAGAAACCTGTTTCTTGTTGGTATTCTGTTATATAGAATCATAGAATAGTTAGGGTTGGAAAGGACATTAAGATCGCTTCGTTCTAAGCCCCCTGCCATGGGCAGGGACACCTCCCACTAAATCATATAGCATAATGTGCCAAGAAAGTGGGTTGAAATTGCTGCATTACAGACCAGGTTTTCTTTCATAGCAAGTTCTTACAGAGCATCCTCATCCCTGCCTGACAAAAGGGTAATTACTTTTAAGCACACTGAACTTCTTTATAACGTCATTAGGCAGCATTTTCTTATGTCATCTTCATTACCTATAAAGAGTCCACAGTGATGGGAATCCTGTATTTGCAAAAACATATGTATCCTCCCTGGTTAAAAATATCAGCTGGACCTTGTAAAGCTGAGATGTACCACCCAAGCATTAGATTTTGAATATTCTGGCATTTGACTGGACGGGAGTAAGGGGTAGCAAAACTGTGCAGTGGGGGAACTGCTCAGTGCAGCTCACACTCGGCACTGGTCTGCTGATCATTTCAGTGTCATAACTCCTTTCCAGCCCGGGCAACAGTCTTTTCTTCCTATTGAAAGGAGAACTGTGAGAAGCAGGGCTCCACCTTGCCCAGAGATACAGCTGAAAAGCACTTTCTAATCCCACAACAGAGATGCAGCTTCTGGGACAGCATCCATTTTGCTGCACTCTAATTAGAGTGGGTAAAGACCAAACCCTCACATAATTAGGCGATTCAAAGTAATGTGTGAGAATCCACACCAGAGAAACAGTACCATTCCAGCTGCCTAACACAGCTTCCTGCAATCTTCAGCTCTACAAATTATCCCTAACAGAGTCAGGTAACCTGATTCCTGCTCAGGTGATCCTGGTAACTCTGGGCTACTATTTGCCCACCTAACTTTACAAATATGATTCCACCATGAAGAGTGGCCTTAGAATTAAGTTTTGCTAGTAAAACTACACTTGAAATGAAAGACCACATACTGTCATTCTTGTGAATGAGCCAACTCTGGTTAATGGGTAAACCAAGTTGTGTGTAAATGCTAAAATAAAGGAAGTAACTTTACCATTTCCTCCCTCCCTCCCTCCAATTTCCAGGGAATTTCAACTAGAAAAGCACTTACATGAACAGAAGTGGGCACTTTCTGAAGTCCCGAATAACCCTTGGGAATGACAGTCAGTATAACACAACAGTTGGATGTTGCTGGCACTATGTGGGCTATTTTGAAAGAAACCAGCAGAGCTCTTTTGTACAGGTTTGTACCTATATGTACTTGTCTATAAATACTTATACAAAGATGCACTGTTCTTTCTTGCTACCTACTTCATTAATACAGTGCTAACTATTCCTGTGCACCACACCATGGCACGGTGCTGTGGAAGCTCAGCTTGAAGGAAAATGGCTCTCAGACCTAGGCTTACAAGCAACGTAGCCAAACAGCTTCAGGGTGAGGAATCTTAAGGGGTGTGTTTTCTTGACAGAAATACAGTTCCCTCAGCTGTATTCACATCTTGTGCACACCCACATCATGGTTCAATGGTATAATAAATCCATCTTAGATCAAAACTACTACAGCTGGGAGGCACGAAGCACTGATTCAGTATAAATCTGCTCTGCTGATTCAGATTTGTTACTAAAATACATGGACAGGTTAACTTCACTGACAGGCTTTGTGCTGGATCACGTACCATTTGTCTGAAGCACTTTAACATATTCTGAGATTTCATACCATCTTCAGCTACTAGAAAACAAATATATGCTCCTCATGTTTTGGCTAATTCATTAGAGATGTAATTGCGTGTCCGTGCCTCATCTGGTTCTAATCTGTATTGATAGATGGTCCTATAAGTGTTTGGATCTGGTACAAAAACCAGAGAGAAAGGTCTTCAGCCTTTGATGGGACAGTTCCAGAGTGTACTGCTCCAGGGAAAAGTCTCTGGTCTAAGCAGGGGGGCAAGTGAGTACTCAAGAAAGTCATTCTGCATGATGTAGAGCCAGAATCATGGTGTTCCCCTTAAGAATGGATCTGGCCTAAAATCCAAAGTTGCTTCTGACTTTGGAGAGGTTGGACTCCTTTAGATAATACGGACTGCGAAGTATTTAAAAGGCTTAAAACCAATCATCTTGCTGCTCTTCTTGAAAACAAACATACCTCTTTGCTCACTGTTTTGGAACTGCTTTTTTTCCTTTTCGTCCCTTTTGTTGTTTTTTTTTTTTGATGTTTTTCGGAAACCAGTTTTAACAGAGAGAACGTTCAGCTGCCTGCAAAGTACAAGATAAAGAGAGGGAACTTCTGATTTGTAACCTTTTCTAAACAACAAAAAAGCATGTAGAACATCCCCTGATGAGACGTGGGTCATGATCGCCTACAAGCCACCCCTGCTCAACTGAAGGTGAAATGGTTCTCCCTGAGCTCGAAAAGTGCTCAAAAGAGCAACAGTGTTGAGCCCAGCTGAGTGTCTAACCTTAGTATTTGGAGATGACCTGTTTATTGAAGTTGTTCTGTGGAGTGTAATAGATCAGTGGGTTTTGAAAGTTCACTGAAGGATGTGTGGGCTGAAATTATTAAAGCTATGTAAATGGAAATTTTCTTTCTAAAGAGTGAAATATGCAGATTTTGTTCATTGCTTCCAAATAAGTGAGTGACCAAATGAAGAGAAAAACGATCAAGAAGAATGTATGCATAATAAAAACGCATACATGCTTCATCTAAAATTCATTGCCTCCAAAAGTTCGTCGCCTCCAAAAGTTCGTCATATAATTACTTAATCTTGAGCAGCTGCATGCACAATAACATTTGCTTGTACTAGGTCTGAATAGAATTATTTCTTTCTGAGAATTGTAACGCAACCAGTACCCTCCAAATGTTCAACAAGTGGCAACTCCAACTGAAACCACCACTACAGTAACTTGTATTTAAAAGGACCTACCCAAACCACATTGATTCTGAGCTGACATTTGCTGGTTTTGATCATGTACTTCACTGTGAGTAGCAAAAGCCTGAAGAAATAACAGAGCCACCACGTACAAAAGTTTATTAATGAATCAGACCAAACCCATGCATTGCTCTTTTCAGCAAACATAAGAAGCTTCATGTCACGGCTGAAATATTTGATTCCTGCTGTGAAGTGAGGAGAGGCTATTTAGGCCCTACAGGAGGAGATTTTAGACACTGCCTTTTGCAGCGTCTTGGTCTCCTTTGCTTCCCAGCGCCTCTGCAGGTAGGTCAAAGGGTTGGACTCTCTGGCAGGGTTTTGGGGGTACTGCTGCTCTGTGGAAGGAAAGGAAGAGCCTCACTAAACTTTCTGGAGCAGAATTTTAAAAGATTCACTCCAGCCTGTTCTTTCAGTAAAATCACTTCAGTGCTGACAGCAGAATTTGTTCCAACATGCTTCACTTTTTTAAATACCTGTTCCCATGAAATTTCCTTGAATAATGCTGATTACTGGGTCACCTGTCTTGAAATGAGAGCTGGAGGCAATGTACTGACCAGACTGAATTGCTGTCTTAGTGCGCTGATGTCTTATAACCTCTGTCCTCATTAACCTTCCCTACAATGCTGTCACTGCGAGCAACTCCCCAACTACCAGAACATTATACAAGCACCCTTCCCTGCTTGTACAAACCATACAGCAGGAGACTTCCTTTGTTGCACTGAAGTTAGTAGAAAGACTCCCACTGACTTCGGTGACAGCTTCATCAGATGTATGTATGAAAAATTCACAAGGTGCCAGTTTGGAAGCACTTAACATATATCACTGTTTACTCCAGTAAGAGGAGCTGCTTGCCAAAGATTCAGCTCCCATGATGACCAAAAGAATGAGAGATGTTCTCCAGTTACTGTGGATAGCTATCTATCACAGCACCAGGCTGCCCATTTCCATGCTCAGCTATGAAATAAAGCAAGTTTTACAATAATCACAGGACCAAAGACTGCTGTTCCTCTCCGCAGAGCTGAATGAGTTCAAAAATGCTTGGGATGACAGATGATGACATCCATAGTCAGACAAGACGGGTAGTGGCCCATGTAGTTTTGTAATTAAGCTAGGTTTGCAAAGCTTTTATTTTGGAGAAAAAAGAACCTAACAGGATCTCTTATAATTGGAAATGAAACTAAATGAATGCCACTGCCTTTATCCTAGCAGATGAATTCAGAAATGCTTAGCAATTGCTGTGTTTGTAATGTAAATATACTACTGTAGCTTCACTGAAATAGATTTTTTCTTTCCCCCCCTACTCATCAAAGTAAAAAAGCTGCTCCAGCTGCTGCTGATCAAGGACTGGGAGAACATTACCCAGGCCATCAGTATTCTGCACGCACTGCCAGGTGCACAAATAACTCACTAGCATCTCTCTCAATCCAGCTAATTGAATCATGGCTTGATTGGGTTCAACAGACAATAAAAAACATTTTCCCACTTTGAAAAGTTTTGATCTACCTCACTGAGTAAAAGAGTGGCAAGGGACATTTCTACCAGCAAAATCAGGTTTGCTAGTCTCATCTGAACCCATGTTCAATTTTGCGAGCACTCAGCTTTTCTTTTGCTTCCTTACTCATTTTTCTGTTACAGCTGCAAGACAAATGAGCTAGCAGATACTGCAAAAGGTCAAAAGACAGACAGCAAGAGACATTTAGCATACTAGATTTTATCATCTATTGCGCGGTCCTGCAGTGTACAGATGCTCTAGTTGTGTTTTTAAATGGCACTCCTACAGCTACATTTAACAGAGTAGGCATTATCAAGGAAGACATGACCTGTGCTGCACCATGGGTCCCATCCGGATAGGTGTCCTGCTTCCTGGAGCAATCAGAGCATGCAGCTCTTCTGAAGAGCATTCTGAAGGCCGCAGTGTTTCTGTCTAACAATGCTATGATTTAGCATCAGTTGAAGTACAGGAACCCCCAAGGACAGGGAGAGTGCTTGGTTTGTCCATTGAATTCAGCTGGAAGGGAACTAACTAAAAGGGAAACAAAGGAATTTTAGAGCTGAGAAAACCTTCTCTGCTGTGCAGAACAGCCAGAACTTTTTTTATGGAAACAGATCACCCTCATGCTTCCTAATTATCCAAAGGGTTTCTGCATTTGCCAGAAGAACCATGGAAATCAGCTACACGGTGGCTGTGCCAGACAAACCCTCTTTCCTGTTGTGTCTTCAACTTGTTTCTCTCTTTCCCAAGGTGACACTTCCTAAATTCCCTGCTTGCCATGCTGGGTGACATAGAGCATCACTCGCAGCCCAAATCTGGGGGGACACTCCCATCTTCCACACAGCTGCAGCAACACATAGCCGGTCAATGGAGAAGTGCAGTGTCTGAGACCTGGAGCTTTGCAATCTTAGCAAAATCTGGGGCATTTAACAAGCACTGAGCAGAAAAGAGCAGAAGGGACAAGAGGATAGAGCAGAACTGCACTGTCAGCATCCACAGTCCTTACACATTGCAGTTTCTCAGTGACCTTGCACATAAGTCTGGATGAAGGTACCTGGAGGCCCATGTGAAGGTTGGCTTTGGGCCACTGCATGAATTTGCTGACTGGCTTTGTGATCAGGTTTGAACCTTCAGCATTACCATCATTGCGTATTTTTCCACCTATCAACCTCCCCTTTTCTGGATTGCAATAGGACAAGACTCACAGCTGATGTAAATCAACACACCTCCAGTAAAACTAGCAGAGCTGTAGTGCTCTGCACAACTCATCTTACCTAGAAGGCTCCGGAGATCTTACTATTTTGTAAGATATTAGGCATTACACAGCAGGGATGAAAGGAATTCTGACAGAGTTGAAGTCCCATTCATTAGTATCTGTACAGTATTTCAAGTTTCCTTGTTTATTAAAAATTAGTATTTCCTAAATACTCACTGAGGGTACTTTTTTAATAGACACCAGCCTCCAATAATTGTCAATCCACTCAAATTCTATTTAACAAGCTCTTGAGTAGAGCCTGCTTTTCCAAATATGTTTTCTGTTTTGGGCAAACTTCAGCGTAAGATAGGCCAGCTCTTAGCATCAAGCGTTGCTGTGTTAACTGCCATATGTTAAAAGAATAAGCCCAAACCCCCCCAAACCAAAATACAAATCAAGAATTAAGAGCTTTCAGCTGCACTCAGTTGTCAAACAGGCTCTGGAGTATTAACAGATGCAAACAGTATGTATTTTGGTGCAATTACTATAGAGAAGGAAGATTGATGATGCAGAGTTAGCAGGAGATTCTGAATTAAATCCTGGTTTTATGTGCTTAACTGGGGTATGCTTTATTACAGCGTGACACCCACCTGCACAGAACAAGTTAAGGGTCTGTCAGCATTTCCCGGCCTAAGTCAGGATTGGTTTTCAGAGCAAGGAGGCCTGGGCTGTAACTCAGCTGTAAACATACTCTTGAGTCAGTAGTTTGGCAGACAAGCTGCCCTCTGAGGACAGCAGTGTTTGTTCTGCTAATTATTGCTCCAACTGGTTTGACCTTTTTAAAATCAAAAGAGGGTTTAAAAGGAAAAATACATACAGGTCAAGTTTTCCACAATTTCAGGTAATTTCTTATGGCTTGAGGTACTGTGTTTTATAACTGTGAAGCCAGAACATGGATGAGATGCTAAGAACACACTTAAGAATATATCCATCATATATCTGATACTAACCTTTCCCTGAAAAGAACTTTAGGTCTACAAAGAGAAAACTACTTCAGTCCTTCAGATCACAAAGATGTTAGTAACAATTGTGTTTGTTCGGGTCACCGTTGACTCAAAGTGATGCATTTTTGTAAACAGCACACTTGTTTTCAGTGGTTTTCTTTGTTCAGGTAGGCTTGAATCAATGCGGTAAAGAGAACATTTCTATCAGCAGCATTGCTTCTCCAAATTTTAGAGATGAATATGGTAGTTGGAAATGGTTAAAAGTTATAAACACGAATGAAAAGGAGCTGCTGTGAGGCAATTTACATGGCAAAAACATGGAAGAAAGAAAAACAAGCAACAGGATTTTTTTGCACATAAGCAAGTTTTTCCTTAAAAAGTTAATGTATGGACAGAAATAGAAAATGTGTAGGAAAAAGCAGGAAAATATTTGCAACGAGGGACATAAAAGGTTCATCCAGCCACCTTTTGGAGTCAGAAAAGGGGAGGATTAATTTAGCATGAGGAGGGAACTGTTTTTGACTTCATCAGTTATGCTGATGCTGAACTTGGAAGACGTTTTGATGGAATTCTCTAGCTGGAATAATCAGCATCCACAGAATGGAAAGCCTGATACTGGCCTTTTGCGTGGGTGAAAGCTGTACAAAACCACGCAGAATAAGGAGCTGCTCGGCAAAGTCTTTACATGTGACAACTTGTCTTCAGAACCCAAAATGTCAGAAAAAAAGCTGGCACATCAAACTCTTGAGCTTCTAAAGATACTAATAAATTATTAAGATAATTAATACTTAAGATAATGAATTAAATAGCATACAAGGATTTAAAGAAAACTCTGCTGACTGAAGTGCATAGAGATCTTAAAAAGTCTGTCCTAACTGTGGATTCAGGCTACTTGTGAGAAACTGCACTAAGCTTGGGTCACAAATTTGATGTTCACAAACAGAACGGAGGACATAATGAAAGGGAAAACTGAACCACCCCTGGTTTGCTTGGTTTCACTGTTTAGAAACCAAATTTGTCCTGAGGAAGGGCCTGCTATTGCTAGGTCACTGCTGCAAAGTTGTGAAAGATGTTCTGGTTTTACATTTAAAAGCAAAGTCTAAATTACTTCCACTAAGAAGAATTTTATACCAATAGAAATATGTTTTAGTTGACCCAGACTTCCTCTGTCTTATCCTCTTAATTTTGGTTGTTTGAAAAATTAAGAAAATTCTGACTTTTTTTCATGACAATGTCAAGATCTGGAAAGTTCTCAGAGAATGGGAAACACTTCCTACACAAGTTCATTTATGAGCAATCAAAATCACAGAAAGGATTTGACTTCTAATATCAGGACTGATATGACTGTGTGAAACAGCAGAGAAACAAAACTGCTCATTTGTTCTTGTAAGGTCATATTTATGCCAGAAGTTGCTTTGGACACAGATTCCATATGTGACTGCACTCATCCTTTAATAACATTTTCAGATTTTATAATTGAGTTTGCTTAATCCATTTAGAAGAGAGGTTTATTCAGGAAAGGCATTCCTCTTCCAAAACAAGAACAACCTCCCACAGGGCCAATTAGGACCAGTTAGATAGCCTGACATTCAAACTTTGCATCTTATTCTACGCTTTCTTGAGTATAAGTGTAAATATTGGTTCACCTCTTTTTCCTTCCAACTATCCCTTATTCAAGACAGATGAGTGGTAAGATAACATTTGCTTGAATAAAAGCCCCACTTGAGCCTGCTGCAGCTGCACACTGAGAGCCTTCATCCCACCCCCTCTCCTACAGGCGTCCTATGCTGTCACAGCTCCTCCATCAGATGCTGTCACACTGCTAAGGCACAAGAACTTAGAGCCATCTGCTTGCTTCAATTAATTACAGCTTGCTCCCAAGATTTCTGCTGGGATTCTCACTTTTCAGGCAGGCTGAAATGAGACCTGCGAGCACGAGGGGAATTGACCACACTGTCCCACCTTTTAAACACGAAAAAAGACATGCTTCTTAAATCAGAAAAATGGTCTTATTTCAGCTCCCTAGAAGTGACTGGAGATGTCTTTTGCTGCAAATGACTGCTCATCACATGCACAAATAAGGCTAGGAGAGGCTGAACTGTCAAGAATTGCTGAATTTTCAGCTACTTGCTCTTAAATAAATAATGACAGGCTGTACTTGGAGTTCAGCAAAGAAACTCTATTGCCTTTCTCCTGCCAGGACATCTTTATGCATTACAGGACTGGACTCCAAGTTTCCTGACACAGCAAGGTTAGCGCAGTCATGCCCTTGAAAAGAAAACACAGTGGTATTCAGGGCTGACAACTGCTAAATATTAAACCATTCAGGTGTGCTCTTGCTTCTTGAGCTCCTCCACTTGCTTGTTTACTGGAGACATGCGTTATGGGGAAATGGGCAATGAACACAGCAACTTCTGGGTCTCATTGCAAAAGAGGACTATTCATAACCCTGACAGTGAGATTTTTCTAAGTACCTGAATTGACATGGTAACATAATTTGCCAATTAGAAACAGAATTGCTGCCTGAGAAATACAATGTTATATCTGATTTATCCTCAGCTCCCAAATACATATGACTAAGGAAGGTCACATATATGTCATATGCAATGTCAAATGCAGCTTGACTTTGCAGCTTAAAGAACCAACCTGAATTTTCCTTGATTATTCCCAAATTCACTAAGACCTTTCTCATCTGCTGCAAGGTGATGCTAGCCAGTCAAGAATAGGCTAAATCTAACTGTTTCAGTGTTTTAGAGACAGCCAGCCAATTACTCCTCAGGGCTCCTGACAGATACACCCTTCCCTCCCAGGAAATTCAATGCACTTGTTAGTTTTAAGCTAGCCTTTGCTAGCTTGCCTGGGTACAAAGAGGAAAGTTAAGTTTGTGAAGTGTTTCACCTTTGCATATCACTGGTTTTCAGTCCCTCCTGCAGATGCAATGAGTTACTGTGCCCTGTGCTCACAGTGAGCACTAGGGTTGCAAGGTAAAACAGGAGCAAACTTCATTAGTAGCTCTACTGCTGGCAGGAAATCACCAGTGTCTCTCTCAGTTTAGCCTACATGGGATAAAAAGCCAGAAGGAAATACTTGCTCCTTTCACACTGCCTTCAGAAGAGCCACAGTATTCTTCACCAATAAAATCTTGGAGCTAATGCTCTGAAATGCAAACAAACTTAGATTTGGGAAGCTTGGAAACTTCCAAGGACTGTCATAGTTTATTAGCTTGCACCTTTTGCTCGAAATAGACATCTAAAGCCTGAAGTTCCTAAAAGTCACTGACCAAGTGCCACTTAAAGAGATCAACTGCAAATAAAGGAACATATATCCAGCTGTTAAAATGATGCAGCCCACAAGTGCCAAGAAACAGTGTATGAGAGCTGTGCATTTGCTGCTTCTTTCTTTCTTTCCTAGGTAAGGAAAGGAAGGCTTTCAGATGGTTCCTTCTTGTAAAAATAAGAAATGAGAATGGAAAAAACCTACATGTGAATGAAGAGCTGTAAATCAGAAATAGAGGTTCTGAACTCCTTTTTTTTTTTATAGAGAACTCAAAGCCTGACAGTCAACAGCTTGAAACCTGACTTTTCTCCTTCACTCTCAGCAGAAAATGAAGGAGATGGTAGGTTGCAGCAGTAGCACATTGAAGTCTCCTCTTAATCTATTCTTGCCAAGAAACTGATTTTGGATGAACTTGCTGACTGCCCTGTAAACCTTTCTAGACTCCTCTCTGCTAGCGAATGATATCTGCAAGGGTCAGATGGCTCAGATTATAACCTTGGGCTGGAACTCTCAAATTCAGTAACCTGGTATGAACAATTCAGTTAGAGAGCTATTTCCAGTCAGTTTAACTAAGAAGTTCTTCACACCAAGTTCTTAAATTCTCTTTTCTTCAGTAAATCAAGGCATTGATTCTCCCTGTCATCCATCATCTACTTGTTATTTGCCTGGCTTAAATATTTTAGCAAGTGCTTTAAAAATGTTTGCTGTTTAAAAATGTAGGTGGTGAATAAATATGCCAGTTTCCTATTTCTTAAGCCCGACTGATGCCAGGGAGCAGATATTAAAGGCAACACTTTTCTGCTGAGCTCTTAGCGCAAGAATTGCACATTCACATTGTTGTCAGAGGACTTAGTACTGGATTGAATCAGTTCAGTGCCCTTAGCACATCATTCCTTTAAACATCTGTAAATGAATAAAGCATACCTGATGGAAATCTGTCACGCACTCATCATCTGCATTAGCAGATCTTTAAACTTTCATGAGAATTCTGCTAGACTTTAATAGTAATAAAAACCCAACCCTGTGCCTGCATGGAATATATGCAGGGAGTAAAGGGACATTTTCTACACACAGATTAAGGAGTTTTAAATATATGAACTGTACAGTAGAGCTTACATCAGAGATGGCCGTGAGAAACATACATTGTCTACAAACTATTCACTAGATACAAAGAACATCAGGATCAAGGAAGAAGAATAAGAAGTATTTACAGAAAATAAAATGGATTTATTCAGATTGGAAAAAGGGGAAGAAATATTTTCTTCAAGGAGACCATCCCACACCTCATTTAATGTCCCTTGAGAATCTCATGTGCCTAAAGCTGGGTACACTTGGACATTTGGTTGATGCTGGGTTCAGCTGAAGTAAGAATTGAAGAACTATTTCTCGGGACAAAGCAACTCCATTGCAGCCAAGGCATTATCCTGGCCTTAGAACTGGGCCTGTTGTATTTTTTCCCCAGTCTCTCTGGATTTGACTCTTGATAATTGTCGGTCCCTGAAAAATGTACCTCATTAGTCAGAAACAGCTGAATGATCCTGGTTCTGGGGAAAAAATGAAACCAAGCCCCACCAGAGATTTTAAAAAGAGCATAAGGTGAATATTAGTGATTTTCCCCTTTTTACCAAATTACAGAATTATCCATGGCCCAAGCAAAGGGTCACAGCAGAACTGCAAATATCTTTGAAGTCTGTTAAACAGTGGAATGTTTTTCACGTTCTCCTTTCCACTAAGATCAGTCAGAAAGACAAACAGCAGCCCACTACCACTAGACAACAATCCTCTGATGGAGCTCCACAGCCTGCAAGAGCTTTGCACAGCATGTGCCTTTGCAAAGTGCGTGTTGACCACCATCTGAATTCATGATTCCACACAGAAAAACTTCACTGAAAGGTTTGCTCTAACACGAAGCAGACAGTGAACAGTGATTTAAGAACCTGTCTGGTTAAACAAGACCTGCTAGAAATGAAAAGTGACATTTTTGATACAAGGCAATTACTGTAGTTCCAGCCCTCCACTCGGGAGCAAGGTATAAGGGAATGCTTCCTGCATTTAATTTCCTACAAAATCACAGGTATTAATTAAGTTGCCTTTTCAGAAAGGTGTTGCCTTTGACATTTGAGCACACGCATATTTCACTGAGGTTTGTAACCACCTGGTTTTGAAAACTTATTCTCATCTCTGTGACCTGCCTGAACAGCCATGCAGTGCAGCATTAAACTGCTGAAAATTATTTCCTTCTTCCCTTATCCAAGATATTTAACAGCTGTAGTAACGAACAAACCCTTGCTCAGATAAATCTGCAGACTTTTCAACAGCAATCACAATTTCTGTGGACATTAGCCTGGGAGAGTAAATGAGGAGCAGATTAAGAGCTGATGACCATGCTGATTTTCTGATTAGAAAGCAGAAGAAGTGGGTTTGATTATTAGATGTAGGTGGATCTTTGTTTGACTAATGAAGCACTGGGAAAATTGTGATGCACTTCAAAATTGGGAAGCATTATGGATATTCCATCCTCAAAAATGGAATGTCCACAGTGCTTCCCAATGTCACTATTTCAAAAATAAAAGCCTTTCCTAGAATAACAGTGATCCCAGTCAACATGGCTGAGGGCTCTGCTCTTCCAAAGCATTTGGAAGAAAACATCTTTCTATAGGCTTCAAATTTCTTCTTGTGAATAGTCTATTATTTTGTTCATGTTATGTTCCAAGGTCAAGTTTTCATCTAATTATCATCACACACAAGCATCTTGATCCTTCCTCTAAGGAAAGAGAAATAAGTCTACCATATCTCCACAGGCAACACATTCTCCCCTGCAACCCATGTATGAATGTGAGCACAACTCTACACACACAACCCCCATCAGCTGCTGCATGTCTGCTTAAATCTTCTTTTCTGTGATGTCATGGGTTCAGCAGTAGCAGTCGTTTTTTCTCCTTCTTTCTAGCTGGTGCAGCGCTGTGTTTTTGATTTTGGGCCTGGGAGCAGCGCTGATAACACCAGTGTTTTCAGTTACTGCTTGGTAATGTTTTGGTCTGACCAAGGACTTTCTGAGTCTCATGCTATGCCAGGGAGGAGGGAAGCCGGGAGGAAGCAGAGACAGGACACTTGACCCAAACTGACCAAAGAGGTTATTCCATACCACAGCACGTCATGTCCAGGATGTGAGGACGGAGAGCAGAGACCCGGAAGGGTGTGGTGGGGGACTGGGGGTGCACGGCATGGTCAGGTTTTTTGGCAGTGGGGGGTTTGCTGCTGGGGGGTGCACTGGCTGGGTTGGGCTTGGTGAGCAGTTGTATTCTCTTTCCTTGTATTTCTCTTGTATTATTACTGGTGGTAGCAGTAGTGATTTGTGTCATACCGTAGTTACTAAACTGTTCTTATCTCAACCTGTGTGAGTTGAATTCTTTTAATTCTCCTCCCCATCCCCCCGGGACTGGGGGAAAAAAGAAGGGGAGTGAGTGAGTGAGAAAACTTCGTGAGTTTTAGGGGCTTAAACCACGACATGTGAATAGGAAAATGTCTTTACTAGTCCTGCCCTGAACAGCTCTTAGATGAGAAGGCAATGTGCTCTGGTAGCTTCCTTGATATATAATGGGTACAAGGCCTCCGCAGATGTGAGCTGATACAGGCTATGGCTGCTGCTAGATGTTAGCATCAGCAGCCAGGTACCTGGACATTGAAAGACCTTGCTGCACACTGCTGAATAGCCTCCCATCTCTCATTAGTGTTCCTCACAATTCTCATTTATGATATTTCCACCATACTTACAAGTGTCGAGCTGTTAATAAACACTGTCACTCCAGCTATTATGCTTTAGATAAATACATGGCAGTAATTAATAGAGGGTAACAATTTGATTTAAAAGATACTGGTTTGCTGTGGCAAGAAAAATGACTTGACTGTCACTGCAAGCTCAGCTAGTTCTCCATTAGATTGTATGTGCAGTTCACATGGGGAATCATACAGAAATCCCTCATCAGTAAAATTACATTCATTAGCCCTCAGTTTAGAAATGACATGGTAAACCAACTTTATCTACAGTCTGTGGGGTGAAGAGACTTTTGATAACAGTTTTTTAATTTGATGAGGCTCCTTAGCATCAGCATGCAGATAAGTGAAGCTGCATGAATTACCTACACTTTGCAGAAGTAGATCCGTTGATTTGGAATATGACAACAAAAAGGATTTTAACATCAAATATACCAGGGACAGAGCTGCTTATGAATAATAACATTTGTATAAATTATAGCAGAAACAGCTGCAAAAGAGATGAATGCCTGTTAAAATGAGCCTCCTAGAAGAAGTCTGCTCACATTAAAGCCAAGAGAAGTTCAGTGCCAAGTGACTATTAAAACATCCAGCCAGTTCCCACTCAGATGGATAAGAGCTGCCTCACACTTACTTTTGCTTATGGGACCTAGATTATAAAACATTTATCACATTTTCATCCCTTATTAAATGATTTCTTCCAGGGGAGTTTTTTATTGGCAAGCATATCTAGTGCTTCCATATGCTACGGAAGCAGGAAAATCTGCAGGAGAATGGAAAGACTGAATATTTCATACAGTCCCTGGCTGCATGGTTGAATGCTTCGGGGGCACTGCAAAAGATATGAGGTGTAAATAAAGCTATTTCCAAGAAAATGGCTGCTATGTTTCCCCTTCTGAACCTCCCAGTCACACAACTTGTCAGATGGGAAGTAACCAAGAACCTGAACTTAGCTCTTCCCACAGGAGCACTGAAACTGGACTCCTGAGAAAACCCATCTTCCTCACACCAAGTCCTATTCATGCACTAGACCTGAGGCTTTCATAGGCTTTGCAGGTGCAACACATTCTTTAGAGAGAAGAGAGAAAGCAGCCTACAGGTCAACAAGATGACTGCAAAAGCACCTATGGGAATAGGATGGGATCTTACTCTTTGCCCCAGAGTTTTGACGGAAGACTGCTTTTAATGCTGGCTTTGAAACCCCTAATTGTTAACATGTGGAGCATGGCAGAGTCTGGGCAGCCACTAAGAGAACCAGGAAACTGCTGCATTCACTTGTGCCTTTGAAGATTTTGATAGACACCCATCTTTTTCCACAGAGTAAATATACTCGCACTGAATCATGAATCTGATGCATGTTTTCCTTCAGCAGCTACTATGTGCACCCTAAGCTTCCCTCTGAATCACCTCTCATCATCTCTGCGCTGTGTGTGCAGACATAACATGCTTCTGCTACTGAAACTCAGGGCTCTCATTTCCATATTGAATGATACACACAAGGCCTATTCTCCTCTTATCCACATACCAAATGGCTTGCAGCCTCCAACCAAGCCTAGAAAGCCATCCCCAGGGTTCTAAACCTGATAACTGCACCTATTTCCCATCAGTTCTGTGTAAAAGGAAGATTAATGTGATCTGAGGAAAATGCAGTCAGTCAGTTTCCAGAGGCTCCAGGAACTGCAGGATTTCTAAGGTTCAGGAGAGGATGTGACTGGATGTTCTGGGTTCAACAGTAGCAGTCATTTTCCTCCTTCAGCCAACAGACTTTGTTAACATGCCTCCTCCATACGATGCCTCTCACAGAGCAGAACTTTAAGCTTCCTCCCGAGGCAGGTAAAGCTCGCCATCACGTAGCTCTTCACAGAGGCTGTTCGTGCTGTTATCAAGTTCCTTTGAAAATTCTCTAATACTCCCCTGTCTGCTCAACACTGAATTTTATGGGAAAAGGTCTTGCCTGGGTTTGAAATAATTACAGGGAGAGAGGAGGCAACCAGAGGAGCATACACACCTTTGCGAACAAAGACAGCTATTTTACATACTGCGCAGCATCATTGCAATTTAAATGATGTCAAAGGCAGCTCTTAGGATCTCTCAGCTCCAAGCAATAAACTTCCAGACAGTTTTAATACAATTCAGTTGTCAAACAAAGTAGTAATTTACATAGTAGTGTACTACCATGCCTGTGAAGGTCCCAACTTTTTCATAAGGCTCCATGGCTTCTGCCTCTAGGAATATTTACATTCTATTATTCAGTACAATGCAGCGCCATGGGTCCCAGTGGATTCAGCTGTCCTAAACGCTTTATCCTTGAAACTATGGAAGTCTTTTGTGCTTCCCTGACAGAATAAATTCCACCACCTGGTCTCAAAAGACTTGCAGAAGCTCAGTACTGGCTTCAGCACATGATATAGCTCTGGTGTGCTGGCAGAGCCATGGAAATGGTTTGCACGAATTTTCCTTCTTCTCAACAAAAAAGAGGTAATGAGCAGAAAAGGCAATAATTCAATCCTGAATTTGGTTCCTATTCTGCACACCAATGTAATCTACATATCCCCCTGTACCTCCAAATGCATTGGCGCTGCAAAGGTTTTTCCTCAAGCAGTCATCAGGGAAGAGTGAGAACACTGAGCACAGCTGAACCCAGATGGTAGGGGGCACAGTAGGGCAACCACAGCCCACACAGCTAGTTTGTATTGCTACATCAAGTGGTTCGATTAACATCTGCATTCCAAACATCCAAAGCTCTGCTCAGGTTTTTCTCTCTCCTGATACAACCTGAATTAAAATAAAAAACCCCAAGAGAGTGCCTGCAAGAGAGCTGCATTCTCTGTGGTGCCAGGAAGCAGGGTTTATTCTTGCCCTGTTACTGCCAGTTCAAGGTTGAAGGGCAGTTTAAGCCTGGGCGCCACGTACAAACACTGTGGGAGAACCTCTGCTGTGCTGAACAGTGACTGGGAAAGGTTTGTAACAGATGACATAAACCCCAAGGAACTCAGGGGCAAGAGGACATTGAATGACCTGTTGTGACTTTCCGACACATTCTATTTTCACAGATCTCCAGAGCCTTGCTGCCCAGACCATTTTAAAACTCCAAAGAATTCTGTTTGCTATTCAAAATGATAGTATTTCACTTTGAGTGCAATTTTGTACTGCAATATTGTGCATCTGAACTTGCTTTTTCCTTTCACACAGAAGCAACTAAGTTCCTATGAGCAAACCCGCCTTTGTGAGATGCCTAACTTGGTTGCTTGGAGTTTTATGAGAGCATCTTCTATGTTGGTATGTATATTACCTACAAACTGCTCTGGACAGGGCAATTTTCAGGAACCTCAACTAAACTCAAGTTTGAAGAATAAGATGCTGCATTTGCAACTTTTTATCAGGAAAAATACAGTGATCGTAAACACAGTTCTGCTTCCCATATAAGGAATGTATAAGTCAAGATGCTTTCCCATGCAGAAAGGCTTTTGAACATATACACCAAATAACAAAACTATGCCAATAATGTCAGTGAACTGATCCTTAGGTTAAAAAAACCCCAAACAACCCTTCTCATTGGTATAGGATACCAGCCTCATATGGTACAGCAGTACAAGTATTTTTTTTCTCATTTTGAGATTTCTAACAATTCCTTTGCATTCAGCACTGAGCAGACACAGACTAAGATAGACCATCCTTGAAAGTGAACTGAACTTATATCTTAAGGTTATAAAGCTCTTCTATATCCTAATGTGGATTAAGCATACAAGTGAGCAGCAAGAATCTTCACCTCAGTAAAATCATCTCACTTTGGATAAAATTCTCTCTTTGCCACGTAAACAGAAGTGCTTATTTTGGTGCAATACAACTTTCATTCTTTCTGTCCCTTCTATTCTATTTTCCTTGGAAAGATGGGAGATGACAATTGCGCTCTTAGACTCCAGCTTTCATATTCTTATGCACGTGAAAAGAGAGATTCAAAGTTCACAGACTTATTAAATCAGGCTGTCAGTTTCTGAATACATTGTAGAAAAAGAGAACCCCCATGAAACCTAACTTGAAATAAGGATTTTTAGCCCTTCCCTACATATCCACAGTATTTACTGCAGTAATGTTGTGGTGGTGTTTTTATTTTTCTCTTTGTATTTTACTGTTTGTGGAGATGGCAAAGGTGAAGCTGATGCAATTACTAAACAAAGATTGTGTTTTAGCAGGGTCACCTAAACCTTGGAATAGCTGATGACACGATAAAGACAGAAATAGATGAATCAACATGCAGTCATTTTTCAGAACGTTCAAATATGAATCGGCGATTAACCTTTGAAACATATTACGAGGAAAAGCATCTGATTCTCTGTCTCATTGCCTTCAAAACAAACCTGCTCATCCTTCTATAACACATGCTATAGCCAAGACCAAGCTACTGTATTCAGCACAACACTGTCAGAAATTCGTCCTATTCTTTGTACTAGAAGAGACCACATAAGCATATAATCTCTTTCAGCTGAAAGTCCATCAACCAGTGTACAAAACATTTCTAGCACCTACAAGCCAATATTTTAATGTCCAAATCACAATCTTATTTCATCATTCTTTAATAATGTGTAGAAAAACTATTGTTTATTGGTATTGCCATATTCTAAGCCTCTAGAAACACTGCCCTTGTCTCCAATTCTGACATTTTCTAATGCTTCTTGTCAAATTAGAGAGGTATCAACTTCACCTAGGTGGGGATCACCCCAACTGGCAGCCAAAGAGAAGCTGCACTGACAGAATCCCAGAAGCTGATGATGAGGCATTGAACATAATAGTGGAAGCAACATCAAACACTGGGCAAAAAGCACCATCTGTCCTTTGTGAGTAGAGAAAGCATTATTTCATGAATGGTAAACAGACACTATCCCTCATTGGCATATGCTGATTTTTGGTCTATTTGGCCTTCATGGAAACACAACAAAAATTTCAGATTTGTAATGAGGTATTAAGACTTTTCCCTCTTGTAAAATTCACTGCATAAAGGACAAGTAACCATGGTGTCAACACATTTCTCCAAAGTTGATGAAAATCATAGAACCATAGAAAAGTTAGGGTTGGAAAGGACCTTAAGATCATTGTCACCACCATCTCAGTTATGTTTGTTCACTACTTCCAGCTGCTGTCAGAAAACCAGACAGAAGAATTCTACATGTCCTATAAACCTGCTTTCAACTCTACCAAGTGGCTTTAGATACAAGCCTCTAGTTTGCAAAATTCAGTTGCTGAAAAGATTTACATAGCTGTAATTAAATACATGAAAAGCCCTGAAAACCCCCTATATTTAAAGCTGTAAACTGTATGAAAATGAGAAGGGGATCAGGTTTCTGGAAGACATGCATTTTTCCCAAACTGGGCATGTGTACTACATCCAAGAGTACTTATAATTACTCAGAATTAAGAGGAGGATGTGAACGAGTTGAATGACGGCAGAGTTGGGAATGGATAAATCTTTAAAAATGAGAGAGAAAACAGACCCATGAAGCCTACCCAGAAAACAAAATCGGGTTTGAAACCAAACTTATCCAAAATTAAAAATACTCAGAGGCTTAAGTCCCGCTCTGGGACCTGCTCTGATGAGTAACAAAGAGCTAGTGGTGTTTGGCTCCAAAGACCCAATTAATACACTTCTCCAGCTATGTGTAGCTATCAGTTTGACATCTATAGTTCTTGATGGGTACAGACAGAAGCCTTTTATTGTGCATCAGAAACCACAGAAAATTTGTGTCGATTTTTTAATCTATGCCTCCTTCTGAAACATTTTGTGTAGTGGCTTTAAAAACATGGCAAAACCAACAAAGGATAAAACTGCAGAATTCTTTATTAGATGACTAACCCTATCATGTAATCATTAAGAGTAGTAGTAAGTCTGTACAGAGAGGTACTGACACAGTGCTCTAGCTTTGCTATTGCTTATTTTAGAAGAAAAAAATTGAACTGGTAAATACCCTTGACACATCTGCTATGTCAAATTCAGTCTTCCAGGACAGAAGCCAGAGTGAAAGATTTGCTTTCTACTTGACCTTGAAGAAATCACTTGCCCTTTGAGTAACACTACTAAAAAAACAAGTTGACAAAAGAACTTTAATGAGAAACAGATGCTGTATCTGAAATGAATTTTCATGAGTTCATGAGTTATAGAAACTGTGGCAGCAGAGGTGGTATCAAACTTATAATTCAATTTCAGCTGATGTTTCAGAGCCCTGTTCCAGCATACAGAGATCCAGGGGGAATCTGAACAACTTTTCTGAGTTCCTCCTTTTGTTCCATTTGAATATCAAATAATTCACCTATTCGCTTCACACCTCTGATTCTTCTTTGTCTATCCCAGTGGGTAGTCTCATATGCAAATATCCTTATTATGGCTAGGTACCATGTTTCCCCAGTATATACACGGTTAAAGTACAGAACAGTTCAAAATGAGTCTGTTTCTGAAATCATGCTTAGCCTTGCTTGAAGCTTCCCCTGACTTTGCTGGATGCTTTGAAAAACACAGGCAGCCTACCAAATATTAAATAAAAGCAGCTACTAAACAGCCTTTTCAGGCATTTAAAAAACATCCCACCCCCATTATCTTTTAGCAGCTGTCAGTGACTATAGCAGGTGGAAATTGCTTTTTCTGTCTGAAAAACTTGTGCTGTGTAATTTTGCTTCCCTAAAACGAGAGTGCATACACAGAAACAAATGCAACACTCTCAGCTTATTTATCTTTCTTCTTGTCCATCTGACACTCCAAATGGCCTTTTGCTTTTCTGTCAACACATCACCATTGAGCCCTTTTAATTAGAGCCAGGCAGGTATTAAGGCAACCCAGGACCTGGTCTGATAATATCATCTTAATTTGGCTCTTCTGTCTCAAGAGCTGCTGGTTGAAAAGGCACCTGCCTGTAGCAGATGGCCCGATGCGCTTCAGTACACTTGTGTCACATGCAATGCTGTGCATCAGCACAAAGCCTGTATTTCCAACCTCAGACCTTGCAAGCCCTGCAATGGCTCCGAAATCATTTACTTCCCAGATCAGGCTTAATAACGATGTGGGGAAGATTTTGGTTTTGTGATGAAGAGTGATTTAACAGAGTTAACAGTATGCCTACAAGCTTTGCTGAGGCTATTCAACCGGGGTTTAAAATTCTGCTGCTCTGTTAATGGCTGTGGGTAGTTAGTCATCAGGAATTAACCAGCTGTCAGGAAAAGGAGCTGCAATCTACCAATTTCTAGACGTGTAGCAAAGTAGCCTGTGCTATGGACAGAAATACTACCTTCTGGACCAGGTGATGGGAGCACAAGATGTTCCAGTTTACTTTGGGTTTATTTTGCTGAGAAACTGGCATTGTTCTTGTTTGGATCAACACAAATGAAACACCTGCTAGGTTTTAATTAAAATCAAATGGAATGCAGTTACATGAACAGGTGGAAGGAGAAGATGATATACCATAGAGCTCAAATCCCTCCATGTGTTTGGAGACTTTGCAAAGTCCTAGCTATCACATCCATAAAACAGTGATGGAGTATGTCAAGAACATTTTGATTGTGCACACAAGTCTGGTTAAAAAGGCATCTACTTAGTCAGGGAACAGCAGAAAGATAATATTCAAGCGGCCTTACATTACATCCAGGTAATGACTGGTATAATGGTTTCTCTCTTCTGATGTACTACATGGTGGTATTTTCCAGTTGTGAGAAGCTGGACTATTCAAATCACTCACAATAAAATGTTAGACATCAAAACAACAGCCAGACATCAAAATAAATGAAGCATATAATGACTGTGATAAAAAAAAGTAATCCAAACAGAATCAAAAACCTGATTACATTTCTTATCCTATTTCCATCCTTTGTTGCAAAGAGCCATCCCCAAGAGGCATGAAGCTGGCACCTCTAGCCAACTGCCAAATAGAGCAGGGCAAGATTAACTGCTTCATTTCGTATTTTGTTTAGACATAGAAGAGAGGTGGTGCTCTTCAATAGACCACTGCCTCTTGAACTTGGCACTGGGTTAACTGCCACCTGTATGTGGCAAGAAAATGGAAGGTAATGAAGAGTTGAAGTCATGCTCCACACAAACCTGGCTCTGGCATGAGAGAAAGGAGATAATTGTGAAACACGCACAGTGAGCACCCGGTGTAAGAGCCAGTTCTAGTGCTGTAAGTATGGACAATTTCAGTTTTGAATGACATAAGTGAACTTACTGGGCTAGAAAATCTGGCCCTTCGCCAAGGAACGCTTAATACTGATTGCTTTAAATTAGGTCTGTTAAGGATTGGCTTTTTATGCATTTACTGTCAGTAAGCCTGGAAGTGTTCATCTATTATTACCTTGGGGAGTACTTTCTTCAAAAAGTATAGTTCTAGAACCAAGAAAAAAAATCCCACATGAAGTCTGAAAAACCTTCCATTGCCCTCAGGAGAAACTCACATCATGAACTTTACCTGTTGCAAATAAACTACTACAGAAGTCCTTAGTGTGCTTTGTGTTCATTAGTAGATAAAAACTATTTAGTGCATGGATTATTTATCCTAAATAAACTTTTTAGTTTATCAGATTGAAGCAGTTCAATGTTAAAGAATACTTTCAAAATACTTACACAAGATTGGCTTTCTGTACATAAACATCTGCTATTTTCTGAGATAAAACGCATAAAGCCTTTCTGGTTTTTGCTTTCAAGATAATAAAAGTTCTCCAAGGACTAATGATTTGTAAAATTTCAGTTCGATATCAAAAAAGAGGAGAAAGTACACAACATGCTGCATTCAAAGCAGCTCTTACTTTCAAATAACTCCAAGGATTACAATTGCCTACACTAAAAAGAAACAGATGGAGCTGGAAGTTTGACCTGCTAGTTACCTGCTAGTTCTGTTTGCTGTGAACTTTGTACAGTGCATTGATTACTGGTTATCTGCTCTTAAGCAGGGAGTTTCTGACATGCTCAGCTTCATAATTTGGATCAAATGTCTGCAGTCTGTGCTTTGATTTAGAATGTGAAACAGCAGCGGTATTCTAAAAAGAGAATTCTGCAGAAAAGCACACAGAAGTTGGGGAAATTTTCACTTTCCCAGGAATGCAACCCTGGGAAAACACTGCTCCCAGGCAATGGGCGGTGAATGGGGTCAGAACTAGATGATCTTAAAAGTCCTTTCCAACACAAACCATTCTATGATTCTATCTGAGGGCAAGGAAGTCACTGGATCTGATAACTTATGATAGATAATTCAGCGCATTTAAAAGCATTTTTCTGTGTGTTTTCATTGAGATAATCGACACCCAAAGCACTTTTGAAGGTGGCTGGTTGTTACTTTCCACACGGAGGTCTATTTCCATGACTTTTCTCATAACATCTTCACCTCCCATATAGAGTTTTCACTTGAGTTGTGATTTTTGGATAGGTCTCCCATGACAAAGCAGGCTGCACTAGCAAAATGGGTTCTGCATAGTTGAAAGCCATGTTTTCTTTCACTCTCACTCTGCAGTCTGTATTTGCAAATTGCATTTTCCCTGTCAGATACAGTGATTGATTATCTACTGGATAAGATGCAAAAAGTAATATTTGAGCTGGAAAATCCATTTAACAAGTTTTTTTTAATCCATTTATGCTGTCACAAAATGTGCACAATGCACATTTTTACACAACACGGTTTATTTTTGAATGTGACTCACATCCCTCATTAAAGAGAAGTTTCTCTCTCAAAAAACCTTAAAAACAATGGTGAAGTATGAAGTTACACACTGACAGGAGCTAAGTTCTCAGATAAGTATCTTTAAATATCTGGACCTGTATTATCCAGGTTCTCTAACATCTCTACCTGGCTGCATTTCCTATACTCATGCATGCTTTGTATAACCACCATATTAAAACTTTGCAGCCCTCTTCCTCCACTAGTGTCAGAGCTATTTACAGCACTGAAAGGAAAACAAAGCAAGACTTTTTTTCCTTTGTGGTCACTGACTGACAGTTTGTGAAGCCAAACATTCAAAACCAAAAAGAATAAGGTAAAATAATAGTTATGGGTCGAGACAGGAAGGGCAGGGAAGACCTGCACATAACTGTCCTTTCTGTGATGTATTATTATACCCAACACCAACTCTGCATTTGCATAATGGTGAAAGGATGTGAAGCAACAAAAGCAAACACACCTCATGTTGCATGGAAACACATACAGATCTCAGATGGCCAAGGTATACAAAAATACATGGGCAGAGCGAGGAGAAAAAGAGATCACTTTCATGGCATTTGCACTACCAAAGTTCTTGTTAAGCAGAATGAAGACCTGAGGCTTTGCAAAGCAACTGTATTCTGGATTTTATTAAGCACCAGTTCAGTGCATAAACCATTGAATCACAAAGGCACCACTGTTCTGCACTGGGGAGGGGAAAAAAAGGCATTTAAAAAAAAAGAAAGCAATTGCCATCTCTTATTACACAGACATTGAGGCTAATCCTGCAAGGGGTCTTACTCAACCACTACAAACATGCTTCAAAGAAAGCCAGAGAAACTCCACAGTAGACTTTTAGACAATAGTCTGGTGTAGACATTAGCACTCAGTTAATGCTTCATTTTTTGGCCAGAAGCCTGATACTCTGTATTGCACCAAGCCAGATTTCTATGCAACTAAAGCAGGATTTGGCGTTTAAATCACAGTGAAAACATAAAACAAGTTGTTTCCATACCACACATAAAAGGGTTGTACATTTGCACAGGTTGCATCTCTTGAAACTCTGAAGTGGATTATATCAATAGCTAATCCAGTTTGCTCTATTCTCAGTAAGAACAGACTCATCTGGAAGACCACTGAGCATGTTTTTCTTCTCTGCAGTCTACAGATAAAAGCACTTGCATTGCAAGTTTATATATTTATATTTAATTTAGATATATTATTTATGACATCTGCAAGTAGATATCTCTGGCTTCTTTGCCACATGAACTCTGTCAAGCCAGTAACTTTTCAAGTACCTTCTAAAAGAGATGAACGTCTTTGCTAGTACACTCATTCCACACAGCAGGGAACACCAGATTTCTGTAATAGGTCCTTTAGCATCAACAACAGTAGATTACAATAAAAACTAGGTATTTAGCTGTTGCTGAAACAAGCCAAACTCTTCCAGTAAAAATATTAAGCAGCTTAACTAAGAAAACATTTGCTCATGCACAGCTGGGTATGAGCTCACATCAGTCATATGGGCTGCACCAAAAAGGCCGTGACATTTAAGCATAAGTAATTGGGTGCACATTTCTCTTGGCTGGCACTGGTAGGCAGAACATGCCACTATCTCATTTTTGTCACTCCTCCTCTGTTCCTGAGGAGCTGAAAAGCAGTCCTGTGGAACAAAGCAGCAGCACAAATAGGTGGAGTACAATTGTGCTTGGAAGATCCTGTTTTCCTAATGCTACACTTTCTACAAGTGCACATAGGAACTTCTGCCAACTACAGTAAAAAAAGGTCTATTTAATTATTTTTATAAGCTTGTGAATGCACAGTTCTTCCATTCTGTAATTCTTCCACTCTGGTCTCCTGGGTACCTTATGTTTAAGGTCTGACTAGGTTAAAAAGAAAGAAACCTGTTGGCTCTCTGATGTTTTAAAAAAATCCCCACTCTTGGGCTACTATTTGAATACATACTGGCTCTTGGTTGGCAAGTTCTGGGGTTTGTGGGAAGCATGAAGGTCTACAAGTGCTTCTGCGTGAAGGTCAGAGATTAAGTTTACCCAGGAAGACTGAAGTGATTTAGGATCTTAATCAAATTAATATTTGATTCCTTTCTCTCAACTGCTTTAATAATGAGAGTGAAATGAGCCCCCAGTGTGCCCTGACACTGACCTATCAGGCAAGTTCAATAAGCTTTCCTCTTAAATGCTATATTGCACGGGGCCTTGAGACATCTTTTCCTATTTATAACCTGTCTTAGTCTGGGATAACCCTTTCATACTTTGCTCATGTTCCTCTTCCTGTGCCATCCTTCTCTTCCCAGAGATACAAACTTGGAAGCTGGGACTCAGGAGCACAGGGAGCTCCTACCTTCCCTAGTGAGCTCAGCATGAGCTTTACTTACACCACAGCTTCCCAACTGCATAGAAAAAGAAAGGAATCTCTTCCACACTTGCAATTCCCCAGCCTAACACTTCATTTTATGGAATAAGAACAGATTGCCTTACTTCTTACACCCTAGTAATAGCCCATTAATAAATCCTACTCTTGCTCAGCCTTATCCTTCAGTTACCCAGCAGCATCACTGGCACCAGCAAGATTCAATTCAAAATTGTTCCCAGGAGGGCAGTAAAAAGTAGGCAAGCTTTTGCCCTTGGCAGGCATCAGTGATAATACTAAGTGGTAAGGCGCTGACCTACATCCATCTCACAAACATATGAGCTAGATAAAGTCTTGAATGCCAGCTCTCTGATCTGCCTTTCAGCCCCAGTCTGTTCACATGCATCAGAAAACTGGAATTAGAGCCAGTGGTGTGGTGATGGGTTTGGTTTTTTTTTCCTAGTGCAGTGAGGTGTGGGAGCCAGGTTTGTAACTAAAACCAACCAAACAGTTTCTGGGCTAACCAGTAACTGACCATCCTTGGCTGTGATAAAAAGTTAGAGCAAAGGGAGATACATGTCTGAGGACCAATATTACAAAACTGGATTAGGAATGAAGACAGGTAGAAGAGGCCTGGTGCTGGAGACATATACCCACATATCCTCCAGCAGCATCTGAGTTTGTTTAGAGCTCTGGCGCTGTTCAAAAGCTACAGGAACTAGAATGATCATGGTTTTCCTTTTTTTTTTTTTATAGCTGCATTCATGATGGTACAGAAGCACACTACCTGTTAGACTGCAGCATTACTCTCCGCTTATCTAAGTCTCTTCATGCTTATTAGTGAAAAGTGCTGAAGGTCCAGTATCCTTGGGTAAGAACTGCTTGAAGGTTAACTAGGTTTTGTTTCTTTTGTACTATCAAACACAACAGGAGTCAGCTTTGGGGCCTAAGTTTTCCTTTTGCTTAAACTAAACTGTTCCTTGTCCCATGGAAGTTACAACTAAACCAGAAACTTCACATTAAACCATGGCTTGAAATTGTTCACAAGCCCTCTCGTGGTGCTCACTGTCAGCTGCATTTCAGAAGCATTAAGTTGCTGCAGAGGCAGAACTCAAGCTCTGCCTATGAAACAGATGGTCAGGGAAAGACAGCACTTTGTTTGATGTAACCCAGCACCTCTGTGCCTCCCATATGTAGTGTAGAGAGTAAAAGATACAGAAATGGCAGATTCTTTGCAACCCTTTGTTCCCATTCTAAACATGAGTACCCTGCCCTCCAAAGAATGAGCTTTACCTTTATGAAAGTAATAGTTTTGAAGCTGCTTAAAAGTTAGCTTTGCTTATAACTCTTTTCTCTTTCTTTGTCCTCCCTTGAGCAAGCGATCCTCTCAACTTCATTTAGTTTCATCAGCTTCAAAAGAAAACCTTTAAAGGAGTACCACGACCTCCACATTTGTGTGGGCTTCTTCAAATTGATTTAGACAATCTGTTTCCATGTTATGTGAGAACAAATCAATTCTAGTCAAAAGACAAGACTTAATTTTGGACTGTATTTATCTAAAAGACTCAGAAAACCCCTGATTTAAAACAAAACATTTTTCCTCAAGGTAGCATATAACTTACATGAAAACAGTTCAAGCCTGCATGTTCACAAAGCCAAAGTCTCTATTTTATTCTCAGTGAGAATTTTTACCTAAATTGCTGTGAGTCCATCAGAGAAGTTACAACTCAAGGTCCAGCTGGGAAAGTTGAGCTCTTTTATAAAGCTGAGAGATGACAATAAAGAGGTAATATCTGCTGCAGGGAAAAAGCTATGGAGCAAGTGTCGCCCATTTGATCAGCTTGCTGTCTACTGTGTCCACTTCTCCTCCTTTAAAAGGCTATTAGAAATAATTCCTTTAGGGACTGCACACAATGATAAATGCAACGGAGCTGTAGACCTCTAGTGAATGTACTGATCAGCCACTTTCAAAGGGCACAGAAATGAACTCCTCCTGACTTCATCAGCAGACTGGGAACAATTCAAACAGTTCAGTCCTGCAAGCATTAGATTTGCACATCCATGGCTAAAGGAAAGGTTACAGCACCATGTATTTATATTTCCTTTCATAAGGTCTCAATAAGGAGTATGGCTTGGTTTTTATCTGCTTTGCAGCATCTAACAGAGGATCCTTTGAAAAAAAAAAAAGCCCGTTGAAAACCCAACTTCTACAGCAATACATTTGTTCACTTAACTGCTGCTAAAGTATCACTTTTTGTATCAACTACATTTAAAGGAAAATGATAGAAATAACCTAGAAAGAGGAATTTATCAAAAGTTCTTTAAACAGAATCACATTTGCTACACAAATGCCTTATCCCAGGATAAAACAGGTGGGAAGAGCTCTATCTTATAAACTGAGCTTGACAGGTATTGCCACCAGCAGAGTTGAGTGTATGGCTACAGGCTCCCATGAGCTAACGCTACACTAGTTATTCCAAGCAGAGACATACAGTGCAGCAACATTTAGATTAGATTCTTAATTTAATTCACTCCACCTCCAAACCAATTTAGCAGCTCTTACGTACTTAGGTGAATGCATCCAGCAAAACCAGCTCACTCCTGGCTGTTGCTAAGAGGTTTGCCCTTCTTGGGTTATACTGTCCTCCTGTGGCCCACTGCTTTTTGTTCACAACTGCCTAGCTCAGTTTCTGTGGCACTAGTCAATTCTATCACTTATCCAACAGAGGACTATGTTAAGATGATTGTGTGCATCCAGTGGCATTCAGCACAAGCTGACTGTAATTATCCAGCTAATTTAATTTTTCCAGGCGTTTTATATGATTTTACCACAGAACATTTACAATGATTGTCTGATGTTTGTATCCAGAGAAGAGGTAAGAACCCATGAAAATTTAAAACAACTGATGCTCCCAAAGATGATCTTAGAATTATGAAACTTTCCCAGAGAAACTACTGTGTTTTCTACGGCACTGAAGCTCACGAGACATTTCCACTAGAAAGTATTACACCATATTCCTTTAAACTAAAGGTCATGCTGAACTAAAGAAAAATATGTAAAGATGATCAACAGGGAAGTGGTACAGAGGCCAATATTCTGTCCATCACACAAAGGACTCTTCTGCTGAAGACTACTGTATTTATGTGATTCTTTTCTTAATACTGAACTTTACATTCCTATGCAGAGCAGCTTAGCAGCAAGCTCCAGGCATTGATTTCCATTTAATTGTTGGAAGAAGGAAGGAGAGAGCAGGGAAAAAAAAAAGATGGAAAAGGGAAATAGGAAGAAGAGCGATTTTCAGAAATCAACAAGGTACAACAGGGTGTTCAAACCATACAGACACATGGTCATGCTGCTGTCAGCCCTTCACTTGCTCTTCTTGGTACTTCATGCTCTCAATCATTCCCTTCACATATTCCCCAAAAGAAGTAATTCTGCATCCATTTGTATTTATTTTTCAAACTCTATTTGCCTTAAATGAGACTTGGCAAGATGATCTTGGGATCAAAGAAAAATTAGGATAGGGATCATTAAGTAGGTTTATGATTTCTTAAGCACTGATTGTGCCTCCTCAGCTTCACTGCTAGCATGTCACTAGCCCAAGAATGTGGGTTTTATTCTGTGGTGTCAATCAGGACACTCCTGCAGGGCTCTATGAAGAACGTGACATGCTTGTGAGGTGGGCTAATGCCAACCTGATGAAGTTTAACCATGACAAGTGCAAGGTCCTACACCTGGCACCTACATCCCAGGCACAGCTACAGGTTGGGCAAAGAAGAGATTCAGAGCAGCCCTGCGGAGAAGGACTTGGGGGTGTTGGTTGATGAGAAAATGAACATGAGCCGGCAGTGTACGCTTGCAGCCCAGAAAGCCAACCGTATCCTGGGCTGCATCAAAAGGAGTGTGACCAGCAGGTCAAGGGAGGTGATCCTGCCCCTCTGCTCTGCTCTCCTGAGACCTCACTTGGAGTATTGTGTGCAGTTCTGGGGTCCTCAACATAAAAAGGACATGGAACTGTTGGAACAAGCCCAGAGGAGGGCCACGAGGATGACAGGGACAGGAGCACCTCCCGAATGAGGAAAGGCTGAGAAAGTTGCAGGCTGTTCAGCCTGGAGAAGAGAAGGCTGCGTGGAGACCCCATAGCAGCCTTCCAGTATCTGAAGGGGGCCTACAGGGATGCTGGGGAGGGAATCTTCATTAGGGACTGTAGTGATAGGACAAGGGGTAACGGGTTCAGACTTAAACAGGGGAAGTTTAGATTGGATATGAGGAAGAAATTCTTTACTGTGAGGGTGGTGAGGCACTGGAATGGGTTGCCCAGGGAAGTTGTGAATGCTCCATCGCTGGCAGTGTTCAAGGCATGGGTTGGGCAGAGCCTTGGGTGGCATGGTTTAGTGTGAGGTGTCCCTGGCCATGGCACGGGGGTTGGAACTGGATGATCTTAAGGTCCTTTCCAACCCTAACTATTCTATGATTCTATGACTTGATGATCATAAAGGTCTTTTCCAATTTAGCTGACTCTATGAAATAAGTCACATTTGCTCCTGAAGCAGTGTGTTTCAGAAGTGCCGCTTTATTAGAGGGGCCTGATTAGGGCTTACTGAAGCTAATGGAAAAGTTTCTACCAGCTTCTTTTTGCTGGGTCAATATCAAGTGTTTTGGCAATAAACCTGCCCATTTATATAGCCTACTGTCTAATTTTGGAAGATTGCTTTAGAGACAAGCAATAATCAGCCAACCTCAATATTTCACAATATTCATCAAGTAAAACTTGTAGTTAATGCCTTTACAAAAAGCTCTTAGTGCCATTTAGTTCTTATGATGGGAAAATTGGTTCTTTACTGGCAGGGAAAAACAGAAGAGAAAAAGATCTTGTAAGGATATAATCAAAAATACAAAATACATCGTTGGAGGAGAGTTGCAAAGGAGACAGTTTTTCAGGCAATGAATATAAGCAGCAGTTCAGAACACAAGCAGCTACAGAAAATCAATGCAAGGGCTGAACACTTCTCTTGACACTTTTCCTTTTCTCAATGGCTCTCATAAATTAGCTTTTTTTGGCTTCTTGTAGTGCATTGCTTCACAAAAGATTTAGAAGTGTCTGGATGTAACATTCCAGTCACTCCCCAGAAGATAATGTACTTGTTCATCCTGAGAAGAGTTATATAGAAAGCAAATTAAAAAATGCATGATTATATGAAATCAAGGAGAGTCTCAAATATTAATGTCTCATGTCATAAAGGTACAAAATGATAAAAGCGTTCCCTCTAGGTAATTGCAAAAGCAGCAACCTGGCAAGCAATCAAGAAAAACACAGCCTTGGTTTATAGGTCTAGCTTGAGCTGGCTCAGCAGAAGAATGAGGCTCGATTCCATGGAGTACATAAGTGTATGCATAAATCCCGTGGTTTCTAACTGGATGCTGCCCTTGCTTACATGCTTTGTGTCACATAGGTGCCAGGGAGGTGAATAGACTCTTTGGATACAGGTTCCAATTTTATAGATCATTAATCTGCATTAGCCCAAAAGCTCAGTGTTTAGAGAAAATTCATTAGTTGGTAGCCTCGGAAATGTCACATTAACAGTTTTACTTGTACCAAGTTCCGATCCTCTGCTAAAAACTCCTAGGTCACAGAACTAGAGACGTCAAAGCTGAGATAGGCACCTTCCTTCTCAGACCATGAATTAATAAAGGACTTGTGCTGTTTCTGGGAAAGTAACACTGCCGTACAACCATTTATATTTTACCACTGATAAGGACAAGTTCACCCACACAATGCACATACACCAGTCCTACCCCAGTTCTGCAAGGGTAGACTGACCAGATTCAGTAAGAACTTGCTAGCTTTCCCTGATGGAGGTAGAGTTTAATTCCAGATGTTATTTTGTCCAATTACTACTAGAACACAGGCAGAGAATTTTACTCAGTTACATCTTTAGAGGCCAAATGACTTCACTTAAATCTAAACCAAAACTGACCAGACAGGCTGCAGTGTCTCAAAGGCTTGAACAGAGAGGAAGAAGTCACCCACTACTTAGCAACTTTTTCTACTTCTTGATAATGCTATTTTAATATAAAAATGTATACAACCCATTGTAAATTTATTTCGAATTTTTTTCAGCCCTTGGGTCTTTCACCTTCACCTGAAGTGAATAAAACTAATCCAGAAGCTAGGAAAAGTTTAAAGTTTTTGGAAGATCACAATAGTGGGACACTCCTGGGAAGTGGCAGTGGTCTTGTTCACTTTTTTAAACAGTCACAAGCAGTTTGTAAAACTCACTAGGACTGCAAACAACACAAGCGCTTAGTAAGGCCCCCTGAACTACCTTTCGCCATGCTGGAGCCCTTCCAAGGCAAGTGTCAGTACAAGTATGCTAGTCAGTGCCACACCACCATTGACTTCAAACCAAATTCCCTTCTCCTCACCTCAGTCAACAGCACTGGATGAGCACTCAACACAGCCAGGGATTCTGGCTTGCACAGCCAGCTCCAGACCTGCCCATCTCATTAATGCAAATCAGGAACTTAATTTTACCCAGGGCTGAGCTGCCACTGCTCTTCCCTTCTCCTGTTTGTATTTTATCCTGGCTTCAGTTTTCCATCTTGCCACAAATGTCTCCTGTGCTTTTACAACAACCTCTCATTATAAAAGGTTGTGGTTTTTCTCCTGTCCTTCAGGCATCTTCATTACAGGGTATTATAAAAAACCAACAAAACCATAGTGCAGTGTGCCAGTCAACAGTGAAATCATGAGAAGTGTAATCTACTAATGAGCTGATGAGTAAGTAAGTGTCAGGCCACTGCACTGAGCTATTGATTAGAGCTTCCCACAGAACTGATATGCTGCATAGGTACCTGCTGCTAAACAGAAGAGATCGATGTAGGGAACTTCTGAAAACAATAATGAAAGGTTTCTGATTTTTTAGATGCTTTCTCTCACGTGCTGCAGATCTTCGTTGCCAGATCAATCTTCATTGTTAGCTCCTACCTCCCGCCCTGCCTCCTGCCTTTCAGCTTGAAAAGGTTCAAAGTGTTCCGTAAACACGTAGTACCCTGGGACACAAGAGGCTTATTAGTGAGAAGTGTAGCCTACAGCAGATATTAAAGCAGCTGGCTGAGATAACTTCACTTGCAATGAGTGCTCCAGAGAAAATTTCCTCAAAGACTTAAGCTTTACCTTCTTGCCCCTGCACAACACAACCGCCTCATCACACATACTGGCGTCCTATTCTATCCAGAGTCAAAGCTTGAAATTGTTTTGCTTCCAAAAGCTTTGGGGGGGCTCCTCCACTGGGTGTCAATGCTGTGTCACTCCTCCGTTTTCCACACTGCCATCCTTCACTTAGTACCAGACTTTCAGGGCAAGACTCATGCTGCATCTTAAGGTCCTTTCCAACTCTTACCGTTCTATTATTCTATGTTTCTATGTTTGAGTCTGGCCTTTTTTTTTTACCTTGCTTTCTTAGTTGGAAAGTTCATTCCTCTTCTAGACCACAAAGTATTGAATTTTCTGTCCTCTGATCCTATCGCTTACTTGGACAGCCCAATTTTCTCAAGAATTATCATAGCTTTTGCTTTTGTCCTCATCTCCCCTCATTGAAACTAGGTACAGACAGAGATGTCAGCTTTGAATACCAACGCTTAAGTTTCCTTTTTATCTTTTTATAAAATTACTTTTCATTTCAACTCTTATGATCTTTTGAAGTCCATCTACAATAATTAAATGAGAATGAAACATTTGCTTTTCTAATGAAAAAAGTCAATTGACATAGCTCATCATTTCAGGATCTGAACAATTGAAAAGATCTTATTTCACTTGGTGATCTATAAAAAATTCACATTCAGGGAAGTTCTTATGAGACATTAAACCCTGTTGTACTGTAAAAATAGAGACTTGAATGTCATGTTATTATCATCTGATGAATTCAAAAGCAGCTGTACCTGAAGCTTCAAGTGGATATCACGTTATATCCAGATAAATAGCTAGTAACTTTGGTCCCTATTAGATACCCTGTCTAAATCAACAGCATACGGAAACATACTCTTCTCCTTCCTACAGAACCGAGATTCTATAAACACAAACCATAAGCTTTGGCTTACATTTATATATGTCTCTCACTGAGAGAAATCCTGAAATAAACACACTATCATGTTTCTGTGGACTAGTATTATCCATTTATTTAAACATGAAGTTGACCACAAATAAATATAAGTTCTCCAATCAGAAAATGGGGTCTGTGGTATTGTTCAAAGGTGTAACAATTTAGATAGGTTTTTCTGTAATAGTCAAGAAAATATCTGGGTCTTGTCAACCAATGTGGTAGCTTTGAAACACAGAAAACTTCTGCTTGCATAGAAGAGCCCTGACACACAATACATTTGCAAACAACTGGTTAAAGTTTTCGAGCACAAGTTTCCATCTTGACATGTAATAGGAAAAAGTTTCAAACCATCAGAGTTTTCTGCAGGACTAAAGTTGCATGTGGTAATTCATTATATAAGGTATATACTTAGCTTCACCACCAGAGTCCTATGTTTTCAGATCTGTTGTATGCTGTGGCTATTTGGCTTCAACACATACCCCAGAATGATGTCATTACAACAGTTATTTAAAGTAATGTCTACCTTTTCTTGCTCAAGCTCAATAACTAAAGATGAAAAGGGGAAGTGGATTAGACAGGACATTCTACCCTTTCCTTTTACGCTGCCCCAAATCATTTTATCACAGGAAAAGTATTTTCAGCAGATAGGTACTTGTCTCCATTAAAATGCAGCAGGCGAAACTTTAAGAATGATCAAGGGGACATACTGAGGTCTTCATGTTAAACAAACAAGAGAACTTGATATAGAACTTGATGTACAATTCAGAAGACAGGGAATAAAAAGAAAGCTTAGATAAGATAAAAGAAATAACAGCACACAGAGGATAAGTTATCAAAGACAAGACCTGGAAGCAAAGCATATTTTGTTCATTTCAATAAAGAATATAAGATTCCACACAAGAAGATGGAAGAAGATTATTATTTGCTCCTCTGACAGATTCATGTTCGTAGCTTTTTAAAATTTATTTTTATGTAGCTGTGCTATAATCAATTCCCTCCTCCAGCCTCCACTCCCAACCTATAGATCTCAAGCCCCAGAAGCCAGTGTGCAGTTGAAGTCACTGTTAGCAGACACTGTCAGCTATGAAAATAGAAAAAAAAGAAAAGGAACAAGGCAGATAAAAATATGAAACCTGGAAGCTGCAATGTATCTTTAAAATGAACAATGGACACCACAGCTGAATGCGCCAAAAGCTGTTTCACAAAGCCAGTATCTTGATCCTTAAACTTAATAGGAAGAACTGGGCTGCAAAAAGAAAAAACAAAACCAACCTTATTCTTAAGAAAGAATTCATTGCAGCCATGGGTCAAAGAGTAGAAAATCCTACTAACATTCAGCACTTGTTTTAAGGGCACAGTTTTAAGATTTTGGTGCATTGATTTAATGTGGGTAGATCTAATCATGCAGAGCATGATTTTATATATCAAAGATACATATAAGAATTAAACCCCCAAAAGTAAAAAGCAGATTGTGACCAACAAAGATGTTGCTCAGCATAAGAATCTCACTAGGTTTTTCTTCACATTGCTTTGTGAGGGTCACCTTCCACACAAGGTAAATCTCAGAGTGCCTGTGAAAATGATAATCAATAACGCTAGAAGGAAAGATGAAAGAACTGATACAGTTCTCTTCCCACCATCTTGGGACACAGTGCTTATAGACAAGGAAGAGCTATGATAAGTCTACAACCACAAAAGGATAATCCCCTTGTCAAACAGAATACCAGCAGACATCAGAATCTTAATCAAAGAAAAGCTTTTCTAGTGTTCCTGGATGTGATTTGTATTAAACTATTGATGTCTAGGGTACAAAGGTTTTATTGCCATAAATCTGAAGGTGCCATGTGTTTTCCTGCAGTTAGGATCCAAGACAGGTTGGCTTTTGCCTGAGAGCTCATGCATAGTACCTTCATAACCGTACTTCCAGAAATTGGATATGTAGTGTGGAACAAAGGAGACTCCTCTGTGTTTGAGACTTTAGCTGGCATGCATCAATCCAATAGCTAGAGGTGATAGCCAACACCAAAGCTACAAGATGACATCTACATGCAGGCACTCTGACAGCATATAATCAGGCTGAGAAATTCACTGGCCATTGGACGCTCATTAAGGCTGAAAACATCAATCAAGGTTGAAGAGGGAGTGGACATCAGTGATGCAGTCAGTGTAGATGACCCCAGCATTTCTAAGGGCCACTATATCTGAACTTCCTGGCCTTAAGCAGATTTTTTTGTGGTTAAACATTAGGACAAAACTTTAGAGGCAAGGAAGAGGCAGCACAGGTTATCCCTCCTCCTAGCATGTGAGAGCATTTTCCTCCGGAGTGTCAGGCAGAATACTCATCTGATAGGTTACTATCTAATAACTAGATGCAGGCACAAGCAGGCAATTACCACATCCACAAATAACTGACACAGATTCTTTTTAATGCACTATGACATCGTTCCTGGTATGTACTAGCTGCCCTTCAAATAAGCAAAGGAACAGTCCACACTCTGCATTCCCTTGTGCAGTAGGCAGGCACATTAAGTGTAGTTGCTGCCTTCCCTTACGCAGCAGGAGAGCCCCCAGTGTCTTCCACAAACCTGCTCAAGGAGTGCAAGTTCTGATGGCTTGTGCTGAAGTGAAGTCATGAATTGTGGTCATGAGGTTTCTTTCCTCCTATCCAACTGGGAAATCACAGGAGAGGAAAGGTTTCTTGCAGGACTGGCCACCATCCAGACCTAAGCATCTGTTAGAGAGCTCACTATTGCTCTTATCGTAACAGATTTGGCTGGTAAACCTGGTAACAGCAGCATGAGCTATGCTTGTGATGCATACAATTAATTTGCAACTAGCAAACCTGTCATTGCTCATCAGTAGATGACAGCAATGCTCTTCTGTGCATGCCTTGAACTGTTATTAGGGGCATGACTCCAAGCAGCCCTGTGTGGCTCTATGGCCTGTTTTCCCGCCATCATCACAGTTACATTGGAAAATGATGGAAGGAAGCTGCTCTTGGGGAGATAACTATGCATGGATGAGATGCCACAGACCCAAAGGGAGAGAAAACAGCAATTCAGGAAAATACAAATTAGAAGTAGTGGCAGTAGTATGGCCCAGGATTTACCCCAAAGGAAGGGCTGAGAACTAGCTCACTTCCTGTCATCACTATGGAGAGCACACTCAGAAGAACTTTAACTGCACTACATTTTGTCATATATATGACCTCCCTACATCCACACAAGTGCTGATGCAGTATAAAGCAGAGACGTGAGAAGAGAAGCTTCCAACCATGTGATGCCATATAACTCTCATTACCAGAAATACACATGCTGGTCTGCAGGAAAGGGATACCACAGACAGGAGGAGCGAAGCCTGTGGTAGCAATTCCTGCCTTCCCCTCCTGCTTCTGGATGCAGCACAGTGACTAGTTGTGCTGGCAAGACCATTTGAGTGATTGCACAGTTGGTCAGGAAACTCAGCTGGCCTCACACCAATTGGATCCATGTCCACCATTTTGCCTTGCAGCCAGGAAGTTCACTGTGACACCCTCAAGCTATTCTGGCAACACCACGAGGGCTGCCAGCAGTGATAGCAACAGTGAAGCTGCAGAAAGCAGGGATATTTTACCATCATGTCCCATAGCACGCAATTTTTCCAATTTGATCTTCTCAAGAGGTTATGACTTAAACTAAAGGGTGGATGCAAGTTTGTTCACAGATGGAGCTGGGGGGTGGAAGAAGAAAGGAAATAAAATCCCAAGCAAATCAGACTGGATGCATGACCAACTCCCAGCCAAACACTACTTCAACTGGAGCAACTACCGTTTAATCCTCCAATTTCCATAGGAAGGCAGTCTATAAATTTAGCTGCATACTTACATATGCATACCCACATTCACATAAATCCTTGTGTGAGAACAAGGAACATGAATACCTGCAGCTTCAATGATTGCTTACCCTGCTGGCAAGAGAAGAATAATATCTTGTTATTTATATCTATGACAAGCCATCTATTTACACCCATTTTTTTCATACTGCCCTTTTTCCTTCTCACCTGATACTATGCCTTTGCTGTACAGCTCTTAATTTATGGTAATTGTTTTAATTCTGAAGTTAGCTTTGGGGTAGGCACTTTTACAGAATATAAATTAAGCCCTTGACTATTTGAGGTCATTAAAGACTTCATGGTAAGAAAATTATCTGTGAACAGGAAAACTTGGTTCTCTCTGCCTACAAGAAGTAAGTGCATCCCTGGTAAGACCAAAACAACCAAACCCAAAAGAACATCACAAACAAACCCCAGCCGTAAGAGCACAGAGAAAGGTTCAACTGAGAAAAGGAAAGCCTTGTGTTTGTATTGCTTTTGGAATAACCAGCTCTCTGTGTTATCCACTTGCAGCTGTCAGGGAACCATGCCTTGTTTCTCTCTCGCTTCAGCATAATGATCTGTGATAATTTCCTCCGGAATGGGATCATCAGCTAACAAGCTGGTCATTTTGTTCTAGTGGAAACCATCAGCCAGAGGTGCTCATCCTACATAAAATACCTTTATTGATTCTTCATCCTTAAGAGAACCACATGTCCTGAAAACAGTTTATAAAGGAAGCTGCCAGTTCAGACATTCACCTTCAAGACAATTACTCCTAAAAGTTGAGGTTTTGTTCAGAAGTGAGGAGAGTAGAGAAGTAATAAACACAAAATTTTAGCACAGTAGCCATACTGTGAACACTTAACACTAGCAATATTAACTTATAGGGCTTTTTTCCCTTCTCAGTCATCAATCCCCAAATCCATAGCAGCTTCTCAGATAGCCCTGCAGTTCCTTAGAAGGTCTAAGGGGGCCCAGTCAGGCTTTCCACTGGGCAAGATTTGAATGAACAGCTGCAGGAAGTGGAAAACGCTGTCCTGCTCAAGGAGCTGAATGTCCTGTAATTTTATTGACATTAATTTATTAGGCTAAATGAAAGGTACCTGGGATGTTCCCTACAACAGAAGTAGAGTGGGTTATAGAAAGCTGAACACTTAGCAAAGCAATGAGAATTATTTTAGCCCTTTTTCTACGAAAATTAAAAGCATCCTGGGATAGCCCTAATCCTCTTCAAAACTAATTTACTCAGTTCTTCACTTAGTGAACCAGGTGGCTCTGAAATGCCATTCTTAACCTAAGTGTCTTTCTTCTGGTTTTATAATTGTGCCCAATTTGTATTGTTTTGTTAATCAGTGCAGTACACAATCCGGAAGACCTATACCAAGTTGTAGAGCTTCTTCCTGCTTCTTGTACGCTTCCATTCTCCCTCCCGCTGCAAACTCTGCTGCCCTGTGTTCACTCCCTTCCCCACTAGCATCTAAACTTACCCCAGCTTCTGGTCTACTGGAAATCTCTTTTCCAGCAAGTGTGGCACTCACTCCCCACAGCCCATTCAGTAGCTGGTATCTTGGAAAACAAAGTTGCTTAAGAAAACATGATACAATGTCATTGTGCTTTAAAGGGTGCTAATGGTTGGCAGGGGACTAACTACTTCCTATAATGAAAGAGAATGTGGAACAGGCTTCTACTTTTGCAGCTCTTTGGGGAAGTGTTGTTATTGTTCTTTAAATAAATTTTGAAAAGAGGACAGGTGAACTCTAACTGCATCTCCCTCTGCAGGCAATAAAGCATCTGATGGAATTTCTGCACATCTGTGAGTGAAAGGATATGGATTAATCAACATACATCGTGATCTATATGGAAAGCATTAAAGCCTCCCTTGGTCTCCTTTGCAAGAACATCCTCTTGACATTATTTTTATATTGATACCTCAGCCTTTATTTGTTCCTTGTATTTTGGGGCAATGGATAAAAGTTAGAAAAAACAAGCTGCAGTGAAGAATTTATCTTTGAAAAATACTTGCCCTAACTTAGCGCAATGTACATATGGGTTGATTGAAACAACTTAATTTTGTCCATTGGTTTCATTCATATGACAGTAGGGAGAATTGGCTGGCGGTTTCTTGACATTTCCCACAATGGAAAAAAGGGAAAACTTACGCTTTTTTTTTTCAGATAAAAGGTTTGGTTTGCCATAAAACTCTTCAGTTAAGCATTTTATAATTACTAGATAGCCCATTTAACATACATACAGGAACTTGGAAAGACATGATTTAACAGTAGTTTCAATAGTATTAAAATGCTGAAGGAAGTTCAGCAAACACCAGGTTTTGATTTGCAAGTTTGAGATATAATTTTTGTCCAATACAACACACTTAAATAAAACCTCAGAGTCTCAGACCTAGAGAGGAAGTACTATTTGTCTTAGCACTATCATTTGATTGTATTATAGGGTATACCAGGAGATACCAGTGTTGATGCCTTCAGTACTCTCAACTGATTTTCTTTTAAGTCTTGGTTTTAACAGCAGCTTCCTCTGTTTTGAGACAGTTCTGCGAGTTCTGCAGGACTTGCTTCAAAGAAAAGCAGCCTGTTCTTTGGTGTGTCACATGAGCTGTTCTGTCTCAAACAGGACTGACTTCAGCCATCTCTCTCCCAAATTTAGTTTTGTCAAAAAACCCATGAAGTAACAGACCAAACACAGCCACAAAAAAAATGAGTAAAAACCCAAAACACCCCACTTGCTAAACTGAAACACTCAATTTAAACCATGATATAATAGTAAGTCTTACAATTCTAAAATCTAAATTTACCCAGAGCCAGTTTGTACATGATTTAGTTCTGTGCCAACATTGTTGCCCTAGCTATTTCTCTTACATTTGTAGTTCCTCTTCTAGATGAATCTTCAGCACCTTAAAAATACTTTTCAGCCTACCTGACTCAACAAAGAGGCCTATTTATCAATTTATCCTCTAGATATGTTCCTAATTCCAAATGTGATTCAAATGCCAGATCAAATCTTTCTAAATAAACCTGCTCGTAAATCTTTGTAGGTAAACATCTGTCATGCACCTAAGAAAACTGAAGGAAAAAAGGAGGTTCATGGCCAGTCAGTTACATACTTTACTCAATTTCTCTTTGCTGGTTCACCTCTCTGGTTGCCTACAGCTTGGCAGGGACAGAAAGCACATTTGCAGCAGCCAGCTCTGACCGCATTTGGAAAGGTTTGTTAACACAACCTTTTTATGCCTGCATGAGAACACAAGAACAAAGCCAAAAGGGAAATGTTTTCGAGACAGAGAAAAGTACTTCATCAAATACCATAAGTAGCAGGATACATTCAATAATGATGATATGCCAGTGAGAAGAATACCCAAGTCCAAATTTAGCAGTGATTAGAGCAACTGACAGAACTGGTGAAGATGCTTACTCCTGTTACAGACCAGCAGCCAACCCCTAACAAACAGATCTCGGGGAGAAATTTAATTTCTGCAGTTACTGCACTGCTGCAAGGGCTGCAGGTAACAAGATAGCAGGCACCACCACTGCCGGAGGGAAGGCACTGGACCTGGTAAAGTGACTAGTTTTCACATATCTTCCTCAGCTAATTCTCAGGTGCACACTTTTCTGTTTAAATCAATTGTATGATTAGGAATGACCTGCTTGTGGCAGGACAGCAGGAGTTTGTTAATATCACATAACGGAAAAGAAGAAATAAAGGGACACCAGGGAATCTGACAGGCCACCAAAAGCATGCTGATCCATCTTAGGGGCTTGCTTCCATTACACTGACAAATTATGTCTCTATTGCTTGTCAGCTACAGGATAAACCAGGGCATCTTTATTAGCAACAATGTACTCTAATTGGAATTTTGAAAGAAATTACTTGCTTAAGAGCTCACTCAAGACTATTAGGAATATGCATTACTTTGTGTTAAAGAATGGAAGCAAGCGTTTTAGTAGTAATGGCCTATTTTGAATAAATTTATCTCTGTATCCTGACAGTGCAATGTTGATTTAGCACCAGGCCTGTCAGTTATCCCAGAACAGTAATTCTGCCTTCCAGCTGGGGAATAAAGCTTTAATAAAAATATTTATGGAATATATGATTTTTCATAATGATGCCCAAGTTGTGCAGATTCAATTTCGAGCAGCTAAGCAAAATGCCACCTAAAACAATTACAATCAATTCTTTTCAGTCTATCAGCAGTTAGACTTGAAACATTAACAGATGACAAACTGGGAACAGTTACAGCAAAGTCACTGAAACTAAAGCAGTGTAAGTGGAAAGACATATTATTCAGAAATCTGAAAGGACCAAGCTGCAACTGCTTGGACTGTGCATCCTTAAAGCCTTGTGCTTCTTTGGTCATGTCTCTGACTCAAATTCTAAAAAAGTCACTGCTTGACAATTCCAAGAAAGTGACATTTAAAAGTGCAGTCAGGGGAAATAAAGGAAAAAACAACAGACAAGGTTCAGCAAAGAGACCATTCATTTTTCACAAATGAGCAGGTGGAGAAACCAGTGCGGTATTACAAAAACAAAGGAATAACCAATTGAGCAAACACAGAACATATGGTCCAGAGACACCATTGCACCATCTGCCTCCATTTGCAATGGAAATGGACTTGGAAGTAAATCTATCTTTTGAGCAGAGGCTGGACAGCTCCTCATCCCGCAGGGAATACTCCTCTCTGAAACAAGACATTCTAGTAAGAACTATTCAGTTTACTTAAAAAAAGCTTATGTTCCAGCTTCTGGTTGCTCTCATCTAAAGCCTTGTTATTTTGTTTCCATCCAAAGCACGTTTTGCAAAACAAAACTGGCAGTTCTAAATCAGGAATACCTTGCTGCGACTGCTAAAGTACCCTTCGCAGTTGGCTGACAGTCAACAGATACAGCTACAAGATTCACAGAAGTCTCAACTGAAAAAAGTCAGTTTCATCAGCAGTAACATGCTTACAACTTGAATGGTGCTTTACATTTATCCAGGAAACAGCAAAAAAAAATAATGAAAGGATGAAGTGAATGCTGTTTCCCCAGGGCTGAGGCTATTTTACAGGTGGATTATCTCTAACTTGCTCCATAGGAAAAGCTGAAGATGATAGCCAAGCCTGATTCCATAATCCTATTTCATGAAATGTAAACACTCATCAAAACTTTTGGAGGAAAACAGCATTTTCTTGACAGCTCATCAACCAAGGACTATTGTTTATCTCTAGGAATGACCAATCTGCTGTTGCAGTGTCAGCTTCTATTTAAGGAATACACCACAGAACATCAATGCAGATGTGAGGGCATGCAAACTACTCTGATAACTGCCATCTTCAATTATTCTTTTCTTACCTACCTCAGTCTTCTTGTTTTAACCTGCTGTAATAAATTCTAAAATCCCCCCCAGGACCTTGGCACCTTCTAAGAGTCACTGGCAAAAATGGATTCCAGCCTGTTTCAAGTACTTTTGTGTCTGGGTACAATCAGTACACAATTGCATAGGAAGAGCTTGAAAGACAGAAAGGAGAATAAATCACACATGCACAAGTGTAGCCCATAAACCCATTTATTTGTTAGCTGTATTGCTGCAAGTTAAAAGTTGTATTTAAAATTACTCATGATGTTTTCCCCCAGGTTTTGTCTCCAGCAAGTTTGGCATCACCCTAAAGGAGGGGTAGCAGTGGCTCCATCAGTACTCTTCCTTCTTCTGAAACTATATGCAGGCTCTGATGCAATAGGAGCATACGCTGATTAGAAATAGAGACCAGGCAACTGCCACAGCGCTGAGCTCACTGACTTGAAGCTTGAAATCTCAGAAACTCCTGTGAAAAACCCATTGGGAGTTGAAATAACATTAATCCATTTTCAACTACTTTGAAATCAATCAATAGATTTGTACTACTGGCAAGGAAGACTCAGTCCACCTGTCTTCTGAAAGAGATGCCGATTTGGAGAATAGCAGTTTTTGTCTTTTTAGGAGAAAATTGTTTTACTGTAAGTCCAAGAAATTCACTCGGAGAAAATAGGTCAGCCTGATGTTCAGCTAAATGTCTGCCATTGAAAGAAAAGCATGCAATTCCTCTATATTGAGGTAATTGTTACCCCTGGCAGCACTGAAGGGTCTCCATAGTGAAGTAGCTCAGGATTAATTTTTGCCAAGTGATACAATTCATATGCATCTTTTAGTGCAACCTGAACCACACAAGCTTTGAGGAGGCAGAGCGCTTGTGTTGGAAGAATTTTAAGTACCTTCAAGTTATTACAGGTATGATCTAGAAAGACTGCAGTTTCTCACATTCAATCTTCATTATAATCTGATCAATACATAAACCTTGTCCCCTTGCAATGAACTTTGCCAATAGTTCCTGTTGCATTATCAATGCACATATTACTTAGGCCTTTAACACTCTGCTGTTGGTTACACTGCTTAGCACACATCAGCTCACCTACTGATGCAAACTTCATGCACACCTGACGCTAGAGAACTTCAGTTTTCCCTGGGAAAGATGACTTTATAATTTAAAAAAAACCTTTAAAATCTTTTCTGACCTTCATACCTATAAAAGCAAGTAGATTCCATGAAAGAACTATTCCACATGATTTTACTTCAGAATTAAATCAGGATTTACCAGCTATTTAAGGTGTGCAGAAACCAGGTTTTCATGAACAAAGCAAGTGAGGGAATGAAGTGTTTCTCTTAAAGATTACAAAGCAAATAAAATTATTTTTACTAACGGTTTCTGCACTCTGGCTTGTTCTTGTTTCTTTTTTTAATAAATAACCTGATGAGATGACTGTGGTGAGTACAGAGATTAGCATGGGCTTCTGTAAAGACTCTAAACCAGCTGTTATTTATTCTTCTTCATCCCTTCCCTTAACTGCACTAATAACAGAAGAAATAAGTACTGCCATTGTCCTCATATATCTGTTCTTCCTGAACAATTTTATTTTCCCCTCCTTCACCCAAGCTATAACTCTATAACTTCATTTCTAATTACTATTTTCTGTTCCATTTGATTTCATTTTTTTTTTTTTAGAATACAAAAGAGATGAACCCTATGCTGTCTTGACTCTGCATAATCATCCTTAATCACGTGAACCTCCCAGCTATTTTCAGCATACACACATTTTTCGGGACCCAACTGATACACTTCATTTCCTTCCCAGGATCTTCTGAATTTCTTTATTAGTATGCATTTTAAACAATATTGTTTGCATTAAACAATGAGGTTGTCAGACAATGAAAGCAGCCAGCTTTTTGTGTGTGTACAGGTAAGTGACAAAACACAGTCCCTGTGGCAAGGAGGTGATATGCCTGTGTAACAGCCCTACACTTAGGCCTGATAACTGCACTACAGGATGCCTCAGTACTGGTAGAGCAGTGCATTAACGCAGATATGCTGATTTGGAGGTTCAAGAATGCTTACATCCCTCCGAGTATCACAGCACTGTGCCAGGTAGAACAACAACAGTACAGATAAAAATCAGACTTTCAGTTGTGCTTTCTAGAGAGATAATACTAGCTCAAGCATGCAATTAAGCAAATTAGCAATTGTTTTAGCCCTGAACTGCATCAGGTACAGAGAGATTTTGAGGCTGTACACTAATCAAAGAGATGAAAAGTTTTTAAGAGTAATTCCTATTGTCTAAATTTTCGTATCTTGCCTTGGTTACCTGAAAGTTGTAGTTATTCTGCTCTGAGTGCCACTTTCAGTGTTTATATACCTACACTGACACTACTTTTTGCACTTTAATTCACTGAAGTATTCACTGTCTCGACTGACTGCCTTTCTCAGACAAAGAAAACCCAACCCTAAACTGACCTTTTCTGTCTTAGTTAAGCCAATTCTTCTGCTTTACAGTTACTACAAACAGCAACATTTATTCACCTACTTGAATTTATTAATTTTCATTTAGGTATGCTGCACCTCCATCATGCTGGAACTGATGTGGTCCAGGAAATCATTTGCTCTAAATCGGGGTAAGCGTCCTTGGCATTTGTGAGGCAGTTACCACCATCAGGTGCTTTCATTGAAGTCTCAGGGCAAGCTGCTTATTACAACTGCAATTAATATCAAGCTTAATTTCCAACATGACGTAAATTCAGTGTATCATATTGGGCCATACAACAATGCCTGCCTGGTTTTAAGGTTCATCTTCATTAGAACTTGTATTCTACAATTAGCTACAATAAATCAGCTCTACCAAAAAAAAAGGCTCTAGTAGCAGCAGATTTCCAGTCTCTGTTTCAACTCCTCTCTACCTGTAATTAATGCTTCATCATTGTCCTTAAGGGAGAACATCTGTTTTCACAGATCATGCTACTGCTTGGTTAAGTACAACTGTCTTTCTGTTCCCCAAAACATATTTGGCAGATCCTAAACATATTATAACTGATTTTTCAGGAGATTTTTACAGCTATTTTTTACAACCATTTTTCACATCTATTTTTCTAGACTCCCTGCCATTCACTTCGAAGATCCTAAGCAACATTTTTTCATTAACTGAAAAGGAATTACCATCCTATTTCCACTGCCTAGAGACAGAGCTGCAGTATGGAACCATTATCATTATTACGTTGTCATTATTCTCAATTATGCTGAGCTACAGTCACAAATAGTACATGATATCACCGTTACCATCACACCTATTATTACTGTGGAAAGTAAAGCATGAAGATAATTAGCAAAGGGAAACTTAGACTTGAAACAAGCATGTATTTCTTGGTGCAAGTTTTAAGTCTCTTCTATCCTTAAATACAAACTTTTGCCTACAGACACAATGCAGAAAGTGCAGTCAACCCTGACCTCAGTTTGGTTATCCCCTCTTTCAAATTGCACTACTCCAGCACCTTGAGTTTCTCTCCAGGGATCTGTCTCTCTAGATGCCAGTGATGTGCTTCTTCATGGACAGTGCCAACAATTCCAGTTTGCAGAGATGGTGATATTACTGAAATAGAATGCCACTGATTATGCTCAGTTAGATTAGCTTTGATCTGTGAAGCTAAAGGGAAACAGTCAAACAGCTCTCCTATAATCTTCAGCTGAAAGATAACAAAGAATGAGAGACAACAGCTTCCTAAATCATTCTGCCTTGATCAGGACGAGGTTGGGGCTTTGGTTTTGTGTTGTTTGTTTCTTCAAAGATCTGCCCCAGTTCAGACTACGTACATGACAAAATAATACTTCTGGGACATTGGTGCCGAAGTCGCAGTGAAACATCCACTGTAGACTGTGGTACTAGAAGATATCTAGTCCCCCCATTACAAAAGCATTTGATTTTTTTGCATTGACAAGGATGAAAAGGATGGCAGAGACAAAACCCACAGTCACTGATCATGTGTAATAAGAGACTCGAGTAATTTTTCTTTGTAAATGCTTTTCTTCCCTTACTTTAGAATACTGACACTTTCCCTGAGCTCTACCATTTCACTCTAAAGCATGAGGGATGTGAAACTAAAAGACACACCATGGTCTAACAGGGTAATAATCCCTGGCAACACCAAGAAAAACTACAGGCCATTTTCCTGCTCCTGTACAGGAGAATCTTAGCTGTGCCACTCCAAGCTTATGACACCTGGCTAAGCTCTCATGAACCTGAGGTCAGAGCCCAAACAGCAGGTCAGGCTGCCATTTACCCTCTTCAGTAAGAGCTATCTGGGCTTCACTGCCTCACTGCACCTTTCTGCTTGCCCCACACTGTAGGTAGAATAGGGTTAAAGAACAGGGGTGCAACAGCTGTACTGAGGCAGCAGTCTGAATCAGGTCTAAGCCTACAGTATTGTTGTAAACACATTAAAGATTTATTTCATTAGCACAGCTTATAGACTCATAGAATAGTTAGGGTTGGAAAGAACCTTAAGATCATCTAGTTCCAACCCCCCTGCCATGGCCAGGGACACCTCACACTAAACCATGCCACCCAAGGCTCTGTCCAACCTGGCCTTGAACACTGCCATCGATGGAGCATTCACAACTTCCCCGGGCAGCCCATTCCAGTGCCTCACCACCCTTACAGTAAACAAGTACTTAGATTGTTTGGCCCACTCTAGGTATTATAAGGCTGGTTCAGAACCTCATTCCTCAAACGGTTAAAAAAAATATACCTTTTTGCTGTACCCTACTAACAGAAGCACTGGGAAATAGAAAGTTTTTAATGCCTACATCACACTGATCTTCACTATGTTACAGTTGCACTGAAGTAACAGGAGAAAACGCTTAACAAATATTGCATGTTTCTGGGAGATGCTTAACACCACTTTCCATCATCCTACTCTACAAGTTCCTGGTACTTTCAAGTAAGGTCACAACATGAGCATCTTCAGAAAACTCCCAGTTCAAATCATCAGGATATAATATATTTGAGGTATGTTTCATTCTCATGTAGGACCAAAAAGGAGCACTACACTCAAGAATTGTTAGGGCATTCTGGGTTAAGCCAACACATTTCCATTGTCAAGACAGAAATTACATTTTAACTGAAAGTGAAAGCAACTGACAAGAGGATAACTCCAACAATCAGAGATCGCCAACGTGACAGTTTTGGAATCAAATAATCATATTGCCAGCAGAACCATTTAAAAGAAAGTATAGCTTTTAGAGGAGTTTGATAAATAGCATCTCATTAGCAGAATCTCAAGAAGCCAAAGGTTAGCGACAGTCAGAGTCCAGCTAGATTTGTAACAACGTTTTCAAATTAAACCCTCCATTTAGATTATCCAGACAAAGTAGGAGCTGAGTTTTACAGCTCCTGTACATTTGTTACCCTAATGGGTATAAGCCATCATTTTCTCTCTATAACACAAAAAGAAAGATTTCCCCTCTCTTCCTTTTATATGCATACAATTGTCTGGTGTTCTCAGGTAAAAGCTTTAATTGTTGCTATGCGGCAAGCATAACAATGGGGGGATTTGCACATCTGAATGTTTCTTAAACAGGAAACAAGCCCCACAATCCAATTAGCTGCCTCTGATGGTAACCTTAATATCTAACCTTGGGTAAAACCCTTTCAAGTAAGCCACTTCGTGTTCTGAGCTCCCACTGTGCCTGGTATTTATTTGTCACTGTCAAAAAAAATGCTAGAAACTGTCATATTTTAACTCTGAAAGTTAAAAAGGGTATTATAAACGCAGCTAATAACTGCAGAACCATTCACAATCCCATTCCAAGGTTCTATTGGATTAGTCATTGTAGACTTGGTACAGACAAGTATAATTGAGCAACCATATGACAGGGATTTTTGTTAGGAAGAGTCTGTTATGGATTCAGACACCCAAGAAAGAGAAGGAGAGCAAGCTAAGAGGATTCTGAATCATCCCAGCAAGGTAGTAAAAAAGCACCATGTGATCTCCCATCAGTGGTCCACCTCTGCCAGTCAGCCAACTGACAGGCTGACAGGTTCATGCTGTAGAGCCACAAATTAGTTTGTCCAAATCACTTAGCAGAAAGTTATAACAGTTGACTATAAAAGTATAAAGGAAGGAAGATGTTAAGCTATTGTCTCCTTCTAACAAGGAAATTCAACTGATCATTATTTCAGAAATAGTGAAAGCAATTTCTGCTTAATTCCTTTAGAAATTCAGATATGACTTCTCTTAGAAACGCCAACCTGCAGGAAAGCATTTCTGAAGCTTGTAAGGCAGTGAAGAGACTACACAGAAAACAGATACAGAGATCTACAAAGCTTCTTAGTATTTTTTTCTGAAAGGCTTCACATGACAATGATCGTGTAGAAAACTCACACACCAAAGAGTACCCCATAAGCAGACATAGTTTTAAAGCACACTACAGTTCACAAATACCATATACCTCCCAACCTCATACCTTAACTTTGACTTGAGGCTTTGAATTTACATCAGAAGTTACCTATTCCATTGATTCAAAAAAAGCAGTAAGAGCATCTGTACTTTGCCATCATCACATAAAATAATCATCAACCTTCTATCAAATTAACTTATGTTATCATAACATTTAATGATCCTTTGAGAATGAATCAGCTTTTTTGCCCCTTCAGGTATCTATAGATAGATACCCTTCAACCAAACACACAAGTTCAACGTTTGGTTCAGAATTAGGTCCTAACAACATGTACTGCAAAAACAAACCAATGAAAAGCAAACCAAACAATACAAAAGACTAAGCAAAACAATTGTAAGAGAAAATAAAATTGTTACAGCCCTTATGAACTAAAAGCTTTAATTGTTGCTATGTAGCAAGCATTTACCATGTATAACTTACCCTATATTAGAACAATAATTCACTGAGTAGCTGACAAAGTTTCCTCAAAAGCAGTCAGCAACCTCCAAGTTTTTCATTCTAAGTACTTCAAATTACCTTATTTTACTTCTGTGAAACGAAGTCAAAACAAAGTACCCTTCTCTATAATTTCAGAAGGCTTACTCTAAGCCCTTCAAAGTTCTAAAGCCCATACAGCAGCCAAAGCACCATCCCTCTGTCTTTTTGCAGTGCTAAGGGCACCTTTTTACCGAGTGTTAATTGCAGTTAATTAGCCATCAATTAAAGCAAACGACATTTTCACCTGTTTCAGGTCTAAATCCCCGGTACTTGTAGCTTGTCCAATTACCTTGTTCTAGCGAACTGTTTGAAGTTAACCCCTTACTGACTTTAGATCTGTGACCCAGTGTTTGCTGTGTGCAGTATCTGACTTCTCTACTGCAGTACTTGTTTGCCCTCAGTTTCTCTGGTAAATTCTTCTGGGCCAGTACTTTGGAAGTGAAATAAACATGGTTTTGAAGCAGCTAAACACAAGTTTGCTAAACTATACTGTTGAATCATAAGCAGTTTTTCTAATTAAAATGCCTTCTTATTGAGGATGATTCCTTTGTAGGCAAGTCCTTCTATTCTTAACCATTAAAAAGGAGTTCTTAACAGACTGTATGCTTTGATAAGGCCTTTTCTTTTCCTACTCAGATGTTTAGCACTATTCTTGTTGTCTACAGTTCACTTGCTTGCACTGTATTAAAACTGCAGTGGAAGCTGGCTTGCTGCCGTCATCTGTATCCTTCTAGGAAGCTCTTTTCTCTTGTTCGAAATATATTAAAGAAAAGTAAAGTAGAGAGCTTATTTTTATGAAGCCATCCAAGTTTTTAATTTTCAGCCTTCAAAAATAAAAAGACAACCAGTTCTGAAATAAATAAAAATTAGTTCAATTATTGTGAAGATAAATTAACTGTAAATAAATAACGTTCGCATCATGGGTACCTGGTTTGAAGTAATTTCCTCATTAAAGAACTATAAGGTACTCAATTTGTATTAGAACAGTTAAGTACTTTAATTCAATTATTGAATTACTATTGGGTGATTAAAGACTGAGAATTAAATAAATCTGGTTTCATTTTATTTATCTACTAGCTACTACCTACATGTCTTAGCAATAAATTCATACAAAACTGGATGAAACATAGAACAAAATAATAATTGGACCATAATCTGTGGCTGCCTTCTCACTCAAAATGTGGTTACAAATGAGGAACTGACGCCTAGTATTGTGTGCAAAGTTTTAGAACAAAGTGAAAAGTCTTGGAGTAACTACTTCATGCTACCTGTTGTGAACCTGCCTTAATCAAATAGGTATTTAGTGACACATGAACACAGGTTTCCCTTCTGCTAAAAGAGGATTTCATTGTAGCTAGACACTCAGCATAGTAAGCAACTCACGCACCTTTAGGAGCTCTTCCCCACCCCTAAACATTATTTGATTGGGCTCACTGTAGGAGAAATGGAAGTTCCCATACTCTACACTGAGAAGGCTGAAGTAAAAAAAAAAAATCTCTTCACTTAATGTGCTCGTCCTGTCATTTGTCCCTTTTGGCACTGCAAAGAGACTGTCAATTAAAACTACAGCTCTGCAAAGCATTATTGAATCTGGTTAATGGACAACAACTTGCATTGAATGTGCACGTGTGGTAGGCACGCTTGTAAAAATCCTTCAACACCACCAAGTTATTGTTCAAATCTTGGCTTGTAGTTGTTCTTTTTGGCACACAGAACAATACTTGGCTATGGTTAGGAAGCTGGAGTGTTTTGATCACTAATTATAACTCTGCCATAATTGCATTACTGGGCTATTGACTTCTCCCTCACCCCATCCCTTTAGTGAACTCTGTCATTACATCCTTCATAGATTTTGGGGGCATTTGGGGGGCAGCTGCCTTTCTATAAATGCTCTGTAAAGCACAAGCTATGATGGCCTGAACCTTCTAGGCACACAACAGACCAAACAATAAAAAAGCAGAATTAATAATAATCATTAGTACACAGTTATGTCCCAAGGATAAAACACAAGACAGTGTATATGTGCATTCAAACCTGGCATTCACAGTGTTGTCCATTAAAAGATATTGGCAATTTAAATATTTCTGGTCATTTACTCTTATTGTACCAATCATTTCTAATTTCTCCCAGGTTCTTCCAAGAAAATGATTTAACGCACAATGCAGATCTTCCATGTAAAAAAGACCAGCATTTTTAATTATAGTCATTTCACACGATCTAATAGCAATAAGGTTCCCATAAATGTTCAGAATCTAACTTCACAGCACTCTGGAAAGAGTGGCAATCATTCAGCAGAAATGTTAGAATGCCCTTTATTCCCTTTCTCCATTTCCCAGCAAGCATCCCAGGAGAATCATGAGTTTTAAATTTGCTCAGGCATGAAGGGTTTGTGTGTCCCTTGAGCCTTTGTATTATGATAATGCATACATAAAGGTAAGTTTTATTAATTGGAGCTCTATCCACGGGGGTTACTACAATAAAGGAGGCAGGGGAAAGGGAACTGAATAGAAGGAGTGACCCAACTGAGTAGCGATTCCAAGATCCAAAATTCAAGCCTGATACACCCCCCCTTGAGCCTGCCCTTCCTTACCTGTGCCCTGATTTAATGTGAGCTGTTCCAGGCAGTGTTATTTTTTAACAACTCACTCCAATCTATTGTCTTAAAAAAAATAATCAATACTCCAAACTCTCCTTTGTACTTACTTTAAAAATTGCTCTCAGACAAAAGTGGAATTCATTACTGTAGCCTTTGCATAAAAGTTCTTTGAGTTCATGCTCTGTGCCTTCCTAACAGCTCTCTCTGCCTTCCTAACACCACAAGCATGGATGTGATAGATTTCTCAGTATTTTCCTCACTGCTGTCAAATTGCACTATATTTCACTCCTCCTTAATATGTGTCTTTTTATATCTGTGACTCCTATCATTATTGCTTTCTTCTTACATCTTTCCCCACTTTAAAAGCTGAAGGATATACAAGGATGTTTTGACGGTGCCAAGTCCCTTCTTCCAGTTCTGCTACAACAGCAAACATGACTAAACTCCTGCAGAGCCGTTCTCCTATCCCTTCCTCCCCAAAGGTTTTGAGCAGGTGGGGAGGTGAGCTTCTTCACTTTGGGAAACAAAAACCTGCATGACAAATACCCTTTTCCTTTCTTATCAGTTAACCAGCCTTTAGAGGAAGAAAAGAAGAAAAAGAAACATGGTGGCAGGCTACTCTCCAGCTTCATTACTCATCTACTCAGGAGCCAGCAAACACAGGCTTTGGAGACAATTTGTAAACTCTATTTGTCAGAGGGAATACCATCATGAAAATGCTCCACATTCACACCACTAAATTAAAAGACACCTGCACAGAGCAGGTTGATCTAATTATGTTTTCACACATTTCTAGTGGTTTCAAGTGAGACATCCACTTTGACACAAAGACTAGAGACAGGCCAAAGGCAGTAAATACTGGGAAGAGCCCTCTCATGTATCGCCATAACATGAAGGGGGAGAAGGAAATAACTGGTTTAGGTTGGGGACATACGAATAAGCCTTCAGACATATGAATGACAGAACTCAATAAAAACATGAAGAATTCAGAAATGTATTTTTAGGTCCTCCCTTCTTCCCTCAATCCCACCACATACAATAGGATTTTTTGCTAACTTAAACTCACTGAAAACAAAAATATAACAAAATTTGGACAGTTTATTCATTAGGTAAGAGGAAAAATTGGCACTGTATGGAAAAATAAGCGGGCCTTGTAATTTTTAATAGGCAAGCTCAGAGTTATATTAAGAAATCATACAATATCAAAGTCCCTTCTATGTCAAGACTACTTGTCTTCAACTTTATTTTGCTGTGAAAAACTGAAATGTGGCACTGAGGCAAATCTGAAAGAAAATTTGCTTCCAGTTTCAACCACCAAAGTTATTTGCATGGACCTTCTGCTGTATAAGAGAAAACAAGGTATCAAATATCTACATTCTACAAAGATCTCTTTATACCTTCTTTCATATTAATTCAATGAAATAGCAAACAGTGAGACCAATACAAAATGAATGCTTTAAACCTTCTGTAGGTTCTTGCGTTGCTGCTTCTGTCTCTGATGCTCAAACAGAGCCTTTTCACAGTTAAAAATGAGATCACTTCTGAAGCTTCTTCCTTGTTTTTTCTGCTGGAGACTCATTCTCTCAAGCTAAAAGGCACAAGTGAAGTGTAGCAAAAATAAATTCTAAGGACCTGATAGCTGACAGCTGTAGTTTTTAAGACGTGCTTTGACAGGAATGGGGAAAAGTGTACACTGACTTCAGGAACTTCAAGCAAAATCAAAGAAGGCATGAAATGGGCCTCTCTGCCATCCTGCTTTGTGCTGGCCCACATGTTCTGGGTATCCCCAAAGCTGGCTCGGAGCAGAAAATGCTCTGAGAGGCCAGTAATTCTTGTGGATCATGCTACAGGAAAGGGAACTGGGTCTTTTGCAATAGTTGATCAGCCTTGGTCCCTTCCTTCCATTACATTACTAGGGCATTACATGTTTTGGAAACAGACTTCATGTTGCACAGCCTATGAGGGCTGGTAAATAAATCTGACAGCACCAAAGCAGAGCTTGAATCAGGCATATCTCTCTCATTCCACTAACAGTTCTGGCAAAGGTACTGTTTTACATATCATGCTCACACACACACATCTTGAGAGCATCTGAGCATCATGGTCTTCTGTATATTTATTGTGTCACAGAGCAAAGCCTTTCTATTGAACAGTATGTCCCCACTTAGCGAACACCCTACCAATCCATTTGGAAAACAAGTATTCAAAGGTTGTCATCAAGCCTTCCCACACCTGACAAATATTAGAAGAAGAGTGATTTAGTAACAAAAAGGTTTGCAGAGCTGATACCTCCTCAGGTAGCTCCAATCCTGCTGCCCCTCCTAGCCACCTCCTTGCTTCAGTAGAAAGCAACAAACAACATTCTATTTCCTAATCTGACAAGTAAGGGCAAATTGACTTGGAGAGTTTAATTACTTCAAAAAAAAACCCAACAAAACAAAACTAATGCCATTGGTTGCCATAGCAATACATTCTCATTAGGTGGAACAGAATTGGCAGTATTGAAGAAACAGTCTATCTTTGTAACTGCTGGTCTTACAATAATGTACAATTATTAACTATAAATGCTTCTTCCTGTTTAGAACTGCAAATGCATCAGTCAGTACTATAGTCAAGGACTGCTGCTGATCCGTAGCTATAGAAATTTGTGTGCTTATGGTCCTACAGGCTGCTGCTATGGCAGTGGGAAAGAATACAGCCCAAATGCTACTACTTGCATAGTGTGTGACAGCAACAGTGAGAGGTGCGGAGAACTGGGAATGGCTCATTGTAACAAGTGTGCAATGTGTGATTACTCTGAGAATTATTCATATGCATGTCCAATCTTAGTCTTTCCTGAACACTTGCTTAGAACAAATTAAACCAATCAATGCTTTATTGATGGAGGTAGTAAATAAAGCCAATCTGCCACTGAACAGGCAGTTTGGAGCCTAATCAGTTATTGCCAAAGGTGAAGGCAAGGTCCAATCTTTTGCTTTCATGAATGTGGCATCCTCACTTGCTTCTCCAAGTTTTGCTCTGCTTCTGGCTCTTCATATTCCTTCTCTCCTTTTCTCTCAGGAGTAGAGCTTAGGTAAAAAAAAGCATCTATATTTTTGCTGGCTTAAGGTAGGTCTTGATTTATGCCACTCAAGTAATGTTTACTCCAGAATCTTTAATTTTGAGGAAACATTAGAACATTTCAGGGATAACATTTCCTGCATTTCTTTTATTACTTTAAACTGATGTCAAAGACATTTGAAGCCACAACTTAAAGAATCTCTTCTCAAACTAAGGTGTATTCATGTACAAGTAGCATGCCAGAAAAATGTTGAAGACTTTGAAGCTGTAAATGAATTCTCACTTAGTAATCAGGTCCTCTGTCACACACATCTTGTACATTAAGCGATTATGCTGAATTTTGGCAGGGGTCTGTAATGACAGGCACTAGGTGCATTAGTTCAAATAATCCAATTCTCCTCAATAAGATTTTGCATTCAGTTTTGCCTTCTGGCAAGACTAGAACCTCTCAAGCATTTTCTGAGGCAGATTTATTCTATTATTTACTGGATACCAGAAGGACTGAAAAGAAAATGGTAGGAGGCATTTGAAGCACCCAAACAAAGAAACAGCAGAACAACAAAATACACTCAAGTTTTCAGTCAAACCTTCATAGTTTAATAATTTTAAAGGTAGTAATTAAAATGGAGTTGCATAATGACCCTCAGACCTTGAAAGAAAAATACCAAATCTAAATAAGGTGAACAATGAGTTCTTTAATAGCACCCACGTTACTTTATTTTACTATTCTAAAACGAAATCAAGACTAGATCAGAGCTGCAAAAAGCAGAATAGAGATTCTGCTCAGAATGCTATACTCCACAAAACTGTTTCAGGAGAAAAGAAATATTTATGGCAAGTGAAGTCGGATTTATATTTAAGCTTCTAAATGATGTATTTTTTCATAGCATTATAAAGAAGTACAGTATTTTCTTTCTTCTTTACAAACTCCTGACAAGCTAAAAAGATACAACTAACCCAAGACTAATATTGCAGTCCTCTCTTTCAATTAACATTTCCCCAAATGATATTTTGCTGTTAGAAATTCATCCGATAGTGCTGAGTCCTTGTCCTTATCAAACAACACATGGGGATTTAACACAGCTGGAGTATTTTCCCTTGCTATTATCTCTGGATGTTTGTATTCTAATTACCAAATGAAAGAACATATGTATAATGAATACATGGCATAAGTTTCTCCCCAGCCTCCAGAAGTGCACAACAGAGCATTTTATGGGGATTTTTTTGAGCTTTTACATTTTTATTCTTTAGTCTTAAAATTTTTTTACAAAGTATATACATTTCCCCCAATTTACCACTGACATAATGGTTGGAACTAGATGATCTTAAGGGTCCTTTCCAACTAAAACCATTCTATGATTCCATGATATACTTGGAAAAAGTAGCAGTACAAAGGTTATGGAGTAGTTTTCTACATGAGCTCAGAATGGATCTGGGTAACTTGAGCCCCAGTCTAATGGCCTAAACAAAAAGTGATGAGTGGACCTGAAATTAGAGGCCTGTATTAGAACACATGGAACAGTGGCTGTAAACCAGATCAGCTATGCCAGTGCAATGTGCATTTCGCTTCCATCAACTGCTGTATTTCATGAAGAAGGGACTGCAGTCACAGCTCCAATAAATCACTACCTCCAATGCAGCCCATTTATAACAGTGGGAAAACAACTCTGAATATTTCTGTTTATTAAAATTCTGCTATAATGAGCTGCATAGAGGAAGACTGATGCATCAGGTACATTTTGGTTTCCTTTCTCTTTGGGCTGATGTGCAAGAAATAGATCAGCTCTCATCAGGTGGACCACTGCAATCAGATGACAGAAGTACAGCAGCCTCTGGGCAAGTAACTATCTGCCATATGTCAGTATAAATGGTACCACCTACCCAGGATTCCTCAGTAGCCTCCCATCAACCAACTACCCTATTTAGCCTCTAAGTTCTTTGTATAGGATTTGATCATTCAAATGCATCCCTGTTATCTCTCCTAGGGCAAGAGCAGGCCACAGAAACTGTGTGCTGCTCTCACACTCTTCCCCAGCTCTGTTGTGTGCCCTTGTTCCCCTGAGCTAACCAGCAAGTGGATCAACACTAGATCACAGTGACATATGGACCATGTCTGACATCTATTTTCCAGAAATCAATATGGATGGTATTAAGAACCCAGGCAGAATGGGGTAATAACATGCAGTGAAACTCTGGAGAAGGAAGAATAAAAGGAAAATATATGGGGGTCACAGGTGGGTATTGGAGAAGGGCCACCCAGAGATCAAATAGGGCCCCTGCCCAAAGCACTCGCTAGTGAAAATTTACAAGCACAGTTCAAATGCAACATAGTAAGCAGTGAAATTGTGAGATGGTGGCTTTCAACACAAAGCTGTCAGTGCCCTATTTAGTTTTCAGCTGTTTTGAGCTTCAAGATGTGGAAATAATTGAGAAATTTTATGGCCTACTGTGTAAGCATAAAATCTGGATTGTTCATACCGATTTGCAGCATTACAGAGGGGGGTTGTGGGAAGAAAGAAATATTTGATTTAAGATTAAGCAAGCCAGCCTATATTCTGGGAAAACAAACAAACATTACCAAACCCCAAATTTCACTGCTATAGGTTTTGCTCACTGAGATAATCCAGATCCTTTAGACTTTTCTACAAGGAAGAAAATACTTGCATCTTAGAACTGGGGTTTGGAAACATGAGTTTTGCTTTTGTTGTGTCAATATATTTCTGAAGAGCTGTAAGCAAGCATGCCTGCAGATGACGATTTTGCGGCTTTGCTTGCCAACGTGCAAGCAGACCAAGTAAACACTTCCAATTGTTTTTCAGGAGTTGACCTGGGGATCCTAATGGTGAGAACACATTCAAGGTATAAAATTATGCGCTAAATTAATGGCTTTGAAATGCTCTCCACCATCAAATTAAAAAGAAAATCACAACAGTGTATACAACAGCCAAGAGATTTCCTGTGGAAGGCATTACTCTCTTATTTGTCACCCAGCATTGAGAAGAAACCTCTTTTTCATGAAGAGTAGAAAGAGCTTTTCATACTGGCACACAGTATTGAAAACCAAAATGGATATTGGATTGTTCCTTTAACTCAAAGGATGAGCAGATAATCATGCAATAGTTATCACTGAAGGGCAGAGGAAGCAATCAATAATGTTTTCCCATGTGGGCCATTTTTCTCATTACCTCGTGACAAAACCACATCTCCAAAAACATGAAACATGGATAAAATTCAGCTCTGCATACAAGACCAGTGTTAAGACCTATTAGCTTCTACTGCCTTGCTTTAGAGATCTGAACTCATATACTAATTCCTCTGCATGGAAGCAAGTTTCATGCAGCAGACACTGTTTACCCCTAAGCAAGAGCAGAGTACAGGCTTCAGAATTTCACCATTAACACTGTTTATGTAGGAAAAGGCAACAATGTTCAAAGCTATTGTTAAAAAAGAAAAAAGCCAAACCCACACAAATCCAAACAACAAAACCCCCACCTAACTATGACTTGCAAGATAGGAATAGTCAGTTTTTCTTAGATACATTATTCTGCTTACGTTTTATTTCTTATTCTTTCCCTACCTCCCTTCTTCCTCAAATACAGACAGATTTATTCCTGGTGTTAACAAAATTCACCTAATTATTCCAAATTAAAAACAGGTGGAAGGAAGATCAAGGAAGGGAGATGAAAACATCTAAAGAAAGGCTGCAAGTGGTAAATATCCTTCATATTTAATTAATAACAACTGTGATCCTTAAAGACCTGGAGTTGATTTCTATGGGTTTCATAGCATGCTCTGTAGTTTTCAAAGGAAGCAAAGAACCCATGTCAGGTTTTGAATTTGAGTCTTAATAATAATTCATTAATAAAAGTGCTACCCAGGAGCAATTCATTGTTTGACAGCTACAGGAAAGGAGAAGTACATCCAAGCTGCACGCAGTTCAACAAATAACACCTTCTCTCCCCCCCCCCCAGTCTATATCAATCCAAACCCCCAAGTTTCAGAGTTTAGCAAAGCCTGTAGTAGATTTCCTTTACTAATGAAAAGTAACATTTGGCAAAATATCAGAATTTTGCTTTTTGCTGCTGCTTTCAGGATTGCAACAATATAGGTATTTTCTTGAAGTGTCAACTTTATTAATTTCACAGTTCCTTGCACACCTTCCCTTATTGCCAGCAGCCCTTGTACTTGAGCAAAACAAACACTGAATTCCTAGAATGGAAAAGCTGCTATTTTTTTGTTTCTACTCTTAAAAAGCAGCAAACAAATACACTATTATTTCAAATGCTCAAAAGAAACATAAAAGAAGTAAAGCGGTGAATGTCTAAGTGCCACTTGTACAGCCGCCTGGGCCACCCTGATCATACCCTGGTTCCTCAGGCTCACACTTCCACAATTCTGACTAATTTCAGCCTCTTGTCTCTGAGCCCAAGGAGAAGCAAACCACATTTACACACAAAGCACAGATAATCTAATACAACTCTTAGTGGCCTGTACAGAATCCCATAAAGAAGGGCTCCTTATATTGAAAGCTGTAAGAAAGATAATGAGGGAAAGATAATGAGGGATAGAATTCAGTCTCTTTTAATTAAACCAAAAAGTTCTTTTTGATGAGTGGCTGTTCCACTTATATCATTATGGAGAAACACTCTGCTTTGATGTTGAAATGAGAGAGACTACATTGTTATGCAAGAGATGGAGACCATGTATATTCGTCATATGCTCTATAGTGACAAAATCCTTGACTGAAGAAATTATTCTACCTAAACAACCATTCCAGGTAAAACTGCATATTCAGAGATGGGTTAACCCACAGAAACCTGCACTTCCCAGATGAAGAACAGTTTCACAGCATGATGCAGGCACTCCACGTAATGGGTTTTGCCCCTGTGGAAGTACTTTATTGAAGAGACAAACTAAGGCATCTTACCCTCAGTCTTCAGGCAAGCAACTAAATGCAGTCTATTCATTTAAGCACAGCAGTACCAACATGATGTGCCTGATGTTTATGCCTTTTTGTGACAGCTTATTCATCTCCTGTGATTCAAAGATTCAAAACTGCTGAAATCAAGAAGGTAGCTGCATCTTGCTCTTTGCCCAGCTAATGAGTGCTCAAAAGAGTGTTCAAGTCTCTTTGGTTCATTCTTAGCTTATCTTCCATTTAGGCAAAATTAAGGCTACATATTCTCTTCTTTGCAAACCCTGACTACCAGCTCCTTTGGCCAGCATTCCAGTACACAGAACACAATAGTACTTTGCTTGTCAGAAGCATTCTTGTCCTTAATACCAGATAAAAGATGCACACCCCAGATGAAATAAAGCTTCCCTCCCCCTCTACTTTTGCACAAATTTGCTATCTTTGAAAGTATGCCATCATCAATAAGATTCTGGCTAATGTAAAGGGACCTCCCTCTGACAGAAGCCAAAGGCCATGTCACTGAAGGGCACCAATAGTACTAACATTACCAATACAGTCTGTTCAGCTGAGCTTTAATGTCATTAGCGTCATACATGATCACAGGGCAGAACAGCGTGTGCTCAGAGTTCAGACAGGAAAGTGTTTTTCAAAACCTGTAGGTGGTAACTTCTTCACATGTCAAAGCGTTCAATAACCGAGGTTTCCTATCCGAACATAAAGCATATACACAGATATACACACACAACTAGAAGCTCATTTTGATTGCCAAGATCATCTTCTTCAAGAAAAAAATCTTGAGATACCCAGCAAATATGTAAAATTTTTTTGTCACTTTCTCCTGCTAGAGAAAAAAAGGTAGATCCAAGGATACAAGTACATGTTAGAGATGTGTGGCATTTTTGTTGGGAATTCCAGCATGACTTTTTCCCAGAGTTCTGCAAGTCTTACATTGGTGATGTTTTGGCCTTTTCTTTTTCCCCTCCCAAATCAAAAACTGCAGTTTTCCTTGAGCTTTGTATGTTTAACTTCAGGGACCGATTTTTTTAAGTTAAAAGCTTGTAAGTTTTTCAATTTTAAAAGCTTTGATCCAAATCTAATTTAATGACATGCTAAACACTTAGACTAAATCTTAAAAATGCAAACATTAACAAAAAACCCCAAACCTCAGTGTCCATTCTAGGTTGTAACACAGCTACCTATATCCACCCCCTTATCAAATTCTTCACAAACAAGTCTCCGTTTAAACCTAAAGAGAAAGTGAGAGACTGAATTCACCTCACCTGAGACATCTCAATTATTTAATTAAAAATCATCTTTGGGCATGCTAATCCTGACTTGGTTTTAATTTTCAATCTCAGAAGAAAGTGATTACTAACACAAGCAAATGAGCATTCTGCACTGCTATGGTACCTCGAGCGTATTTATAAACAGTAAGGTATTATTAAAAAATAAAAAGCTTCCCCAGCTCAGACTAAGTATGCAATTCCAGCTGATTACAAACCTCTGCCATCATCACAAACTCGACAAGAGAGATCGCTGAACCAGTACCAAGAACCATTCTGGTCCTCAAACCAGGAGATAAAAGCTGTTGTTCTTTTCCTTCAGGCCTCCAAGGAAAAGTCCTACTGCTCAGACTGCAAAGGGTCAGAACTGATTTCATGTGGGCTCACATATTCATCCTGGGATTTAACCTTTGTCTTTGACTGGTGGAAGGATAACTACTGAGATCTGGTCCGGTGTTAGACAGGGGAACACAGAAGAGTAGCTCAGCATATTAATGCAGCAGGAATAGCTAGGCAAAGAATCCAGGCTATGTTCCTTTCTTTTCTCTGCGCAAGCATGGCAGTAACTCCTCAAATACCTCCTAGATGCTTTATAGGCACTGACCATTGGCGTTATTTGATGGAGGACAACTGCAATTAAAAATGGTATTTTAATTATTAAAAAAATAAACCCCACAACTTTTGAACACCATTTTTCCATCTTTACCATTAAAAATGTTATCTTTATGCAAAATTTAATTACTACTAAAAATTGCAATAGCCATGCCAATTCTGGTCAGCTAGCTTCAAAAAGAGAAGAGCTTCTAATTTCTTCTTGGTATTTCTTCAAGGTATAATTAAGGCTATGAAAGACGCTAGTGTCATAGGGAATAAAAACTGAGCGTACTTGAAGAATACAGGGTCAAATCCTTTTCTCTGAAAATAAAACCCTTTAGAGCCGAAATGTCTGGACTTATTTTTTGCTTTTTGTTTTTTTTTTACAGTCCATTGCTCTAAGGTGGTCTGAGGGAGAAGACAACCCATTTAAAAACATTTTCTGGCATTATTTTTCACTCACATACATTATCATAATCTGGTTTGATCACAGCCCCAGAAATTTACAGTTCTGAACAGTACTTCTAATGCCTTGACTCAAAAAGGATCTTCTTGTCAGCATTTTCCTTCCTTTGCAAGGACAAGGTAAGAACAAAGCCTGTTTCCCTGAAATTGTTCTCCTTTCCTGTGATTAAATGCAACGCCACACAGCAAGGAAGCGGAATAGAAGAGAGTATCTGGCCACACACCATTATACAGCTCTTTTGGGAGGTAAGCCACAACCAAGTGTCCCCCGTTTTGAGGTGACCCGTCCAGTTTGATTCCCCTTCTCCTGAGGTTGGAGAACTCAAAAGCCCACCCAGTCACTCCTGAACAAAACCCTGCTTATTATCACACCTCCAACACAGGGAACAGCCTGAAAACCTATTACAACTACAGTTATCTCCAGCGCAGTAAGCTGAACTCATTAGTTATTTATTCCCTGAGCATGTATGTGGACAATTAGCACATGATTTGAGGTTTTCTAGGCATGAGGCTGCTCTGATAGATGCCCCTAGTCCTGATTAAATCTCTGCCTCAGATCTCGCAGCAGCATATCATCTGAGAGAATTCCAGGCTCTGCCAATACCAGGCTGCTCTCTCACAGCCTGGAACCATCACAAATGTTTGTTTGTTGATCTGAGGAGGGTTTTTTTTCCCCTTTTTCCCTGAATCTTTGACTAAACGTTTCCTTGCAACCAAAACACCTGCGAGAACATGGATGTGACTGAAGGGGAACAAAATGGATATCACATAACACATTAAAATAGCATTATGAGTGGAGACATGCACAAGCTTCAGAAAGGAAGATAAATACATCTGTATGTTAGAAAACTGAATTCAGCGCATGAAGCGTGCTCAGACTGCTCTACCCTCCACACCATGGAAAACACACAGGAGCTGTTGTAATGTACTCAGTCTGTGAGCTCAGATTTTCAGCCTCCTACCTCTCAGTGCTTCACCTGAAAGCATCTCGGACCAAGGAAACGCTGCTGTCGGCCATCACTGTGCCAGCACCACTTTCCGGTGGAAGGAAGAGCCTCCAGGTCCCCCCTCAGAGATGGCGGCTCACCTCCGAGGAGCCGCCCAGCTCAGCAGAAGCCTCACTACTGCTGCCCCTTTTGGGGTGCGTGTGCGGGACTCTGCCTCCAGCCCCTCATAGAGACCCTGCTCCCAGTTCCCCTCAGGGCGGCATTACCTTCCCTCAGCATTCCCGCCATTTGCCCGCTCCACCCCTCTGTTCCAGAAGCTTCCGCAGAGGGGTCATGCCTCCGCTCCCTGAGGAGGCAGTGCGGCATGGTGTCCCTCACAGTGAGAGGGGCACCGGGCGGCTGCACCCACATCAGGTAATCATAGAATGGTTTGGGTTGGAGGGGACCTTAAAGCTCATCCAGCTCCAACCCCTGCCACGAGCAGGGACACCTTCCACTGGAGCAGGTTGCTCCAAGCCCTGTCCAACCTGGCCTTGAACACTGCCAGGGACGGGGCAGCCACAGCTTCTCCGGGCACCCTGTGCCAGCGCCTCAGCACCCCCACAGGGAAGAGCTTCTCCCTTATATCTGATGGAAATCTCCCCTCTGTCAGTTTAAAGCCATTCCCCCTGGGGCAGCACACGGATGGAGGGGCTGCACAGCGCCCTGCTGCCGGCACAGATGGCTCCTCCATCGTGAGGAGAAAGCCCTCAGGTTTCTGCGTGCTTGTGGTCCCCGGAGTGGGGTTCAGTCCCCCCCTTCCCTTAAGGTACACCCGTTTCTCAGCCTCGCCGCCGGTGGAGGGCAGGCAGATGGCAGCAGCGGGGTTTAACGAGGTATTGATTTTGCAGATGGCAGCAGCGGTTGGTTGCCGGTTCCTGCCTGCGGCACCCAGATTCAGCTCATTGCAAACGAGATCGTCACATTATATACCTTGTGCTTGGCAAGGTCACAGCTCCCTGAAGTCCGCAAGCTGTATTGTCATCCCCTCCATCCCTTGATTCACTAAATGCCTGTTAGCTGAGTGGCCTCTGGCAACAAATTAAAGCCAGTGGGATAAAGTGGGCCATAATCTCTGATTTGCAGAGCGGGCAGTTCTGTACAGGCATTTATTTAAGGGTTTTCTGCTCCCATAAAATGCCCGAGTCCTCACGGATTCTCCCTCCACGCTGCTTGTTTTTTGTACTTTTGGTGCTTTGCCTGAGGATATAGTGTCCCGGGGGGCACCTGAGACCCCCCATTTCTGTGGCTCACCAACTGTTGATCCCACAGGCTCTCCCTGAGTGCCAGGACCAGGATGATGAGCACTTGGGATAGGGGGCATTAGGCTCCTGGGAGATTTAATTCAGAATCCCCTCTGTGTTTTTTTGGACACATCTAGAAGTTATAGTGGAAAGTAGCTCCATTATTTATCTGAAAACTGCTAGGTCTCACATACAGGCCTTTCTTTTTCATGCTGCACTGGAGTGGTTCAGCTGGCAGGCATCTTCACAGCACAGGAGGTACAGAAGAGCTGTTCTCACCTTCCCTGCATCCCAGTCTTGCGCATAGATGGGCTAAAGAGCCTACCTTGGGTACCACCAAGGGACAGAGGGACTTAAGGCAATTACCATTACCTAAATCCTTCGGTGGATATAGATTTGATAAAGGCATCCTTGACAGAGCCTGACTTCCAGGGTCCAGTCCAACACTTCCATGTCACCCCAAACTCCCATCACAAAATATTACCTCTCAGCATCTTAGTAAGTACACTTCTTTCTTTCCTTGGACTGATCCCTTATTACATTTCAGGGGGCAGCTTGCAGAGGACAGGTTCATTTGCTAATACATGAATCATTATTGCTTTGAGCCTCTGAGCTAGCATTTTTATGAGTACGTTTCAAAATGTATTTGATTGCTGTTAGGAATCATTCTGGCTCACGCTTGACAAGCAGGCCAACCTAAGCCAATATGCTCTGCCTGGCACCGTGGAAGGATGTTGGGAAAATTTAATTACTAACTGCAAGTTACCATGCATATGGTGAATTTTAAATGTACTATTTCTCTTTTTTTCTTGCCTCATAGATAAAAACATCCAGTTGTTTAGCTTATTAAGATTTCTATCTAACAGTTCTGATAAAATTGTTTCAGATTGTACACCCTATGGAGAACAGCATGCTGCCTTTTCCCATCCTTGAGCTGCTGCAGACCATAAATGCCATCAAAGCCAAAGTGAGTCCTCTTTGCCCTTTGTAAGCCTGGGCTACACATTAAGAGATTAGCATTACTTCATGTAAGAAAGGTTTTAGAAAAACATTTGGTTTACGTGATAAGATACAACAAACATCACTAGAACAGAACTTCTTAGTTCTGGCAGCAACAGATTCACCTTGGGGAAGGGAGAGAGGGACCATAGAAGCGTAGACTGTAAAAGAACACATAAAATCAGTAAAATCTACTCTTTACTTCTCTTTTCTTTACTGTTATGGCAGTGATGATGCTCTTCTACTGTTTGGCTTCTATACACTTTTATGACATGAAAGCTTCATTATACATGTCACACTAATTTATACACACAGAGTAAATCAGAACCCTATATTGAATCTGATTTCATCAGCACATTAACAAGAAGAGGAGGAGGATGATTTTTCAACATGTCTCTTATTATAACATACAGTACAGCATAAAGCCCATGGAAAATTAAACCATTGCATGCTTCTACTTGCACCCAACATTCGTTACAACAAACTGACTAAAATGCCTCAAGTCCCACTATATGTATATTACAATGAGCATTTCTCCCTGTGGAATATAAAGTGTGCATCACACTCCCCACTGTTCACTAGCTCACCTTCATCTCCTGGAAAGCTCAGCAATGCAGTTTGGTCAGCCTTGTTAGGAACCTGGCACCATAACTTTTACTAGAACCCAAATGCCAGACCCACAAAGCAGCAGCATACCAGCTCAGCCAAGCTTTTGGTGCAGTAGAAACAGGCAAAATATGAAGAGAAAGTTGGAGAATTTGAGAAAGTATCTTTCTCCAGGTGGTAAAATAATACATAGCTTTACAGTTCAGCTCCTTTCCCTCGTCTTTCCATAAAAGGGACATCCTGGTGCATAGAGCCTCCTTTAGGACAAACTTTTTTCCACACTGCTGTGGTAAGTAAGATATATCTTCTTACCTGTAAGAGATGCATGCTTACAGAGATGGAAAAAAAAAACCATTAAATAGACCTGTAAACCTCCCTTTCTTTGGTGGATTTATATCTCTCCTTTGTGTAAATTCCAGTGCTAATCTGCTTTCTTTGTGAAGTTTTTATCTTGAGGAATTCAGATTGGAGGGCTGGATATAAAGAGTGTTATTTGAATTTACTGTAGAACAGAGAAACTGCTGTGGATTGTGAAAAGCGAGACTGAAAATCTGGAGTAATGATGCCAGAAATAGAATCATAAAAACTGATTTAGTATCAGCCTCCAAAGAAGCATCTGCTGATTTCCACCTCAAGATAAAAGTGAAGCTGCTCCTGAAAAACCCACTCTCCCTAAATGTCAGTGCTCTTTGGAGGAGGATTTGATAACATGTTGTTTGAAGAAGAATACCACTGAAGTAGAAATGACCTGAAATAAATTTACTGTGCAATTGTGGAGTAGCTGTTCTGGAGGCCAGCAAGTTACCATTATGTTTAATTGTGAGTCTGGGAGGCACTTTCTCACCAACCATGTTGCTTTCAATTACATCTGATTTTCCCATAGCTTACCCATTTCTGCTCAGCATTAAATCCCACAACTCCACTGAAAATCATGAGCCGCTTTTCCCTGCATGTATGAATAAAGGAAGAAGTATGCCTGTGATTGCTTTCTGATACCCCTGTTTTGTCACAGACCTCTCTGGTGAATGGATTTAGATGTTGAACTCAAATTTTGGAGAGAAAGGTGGAAAGAAAGAGGAAAAAGAAGAGAGATGTTTGCTCTTGGCACCTCTTTTCCCTCCAGACAGAGCCATGAGTGATGAGCAGCTTGACATTCTCCTCAGTTAAGTGTTTAAAATGGGCTAGTAGAAATTCAGTCCTTATCCTGCCTGTACTGCAATTCCTCCTCTTTGTGAGGTAGAAGATACCTTGCAAACATACTGCAGGAGCAGGTTCATTAGTGTTTGTGACACACGCAGATATATAACAATGAGTACCATTGCTACTAGGAAATTCTGTGGGTACTGTGATATGTTTCTGATTACTTTTGCATCTCTGAATTTTAATTCTGACTATGAAATGCTTCAAGGAACTGGAGTATACACTTGAAAACAAAAATTACAAGCAACAGCTTATTTCTTATGCTTGCCACTTCGACAGTTCTTTGATTCTCATGTTTACAAAACCAGAACAAATCCTAAAATCTGTATTTTATCTTTTTCCTCAGTGCTGTGGTTTGCCACTTTTGATACCTTCTGGTCTTTGTGAGTGCATTGGACCTCCACATTTTCGTTAAGTCCTAAGGCCTGGCACAAATTAACTAATTAGGAGCTTTGTTTTTCTAGTCAGCCAGCATTTTCCTGCTTGTTTGGGATGAATCATTTGCTGGTATGCAAAAGAACAATTCTGTGAGATATGAAGCTGTGTGCACTTACCTCAGGCTAAATTTTTGGGCACATTTATCAATGCATTTCAAAAAGAAAAGAAAGAAAAAAATCCACCCTAAAAGTCTGTTGGTTTGCCTTGTGCTCAGGCACAGAAGTTAAGAAAGTACTTCAAAAAACTTTGAATTGGAAGGTTTTCAATAGGTTTAATAGTTACAGAGTCCCCTTCTTCTAAACCCAGTGATGTATAGAACAGCCTTGTGTCATTCTGACATGACGGATAGCAAAAAGGGTCTCTCTCTGTTTCAGAGTTAAGAAAGGAGCTCTGGCTCCAGCATCAAAACATAAAGCAGGCTCCTAAGAGATGAAAAGTGTCCTGACTTTTTTCTGATAAGGCTGAACACAACACAAATCCCTCACTGCCCCTCAGGAGCCTACTGAAGCTTTGAACTTCATGTCTGCTCAGGAAAAGAAGGCGGGACAATGCAGTACCCTTGGCCTCAGTTTTATGATAGCTTGAGACTGGGGGGGATACACATGGCTTGAGCATGCTAGGATGTATTCCAAGTACTTAAACAAAAGCTGCAACAGAGTAATTCAAAATGTGTCTTTCCAAAGAACAAAGAAAAACATTTTCAGAATACCTGTATCACTGTAATGAGCCTACGCTCTGGATTGACTGAAAATGATCTATACTATGTAAAAAGAGAAAAACTGGATCCAAAGTCGCTTAGGTTCAGATTCACAAGAATATTTAACTTCTTACTGGGCTGGACCTCAGCTGATCTGCTTGACTTGCATTTGCATCTTTGATGTAGATTCTCTTCTTGTAAGTCTCAGCCTTTTGGTCAGCAAGATGAGAACATGCAGTATTTGTCCAGTCTAGACATCCCCTTGCAGAGAGTGGCCAGCCAGGTCATTACATCATTTACCCAGAATCATCCTGAACAGGCCAAACATCTTGTTAATTGCTTCTTAGTATAAAACCATTACCCTTGCAATGAAAATAGCAGTTTCTTCAGTTTAAAAAAATAACCTTGCTGTTTAATTTCCTCCTTCTTGCTGATAGGTGGCACCATTTTCTGCACAGGATGCCAGCCAACACTTGAAGTACATGGAAAATTTCAATAGGTTTTGGCAAATGTGTCGCTGCTAACACACCACAGCAGAAACCAGTGTGTGCTTTGGAGCTCTGTCAACAGATTAGACAGATTTCACTGTAATAAACTGCAAAAGCAGAAAAATCTTTCCTGAATCCTGATTAAAATCTTTTCAGTAAAGCTCAGTTATTTACATGAAGAACCCAGGGCCATTACTAATTAGAAGGCTCCTTGTTCCAATGCAGGTCATCTGTGTTGGTAACACCTGAAAATAAGTTCTACAATTACATTAGGGTAGTAAGATAATAAAGAACATGAGAACAGCCTAGAAGGAAAGTTGGATAATATGGGAAAGCAGTAAAGGTGAGCTTATGATAAGCAGAACACAGTCCAGAAAAATATTGTGCTAAACTTGCATGAAAAGGGCTGTTTTCTTTGCTGGTGCTTAGGACTGTAGGTGGTTTTAGGCACTGAAATAAGTTCCTGGGTTTGTTCACAGGTTAGGAGTGTTCTATAAATTCTAGCATAAAGGGGGCTGTTGGTTTGCTTTTACCTCAATATTACAGACAGAAAAATAGCCCTTAATCATTATTTTCTTGTTTTAAATTCCAAACCAACCAGTCAGGATACAAAGGCAAGCCTGACTAATACAGGCACTCAAGTATGTTACAGTAACAACACATAGCCAAAATAAAATGATAAAGCAATGCATAGGCTGACAAATCATTATCACTGCTACATCATGCTCAGGCACATATTCATGATTCACAGTTGATTAATGAAGATTTATTGATCTAAGAAGAGGGGTGGCTACATTTATGATACACATTCTTTAGTGAAAACATCTGAGACTTTAGGGAACTTCTGCAGTACAGATGTTGGATGCAGAACTGCTGACAAAATATTTATATGAACCTAATTTTGGTAGATATTATTCACAGAACATTCATTCTAGCAAGCATATGGTACCTTTAAAGGTGACATCTGCCCTTCCAAGAAATGCTGGCTTGATTTTAATAGGAAATTAAATCCAAAGAAAACCTTGGCTGGCAACAGAGCAGTGTTTTTACAGAGTCCTTAGTGCAGATTTAAAAGAAATGCCTCACCCTAAAAAGGCTGATCCTAGAGATAGAGCTAAATTTGCCAAGGCTGTCTTTATGCTGTTCCTCCTGAGCCTGGCTGCATTGTTGCCCACCTGAAGACTACAGCTGACCCACCTTACTTCCTCTGCTTAAATCAGGGAGTCAGTCAAACAGCAGCTCTTCCGCTTGTGTAGTCACTGTCCCTGTGGAAGGCAGGAAAGGGAAAGCTTGTGCACTCAGATTTCACCCAGTTTGTTCCACTGAACAGGAGGTGTGCAAGAGAGTCAGGAGCATGAAAGCACGTCCCAGTCCAGTCCCGCAACTGTAGTACATGGTTGGGGCCCTATAGTTTCTTCCTAGCAGAAGGGGCAGGGCAAGGAAATATTTCTAGCAGAATGAAAGAAGGTGTCACATACTTTTCTCAGATGCTCTGCGCTCTTTGATCGCAGCCTACAAACTTTGTGCCTATACACTAGCGGGGGAGAAACAGTCTGGTTGAGATCCAAAGTCAACGTTAAAACCAGTAATGTGTGTTTTGCATTGCTGAGCAGCTCAGGAACCCAGTCAGTTCTCACTGTGCCATCTCCCAGTCCAATACATGACACAGAGCTTCTCCTTGTGCTTTTAGGAAGTTGTTTGCTAGCAGTACAAAAAACCCCATGACAGTCACTTCTGAAATACATTTTAAAAGAAGGTGATAGAGGTCAAACTAAGAAGGGTGTTAAAAAAAGAGTTGGCAGCAGTTATTTACAGTTTTTCACCATAAAGAACTTCAGGGCATCCTATGGAGTGAAAAGCAGAGACTGTGACTTGCAGCAGCAGTGCTATTTATTACAACAGGATGTTGTGACATCCAGAGGTATAAGTGGATAAGATACATACAGGCCCACAGTAGTTATTAAATCTAATGGTTGGATTGGTGTGTATAGCCTCTAGCTTGGGAAGTCCTTACCTTTTGAAACTAGGGAGAGATGTATGACGAAAGGATCATTCTAGATTTCCCCTGTCTCCTATTTCATTCTTTTAACCATCAGTTATTGACTGTTTTCAATGATGAGGTGTTGGGCTGTGTGGACTGCTGGTAGAAGTATGACAGTATAGGAGGGAGTTCATAAGCACTTCATATCCCCTTTCTATTGCCTTTGGGAAGAGAAAAGTGCCTTTGGAAGCAGAAAAGAAAATCAAGTCAATAGCAATCTCATCAGTGGCAACAGACCAGGTCTGTAGCTGGTAAAAATTACTGTAGTGCCTACCATTTCCTTGGCTCCAGCAGAGCAATATCATTTCATATCACCTGCGAATCCAGCCTCTCTATTGATACAGGTCCAGTCACAGGGTATGGGATATCCTTCAGTCCTTTGTATTAACTAGACAATTTGGGAAGTGTACACTGATCTATTTCTTTGATTGTGTTCTGTAGAACAGTAACAGTACATCAATGACAGATCAGTTGTGCTCTTACACATTGCTATGTTTTAGCAATTCTTACATGAATTGCTAAAATACTAGCTCCAGTGCAAAGCTTCTAGGATGAGAATGCTTTCATCAGCAGCTTCCCAGCTATGGTTCCATGGTGTATTTTTCCATTCCAGGAATGGTGATTCCAAGGTTAGAATTTTTTTTATGGGAATTGTTTTCAATCTATGTTTGAATGTTTCTTGTGGAGTACTTAATAGTCCGGGTGGAACCATACAAGAACAGAACTTGTACTGTTGTGCGGATTGGCACCTGCAAGCATTACGCAAGTACATCTTTGTACTGGGATAGCAAGACAAGCCTCCCCTCAGGTCTAACAGCCACAATGCAGTTGTAGCGCGTACTGTCACCAGTCTGGCTTTGGATGTGTGTGCTCAGGGGCTAAGTCTCTAAGGAGTGTGTGGTGATGCATCTCCTCTGACGTGCACAGAGCTCCTGTGCTTTAGAACAGCTTGCAGTCTGCTGCAGTGTGCTGTGCTCAGTCTTGAAAATGGGCTGACTACCTTTCAGAACAGACTAAGTGCTATTTAAAATGCATGCTGTACTTTGTTTTTCCAGTTTTCCTTTGTGTGACAACTTTGAATCTTAATACAAGGTGTTCAAATGTACAATGATAAAAAATGCAGCTCATGTCAGCAGTAAAATGCATAGTAATTTATTATCTTTTCAAGTGTAAATACAAATTGGTTTAATGATGTGCCACATAATGAAAAATTACTTTGCAGTCACAACTTGCATTCTAGTTGCTGCAGTATTGTTTTAAATTAAACTTTTTACAAAGAGTTTGAAAACTGCAGCAATCCTTGTTGATGGCCAATAGAAAACTGTAACAACTGTGCCAAGTAATAAGTGCTTCTACAATGCCTTTGAGGAATGCTCTTTATTCAGACATTCTCTTCCTCAAAATCAGGTTGCCAGATGCTGTTTCACTGGCATATTTATGAGTAAGTATTCTTGGCCAAAGATAACTTTGCTTTTGCTTAGGGCAACCCATGAGCTTTTGTAATACAAGTCAGTGCATTTTGTGAAACCATTCTAAAATCCATTACAATATACTGAAGACATCACTGTTTATCATATTTTTTTCATACCACTGATGTCTGGGGCACTGGGAGGATACAGGCTAATGCCTTCACATGCATAAGCACCCCAGGGCTTTAGAAGGACAAGGTATTTTGAACAGTTACCAGAGTAAACCAGGGAGATTGGAAAGAGTGAACCTGAAGCTAATTCATTACATTTTTAGAAGTTGTAAATATTGATGCATTTTGTGCCAAATTCACTGAGAAATACTAACTACATAATTTCAGTATTTACTCCTCAAGTACCCACAGTTCACTAGGTAAGCAGAGTCCATCTCCAGCAGAATGCACTCAGTGCATTAGCTCTACAAGAATATCCTGGTTACCCCACGGAAAGATGTAAATGCATGATGCACACACTTCAGTAGATCTAATGTATTTTATATGCATTCAGTAGTTAACAGAGCTCACCTTAACTCTACTAACGTTACATATACACACACAAAACAAATTGTATCTGCAAAATGTGATTAAGAGGTACCAGCTACAGTGGCCTCTTGAACAGGTATTTCTGGTGAAGTGATAAAAAAAATGTGTTAAGTTGGGGATTCTTTCCAGAGAGAACATAACAGTAAGTTTACTTTGGTGGCACCCAGATCTAGAGACATCAGAAGACCTGGTTTTCATCCAGATTGTTAGAACCAGAAGCTGGTTCTTCTGTTTGCAGTACCATCTTTTATCTGTGGTGTGACCTCACCATCAGCTTTGATTAGCGGTAAGCAGCAGAAAGTCACAATAGCAGTAGTCAAAAAATGTAATTTCATTGCTAGAAACATTTTCAGTTAAGCAGCTTCTGACAGCTGTTCTTCCTCCCAAAGCCTTTCATGAAAAATAACCAAAAAACAGAAAGGTATTTGTGTCCCAACTGAATAGCAATATGCCAGACTCCTGAACTCCAACTTCTATTAAAGTTCTTCTAACAACCCAACACATTTGGTCCCAAAACAAGCCATCATGTGCTTTAGTATGGCTGTTAATGAAGCATTTCAAATGAATACTGGATACTCAAGGAATTACATGCTGTATAATTGATCTAAAGAACAGATTAGGACTGGTGCTATTTCATTAGATCTTATTAGCTCTGGCTTAAGTACTTAAAATTGCAGCTGTCCTGTGTCAGCTAGATTACACCCCTTGTCACACAGCAAGTGAGGTTTTCATCTATTAGGCCATGGGTTTTAAAATGGAGTAGGCTAACGAAAAGAAGTACAAACAAAGGACTGCAAACGTCTGATTTTCAGACACATCAAGCCCCATATTATTCATTTAAATGAAATAAGATCCACACTTTCAGAACATGTATGAAGACCTGTTGTTTGTTTCCATATTTTGTCTTAGATCTCTTCTGTGGCACCAGAGATCTGCTTTTTGCCTGCAAACCATCCTGAAGAGTTATCAAGCCTCATGGATGAGCACAATACAGATCTTTACATGGCATCATGGAATCAACCAGGTTGGAAAAGACCTTCAACATCATCAAATAATCACAGAGTAATGCATCAGGTCCTTCAACAAGACCTTTTTTGGCTCTTTTTTTCTCTTAGCTGCTTCCCATGCGAGGTTATCATGCTTCAGGAACCAGTGAGCCAGTAAAGCTAGAGGACAATTTTGGCAGAGTAACAAGTGGCTTTGATAAAGCCAGGAATAAACTCAGATTGGAAAACAGTTTATGGCTATCAAAGGAGAAGGGGCTTCCCCTCCCACCCCCAAATGACTCAAACTAATTTTTAGGGTTCTTCACATAATTATAAAAGTATTATTTTTACTGGTTTGCCAGTAAAACTATACTATCTAGTATCCTATCTAGTACACTAGCAGCAGATTAGACTTGGTATTCTTTCTCACCTTCTATTCTTCCGTCCTAGGACCTAGTATTTAACTCCACAATCTCCTAAATCAAACAAAATAGCAACTGAAGATTTTTAGCTGAATTTTCTCTACAAGACATACATTAAATACTTATCATAATATCTGGACTCCTGCACTGTGGGAAACTAAGACTGTCAATTTGAAAACGTTAAGCAGGACTTCAGATTATAGTAAGGGGTGAAATACTGACAAAAGACCCATAGGCTTTGGTTAAAACAGATAATACTAAAGGCTTCTTTTATTATTATTCCTTTTATGAGAGAATATTTAAGACCCTCTCACATGCAGAGTCACCATGTTTATACCACAGCCAAAGCAGTGGTTCACACAGATAAAGACTGAAGTAAAAATAATTCAACAGATGTGGTTTTTTAAATTTGAGAAATTATTTCAGTAAATCTTTAAAAAATGACAATCACAGAAAATACCAACTCCACATTTAAGAGTTATTTGAATTCTTGTATATAATTCTGTAAGTCTCAGAGTCATTTGTCTATCAGGAAACTCTGCTTTCCTTCTCACATGGACAACCTTGTTCTCACTAGCCCTCTTCAGTCTGTGGCCTCTGCACTTCAGGCTTGCCAAGACTGACCACTCTGTCAGACTGTGTGGCCACATCCAAATGCTTTGCACTGGGCACTGGAAGCAGTAGCAAAATTCCAAGACAACCAATTCACATTTGTCTTGGTGGTATCATAGTGAAGGCTTACCACACTTGCCTGAAATCTTTACCAGTAAACATGCATCTATCTGGTCTTCTCAGCTTCAAATCCCCTAAACCTACAAATGCAACATTTCTTTCAGGATAGTAAATTTAAAGCCTGGTATTCCTCCAAATATTCAGCCTTCCTTTTTCATTTACCCAGGATTTGAAGGCTTGCTGCCCCACTGCTGAGGATCAAGTGTATATTGGCAATTCAAGATGAGGAAGGAAAAAAATGGGGGGAAGCATGTGGCATATTTGCTTCTGGTCAGTACAGTAACTTTATACTCTGTTACGCATTTAGTAGACATTGATAGATAATTACTTTCAGCTTTCAGCCATCTTCATATAAAATAGTTACATTTACTCATTGGAAAGACTACAAATGGTGTGAATGACCTGCGATGTTACTCCCCAGAAAGCTCAAACTGGTCTTTCCCTTCTTTTGCCTGCTCATCTCCCTCATCAAAATGTTTCAAGGCATAGAACTCCATCAGACTAAACAAAAACATAATAGAGCTTTCATACAGTTTAAAAGGGAGAAACTATCATGGAGAAAAGATGAAAAGTCTCTTAGCAATAGAACTCCTGTACAAAGTGTTCAATACCTGATCCAGTGATGATACCTATCCTTTTAAATTGTCTAATGGAAGGTTAAATACATGGCAACTGTTCCCAATCTGTATTTAGCCTGAAGCTTCCTACCTGTTGACTATCAACAGGAAGGCTTGAATACTGAGCATGTCCATGATTTTTTACTGTATGCTTGATTTATTAAAGGTGCTACATCTCCCTGCAGGTCTTACTACACCGTTCAAGAGGTCACGTTCAACTAAACATAAACACAGAATTTTAAAACATTTTTATATTTAGAATTTCACCCAGAATGATTCTTTTGTATATATTCATGCATAACCTGATCATGTGACTATTGAAAGATTAGCCATAAGCCATAAATAAACACCTGGAGAATTGGCTTTGTATTACATCTTACACACTCCATTTCAAAAATAAACTTGGGGCAAAATACAGTGATACGCTTTCTAGATACCAACCCAGAGTTGACAAGAACTGATGGATTCTGCATGTTAAAAGTATTTTATTATCTATCATGCCCTTGAAAAATTGACTTTGTTTTTATTCTATTTTGTTCAGCATGCCTTGAAATAGAAATGGCAAAAGTTGTTCAAGAAACAGATCACCAAGATTCACAGTACCACAGTGTCTGCAATTACCCGTTTCCCTGGCTCAGTAAAACAAAACTTCTTTAAAAAATTACTGTAAAATATTAAACAGCGAAGTTAACAGATACCATTTCTATCTCTCCTTCAGTATGACTGAATCTTCTCTAAATGAAAAGCTGTCTGCCACGGACCTGCATCCAAAGCCTGCTGACACTGACAGTGATCATCAACTTTGACAGCCTTTGGGGTAAGCCCTTGTCATTGCTATGGCTACCTGTGCACAGATACTGTGTGAACCACTGTATACACCATTAAATTCAGGTTCACAAAGATGCTGTCAATGAGTCAACTACACTAAAATATTTGTATTTCAGAGTAACAGTATTTATATATGCTGCCTAGTTCTTGTTCTAATTTGCCCTCTTATCACTAGGTTTTTATTTGTTCTTCAAATACCAAAAAGACTTTGTTGGTTTGTTCAGAAAATCAGACAGTGCTCACAAAGCATATTTGCTCACATTTGACATTTTCACAGGATGGGTAACGAAACTGAGGATTCAAGTTGTTACATTCCACAGATGGCGCCTATGTCTGTCAACTTCTGGAAAGAAGTCACGAGCATTCAACTTCCAAGGCAGTTTCTGGAACAACACAACAGTATACCTGCATCCACAGCACTGCAGGTGGGACCTTGCACGTATGTACTTGGGGACTGTGGGCCAAACTGAGGCCTCTAGAAACTCATCCCTCTACTAGGACATTTACTGCCTCAGTTAAATATGCAAGGGCTATATTGTGATGTCTTTACAGCCAAGAGATGTAAAATGTAGCAATATAATGGAGCATGTGGCTATTTTACCTATTCAACATTTACCTGTGCCTAACTAGAAGAGGTCTCTGAAATGCTGCTTTTTAGCAGCTTGAAGGTTGAGAACCACCTGTAAACATTTGCAGAACAGTCTCTTTCTAGAAACAGAGACTCTTAAACAATCAACCTTGACATTTATCATATATTATATTTCCAGTGTTATTTACAGATCTTGTTTAGTACAATGAACCAGACATGCTGAAAAGGTAGGATTTGACCAGTCCCCTTTTATACGAAGTACAATAAAAAAGGCACATGATTATTCACCATAGGAGTTGTGCACCAGTCAATAACTTAAAGCTAAAAAGCTACCCATCAGAGAACTCTCTTTATGAGGCAGTATTGGGATCTCTCCTTTCAACTCATCACAGAAACATCTGTCTGCCAATATCTCTAGGAGAGCTTAGGGAACCCACTTTTCTGCTGTGTTCTGATCTTCACAAGATTTCCAAATCAACAGAAAACTCTTGTTAAGCTTCCCAGGTCATCTACCAGAGCAAGGAAGAGTCAAATAGGGCATGTATATGTTTGCTTTTCTTTGTCTTCTTTTTTAACTTTGAATGCCCAGCTGTGGAGGACTTGAGAGCCAAGTCAAGTCCAGTTCAGACTAGTTTGCTTTAAGACAAATGCCTTGCAAGATATGGCACACTGAGCAATGGACAACGGCAGGAGAGGCAACTTCTGAGCCCCAGCAGTCAGTGTCGGCTGTGTTTTATCCAGTTTCTAATCATCCATTTTTGCCCCGAGCACCTTTGTACAACTAATCTGAGCCCAAAATTTGCATCCTTTGACACTTCCACTTCTAGGCAACGGCCAGTGTCTCTGCTGATGATTGGACCATTCTGAGAAAAAAGAAAAAGGAAAGATGGATTAGAAAACATGAAAAAACTAGAAGAAAAATAGTGCTACATCTGTAAATCCCTAGAAAACACTATAAAATACCTGGGAAGTTCTGGATACAAAGTGAGAAAAGTCCCTAGAATGAACTAGAAATTCCTAGGAGAAGTTAGATAATCTACAGAAACTGCCAAAACAACTGCTTGATAATTCTGGATTTGGGAATGGCTGAAAAATTCCACAGAAAGCACTTGGAAATCTCTAAAAAGCACTAGAGAATCCCTATAGACCCCAAGATACAGGAAATCCCAGAAACTGTAAGGATGCCTTTGAAAGTCCTGAACATTATTTTAAAGCCTTACGTCTAAAAATTCCTGGGAAAAAGGCTAGAAAAATCCTATAAAAGTTCTAGAAATAAAAATACCTGGGAACACAAAAAATTTTACACATATGTTCTTTACACTACAAACATTGAGAATATTCCAAGAAAGGATAACAAAAATTTCCTAGTAATAATACAAGAAACTTTCTGGATAGCACATGATCCATAGAAAAGATATTTGACTATTTCTAGAAGGCATAAGGGGGATTTCCTCTAAAGGCCTCCTTGTTTTCCATTAAATACCTTCTAGAGCAGCATTCCTCTCCAACTTATTTCTGCAACCTATCCCTGAACTCTTTACCTGTGTGAAATCCCAGAACCTCTGTGCTGGCCTCAGGACATCTTCACACTTCTTCAGTGTCGGTGTCCTGCCCTTCCCATCATCAACAAGGCATTTTGAGTCAGGCAGGAAGGCTGTGGAGCCCAGTGGCCCCAGCTGCAGGACACCCTCAGAGCTGTAGCGGACAAGCTAGGGAAGAAAGGAAAGGGAGTGAAGTCTTTAACTGCAGCCCTGGGAACCCCAGTGAGGGGACACAAAGTTAACCTGCAGCTGACTTCTCTGCCAGCTTCTGCTCCAAGCACTGGTGAGGACGAGTCCTTTGTCCTGCTGTGTGTTGGGATCATCCTAGTCTGGCATACCATGTTCAAGGGCAAAGCCTGGGAAACCTGTTTTACCAAGACAGGTCTCTTGTACGACACAGTATTCCCTTGTTTCACACCTCTGCTCCCCACTGTTCCCTAACCCCTATTTCACTGCAAAAGGGCACTCAAGAAAGTGAAGTAATCAGCATGTAAATCATATCCACTCAGCAGGAGTTGGTTTAACAAGACACAATGTCAATTTGCCAATGCACTTTGTTCTTAAGAGTTCTGTGGATAGCAACAAGTCTAATTAGTTCTTGTAAATAAAAAAATCCAACCATGCAACCAGGATTCAAAAATATGAGAGGAAAAAAGAAATCATGAGGAAAACAGCAGCAAATTTGCTAACATGGGCTTCCTACATCATAAAGAATCTCACTCTGGTATTTCAGTTTTGTGTGAGGCTTAAATGTGCAGTTTAGTGAGGTTGTAAATGCTGCTGGCTGTAATTAGAGGCTTCAGGTGAGGGCCATTTATTTTATAGGGGTTTCTTTAACAAACTTAAGTAGGCACAATCATTAATGTTAATTTTTACAGGCGTCTATATTGTTTTTTAAACTTTCTTTTGTTTTAAGGGATGATTTCACTTGCCTCAAGTCCTTCACAGTAAAATGGCACTCAAGGAAAACAAAAATCCATATGTAGAAGGTAACATAATAGTCTCTTATAATCTCTGTCTGAGAGAGAAAATAAATCTGCCTCTTCCAGATCTTCAGTTTTTTCAGCTTGAATTCTAATGAAGCCTCAAAGCCTTACTGGTGGTTTTAGGATGCTCATTCAGAGGGAAAAGGTTCACTCTCTGTCATATTGCACTGAAATAACTATGATAGCAATGGAGTCCTCATTTACAAGTTCTAAAAATTTATAAGTAATCCCCTTAATTACTATTATTTCCTACATAGCTAAGGGAGAGCCTACTGAGGGAGATGCCAAAGTACGTTAAAACGAAAATGTACCATGTTAATTTGGCAGCAGGCCAGTATGTCAAATTAGACACACCTACTTCTCACTTCTTTTCTGTTTAAACGAAGAATCTTTACACATTATGCCCTCTTTACCCTAGAAGTAGTCAAGTGCAGCACCCAGGTACCAAAGACTGCAAAATGAAGTCAGGTACATAGCTTGTATGCTGTGGGGTTAAGACCTGAGCCACTGAAGAAAAGTAATTATCACCCAGGAAATTCACTGCCTGTCTGGTCTTACTGCTGTTATGTGGCTGAAATTACTTAACAAAAAAGGGAAAGAAGGTCAGAAGTGCTGCCATTTATTGGATGTCACTGTCCAGTGCATGAGATATCATTAAGAGTCAATCAAACCCCCTCAAATTGGAGTCTAGCTTTCTACCACCATCCTTATTAACCTCAGAGGAATCATGCTGGGAATAATTGTATCTTGCTGGTAAAAAGAGCATGGTCTGCTTACTCCTGGACCAGATGCCCTCTGACAAAGTATGTGCTCATTTTCCCACCTGCCACCTCTGTTTGGAGCAAAAATCTGAAGTGCAGGGTTAGAAGAGAGCCTACATCAGAGAAAGCAACGGGATAACCACATGAGGATGCTCCTTGATGTGAGCATTGTCATTCTTGAGGCATTGTCTGTACACACTAAATCAACACACATTTTTACTTAGATTACAGGGGACATAAGTAGAAAAACCTCAAGTAAGTACTTCACACTTCTCATATCTAATGAGTACTCAGCAGAGTTCACATGAACTGCGCAGCTGAAACTTCAACTGACCAGGTATGCGTTCACCTTGCAGTCTTTATTATATCTCTCCAGGTCCCAAAATACCTTCTAGCAACCTGGTTAGCTTTGCCTTATCCAGATAATCAGCATCACTGTTTATAAAGGGCTGCCTGCTCCATAGTATAGGATCAGTTTTCCCTGTGGTTTAAGATGAGCAGTATTTTCTGTACTGATATTAAAATGGTCTAAAATAGCATTGTCTTTAGAATCTCAGTGGCTAGAATTGCATGTGCTCTGCATCACAGTAGCCATGTACTTGAGAAAGACATTGTTATACATAAGCCCGTCACAGCAGAAAGTACCATCTCTGCATTTGCCTTAGCAGTGGAAGATACACCAATTCTATTACAAACTATCTTTAATATTGGAAGTGGCAGTTGTGTGACAGAACACATCACATGATGATGGACCTTCGCTCGGATTTTCTCTTTTATCTGAAAAGAGCTGAAGGATCCACATAAAAGGCACTGAAGCTAAGTGCTCTATTAAATACTCCAAGATCTAATCCTGATGCTATCTGCTGTACCCATGATAACATAAGATAGTTCTCCCTTCAACATGCAGAAATCTGAGCAGAAAAGATGTCAAAGGCTGTTTATCAAAGCCACCCTATCCGGTTCAAAAATAGCAAGCCTGTGGCAGGTGATCCTCCAGGAGCAATGTGATAAGTAAATGCCAGCTTTTAACTGAAGGATTTGACTTCACAAAATCCGTTCCTGCTCGTTTCCAGTCAAGTGAAAAAAAAAAGGCACAAAATAACAGCAGGTAACAGTAGGAAACAGTTACAGGTAAGGGCCTGGTAGCTTTCTGCACTAAATTCAACCCCTCTCTCACATTCTTGTTCTCCAGGCAAAAGGAAATCTTTACTGTTTGGCCCTGCAAGTTAAGGTAAGCTGTAAGCTGACACAGAAACTGGAACAGTGAGCTACACAGACATCAGAAATACCTTAAGTTTCTAGAATACTTGTGATCTGTTTGTCTTGTAGTGACAAGTTATCAAACTTCCAGGTTTTTTTACAGAATCTCACCTACCGCTCCAGCAAGTTAAACTTCTTTTTCATCCACCCCACTCTTAAGCAATCAGACCAGCTCCCTAGTGTGCCACTCTGGAAAGCCATAGCTCTACCAAGCAAAATGTTAAATACCTGGCCTCAAGCAACAGTTTAAGTAAAGCCTTTCATCTCCTCTGACTCCCATCTGTTTGCATAGCTGCGAGCTCCAGGAATCAGCATGTCGAGAGCTCCCTTCTTTCTTCTTGATCTCAATGCGGAGGGAGTTCTGCTTTCACTGCTGCAGTGCCTGGTCTTTCTCTCAGTGTGAAAGGGAAGAGAGGAGGGCGGAGAAGGAGGCTGTTCACCGGGGCCCTTCTATCCCAAGATGCCATTTTATTAAGTTGTCCTCTTCTTTCACATACCATATAATCAGCTCCACATCACAGCATTTGAGACAGACGCCGAGACAGTGAATATTTCCACTGAGGCTGCAAAAGTGTTCTCAGATGGTTCAAACCCTGCATGTTCTATAACCATTCTAAGAAGCTTCTAGAACACCACATTTCACTTTTTGGGGGGTAGTTTCTGCCCCCCCCCAATGTCTTTTACAACAAAAGGGTATTATGTAATGCTATGGAACCATGAGCTTGACAGGTGATCGTACAAGAGTGGCCACATGCAGAGGCAAGACAGTTCAAGACCCCCAATATGTTCCCTGGTTTCTGAATTTTCTCTAGCCCTAGACTGTTTCTTGCAGCAGTATTTGCAAACAATTTCTCCCGAAGGGGATTAGACTCAAACTTCAGATCCAATGAACACATATAAAAAGGACACTATTTTTCTGCAAAATGGGTTTTGAAATCAACTCAGACTGATGTCTGGATATTCTTAGCTGTTAGTTTATCCTGACTTAGCTCAAGTCAAATGCATCAAGCTAAACTGATGTAAACTCAGGCTAAATGCATTCCAGAGCATCCATAAAGAGCTTGTCCCCATTTGAATAAGGAAATTTAAAAGCTGATGTCATTGAAAAGATGTGATTTATCATGGTCAAATCTGATCTTGAGAATCCACACAGGGAAAAAGCTTTTTGTTCATGGAGCAGTAACGGTGAGGTGGCTTTATTTTTCACTGGCAGTGCAGGACACCACTATTCAGGGGCGTGCAGTACGCAGGGAAATAGAAGGTCAAGAAGTAGAAGAAGGGCAAGAAGTACAAGAAAAGAGCATTTTATCACAGACGGACAGTAATCTTACTCCCAATTCAGCTTTTTTTTTTTTTTTTTTTCAGTAGAACCATGTGTATGCTAAAATCATTAAAATTGCTTGTCAGAATTGAAGAATATGAAAACCAAGCAGGGCTGTAGCTGAAAAATGAGAGACTTTCACACTGGTAGGATGCATTAAGCACCAGTGATAACCTACCTGGTATAAACAAGTTCCATGTTTATATTCGTATATACGCAGCAGGCATGTACGACTAACATAAATCTCAACTCACTGGGGTATTTCATGCCCTGTGCTTGACATGAAAAATGACAGAAACTGAAAGCTAAACACCACAGGCAATTATGTTCACCCAGGCTGATGAGAAGAGGGGCTTTAAAAATGTTTATTTAATACATTAGAACACTTGCTGTCAACACCTTTCATGCTATGTGCTTGAATATCCTTGATGAGGGTTTGTGCAGCTGTGGTTCTCATACTGAATTAATTTTGTGAATTGTGGTGCAAGATGATAGAAGTTTTCCAGCTATGTAATCAGTAATTAACTTGGCTGCCTTTGAGTGGCTCCAACCCATGCTTGTCTGTGAAATACTGTGACAGAACATCACCTCTGCCTTCTACGTGGTATCAGAGGAATAACTTTGTTTCTTCCCCTTTCTTTAAAGGGAAATGGAAAGTGCTGCAGGATGATTTGGTAGACTAACTTTCTGCCTTTCCCATACTTTCTTAATTCTTACACACATGGGATACTTTGGATTTTAAGGGTTTGGGAAGAGTGACTTCCTCTTTTTATGCATTTGTACAGTGCAAGTAACAAAAGAGCTCTAGCTTGTGGCTGTAACAGTCTAAAAACAGCTTTTCAGGCTTATTCAGAACATTCACATATATAGGATACTGAAGACCCATAGCAGAAGGGAGCTAGAAGGGACTGAATTGGTCACTACCCAACTTCATCTTCTGGAGGAATAAATAATTTGTGTATTGTTGTTTGCATCTGAGAAGAGCTACCTTAGTGTCTAGTCTAGTGCCTACAAGTCAAAAGGCATCTTTTACTAGGCACCAAATTTACATCTTACTAAAAGGAAAATGACGTGTTCCTTAATGGAAAAAAAAAATGGTCAGAGCTGGATGCTGAGAGGTAAACTGCTTTATGCCTGCAAATTTACAAGAGTTAAGTCAGGAGAAGCTATGCACATTGTACTTCCTTTTCAATAATTCACAGTAACTTACACCCTCATGTATTTTCTTCTGGAAGCCAAAGCATATTGTATAAAACAGGAGTTGTGGAGGCAAACAAGTAGGTTAGGGACTTAAATTGCAAAGTAAATTGTAGTCAGAACCATTTATTTTATTACTCTTCCCAGTGCTAGCATGATGAAGCGACATCAGATGTTGCAAAGGGACTTTCTGGAAGGACTTGAATTTGCAGCTTTCTGGTCAGAGTTAGCATAGAGCAAGAGACTGAACTCTGAGTGCCTTAACATCTCTAACTCTCTTCTTGAGAGGCTCATTTACATCTAATTAAGCAACACTATTTCGTTATCTTACTCAGAGGCTGTTCCTTCTGCTTCTACTAGGAAAAGTGGCAGTCAAATGTTCTATAACAATCCGCTAAGGGTGGATGTTTTGTCAGTAGGAATTACTGGCCTTTCTCCTCTAATCAGGTGTGACTCCCTCACCAGCTTGCAATTAAGCAGTATGGGCAATATTTGTATTTTGTGATTCTTGTTATTCCTCCACAGTGATGGATGAGCCAGGAATCAAATCAATATATGTATGACTGAACTCCAGATAGTTGTTAAATCTGTGATAAGGTCAGAGTTTATTTACACATGAGAATGTTCATTAACATGGTTTTGATTCAGACAGTACTTCAAAAGAACCTAGAACTACATTTCAGAGGAAGCTCAAGTCTTGGATTTAAATAATACCCAACTTGTATTTAAAAAACAAGTAATACCACTGTGAGTGTGGGAAGAAGAAATGCCACTTTAGAATCTTCAGACATCTCTGAGCAAAATAATAATACACACAGGGACTGGTGAAAAAGAATTCTATTCTGGAAAAGCATTAACTTAAAAGATGTTCCCAATTCCCTTTGAAGTTAATGTTAAATATGTGCTTAACTTTTGCCTACTTGGGGGATGGCATCAGCTTGCTAAATCATTTCTGCATAGAAACCAATTGGAGCAATGAACAGTTAATTTAAAGAGGTACTATTCCTAGAACAAGTCAAGTCATAACAAGAAGAGCTGCTCACTCAGACTGCCTAAATTCACAGATCTGTGGTGCATCTCTTTGTTACTAAAACAAATTACAATGATTCTTCTGTTTTCCTAACCAGCATTTTCAGTGTATAGATCCACATGCTGAACAGCCTTGGAAAGGGCACCCAAAAAGCCTGGAGTAAAGCCAGTTATTTTCCTTTGCATCTCAGGAATATGCTGCCAACCTCAAATCAAATAAACCAAATTCCTTTTTGTTTCTTCTGAAAATTCTTTAAGTTAAAGTTTTCTTACTAATGATGGGATTTTAACCATTTACCTGAGAAGACATTCCATGGCATGGGTAAAGGATTGCTTTGTCATCCTCTTCAGCTCCCTGATCTAAGCAGTAGCCACTAGCTTTGCTGTTACGCACCTGTAACCAGATCAGAAAGAAAACAGTTGAGGTAGAAATTAATCTGTATAATGCAAGTCCAGTACAGCTAAATCTGAGCTGCGCTACAGCCACTGAAACAATGTAAAACTGTTTTTCTCCGAGAAACACATGCTTATTCTCTAGGTATGACAGGATGCCAGTAGTGAATTTGCTCCAGGAGAGACACGAGACACAATTTCGACAACCTGCTGTAGCACCATTCTGTTTGCACCTATTGCTCACTACAGAAATGAAAAACCCCTTATGAAAACATTCTACTGGAATTGAGAGTAAATTATACGGCTATGTACAGAAGTGACATAAAGCACATTACTGTGAAAGGATACAGCAATAATTTCTTAAACAAGAAGTTATTTAGATATTCTGAAACAGTCAACAGGTGACTTTGGTTTAGACTGTGAAGTATTTGTCTGGCTACCCCCATAATATAGAAATAGCTGCTGCATGAAGCGTTGGAAAAAACAGTAAATAATTCTTGATATTACAGTATAGAAGCATAACAGGGGATCTGATAGGATAAGGGGGTTCAACAGTTAAATCTGAGAAGGTTTATTTTATGACTCAGGTACTATAAAGGCTAAAGAAGATGAAGACAGCTTTATGGCACGGCTTTAAAAAATGTGAATTGAGTCACTAGAGAATATATTTTTTACTACTGTTTCAGTCTGTTTCACATCTACTCAATACATTTATTTTCCTTTAAACTCACTAAAATCCAGACATATTTTTCCCTCTAAGAAAATTAGCAGAAGAGAAAGTATTTAATAACAACTTGACGTCATCTAGGATGAAGCCTCTATTTTTTTCATTGCAGGCATGTAAGACTGAAAGGGAACTATGCCAGTTTATATTAGCTAAATAGCTTGTGTGTTCTATTTTATTACAAGTTTGAACGAATTAGATGCTTGCATCACTAAATTTCCTGTTTGACTCAAGAACCTTCTGTGCGACCACTCAACAGAAGCAAACTTCTTTTTAGAGACCAGCTTGCTAACCGTCTGGTATAATTGACATAACATTGGCAGAACTGCCAATATTCCTCACAGTTAACAGCCTTCTTAAAGCTGACAGTTACTAATAGCTCCTGTTGAATTTACTAAATGTCTTTTCCTCAGTTACTGCCAGGGACACTTATATTAGGATGCAAAGTGATATTATGCAATAAAACTTACACTTCATATCAATAGCTGAAGTGCCTGACTTATATGAAGTCCATCAAATGGAACAGAAAGGAAGAATGTCCATTTAGTTGTCTTCTGTGAAAATATATTGCCTTTGGATTTAATTGCAGTTCAAGTAGACAATTGAAAGAGAATTGTAAAAACATTTAGCAGCAGGAGAGCTCCTAGAACTTCACCCCAGTTCACAGTCGTGACAGTAGTCCTTACACCACAGACACGTGATAAATTCAAAGCGTTACAGAAGGCATATCTGACTTTGCTACAGACTGGGGTCAAGCATAAGTGGCAGCTTTGATTGGTTCACAGCAGAGGAAGAAATGTTTCAGAGAGCTGAGGTCAACTGAAACATCCACACATTTCTAACATGTTTAGATCCAGCATTTCAGTAGTGTTAAGTAACCTATCCACTCATCTGCCTCTGAGTAGGTGTTCCAGGGTCTGACTCACTACTGGTACCCAAGTGACAATGAAAACACAGAATCTGAGCACAAAACAGAAAAACTGTTTTTCCTCTGACTTTCTTGATGAGATAAAGACCTGCCAAATGGTAGCCTCACCTCATAACCTGAGCAAGGGATAGGTTGCTTTTTATCCTGAACAATGAGGAATACAAAAATACTTAATAAAGTGAATGTAATCCTTCAGGAAGTTTGGTAAAATCCAAACAAAGGGCAATTCTCTACCTAAAAATAATTCAGACAAGTCAACTGTTTTCATTAACTGTAATTATTATAGCTGTCTTGACTGCTGATGTTTTCTTGAGGATGTCTATGGCATCCTATTTGGGAAACAATTACCCCAAATTTATGTTCTCAGAGCTGCTCCATTTTAAAGTGAAAACCAAGGAGGTTTTGCATCATCATTACACAATCATACCCAGCAAAAGGGACAGAGCTTCTCAAAGCCACACTTCTTGGTGGTGATTAAAAGCAGGGGAGGGCATTTCTTTTGCTGCTACTGTGCTGGCTTGAAATTGCTCTGTACATCCTGATACCCACCACTAAGATGAAAGGACTGCTCTAATGCAGCCATAATGTATTTTCAAAGACATACAGTACCTCTCCATAAGTGACTGTATTATTATAAACCCTCATTTCAGGATAGACGTTCTCTAAGTACCACTTAAAACTCCGGCACTGCAGTCGCTGTCGTAGAGCTATTCTTTCAGAAACGTCTCCAAAGTCAACTCCAGGGTTCTACAAAGCAGAGAAAGAATAAAGAACTCTCACTGCATTGACCTTACAGTTGTTTTCTTTACTGGAACCAAATTGGAGTTCATTTTGTATACCAAGCTGTATTTCCTTCTCTTTCTCTTTCCCACTTATCAACAGCTGCTGTTGAGAGCAGACAATAAATATTAATGAAAGTCAGTGGAAAAAGAAGGATAACAAACAAGCACAATCCAAACATAAAATAATAAGAACACAATAAGAATGCTGTTACTTACAGCAATTCTAAATTTTTGCAATCAAACTGAACTCCTTTGCTTTTAGATTCATTAAGAATTTAGGCAGTAATTCTGATCTAAGATATGGCAGCGTGATCATGGTTTACTCTAGTAACAGCCTTAGGTATTCACTAATGTAAATGAGATCAGAACAGACCTGTTAAAACTTCAAAGCAGAGCTGCTCAAAAAGTCATTAAACTCCATTAAACATTTGCATAGACCAGCATTCAGCTTTTACTGGAAATGGAGCTCATTTGCAGACCTGAGCCATAAAATGCACAAAACCTTCTTTATAATTCTGCTTCTGAATCTAATTCTTGTTTGAATTCAAATCCCATGAAAAACGCAGGCTGGAAGAGTCAAATCAGGATGATCAAACCCAGCCATTTAGGAAATGCCAGGTCCTGAGGTAGTGTCTGCTGATTTAAACCGTTGTAAATCATCACAGTTCAACAGTAAGACAGCAAGAGTTACCTCATCTAAAAATCTTTTCCGACACTATATGAATCAAGTGGACTGATCCCAGGGACTTGTGCGTGGATCTGTCTGAGGTACATTTCCTCCAGGAAGATTCCTGTATGGTTTACAAATTGTGTCTAATGTAGGGTTACAAGACCGCAGCAAATCTTAGCTCAGGGTTTATTAGAATCCCCAACAGATGCTTCATTTTCAGGAGAGAATACAAGTGTAATACTGAACAGGTTTTTCTATTTGCTACATAAAGAGTTTGCTGTGCTCACTGCTGTTTGCTGATGCACACTTTGCCATGAGCTCTCTATGCAGCATCCATTCAAATGAATGTTAATTTACGTACTACTTCAGGCTACGTGGAAGGAGAGCAATTCTTGGAAGCACTCAGCACAGTAAATCATTCAATATAAGATTCCTTTATCACTAAAATTGTCAAGGAATTTGCCCCATCAGCAGGGGCAAACCAACTACTTGGTCAACTAAGCTAAAGCTATGCTGACCCACTGCTGAAAGTTATAGGAATATGATCTTGCAGATGTGTCCAAAGATCATTTGCTGATCAAGGCACACATTATGCACAGATCCTCAGTAACTTGGAAGCGAGTGAGCTGTGGAAAAGATGGCGTGACTTATGAAAGGGTTAATTTAGACGGGGCTTGGTGTGGGAGAAAAAATGTATTTTACTTCCCTCCTTTCTGCCCTATTCTAGAACGAGGCAGTACAGAGCCCTGTTTGTGGTGCCTTTTCTACAGAGCAGTTATGATAGCGCAGTGCTTATTTCTGTATTAGCTGTGGTCATCTCATGTGGGTTACAATGTGATAGCACAAGAATGAGGTGTCCACAGCACTTAATATGTGGACGTATTCTTTATAACCAGGCAATGGGGTTTCTAGTTCTCCTGCAGAAGGTTTTTCTTGTGGCTCATAACAGTAGAGTACTTCTTAGTTATCTAGATGGAATGCTAGAGTGGAATAACTGAACACTTAACACTCACTTCCTTTGCCTGAGAGCTAATGGAGTTATTTTTATAATGCACATTTTATCAATTAATCAATTTATTTTATGGAAAGAAAATTTTCATGTTCAGTACTTCTGCTGACTTTCTGTCTCTTAATGTAGATGTGCCAGGGATTTTTTAAAAGCACTGCTGTATAGCTCAGTGCAGAAAACTACATCAATGAGTAATCTCAGAGAGATTAAAATAAATCATGTTTTGGGGTAAATGCTTATTTAAATGTCTTTTCCAAGAACTCATTTGAGATGGCATCAGCAAACAATTTTACCAAGGTTACTTTTTTATCTGATTGAAACTGCTTTATCAAGTGGATGCAGACAGGGCCAAAACAGCCCTGAAAAACTTAAATGGATGCTGCTTTGTTTCCCACCAGCTATCATGGAATTTTTGTGTGGGAAAGAAGATATGCAGTATTGCCTTTTGTTAAGGCAAAATAATTCTCTGCCATTTCCTCTCATCTGCCAGTACCTCTTACGCCAAAAGAAGTCACCAAAGCACATCTTCACAGAGCCCATTGCACAGTGTCCGATACCGAACAGCACCGAGTGCGGTTTGGACACATGCGAACATCTGACATATTCAGACATCACATGGAAAAGAATGAAACATGGCTCCTTTAGGTACAGGTATTTGCAACACTACAACAAGAATAAACAAAAATTGTACCTAGATCCCAAAGTACATATTCAGCATGTAGATATTTAGGACACAGTCTAAATCTTATGAAGTCTCTGACAAGACTTCCGTGACTTTGATGGACTCTGTATCATAACTGAACATTCACAAAGACTTACCTTCCTGTTCTGGTAGGAACATTCCAGTTTCCATGTGCTTCAATAAGCTCTGGACCAGCCTCTCATGCAAGGGTTAACTAAACCACCACTACCTGCAGACTGGAGCATGCTTCCCTTCAGCTGCATTCCCTGTGCCCCTTCACATGAATAATTTGGATGCAAATACCACTAAAGAATACAGCAGCAGTCAGCTTCCACCTGACTGGGATATAACATCCCTCTCCTCTCCAAGAATTATGCTCAGTGAAGATGTAGCATGCGATATACTTACAGAATAAAGTGATAAATTGAACCTACAGTTTATCTAATATTTATATTACATGGATTCCTAGAGGCCCCCACATGCCATCTACAATTTGTATGCACAGTGAGAAACAGAATGTGTCCACGTTGCAACTCACAGCCTGTAGACAGTAAAACTATTTAATGTGTGATTCTTTTACCACATACTTTGTTTTTTATGCCTGTGAGGTCTATTGAGCCTCACGATGAATGATGATATTTATTTACAGACATTTCCGTAGTCCTCACTACTGTAGCATATGAGCACCTCAAAGTTTAATGGCCTCCCAAATTAATGACTTCTTCTGAGGAAGCACATAAACCTGGAACATTTTGCTCCAGTTAAATTATAAATCTGTGTCACTGCTCCTGGGTGTACAACAAAACTTATACAGAGGAAGCAAGTTTACATGGCAGAACTCTTCATATTAAGTATGCACCAGCATGGAAGCACTCTGCCCCTTAAGCTAAGCCCACTTGGTACACCTGTAGTAATCATCCTTCACCTCCAAGAGCTAACTAGGAACACCCATCCATGTTCCTGCCTCTCTCTGGGAGAGAGTGTGACCTGTACTTACTGCCATGGGGATGTTCCATGCCATGTAAACATGCGACTTGAAGTCATCCATCCAGACTTCAGCAGCCCGCAGGGCATTGCGCTTTGCATAGTAATCAATGTCATTGTTGTAGGGTTTCTTTGTGCGTTCAATATGTGCCACGCGGGAACAGGGTAACACCTCCATGCTTCCTCCACATTGCCAGACCTGGGAGAAGAAATAACAATCACATGTTGGTGGGGTTGGTTTGTTTTCTTCTGTTTCTTTTCAGAGGCTGTATGTAGAGCATTCCCCAGTCAGAGATGGGCACCATTGAATGGTTCAGAATGACTATCCAACTTACCTTTCTCTGCACACACTGGCTACAGATGAGTGAATGCACCTGGCTGTGTTAGGTACACGAATTTACACACCACAGATACCCAAGTCCTTCCCCATAATGTCACTGTCCTTGGAACCATTAGGCAGAAGACAAATTATAAGGTGGCAACTTCTATCTCGGGGACTAATTTAACCTAGTGCTTGTTACTGAAACTTCAAAAGAATCAGTTCTGTTTTCTGGCTAAGTGGGGATTACTGTGTCTGCTCTCCAAATCAACAAACTTTTAATAGTTAAATGTGGTTGCCAGAAAAGCCTGATACACATTTAGTGTACATCAGCATCTCAGATGACCTGTTCCACACCACAGTCTATTATGTGGGGTTTTAAACACTACCTTTGGGAAATAAAAGGAAACAAATTACCCACATGCACAATACCACCAGAAGAAAGGCATGGAAACACACTTATTTGCTCATTACGGAAACTTTGACTGTGAGTCAGTCAAATACTCTTTCTAATCCAGCCACTGCAGGCTTCACTGATTTTCAGTGCGGCAATTCTTCCATCACAGAAGACATCACATCTTTGTCCTACTTACATCAGTAAGAAACAAGCACTGACTTACCTGGTCAGTACAGGATGTCCCATGGAAATACTACCAAAGAATAGAGACTCAAGTCTCAGCTCAGGGCGCCCTGGCGAATCTGGCCATTAAATGAAAAGACGTTTATTTAGCAACGGGGCTTCCTGCTGCACTTGGCAGTGGATGTGAGCACAGCAGATGCAGTTCTCACCCAGTGCTCCTATATTCCTTCAGCTCTTAGCTGCCAGCAGCAGGGAAGGAGAAACCCTTGGCGCAACTGTTCTGTGTACCTTTACCTGCAGCCTAGTCGCATCAGAAACAATAAATGGCCACTTACCTCTCCAGCCCTGAGCTGATGAAGATGGAAAAAGGGGCTGAGTGGAGACTGTATCACCCAGGCACCGCTGTGATGCACTGCGCAGGTTTGTCCTGTTGATTATTTACTGTCTGAACTCTGGGATGGGAAACAATGAGGACTTCTGTCTTTGAATCAGTAAGATACAGAGTGATGCAGGGTAAGTGAAGCTTATGCCTTTTAGTTCCCTCAGGTCTGTACCCAGTGCCATAATGTCGCTGAAATAAATAAAAGATAGTAAAATACAAGCAATAATCCATTGCTTTCCAAAGTCATAGAAGAGCATAAGAGCTCATTTCTAGGCAAGATGCACGCCAGAATAACACTGGGCCAGTTCTTCACCTAAGCTGCCTTCTTGAGGACAAAGATAAATTGCTTGGGAAGTGGCAGATAAAATCTTCTGCTCCAGTTTGCCTTTTTTTTTTTTCCTAAATACTCTGATAGGTAATATGTATTTGCTGCTTTCCAAATGGTTCTGCAGTAAATCACAGGCCACTGAAATTTACACTTGATAAATGAAATGCACTGAAAAAAGCACCGCTCATAAATTTGGCCTGACATATGCTGAGGTTTCCAGTGCAAAGGGGAAGTGCAATGAAAAAAGAAAGGGATTAATTGATTTTCATTGTCAGAAGGGGAAATGAGCAGTACACTTTAGTATACTGCTATTTGCTCCAGCTCATCCTGGAAGTCAGCTATGTGTGTGCCACATTTTTCTTTCTCTTGCTATAGGTTAATGACCTTGTAATTGTCATTTATATATTTTGGTAGCAACTGCAAATACCTTATCTAAGTGGCAGATTTATTTCCTTCAAATGCCAGGGCTCACTGCAAACCTGAAGAGGAAAAGGTACTAAACTGCAACATTAAAGGAAATGGTTTAGCTCATCTGTAAATTCAACACAAGCAGTTATTTATCAGTGATAAATTCTCCCCAGATGAAATCCACAGGGAAGTCAGGCACCTGGCTTTGAGGGAAACACAACAGAAAAAGGCAGCAGCAGCCTCAGGCCAGGTAACACCCACCCTGTCACCAGGATCCTGGGTGCAGGCAGCAGGAACCTGCACTGTTACCACCCCATCTGCAATCTCTACATTGTCTCACATTTATGATCAGTCTCTTTCCTCTACCTCTCCAGCCCCATTTTGCTCTTCAAGGAGACAAAAATCTGCTGAAGAGGGGGAAGAAAGGAAACAGCCAGGAAATAGTCGGGGAAATTTGCTTCCCATGAAGATGCTGATTTACCCCTGATGACTTGTTTTTTTGGGGGAGTATGTCACCAGAAACCAGTAGGGCCATTTCCCAGGAGGGAGCTGGATGTACATTGCACAGGGTAAGAAGGCAGTGAAGTAGTGATGTACCACCAGGCGTACATTCTCCCACCATTTGTCCATATCCCAGATAAATGCTACAGCTGCTTGACTGTGGGTCATTTCTTTTCAGGCCAGACAAGGTCTCCTGTTTCACTTCACCAGAATTAGTTGCTGTTCAGTGGAGCAAAGACGTGTCTCTGTATCCCCACGCACCCTTTTGGTGCACTGCCAAGCATGGAGCAAAGCTCTTGTCCTCTCCCTTTCCAGAGCAATTACTTAAGCTTAAATGAAGAGCTTAGTACAACCAAATACATGCACCCCAAACTAGACAAGATCCCAGTAAGTTAAGAGCAGTCCTGTGAGATTTAGATGGTTCTGAAAACTTGTGTCTGAATCAAGAGGATGGGGAGGTTTAGCAGCACCTTCCTCCTGCTGATGCAGAATTGAAAGACACATGCAATTCAGAAAGCCATTGCCTGTCTGCCTCTATCTACAAGAAGGCTCTGAAATACAATGAAGGATGAAGGAACAAGGGAAGTTTTATTGCATGAAGCAGGTAAGAAATGTGAGTCAGTGGTTGCCCTGAAACTGGTTTATTCTCCTCCTTTCTGCTTCAGAACTGTATTTAATGACCCATTTGAACAGTACTAAACAACCCATTTCCTTCCACATCTAACTATGAAATTATAGCAGAAAAAATAATTACACCCATCTCTACATCATTTATCGAGCAGAGTTCTTAATATGTCTTACTATGGGAAGCAAACTATTTCTACCTATGAGCATAAAGTGACATCCAAATAGATATGTTTCAGATAATCAGAGGAAACCAACTCCCATGTCTACAACTCATCTTCTGGGATAACAACATACCTCCAATACAAGTTATTCCTCTCATGACAATTTGCCAACATTAAATGTGTGTTTCAAGGCTTGCTTACTGAGAACATGCAAGTGGAATGGTGTCTTTGTCTCTCCATAAAAGGGTGCACATCACTGAAAGCCTCACTCAGCTGCCTTTATCCTCATGGAGAGCTAAATCCCCAGTGGTAAACTTTGGTTCTGGAATCACAGTGTGCACTCATCAAACCTGGACTGCGGGGCAGCAGCCCAGGCACTGCTGAAGGTAAGGTAGGTACAACCCTTTTGTGCATTTGTATGATGCTGATGCTGGGCATCAGCCGCACTGAAGTAGAGAGGCTCCTGCTTTGTGTGCACCTCAGCTCCATGCAGCTGCCACAGCCCAGGGGCTCACTTGGCTTTTGCATCACACTGTGTAGCATTTTAAGACACGATCAAGTAATTCCAAGAGACACTCAATTTATTCGCTAATTGTAGTTAATTTCTAATTTCAGTATTGCTCTTTAGGCTGCTATAAACAAAACTGATGGCAATATAAATGTTACCAAAGCTGTGTTACCTGAGCATTTTCATTGCTAATTATCTCAATCAACTTTCCTATAAACAGGCATATTAAGTATTAAGAAGAACAAGTACCTACATCAGGGGTAAATTACAAACTGAATTATAACATTTGTGGTTGGCACTGTAGTGATTTACTGACACTAATTATTAGCTGTTCCTGTGCACCTGAAATACAGCTGTCCTACAAAAAACGTTCACCATTCACTCTGCAGCAATCTATTGTCATCATATTCTGCGCATCAAAGGCAAACCGAGATGAGACAGTGTCTTGTCTACTATGATCTACACTGTCCATCACCAACACTGGCCACCAGTGCAGGCTGGGTACACAATTTAGAAGGGTTAATACATTGCTATGCTTTAACTTTTGCCAAACAAGAAGGAATTTTATGAGGATACGCATCTTCTCTTGTTGCTGGTAGGCCCAGCAGTGTGTTACCTGGCACCGCTGTGACTGCTCTGCCAGAGGCAATGCTCCAGAGGTGGATGTTCAGCACATGCCCAAACAAAACCCTTCTGCTGGTACCAGACTGCTGGTTTACAAAAGCAGTTCTGAACTCCACCTGAGCAGCACTTCATGAAGTCACCCTTTAGACTTCCTTTTCTGTGTGAAGGCAACAGAAGAGATGGAGGAGTTCTCAAAGCAGCTCAGATATCCCTGTTTTATGACACGTACCCCTGTTTTATGATATCCCAGCGTGGGAATTCTTACAAGTCAAGGATCTCAGATTTTCTTCTATTTTCAGGCAAAGCCCACCAAAGACGGATGTCTCCTAGACTACCCACACACACCTACAGCAGGACTGGAAAAGATTTTCCTATCATAAAAGAACTTCCACATGTTTCAGAAATCTAGCTGACCTAAATCGTCAGGATAACATCAATCTGAAATATTTTCAGTAGTTGAAACACACGCTCTTTGTCACCTCCATTTCCCCTCCAAAAAAACTGTCCCCAAGGTGTTTTTCTTAACAAGAGAATATTTCCATCTGAAAGGTCAGTTTAAACTGAAAACCCAAACCTTTGCTGCAAAACACAGTCTTCCGACACTAAAAAGAGGTATTTGTTCTCATTTAGAAATTTTGCCAAACAGCCTTTTCCATGGAATATTTTTGTTTTATCAGTTGGAAAAGCCCCCAAACCCTGCCCGTTAAACTTTAAGGAGGCTGGGGACTCACAGTGCTTCTGAGTGCACATGGTCTGGAGATAAAGGTGCCTTCAATCACTGCAACCAACTGTCCAAGTGACAGGCTTTCACAGGGTGATTAATTTGTGGTTCCTCAAGGAGAATAAAGTCTGAGAACTTCCTAGATAAAGTTGCAGCACCTGAAGGGCAGGAGGACACAGAGCTCAGGTAGTAAGCTCACAACAGCAGCACCCCATGGCCCTTCTCAGCTCCTTGAACACCGCTGTGTAAAATAAAATTCATGTGTACAGCAAAGTCAACCACAAAGATAACTCAATACTGCAATTACTGCAAATAATCTTCATTAGAATATGCATAGGAAGATGATGCTGCAGTTCTGGCCTCTCCAGTCACCCATGGACCAGCAAGGTTTAAATCAGAAGGGATTCTTCACAGTAGGTTTGAAACCTGACATTAAGATCCTTTCCTATCTGAAACACAGGAGCTCCCTAGTTATCCTCCAGTCTTTAATGGATGTGGCAAGCTCTTCCAGTGCTCACTCTAGAAACCAAAACGGAGCAGGAATACAGCACAGCTACAGTCCTTGCATCTCTGCTATTGACAATTTACATAGTTCACTAAAACCTGATTTTTCAAAGCAATTCATAGCCTGACATTTTCTATTTTTTCTAATGGGGTTTTATGGCTGTTCTTTGCTCCACATATTCTCAGTGCTGACTAGAGAGCCATATTTAATCAGATGTGCTGGATAAAGTGCTCTCTCTGTTTTTCACTTCACATAGGAAGCTGTTAGAAACAAGGGTGCTGTCATAATCAAACACATCATATGGAAAATGAATCACGTGGTCCCGTTTTGTTCATCAGCTCCATTTTTATCACCATCTTCAAAGGCAGCCATAATTATGGTGTAAAAAAGTCCGAACTCTCATTTCTCAAAATAGCCTGTGCTATTTCATGGTGCACTTACAGAGCAGAAAGCTTTCTGCATTGGGACAAAACAGCTTACTATGAGAGATGCTTTTAGCTGCCAAGAGAACTGTAAAAGGGAAGAAATCACATATCGAGATCCACAGATCATGTGTTCTGTCAAAAATTTCAGGATAAACTTCTGACCAATGCTTGCAAATTACAGGACCCAAAAGGGTCCTTGACTGACTGATAACCAACATGGTCTCCATTGCAGTCCTTGCCTTTTTGGTTTCAACTCCTGTTAACAGCAGTATATAGATACTCTCCTAATAGCACATACATAGGGAGCGTGACAGAATCTCACACATAAAAGCTAATTCTGTCACTAGGATAGTGTAATTAACATAAATACCTGGTGTGTATATACCTAATCCCACTATTCCTGCTGCCCTGTTAGGCTGGGAACAAGCAGCGTTGTTTGTGGAGGGCTGAATTTCACCTGGGACTCTCCTTATGCTTTCTTTTTCCTGGATTATTCAGCATCAACTTGATTTGAAGACAGAACCATACATACAGAGAATAGAGCAGTCATATGAGTCTTTGGTGTATGTTTGACACTAGTATTATCTCTTCATTATTATTATTAGTATTTCAGTTGCCCCAGTGATGAATACTTGGAGCTTGCTGCTTTTCCCAAACTATTACCACAGAGTTCCAGGGGGTACGCATCCTCTTGCTGAGTCATTGAATGTGAGGTCTCCTGGCAGATTCCAAATGGCACCAGTTCTTTGCAGGGAAGTAAAACAATTATTTCACAGATACTTGATTAGCCTTTCACTTTTTCAGAGTTGGAGTCTGACCTCTTACTTTTGTTCCATTGGGGTTTTCTAATGTTTACGGATGAAATGCCTTCAGAGGAGAAAAGGCAGCAGGACCTTGATGCTCTTGCTACGAGACACTCAACTGATAGCTTACATTGCTTTACTCTTTCACATTTCCCTGGTCGTTCTCCAGTAGCAAACTTAGAGGTTGTCCCTTCATGTATTTCTTAGAGGTTACATAGAACCTCAAGCCAGCCCAGATCTCAGAAATGACAACAGTAAAGAGATAAAACCCTTCTGTTAACCCCCTTACAGAAGAAAATAGATAAGCATGAAGAAATTGAAACATGTTCTAGAGAAACTTGCACTCAGCAACTGCTATCTTGCTGTGCAGATAAATTTTGTGTGTGAAGAACTAGGTCTGATAAATTAATAGACTAGCTGCTATGGGAGGGAGAGGATAGGACTAAATTGTATTAAAGACGTCCCATATGCTTTAACCACTAATCCAATCTCCACAAACCTGTATTTTGCACAGTTTTCACAAAGGATACTGCACCTCTGAGAAAAGCAGGCCTAGGGAAGAAGCTGATGATCCCATGGGAGGTAAATTCCCTTCTGCAAGGAAAATTCCAGACGCTCTGAAACACCTTGGTGACAGGGGATGGAAGTTGCAAAAATCCCTCAGGGAAACAAGAGCAGATGGATGCCCACTGGCTGTGCACATTGAATAGGTTTGGCTTTACACACAGATTTTAAATAGCCACTAACTGGCATGGCAAAGGCTAAAGGGTCACTCCACACCAAGGTGGTTCAGGAATTCCTGCTGCAGTGATGCTGGTGAAAGACAACCTGCTCTGAATGAGGCTGTTTCCTGAGGAGCTGGTGAGGAGCCATCACAGCCAAGCAGAGCATGGCAGGAGTTTAGCAGGAGGCTGAAGTGACGGCAAAACACAGCTGGTCTGTACTCAAACTATAGGAGAGCTCATGCTTATACAGACTGCCATCACTGGGCTATGGAGCCTGCTCCTCATTCCCAATCCTAGGATCATGACATCTATCCTTCCTGGCACAAATTCCATGGATGCCTGATGAATCTAGGGTAGCTCCTGACAGAAGCACCAGGAGAATTATGCAGAGACTCCACATATCCTGACGAATCAGTGTGCCATGCGCAATGCAGGGACAGCGGCTCACCCCTCTGCTGAGGGCAGGATGTCGGCACATCCCTCAGTTGGTAAAGGGTAGGGAGATGATCTGTTAGTCCCAGAATGCACCTAGGGAGCAGAATTCTGGGAGATGGCCGCTTGACAGGTAATAACCAAGCAGCCAACCTCATAGGCACGGTGTATAGCAAACATTGGCATGTCCTGTGCTGCTGACCTTAGGTGCAGGTAAGCTCTGTTCATCTACCATCAACCTCATCGACATTATCGCTTAGAGATGGCATTTGGGTCTGTCAGGACAGGGAGCACTGAGGAATGGGAACAGGCAGAAAGGACAGCCTATGGAAGCGCAAGGTTTTAATTTTCAGAGACTTGTTTTTCTTAGCAAATGAATGAACGCTGGCGCCTCAAAATGCTCCAGGAGAGCTCCTATCACACAGATGACAGGCCTGAGACTGCCCTGAGGCATAGCATTAAACTCCATAGACTAGAGATAAAAAACTCTCCTTTCTCTGAATTCTCAAGTCCGAAAGAGGCTGCAGATACCTTCTTCTGGCCTAGTATCAGACATGTTGGGTTTTGCAAGCCCCAATCATTTTTCCTTGTATAAAGTGAGTGCAATTTGGTATCTCTAAATTAGTTTGGTAATTGTCACAGGCAGATGCTTCTTATAACATATTCTTCAAGTACACATGACATGAGAATAATTTGCTGCCTTCTTACAAATTTACTCATTTTTCCCCAAATCAATGGAACTGCTGTCAGTCATTCCTGCAGATCTGCCAGCACAGACACTGTTTGTACGGTAACTGCTAAAATTCAACAAATTGGCCTTGGAAAATTCCAATCCACATGGGATACACAAAGTGGTGTTAAAGTCGAGCCTGGCATCCTTCTTCCTCACTTCTCATTCATGTGATTTCTTTAGGTTGTTTCTTCTCACTCATCCCAAAAGACCATAGAGGAAATCTCCCTCTAAATTCAAGTCTCAGCAAGGGATAAAGACATACTATGTACATTAAGCTTATATCAGAAAGACTGCAGCTGAGCCCCTGCAACACTGAAGTTCTTAGGAAAACACCTGTTTTACCAGGCTCAGCTTTACTAACCTGCACCAAACCATCAAATAATGCTGACTGCGCAATTCAGAAGCTTCTGAAACACAAGCACCAGTATACCGGCTGCATAGTCCAGTGCTCCCTTGGATGCCACTTAAAAGAGGCCCAAGACTGGATCAACTGAGTGCAGCAGTGGTCCAAACAGGCTGAAGGATGCTGTCAGATGCCAGGAGAAGATTAGCAAGAACAGAGAAGGTCAGAGTCATAGCGGTGCTGTCACCTATGGACACTGTTCATAAAGCAAAAACTGCTTCAGAAATCAACTTTTCTTCAAGAAACTCATCTCCTCAGTAGGGAAAAAAAAGTGCCGAGTCCAAAGCACCAGATCTAGTTAAGTTGCATCATGGTAACTAGATGAAACACATCTTTGAGGTACAGCTAAAGCCAAAGACTGTTGTATTTAGATGGGGTTTGTACACACCTAGTTTATATGCAGGTTTGGGCTTTGGATCTGCGATCAAATGAGGACAGTCTGAGCTTTTGATTTGTTGGAAAGAGTTATGTTTCAAAGCCCTTCCCATTTTAATTTGGTATCTCAGGTGAACAGGGATTATTGCCTCTGTCTAAATTAAAGCAAAAATCAACCTCCAATCTAGCAGCAAAATTTAAAGCCTTTGCCAAAGCAGGGTCCTAGAACTGAAACACCCACACCTGAAACCTCTGAGGTTGGTCTCTTTGTAACACAAATTCCAGATCTAAACTTTTTGAACTCTCAAAGATAAGAGGAGACAAAAACTACACAGCAAGTCTGGAGTCACACACACCAGTGCATGCGGCAGCTCAACTACAGAATCACAGAATGGCTGAAGATGGAAGGGACCTTGGGGGTCATCTGGTCCAACCTTCCTTTGCTCAAGCAGGGCCACCTACAGCCAGCTGCCAGTGATGGAGACTCCACTACCCCTCCAGGGAACCTCTCAACATCGTCTCTGATTTCAATTGCCTTTCTTCAAAATGGCAAATGAAATGGTTTTCACACTATCTAGGGCGCCTATCATAAATATGTCTGGGAGACAAACTACTTGTAACTTTGCAGGAAGGGCAGACAGCAAGCCTGTAACTCAAAGGCACCTTTTCCAACAGGCAGGCAAACACATCAGCCTAAAACTAGGCAGAACCTCTAATAGCATCCGCCTTCACTATTACCTAAGGTAAGCCAGGATGAAAGTAAAAGGCAAAAGTTTTTAACTTCTTTCTTGTGTAATACCATTAGTTCACACTTTCAGTCTTTTACTAAAGCAGTGATACTTACTGCGTGTTCAACCTTCACTAAGAGGGCTGAAAATGATAAAATGCTTCCTGGCATTTTAGCTGAGACCACAGGGAAAAAGAATAAAGAGTGAAATTTATTGATGCTTCTATTAGAATAAAGTAATTCTTGAGTAAGAAAATATTGAAAGAGACTGTCTAATGAAGTGATCACAAAGGGTCTTTTCAAAAGACCCTAAGTGGATTCACCCTCATTTATTTTCTCTTTGCACAACAGGCCCTTAAATGATCTTTGTATATTGTCTGCACTAAATCCTGCAGGGTTGCTATTTCATTTTAAAGAAAAAAGCTTTTAGGCTGCAAGGGATTCATTCAGACAGAGCTATTATGCTTATTGTGACTCTGCTGCAGAGCCAAGGGATTTACTATATGCTCATTAGGTCCTGCTTTGTTCCAAAACAATCTTTTACAATGCAAATTTTAGCATGCTGATCTCCTTAGAATAACACTTTCAAAAAAAGGGCTATTAAAGTAAAAGCTTCTTCTAATGCAGAAATGCTACAAACTGAGATTAATTGCTAATATTTTAGACCATGAAGACATCTGGTGTTCCAGCTGAAATTCAGCTTTGAACTTGGTTACGAGAAGGCACAGGACTTGGGTGTTACAGTACAAAGCTGTACTGTGGATGGTCACAGAGCTGAGGTCACATTATAAAGTCATCATAGATGAGGCACCTTTATCAGTTGGCTTCTTGGTGACTGGCATAAAAAAGACCTGATTTGTTCAAGCACTGGCACCTGAAGCATGAGGAGAAGCCCCCCCAGCAGAGATGTTCATTCACCAGGACTTCTAAGGAAGCTGCATAATGTGAGAGGTGCAAGTTCTCATCTCTACCACATCCCCATAGCAGTGCTGATGAAAAACAGAAAGAGCTGGGACAGTTTCCATCTCTTTAAATTCATCTTTGGCACCTGCGACCTGCAGAGGTATTGATGATGCAGGGTGCACTCTTGTTTTTGAAAGCATTAATTCCATCTCGTTCCTCCTCCATGACCTTCCCAAGGGAGCAGTTGTACGAACACAGAGCAGTGAATATTATCATCCAGGAGATATACCTGGTAGCTCATTCTTAATAGATCCATAAATCTCACTAAGTCTTAGTGCTTTAAGTGTACAGCAGAGATAATACTGCTGTAAGGAATAGTGGGAACCTGTCTCTCTTACATACAGAAACCAGCCAGCCTAGTGATGTTATATTAAAGCATTCTCTCTTGTACTCTAACAGAGCTCAAGCTGGAGGTAAAATTTATACTGAAAACTGATCTCTAGGAAGAGAATTAATAAAATATCATGCGTAATAAGAAAAAAAATAGTTTGCTAGCAGAAGCAGTAACAAATCATTACAGCAATTCCAGCCATCTTTCCCCACACATCCATTTTAAATCACATCAGCAAACTACTCATGCAATTTATATTAAAATACCCACAAATCATCACCTGCTTATACTGGACAAGTTCATCTGGTGGGGATAAGCACCTGCTCACTAAACCATCTGAATTCAGATGGCATCCTGCTTTCAGACAGTAAGTGCCAAATCCTTAATGAACATCAGATACAGATGTGCCAGGGCATGGCTTTCACTGGGAATGCTTATTTACTTCAGATGGCAAACCCACGATTAAGATTCTCCTCCCAGGGAAAACATAACCAGTGCCATAGGAAAGTGCTGAAGGAGGGGAACTGCCCCTAAACAACTGGAATAAGCTACGTGAAACATGTCTGGAGTTTAAAAAGCACACCTCCAACCGCCTGCCCTTTCACCCAGCACTGCTCCCCTCAGAACACATGCAAGTGTTCTTATATTGCAAGAACAACACAAAAAAGATGCAACCTCCCCCCTCCCCGAGTCTGTTACAACATGCTTTGACTTCACCTTACTAAAGGACAGCACATGTCTGGAAGGACTTTTGGTTACCTTAGAGGAAGGGCACAAAGGCAGAGAAGAGGAACTTTAACACAAGAAAGTGCTATTATGTCCTAGTCGTTCACTCTGCTTAAATGCTTTATTGCTACTATTAATGGACAGGTAATAACATTAATCATAGGCTGTGAAGTGCCTGACAAACTAAGCCATTTATATGAACAGAGAGCTTTGACACCGAAAGAGCTGGTAAAGGGATGTGATTTGGGTAAACCACAAAAGAAAAAGGCTGTTTGTGCTTTGATGGACAGCTCCCTAAAGAATCTCCAAATCCTAGGACTACAAAGCAGGCTGTCACGTTTGTAGATTTGCTGCCTCTCCAGGGAAAATTCAAGTGAGACCAGACCCAGCCTCGTATGGGCTCTTTCATTTCGTATCTTGAGGACCAGTTATTCCCATTTACAAAGATTTAGGCTTTAGTTGACAAATTCTCTTGTTTGGAAGATTTTTCTTTAAATTTTTGGAATTTTGTTGTTGTTGTGTTGTTGTATAATGAAACCAACAGAAATGTATCAATGGTGACATAAAAAAGAGATTGCTACACATGCTTTTGTTCTTTAAACGAGACAGGACACATTCCATCTAGCATAAGGACATGAAAATACACATACACATGTGGCAGTATTCTTCCCAAGAGCTGAAAGTGTCCTCAAAATTGAACACTGTAAATATTAGTTTCAGCTTATTACCAAGCTAGTGTCCTGTATTATTAAAGTGCTGGGCTAATAAGGGATGTTCTTTGTTTGCAAGAGATTTCTGGAAGTTAAATATAACAGTTACAGATATGGCTTCAAATTGAACCAAAAATGTGCTTGGCATTTCAAGGTGTCTCAAAATATGGAAAGTTCGTTTCAGATCAAGCAAAATACTTTGTTTCAACAACATCTGAAAATACCCCTTTTGAGAACATAATTTAATGGATTCCCTTTTCCCAACAGATGAATTTAGCTATAAATTTCTTTTGCCAAGTCTGTATTTTTTTTTTCCCCAAAAAACTTTGGAGAATTACTGTCCTATTGTAGACAAAAATATCACTTGCTGGTTATAAAGAAATATTGACCTTTACTTTTTGCCTTTTTAAGGCTTCTTTATACCATTCATCATTGTTCTCACTCCTAGGCTGGGGACCTACACACCCAGTATCTGCTGTGAGCAGGTTATAAAAAACCCTTCCACCAGAAACAGCCTTAAAAACAAACTATGTAGGAGAAAGCCCCGTGCTCTGAGCCAAGTCCATGCTCTCCACCTCAGACATCTATCACGCTGGGAATTGGCAGCAGGTCTGTTCCTGCCCTTGGAGACAACTGTAAGACAGAGCACAGCAGAGGTTAGGAGGATGTTTTTGTATCATCCTTCCTTACTCTTAACCAAGGACTTTCATCCTGACACCTAAGGATGATTTGCAGACACCCACTGTGAGCAGGGAGAACAGTATCCCAAGTTCATGAACAAGGAAATGAAAATAGATGGTTTTCATCGATGATTCGGTCCTTACAAAAATCCATTTCCTCCGTGAGCTTCTTGGGATGAAAGGGTTAGAAAATCTAGGATATGTTAGATGATGATTTCAGGGAATATGTAGACAACTTGCTTACACAGCATGCTTCTCCCTCCCCTTCAATCCCTTCCTTATTTACTCATCCCAACCCCAGCACAGAATCCGTTCCCTCTGCGTTTCATGTATTGCTACACGTTGAAAGTGATTATGGTGCAAACACGCCCACACAAACATGGCACTGCTTGACTTGTGTCTAACAGGGCAAGCCAGAGCCAGTTATATAAAAAACAGTCACGAAATACAGGTATCGGCACAAAAGGTTGTCAGACATGACCAGAAAAGTATTGCATTAGAATAAAGAGAGTTTACTTAACGACCTTTGTCATTTTATGTTCCCAGACAGTTGCTATAGTTTTACTCCAAAATATACACCTCAACTACAGCTTGGCTAAAACACATAAATAAACCCAATCCCTCAGTCACTGGGGTCATCTGTTATTTCTGGAGAAGAGCAACAATCATTAAATACTACTTTGCTGAATTAAAGTCTGAATTTCTCACTGAAAAGGACAGTGCCACAGGATTAAGTAATTCTTTCATCACATGGCTGATGTGTTTTATCCCTGCTGGGTCACAAGCTCTGCACGTACCGAGCTCCAGGTTTTATCTATTTATTTGTAGAGCCTTTGTTGGAAGCATTCTGGGCTGCCAAAGAAATAATCACCTTTCCTACTTTTCTTTTCCAACTTAAATACAATTCTCCGTTAAAAACCCTCTTCTGGTAAAATGGGATGGATGATAAAAAAATAATTACAAGGCTGCATTGCTTTGTCTATCATGTATAAGAAAATGTGAAAAAATACTGCTCTACATCATTTTTATGGAGGCACTTTTCTGGACTTTCAGTTCATTTAATTTTGCCCTGGAGCATCTTTGCTGTGAGTAACATGGAACACAATCCACTTGTCTGTCCCGTTGCCTCTAAATAATCTCTTTCCATCTTCCCTCAGAGCTGGGCTGTCACAAGCAGTGTAATACCTCTACAGAGATGAAATAAGACAAAAGCAATAACCACAGTCAAGGCCCCCAGGGATTTCTTCACTAGTGCTAACAACAGTGTCCACTCTATCAAAACCCTGCCTTGTTGCCCTGTGCCAATGTTTACATGCTCTGCTGCTCCTATCATTCACCATTTTCTGAGGAATTCCAGCCTCATCATCTGCTCTGGCAGGTGATGGCAACAACAATTTCCCTTCCCCATTTCTCCTATCACTGTCACCTTCTGCCAACCAACCCTTAATAGCCTCTACGACTGAACTATGCTGAGCAATTCCATCAGTGTATCAAGGATGCTGTGTTTAAAAAGTGATTCAAGTACCCTGTAACACGGCAGGAGAAAGGGCTTTATGGGTGCTTGAGTCCATTGCTGAGACTGTGGTAACATGGTTTGCTCACCTAGGCCAGGAAAAGAATTTATCCCAGAGGCATTTGTGCCTATCCTGGTTCATTCTCCCGCTCTCCATATTCCCCCATTCCCAAAAGGTTATCACTGCTGGAGCCGGTCTTGCAAATGCCCTGTAATCTGGGTAAATTATAACATGATAGCAGTCTAGTTTAAACAGTAATAGAACCTGAGTCATTTTGACAGATTTGGGAAGACTAAATATATAGCTGAGGTTTAAGGGGAACCATAATCTGTTTCAGAATGAAGACAAAGAGAAGGCAATGTATTCTTACCTGGCTTTGCTGGAAATAAGATCCTTGACTGTAATTTACGTTGGCATGGGCCTGTTAAAGGATGACTTTCAGTTTTTTAGAAGAGCATTATTGTGGCTGTTAATGTGACAGCAGTTATGAAAGCTTCAGCGACATCCACATCCTACACATGCACATACTGAAATACCAGAAGCATTTTAACGATCCTTTGAAAGATGGACATGGACAGAAAGAGGTATTCCCTCCCACCTGCCACAGAACAAAAGGTAAATATAGGGAAATGAAATGAACTCAGGTTTCCCAATTTTGGGGCTAGTACCTTAGCTGAAAGATTATCCTAAGGCAAGAAGCTATGGTCAGCCTATGGGTTCTGCACAGAACAGGCACAGAGTTTTTCCTCATTAGCAGATGTCTGCAGGATTTCTGGTCACGAAACGTCAGTTCTGCTCAGTATTTCAGAATCTGTGCTCAATACAAGTTTTCTCACCTTTATTATTTTGAACAGAAATCCTCCTTGGTGCTCTGACAGGAATCAGAAGCTGAGAAGCACTGGCAGCCCCAGGTAAACCAGGATGTGCGGGCAAAGACAGAGCTCCAGTGAACACACAACCTTTCCATGAGCACCATAGAGCCACCATGGGTGGAAGCCAAATCAGATAAATAGTCTGTGTGGTGTAAGATGAATGTAACCAGCCTTGCCTTCCAATTAAGGAATACATTCTTAATTTCTTCTCCAGTGCAGTTTAACTGGGATCCTCCTTCCTGATTAGATTCAGAGATTACTGATGGTTCCCAGAACACAGGCTAATAAATTCACACCCTGACAGATAGATACAAGTTACAAGAATATAAAGACACTGTTCTTACAGTTGTCTAAATACTGTCTCCCAGTACCTGCGATGATTCATGTCAAAATGGCCTGGGGAGGGCTCAGTAACACCATCTGCTCCCTTGACAGAACATGTCACACACATTCAGTGTCTAACTGCATCCATGCGCGTAGACAGGTGACACAACTGAGTGGTGCATCTGAAGGTGGTAGCCACAGATCACCAGAGAACTCTGCAAGTAAACCTGTCCCATACCTGTACCTGTCAAAGTGGTCAAACCTCAGCGGGAACAAAGCCTGCGCAGACAGACCAAGAAAAGGTCCTTTTCTTCCTCTGACAAATGAACTGTATTTCACTGGTGTTCTTTCTAAATAGCATAATTGGGTTTTTACATCTCAAAATAGACCACAGTGAGACTTAAGCAGCCCAATCTATTTTCTGAGAGAAGTCAAACTGAGAGTTTGATAACCAGCTGCATGGGAAGAACTTTCCTGTCCCAGCTCTTTCATGTATCAGAAAAAGACATGGTGAAATCTAATAATTGTCAGCTGATGCTAGAGAAGTTCTAGCTTCAGAATAAATTGGGTTTTTTTTAAGCAATAAAAGTAATTAAACATTGAACAGTTACTGGCTTACTATGGCAAAGTCTCTACTACTATAAGGTTTTTTGCAGTGAGGCTAGGCATCTTCTAAAGCCTGCCAAAAACCTGAGGCTGTCTGTGTAAGCTTCTGGGTCAGGATCATGACTCTCCATTAAGCCAGTTTAATTAAAGAAGCCTGCTAGAAGTTGGGGGATTTAACCTTGCACATCAAGTTTACAAAGAGTTGTGGAAGAAAATACCATGGCTCAAAAGTAAGTCTGACAATCAGCAAACTACTTCTCCAGCTTTTATGAAAGCATTAAAAATACATGAGGCAAGACTGGGTTCAACCCAGCCTAATGATGCCTTGACGCAGACTTAGAATCAATTCAAACAGTATTTCTTTCCTTAAAGTTGTCAAGCTACAATTACTGTAACTACAGCGCAAGGGATACAGGTGGAAATTAATAACTCCCTCATAAGGGGAAAAACAATGAATACATTGTGCATCAATTTCTGGTAATCCAAGACACAATAGAACAATGTCTTCCTTTGCTTGTAATCACTAAGGATGTGCAGTAAACCAGGAGTTATCAAGCAAAACAGACTTAATTCGCATGAGAGAGGTACAGTCATGGTTTTATATTAATAAACTCAGGAGTAAGCAGAAGCAACAGCTACTACTAAGTGGGCGCCAATGGCCAGAACTGAGCGCACTATGTGACAGCACCTCAGAAGAAAGTGTTCTGCAAATGTCTTCCTCAAATAGAAAGTGGAAACTTTACTCTTAAGCTGGCCCTTGAGGACAGCAGTCATACCATGGGAAGCTTAAAAAAGGCAAACAAGCGAAGCAGAGGAAACAGCAGTTGGTGGGAAGAGCCCAGGTGAAGGGAGCTGCTCCCAAACCCACCTTCTCTCAACAGCAGAGCAAAGCCATCTCCCACCCATCACAGTGACCATGCAGGAGCTGAGCAACTCCGTGGTGTCTCTAGAGGGCAGTTCCAGGCACTCTGCACATGCACGGGCTTCAAACACTGTTGAGCTCCGAATGCAGTTGCACGGTAACCTCCAGACGCAGAGGGTGTTAGGACACAGCATCCTGGGGGATCTCGAAGCCTTGGCAATTGCTGCTCACAGGCAGCTCCCTGCTACCCCAGAGGCAGGCCTATGGAATTCCCTTGTATCCCTTTGTGGATTACCTCAACTTAGATCTTCCAAGCTACTTTCTATTTTTAACTATTAGATTACATTTTGCCTTTGTCTGCTGACACAAGGTAAACTGCACTACTAGAAATCTTCTCTTTTATATCCTTTGAGATCACTAGGAAATCACTTCCTGCCTTTGCTGCTGATGCAGAATGGCATTACTGAGGGCAGAAATGCAATTGTCTCTAGCTTCTGATCCAGCCAAGCACTTCACTGCTTAACTAAACAGCTCCATGTTATTCCACTGACTGCAGCAGGACCACTTGCACAGCTAAAATTAAATGCTTATTTAAGTGCCTTGTAGGGTTTTGGCTTGTTAGTGATTCATTGCCAATACCTCAACCTTACACTATCGCTCTCACTTGCAGTGGTCCTCCGGTGTTAACTGGAGTTTAAAAACTCCTTTTAACTCCAAGCTGAACAAGGAGATGTGCTTCTGAAAAACCCCATAAGACGACCTACTGAAGAACCCGCTATCTTCCCTACTTACGCAATTTCCATAACAGAACTGTACATCACACTTACCTCATTAGCAGTCATCACCTCAGGCAGTACACACAATGTGGGTGGGTTTTCTTTCTCCTGAGTACCTAAGAAGTCTTGCTGCCTCTAATTTTCCACGAATCTCATAAATTGCCACTGAAATCTTTATAGCTACAGTATCCTGGAATGTAATGCTCTAAACCCTTTTTATACCAAATAAAACAATTTAATACCTAATAAACTTTATGAAGAAAAGTGGCATATTTCTAAGCATATCTTTGTAATGATTCGTAATGAAATCAAACCAAAGATACTTGAGGGAGAAAAGCTCCATGTCTGTGAGTAGCAGCCTTGGGTATGTGCTGACATGTAGGGTGGGCATTGGAGACCTCAAAACCAACCACTACAATCTGGTTGTCCAGACAGATTTGGCAAAGCTATAGCATTGGGTCTATCAATGAAGAATTACTAATCCTTTTCACAACCAACATAATGCACTGAAATGCACCAATGCAGATAAAGAAGAAACACCAAAATGCAGTGAAGAGGCAAGCAGAGCTCCTGTAACTCGCCGATTGACAGGTTTGGTTTGGATGAACTTTGCAAAGCACCAGAGGCTTTTCCTCAGAACTGTGAGGATGGAAAAAGCACAGAAACAATCTCCCACCTTCCAAGTTCAGCTGAAGCCTGAAAATGCTGATATGTGAAAATGTAAGTTAGTTTTGCAAGAACATTCTGGAGTACTCAGAAGTCAACCTCTAGAATTCTGCAAGAGATGATTCCTGGATTTCATTTTAACTGAGAACAGTGCAAGGCACCCCCAAGATGAAATCAGATTCTTCAGTTTGGAGAACAGTCTCATCCTTTTGTTCCTCAGCACAGTTTGTAACAGACCTAATCAAATTATAACATGGTTTGGTTAGAAGGGTAAGGAATTAAAACTGTGTGAATGAAAAGAGGATGGGTCACAACGGTAACAATGACTTATAAGGGTTAATTCTCACATCTGAAAGCCCAAACTCATAAGCCACCCCAGCCAGAAGAATGTTTCTTTGGTGCAACTAAAATGTTCCATCAGGCACTCGCTCTGATGCACTGTAACAATTTGTCTCTCTCTACAAAACCATAAGGAATGTTTCCAAAAGCCACAAAGGGTAAAAGACCTCCTTGCCTGCAGAAATGCCCACGCTTCAAACATCAGTGCCTTTCTACATTTAAAGTTGCTTATGTGCTTAACACTTACAGTTTGATGTTTTGTAGGAACCATGCCCCACAATGCATCACTAGCACACAGTCTAAATCCCCTATTTCTTTCTCTTTTTTTCCTCTGCTACCCTTCATACAACAAAACTAAACTGTACTTTCAGCTTGGTTGTTGTAAATTTACAATCACATCACTGACTTGAGTGAAACTAAACCAGCTTAAAGACATGCTGGCCCCACAAGCAGCTTTTGTGTATTACAGATGTGTTCCTCTCGCCTGATCTCTTATTACAACTGGGCACAGCAATACTCTGTGTTTTCAGCATATGCAACAAAACCCGAAACAACAAAACCCACTGCTAAGAAAACTAGTAGTATATTTCTGCAGTTTGCCTTACAGACCTCTTGGAGTAGATTGTGTCCTCAGCTTTGTAGTGAGAGGCTTCAAATTTTAAACTTATCTTAAATAAAACCATGAACTTTTACACTGTTTTTATCTTATAGAGAAGTTGTATTGTAGAAGATGATCTTGTTCTGTCAGGAAAACAGTACAGATACTAGACTTAGCTCCACTTCTCAGTTTCTCAACTTAACTGGCAGCTTAAGGCTTTGAAGAAAAAGCCCTCACTGACATATTGACTGTATTGATGTAGGGGCCTCTGAGTGACCTCATTCTAGATAGAAAACTGCTTCAACTCTAAACTCTGACCAGCTTCAAAAGACAAATGCAAACAGCAGTCCATGAGATATGTTACCTAAAACAAAGTGGAAGATGCCAGCCCCAGTACTTCACTCCAGCTCTGGATACTGCAACTGGAAGAAACCAATTTGTAGCCCTGACATGCTCATCTTCGGTTAGGTATCAGAAGTCTGTGTTTTATCCTGTAGTAACAGAGCTTGCACATTTCTCCTCCTGTCCTTATCGTGCTCCATCATCCATTTCTCCAGTTGTAAACGAAAAATGAAGAAAAAGATCTAGTTATTTCAGAGCTAATGTATATATTCCTGTGGATGGGCAGTGTGGGCAATCATGCTAATTACGACTGCGTTAAAAGAAGTTAGGTGAGTAAACCACATGCCTGGGTATGGTGAGTAAACAGTATGACTGAAATGGGAAGTTTGTCTTGACACAAACTATCAGTCTACCAGCTTGATTCTTTCAGTAGCACAGGAGCTGCGAGTGCTCCTTCAGGCACCAATCTCTTCTATTCTTAAGCAGATACACACTTCCAAGCATTTCCCACAACAAGTGGGAACTCAAAGACTGTCCTCAAAAACCTTTGTTATATTGGGTGAAATTAAATTTGTGCTTGCCCTGGGTGCTACTGCATCCATGAGTGACGGATCTCTATAATCATCTTCCACTTAATCAAAATACAACTCAACATAGCTGTGATTACACAATTTCAAGTGATGAGCAACAGTCTTCATCTTCTGTTTTGATGAATTCAAAGTTCTCTACATAGATAACAAGGTTAATTTGTAATTCAGAAATGGCATTTAATCATTGAAGGACATTCTGATTCTGACCAGAAAAAAACACCCCAACAACCAAAGGAAGAATAATCACAAAGTGTTTGGTAAATGCAATGTGCATTGAACGATTTTGTCCAAAGTGTTGAGCTTAGCAAAAGCAGACTACATGAGCAAAAACTGCACTGACTGACAAATGGAAAAACACCCCAACCCTGTCTTGTTTCACTCCTCTGATATCTCACATCATCTACAAGTTGCTACACAGGAGGCAGTTTTAAAGGAATTTGCAGTTGCTTTGTATTCTGAACAAATCCACTTGCTCAGCAAAGAGAAATGGCGTTAAACTGCTGACAGAATATATGAAGCAGAGCTGGTCTCAGATATTCATGCTTTACACTGTGTCAAAAGCACTGCAAACATTAATATCAAACCATGACTACTTCTAATGGAGACTATGAGAAAAGTCAAAACAAAACGTGTTTTCTAAAGCAAGAAGCTGAAAAAACATGCCTCAAGATGATAAAAAGACTAGAAAATTCAGGTACTGATTTCATGGGTATTAACTACGCATAATATACATATGTAAGAAGAGAGCGTGACCTTGTGGGTAGCACATTTTTGAAAGTCAGAGAAGAAGAGCTGGCTTGAATCCTTTGTTCTGCCAAAAGTGGAGTGTTTGAATAAGACACACACCTCAGTGTATTCATATATAAAGAGCGGACAATAAAATTGCCTTCTTTTAAAAACACAGCAGAACCAGAAGCTTAAAAAATGCACAGAAATTAAAAACCTTCCTCTGTTTTTAAAACAAAGCACAAGTGTTTTAACATACCCACAATGTGCTTCCTTGTGCAGAACTTGGTATTGACTCAGAGTAAGGGTCCTCCTGCCATTGCTGATTATTGGGGTGCCAATTTGGGACTCTGACTCAAAGGCAGTCAATGAATGCACCTCTTTTTAGCCACCTACTGTTATTTCCCAGTTTAGTCACAGCAAGAAGATGATGGCTGAGCGGGGTGCTCCCCTTTCTGCTGCTCCATACTTCACCATGCTGTGCAGCACATCCTATTGTGAGCACTGCCTTTTCTTAGATGGATCATCACAAGTATAAGGGCACAGGCCATTAAATATAATTCTGCCTTAACTCAAGTGCCACTCTATGAAATGGTTAGTACTCCCACCAATTTCAACAAGACACATATTAGGGCAAACCAGTATTTTATGTCAACAATAGATGATACCTACACCAAGAATGAAGTAGAGTGTATTTCTTTAAGTCTCTGAGCTTCAAGGACTGCAATTTAAACCATTTATATACGGTGAACATTACAGTGTATACAGCTTTCATAATTTTCAGCCATCCTCAGCCACAAAACAGGCCCTGCATGCACCAGGTTAGCATCCTTCCTGAAACTCCCCCTTGGGTAATGTTGTCCCACAGCACTGCTTTCCCAGTGTTTCCCTATATCAAAATGGAAAGTGGCATCAAGCTCTGGGAAAGCAGGATTTGGCTCTGAAGTGGGTACAAGAGGAAATTCACTGAAGTCTGGAAGAGAAAACATTTCATCATCATATTCCCTTGCCTGTCTGCAACCCTGGAGAGAACCAAAGCATTGAGCTCCCCAGCTGCTAGGTGGTCCCCTGGGTAACATTAGTACTTGGGTTAGATTTGAGCACTCATAGTTTGCTCCAAGTTACACTATGCTGCCCGTCTGTTGGTGCAGGAATATGAACCTACCAACGCAGAAGCACTGGAAGTGCTTGGCTGTCCCATCAGCTGAGGTGATTAGTAGCACTGGCACACTTTCAGCAACTATTGCACTCAGACAAAGAGAAAGAAAATGCATTTTCTTCAGCTGAAATACAGAAACTGAATCTATAAACATAAAGCATCTGCTTTGTGGAAGCGAAAGAAAAGAGAAGGGAAAAAAAAAGAGAGAAACATCACAGCTTTCAAATGATAAAAGCCCCTCTAAGAACAACATAGTGTATTTGCTGAAAAGGTGTGCAGCATCGTTTGTCAGTTATGAACTTTTAAAGCGAGGATCAAAAGGCACTGAAGATGGAGTGCTTACATGACACTGTGCTATTTTTCTCTTTCTGAAAGCCTTACAGTGCTTTTAACACAAGAAAACATCAATGCGGCAATCACATTTCTGCCAAACAAATCTTCAACATTGACAGTTAGTGGTTAGTAAGGCTCTTGAGTGCAACTAGCAATTGCAGGGATGACACCATTGGACATCAGACCATGTGCCACTGCTTGCTGCTGAGAAAGAAACCAGCCTACTCAAACACGTTGACACTTCCTACCAAGTGCTTCTCCTCTGGTGACCACATTCTTTACTTCCACCTTGCCATACCATGGTACTGGTGCTCTTACAAGCTGTTCTTCAAAACTCAAATAAATATGCAAAGGATTCAGGAAAACAAGATCTGATATTTCTATTTACATTCTTTAAAAGCAGCCTCAGGCTGTAGAGTTTAATAAAACCCATCTTTTTCATTTTCTTCAGCTGAATGATATAAACCAAATTCCAGCCCTGTTACAAAATTATGCTCTAGTGATGTTGTAAACATGATGGTTTAGGCACAAAATAATAAAGGACTCTGAGCTCAAAACCTTCCTACTTTTTCTATGTAAGTGGCTTCAGCTATGGAGTACACAATTCCCTATCTATTTTACTACTACAGTTTCCTTCTTCCATTGTAGTACTTTGGAAATCCAGTCTTGGCCCCACACACCTTTGTATCTGGCACTTACAAAGATCCTGGCAGACACCATCTCTTTTCATCCAGCCACACACACATCTTGGCATTACCAAGTGACACTACAATGAGTGACGTGAGTAACATGGATGGGAAACCAGTTCCTGGGCTCTGCCTAATGCACAATAAAAACAACACATAGCAATTTAAAGCAAAATTGTGGCTGGAAAACCTAGGAATGACCCAACTGGCACATTGCTCTTATATAACCTGCAGAATGCCTCAAAAGAGAAGAGTGCGGTTTCTGCAAGGAGTGGCTGTGGCAATGTGTGTGAAGTACTTTGATGCCTCAAAAAGACAACTTTATCTCTCAAAGAAAGCAGAGAAATAAAGTGCTACTTGGAGATAAGTGCCACAAACTGACAAGACTTTCACCTGACAGAAATCAAAACACAGCCCTGCTCAGCCCATCTACTGAAAGATAACATTCCATTAGGGGAAAAAGAAGTAAATTCAGCTGTTGTTAATTTCTTCAGAGGACAATTGTCAGCATCCTCCTTATTGTTCGGCAGTTCCAATAGCACAAGAGATGGAATCATATTAATAACCCTGTTTCTCCATAATGCACATAGGGGATACCTCTCATGAACCTGTTCTTTAATATGATTGTAACCTTTCTCATCTTATGTAGACTCCTAGCAAAGCCAGCACCACTAAGTCAGAGAATGGGCAGCCTGACCAACCCAGCTTAACGAAGTCCATTAGTGTTTGGACAAGGCTCTTGCACTTCCTTCCCATCACTCAAAAGAAACAGCCCAAGGGCAGCATGTAGTGATTTGAGTCACCTTGAAGAACACAAGCTCTAATTGTTCCACATCTCAGAAGGTGCATGTTGGTTCACACCATCACTCCTGGCAGTACAGCATCACATGAGGGCATTATTGCACTGTAAACACCCTGAAAGAAAACCAGCTTCTACCTCAAAGTACTTGCTGCCCTCAGATAAATGGTGAAAATAAATGAAACAAAGGCAGGAACTTTCCCCCAAATGTTCTGTTTTTATCTGAAGAAAGACACAGCAGTGGAGCTGCTCTTTCACTTCCTAATACGAGTAATGGATTTGGTATTTCTTCCTCCCTCCCAGTCAACATCCTCTTCCTTCGTTTTATCCCTTCCATCCTCGTCACTGTATTCTTCCTTTTCAGTGGAATTTTCAAGTGGAAATCCAACGGGATGTCAACATGCAGGTCACTGAGCGTCACCTGGAGTATTTCACCCCTTTTACTACTCTTCACTTAAATCAGATGCACATCTAGCATTATAAAGAAACAGATGAGCATGACTCTTCATCTGCTTGGGAAAGAGGAGAGAAAGGAAGGGGCACTAAATCACAGAGCACATGGCATCTAATATTAAAATTACTTTGTTGTTTCCACTCCACTTCATTTTGGGGCTAGCAATCAAGCCAGATGGATTTACATTAGCACAGAACCTGGCCTTCGCTTTCCTTCTGAATTGTCTTTACTGGCTGCATGTCAGTAGAGACAATTCAGCCTTGGGCATTCGACAGGGCAAGAAGCCAAGACTGCAGGTTCATGGATGTTTTTTGTTTGGGCTTTGTTTTGTTGTTGGGTTGTGGGTCTTTTTTTAAGCTTCTTTTTGAAAGGTTTAGTGGTATTTATCTACTGCAAGCAAGTGGGCAGGGCTTACAAGAGAACCTTTGTTCAGCAGGCTTTGGTGTCATGCAGGCATGCTGCCTTATTTGAGTACCTCTCTGTTGTGCAAAGGATTTATTTGTTTGTTGTCAAGGCACCTCTGGGTATTAGCCCCTGCTTCTTATAAAGAGATTATTTCTCTATTATTTTTCACACTGTTCCCCTCCAGCCGCTTCAGCCGCTGTAATACTTGAGGATGTTCCAAAAGGCAGAGGGATAATTCAGAGGCACTGACAAAAATTAATGTTGTGGCTTCAGATTCTTTTTCCTGAAGTCATTTTCCTTTGAAGTGGCTTCTTAATCCTCAAACAGAAACTCCTTTTTCCTTGCTTTCTCTTAATTCCTCCTTGATATCTACTTTAACGCAAGTTTTTAACTGCTGTGGCTTACTTGTGTCATAACTACTGTTTACGTGGTGCCATAACTACTTTATTTTGCAGATACATATACCTGCAAAATAAAGCAGGATCAAGAAGCCTGCCCTTCTGGCAAAGTTGACCCTGGAGAACAGAAACCCTCTTGGCATCCTGATGGAAGACATAAGGACTTTTTTTTCTCCAGGATAACTGATTTTCTCCTTGAGCCATGGACCTGGGAACTGACCGTGCTCCAGCACCCAGGCTCAATTCCTGCGCTGAACCACCCAGCCTTCACAAAGCCTAGTATGCATCCGGTCTTTAAAAAGGGGAAGAGAAGACTTTCTGAAGAAGAGGCCGAAAATCAAACCCACAGGTCAGCACCATGGAAAATGCCATTAGGGTAATCTCAAGTATGAGAAAGAATAGGCAGATGGGGGGGATTAATATTATAAGGCTCCGTATTTCTCACCTCAGTGGACACGAGGTATGAATTAGACAGGTTTGTCCTCTGAGCAGGTGAAGGAGTAAAGCACATGCATGAAGCATGAGTTCCAACAGCATGAGACATTTCCAAGCTTTCCAAAAGCCAGCACTAAACTCAAGCTGTTCTAATTCACTGGTACATGAAAACAGAAATAGCGAGTCTGGCACTTTTCAGCTTTCTTCAGGATTACAGTTCTGAGAGGGCTATGTCTGGAAAAGCATCAACAGCTTCAGCTTGCTAAGGCAGAAATACTTGACACGAGGCTTTGGAACACATTTGAAAAATAAGTAAAATTTAAGGGGAATACGAATTTGGATCCACTTCAGCTGCCTGCTTTGTACCTTGAACTGCTGCAGACTGCTGTGCCATTCCCAGTTCCAAGGAAGCCATGCTCGTCTCTCAGCAAAGCATCAGACATAACCCCTTTATCACTGGCTGTGAGTGAGTCTTAGGACATATCTCAGGAATTAAAAACCATGCAGTATCAGCAGGTTTACACAGAGTAGATAAATAAAGGCCTAATGGGAGTAATGGGTAATAACTTGCACAAAGGGGTAGCTGAGGTGCACGAAAAAGAAACATTAGATTGCTTCATAAAAATCAAATGGAAACACCATTCAAAAAAAAAAGTTACCTCAAGATGCTGCACTAAATCTAGTGATGAATGTGCTGATAACTCAATACTTTGTTTTGTGTCATTACTGTAAATCAGACCATTTTTCAGAAGTCTGAATGTTATTCTCTCTTGGTCCATCTTCAGCTAAAGGCTTTCAGCTTTAACGGCACGAATAAAATTTATAGTCCAGAACTTCAAGTTGATTCTCATTCTAGATGGAAGCTTGTCTCCAGAGGCTAGGCTAACACATTTCTTACTCTCATGGATGCTTGGAAGACTTTAAGGAAGTCTGAGGTTGCCAAAAAGCAGAATTAGATGGAAGAGCTTAGGACATGGGGGAGAAAGAGGTTAGAATCAATATTTCAAGTTTTTGTTATGCAAATTCTTCATTCTGGAAAAGTTGCCTTGCTCTTTACTACCAGACTGATACTGATGAGCCCTCGGTTGTCCCTGTGATGTCCAGTATATAAATGTATCCTCAGACAACAACCACTGAGCACAACTCACTCTCATCAGCCTATGACATAGGCTGAGCACAACAGAATATCCACTGCAAGGTTTGAGTGATGCAGGACACAACACTTCTTTTGATGTTTTAGGGTTTATCAACACAAAGACTGGTTAATTAAAAGATATCAAAGTGAATGCATGTAATTAAATAAACATAGTGGACAACTATGAAAGCTCTAATTCAGGTGCTCTACATTGAAGATCTGTTGTTTAGCGATTTAAGGCCTCTGCACAAGCATGCTAACTTCACACTTTGAATTGATTCACTCTTTCTGAATCAAATCAGCAAGACATTCCTTTAACATCTTCACTGAAAGGATGTGTCAAATTTAGAAAACACTTTGGAATTTGTCACAGACATGCAACTGAGACAAGTGATTTAGTCTTCAGTGTCGACATGAGTAAATAGTTCACTGCTACCTTCTTGAAACACTCAAGTGAAACATTGAAAGTGAAATGCGTTTATGTCTGCTGGAGAAGCAAGCTAAAACCAGAGTGGGTAAACACACCGAGTCAGATAAGACAAGAAGGAAAACAACTTCACTAAGGACACTTGGAACAAGCGTGTATAAAACTGTTTGTACTGTGCTGATCTATTGTAACCCATCCAGGATTTGTTAAAGAGATAGAAGAAAACCTCACAACTCTGCAAACACCACTGCAACACCGGTCCTTGCTGCCTACGTGTCCTGAAAGTGGTTCATGCACCTGACCAGACCAACTAGGCTGGAAATATTGTCCGCAACACCTGCTTACAAGCTGTTCATCTTTCATTAACACATTAGACACCTGTAAACTTACACACCATTAGGTTTCTGATTTAGAGCTCAGCATTGGAACTAATGCCATACATCTATTTAATAAGCTCATCACCTGTACAGCTGTCCTCTTCCATTATGCACATGACAAGGAAGCATAAGACACTCATTATTACCAGCTCTGTTCAATTATTCAATTAGGGTTTTTCCCTTTGTGAAAGAACAGTGCAGATTACATAGCACATGCTGGGAAAACCCATCTAATGACTTTATGGCTATCTCACATTAAAGATTCAGTACAGTGAGCCCAAGGTTTATATTATATGCTAACATTGATGTTCTGAACAGCCTTTTCAAACTCACCCATAGCCTTCCTAACCCTTTAAACTGGCTGAATTACAGTAACAAAGGCTGCCACTGTGTGGTCAGTTTTCTTAGTAGCCAGGTAAACACAATGTACTTTCTTTATTCCCTGGCTACAGATGGGAAAACAGAAAGCAAGCTGCTTCATCTTCTCCTAGTGATGACCTGGATGCAGACACAAATCAAGGCTTTACATATACAGTGGAACAAAAGAAATACACAGTGCTTTGTGCCAAATGCTGTCCTCAGATACATCTCCGCAACCCCGCTGCCATCAGTTGCAACAGACTAGAGGGAAATGAGATGCTTTTTGCTTCTGCCAGAGAGGAAAGAGCTAGGACAATGCACTGGTGGATGCCAGTGGATCAGAAAAGGATCCTACCTTAGCTTCCCCTGGTTTCAAGCTTGAGAAGTCAGTCGCATTGCATGGGTGTTATCTTGTAAATGGTTGTGGACTGATTACTAATGTAATTATTTTCTGGTCATTCTTAACAGAACCTTTCACTTCAGCCTTTAGCTGCATTCATCCCATGTACTGACACAGCTTCAGCATTGCTCATGTAGCAAGGGCATGTTAAGTCCACCCAGTGAAAACCTCCCCTCCTGCCTACCCTACTAGTGAGAGCAAAATCCTCATGACACAGAGTCAACTGATGCATACAGTGAACACTGATGGCTGCTGTTACTTACTCTGATTTATATAATGCTTTGTTACAGGGACTCATGTCTTACATGACACTTTGCCTATAGCATCAATGTGTTTCCTCTGATACCAGCACATCACACTACCTCTGAACAAATGATCCTGCACACACAAGCAAAGATGCGATGTAAACATGGATACATGTGAATGAAGCAGAGAAAACCCAAATTAGAGAAAAAAAGTCAGTACTTCAAATTTGTCCCACTTCAGAAACTCTGGGCAGCACATGAAGTACCTGACACCCATGAACGACTGCATGCCTTTGCTTGCAGAGCCACAGTGGAGGCACCCTATGATGCTTCAGAGAGAGAAACCTGTTTGCTCAGCCTCAAGGTACCGGCACAGCAGGGCTCAGCTCTACTCTTGGTGTGGAAGAGAGGAGTTGCACTGGAGGGCTTTCTGATTGGTGGGACAACAGGAGACCAGAACTGAGTCTCAAACAGCTACTGCACCTTTACATCTGGCCTTAATCCAAATGAGCTTTCACAGTGTGAATAACTGTGATATTCTGTCCATGGAGGGGATGACTAAATTTGCCCCTCTGTTTTCTCAAACAATTTCTCTTCTGGTCCAAGCCCACAAAGCCAACAGACACAGAGCCACATTAACATTTGTTTCTTGCACTTTCTTGCCAGTTAACAGTTCTTCTCAGAAACCATTTAGTAAATTATTTGGATGATGAATAGTGCTTTGAAAGGGTTTTGCAGTTACTAATAACACCATTCTGTCTTCCTGTTCCACAGCTGGTTTTATTAATAGAATCCTTTCATAGATGAGGGCTGCTCTGTAAGAACATTTGCTAAAATAACATGCAGAAAAATATTACACATGGGCTGTTTTGAATCCCTAACCTCTAGGAAGCACAGCTCTGCTTTAGTAAACCATCAGTATGCTGGCTGAAGCAAAAGGAGATGGACTGCTTTGAGGAACACAGCCTGACATTCTTGCGTGAGAAGCTGCAGTGAGTTTTCTAACTTTCCATAAAACACCAGAGTTTCTAGCAAGGAAAAATTCAGCTGCTCCATCTCTTACTGAACTTTATCAAGTGTAATGGGCTCTACTGATTCATTTGCACTTAATTGGCTCTAAGATGTTACCTCATTATTAGCTGAGCTGCAGGCATTCATACCATCTTAGGAAAGGTAAATTGGTCCCTAAACCCAGAGAATTACTCCTTTAATTAGGTTGGATTGATCAGAAAGGCTACAAAGATCACCTGTAGTATCTACAAATCAGCACACATATCCTGCCTAGAGTCAGAGAGTGACAAATGACCATGAAGGCCTTGTCTGGTAGTCCCCACTAGTGTAAGACCAAGATATGAGATGCTCCAGTAAGGCCATCATCCATCGAGCAGGCCACAGGCTGTAATCATGCTTAGCTGAAATTTGTTATTGTAATGAACTGAACCTTCTCAAAGCAGCAGATGCCAGGAGGGAAGGATGTTATATGGATTTCCAATATCAGCCAAACAGCCTCAAACTTGCAGCCAAAATTCTGTCACTCTGCTGCTCTGTGGAGTGTCTTGTTTATGGGCTTTCATTACTTACTCGGCTTTGTAAACCACTCATTCCAGAGCTCCCGATGGTATAAACAACTTATCATCACTTGCCATCAGCTGTTGTATATTATGTGCATTAGTAAGGTTCCCCATGGAAACACAGCATAATAGAAGCAGTTTATTTTATTTTTCCCACTAAGAAAAAAAGAAATAAAATGCAGATTTCTGCAGGAATAAGCTTCTGAATATATAAAAATTAATAACAAGGTACTAAATGTTTCCGTGCCAAATGACAGAGTAGGGTAATGAAAAGCTGTTCAATATGTTGGGGCCTATCTTACTTAATACACATTCTGGGAGGGATTTTAAAAATTGCCTAAGTGCTTTTCTAAGTGTCCTATTTTCACTGACATCTGTGCTTCAAAGCTGCTCAGGTGATCTTGAGGTTTCTCACTTTTCACCCAACCTTTCCCTGATGGCCCAACCTATGCCATCAGACTGCTCTCAGTAAGAGCTGAAACACATGCAGTGGGGTAACACAGACAACATTGCCGTTTTGATGGTGACAAAATGTATTTTACAAAGTTTCCTGTTGCTTCACTCAATTCAAGTTCCATTGAAAAGCAGCCCTTAGTTAGGATACAGACTGCAAGAAGCTCCTAAACCAATCTTTATTATATGTAAAACATCTGCACCCTGTATTCTGTTATGGCTATAAATCTGTATTATGTTTCTTTGAACACCAGTATTTATCTTCATTGTTTAGTGCACCTCTGCACACTGGAGAATCCATTAGGAAAACGACAGAGCCATGCAGTGCAGCAATAAATTAGTGTTCTGCCTGAAGAAATGCTATTGATTTTGCATGGCACTCCTGGATTTGCATGTTTGCCAGTTAGCTTAACCATAATACTGTAATGTACATCAAAGAATATCCTCAAGAGCTGAGTTTGCAGCCTAAGTAAGGCTCATTTTGGTGGCACATTATGTCTTTGCAGAATGCTGGCCCCCAAACCAATCAATTCAGTGGCTTTGATTTAACCAAGCACTAAAAGAAAAGGTAAACTTTGTAGCTTCCCATCGTTAAGCAGAGCAACAGTGATGAGTGAGCTCTTCAGCTGATGTGCCAGAGTGCTTCTTCTCTTTCCAGACATTTGAGGGCAGACCTTGGCATGCTAATTCATCCAGCTCACAACCTCAGAGAATGCTCCTTGCAAAACAGGTCAAGCAAAATGGGGTAAAGGAGTTTATCTACCAGGTAGGAGAATAACAGATCAAAGGAGAGTCAAAGACACATTCCAGCACAACCATACCATTCAGACTAGCTTATCCATTTCACAGCTTGAAAATGCAGATTCCTAGAAGAGTAGAAGCAAACACAGTCTCTGGCTTGGGCTAAGTAAGAAAATGCAGAACTCCATCACAACACCAGTGATGCCCTGGTAAAGGCAATGGGGGAAGAACGCTCCTTGTGGGAGACACCTGCAGGACCTGCTATGAGGGACGCAAATCAGAGGGAAACTGGAAGAATTTACACCACTAGTTGGAAGATAACAATATACAAGGAGGATCTACTCCTTGCAGACCTTGGTACCTGCTGTCTGTGAGCTGCCTTGGTATTTACAACCACGACCGTGACACCCTGTCTTTTGTCAGTTAGCTATAAAATCTTACAACTGTGTGTTGGCTTTAAGTAGCCTGCAATCAATTACTGCAAGAGAGCTAATTGATCACATATGATTAGCCAGATAATTTGCTTCATATTTCCATTAACGAGTCCAATGGGTATGATTAATCGCTGCAGGGGGTAGAATTTCAGCAGGGCTAGTGGGGAACTTGCTTTGTAATATTGTGAATCCCATTACCCTTAATGGAAATTTAACAGCCAAATCCCCTGTGGATCACTTAGAAAAAATTATCCCTTAAGGTTAAAGGGTATTTCATTAATAGTATTCTAGGATGCTCTGATTTAAAAGTACTGTAAGCCTCCAGTGTCATGTAGAAATATGCATCCTACTGGCTTTTGCATGTCCCTCGTTATTATATCACATTACCCTTCTCAAATGGAATTTCAAAACACAGCTCAGCCTATTGAAATGTAAAGCACATTAAGGGTAAAATTTTAAAAGTAATGCAAGGAGATTTATCTGCTAAATTCCTATGAATATTAATGGAAATTGTCCAGCCACATTGCCAAGACACTACTCTTAACGAACCTCAACACTAATTTATCAGGCTTCTTGAATCCTGATGCCCACATATAGCAGAATGTACACTACATGTGAGTCTAAAATTTGGGCTGGAAATCCACATACTACGTTGTTGTGTTTAATGACATCTAATGCTTCATCTTGCACTTCTCTGAGATGTAGATAGAGTCTTATAAATGACTTTTTGGAGTGTTTGGCATCAAAACCCAATACAAGGATGTCCCTCAAATCTAGCTAAAGGATATGTAGAAAAGTATTAAGCTGTCATTCTAGAATACCTTACTGCCCATCAATCACAACAGAATACTGGTGAGAAAGCACTCCTATTGCTGGGCAGCCAAGTTGACAGAGTTAAATTCCCCCTGAAATGCCAGGCTTAGGTTCTCTGGAAACCAAGATCCACTAAGATGGACACCCAAAAGAGTCACCTTTTAAACACACGAAACAGAAGAATAGCTGCAAGTATTAGACAGTGTCTCCTACTGATGATACCAATCATTTCAAATTGATTTGGCTATTTTCCAATTTACAAGTAATTCACAAATTGAGCAGTGTTTTCACAAATTCATGCTTTGCTGATTATTAAGTTTCTGGCCATTTGTTGTTAACGTATGACTGTGACTAATTACTAAAGAGTTTGATATTGGCCAAAGTCATACAGAATTAGTATCTACACCTTAATCAACTGGATGAAACTCTTCACACAGGAAAATGAGAACTCTTCACACAGGGAAATCAGTGTCAGCAATATCACAGTGTGCACATGGACTCATTCAATTTAACCACAAACATTGACCGCTTACTAAAAATATAGCTTTGCATGCAAGCAAGCAGTCTGTGCATATCTATTTGCTAAGATGTTCAAATCCCATTACGTTGGATGCCCACAGGAACTGGTACCTAAGACACTTGTCTGTAACATTTTACTGGTGCAAACCAATACACAGTCATAAGTGATTGCTTATATATATATGAAGATACTTTGATGTTTTAGTTCAAAGTTAGGGAAAGACTGACAGGATCAGAAAACATAAGTTGGCACAGTTAAGTGTCAGTCACAGCTTGATGCCACCCCAGCCAAGTTGGTGCAGAAAAACCTGGCTAGTTTAGGAACACTTGTACACATAAACTGAAACATCCACATTAACCAACTAAATCAACCTGTATATAATATCAATCAGTTATTAGCATTAAAACCATCCCTAAACAATTTATCTGCAATGGATATGAAGAGGAAATCACCTTGCCCATCTCTAACAATATCCAGGATATATGGATATAAGTGCACTGAATTAATTTTAAATATTGTTTTCTATTCCACTTCTACACCCTACAATTGTTTTTATACTAAAACTATGTCCACTTTAGGCAATCCGATCCTTGTGTGGTGTGGGGCCTCAAGGTCTATTTTCATCAGGTTGATGAAAGACAACACTGGATTCTCTTTCGCATGAGATAATTTCTAGCTATTTTGTCCATCTACCTATAGTGACAAATGGATAAGAAGGCAGCACTGAAAACAAATGACCACATAGAGAAAGAGAGACCAAAGAAGGAGAAGAGTCAACGAGGCAAGAAGGAACAGGAATAAGGGATACATGAGACAAACCTCAGAACAGAATTAGTTCTTGAGACCTTGAGGATTCCAGAGACTTCTCCATATGCATCTGATCCTGGCCCTCCTCTGTTTGCATCCACCTCTGGGTTCACTTCCTGAGGTCACCGTTTCAAATTTCAGATTTTCCTTTCAAATGCACCTCCAGAACTCTTTATCTGTCTACAGTCAGAAATGAAGTCAAACGAAAGCTCTGTGATCAAAGGCTGATTTCCCTACAAACTAGAAGCCGTTTCTACTTTTCTTCTGAATTCAGTTCAGACTAAAACATTTCCTTTACAGCATCATTTCACGTCACAGATGGGACCCCTGCTTAGTTTTATTGCTATCAGAAAGGCTTATTTTTTTTTCCCTACCCTGAGTAATGGGCTTTTCTCCTCGTCTAGTCTAGACTTCTCTTAAGCAAGAAATTCCTTGAACCTCTAATGCTTCCCTTACTTTGAACATCCATTGTGAAAGACATTTATGAGCTTTCCTGGGAGCTGCTTAGGTACTTAAGAGGTCTGGTGCCTATAGCAGAACTGAGCTCATAACTAACTGGTACAGCTCAATGAGAGTGTGGAACATTAAGGCCTGGTGGAGCTGAGCCAGTAAAGGCAGAGGGATAGGAGAGTGATGGGAAAGAATAAGACATGTTGGCAAGAGCAGAAAACAGAAGGTGGAGAAAAGGTCTAAAGACTTGCCATAAAGAAAGGATTTAGGACTGGAAGAAAAGCTGAAACAAAGTAGGAGGGAACACTACCAGAATTTTCAACTTCCCCCCTGCCTAGCTCAAGATGATTTTTTCCTGCCTATTTGTCTAGTGCACTTGAGTAGCAGCTCATCTCCACTAACCCCACGGAACACTTCCTTCATTGCCAGCTCAATGCACAGAATACAAAAGATGTCCAAACCCCAAAGATGCCTCAGAGAGGATGAAATGAGTGCCACTCGCATGCTTCCAGGGCTGGAAACTGAACAAAGTCCTAATACATACCTCCCTCTCCATCTTGTTACCATGGCTCTCACCCTGGGGCCTGACATACAACCAGTGTGGTTACACTTACACCTTCCTTACTCCTTGGTTGGTTCTGTAGTGTTGGAACACCACCAGGCAGGTCTATTGTTTAACCCAAAGGCTGTTGTGAAAGCATCTAGACATAAACAGTGGGGTGGTTAACAGTCAGCCATTCACATTACACTCCTCATGCCCTTCATTACCTGTACTGGGCAGGGGATACCAGCATTAATGGGGAAAAAATAAAGGATACAAATAGTCTTTACTGAAGACCTCATGTGTCTGAGTTAATGGAGAAATATTGCGTGAAGCCCTCACAGTGACAGAAGAAGTTAAGGCATGAAAAGGAAGAGGGTTAGTACGTCAGCTCTTTATTAATGTGATAACAAATGCTAAACAGCACTGGATTTACCAGAGTTGTTTTGAAAACAAGTGCCATTCAGATCAATGGTAAACTATAATCAGTGGCTGCTGTGCCTCCATACCTAGAGCAGCAATCCACCCCACACACCAGGAAAGCATGAATTATCATTCAAACTGGGTTGAATACTCCCTTTTGCTGTACATCACAATTAAAGAAGGTCAATATGCAGCTGGTTGAAAGATTTATCATGCAATCTCTAGCAGGCTCATGGATCCCAGTTTGTTAGTTAAAGGTTTTCTGTCTTGCTAAATCACAGCACTTTGCTCCTATCTAAGAGGGTGCGAACATTCAGCTAATGCCACCGAAGGAGTGTTTTTCCCTGTCTACTTATCAAAAGGAAAAGATTACAGGATTTTTAAACCACCTTTTGAGATGTAATTCACCCAACTCACCATATCATCACTCCTTTCTCCTGCTGTCACACTTGCCTCAACTTCTTACTTTGGCTGTGTCTTGACTCATTGCTAGATTTTAAACTAAAATGCTAGACTGCACTATATCCTTCCTTTTTAGCTTTCTCTGCTAGAAAAAGAGAAACAAAACAGAAAAAAAAACCAGCGCCCCACAAGGTATGTAGAATGAAGAGTTTTTGCATGAAGGTCTAAGAAACGTCTTAGTAAGCGCTAGAATTTGCTATTTTTCTTGTAGAAACTGCCTTTGACATTTGAAATGCCAGGAAATGTTGTTTCAGTAAGATGGACAACGAGCTATGCTTAATTAAAACAGACAGAATGGAAAGGGCAGAACTTCCACCACATTTGCACATCACTATCTTCCTGGAGAGATATTGAAAACGGACTAATGAGGGACAAGAAAAACGAACCACATTTGCCTTAGTGATAATTTTTGCTGCACTTCCTGCTTAAGACAGCCATGAGTAACCTGTGTAAATGAAAGCATAACACAAAGAGCTGCTGCTATGCACAGGATGACACAAACTTGGGCCCTAATTCTGCTTTCTAAAACACTTCTTACTTCTGCTGCAGAGCAGAGAACAGGTCAGCACGATGCTGCAAGCAAAACACATGGACCCTCAAGTGCTCAAGAAGCCCAATTCTAGAAATACTAATGCTTTTCTCTTATTTATTTAAGAGCTTCTTTGCCTGATTTCTATGTCTAGCACAATACTTCCCTGGCCGTCAAAATATAATCTTTATTCTCTTCCTGACCACTTTGTAAACACTTTTTTCCCTGTAATACCAGTAATCAGAGAAGCACACATTTTAAGGCTTGGGGCCACCTGCCTGCATTGGCTAATCTTGCAAGAGCTGCTTTACCATTCTCAAATCCTTCTTACCAAGCAATTTACTTCTTACCACTCAGCACTGTGCCTGACCTTCCCTTCCACCAACACACCCCGTTTTCTCTTCTTCTTCTCCTCATTGGTGTTCTTAACACTCTGATCACAGGCATGGTGTGTGATGTATACCACCCATCCGGTGAAGCTCTTGTAATAGGAACAGCTCTCTCTCTTTCCCAGCCTTCTCTCTCAACCTCTGTCTACATTACCTGATTTCTACATTCATAAAGGCATTTCTATACAAGTAAAAATCCTTTTTTGTAGCCCCTTCCATTCCAATAACATACATACATTAAGGGTCTATCAGTCCAAAGTGCTTGGCATATAAACAACCCAATAGTCCCTTTTAAATTATACGTATGCTATTGATTATATATAATAATTGGACAATTTCCATGCAAAACTGATGGTTGTATATTTATAGTTAAGACTGCAATACATTTCTGCTTTTGGAGGAAAAAATGCTTCTGTCTTTGAAATTGTGCATTTTGATTCATCATACTATGATTAATTCAGCATAAACCCAAGTATTTCACAGAAGCCCTGAGAGAAATGGCCCAAAATGAGCACTAGTCCATGATCTCTAGATACATATAAATATGCATACACAGACTTATACATACACAAACACACAGATGAGTTGTCAAGATATCAAGATGGGGAGACAGAATGTGTGTACAATGCTGCAGAATGAGGGCATGCTTAATTAAAGGGATAACAGTACACAGAAAAGAACAAGTCTACATGTTTGTGGCAGTCTGGCCTTCTGATACGTCTTACATTGGAGAGCATTGCAATATTTGGTTTTAGATTTAGGAAAACTGAAAGTTCTTAGAGGCACATGAAGTTGTATCAGAAAACACCCACCCTATCCTCAAATTCTTTTCACATCCTCATTTAGCAATCAAAGATAACAATTTCTTGCTTAAAAAATAGAATAATTAAGCAGTGATTGATATTCCTAATATTTATACGTAGTAGGGAAATGAAGAATACCAGTTATAGAGGAACACATAAAGCAGAAAGCATGTGCTACAAGTCATGTGAGTTTCTCCCAATACCTGTGTTGGTTTCCAAGTCCCTGCAAAACAAAGATCACAAATGAAGCATGGACAGAGTTCAGTACAGTAATACAGCACATAAAGAGCTACTTCCAATGCCCCTACTTTTATTTCATTTTAGCTGTTTGCCTCCGTCCACTCTTAGGAACAAGACCGCCTGACACCAAGCCATTTGAAAGCCACTCTGGATGGGTAAGGGCAGCTGGTGCAAAAGGCAGCCAAAGTGCTCTCGCTTTGTAACACACACTAACCCAAACTCCTTCTGACAAAGGAAATCAATGCTTCAGTAGGAGATGTGCCCCAGCTTGGCACAGAATCTCAAACGAACAAAAGGCCTCCTCCAGCCTGAAGATCACCCCCTGAGCACTGTATCAAGACTCACCTCATTTACTACAAGCATCTGCAGAGGGTATTTTCCCCTCCAGGCCTCCCTGCGTCCTTCTTTAACATTTACTGTTAGAGATCAGTAGCCTATACAATTTATCGTGCCTGTCAAGGCTAATTTATTCATGCGATCTGGCAGTAATCAAAAGGACTGAGATCGATGTGCCAGCAAACCTTGACATCTATTCATATTCTAAAGTCCCATTTGACCTTGAACTGCAGCTAACTGGAGCTGAACTTGTCAGCACCTCTCTGGGGCTCACTGGGTCTGGCAGATCAACGCCTCTGGGCTAAGGGAACAACAACAGGGCAACAAACGCTCAGACCGGGAGCATGAAAGCCTGAACCACAGACAGAAGGGTAGAGAAGATGACACCATTGACAACACAGCCGCCACAGACCTACCAGTCAATCCAGCACGTGCATTGGTGCAGCTTGTACCTGCACGTTCCTGCAGTACAACTGCGCAACACCCATGAATTTCTGACAAGGAGTAAAACAGGGTGAGGGAAAGGAGTGACGAAGGAACATGACTTGTGTCTGCTCACAGCAGCACAAGCAGGATACCTGATGTTGTGATGCTGTCCTTGGCAGGCTGCTGCCAGACTGGCCTCATGTGGGCCACTGGGGGTGTGTCAGGGGAGGCAGAGACAGAATAACTAACATTACCTTCCCTCCCTGGGGGGAACAGAGACAGTGGCTGTTGATCCAGCCAGAAAGGGCAATGCAGAAGATGTATCAGAAACTCTGACCAACTAGGTACCTTACAGCTCAACATGACAAGGGAAACAAGAAAACAGATATAATGAGAACTGCTTCGAATGTGCTCAGTACTAGCTAGGAACAGGCCTTGGAATTTGCTTATTTCTCTTGAAGCCTTTTACCCTCATCCTCTCCTCCCTCAATCATGCCCCAAAGGAACATAAGAATTTGAAGTGCAGTTCTAACACATGCATGCGCTGCAATTTCCAGTAATCATTTCAGGCTTTGAATTCAGGACAATCAGAAGGAAATACAATTACGCCTATTGAAAACAGTGACTCTCAAACATCCGAAGAGGACACTGTTAGAGCCTCCTGCCTCAGTTTCCCCTTGGTCAAATGAAGGCATACTTCTTTACCTGCTCCCCCCAAATGTGCCGAGAGTTACGGGTCTGACACACTCTGAAGTTATTGAACTGTTTGTTTTTCTGCTAATAGGAAGATAATTGTGTAAATGACAAGCTATTAGAGATGCAGAGGAAATCTAAGTGGCATTTTAGGTAGAAATATGCAGCTACAGTTTTACTGAAACATGCAAATAGATTATTTTATTACAGTCGAAACACTTGAATATGTAATACGCAGCTGCACCTAACACAGATTTCACAGGCGGATTTTGATGCTTCTATGGATTCTCCCTGGCTGTATTTCTCATGCTATAAATACTGTATGTCATATTAAATACAATCTTTCTGTGAAGTTTCCCTTTTCTAAACCTAAAATACAAATAGAAATGACAGATACACCACTCTGTGTTTGTTGTTTCTTTCTTTTAAATAGCTAACACCTTTCTGTTATGTTGGAAAGAAGTTACCAAAGGAAAGCAATTGGCACTTTGACCAATGCATTTGCGCGTGTTATATACACATCTAACCCTGGCAATCTAATCTGGTGCTCATGGAAGAGAAACAATGACATATGAAGATGCAATTATGATCTGTCTGTATGGATCTAAACTAACTGCAGTATGCAAGCAATGAAACTACATATGGAGCTCCAAGTTACAATAAACGTGTTAATAAAGCATTTCATCCAACCTGTTTCCCCATTTTAACTATGTACTGAAACAAAATTTGAGATAGAATCTTGGCACTTTTTCAGGGAGACTCATGATAGGTTTTTTGAGATATATTATTGTTTTTTGTTTTCTTTTCCTTCCTTCCATATGGAAATGACTTCATTTATTCATGCAGAATCATAGTAGGAATTCAGCTCCAAAATAATGATGACAAAAAGTGCAGAACAATATGGGTATTATCAAGTTCCCAACTCCTGGCAGCCAAGATGATCTAAAGGTATATTAGTGTACACATCGTGCTCCAAAACACAGCCATGAAACATTCCCCCAAAGCTTTTAAAGGACACCGAGTTAAAGGAAATGTACCTCTGCAGGATGAGCTTTTAGTTCTGTTGTTATTGTTTGGATAATTGACCATGGGTGTCTTCCTATAACATGAGCAAGCAAATGCTCACTGCCACCAGCACCAAAAAGGAGAAGATCATAAAACTAAGGCAAGCTTGGGAATACATTTTAGGGTTTACCTGCACAGGAAGATTAGGTGGCAACAGATGAACAACTCACCTGCTTGCCATTCTGACTGTGCTAAATGCTCATCATGCCCACAGACACTCACACCTGTGTATTGTCTGCCTGTGCTCAGGGATCTGAACAGGGATCTGTTTCCTGGCTCTGTGCCCCATTCCAGGCCCTCCATGCAAGGTTTTAGTCCTCTGTGAGCCTTTTGGGGGAGAAGCTGTCCCTCCCTGCCACTTTCCTGAAAGGTTCCTGGCCAACTGATGCCTTTCTGAAACATTAACTGCAAAACAAGTAATGAGAGCTGGTCCCCACTCCTCTCAGAGGGCATTTTCTGCCACTCTAGAGATGACAACCGTGCCACTCTATACTGTTTTGCCCACTACATAGGTAATGTTATCACGATAATGCCATTAGCAGATAGGCAAACTGAAGAGGAAGGGTAGGAAACAGACTCCTCAGGATCATGCTGTATTCCTCAGTATACAACACAGCCACCTTGTCGGGGGGCTCCTCTGTTGTGGATATTCCCATTACACTACACAGACCAGTAAAACCAAATTTATAGGAGGCTTGCATTAAAAGTTTCTCATTGGTGGCTAAACAGATGCTGCCTTAAACAGGAAATAGTTTGTCTCTTTCACACACAGTGTTAAATTACCTTTTTCTGTGTGCTACACACAGCGCAGATAATGATACAACTTTTTGTCACCAAAGGAGGGAACCGTTATTTGACAACGGGTACATACATTATTCCTTCCCTGTTCCTGCTCCTCAACTAAGAGGTATCTGTCACACAGGTCAGCTCAACATGCTTTGCTCTAGGAGGCAACGCTATTGCAAGGGCTGTTATTACTCAGACATTTCTTTAGCACGCTCCAAAACATACAGTAAAAAATGCTCAGTTGAAAGTTTTTTGAAATTGAAATTTGGAAAAATCAAAGTTTTCCAGGAAGAATTAAAAGAAAACAAACTAAATCCCACAACACTTTCCCCCTCCAAACCAACAACTCATCAAAGATCAGCTCTGTTTTCCTCATGCTCACACAACAAGAACGCTTTCCCCTGCCAGGGATAAGGATTTACATGCCCTGTTTGGCATCATAAATAATGGTGACTTGAACTTTCCTACATGGCTAACACGTCAGCGACAGATGGCAAGTTATATATCTCAATGCTTACGATCCATCTCCAGAGCCTGCACTCAAGAATGGAAGATCCTGTAAATCTCACCTCTAAGGCTGAAGTACATTTTCCTATATGAGATGGTTTGCCTGGATCTGGGAAAACCCTCCAGCCACACAACCACACACAGGAGCCTTGGCCACAGCCAAGGAAAGCAGTTTGGACCATGGGTCCCACATCCAGAGGCTGCCTCTCCAGGACTTACCCAGGCTGCTGGTCTGAGTCATGGAACCTCCACACTGGACACACCTTGCTCCAACTGCAGAAGCCCAGGCTAAAAGAATTCCTGACATCCTAAGAGCCCTTCATGCTTTGCAGAGAGTCAGATTAAACCTCTCCTCCCCAGAGAAACAAGAACAACCTGGGGAGCTAATCAAAAGGTCAATTAGAAAGTGGGCATCTCCCTGCTCTGGGAACAGCTGGTATACTGCAACACAAGTAATCCTGCAACACAAACACTTCTGCATTTCATTTTTTGAGAGGAAAAATGATGTTTTCCACAGCACTTTTTTAAGAATTCTGAAAAAGTTGGTTCCAAAAACCTCAAAGTTCACCTTTTGCAGGTGTGCTGGACCCAGCTAAGGACTGACTGGCTGCACACCTCTATGTACACAACAGCCCAAGCCAGGCTTTTGGTAACCCGCATCAAAATGTAGAGTTCTACAGAGCATTTGGAGTTCTGGATGAGCTGTCACTTTGCAACAGAAAACACGTAATAAGAGAACATTTCTGACCAGCTGTAGCTCATCTCTAGGCTTCTGGTTCAGTCTCATCATTAGGCAAGTGAAGCCTATTTCAATCTCAATGCAATTAGCACAGTCACCTTCCCCGACTTTTTCCTCTCTCTCTCAGTTCACACTTGCCACTGCAGAGGAACCTGTGTCAGATTTAGATTAAACCTGCAGGGAAGTGGCTGAAAAGAAAGCAGCAAAAAGTAAGGAAACATGTTCTTTCCCAAGTTCTTTCACTGTTGATCTCTTTCTGAAATTTCCAGCCTTGCGCTTTTATGATGTCCTAGTACATGAAAGAGTTTGTAACATAAAGTGTTTCACTCGATGGAGCATGATGTGATATTGAAGCCAAATGGCCAGATGCTCTTTCCTGAGCTATTTCCAATGCTCCCTAATTTAGAGTGGTTTTAACGGTGTTCACAAACTCTAGTCCTACACTTGCTGGCAATTTCATGCTACAGCACCATTGCACTGTGTTCTGATAAAACCACTGCTTTTCATTCAAGGTTACAGTTATCTTCAATTTAATAAAAATCAAAATATAAAGAAAAAAGGCACACTGTCATTCAAGGAAATTGCAGCCAGGTTGCAGTTGGATTATCTCCCCAGAAGCAAGGTTGTGTGTCCCATTTAGAGTACAATTAAAGACTGTAAATGCTCTGGTCAGAGAAAAACCCAAGCACCCCAACTTAACTGGAATGGGCCAAGTGCCCATTTTCACATTCTTCTTTTTCCTATGGGAAGACCTTTCACAAGGAAAATCCTCCAGTTGGAATCATGGTTGATGTCACAATGTGAAACCTGGTGCTGGCTGTCACATGGAATTCAGCCTGTCCTCTTCATCTGCTTTTACATGGCTTCCTTGTTTGCTGACAGCAGCGCATGTTTTTGGTTCACTGCATGAAGGCAAAAGCACCAGTTACGGGAGGATGCGACTGCAAAGCCAGGACCAGAGTAACCAGAGCTGCTAACAGCTTCCTCCAAGCTGTTAGTACAGTTACTGGCACTCACACGCTTTGGCAATGGGGCAGCAGTGATTCATGGTGACTTCAGACACTCCAGGGTTCAGCAGCCTAGGATTTAATGCCTGCGTGAGTGTCCTCGCTTACAACTAAGCCTGTCTCCTTTTCCAGACACAAAGCATTATTGCTATATACAAATGTCAAGCCTAATCTCATCCTGTTGGAATCAATGAAACTCTGCTGGAATTAAAAGATGCTGAACATTTAGACAGGCTGAGGACCTGGCTCATCTTACATGCACATCACCATAGAACAGACTATTCCAATCCCTACTTTGAAGAGGGAAAGGAGTTGTGAATTAATGTAATCCAGGCACCATGAATTCAATCCTTTCATGATTTCTTAATGCTTGACTTTAAAAGCTTAACATTCTTTTACCTTAGAAAACGCCTATCAAAATGTTAATCTGGAATTGGAAAAGAGGACACTCTTTTACTTACATGGCTTATCTGGAAGGTGAGACCTAGGAAATTTATCACAGAGATCTTTGCAACCTCTGATAGGGCAACTGCCAATAACAGAAGATTACATTCTTATGAGGATTTTGCTTAGGCAGTGCAGAGTTCAGTGTAGAACTGATCAGAAACATTTTAATGGCATTTAACTTCCTGCTGAAAAGACAGATTTATCACACTCCAGTGTGAACAGGCATGTCCAAGCTCAGAGCGCACTACTTTTGCAGATTGCCACCAACTGTGTATTTTGTTAACATCACTTAAATGACTGAACCTCTTTGAACTAAAATACTTTCCTCTAAAACTTCTCATTTGAAACTGAATTAATTTTCAGTAAAAATTACAATCAGGATAATAACGAAGGTTTTTGATTTACTGAAATAAGGCATTTTGATTAAGCTGTATTTTTGCACAGTTTTCACTTGTATTTTACCACAGTTTGTCACAAAAACGCTGTCATTTTGAGAAACTCTCCAGACTGGGGCTCCTACTTAGCTCTAAGTCTGGGAGCCAGGCCTCACAAATCACACAGGGTTAACACCATTGTCCAGAACTGAGAACTAAAGTTTGCTATACATAAGCCTTGTAACATTATTATGACATCATACCAGCCCAGAATCCGCACTGAAAACACTGACTGCTCAAAGAAATCTAAGTCTCCTTAGCTAAAGGTAATGAAATCAGGTCAAGAACTCACTACTCAACAATCTACCATTAGCACTTCTGTTTGGAGAAAATATAGCTCATCTGGTTTTAAAGAAAGTAAATCTGGGCCATAAAGCATAAGTTTGGAGAGTACAACGTTGTATGCAAGTGTTAGGTAACGACTTTCTTTTCCTCATTTGAGATTTCAGGGAATCTGCACCACGATTTTTTACAGGACACACAGTATTTCTTGCCCAGCCCAGAGGTGGGGCTGCATTTCTATACACACAGCCCATGCTTGAGTTCAGCTAGGCAGCCCGGCCACCGCAGCCACGTAATCACAACAGCAGAGAGCGCAAATGAGCCAAGCTTTTATCCCATTGTCAGGCAGTTCTTTTCAGTCCGGATGAACTGCGCCACATATTGCCAGTTCCCAAAACTGGCCAAAGTTACTGTGGACACATCTGCATGAGCCATAGTCACAACTAATCATAAGCACTCAGCTGAGCTCTGCTGAAGAACTAAGTTATCACTTGAATTCACCATAGAGACGATTTGTCACACAGGGTACCTAGGGACATCTCTAACCAATTACTCTGGCCAGGACCTCTTGAACAGCAGGTTTAAGATATCTCAAATTGGGTAAGTCAGTAATTCGTGTGTGTGTTGGTTTTGTGGTTTGGTTGTGGGGTTTCGAATCCCTGAGTTAACACTCATTAATCAGCTGATGCAGATTCCCTCCTTTGAGGCATCTCACAGTGCTACTGAGAATACAGTAGTACAGCCAGTTGATGCTAGCCATTAAAGAGAAATAGCTTAAGCTTTCAGTTGTCAGTGTGGTAATGTATTTTATATTTAATTTGTTTGGATTCTTAATGGTGGAAGCAGAATTTAATTTGTTCTGGAGCATCCTTTAAAATAAATGGTTGATCTCTTCCCACCCACCATTACAGTTGATGGGTACAAAATAAAATGAACAGCAATTCATTCACCTTATCACTGGAGCACCAGAGGAAGAGAGAGATCCTTAGTGCAATGATTAACGACTCGCTATAAAAAGATGCATCGTAAACTGATTGTATTAGGTTAAATCATAAACTAGGTTTTTAATGTTTATATGATCCCTTTCTAAATAATTGTGTTGTAGCTCCCACTAGGAAAGGAACTTTCATGACACTTGCAAACAATGCACTTTCTTACAGGGTCATAATCTGGGACCCTTACTTAAAGGTATCCCTGTATTCATCTCAAGCGTTGCTTCAATTTCTTTAACTATTGGGACATCTCTGTTCTACAGGTCAGAAAGACCATTTGATGTCCAGGAGCAGCAAAGATGAACATGATCTATTCTGAGTTTAGGGTGTCTTCTTCAGGCACAGACACACCCCACAGCTTTGTTGCAGGAGAAAGTACCATTGCTTTTCTTTCTCTCTGCCTACAGGTTGGGAGGTGAACCACAGCTGGAATGAAAACAGGATATGAGGAGGCAGAGCAGCAGTGTGGTGCTTGCCTGAATGCTGTTAAGAAACCAAGTTGCCTGCGCTTGTGAAGGGCACCTCATCCACAGAGGAGTCAGTCATGATTTCACTTCATAAATTCCTGGCCAAAATCAGCTTTTAGGTGCTCACAGACAATTCCCATCAACTCCAGTAGTTGGTGAACGCACAGAGAATAGCACCATTTGTCCGTAACAGAATTCAGTCCTGTATTTATCCATCTTTCACTGAAACTGTCATCTTTGAAAAATACAGTACAAGATGACATTAGATAAGTGTCCATCTACTCCTCACTCTCACAAGCCTGCAATCACGTCCATCTCCCTTTCATTTCCCAGAACAGCTGGTGCTTTTCTCAACCAAACCAGAATCTCCTGAGCTTGGCGGACACTGGCTTCACTGCAAAGCTACCCCACTGGGAGAATGTCACAGCTCTAACCAACATAAGGGTTACTTATTAAATAATGAGAGTTAAAACAGAGCAGCAGAGCCCTAAACATTTTCAATAGATGTGGTAGCTTCAGTCAGTTTATGCACTGCTTTGTCAACACAGAAAATCACTTAGGCTAATTATTTAAATATTTCCATCTATGGAATTTAGAAAACAGAAAAGCCAATAGTGGAACACCCAAGATGATGATGTTTTAATAAACAATAGATTTTAGAGGGATTAGCTGTGTTATCAAACAGCATCCTCCCAAATCACTTCATCAGTTTCACCAACTCTCCCTGTTTCACTTTATTAGAACAATTTAAATGAAGGTTCATTAAATGCAATGTAATATCATTCAGACACTCCAAGCCTAATCCCTTTTCTTATAGTAGCAACATGATAATAGTTTGCAAAAAATTTTAAAGGATTATTGTTACAGCTGTTTTTAATAGGGGCTGTTTTCAAACACGTGCCACCACTTCCCCACATTTTACTATTTCTTATTATATTATTCCTTGGTCTTCATTCATTCATTCATTTATTCCTTCCCTTTTCTGTGTTTCATTGCTCCACACAAGCAGAATCACACATGGGCACCAGCACCCCTCTGTGCATGTGTAGGGATATGCCAAATATCTCTGCGTGGGTCAGTGCAGCCAGGCCTTGGGAAATGAGGGATTTTTTGTGACTGACTTTGAGATTCTGGAGTTAAAAAATTCACAGTGATTTTATAAATATCCTACAGAGGAGGGAGACGGTTCCTGTGCATTTTCACACTGTTAGTTCCTGACAGCTCTGAAAGACACACAGGAGGGGATCACGCATAGGACTTGCAAATTAGGAGGTAGACACTGTATATTACTTACCATGCTAGGTCCAGGCTGAAACCAGAGTAACAGATCCATGCTACGGACATACAGCTTATTTCCAAACGAACTCACTCATAATCCTGTACTTACATAAAGCCTTTTAACAGCGTGGTTAATTATGCTTTATAAGGCAAAAACCCCAAACACTGCCATCACCCCACAACAGAAAAACCTCACAAAGAATAAGAGCTGGTTTCTCGATCCTGGGTTTCTGCAGACTTTTAACAGGTTCCCTACCCCTGAAATGCTGCCCTCAATCACTTCAAATCCTTGTCTCTTCAAACAAGTGCCATTTCATAATCCTATTAAAACCTTTGCCTCTGTTTACCGGGAGCCCTAATCGTACTCAGCAAGTTCTTCTCGTCTAAGGAAGAGCGACAGCTTTCAGATTTCTTAGGAGGCTTATTCATCAGCTATGCCAGAGTTTTGCCAGAGTGCTCAATCTATTCTGGGAGCAGCCATGTGGAAAAAGTTTCAAACAGCTCAAAGCCCTGCACAATGATAAAGGAAAGCTCACACAATCCTGGTAATAGCCTGACCCTCTTAAGGAAAATTGGATGATTTGTGGTAGCAGTTTTTCTGTCCTCTATGTGAATTCTGCACCTTAAGCTATAAGCAGTGTATTCACACAGTCCCATTACAAACCCTATCCCTCTTGCGATGCTGGAATAATAAATACACACCCATATGTGAAAATAAACTCTCGCTGCAATGCCCTTCTTCCTCAGCCCACTGGTGTGAAGGAGTTTGTAGCAATTTTAGAAGAAAAGAGCCAGATAAAGAATGGACTACTTTGATGTTCAGTTTCACCATGAGCAGAATATGTGCTTTAATGAGCACATTACATGCACCAGGGACGTGTTACTGTGGAGCAGGGAATAAAGAGTAAGGGAAAAATAATTAAACAGTCAGCTTTATAATGAGGAAACTGTGTTCATGCAACATTAAGTGGCTTCATTTTCAAGTGCTAAGCAAAGACATGTTCCTTGGACTTCAGAAGGACTTGCTGGCAAGCACCACCTTAAAAACAAGGGCAAAGGATCACAAGTATCAAACCTAAAAGTCCAGAAGCACAGAGTAGACTCATGCTGTTCCAAAGTCATGGGTCCACACTTTGCACTGACCTACCTGACAGGATCGAATACCTGTAACTCCTTAATCTATAAGGAGGAGCCTGAAAGCTTTAAAATACCCCAGCATTCATCATGCATGCCAGGAATATTCATTTACTGGGACTGTCAGTACCAGATAGTGTTGCAATATCAGTTACTTTAGTGTAACTAAACAGTGTGTTCTGCTGGTCCACAGGCTCCCTGTCTTTATTTGCAAATAGACATGGCACAAAGTCTCTTCTTTGTTACTCACCCTCATGCCTAATTCAATGTTTTCTCCTCCATAGACCTCCATACCAGGGTCAAGCAAGCCAATCTCACCAAAATATTCTCGGTCCACTACAAACGAGCATCCAATCATGGCTGGTGTCCTGCATGGAGAGATTACAGCAATAAATTAGGTTGCTTATTAGCTACCACAGAACCCACCTCATAACAAATGTACACAGGCAGAACAGTTCTTAGTCTTCAAGATTACATTTTAAATGTATCTATTAGTGTGCAATCACATTCCACTTCATCCCCCAATGGACAGAGGACTTTGTGGGACCAGAGCCAACCTAAACAACTAGCAGTGTCAGGCACACTTGGACCAGCTGCCTGTGAGACAGACATAGATGTGAAGTCAAGTTCTCCAGGCGTGTAAGTGAAACATCAGGCTGGTTTTCCTTTGGTTTATATACACAATCTCTGTGCTGAAGCTAAAGCTCACCACCACGCAGAGTAGCACAAGAACTAGACAACACTTCATTTGAAGATTAGCACGCAAGAAAACCCTATGAGCTCTATCAGAAATGAGAAGACCCCGTACCCACATATTAAAAGTAAGTGCATGTCAAGAGCCATGGACCAATCATGGTACGAAGTCCAGCAAGGGACTTCTGGAGTCAACTCTAGCAGACAAATTTCAGCCTTTGTGAGGCTGTTCCATCATTAACATTTCTGTCTTTGCTGAGGTCAGCCTTCAGAAAAGGAAGAATTTTCAGATGAAGAGATTCTGCCCCCAGACCAACTGGGTGATTTCACATAAATCATTTCCCTTCTCTGAGCATCAATTTCTGTATGCTTAAAACTATGGTTCTGCTCTCCCTTACAAAGCAATCTGAAACCTGTCACTGAGCATGACATGAGCAGCACTACATTACAACGGATTTTGAGATCTTTTACTATAGGAACACAAGCATTATTTCAATGCAATACAAGCTAGTGACATCTGCAGTTTTCATGTGCCCACACATTCTCTGTATCTCTGGTTTGGTCACACCACCTGCACCTTTAAAATTCAAGGTAGGAGCTAGGCTTTGTGACTATAGCCCACAATCAAGAAATATAAGCTTGACTAAGGTGGAAAACCAACAAGAGTCTGCAGCTCCATGTTTGACTTGTAACTCAGCTGCAGGTTGCATAGCGCCTGCTGCAAGATTATGGGTAGCTATCCTGCAGTCACATCTATGAGATGTACCAAGGCCCTGGGGACAGACCTCCCCTATTACAGTAGGATCCTGACAGGCCAAACTGCTGAATCAGGGAAATTGTAAAGTCATTTGAGAAACGGAACATTTCTGGAGCTGTCGTAAAAGAAAACTGTGCTCCCTCTTCCATTGAAAGGGAGGTGATTTTTAGGCCATCTGGCAGATACAACATCATTCCTAACGGTGCTATTGTAAAAAGACATCAGGAAAAAACTAGTTTATACCTATTTTCTAGTAGAATACAGAATGCTCCATCTATGGCCCAAGCTCATATATATATACCATGAAAGGGCCCTAAGGAAACAAAGATGATGGAAAAGGTCTAAAACCTATTTTAAGAAGTCTCCTTTGTAATGCACTAATGTTATACTGTCAGTATCAAGTCTCTTTTGTCCCAGATACCTGCCTGTTTCTCCAATTTGTACAGAAAGCTATTCACAAGGTACTTGCCCATGACATCTGAGAAACATATTTATGAGGCAGTTTCATACACGTGCGAAAAACTGCCCTGGCTGGGAAAATGAACACATTTTTTACCCGTGGATCCCCGCGGTAGCAGCAGGTGGCTGCTGGAATGATGCTATCACACCAGGTCCTTTCTCTCATCAGCAGCTCACCATTTCTACGGGAGGAGGTTAAAAAGGTTTTGAAAATAACCAGCCAAGATATGGTCACAGAAAACAATTCTTTGCCCCTGGGCCTAATGCACACCCCAGCATTGCAGAACACAGACCAAACTATGGCAAGAACTGTTCGGTACCCTTGCAAAGGTTCATTTGCTGAAGTACTTACCTGTAATGGGCTCTGCTGTAGTGCTCACATTACTGGTGCTGCTTCAGCATCTCCCTTTCTCAGTATGAAAGCCATTGCAACCACTCAGATCATTACAAGCCTATGCTGCAGTGCACACTATCCCTCTCATGTTTTCGCTGCATAATTGAAAAAGGCAGTTGTTGATAGAAGCACATTTGATTGGCACTGTTCCTGACAAAGAAGCTGAAATACCTTGATAAACTCTCAGGTTCCACCTTTATAGAGTAAGATACATTCCCTGGATCATAAGCTGAGGTGACACAATTCAATGGCAGTTACAAAGGCAAGCATCTGGGTGTCACAGATGACTTTGAACTCAAGTGGGATTCTCAGACAGACTCCTGCACCCATTCAGTCAAAAAAGCTGGAGGAAACTGAAGCCACATGTCACAAACCCTACAAAGAAACTGCAGCAGGGTCACCACCACTTCCATCTTCTGTTGATGCATGTATTTATAAATCAGGATCTTTGCAGGACGGATGGCATTTAAAGATTCAAGTTATTTGGTAAAATGCACCTTCCTGCTTATAGTTCCTAGACCATACTTGAAGACAGACTTGCCTAAAAAGGCTGAGAGCTCAGGACCAGACATGCAATATGTATCCCCCTGTAACATCCTCCATCACTGACAACCATATTTTAGGCTACCAAGAAATAAATTTGGTACAAAAATTGAAATAAAAGAAAGATATAACCAAGGAAAGAGAATTCAGTAGTTCTGAAATAAAACAAGTCTTTGAGGGAATATTTAGGTATTTCTTAAGTGATAAAGAAAGAGGGTGTGAGGGGGAGAAACACAGGAGACTTTCATTTTCCTTCTGATGTATTTAAAGTTAAACACAGGCTTCACTAGATGAAAGTCTGAGCATCACTGCTTTGCAAAACTGAGCTGCTAGTTTGGGCTTTCCAGGCCCTCCCTCCCCAAATCCTCTGGAGGCAGCTCCTTACAGTAGTAGGATACTCCCATAAGGATGTTTCTCTTTCCTTTCTAATGAGGAACAGTACAGTCAGGCTTTGCAGACTGCTCTCAGGTGCTGAAGTCTCCCTCTGGGAGATGGATTTTTGCAGCTGTCGGCTCTGACCATTAAAACACTGACGTTAATTGAATGGGGGTGGGAAATAGATTTTAGATGTAACTGCATAATCATCACTCACAGTGGAATGCCACCACGGACGGCCTTTGCATCTCCTTCTCTCTCTTCTAGCTGTTATTTCTTCTCATTAGACATATTCAAACACAGACTCCACAAGCCTTCATGGCTTAGTCAGAAGAAAAAGAAATGTTTTCAGGAATGAGCAACAATAGCAGTGCAATGGTAGAAAGAACCACATCAAAACTTGCCACTGTCACTGCCTTTTGCTGCCTGAGTTTGGCTGCCTGCTGCCACAGTTCTGCACAGCAGCATGGCTGTAACCCCAGCAGCTGAACTGAGATGCCTGTGGCTCTGCCCTGGCCACATCCTGATGTGATGGAAGAACCTGCCTACGATGCACAATGCTGAGTTTTCTGCATACCATATGTTCAACACTTCCATCCGGCTCAACCAGTTTTGGATATGCAGACCTCATCAAGCCCAGGCCCTTAACATCCCTGTGCTTTAAGTGACCCGGCTGTAAACCAAGTGCAATGTGATTGCACAGCCCAGTGAGCTGGTAACAGCACTGTGAGCCAGTGGGCCCTGACTCTATTCCTTGCTGCCATTCAGTGAGTCACCTCCCTTTGCCTCTGTTTCTCCATCTGTGAAGCACACATAATAATACCGGGTAAAGTCTGAAAACTGCTTCAGCAGTTTCAAAGCTGAAGATTCACTTCTAAGAGCATTTTAAGCGTATAGGGGGATACTTCTATACTAGACTACAGCGTTATATTTACATACTACAAACACTTAAAAATAACCCCTGCTCCCTAAAAAGCATGAGACCCTCACTTGTTGTCATCACTGGGTTTTCCAGGACCTGAAAAACTCCAGTATCTACCACTTTCAGTACAGCGCAGCAAAGCCGTCCTTTGAAAATTAGAAATGGATATAGGAGCAAAAGCAATTGAGTTAGTATGTCTTAAGCACTGCTCACTAGCCATGGGGCAGCAAATGAGAATCATAGAATATGAAGGGTTGGAAAGGACCTTAACATCATCCAGTTCCAACCCCCCTGCCATGGCCAGGGATACCTCCCACTAAACCATGCCACCCAAGGCTCTGCCCAACCCAGCCTTGAACACTGCCAGCGATGGAGCATTCACAACTTCCCTGGGCAACCCATTCCAGTGCCTCACCACCCTCACAGTAAAGAACTTCTTCCCCATATCCGATCTAAACTTCCCCTGTTTAAGTTTGAACCCATTACCCCTTGTCCTATCACTACAGTCCTTAATGAAGAGTCCCTCCCCAGCATCCCTATAGCCCCCCTTCAGATACTGGAAGGCTGCTATGAGGTCTCCACGCAGCCTTCTCTTCTCCAGGCTCAACAGACCCAACTTTCTCAGTCTATCTTCATTCGGGAGGTGCTCCAGTCCCCTGATCATCCTCGTGGCCCTCCTCTGGACTTGTTCCAACAGTTCCATGTCCTTTTTACGTTGAGGACCCCAGAACTGCACACAATACTCCAAGTGAGGTCTCACAAGAGCAGAGCAGAGGGGCAGGATCACCTCCCTTGACCTGCTGGTCACGCTCCTCTTGATGCAGCCCAGGATACGGTTGGCTTTCTGGGAAGGTTTGTCCCTCAGCACTTCACAGCTTCAGGATAGAATTTATTAAACTAACCCACACTTGCTTTATGTAAAAGGACTTTTTCCCTTAACTAATGCACTTTCTAATGAAATAGTGACATTTTTACAGGAAGGTATCACAAAACAGTTATTAGAGGTGTACTGTTTTTCACCAGTACCTCAAAGGTGTTGGGAAACTTGACTGACCTGTGGAATACTCTTTGACACAACTCAGGATGCTAGAAGCATTAATTATAACCAACAGCAGCACTCAAAGGACAATGTGGGAAACACAGCACATATTTTTTTCCAGCTAAAACCTTAAAATGTAGCATAGAATAGTACTGATTCTACACTGGAGGAAGATACAGCATAGTCAGTTTGGGGAAATGACCTGATGGGATAGCTGTAAGCAAGGGAGAGCCACTGCTCTGTGTAACATCTGGGGAAAGGGAGGAAGCTTCATGGTGGTACACAATCCCTGCTGCTGCAGCAGGTATAGAAGGGTGGCTATGAGGGAAGAGAGGCAGCCTATGGAAGAGGGCAGTGCCTGCTATGGGGTGGGTATCAGAAACAGGAGACATCACGGCCAGAAGTGAACGGCACTTGCTATAGGCCTGCGTCCCGACTGTTTCATTTTAGGAAGATCTCCAGGAACGCAGCTTTGTCTGCAGAACTTCAGCAGGCTTTAGCAGAACTCCAACACCCATTTCCCCAGAGAGATGCATCCCCCTCCTTTACAGACAACTAAGGGATGTTGCCTGGGGGCTTCGTCAAGAACAAGTGAAGAAGAAAGGGATAAGCACCAGACTGACATAATGCATGTGACAGGGTAAGTTTTCCTCTCCTTTACACATCTTTCTCCCTCTGCCTTAAGGTCAACGTACCTGCAATCAGGTCACATTTGAAACAGTTTTCAGAGCATACAACAAGTCCAGTTTCCAGGATAACTGACCTAACATGGCTGCATCACCATCGCTATACAGACCAGCGTGGGGCCTGACTTGCACTTGAGGAAGGCACACACACTCCAAGCTGAAGCAGGCAGCATAAACCATCTCACTGAGGGCACATCAGGTGCTAATTTATATCCATGAGCACACTACGTGTGCTTTCTGGAGCGCCTGATCCAGCGCGTGTACATACACATTCCTACTGCTAGCCAGCTATGGCATATTAAAGCAGTAAGTGAGAACATATGAAACAATGAAATGCACCACTGCTGCTACAGGAAGATAAACTGGAAAGATGTGCAGTGCTTGGCTGAGTGAGACTGACTGAGGTCTCTAATGTTATTGGCTGCTGATCAAGAAACCAAACACAGAGCAGTCCATCATAATCACGGCAGGTGAAGGAAGATGAGCCACAGCCAGAGCTCAGGATACCAGAAACCTTCCTTGCTGTCTCAGAAGCCAGTAGCATCTTCTGCAAATAGAAAAAAAACCCAGCTTGTTTCAATGCATAGTCAAATTCATTAGAAACCCTCTAAAATAGGATCCTTTCTTACAGTTTGTTGGCAGATGATAAGGACGGGTTTGGGCAGTGTGTTCTCAGGAAAACAAATGAAAAATGATGTGATGGACACCGTGTGTCAAAATAACAATCCTCATTTAAATCTTCACATTAGAGACATCTTACATCTCAAATGTCATGCAAATGATTGCCTGCAGAAGGCGACTCAGGGAACATCAGTTGTTCTGAATTTCACAGTATTAATGTGGGGAGAAAATAAGAACTGACTTTAAACAGTATCAGAAATCCTTACCAAATCTGACGCTTTGTTCTTGCTATTTTTTCTACCTTTGTTTGCACTTCAAGGCTACATCCCCTTTGTCACTTCGATCACAACAGCTGATCTGACATTTTATGGCGTGCATTTGATACGACTGCCTATATGATGCCCTACTGACTGGAAGGACAGTTCCTACTCCTTCCCAGCAAGGCTCTGAGTAGGATCACACCACCGTTAGTGTTTAAGAAAGCAGAGGATCAGGCTTTAAATAGAAAACTTCTGAGACAAGAAGTAAGCACATTTATTCTGTAATCCCAGAATAAAAACAGGGATTGGACTCTAGTTTCTAAATGTCTTACCCAATTCTGCAGATCGATGACTTTCATACAATGCAAACATCAGAAATGCCAGGGCTCTGATCCACACTGATAGGAGGGTAAGCTTTTTTTTTTACACTGAAAATCTTTAATCCCTTTGGAGATCTGGGAGGAAGTATTCAGCTACACCACCACCAAAGCTGTTCATGGGGTTATTAGTTTTTAGCTTTTTCTTCTACAAAATGCACAAAGAGACAGATAACAAACCCACTACTTGCTGAAGACAAAGGAAGCCTTAAGAGGGACAGTGTATCAAGGACTTGCAGTTTTCATGCTGATGAATAGTCCTGCAATCTTATGAACGTACTGAACAGACACACTGAACAAACACCCTCACTATGGACCAGTTTGCATGCCTGGCAAACTAGACTGACACAGAGTAGTCAAGGTTGCAGTGCATGGTCTGGAAAGCTGGTTACAAAACCAAAATGTGTGCCAAACCAGAGATTTCTGGAAAGGTTCTCTTACTAGTCTGAATTTCCCTTCTTTTTGAAAGTATATGTGAAATTTCCTACAGCTACTAAGTTCCCATCATGGATGCTTCTAAACTGCAATTTCAAGTATGGATTTCCTGAACCTTGTTATCAACAATACTCGCGCATTTGCTCTTTCCATTACCATAACTACGTTGGCATATCACTTAAAAGCCACTAAATAGCACTGTATTTCTATAGGTAGGCATACCACAACAGCACAGTCAAATGCTCTAGCAAATCTACCCAGGTGCTACTGCTTCAGAGGCCCATCAGAAATCAGTGCAGTGTGGCTATGAAGTGGATGCTCTGCTCTCCTAGATTGCCGCCTTCGAAGCACATGTTCCCAGGGAGACAAGTGTTCATGGTTCAACGCTGGTGTCTCTGCATTTCAGGGCATGTAATTCATAATTTGCAGGAGAGATACTTCTGCAATCACAGCATCTCAGTGCTCCTGATATTTGTCAGCAAGGGTTGGGCACTCTCCTCCTTGTGCTGCTTGTTTCATCTGTCTCTGAGCAGTTTATGTACTGTTTAATTGGAGGGTTTCTTCACTTGGGTTCAGAATAAAATTGCTGCTCTCAGGAGCCAGCTACTTATGTGCATCAGATTTTAACATCACTCACTGCTTAAGTGTGGACCTTATTCACTCCTGTGTCAGTCCAACTCAGTGCCAGTACAACTCCAGCAAGAGCTTCAACATAAACTTGAGAAAGCCCGTGGTTAATCAGGCCCTGTATTGCTGAGTAAAACCTGTTATCCCATTACAGAGATTACATTCCTTATCCTATATTAAAAAGGCCTGTAGTTCAGTTTCCAGAAGTGTTTTGCAGATGCAGCACCCATACTTCAGGGAATGCTTGAGCTACAACCACTGAAAGTCATGTCTAAGAACTTGCTGAGGTTAACCTCTTATTTTCAGTTTTATCTGATATGTGATCATAGCCTCCAGAACAGAAGATATTCAAATATTAGAATAATTCATATGAAAAATGATGCAGTGATTTCACATGTAAGCTGGAAGTCATGAAGTGTGCAAAACTGTTCAGGAATAGGAGACTAATACTCTGATTTCAGGAATAAAAGCTTTGGCTGATCTTTCATCAATAAACTGTTTCTCAGGTTTGAGAGAAATAGATACGAAACAATGTGAGGAGACCAGGGCATGTTAGCCAGGAAAACTGATTGTCTAATTAATTACTTTCCTGCTTATTGAGGTTTCAAGCTGAGCAAAGGGTCAGTGATGAAGGACTGTGCTGTCTTGTAGTAAACTTGTGGTGTAGTTTTGTTTCTCATACATACAATGTTTCACTGGCTTATTACTCACAGCAGAGTCCATTGGAAACTAAAGCATAGCTAGAAAGGATCCTGTTGTCCTACTAAGGGCTACAATGTGAATTTTGAATCATAGAATGGTTAGGGTTGGAAAGGACCTTAAGATCATCTACTTCCAACCCCATATAATCCCATCTAGTTCCAACTTGAACCACACATTCACAACTAGAACACATGCACTTCTGTGATGCAACTCAGAGATACAACACATGCATCCACAGCTTTGTAGAGCCACCTGTTTTCAGTTCCATTTTGCTATCACTGTACAATGCCTATAGCCTTGCTTCACTTCAGCTCCCCCTTGACAGACAGCTGAGATGGAAGCATTGCTTGTACCGAAATGACAGCACATGGGAGATTTACCTGATGGGAGCTGACTCATCCCCTTTATCGAGCCAGTCCTGCGGCGGGATTATGTACATGCACCAGAGGCCCCAGTTATAGCCGTGGGCTGCGTTGGCGTATTGCTGCACTTCAAAAGTGTTGTACTTGATATTGTCAATTGCTGGTAGGATGATCCGCTTTCGATCTTCTTTGATGCGGGTAAGTGCAGGTTCCACCCTGAGAACAATAAAACCAGCAAAATCTTTTACAGCCGTCCAGTAATCCCAGGCCCTGCTTTGCAGTCTGATAACACAAAGTTCTCTAATACAGACCAGCTAGCAGCCCATAACACAGCATAGCGGGATGGAATACAGGTCATCATCATACACTGAAGAAGCTGGAGGTTGGTGTGAGACACTTCACATAGCAACAGCATGTGAATTACTACTTTTATGAAGCTATCCCAGAGCCGAACACCACAAAATTTTACCAAACACTTATTCTGTCAGTTCGTTTTGCAATGGACGAGTGTTTAGAGACAACATCACCAAGAGTAACTAAATGGTTTGCTAACGGCTACACCACCATGACACCAGGCAGCCATAAATTCCTGCTCTTCCTGACAAGGCCTGAAGAACAAAACCCACACCAGGGACTGAATGAATCTAAAGGTTACTCAAAGGTTTTAATCTTGTTTCCTAAGGGCTGACCCCATCGGATCTAGTCTGAATGACAAGTGTGGCTGCACTATGCCTTCTAAAACCTCTTTGGTGATGAGAAGATTTCAACTGCCAGATGGTGCAAAAGCAGTGAACGGCAGGAAACATGCCATCATTTCAAAGGCTTTAAACCAGCAATGTGCTTTCAAGAAGCAACATCCCAAAGTGTTTCAGGAAAGTAAAAAGCTTCAGTGCAAACATTCATTTCTGACCAAGGTAGTCTGAAGTTGCTATGAATTTACAGAGAAACTGATCCAAAGAGGTAGCAGACTTAAGAAAGGGTAAAAAGCACTTCTCAAAGCAGTACTAGAAACAGCCACTGGTTCACTCCTTTGTAACTGTTTTCCCTTGAAAAACGCTTTGAAGATTTCGCAGAGCTCTCAGATCTATCTTTAAGGGAATGGTGGTTTGCTGCGATTCACAGAGGTTGCAGGATTTGGACACTGATCTTTTCTCTTTTGTTGGTGGTTAAAAGGCAATTGTCGCTTTGTCCTTCCGAGTTTGTTACCTCGTATTTTGTTTGCTATATTTAGTTTGTCACAATGTATTTTCTTGTGTAGGCCAACAAAAAGTTACAAGTATGAAATTAACTCAACCTCTATTTTCAGTCTTCATCATCACATCTCTTCTGTAAGACAGCAATTTCCCTGTATTAGAATACAGCCAAAATATTTGTCCTTTGCATACACAGACTCCATGTTGCTTCCACGAGGTCGTGCACTTCTTGCTTTCCCTTCTTTTACTCCTCCTGTTTCAGTAAAAATACAAGTAGGTTCACAGAAACCCCTGAGTACTGATGATGAGCGACTTACTGCAAACAAACCATCAGAAACTGATATCATAAGAGCATAGCTGACAAAAAGACATGGCATCACAGCATTTCATTTGGAGAGAAGTCGAAGAGAGTTAAACTATTTCTATTTAGAATCCTCCAGAAGAATGGCATTTGAATTTACCAGCTGGATGCCAGTAACACAGAGCATGGAAGTTTTAATGGAAAGAATGGTAGGAAGAGAAGAATGACATTGCAAGTTGCAGAAATTTCCCCCTGGCCAGGAAGGTTATGAAAGAGTTATGCATCTCTTATGCAAATGTATTGTTTGGTTACTCTACTTGATTTACTCTGAGAGTAAATCAATGCTTTGCTCATGACTGGAATAGCCTGAGGTCTCTCTTACTACTGCCTGCCACCTGCAATTTGGTGCAGTACTTCTGCTGCCAAAGCCCAATCCTCAAGGTATCAAAGACCTCCACGGCAGCAGGAACATGCATCAGTCCAGAGGATGCACAGTCATTTCAGCTCAGGCATTTAAAGAACTGCATCCTAGACTCAAAAGAGATTTGTTTGTTTTTTTCCTGTGGGAGAGACAAGAAACAACTGAGGTTCAGGACAGTGCAGTACATGATTCAGAATGCCAATCCACATCATCCTCAGGCCACGCTCATGCACCTGCATGAAGAGCCAATGTGACCTACCAAATCAGGATAAGGCACTTTCATCAATAATATGAGATTATATTTATGAGATAAATTGTTTCAAAATCCAGTGGGTGGATGGCGGAAAAACTCTTGCAAATCCAATAAAGCAGAGAAGAATGAAGAAAAACTAAATCTGCTTTGTTCTTTCCATACTGTTATCTCTGTTTATCAGCCTAGAGAAAATACAGCAGAACAATGGAGAACTCAGCCAGACACCCACCTCCATCTCAAATTCTGTCATTCTTATGCACTACCATCTCATTCTCAAATGTCTTTGACAAGCAAAGAAAGACTGGGAACTATTTCCATCTCTCTTGGTTATACTACTTTGGTTGCCAAATCCTCAGGTCCTCAATTACTGGGATGTTTATGTTGATACAAAGCAAGGTGGTTGAACCCATCATACTTCATCTTGAAGTTTCCATTTCTTTCTACAGTTCCTCCTCAGGTGCTCATTTTGCAAGTATTTTACTTTGAAGGGTAGATTAAGATTGTGTAATGAAAAAACCTGAAAGAGATAAAGATTTCTTCTCCCTTAATGTCAGATGTCTGCAATAGACACCCTACATCCAAGGTAATTGCCTCAAACTTTCATTCTCAGAGAGAGAGGCAGAGGTTGGCACTTTTATAATAAGATGCTTCTTATAATAATGTAGACACTGAAAATAGGTGAGATTAATAATGTTCCAGAGGACCCGATTTTGAATACAAAGGGAATTTAGCCTGCTACTTTGCAAGACAGCTTAAAATCAGACTGCTGAAAGTATATCTCCAATAATGGTTTGAGAAAGAATGTGAAGAAAATATTTAACAGCCACTCAAAATTTTCAGCCCTCAATCATATTTGTGACTGTGTTCATCTGCCTTGTGTCCTGAAAATGCTAATCTGGGTCCTTATTTTCCTTGTTACAAGAACAACTCATTCCCTGTGCTGGTGTGGCTGTCACACCAGCCATCACCAAACCATTCCTGTCACTCTATGGTTGACTGAATTCTTGTGTTTTTCCAGTTGTATGACTTACATTTATTACCACCTGACTTGGTGCTTTGCATCTGAATGTCACAAGGAGGGATCTCTGGAGTGAAATACAGCAGTCAGATCAAAATACACAATGAAATTTCATTAATCTCTATCTATTAACTTGAAATCTCAGATTTTGAACTTTTGCAAAATTGGAGGTGTCGAAAAGCTGTCCCTGTGATGGAAGTTCTGTTTCAGTCCCCTGCACTCAAGAAATACAAATGTTGAATATATTACTACTTTAGTAAGTGCCGACAGCTCTACCCTCAGGTTACAGAAGTAAAATGTCATGCCCAGGTTGTGCAGTGAATTGGTATGAAAGCAAGTGCTGCAACTTCATTTTCTCCTTTTCCCTCTTTTCCCGCAGTGGAGGTGACTTTCTTTGTCTGTATCCACATGTGAAAACCTCATCCCCGCAGGTATTAGGAACAGTAAAGGCTCAGTATCTGGATAGACTGCAGTAATGTGCAGAATACGCTCACACCCACAAGTAAGAGAGCAGGCTCTGAGTCACTAATGGAACGAGAGAATCTAGTGCAGAGTTGTTCTTTGTTACTCAGCACAACTCAGAGTGGGGAGCCTGTTAATTAAGCATTTTACACCTGAGAGATTTCGCACCTTGTCTTGCCTGATCAGGGACAGCAGAAATAGCAATGGGGCATTCAGACCCAAACACCAGCTCATCCCAGTGAGATCCACAGGAACATTCAGATCCCAGGTTCTGCCCATGCCCTCTGCACTACCATCACTGCTCGTGCGCTGTTCTTCTCCCTGCCAAGATCCCTAGGCAATGGCCAACGAAGGAGCACTATAAGCTTGAACAGGACTGCATAATGAACTGTGCTTGCATTGCTTATCTTAGGTAATCCATGAGGTACAAGGGGTTCTTTATTGCTATTCATTGCTAGCAAAATCCAGCCTTGGAGTAGTTCTATTAGGCTCAATAGACTTACACAGTGTCTTTGTCTCTGTAAGCTGAGCTGCACATTCATCAAATCCTTTGTCAACATGGTGGGTAATTCTGGCTTTGTCTAATTGCCTCAGGTTTTTCAAAGGATTATGATTAAATCTTTCCTAGTAATTTCTATTTTTTTTCAATACTAATTTTAAGTTGCTCCATTATTATGCAGATTTACCCATGCTCTTTATAGACACCAGTGTTCTCTCCCATTTGGGTTTGTTTTTTTGCCTTTTCTTGCTTTTTCCACTGTGCATCTGCAGAAGTCAGGTGCTCCTGGCAGCTCCAGGACTAGAAGTGGAAGAGGCTGCTGAAGTCCAAGTATGTTCAACATGCTGTGCTGGTGAGCTGCAGTGTGTTGTTCGAGTATTTCCTTTCCGCATGGCCACTGCTGGCAGTGAGGCAGGATTCAGCCCTGCCTGATTAGGTACATAAGCCAGATGTGAATTTTGGGATCCATCTCTGTTTTTCACAGAGGCAAAAATATTAGATTCCTAGCCTGTATGTGAGTCAACGTATTTTATGGGCACAGAGTAGCACATATTGTTAACAAGTTATTTACTGAAGCAAGAAGAAAAATTCTCCAAGGCATATTCATAGACAAGATGGATTTCAGCAAACTAAATATAATGAAAAGATGCAGCTTTAAAGGTAGTGGATCACATCATCCAGTTCTTTGTCCCACCTAATAAAACTCAAGCAGACAATTCAGGATGGAATTTGAGCGACATAAGTAGTTCCTCCCCTCTGTCCTCTCTAAAAGTATGTATCTGGCAGTGTCCTCCTCTCACTCTGAATAGATTTCTGGTGAACTGTTAAAGCCAGAAGAGAAAGGACAATAAATTTAGTTCTCTTATAGACTCCACTAGACTAAAGGGTAATTTTCATTTGGGTTTTATTTATCTGGAGCAGCTCCAGAAATACAGTAACACATGGCTGAAGTCTCCTCCCCAGGACTCGGCCCTGTGACTGGGAGTGCTTGGCTGAAGCTTCACAGAGCACAGTGCTGTCCCACAGTTTTGGCAGGCTTCCCACCGGCACAAGGACGTGCGGGGAAGAATATCCATAGCAGATGCCTCGGTGACTGCTCCTTACAGAAACTCTCTCAGAGATCTTGTGGAAGGAAGCTCTGATCAGATGCAAGTTTACAACAAAAGATGTGTTGCTCTGTCAGACTGCTGAGCAGATCCATAAACATAGCACATGCATTTCATACATTTAATTGCCTACCAGTGGGTCAGTTTCTGGATTAACACTGGATTTTCCAAGGTGTTGAGCACCCGTACCTTCAGTGGGAGCTCCAGCAATGCCAGTACTGTGGGCCTCAAAGAATAAGTGCTCCCAAGATAAAGAGTTGGAAAAGAGTTATAAGGCAGAGTACAGAATAAGCCGGTAAGAAGATCCAAGAGCAAAGGCAGGGGTCATACTGTGATCAGGTGGGCTTCGCTAATCCCATTGTAAGTCTACCTCTGAACATATATGCATTCTGTATTTAATACCGGGCCAACCCAGAGCAGCTCAAACCCCACAGGAAACCACAGCAAACAGAAATTGTCTGCTGTCTTACATCCTTATCAGGCAGTTGGAGAGTTCATGCCAACGAGGAACTCTGATTCTCCACAACGCTGGAAAGAACAGCGTCTTCCAGATGAAAAGCAGATAAATCCAAGTTACTCATAAGCCCCTCACACACATAATTATATAATGCACCCCTATGTAAAAATACCTGCTGACTTCAAGCAGACTTTTAGAAAGGCATGACATAGGAATAAACACATATGATCTAAGAGAAACCACACACATGCTGTAGGCCAGATCCTCTGCTGCCCAACGCTCCTGCGTCAATGGACTTCACAGCTTCAGGGATGCTTTGCTAGCACACATCATCTGAGGTTCAGACCCGGAATACCTTTCAGTTCTTAATTAGAAGGATTGTACTACGACTTCTCAACAACTCTTACCCCCCCCCCCCCAATTGTCACTTTTCCTGAATACATCCAAAGTAAAAATCCTTTCCTAAGTGATGGGAATTGCATTGGGAAATGCCTCAAATTCTGCCCTGTCCAAGTGGGTACCCAAATACCCTGATTTGTGGGTTCTTTTGAGATAAACATGTCTTTTATTGCTCTTCATCATCACTATTCAAATTTTTACTTCAATAAACAATGAAGAAATAATATTAAAAACCAATTTTCTTCCCCCATTTCACAAATCAGACTATTTATTTTTTTTTTCCCTTGCAGAGACTTAAGGAAGAGTCCTCATAAGACATATATGAAAGACAACATGGTCTCACATTCTAGATTCTATGGCTCAGTGGGTTTAACACTATTTTACTCTGGCTGTACCACTGTCAGGTACCACGACTAAAACCTTAACACAGAAATGTAAGGATAAAATCTGTGTAACCTGAGAGCTTATTTTGCACGTCTTTTTACACACTGCCTCACATTCCACCAATGATGCACATTTATCAGATGCAGACAAGCAGATCTACTGACATTCATAATTCTTCACTGAGGCCAACGGAGGAATATTCCATGCAGGATGATTTTCCTGTAAATAAGTGTCCTGAGAACTGAAAAAAACCCCTAAATTTCATACTCCCTTTCTCAGTCTCTAAGAGGAGAGAGAAATTTCCGTCTGTTCTACCTGACATCTCTATTAGCATTCCTGTTTTCCAGGGGAGGTTTCAGACCTGCAGCCCCCAGCCAGAATGGAGTGAATGCAGCATAAACGCCTGCTGGAGAGTTAAAGATCAGCTCTTAGGCTGCCAAATCTGAATAGCCCTTTTCTGCACCACTGAAAACCATTGAGGATGCTTCAGTGAACACTCTAGGTTGTTTAGGTAGATGAATAGTTGAAGCTGCTTTTCTGGCACGTCCACTTGTATGTACGCTGGCACCGTCCCACGAATCTGAAAGGCACACATGGCTTACGTTGCACACTTCCCTCCCTTCTCAGATAATATAAGTTCACTTTTTCTGTATAAAATGTGTATTGCATTAAATTACTAAATGGATCCTAAGTGATGATAGAGGCTTTGGATGAGAAAAAACTCCTTTAATAAACACATGTGCTTTTCTTTGCATCTGTATAAGTCAAACTTACCATGGCACCAGGCATGCTGCAATGAGCCATTGCCTGAGCAGGAGGGACAGGATGGGAGGGAGGGACTGCACAGGAGAAGGAGTGCAAACGTAATTTCACTTGAGCATTTCTCTCACTAGAAGGAGAGAACCATCCAAAGAGCCACCTGAGCTTGCACAGGGCTGTGGGGAGTTTGCTGCTTCCAGAGATTGGCTTGTTAACATGAAAATATTAACAAGGAGCTTTCCCATAACCATGTCTGCATTACAGAGTATTGGGATAATCAAAGTCAGTAGAAGAAGAGGAGGAAATCAACTTCCTTTTCCCTTTAACACATCTTCTTGAGAATCCGTTGCTAACGGCCACGACAGCAAATGGCACCACATATTGCAGCATAAAATAAGATCCGCAAAGTACTATCCAAAGACCTGGGATCCTGATCTTTAGCTCTTCTTAGTTCATTAAAATACCAGTTTTCTATATTTATAAAGCACTGCCAACTTCAGGGATAACGCATAATGATGGGACGTGTGTGGCATAATCTGATGGATACTCAGTTTGCATTTCAGGTCCTCTTTCTCATGTCAGGCTGTCTCTGTCTCCCTGGTATACTGAAATCTTGTGATTAAATCCTCTTACTCCACTGTTTCCTTACTGATACTCCCCCTTTGTCTGGCAAAATTTTAATTACTATGGTACTGCATAACTCCATTCAGTGCTCTGATACTACCACTGTGATAGGAGCAAAAGCGGTTCCTAAGATAGAATGCAAGCATAATACTCTATCATTATGTCTTCTTTATGGCTTCTAGTACTTTCTTTATGGCTGCTAATATACTGTGGTCTCTGCCTTTCTCCTACTGATTTCTGCTCTCCTCCACTAAGTGTGTCCTTTTCCTTACCCAGAGATATAATACCCCATCTCTGCTATCTCTCTTTCCTGCTCCCAGATATAATGTAGTGAAGTTCTTCTCCCCTTGTCATGTTATTCTTTCCCATCTCTCAAAGACAGGAGTCTATATAATCCTCTACATCTTCTGCAACACAATGAGCAGCCAGGAGGCAATGGTCTGTACTCAGTGTTACCGTTTGTTGCTTAAAGCACAGTGGGTGGACCTAATACAAAAGTAAGAGCAGGAATGCTGAAATCTTCAGAGGACTGAAGGGAAAACTGAATTAGCAAGCTTAAATATACCCCCAGAGAGGAATGCACAGGAGCTTTTCATACCCATTGGTTCTGCTGGGTTGCTAACTCCTCATGATATTAAGTACAAACCAGACATGGTTCTACTGCAGAGCAGGTAGAATTTTACACGTGAGCTGTACACGTACATTATCATGTAATTTTAACTTAAAATTCCATTTGAGAATCAATAGTACTGGCCTCCCTTTCAGCTAGTCCTCTCCACTTCTGCTCTCACAGCAGCAGTATTGGTTCACATTATCAGAAGCCTTAAGGGGAACAGGTCAGTAGAAAATCTCTGCGTTAATACATTTCAACACCTGAGAGGCAAAAAAGCAGCAATTAAGCACAGCAAAATAAATAATTCAATAGTTAATTTGACCTGCCAGGTTGTGGAGTATTTCTTTATATCCTACCAGATTGTATTTTAGTTTACAAGAAGCGTCCCTAAAGAGTAATGCTCTGAAAGCCCATAAAATGCTATAAAGCGGTGAAAGGCAAAGGGTCACTCACAAATGGGGCAACTATTATTTAAAGAAGAGGGTTTTTTGTTGTCAGTGTCCTGAATATTTCACGAGAAAGTGATTAAGTCCTTCTATGATTCTTTATGAATTAATCTCCCAATTGCTTAGGCAGGTAAAGCAGCCACAGATCGGAAGACTGAGATTGCACTGCCGGTACTTGAATGTGAGATGGAACACAAACTAAACAGAAAGCTAATGCTCTGTTCTGTGGTAAAGGAGTTGGCTTCTTTTTAATTGCCTCACAAATAATCCATAGACAGCTTTGAGTGGGAGCAATCCATGTGGCCTCTGAAGACATGAATATACATTGAAAATGGGGGAAATATTAATGCAAGATGAGACTTAATAGGAGAATCTAACAGCGGTACTTTAGCAAGATACTGCCGCATTGCTATCGTGTTTATAGGGTTATGGAGCAGGGGTAATGTTAACCTGGTGGGAAAAAATAAAGCCATCCAGATGGAAGGCTTTCCAGTCCTCCTAGTAAAAGATGAGATGGAAATTGAGATGACAGGCACTGCATGTGCACAGGTGGACAGAATTAAAACCAGGGGGAAACGAGTAGAACACGGTATGAGAGGGATGTCAGAGGTAGAGGAGAACAACTGCAGCAACACCAGAAGGGAACGCTGAGCCTCCACACACGGCTCTGAAACAAAGGGATCTGTGATGCTTCCAGAGCACGTTTGCTATTCTCATTCATCCTGTGCGGCCACTCCAGAAGCCAAGTGGTCTCACAGCAGCTGCACAGACTGCACTGAGACTTCAGCACACTTGTTGAAAGCAGAGTACACCAGGGAGGACGCAGTAAATGCAAAAGCTCTTACCTCTGATATTACATACATTGTTATTTACTTAGTAGTCTAGTTTCCTGCCATGCTGATCTCAACCATTTCTGATCTTGATGCAAAGCAGTGAGGTTTAAGAAACTCCAAACCAACCTAAAAGCCACAGTAAAACTCCCTTCATCTTTACTGACGCTACTGCCTAGCTTCTCTGGGCAGATTACACCAGTAAGATCTCCATGTCCTGTACAGAAGTGGTAACAACGTTCTCTGCAAGGGTCAGAAAACCTTGGCTTGGGCAGGAGAAGCACTGGAACAACACCCTCAGCACACTCCCCCCATCCCTGATTCTGTCCAACAGCTGATGTTACACTGCATGAACAGTCGCATTGATTTGTCGTGGTTTAAGCCTCAAAACTCATGAAGTTTTACTTACTCACTCACTCCCCTCTCTTTCTTCCCCCAGTCCCGGGGGAATGGGGAGGAGGATCGAAAAAAAATGCAACTCGCACAGTTTGAGATAAGAACAGTTTAGTAACTAAGGTATAACACAAATCACTACTGCTACCACCAGTAATAATACAAGAGAAATACAAGGAAAGAGAATACAACTGCTCACCAAGCCCAACCCAGCCAGTGCACCCCCAAAAGTGAACCCCCCAGTGCCCCACCACCACACCCTTCCGGGTCTCTGCCCTCCGTGTTCACATCCTGGACATGACGTGCTGTGGTATGGAATAACCTCTTTGGTCAGTTTGGGTCAGGTGTCCTGTCTCTGCTTCCTCCCAGCTTCCCCTCCTCCCTGGCATAGCATGAGGCTCAGAAAGTCCTTGGTCAAACCAAAACATTACCAAGCAGTAACTGAAAACACTGGTGTTATCAGTGCTGTTCTCAGGCCCAAAATCAAAAACACAGCGCTGCACCAGCTACCAAGAAGGAGAAAAACGACTGCTGCTGCTGAACCCATGACAAAATACCTAGCTGCTTTAAAAGTAAATAAATACATTAAAACAGCTCTTAAGCTTCTAGAAAATTACTACAACTGCTATTATGGTCTTTCATAGTCCTGGGGGAAAAAACCCGTGGTGAACATAAACCAGCTGCACTACAAGACTTTTTTATTGCATCTTCCATTTTATCAAGATATTCATGAAAATACAAAAATAAACACTCCACTCCGTTGCAATTAAGTTTCTCTCCGGTTGTAAGTACAGCTATTTTTAGTTTTAATTTGGGGATATCTCCCAGAACTGCAGAGCATAATCAGTTTCACCATAACCCTGCATCATCAGCATCAAAGACAAGCCTATCTTTGGAAAATACACACTTTATACACTGAAGGTCCCAGCAGCCCTTTTCCAGCTGACAACGCATACCCAGTAGCTCCAGTCCCGTCTTCCCGTAGCGCCAAACATCGGCCACTAAGTGGTGCTACAAAGACTTACTCCAACTGCAGATCTGGCCCATTAAGCTCAAAACTGCCTTGCCACAGCTGATACTGCTCCCTTGAGAGACAAAGGGGATGAGGAAAGGCGTGCTCATTTCAAGCCCCATTAAAAATGCAGGAAATAATTCAATGTTTCCTTCAAATGAAATGCAAAGAAATTTATGAGGAAATCAGACTGGTATTCAAGTTTCTAAGAACGAATTGTAGAAAATGACAGATAAAAAAAGAGTACTTGCAAGCATGCATCTGCCACCAGCCCAGAGCCTCTTTAATGGTGTCTCCCTATTTGACTGCTTTGGAGGTTTTGGATTCATTGTGGTTTAAACTACTTCTCTCTCCACTGAGCTGTACCAGAGCAAGCACAACAGCCTTCTTACGGATCTTGCAGCCACTGCAGAAGATTGTCATCAATGCTGCCATAATCAAGACCATTATTCAGAAGTAATTGCTAATGTGATAACAGCAGCCTACAGCCTCATCCCTACAGTTATTCAGCTTTCCTGTTACTAAGCAAATCACTCTCACAGCCTCTGAAACAAACAGCATGGTGTAACAGTACTGCTCTCCCTGTGGGAACAGCCAACAACTTACCAGCCAATGTTGAACTCAACGTGAGCATCAAAGAACCCAACAACAGGAGATGTTGCTGCTTTCCAGCCTTGGATTCTGGCTCGAATCAGCCCTTCTCGTTTGTTATTGCGCACTATTTTCACCAGCCCTGGGTATCTTTTATTGACATACTGGTCCAGATTAAATTTTAGCTCAACTGAAAGACAAAAAAAAACCCAAAAATATTCAGAATGAGAAAAGCCCTGAAATGTTAAGTTCCACTTTCATTTATTCTGCAACCAAAAGGGAAAGACATCCTTAACTATTCCTAAACACTTAGTCAGTCTCACAGATGCAAACCAACAACCACAGTTATGGCATGGACTAGCTCCAGGGGGCTCAGCTCAGAGAGACCTGCACAGGTTTAGTCTGATGGATTTGAGTATTGTTTTGAAGAGGCATTTTGTACAAATATCATTAAATGATCACTATTTTAACTCTCTGATTATTTGCATTAGGGTACAACTGGCCTCTGGAAGAGCAATTCCTGACCTTAAGGCACTGTAATGGTGTGCAATTTTTTACAGTCTGGTGGCTTGTTTTTCTGATTTATGCTATTCATTAAGAGTTTGAAAAATAACCTCAATGGATTTTGGGTCAAGACCTAATTCAGCTCACAATTAATTTCCCTTAATTTTAAAGGTTTTCCCTTAAATATAATTAAGGCTCCCCAATACGAGGCTTCTTCCCCATTCAACTAAATAGATATTGAAGATTTCAAATAGACTTCTTCTCTTTCGTTCATTTTCAAGCATTCAACCACAGATGGAGTAGAACTCATTCACTCCTTTATTCAGCTTCATTTCAATAGGCTTATGAATGGGTGAATTACCAAAATGGTCTATTTTTTTAAATCAATCTAGTTTGGTAATTCATTTACACTTCAGCCTATTCATAATGAGGCTTTTACTCAAATACATTTATAAGGAAAACTAGTAGAAACTTCCAGGACATTAGAAGCCTCATTCTTCTGATCTATATTACACAGTAGAATCATTATCAGTGAAATCAAAGACCTGATAAATCTCCAGCCATCTAGAAGAATGACAGAGAAAAGCCATATAAGAGTTCAGTGAGAAACAGTGTGTCCAATTCTCCTCTGTATTAGACTGACTCAAACACTTTGCAATCTCACATAATTACTCTGTAGGTTACTCTGCTGTAATGGAAAGCAGAACTGGACAAAAAAATTCTTAAATCTATAGGTTTTGGAATTCATTTTTGTTTGGAACTTATTTTTAGTGATTTGTTCTCTCAACCCTCCTTTCATCTTTGGGGATCTGGAACAGAAATGGCAACTTAAAACTGAATAATTTAAAGCTGTTCATCTGTGGAGGAACTGCTAAACTTGAGCCTTACTTTAACAAATACGATTTCAGAAGATGCATCAGTTGCAGAAGTGTAAGGTATAACAAGTTAAATCACAACACTTCTAGTCACCTGTATCCTAAAAGTTCTCCAAACCTTCCCAACCTATGAAACGAGTTGATCAACAGCACCCTTAGCTCACCAATACTTTGATTCTTGAGTGCTGTAATAGAAGTGTTGTTTTTACATTAATGAGTGAGATAGCCTGAAATAGGTATGTACTTTGCACCCCTTCTGTTTCATTTTCATAGTCTTTATGTACTCCCTAGCTCAAAATTGAAGAATCTGTTGCTGCACTTTTCATTGGAAACAGAATTTAAACTTTTAATCTATTAATGATGATATTCCTCTGAATCTGAAAATCTCGAGGAAAGTGTCATTTCTAGATGAAGATTGCCCATACAAATGCCATTCATCTTGTGAAGATTTCAATGAAATCAGCAGGGTTTATCCACATCATGATTATTTGTTATACAAATGGTTCATATTTACTCACTACTTTGTGTAAATGGCTCTATCAACCTTCTCATCAACTAACTCTTGTAAATTCTACTGACTTCAGTAAGAGATATGTTAATTTACACCATCTTGTGATCTCGCTTGTTAGCCATAAATCAGTGTTGCATGTATGACCTTCCTCCCCTGGCTGTTTAAATGCTGCTTCACCCCTACATTAAAGAAGGAAAGGCATTTCAGCTAGTAGTGACCAAACTCTCTTTTGATGTCCATTAACCACACAGTGTTCACAGAAAAAGTTACTTGTGCTCACCATTGTCACTGTTGTCATCCACCAGAATGATCTCCTTGAGCAAGTGTGATGGGGTGTGATTCACAACGCTGTGCACAGAGCGCAGGATGACAGACAGAGCCTCATTTACAAATATAAAGACCACAGAGATCTGGGGCAGGTCATCTGGGTAGGTCATCTGTTTGCATCTGGGGAGAAGAAAGAAGAGTTAATAACCAAGCAGACACTGGGAGGTAAAATAGACTGAAGAGAATCTTCTCCTCATTGCTGTCCAGCATATACGGACTTGCAGGCTTTGTTCTTTCCAACTCCAAAGACAGATGTAGTAAAGCTCAACAGAAGCAACATAGCTAGGAGCAGCAGCCTCAGTGAAAATCAAAGCTGTGCCTGCATGCACACAGACTTGCAACATTCTCTGGAAGGTTAAAAGCACCTCTTGGAAACTAAAGAAATACCAGCAAGTTTGCTCAGAGACAATCTGGAGAAAGCCCACAACACAATAGCCTATCTGTGCTCCCAGGAGCACCATCAGAAGGTCTGCTCTTAACTCGTACTTAGAGCTCATGCTTTTAAAACCAGGACTTGCTCACGCAACTTTTGCGTTTGCCCATACAAAGAGCATTTGCCACTTTTCTCATTCTGCAGTTTGTGCAGCAAGAACAAATGTAGGATGCTTGCTGCATAGACATGCACTTGCGCAAATATTTGCAAAGCAGATCTGCTCCATCTAAGATGTCACCTTGGTAGGTACCTACATCCCGAGATACACAATTTGCTTTTGTACTGCTCACTGATGCATATATGTTACAGTACACTATTATGAGTAGAAAAATGGAGGCTTGGAGAAGTTACACAGCCCAGAGCAGAATGTCTGCTCCCAAGCCCCCAGCCCATTTCCCCTGTAACACCGCACTGCCTTATTTAATGGAATTCTCTCCCACTAGCTAAGATGCTAACTTGAAAAATGTGTTCTCACAGTCAAAATCCATCCAGAATTACCATAGCAATTACTGAACCTGCTCTCTGAAACACTGCTAATGATATCACAGGAAATGACTTTTCCTGCTCTTATCAAACTCTCTGACCTCTCTCTCATTACTTTGGCATAACAATCCCTTTTCCCCCCACTATTGGCAGTCGGGGGCATGAGGAAGGTGACAAACGCTTGACTGGTGGGTAACCTCTGGAAATCAGTTATGAATTCTAGCAATTATTCATAATTCCTATTCAGCCCAGCTCTATTTTCTCAGAGACTCAAGTACCTGTCATTCAGTGTTACCACAGCTACTTGCTGGTGGCCCGTACTATACAGAGGACCACTGTGTAAAACTTCTGGCATTCTTACACAGTCTGAAAATAAACCTGGAACAAGGACAGAGATTTCCAGGAGGTGCGAATGCTCTGTTACAACCTCCTTTTTGAGTTTCTTTTTGAATGTGATTTTCCTCTTGACCACACCAACACATCAAAGAAGTCCATCAGAAATATGCCACTAATAGGAAAAAGCCATCAGTTAGAAACATGGACCTTGCAAGGTTTCCCTTGATGAGGGACGTCTTTGATCTCAGAGCAATTTGCTTCAGAGCCTCACTTGTATGAGCAAGACACAGCAAACTGCATCTCAGTAAATCGGACCGGTACCCAGGGAGTGGGGGCATTGGTGGAAGTGAGGCAGAGGAGGGATCCCACCCCAGCTCATGCATCCTGGTGGGGTCCTGAGTCAGCACTCAGAGCTACCACGACATAAGGAAAGCTAAGAAACCATGTAGTCGAAGTCTGGAAACAGCAAGGCAGGGGAGAAGGAAGTACAGCAAGAATGAGAGCACAGTCAAAGCAGCAGCTGCAGTGCAGAGGAACAAGCAATCAAAGGAAACATGGGATGAACACAAATGTCAGACGTATCTGCGGAAGGACCAAAGTATTTTGCCTAGGAAAAGACATGGAACCACTGAAATAGTACAGGATTCAGTGGATTAGGCTGTGCTTCCTTTATCTTCTGATCACAACCTTTTGCTGAACTCTTCTGAAGTAAGAGGTTTTTGTTTTATTGGTGAGTGAACTGAAAGACCTGCGCACCCAGCCACTTGCTCCTGTCCAGACAGAAAGGTTGAGTGGAAGTGATATCCAAGGCTTTTCCTCCACCCTCTCACTTAGGTTCTGAGAAAATTGGGATTTCTAATTCAAACTTTAAACCCAGCAGACCTAAACCAGAACATCCACTTCTGATTCAGTTCTTCTTCAGTCACACTAAAGCAATGCATTATTATCCTTAGTGTGACTCCATGTTCTCACTGGTTCACAAGACTTCTCAAGCCTTGGTTCTCAATGATTACTTACAATGACTGTAGTTAGGCTTTAGATAAAAGGCTGTTTTGAATTTGTTATCCCACCTAGGTTAAGACATTCCTATCACTTCTCACTGCAACCTCCCATCTGTCAGTTGTCGCCTTTCCCTGTTAGCAAGACATAGCTGAAAAACTGCATTCTGTCTGCATCTGGGAAGAGCACTCCAATCATTACGTATTAGAATACCTTGGGTAACTCTGCTGCAAGAGGAACACCTAAATGGGCAAAGGCCAACCTCAGATTTTAGCAGTGGTTTAAAAGCCGTCATATTTTTATTTACCACAGCAAGGATGAAGAACAGCAAAAGGAGCTGTCCAGCTGAGCAGACGCTTCAAAGTAAAGCAGTGATTTAGGAGTTTATTTCCTGCAGACTTCCAGTCAACCTTGAACTCCCAGCTCCTCAAGTCACTTCCGAAAATGAGATGGATGTGCTGAAGTGGTCAGGAGAAAGTACTGGTCCACTATCAAACACTTCTGATGATGTCTGAGAGCACGAGCAATCCCAGTCAAGGGGCCTTTCCTTGAAAGTGACTGGGTGCTTGAGTGCTTTGTTGGATGGCTGCCCAAGTACTTCCCAATGTATTCTGTAATTAGATACCAGCTGCAGCAATTTACAGTTAATACTTCATTCCAAGAAACTCTAACCAGCTACTGACACTGAGGCAAATAGTGACATTAGCAAGTCACACACAAGAACTCGCCATCAAAGCACAACCACCCTTGCTTGGGCAGATGCCTGACAACAGACCAAGTGCCTTGCAGTCGGACATTCAGTTCCTTGTGCCTGTACATAAGGCTGAGAAAGTCAAAAGCATCAGGAGGACACATGAAGTCCTCTGTGGTGCAGCCCTTCGTCTTGGCCCTGAAGCATGGCAGCAGGAGTAAGTTCATTACAGAGAAGTTCCAGGAAAAATATAAGGCTAGAATAAGCCTACTGACTTAATAAGGCAGAGAACATCCTCTCAGAAAATGGATGGTGCAGCAGCCTGGAGACAGAGGGAGAGCATCAGGCAAGAAACCAGTGAGCTAATGATAGACGAGCATAATACAAGACTAGTCACTTTCAGTCATTCTTTCGAGAAGCAAAGCAACCAGAAGGTGACGACATCTAACCGTATGATGTGCCCAGGTGTTTAAGGCAGACCTTCTTGGGGGGCACACAGCGCCAGCACTACACCCAGCACCCTGCCAGGGAAGGGAGCTGTGTACCACCACGCTCTCCACTTCCCTGCACCAGGTCTGATCACATAATGAACTGTGGCAACCAAGAGGGAGCTCAATTTTATTAACTGATAGCTGAAATTTGGCCTCATTAACACCTGCCTAACACTTCTGAGCTCAGGAAGAATTTAGAGCATACATTTGACCTCTGTGGTAACTAACTTATGCCAGGCATAGCCCACATTTAATATTACTATGATTCTAAATTAGTATTATGAACTGTCACCAGGTCGCACAGTGTATAACCAGCAAAGAACTTCAGGTCTGTATGAGAAGCAATGTCTCTTTACAGGCAGATGGGTCTGCTGTACAGAAACACACCTGCCAGACGCATCTAGGATTAGCGATTTCAGCAAAGGCTGATGATGCCAGAGCTAATCATTTCCAAGGACCAGCTGAGGATGGATGAGACCTGATATGTGAAACAGCCCTTCAGGCACCTTTCATGCAACATGCCAAACATCAAACCTGGGGCATCCTGCGGTTGTCTTGGGAAGAGTCTTTGAGCGCTTTTGCTCTGTATTTGCTACTGCAGATCTTGGCTGGCAACCCAGAGGTATCTCCTTTGTACGCGAGTGAGACTTTGATGTCAGATCATTTTCTCTATCCTGAAGATGATTTTCACTCTTTCTTTCCCTTGCATTGAACCAGTTCCTTAAATGAACATCTCTCAATCAGCCCCCTGAGCCTAACTGCGAGCACTGTCTATGCAGGCATAGGAAAACAGGAAAGGCTCTTCAGCTGGCAGACCAGAACCTTGGGAAAAATATCATGTATTAACACAAAAAAAGGTCATAGATTAGAAACTGGGGCACTGAGAAAACAAAAGCTTCTCAGCTGCACGTGAGCCTGCTCATGGCAGCCCTGTGGGGTGGTAGCAATAAAGGAAGGAAATTTTTTTTGTCTGAACCTTCATTCTTGATAGATGCATTTACTCTATTTGTGTCTGATCCAACAGAAACCTGGAAGTCCTCTATTTATCAGAGCTGGGCTTATAGTCCATTTGAGTTGCACTGCTTTTTGTGAAGGACTGACACTACAGCCATGAGGGTAGCTCAGAGAAACCAGAGAAAGAAACATCTTTGCTGCTCTCTTTCTGCCTTCTCTCCTGTCTGCATAGCTGCTAAACTCTCAAAATGAGTTTTGCTTCCAGACCTTAATCTACCGAGTTTGGATATGGATTAGGAAATGCATTTAGAGATTCCTGACAGCTTTGCCCTTCAGGAAAAAAATGCAAACAAAATTCGAGCTGCTTCATGAATCTTTGAAGTATTTAATACAAGATATTTTCGCTTTTCAAATCAATGTTTTTCCAGTGAACCACTGGGATGGAGATGACTGTGGGTTTCTCTCTTTCACAAATCTGATGAAATTGCTGGGCATGAAGAAACCTCCTCTGCAGCTCTAGCACAAAAAACCCCAACATGCTTCGTACCTTGAAAGCTGTGGAATGGCCTGTGATTGTGTTTTATAGCCACAGCAGGGGAAAGAGGTGAAACAGCACTTCCTTGGGTACATGATCAATGAAAGAACAAAGATAAATACTAAAAGGATTATTGAATCCTTGCTTGTTAATGCTAACAAATAGTACCTTTTAATCACCAGGCTGATGTGTATTTTGAACCCAGTTAAATCAAAGGCTCAGAGTAATCTTATATACATGGTTACCTTTCAGTAGCTAAATGCTGCTGTGACTCCATAGGCACAGATGATTTACAACAGCTACACCACTAAGCGTAGTGGCTAGTTCAGTGCCTGACTTCTTTCCCCAGAAAACCACTGAGGCTTTGCAGCCAGTGCTGGATGTAATAGTAACTTTTCAGATGCAGAAACGTGCATTATGTTCTTGTTCCACATTGGCACGATAGTGACTGGTGAAAATACGACAAGCTGGAAACATCTCCTTCCCTAGCATGGGATTCAACAGCTGACCAGTCTGTGCCAAAAGCAATGACAGGCTCCAAAACTGATTAGCTTCATGGACCATCAATCTGCCAGACAGACAGCTCCAACTTCTTCCTAATTAATTCTCCTTTTCAACAGAGGGTGTTAACTGTATTATGCTGTAATATTCTCTTTCTATTAAGGATGGATTTTTCTGCCCTGTCCAGAAAGATAAAAAAACCCAAACTGTAAATTTTTTGAGTTGAAGACTTGCTCTTACTTTCTCCTCCAGTTTTGCAGCTCAAGGAGAGCATTCACTAAGAATCATATAATATAAATACAACTGTGAACAAGAGAGCAGAGGTACAGAACACTGATGCTCTATGTATGCTGACAGAAGCAGCCTGCTGTATTTTCAGCTAAGGTAAAAACCGAAGTAAGTTGTTTTTAAAAAGCCTAGAAATGATGGCAGTACCAGAAGATACCTTTAAGCATGGCCATTTCTTCGCAGTGTGTGTTGCTTTATGGAACAACCTCCACTTTGGTTTCTCATAGAGAATAAAAATCCACACCTTCCTTTATCCGGAATTTACTGGGAGAAGTGCAGATGCAAGTCTTGCTGGTGCTGCAGGCTTGGTAGTCTAGGCAGCTCCAAAAACGCATCAACACTGATGACCAAAGGACTTGTAGGGGAATTCCCTCCCCTGAGTGACAGCTAAAGAAAGTGGGGTAGTTTTCTCTCCACCTCTGCAAGTACTATAACACTCATAACACTCCTGCCAGTATCTGGACATTCAGCATTAACACTGACTTCCTGCATCCATCGATTTTTTTGGGTCCTCAGCAAAGAAAGCATTCGTTAAAGCAATGAAAGCCAATTTTGAGCTCTATTGCCTGGCTCTTCTTGACAGAACAAACTGAATGACAGGTTTGCAAGAACTAAATATGGTGCCAAAGAAATACCTGCCCTTTCTATTGCTCCAGAGATCATCTCCATAGCACATGTTGTTTAAAACACCCCTCTGTCAAGACTTTACAGTCTGTAAATGGTCAGCTTCCCTGAACAACTTCCAGCTGACCTCAGCTGCCCCCTTGGCCACGTTCCATGCAGCTTGTCTCTGAAGTTCTACCTGAAGAAAAACTTAATTAAAATAAAGGCACTTTCCCAACTGTTCCTGAGCATAAACTGCCTGTTCCTGATCCACAGTGTTTTAGTGCTTCATATTAAAGCAGAGCCAGGCTAAGTCAACTAAAATAATCTGTTCTCCAGATTTTCTGGTGCTCAGTACTGTTGATGGTCATTTTCAGGCTTATAATAAATAGAGCTCTTAAATCTGCTCCATACTGTGGGAATTCCCAGCAGCGTTTTTCACATGCCTCCTTCATACATTATTCCTTATTTTGAACCCAAAAGTCTCAGAAAGAAGTCACTCGCACTCACCAGGAAGAAATCAGGCCAAATCCTTGTTTCTGTGCTAATCTCAAACACTTCCTGTATCAAGGAAAAGTGTCTTTCAATATCAAGTAGAAACAAATCCCTGCAATATGCCACGAATTTACCAGCATACATCTGGTCCTGGGAATTTCCCACATTCCCAGGCTGAACAACTGGACCTCACTGCCTGTAGGATTTGCAGCATGAAGAACATCTGCAGCCTTTTGAAAACAAATGTCTTTTCTACCTTAGAACTCTCTATTATCTGTTCTTCCTACAGAAAAGACTAAATTTACAGGAATTTCTGTCTTGTTACACTTTCACAAAGGAGAAAGTCCTTTCAAGCTGGAGCAGTTCTACAAGTAGGTTAAAGCTCCCCGTGAAGTTGCGATAATACACATGGGACAAGTGTTTCCAGAGAATGAGACATGCACTTCTGTCCTTTCTCCTTTCTTTTGAAATTCCAGGCCAGTCCAACCATGGAATTTCTCTGCACAAAAACTCCAACACGTTTCTATCTTTTTGTTTTTTTAGCACACTTGCTGCTCTATTTGGCTTAACCCCTCCCTTCTCTATGACAAATTATTTTATGTGTATGGTAGAGAGCCCTGAGAACTGTCAATCAGTGACTGATAGCACAATACATACACATAGTTATACATGCAGCACAAAGATGGCCCTACTTGCAAAGAATAGGTAACCCTTACATTTATGATTATTAGACTCTTTGAAAGTAGCTGCCATACACACAAAATAAGAGGCCTTATAGTTCAGTGAGCTATTTCTGGCTTTCTTCAGGCAAACGATACCAGAAGCATCCCATCTTGTCTAATACTAATACTGATTTATACATATAAAAATGCTGAAACTAGTTCCAATCACTTTCAGAACAATCCCTTGTATTAACAAGAAAACTGGCTGAAAGCTCATGCTCAGATCCTTCTGGAGTAAAAAGTACTTGCCTTTTTTTGCTAACTTAACTTGAGTCACTAATATGTTTTGAAATACCATCTGTAAGAATTTTCCACTCTTGCCCCTGGTGTGCCCATTCAGATCTGCCAATGGCTGTACGCATCCTGCATCACAAAGCATTAGGCTGATTGGAAATTAATGGAGAACCTGAAATCTGCTTACAAATGCTCTTCAAAAGTCCCCAAAGAAAATGTATCCCCCATGCGACTTCATTTTTAATGATGCTGCACTTAAGTTTAAGGCAGAGCCCAACTAAATTGCAAGTGACACTTTTCTGCCTAATTTTAGCTGATTAAACACAAATGGCTTATTTAGATTTGTCAAGTGATTCTCAAGACGTCTGGAAGATCCTGGTCCCTGTTCTAATCGGATTTTTGATTTGCATCCTTTCAAAGTAAAAACTAGACAAGAATTGTCTTTAAAAAATAAACAGAAACATGGTCTTGCAAAGCTCTGCTTTGAGAGTGGAGAGCTCTTTGAACTTGATGTTAGGTGAAATATAGACGTCAATAAGACCCACGAAGTGATACTAAATAGAGGCAAAACTAAAGGCATTTTGCCAATTCACAATAGCAGGCGCTTTGACTCAAAATTCTTACCTGCAAAATATACTCAGAAAACACTACATTTTGTGCAACTTTTGAAGCTTAATTCTGGAAACCATGCTGCCTGTGGAGGAGAGAGAGTATATTTTCATCTCAGTTCTTCACCAGAACTAAAACCTCATCTTTCTAGCAAGAAAGGTTCAGAAAGAGCTATTCAAGAAGCTGGAAAATACTTTCTAGGGTGCATTCACAACATGGTGCATCCCAAAAAAGGATCTTTATGGCAAAGGAAATATCAATCCCAGCGTGTCTGCAGGTGTGAGAAGGTAAAAGCCCAGGTATCCAGAAGCGGACTATCTTAATATCACCTTCTCTGAAATGTCTCTCTCACCATTCTCCAAGTCCATGCCAGATGTAAAGGAAAAATAGTGGAGTGGATGAAATCAAAGGAATCACTATTCAATAAATAATGTATATGCATAAACTCACCATTTGCACAGAACAGTTTGCTTCAAGTACCTCTTGAAGCTATTTGTTATTCAGATAAATATGTAAATACAGAAAGTTATTCTTGACTATTAAAGATTTTACTTCAAGTATTTAATATTAAAACTTCAAGGTACTTTTGTTTAACGTTGATTCTCTCAATCCCTTGCAGCAGGACAGAGGCTGAGCATCATAGTGTTATCTAGAAATGGAGGGCAATGGAAAAGTTGTCAAAGTAACTGCTGCAGAGCTCTTCACAGATTTCATTACAGGTTTGCTGTCATGCTGCAGTAAGGAGGAGGACAGAGGAATGCAATCATTTTCCATGATTACTTCAGCTAACAATGTTTTTTATGGTCTTGGGAGGACATACAATAACGTTTGGCAAACAACCCTTTCTTTAATGGGCTCCAGTGTATTTCACAAGAGACCAGCTTTAATCTCTGGTCAAATCCTGTTAAGCAGCAGGATGTTTCTTTCCACCTATGTACAAACACAGGACAGTTGGAGGAGTAAACAGGCAAACGGAGGTCAGTCATAAACTGAATAAACCCATACCCTCACTGCCTCGCAAACCATAGTGAGAAGCTCTTAATTTTCGCCTTGTCCCAGCAGTTGTAAGGCTGATGCTTCCTCGGAAATCACAGCACACGGTGTGTTGAGCTGATGCAAAAGCTGATTCGACTAAGCAGCAATAGCGTTGAAATGTTTAAACAGTAGTCACAGGGGTTTTCTTCTTGCTTTAAATGATCAACTTCTATCAGAGTGAAAACAGGCCAAGTTTATGGTGTGTGTGAAGAATTATGGTTAAAATAGAGCAGTGTTCCAAGAACAAACGCATAAAGAACATTGATTTAACACTGAAAATAGGACTATTAAATCCATGATGTTTAGATGCTTTATATGGGATTGAGCAGAGAGCCTGGTGGCAGCAGCCACGTGTTTATAAAAGGCATGTCACCAACTCAAGCAGAGAGGACAAATGAAGGTGCATGGGCCACATGTATTGCCCTCAGTAGATAGGGGTAGGGAACTGCCTGACAAACTAAACCTCTTTAACAGCAGATGATAAAGCACATCCAAAGATCTCAATGAACTTTGGATGAGGACCCTGCAGGATAAATCACTGGGCAAAACCAGTGTGGTGAAAACAGTCAGATCCTGAAGTGCAGATGGGACTTCACTCCTCTCTACATCTTTCCCAATGACACTTGCAGGATTGTTCTTTGTGTATTATAACTACTTTATGAAATGTCCTATTAGAGTAAAGCAGTTCAGCATGTCTTAACTTCACTGGGGTTACTCAGACACTTAAAACTAGGAACATATTTAAGTGCTTCGTTGGACTGGAGCCTAATTACACTTTTATGGCTTTCTGTTTAAATTAAAGGCCAGCTAGAGGTGAACAGCACAGTATTCAACAGCTTCATGCATTTAGAAGTTACATGTTAAAACCAGTTCCTTACCTCCTAATTATTTTGAGCACTTCAGAAAACTCTTGCATTTTAATTTAATTCTGGTTGCATTTAGAAATAAAAACATCTCCTAAAACTCCAGCCACATTTACTGTCTGGCACAGAGCTAACATCTAGGGCACACACTTCATAGCAGCAAAACACCTCAACGTATGGGGGATTTTACATTTATGAGCTCTTATCCTAATTCAGAAAAACAGGTCAACATATGTTTTCTCTTCACTCAGGCTGACAGAAATTCGGCACACATCCTAGACCAGGCAAGGTGCTTCAGTGTGATTGTGAATGTGAGCAAGCCAAGGACACATGCTAGTCTTTTCCTGCCTCTGAGAGCCTACAGCCATCCTAACACTTCAACACACACACTGCTCCTGCCCAATCTGCCAGCTGAGAGCCTGTTTCCTTTTTCACTCCATGTTGTCTGGTGTTTTTTTTCCTACTTGCTCATAGACCATAGGCATTTTGAAGTCACATCTTCAGTGTTTGCAGACTGAAATGAATTTGCCATCAGAAACAAATCTAGAAGGGAGTGCTCTGCACTGGGGAAGCAGGTTAGTCCCATTAACTGTCTGCCCAGCCTATGTTCACAACCATGCCCTTCTTCATCCCTCATTTACTGACAGACACATTCAACCTGCTCCATCCAGACTATTTGCTCAGATGTGTACTTAGAGAAACTTTCCTCCCACTGCTTCCAGAGATTCCCAGATTGTCAGGCAAAGGAGCTGAGTGCTCCTCTATGAGCAAACGGAACACAAATTCCCCATCTCTTGGGTACGTGTGGGTTAATAACTCCACGGCAATAAGCCAATGAACTAGCTGTAGGTCATGCATTTGTTTTCAGGCAGCGTAGAAAATACAGGAGCAAAGCTTCAATGTCATTTTTATCTTGAGCTTAATGTAAACTGCACCATGACCCTCTGGGAGAACTGTGTCCTAATGAAACATCCACGGAGGGGATGAAAGCTTACTCCAGTTGCTGAATGAGACAGCTGTTCACTTTATGGATGGAAATAACTCAGATTTATGCCTTTCCTCTGGAAGTTTAGGGGTACAGTCTAAGTTAGCAACAACACCCTGGGGTATTTTAGTGAACTGTTTTAATTATTATTGCTGCTATTAATATTCGACCATTAGTCAAGTCTGAAGTACAGTCTCTGCCAGAGAGGTGTGCTTCATGCTACCCTAGAGGCTAGCCCAGTGCTAGGTCATTCTGAAGACAAAATACATAAATGCGGACTAACAGAAGTCTGGGAGCGTAGAATAAATAATATATTCATCCCTTGGAGCAGATAAGAAAATAAACTAATTAAGGAACTATTCGACAACCTGAAGGCATCTCACAGGTAAAATGTAGCTCTGGAGGGCTTCATGTCTAGAAACTGAGAAACAGGGAGCTTTGTGCATAAGCTGTACACAGAGACAAAACCTCCTGTGATTTAAAGCTGCCTAATGCCTCACTGATAAATCCTGTCACACCACCACCCAAAAATTGTGGGTGCACTTCATAGACCAAGGGGATTTGGATTTTGCCCAATGTCTGCATGACAACTGTCTTCATTTTCTCTGTTAAATTCAATCACAGAAGGACAGATGTGTATATGCACTGGGTAGCCAGCTCTGTTCTTCTCCACTGAATGGCACCTTGCCATTGCTAAAGTGATCCCTACACAATATATAAGCTATACCATCATTGTCTACATAATTCCCCCAGGGAACCTGCCTTTCCAATACCTGAGCTAGTTAAAAGCTCCATTATAGTTCTGTGAAAAATGAAGTATTCCAGTTGTCTTCCCAGTGCTACAAAGATCATTCCTCTCAACACACAGAACCATCAAGAACCACAGAGGTCAGAAATCTGATTTTGCACTACATTTTACACCCAGACATCCTCCTGCTATATGCAGAGAAGGGGGTTTTCACCACCTTGGAGTTCTGAGGCTTAGTAACACATACTGCATAATGCTTGCTTCACAAGGGTTATTTAACTCTGCCTGGACAGCCAAGAAATAGACAACAACGATCAGCCTCGTGCTGGCTTTACAAAGGAGGGAACAAGACACAGGCCTGGGGCTCCTGCTCCTCAGGGCCTGCACCATATTTCAAAGAAAGGCTCCAAGTGGGAACACTCAGCTGCTGCAGGATTTCTTGTGGCCAAAAGGACGCAGGCGAGAATTGCACACTGATTTCTTATTAAGACAGCCAGTTGGTTTGGTAGAAACTTAGCGAAAAGAGTGCGCATACTACACGGAAAGCAACTGTCCCTGGACCTCCTCTGGAGTTGTAGCCAGCAAGGTGACCTGGTTTGACTACGGTTTTGTTTTGAGACCACAGCAGAAGGTTTAGGAACAATACAACAGAAACCAAGAGCTTTTCAGAGAGATGGAGAAACAGAAAATAGAGACCCCATACTTCAACATCATAAAACCATCAAACAACTTAACTGGCAGGTGCTGCTTCAGAGAAACAAAACCTTGGAAAGCATCTAGATCAAACTAGATCCTCCAAGACAGGGAGCCTGTAAAACTCAGGTACTTCTGGCTCTGTCTAGTTTTAAGAGTCTCACACTTTTATTAGCACTAAAATCACTCAAACCAGGAGACACGGGCAAAACAAGCAAGAACTGACACTATGAAAATGAAACACTGCATCGAGTTGGAGTTCACAATTCAGACAGAAGAGTAAATTGTCTGACATTTTGGCCTGCTCATGTTTTTATCACAGAGACACAACCAACAACAACAAAACCTCGATGTTAATGACCTAAACCCTTGACTTTCTTGGACTATGAAACCTATCTAAATAAAACAGGAATCAAATCTAGCTAACTTTTAGGCATTTGGAGAAAATACGTATCTTGCAGTGTCAGCAGAACTAAATTTGCAAGCGCATTTGAAGAAAGGAAAGGGGAACATCACCTCAAACAGCTAGAAGAATTCCTTCAAAGCCATAAGAAGGATATCAGGTGTAGTGCAACAGTAAGACTTGTAAGGAAATATAAAGGGAAAAGAAACATCGCCCTGCATTCATTGCCTGACTTGTTCTGTTACTTCTTTTTATCCTGTAAATGTGGTATCATGGAGTGTGACATAACATGACAGCTCAGGAACGTACAGGAATACCCTTTTCTCCCTGGAAGTGATAGCAGGCAACAAACAGCCATGGACCCAGGGGAGGGAAGTGAACGAAACCGAAATACCAACACGGAGCTGCAGACAGCTGTTAAGTCATGGCTGGATCTCAGCAGTGCTTCTGCACTACAGATCCGTATTTCCCTCTGAAAGAACAGCATGCACAGTGTGAAGGCATCACCCCACCACTGCTCTTCTTACAGAAAGAATACCCCTGCTATGAAAATATTGTGGCTCTCTAGAAAACTGCTGCAGTCTCTAAAGCAATTGTGCTTAAGGCACCTATAAACGTGCAGGTCACAGGAGACACATCTATCTTATGATGCGTAAGAAAAGTGGAGGGGTGCAAACCAGCTTTTTGATCATCTTTAATTTTCCCTCCCAGCTGAAAACTGTGCTGCATCCACAGTTTTGCCTCCACAGCTGCAGGGTAGGGACCTTACCCAGGCTGCCCGTGCTGGTAGGTCATTCTTCAACATGCATTGCTAATACAGAAATTCTCTCTTGTTTCTGTATGCCTTGGAACATTTAACAGTTTGGACTGGATTCACTTGAAATCCCTTTTAAGCTGTCTGTCCTAGGTTCCCAGGGGAGATACCTCCAGAGGACATCACACATTGCGTACATCATAAGCAATACTACCGTGTCGCCTTATTCTCCATTGACTATATAGGCAGCCAAGTCAATCACCCTAAATTAGATGTCTCATTTTTAGTCAATGTTATGCAATCCACCTTAGGTAAACTATTCATGTATTCAAGAGTATGTTCTGATGCAGACAAATTGCAGGGAATGGCTTCCAGTCTCACTGCACTTTAAACACAACATTGCAATCAGTTATTTTTCATGCTCCCTAGTTAATCAAATTCAGCCTTCACTAAATCTACATTTATTAGTGCTGACAGTCATGCAGAACTTGTCTTCAACAATTAATATACACAAAGACACTGCAAAAATGTAACAGGGAAAATCATTGCATCTGAACATAAGGTGGGTTTTTGGAAAAGGTTGTTCTTTTTTATGATTCTTTTTAATTTAACCTTGCTGCTCCTCCTTTCATTATCCCACAGGCCAGTGTTAATAATCAAGGTCCATGTTATACACTCTGTGCTATAATTAAAGTCACTACTTAATTGGAAAGCCTAACACTAAACAAAAGGGAATCAATAATCTATCTAATGGGAATTCAGAAAACTTGAATTCACTACCAGAAATAACTGAGCTATTGCCACATGTCCAGCACTGTTACTACAGACACAGCATGGAGTCCAGACCATGGAGACTCTTTGCTTAGGAGCCATGTCCTCCAAAAACCTTTGGTATTGTGTACCCAAACCCTCTGGGGTGACCAACCCCTACGCAGAACAAAGCAGAAAGCAGAGACCTCATGATCCGACCTCCCGGTCATGCCCTACCGCAGTTGGCCAAGCAAAATCAGTCTGGGAAACTTCCTGATAATGGCCTCTAAGTCACTGGAAAGTTTCTCAAGAATGTTTTATCATTATTGGGAATCACAGTCACAATGTTAACCTGTTCTTCTGTCAGTCTCCTCACTGCAGCAATTTAATGTTGCATAACTCATTAAATATTGAAAGACCTGATGGTGACCTGCAGTTCTGGAGACAAGGCTTGAGCCCACATTCCAATTAATATGTTGTTACTTATGCGAAGCAAGCAGAGCTCCAGCAGAGGTTGGGAGAAGACCTCCAGTATCTCTATAAACAGGGTCAAGTCACGACTACAGGTCTCAGTGACAACCTCAGAGCCACTGTACAGACACAGAGCACTGGGGAGCTCAGTGCAGGGGCTGGCTGCCAGCGCCAGGGAAGAGAGACTCCCTGTGAATCACAGTCTCTCTTTCCAGCCAAAGGAGTAGGTGATTTTTCCCCTCCCTCGAGGGCTTTACACAGTTCCAGTCTGAGCCCTTTACTGCAAATAGGAAACACCTCCCAACATGCAGTGATGAGCCTTTGGCGCACACAGGGATACACAAATAAGCACAGCTGGCCCAGAAATTTAGGTTGCCAGCTGATACCCCAAATGAACTGAGTCAGAACTACAACACTAAACACTGCAATAGCTGTTCAGAGTCTGGCTCTCCGCAAAGGAAGCAGCACAAGGGATTTACTCAGACCACACCAGTTCCTTCTGCTCCTGGGCAAGATGAGAAGTCAGCTCAGATGTGGGTACATCTGAAGCTGTGTCACCAGTTGTGCACACAGATCATACTGTGTGCAAAGGAGCCTGTGCTACTTGTAGGGGTTTTGCAGCCCAAGGAAAATGTCCAGCCTGTGTAAGTTGGCAAAGCTGGTTGAGATCTACATAAAGTCCCAGAGCACGTGTACACACACGTCCCCTCTGTACTGTTCAAAATCCACATCTGGACATTGATTTGGGATCTAATTAAAATACTTGAGTTAGTTTCAGCTCTTTCTCTCCAATAAACCCTCCCAATCTGTTGCCCAGAGGTTAATTCTGTCTGCCTCATTTTCTGTTTTCCCTTTTCTGTGCTTCAACATCACATGTGCAATCAGAATGGCCAAAATGGGTTTGTCACCATTTAGCATGGGTTGGTTTTTTTTTAGACTTATTGAGAGTGGGTGCAAAAACATAAGTCAAAAAGTTTCCTATTAAAAAAATAAGCCTAAGTGAATCCAAAATATTGTGCATGTACTGCCACTGTGAAACACTATCAAAAGGAAATGTTTCATTTTAACTGATGTTTCCCTTTACTGTGACCTGACTACCAATTTGAAAGCACTGGTAGAATCTTATGATAGAGAATCCATTATTTTAAAACAGGAAACTGCATGTTCCATTGCTCTAAAGATTTAATTAATCATTTTACAGCAGAGGTTTCAGCCTAACGCAAAACATTTTTAGGTGGGTTCATTTCAGTTGTCATTTTCTGCTCATCAGAAATTCTGATTCCTGAAAACTGCTGGATCTGTTCCAGTCCAAATATTCCTTGCAAAGGGGCCCATTACATCGCACTATGGTTACCCTGAGAGGAATCCTCAGGGTCTGTTTTAATTTGGAGATTCTTGTGTCATTTTTCTAAGCAGTGCAAATAGCCGGTGTCCCCAGAGGATCTGAAAGGTGGGTCACAAGGCAGAGCAAGCTGCAGAGGTAGAGAAAATCAAATAATACCAGGTCTATGCTTCTCCAATCCACTGATCCAAAAGCTGATGCTCTTTGAAAGCCATCTGCCTTCCCGCCCTGCTCCTGCAGGGACATCCAACACAGACGGGCAGAGAAGCTACTGGCTCCAACAGCCTCTGGCAGGGGCCATTGTACCAGACCACTGCCCTCTCACAACACAGAACTTGCAAACACACATTACTTGGCTCCAGAGTTCTGCTGACTGATGGCTCAAGTATCACAGCGAGTTCACAGAGTTCTACTGCCACAAGAAAGAGTTAAAATCAAAGGTGAGGAGCCTGTGTTCTCAAAAGGCAGGAGCTCACCGGTCACTGAAGGACAATCTCTTACAGAAGGGCTGCTCTCTAGCTACTGGCCTCACACTAGCTACTGTTATTAAATCCTTGAATGAACAAATCAGAGGTTATTTACCAAGTCTGCCCTCTTGATAGCACTATTTGATCAATTCCAGAATCCTTTTTGATAGGTAATTAAAAAAGCTTTTCCTTAGGTATAGAGAGGAGTGAACCATTAATTACACTTCAGAGCCCTAGAGATGTAATTCCTTCACTATTGTGAAATGTCTATAGCAAGCAAGAAAAATGCTTGCCTCTATAGAAGAGCTGAATAAATGAAAGTAATTTCCTTGAGACCTAGATTTCTCTGCCTTTTATGGCTAAAGACTTGAGTTGCCTCGGCATTAATAAGTTTGTTCGTTAGGGCTGAATTTTCTCAATACAAACATCCAGGACCATAACACAAAGAAATACCTTCTTCGGCTGATAGAGCCAGCAGACTGAATCCATATATTAGCATTATTGTTATCACTGAAGTGGCACAATGCACTCGGCATCAAGTTGCACAAAAAAAATCAGTTAAATTAAAGATCCTCACCAAAAGGCGACAATTTCTTGTAAAAGCCAATTTAGCCGTTATGGAAGCTCTGGGATCATATTAACTTTTCACAAAAGCATGCATAATGCATCACAGCAAGTGCTTTTGACAAGTGCATGTGTGCCTATGTCTGGATGTGTCCCGCATGTAAAGAAACCCCAGAAGTTATTTAAGTTGCAAGGCCAAGTGATGGAAAGTTAGGAAATGCCAGATTTACAGGTGTTCCCTTGCAATCCAGCCTGTGCACCAGAACAAACAGGGGAATTGATGTTATCCTGTGAGACAATGCTCATGTCTGAAAGCATCTGGTTAGCTGACACTTCCCAACTTTCCAGGATGCTGCACTGTAAAACAAACAGCTTTTGTGAGTTTGGGGGCTTTTCCCCCACCTCCAAATGAAATTCACAAAAGTTTTGACTTTTTGCTGCATTCTTCATCTCTGGTAAAGTCAAAATGTACTGTCATACAGGGCTGCATCACCTCTGCCTCCATGCGTCACTGGGAAGGATGGAGTCTGATCCTTTGTTACTGGAGCACAAAGAAGACACTTTCTGCTACAGCTGGCAGCACTGAAGATTGTTATTCCCCCAAAAGCTGCTGCCATTCCTGAAGCCTACTGTAGCAATGCAGCCTGTCCCAGTTAAACCTACTCTCTTTCCCTACTCTCAGTGCCCCTAACAAATTAAGCCACTTGAAGACAAAAGACTACACAGGGCTGCAGGTGGCTGACTAGGGGCACTTCTTTCTGAAAGTATGGGATCTTCATCAAAATTTCAGCTGTTTTGCTCCACAGCTATATTTGATTGTTCAGTCAAACATTGGCCCTTTGACATATTGGTAACAGAGGTCTGGACACAGAACAGCAGATTTCATGCATCCCAGCACTCCCATGGGTAGGATTCAAGGATCTTCTGCATCTACACATATTGGTAGGGATAACTGATACAAATAGATGCGTTTATGCTTTCCTGTACATATACATAAGGGTGACTGGCCACCAATGGATTTCTCTCCACTAAGTACTCAGGTTCACGCAATCACAACACACTCATTTTGAATATGGAAGAACATAAACGGAAATTAAACCAAGAATATTTCACCATTAAATAACACTTTTCCCAGGAACCACAAAATAAGCTCTAGCTTAGCCAAATGCTTCCACATATAAAACAACCTGCTCCTTACAAGAGAAAGGTCTCTTTCTTCAATTGCACAGAGGAAATAGGGTATGTTAGTGAGGGCTAGAAAATCCTGCTACTACTTTACTGCTGGGAAAACAGGTTACGACATTAAACATCCTGAGCTCTATGCAACCTCTTTTCCATTACAGTATGGCCCTTGAAAAACTTCAGATATTGATATTATTTATGCATCTCTGAAATATATTTTTATGTGTCTGATATTGAGAAGAAAAAGCTGTGACATTTATTACACCCTGTTAAGATCAAACTATAATTCTTTAATTATAGTGAGAACTGTAATCACAAGCAAGGTAGTTCCTGACATTGCTTCGATTTGGCAGACAAACAAAACATGCAAAATATCTGCTGTCGTCTCCTGTACTTAGTGATTCCTACGTCAAAGAAAAGGCTTCTGAGTGAAATGGAATATCTGCACTGTCAGCAGGAGGTAGGAAGGCAGAACACAATGCGATTGTTTAGGAAAAGCATCTTGAGAGCAGGACTACCCACCCAGGTTTGCAGTCTTTACTGCAGTGAAAGGACATGAAGGTGACTTCAATTTAGGAGCCTTCATGGTCACGCTGTCTGACATCTCTTTAATGTAACATATTCTTTTGATTTGTTGCATGGGGATGAAAATACCTCCTGAAAAGCAATTAAACTGCTGATTGTTTACTGAAGCTATGCTACTAGATGGAACAAAAGGCTTGCTCTACCAGAATAAGATACTGAACAACAATAAGATGGAAGTTCAAAGATAAAATGAAGTAAAAGATAATATTTGTGATCAAATGTCTTTTAAAAGAAGACTAAGCCTGGAATATTACAAGTCCCACATTTGCAAAAGAAATTCATGTTTACATTCATAAGTTGTATTTGTAAAAGGACATGGAGCTGTTGCAGCAAGTCCAGAGGAGGGCCACGAGGATGATCAGGGGGCTTGAGCACCTCCTGTATGAAGATAGGATGAGAAAGTTGGGGCTGTTGAGCCTGGAGAAGAGAAGACTGCGTGGAGACCTCATAACAGCCTTCCAGTATCGGAAGGGAGCTTATAAGGATGCTGGGGAAGGACTCTTCATTAGGGATTGTAATGGGTTAAAACTTATAACAGGGGAAGTTCAGGTTGCATATAAGAAGGAAGTTCTTCACTATGAGGGTGGTGAGGCACTGGAATGGGTTGCCCAGGGAAGTTGTGAATGCTCCATCCCTGGCGGTGTTCAAGGCCGGGTTGGACAGAGCCTTGGATGGCATGGTTTAGTGGGAGGTGTCCCTGCCCATGGCAGGGGGGATTGGAACTGGATGATTTTAAGGTCCTCTCCAACCCAAACCATTCTATGATTTTATGACTGCGAATCCAGGTAAATGTTTTTATTAATAGACTGGCCATGGACTTAGACAATAATTCTAACTTTGCAATTTAAAAATGAAAAGTCCTCCCTTTTTTAAAATGAAAATTTTGGGAATGACATGAATATAAATCACAAGTAGACGGAGAAGGGCTCAGCAATGAAAGCTATTATCAAGAGACGGAGAGATGAGGTCATTGCGCAAGTCAGCATACAAAGCTGGACAAAATGAGTGGATAAAACTCTTTATGTATTAAGAGCTTCCATCTTCCCCAAACTTACACTCATTTTTCATGGCAAATTCAGTCTGAAGGGCAAGTATCTAGAGACAAGTGTTTCAATTTCAGCATCTAGACCTAACTAGGACTACTTCAAAAATGTCAAAACGCCACAAGGAAGGCAGTTCTCCCGGTAACTCAGACAGTTAATCATGCAGCACGGCTGTATGAGATTCCCAAAATGAGCATGCCAAAAAGCTTATCCGAATGACTCATCAAAGCTTCCAAGTAACACCGTGAAAGAGCATAATATGAAGTGAAACATCACTGCATTGCAAATGCTGTCATGCTTCTGACAGCCACAGAGCTTCACAAGCTTCCAAGCTCTGCAACCTTTGCTTTTGTACTTCCTAGTGGAGTGCTCTCATTTATCACCTACTTGACCGCAGCAGCTAATAACAAGCTAGGTTAAAACTCACTGACTCTCATACACTGATTTTTAAGGGTCTTTGGACCAGATCTGATGCACAACTCAAGTATTTGCATAACTACAGACTCTGTTTTCCCCAGAATAACTCCATGATGGATTTTTATGATCCATCAAGAGAGATGGAGAGATGAGACCACTGGAAAAGCCACGATGTGGTATCAAAGCAGACTTTCTTTCTTTGCCACTGCTTTTATCTAGGTTTCCTTTGGTATAGCAAGTGTCTGAGAAAACAAATGCTGAGTCAATACTTCTACGATGACATGAATATGTAACACAGTTAATGAAATTTGTAGTTAAGCTGAAGTTTTGTTTTGCTGCATTTCTTTTTCTTTTTGGCAGCTCTAACTGCCTAAAATCCTAATTCAATTGCAGTCTACAGCTGTTTTGCTTGGCTAAACTTTTCTTGCCACTTATTAAGATACTTTTTTATTTAACTTTCAGTTCTGCCTAGGAGCCCCAGTGGGTCTTTTAAAACAGAAGATTATTATTAGAAATTAATTAAGTATTCTTTTCAATTCTGCCTCCTGAGAGCAACTAGGCATTGCTGCTGATCTCCTCTGCATTAAGACATTACTGATTGTCATTCATAGGATGACAGTGCAGATGTCTCATCTGGAAAATACATAACTCTATAAATATGAAAGATTTGAAAGACATTCAATACAAAATATAATAAATCAGCATGAATAGTAAACATATAATTGCAGTGTCAAAGATAGCACAGGAATGGGAAGAATATAACACTGGAATAGAAATATATACGCATTCCAAAGAAAAAAAAATCTGATTGCAATCATAGAACCCCGATTGATTACACTTAGTCCTTGCTTTAGCACATTGTAAACCCTGAGTAAACAATTCTAAGAACATCAAATGCAATTAAAGAAAAGGCTGTTGATTTGATGTGTTGGGGCTTTTTAAGTGACCCGTATCTACAAAGTGTTCCTTGGCACATGTTACAAGAAGCACAGACTAAGGCTCCCACCTCTGATGGTGGGCTCAAGCTGACAGTACCAGGCTTTTCCTAAGTGAACCAACCAAGCAAGCACCAATACCCTGATGCAGTTTTTCATCTGAGCCTTTGCATATGCATATTAATGTATTACTCACAGAATGAACATGCTTCGTGCTTGAGATGGCAGTTGGTCTCTTTAATTTTCACTAAACTCAGGGGTTTACATGTGACTAACTGCTGTCATTCTCCAGCCAGGAAGGGATGTGAAGAAAAGAATGCCACCGTGGGTCAACAGAACAACAACCAATCACTTACTCTTAATGATAATGTGGAATTCAACTTACTTTTTTGGTCTGTAGTCAGGGATGGATCTGTCCAGTGATATCCTGTCACTGAGTTGGGCATTGTAACCATATTCTTCATACTTAGTTTCTGATTCATGGCTATCATCTCTCAGGGTAGCAGCCATTCCTCCCTGGCCTAAGCCTCCTGGACCTTCAACTAATCCCATGGGTTTCGCCAGACCTAAATGAAAAAGACAACAAACCCCAAATTATTAATATAAAGGAAACGGATCTAACCTCTTCTGTGACCACAGAATGTTGTTAGATAAATGAAATCTGAACTCTCATGAAACTCATCTCTGAAACCCTCATGGCTATGTGGAAATTATCCTCACCTTTTCAAGCCAGAGTCTATATCAACACATCTTGTAGCATCAGTGCATAATTAATAATGAACAGACTATAAAGAATCAATTAGCAGCTTTTACAACTTCCCCTTTTTCCTGTACAAATCCCTGGAAACAGGAATCTTGATTTCAAACATTCCAAAATGCCTAATTATCTGTAAGATAATTAAGATAAATTTGTTTCATAAGAACTGAAGGCCAGGCCTTTTCCCAGTATAGACCATTATAGCTCCATTCATTTGTTGAATTTCTTCCACATGTAGAGCTGCCAGTTTAAGTCCATATTAAACATCAGTTCTGGAGTATGTTTTGGAGCTGAGGCATCTGCTCTCTGGCTCTAAGACCACCTGCAGCTCCTAAAAGGTTTGGTTCCCATGCTGGGAATACAGCTATGCAACAGGTCACCAGCTGCTGCTGGGCTGGAAATATGAGGGAAATCCAATTTCCCTGTGTGAGTCAATAGATGGGTCATTTGCACTCAGCTGCACAATTGCCCTGTCTGTTCCCACAAAGATGTGCTGAAACTATTAGGGAGCTGACACCATCTCTCACCTGGGAATTACTCCAGATTTCCTCTGTCCTTCAGATCTCTGACAAAAGAAATCTGTGTATTATACAAGATACTCAGCTCGATGCAGATTACAGGATCAGAAAGTCTGGACACAGCTGAGCTAAATCGATTAGCCCCACTTGGTTAGTGCAGAGACATTAGCCAGTCAGTGATGCATTTATAGGTTTCATCACTGATATATTACTGGTCAACTCAGAAACACATGTAAAACAAAACTAAACTGACATTAAAAATACCCATATGATCACATCGCCAAGAACCTCTTCCGCAGTAACAGGCATTTAACTTGGTGCTGAATTCTCATAAATAAGCTCCTCAAATATCCTGTGTTTAATGTCAAAGCTTTTCTTTCCAAAAGGCTTACTATCAACAAGTCATTATAAGAGAAAAAGCGATTTATAACAGTCTTGGGAATATCATACAGACATGTGCAAATATCCTCCAAATCATTTCCAGTGCAGAGCAAAACAATTAGAGTTTGACCTACTCAACGTCTTGCTAATTAGGATTTTTTCAATAGGAAGATGTCATTATTTCAACTAAACACTTAAAGAGATAGACAAGAAACTGTCAACATTTGCTTGCAGCAAACACGTAAGGCAGTACAAAGGTGGGACTGGCTTCTCCAAGTCACAGTAAAGACAGTTTAGGCCCTCATGAAGGAATGTGTCCTGCATCTCATTGCTAACATTGTCCCCTCACTTGTTACAGCTTCATCATCATCTCTGCCTAATCACAGCACAGAACAGAGAGACAGCTGTTCATTAGTGGTCCGAAAGAGTAAAATTAGCATTTTCTGCTGCAGTGCTTATGAGAAAACCCTTTGCTAAGGTTAAGGGCAACACTACAAATGGTCTGAACATAAAAAGAAGGAGTACCTGCAGTACCTGGGAATTGATACTGAACTTCAGACATTGCCTAAAAAATACATACCTTATACTCCAATCAGTGACTCCAAGTCAGGACAGACCTTGTTTGCGTTTGTGTCTTTGATGTCTTCTTCATGTTCCTCATCATCATGCACTGAAATGCTCAAGTGTCTCAGAGTGAATCATGAATCTTAGCGGGGGGGGGGGGGGGGGGCAGAAGAAACAAAAAAAGAACACCCTAAAGAAAAACATGATTGGCTTGGCCAAGCTGTTGAAAAATTCAGACAGCTCCAAGCGTTCAAGCCTAGCAAGCTGTTGCAAAGAAGGGAAAACAAGAGGCTCATGCAGCCATGGCCTCATTATAGGTGTCTGTGGGAGGTGAACTCCAGGTCTCACTAGCAAGGGAGATTGAACAGAGGCATGAAGGCCTCTGAAACAGAGGCATGAAGGCCTCTGAAACAGAGGCATGAAGGTCTCTGAGCAGAGGCATGTGCCCCCCAGGCCACATACACATGAAGGGAAAGCAGGGAGACAAAGTTTCGGAACAGCATCTCTTTTCTAGGCTATTGTATTACCAGGACGCAGAGAGAAAAGACCAAAGCACTGAGCTACTGGGATTGATTCTGATGCTTAATCAATAATGAATATCTTCAAAGCTGTAAGTGAAACAAAACACTAGGAAGAAGGAAAGGTATGCTCAAGGCAAGGGAACGTGGTGTTGGTAGACAGCTCTATTCTTCAGGCAGTCACACTGCCAACCTAGGATCTTCAGTCTTTGATGACTTATCCCCCAACATTCCGTAATGCAAAACAGAACCCTCCAGCTGCTTAATGACTACTCTTCCTCCCAGGCCAGCTGTGTTTTCTTCCTCTCTCAAACACGTCTTCTTTCAGTAAGGTATGGAACTATCCCAGAAGACAAGAAGGAAAGTGCTCATGTCCTGTCTCAAGCTTACTAAGTGAAGAACTTCAATACACACTACATATTTCTGAAAATATTTTAGGAAGCTTCATTTTGAAGGAAATGGCAGCATTTGTCCCTTTTTTTCTAACTGAGGATAAGAGGCTCTTTGGCACTTTGAAGAGCTTTAGTAGTTAATATTACTTCATTTAGAAAAAGTAGAACAGAGGGCCTAACAATGTTGCCATCCCTGGCCTGACAATTACTCCTTGCTCAAGTAATTAAAGAAATTACATGTCTGAGAATGTAAACTTCTCCCCACCCAAAAAGAAAACCATGGCAGCCTAATATCTCTGCATGATACAGTCTTGGACTTAAAAAACACTAATAGCAAGCAGTGATGCTGCATGCTTCTGCCTTACTTGCCTGATATACAGCATCTTAAAGGGGGGGCTCAGTTTCACAGGGAAGTTAGCAGTTCTGTCAAAAGAAAAAGCAAAAATAGGCCTTACTAAAAGGGAGTCAAATTAGTCACTTCAGAATCCAGAAAACTAGACACTTCATAAAGCCTATGTCCTTGAAAGACTGCAATGTGGAAATTCACTTGCTGATCGTTTGGAATCATCTGGGCTGGGTTCTGATGTTACATCAAAGCAAATCGAAGACAACTTCATTAAAGTTAACTGACCCGCTTTGATGAAAGGGTCTCCAAGATGTGCTGTGCTCATTTGACTTTAAGCAACAATTTAATTCCAGGAGTTGAAAACTTTATTCTTGTTATTATATGCTCTTGCAGTTGATGGAACAAAACACTTGCATATTTATGACACAAGTCACAGGGGAATGCAACTTTCAAGCCACAGGATGCATCAAGCACTTTGCTATTTTTCTTACAGAGAATAATTCTCCCTACAGTTCTTACAGAATTAGGTAAGTAGCCCTCTAAACCATGCATAATAATAATTATTTCATATACGTTTCCCTAATCTGATATTCTCACTTTTCATGCTGCAAATCTGACCTTGTTCTAGGAAATATGATCATCATATGTCTGACTAACTCACAGAACATATTGCTGTGAAGTTTTTTCCACATTCGTTACCCAAATTTTAGCCTAGTCAGACTGACAGTTACAGCAATGCAGTAACACTGACCAATATATAAGAGCAATTAAATAAATAGTATCACATTGCTCCATTCCTCAAGAAAAGCACTAAAGTGTCTCTAGGATTATTTAGGAGTGATAAATATATTTTATATGTGTATGTGTGCTAAATGAAGCAATTACAGGCAATGTTCTCCAATGCATGCTTGGTTAGCTAGACACAATATAACTATGTCTCATAACTATGCTATCCTCTCTTGGATAACATTTCCATAGCATTTGTCATCTCAAAGGATTATCTGTTGCTTCAGCAAATGTTTCTTCATCAAAGGACTTTGCTCTATGACTACCCAAGTCAAAGTTATAACTTGCTAACCCCCAAATCCACAGTAATCTGCACTGGTTAGCCTTTTGTGAAGCAAAGAGAAAAGGGGTGCCAGTTCAGCAGCATCTTCTCATGAAAAGGTTGGTCTTCAGAGATAGTATCAGAGGGCAGGCAGTGGGCCACAGTGTCCCCCCAGGTATGGCTGAAGCAGAAGCTGCTGGTGAACAAGATGCACCTTCTAGCACATCCTCTGGGCCCTCATCTGAGAGATGCCCAACAGCCTGGAGCCCTGAATCATCTCATCAGGGGCCTTCTAGCATGCTGAACATAGGAACAACACCTAGGAGGACAGGTAGGAGCAGAACACTCAACAGCAGTTCTCCCACAGGATGCATAGAATGATTGCCAAAGACAGAATTAGCAAAGAGCAAGTCACGTGTGCTCTAGGGCTTGGGTGTTTTCTGCTCAGCAAAAACCCAGCCAGCCTTCAGGGACAGCTCATTCCCATGGGTCTCACCTACTGGAACAACAGGGAAAGGGATGTATTTCTGGAAATACTGCTGCTTGGCAGAGAGACAATTGCTACTGATTTTACATGCTGGGTGTGTTTAGGTCCTGCAGTGATGGGGAACAGTGTAAAACCCACAAAAGACAAATGGAGAAGAGCTTCTAGTTCAACATCCATCACATACCAGGGGTTTAACCAAGGCAGATGAGAGCATTTTTCTGTTTTCTTCTTCCTTTAAACCTTACTGCAAGCTTCCAGATTCTCCTCTTATCTCTGATATGGCTCTACCTAGGACTCATTTCACCATTTCTCCATGCGAAGCCATTGTAGGCAGGATACAGTGGCATTGCTGATAGTACAACCCTGTGGCTAATGTCAAAGCGAAGGATTGAAATCATGCTGCCAGCTCTGAAATGGTGGCGGGCAGAGAGGGGAGAGAGGGAACAGTGGCTATGCCCAGTGAGCTGCTATTTTTACAGCTGTCTTTTCTATCAATTTTTAGACTAAAAAGATCTACAGCCCGTAAGCTGGGATTGGTCATACCCAGTTCAACACTGCAGATGACAATGGGTCACAAATAATTATTGTCTGTCATTCACTTCAAATTTATTTCTCTCACTGCAGAGATTTCTGTGGAAGACAGAAATTGCTGGCAGAATGAACTGGCCTTAGTTTCTTAACCAGATTAATTATTCTGCAGGATGCATAATTTTCCAGGAAGAAAAAAGACCTTCCATTTTTCACCATAAACCCTGTCACAATGGGAAAATTACTAAAGAGATTTATGTGAGAAACTATGGCAAAAGCAAGATCAAAATACATCTGCGATTGTTTTACTGTCCTTTTTCCTTGTCATTTGCAGCACAATTACAGGCAGATGTAAATCAGGTTCAGGCGAGGTTCTCAGATGTAATTAACCTTTTGGCAACTCCAAATAAAAATAAGCAATTGCAAATAATTATACAGCCACGTTCACCATAAGCACAGGTCTGCTCTTAGCCTGTTTCTGACCTTCCTGCCATGTCTGGCAAGATCACCTCCCCTTCAGCAGCTGCAGCTCTCCTCCCACACCTCATCCCTTGTTCATCAGAATGGATGCTGGGCACAACCACAGCGCCAGCTCCATCCCCAAGGCCACCAGGTCCCGTCAGCACTGACAGAACTGCTGCAAAACCTCTGCAATGGCCCTGCAACCTGTCTCAGCCTTAGGTTGAGAAGGGATCCAAAGCCAAACTTCTGAGCTTTATATACACTTAAACCATTTGCACTACTGAATAACAACACAGAAGCGTTCTGATTCTTAGCACCTTAAAATGAGGAAATAAGACATTATCTTCTAAAAAACCCTGGCACAGTCACCCAGCAGTTTTACCTGTGACTCCTGAAATACTTCTTTTAAACAAGAGACATAAAAATCACCAGCAAAACAGTCATTTCCTTCCTTTTCCAGTTCTGATTTCTCGGTTGAAAACATCCCTGCATACCTTGTCAGGCAATAAAAATCTTCAGATCCTAGTCTAACCAAGGCGAAAAAAATTCAGGGATAATAGCAACTCTACATAGACTGACACAGGTGTCTTTTAGCATTTCCAGTTACATCTTCTGAAAGAAAATAACAAGGTCCATAGACTCCAGGGTATGTAACAGAGCTAAAACAAGACTCAGCTTATGATTCTGTCTTTAAGCTGCTTCTATATAAAATCACAGAATGGTTTGGATTGGAAGGGACCTTAAACATCATCTATTTCCAACCCCCTGCCACAGGCAGGGACTTAGAAAATGGTTGTATTTGGTTTTTTTTCCCATGTGTATGTGTTTAATGAACATTTAATCTCCACTTTATTTTTGACAACACAGAACTAAGGACAGTGCTTAAAACACCTTCTCTGAAATCCAGCTTGGTTATAGAAAAAAACCCTTTGGAAACAGGTATTCAGTTTGTTGCACCTAATGAATCAGTCCTAATGCTTCCATCTTGAAACACTGCATTGTGCTAATTCTGTAACTTGTTCTTTTGCAACTAGAAGCTTCAAGTGAAGGCACAGCCTCACTGACTGGCATCTCTGTAGGCATGGAGTTAAAAACTGGTCTTCATCCTTCAGGAGCTAACAGTACATGTTAGAGCAAAGCGGATGCACAAGAAAAGCAGCTGGTTGGAGGAGGAAAGAGCAGTATGAGGGAGCTGTTCAACACTAGCAAAAGGTCTCAGCTCACCAGTTGCCTTACTGTTTATAGCTCCCTTTTAGTGATCCCTAAAAATAACTAAGAGGAACGAGTTTTCCAAGATAACATGTTTACTTCAGAGAAAGGCTCAGTCACAATAAAGGGTGCCTTGCTTCCCATACGCACCCAGGGACACTCTGATGGGCTGCTCAGTGCAGTACAGTGCCCAGTCTGTGTGTTAGAGGAGGCATCTAGGGGAGGCTCAGCAAGCCCCTGCGGGGCACTGTAACGACAGCAGAGAGAAAAGATGCCATGACCTTTGCTGCGCCCCACCAGGAAGATGGTTTCAGAAAGAAGGGACATAAAGAGGCTAAAAAATGGCAGCAGTAACTACTTTTACAAAATGCTTTCACATCTCTGGATCAAAACCACCCGGGTTACTTATTGCATTCCAAAAGAAGCAGATTTGGGGCTTGAGATTCAGCATCAGAAAAAGATGGGCTTCTTAGCAATAAACAAAATCCTTCTACCTTGGACACTTTAGGTGTTGAGATGCCCCAGGACAATGCTGCAACAGTCACTGAAATACTGCAATGCCTCCTGAACACCACTGAGCTTGGTTCCCAACCTTGAAGTTGGAAGGAATCATTCCACACACTTACGGGCAGAAATGATCTGCTGAATGGTTATGGAACTCCCCAGGACAGCAAAAGATATGGTGATGGACCCAGAAATCAAAACCAGTGACTGCCTCAGTTCTTGTCCTGTTGTGGTTGATTTGTGAATGATAAAGTAGCCCCCCTCAGTTTCTAACAGAGGCCCCTGACAAAAGCTGAAACATTTTTTGTCCAGTGATGCCCTGTGATGCCAGCAGGAGCCCATGTAGAATGGTATTTCTCTCTTCTCCATCCTATGATCCTACCCTGAATCTGCCAAAATGCTGAGCAAGTTTCACAGTTTGTACTTCCCCCCCACCCTTCTGTAGCCTTCATTTTTGCCAAAGGATCCCATGCAAAGATTTACCAAACCAGGTACCTGCCTTTCCTTGACTCCCATAAATACTGCAGAAGCTATGGTTAATGAAGACATGACCATAGCTGGAGCGGCTCTCTGAGATTATTGCCTTGGATACTATAAGACAAATGTTTGGTCCTACAGGCATAGATTTGCCAAATGCATTAGCAGCTCAGTGCACCAAAACTGAACCTGGAAAAGTAAAAGAATTTTATAGTTGTAACTGCCAGGATCAGCAATATCCAGAAAAACAAACTTATTGGAAACTATTTCACTCTGACACTATTCCAGTCAACTCTGCACACAGTAGTATGCAGCACAAGGAATCAGTAGTGTCTGGCTCATGATTCAATCTAAATGTTGAACAGAGCCTGGCCCTTAATTTCTGCATATCCCAGCTCTCCATATCCCAAACCAGTCTCTCCCACCACAACCGTGCAGTAAGTCTACATAATGTATAAGATTTGCCACCCAGAGGACTGATCTGAATTTTGTCTGTATCAAAGGTGCTTACTTCTGAGCTAGAAGGAATGCTGTATGTGGATGAGATTTAGTTATAAATACAGAAACATTCACCACATTGCACTCTACAGGGACACAGCCTCCAACTCTCTGCAAAGAGGAAAGCAACAAACAAAACCCCATCCAATCTAAATGACGCCAGCACTTCCATTTATCTAAAATCCAAAATGCAGTCCTATTTTTTATAGTTGTAATCAAGTTTGCTGCATCCTTGCTTGAAGATTTATGTCCCCTAGAATCCAGCATCAGCCCGAAGTATCTCTGAAGATATACCAAGAAGAAGACAAACAGCACCCCAAGGCTGATGGCTTGAAAAAGTTAAAAAGTACAATAACTCGTAAAGCTGAAGCACTTAATGTTCAAATTTTTGGCTCTAGAAACTAGGGAGGTGCAGTGTTTTGCACCTTGATCTCATCTCCAGACCATTCTACCTACTCAAGTAGAAGCCTGTGATAGTATTTCTCAACTTCTGTCCACAGAGGACTGACAATCCCCTAAGACACCTATCTGTGAGAAGACTGTGGAATGATGGTGAAAGGAATGCAGTGATTTGGCAGCTCTGCCTGTAGGAGGGCTGTCCGTTTGCTGCCCAGAGAAGCTAGTCAGGCAATTAGTATAAATTACCTAGAAAGAGGACTAACAGCCAGCCCCTTATGTGGTTTGCCCTACGTTGCTTCTTCTCTTTAAAATACGGACATTTCCTGCTTGCACAGGGCACCCTGAGGTGCCTATGAATATCAGTCAACTGCTTGAAGTGAGTTAGATGGGAAGAACCATGAAAATGCTCTGGGCTGTTACCAGCATCTGGGCTGGAAGCTGCCCCTTACTTCATCCTACACACTCTGCCCCTACCATATTGATGTATTAATCCTAAAACCCTTTCTGTTAAGCCCTACGAGGACAGGATTTGGCCAGAACTGTTTTTTCCTTAGTTTTTTCATAGCATGTAGTATAGATTCAGGACACCATTGTAGCAGATGCTACACAAGCCCAGAAGGACAGTTGCTGGAGCAAAGAGCTCGGTATTGATGCTGAAGACAAGAAACTGATGCAGAAAGATAATCAGGGAAGGCATCAAGACAACATGGTTCAGCAGGAGAGACAGAGGCTGCAGTGCAACAGTGGCCTGTGGATTTAATCCTTGTCATAACAGCAAGAAAACAAGTTACTTCACAGCCCACTGTAGGATCATCTTTTCTACTCCACTGAACAGATTTTATCCCAGTGTGCCCCCCATACATTTCTTGGGAATGAAGAGGATTTCAAAGGAAAGGTAACTTAGGGCCAGGATTTACAGTCTTTTCCAAAATAATGTGATCAGTATGTTTCTGAAATTATTCCTTTTGTAGAAAAGCTTGTGACAATAGCTCTCTACTCATTTAGATTATTTTGAGATGATGAAAGATGGCAGTTCTGAGATATATAAAGTAAATTTCCCACTGAGAAGGTTCAGCTCAACTCCTTCTATGTCTATAGAGGGAAGAACACCGTGGAGATCTCTGCTAAAGCTGCTCCATGCCAAATGCAAGATTCCTAATGTATGACTTAAAACTTTGAGGAACAGGAAAGGACTACCTAAGAAAATACAAAGAAAAATGTGTAATGGAGGGCCAGATGCAGGAGACAAGAGTAATAGGGAAAACTGTTAGCTCATCTTTGGCACATTGTGGAGAAGGATCAAGTCCATCAATGCATTCAACAGGTCTGCTGGGGCAAAAAAGGAACGTATGTCCTTGCACAGCCACCTTCTCTCCGTGACCTGCTGTTCAAATGTGCAGTGCGCAGACCACTGCCGGCTGCACCGGCCCTCTTACAGAGCCCTGTTCTTGTTCATTGGCTTAGCAGAAACAGAAACGTTGCATAGGCTACTCCCTCTCCAGACACAAAATTCATTATTGCTTTTTAATTGGAAGAAATACTGCATTTTTACGTACAGGTATCTAATATCAAAAGTAATTGCTTTTATAGAATACTCATTTGGAACTGGTTTCCCCTTGAGATGAGGAAATATATTCTAATTACAACAGATAATTCAAGAGGAGATGAACAGATTGATGACTGGAACGGCCAAGAAATAGGAGCTACAAAGACTACTGGAGATGAAGATAAAAGATCCTTTGTGAGGCAGGACACTGAGCCCAAGTCCATAGATAGTAAGCGAGATGCCACAGTTTTGTCAGAGGCTTGATATAAACAAAAATCAAGGAGCCCTGGTCTTTTGGAACAAGCAAGGGACATCTATGTGATGTATTTTTAAACTTAGAATTTTGAGTGACAAAAAGAAAAGCCTACCCCATACGCATAATTGTAAATGACACATATGTGATTCTGATTTTATTTTTCATTTTAATGATCAAGAATATCACTCACAGAGAAAGATCAGCTTTGTTTTCTTTAAATAAATAACAGATGTCAAGATTCTTCTAGAAGTTTCAAAATCCCAGATGACTTGTGGTTTGCGCTGGTGAAACACATAAAATGGATTTTTCCCTTCAGGGCATCGGAGGAAAGCCAGAAAACTCCTCTGGTGATGGCATAAATCTGGAGTTGGGAGAGGGGAGGCTGAAATCTTGGTGTAGCAGCCCGCTGATATTAAAAGGAGACAAAATCCAAGTGTCATCAAGTTTGGTATTTGGCCTCTGGCAGTAGCCAATACCTGAGACTTCAGAGGAAATGAAATGCAGATCATAAAGCCCTTGGCCAATTAAACTCTGTACAGTCCCCGGAAGCAAAGTTCTCTTCTGAATCCCACAGGCAGGTAATTAAAGCCCCAAAGCATACTATTAGATTATGGTCATTATCTTAACTCAGATAGGTGGAAACAGGGCTTAAAACTACCCAGTGCCCTTTAAAAGCCCAGCCAGTATTGGATTCGGTGGCCTCCTGCAGCAATGAATTTGCTGGTACTGTCACAGTGCCACTGACTCACATGAAATGGATCACCTGTATCAATATATTAGATTTTCTTTAATTTTTCCAGGGAAGCAGAGTGATCATTAAAACAATAACAGAGCCATTCCAGTGAGAGGAAAGGAGCTTTTTGAAAAGCTCCAAGGTGCAAGAACTGAAGCTCTGGGGCTGCTTAATTTGATTCATGAACAAGATGCTTCAAGTCAAGCTAAAGGGTTTTCATAAATGAGGAAAGGATCTTTTGAAAAACAAGGTGTTTACTTGTGTGGATCAAAGGTAGGGAAGGGAAGCAGTGAACTGTTGCAGGAAGGGAATTCTGACCCAAGGGCTGAAGGATACCGCCCACAGCTGGAAAGATGCTGTTGGATGCAATGACATTTCCAGGCACCACCAGAGCTGACTACACATCTCCAACCATCACAACAGAAACCTTTGGTTTCTGTTGCAATTGTAGATGAAAAATCCCTGACTGGACAGCTCTCAGACCAGCTCAACTACAGCAGTAAACCCCACAGGGTTAGGTTCCATATAGAAGAAATCAGCTTTAAATACAAGGAATCTAAACATCTAATCCACATCTATCTTACTTCAGGTCCTATACAGGCCTGTACTACTCTAGACTCTATTATGCTGATATTAAAGTCTAAACTAAATCAAGACTGTATGGCATCCCACATTGCCAAGACTGCCAAAGTACTTCCTTTCAGCCCAGGTTTCAACCAGGCACCCTTAGGACTGCTCTGTCTCAGATGGATTGTGTCCAAGACTAAGCAAGACCCTCCCCTCCCCTCTCAAGGGTGTTCTGTGAGCTCTCGACAAGGGGCAGACAAGCTCATCTCCTGCAGCATCATTTTGTAATCATGCTCCGCATTATTTGCAGACGTTCATACGCCTCCCTGCTCATTTACCTAAACAGTCTGCTATTAAACTAACATAATCACACAGACAGCTTTCCCAATAACAAAGTTGCACACAACACTCACTTTTGGAATGACTGAAAAGCTCACGGTTGTTCAACCCATTTTACACAGCAGAGGACAACAGTATTAAATGCAGATGCAGTAACTGCTGGAACTCACAATCAACCAAAGCTGACATCAAAGCAGGATGTCAATTTTGGTTCACTAAGTCCACCTCTGACAACACAACAACAATAAAGAGACAACATAACACCCCACAGACCTGCTGGCTATGTCCGCTGTTCTCCCTTCCATGCTCCAAGAGTCACTGTCCCGGTGTCTCTGTTGGCCACAAGAGAATCAAATGATCTGAAAAAGTCCCTAGTTTTGCCAGATCAGTGCTGTTTCTCTACCTGCTGCTTCTCAACCTTATCACCAGGCATTTCCCCTTGAGAATAGATGGCAGAAGAGATCAGCTGCCATCGAGGACATGAGATCTCAGATACTTCCCTCAGATCATTTTAAGGGCCCACACCTGAAAATCAGTTAACTTGGATATTGGTTTTGACAGGAGACAGAGAGTGCCTCGATTCCTCTGTTCTTCCTTCAGTGTGATACTGCAGGCTCTTCAAAGCTGGCATACTTTCCTTTTGCATCATTACACAACAACATTGATGGCTGGCTTCAAAATAAACTAATTTCTGTCAGATTGCCTATTTTACATCTGTAGATAGATGTTATTTTTCTTGAGCTGTGTTTGTGTGGATCTTTTTCAGGCACATCTTTGACACCTCTCAGGAAGTTTGGCTTGGAAATTTTATTTGAGATAGAACTTACATTTCTGCTTTTCCATCGCCTTCCTCCCTTGTCTTTATCTTCATATCTCACGTCAGCATGCACTACAGCTGTGCCTCGCCTGTCAATGCCAGGCTGCAGTGCCTCCTTCCACCAACCTCTTATTATATGTATGATTTAATTTTCTATCAGCAAGACAAGTCAGTTCAAAATCAAACAAAGAACACAGTTTAAACAGCAAAAACACAGCCCAGAATCAAGCTCAGAATCAAAATGCTTACAAATCAACAATTTATGGCAGTTTTGAAGCTATAACAGATAAAGTTACTATGCTGAGTCCTCCTAATTGGTAAGATGAATTGGCAGCCACATCTATAGCAGAACCTTTTAAAGGATGTATCCACAAATAGGGTCTGATTCTCTCCTGCTCACAGAGAAGTAGAAAGAGTACGCAGTGCAGAGAATCATACTTGAAGTGCCTTGCCGTTAGTTTAAGGAAATGCTGAGCCTGGATTTGGTTTTGGCTCTTGAGAGAAAAGTGTTTGCTGTAGAAAAGAAAGACCATTTAGAAATGAACAACACAATGTTGCATGGATAGCTTGTAAAATACAATTAATCAGGGATTTATCAGGGAAAAATAAAAAGAATTAGGTATCATATTCTCTGGAGAAAGTAAATCAAAGGATGAGACAGTTTTGCAAAAGAAAGGAGAAATGAAGATAAACAGCAATTGTCAATAAATTTGAGAAAATAAAGATGTAATGTTAGGGAAAAAATATTGGCACAATGTTTTATTTAAAAGCGGTAATAAAAACATTGCTTGCTTTGATTTCTGCCTGTTCTGGTTTATTGTTGATATAAAGATAAATTGACTCAGACTTCCAGGAGCAGGAAAGCTACGATCCACTGTTACAGGCACTTTAAACCCCAGCACTGCTATAATACCTGATTCATTATTAACGAGATTGGCTTCATTGCATGTTGGTATTTTTACGAATTGACTGTGACCTGAAGGTAGTTTAGGCCCTGACAAACTCACTGCAAGACACAGTGGCACTGTTTGACAAAGGCAGGGTGCATTTGGTAACAAGGTACTTTGACCCACCTACACAGCCTCTTTACAGCTATCACATACAGCACATCACATATAAAGACAATGGCCAAGTTTTTGAGTGTGGATCAGACTTCTACAATTTACCTTCCTAATACCACTGACTGCAACAGTGCTTAGCTGGTTTCCACCAAGGCAACGTAAAAAGAAATCCAAGTTTTTTCAGAGACTCATTTTTTCTTCAAGCATTCCTTTACTTCAGGCAGAAATTAAATAAAAGAATGAATGCTTCTGTCCCCTGATGTGCCTCAGGTTTGTACTTACAACTACACTATGAGATGCTAAATTACAGAGGAGAGAGAAATGAAGACAATGATGGAAGGTGTCTTTATACAGGAGAAGAAGATCCTTCAGTGAAGAGACAGGTAAAAATCAGAATCTGAATTTCAGAAAACTGAGGTCTGAGTTTACAGCTTGGACTTGAGTTTACAGCTTGGACTCATCCTCAAGGACATAAAGCAGACGTGCAATCCAGTCATGCTTAAGCTTCAGGTCAGACCTACATTTCCTATAATCAGATAGAGCTTTCCAGCACCAAATGGTCCCAGAGGAAGCCCACTGTGCCATGAGAGGTATCTGATGGGATGAGCAGCAGGACATGCTCCATGCTGCCTAGGAAAGAGCAGGAACATTTCCCAGCTCCTCACGTCATTTAATTATGCAGTCACTACTGAAAGGCAATGAGGCAAGCTGGTAGAACCCAAGTCTGCCATTTTCGGGAGCTGAAGATAAAGGAAGCTCTCCTGCAGTACTGGGGTAGTGTCAGGGAAAATTCATGCTGCTATAGCTGTTAACCGAAGTGAGTAGAAAAGCAGAGAAAAGATGCTTGCGTCAACATATTAGCATTTAACAGAGCAAACAGAGGAATCCAACGTGAAGATCTGATCTGGTTCCTTTAAAAGCCAAGAACTTTATTTTCATGTTTGTGTTTAAATAAGTAAAAATTCCATTTGTCCCCAATATGATTTTTAGGCTGCTTTGCTGAGAAAACAAGAGTTTGTGAGATCATGCTGCCTGCACTTGTCTATCAGTTTGCTTCCCTCTCTCATACCCTCCCCTCACCTCAGCTCGTTAGATTTTGAGGACTGTGTCTAATTTCAGCCAAGGTTTGGCAGACAGTCAGAGGTCTCCCAAAATTACATTTCTGCCAATGTCACAGAAGTCGAGATCTGGGAAGAAAGTGGCATTAAAATATTCCTACTGAGCAAGGAGTCTCAATGAAAGATCAAATACAAGAGACCCGCTGGAGCTATTAGAGACCACCCAAGAATTTACCTTTAGGACACCAACCCACAAGAAAGTCTTTTTGGTTTTGCTGCTCAAGGAACTAAACACTTATTTTTTAGGGGTAATTGTGGTAATTACTGGATGACTATGTCTGCTGGATATCTGGCCGTTGTTTATATCACTGATTAACAACATCATAAGGTAAGATGCTGCACAGACTAGTCCAGACTTGGATCAGTTAAACAGAGGACACAGATAAGGGAAGGAGATGAAAAGAGGGAGGGAGATGAAAAGCGCAGAGAGATGAGCTGGCACAATTAGAGAGAAAAGGAAAGGCACACCTGGAAATGAAGCCCAGGTCTTCTAAGCCCAGGTCTTGTATTTCAACAGGTTTAAATATCTTCTCTAAACCTGGCACTTAGGCTGCTCTTTTTGCCCCCAGTTCCTGTGAGCTTACACATTGATTCTTGTCAGATCTTAGCGGCAATGATGGGAACAGGTTAAGTGATAAAGCAACATGCTTTCTGGTCACAGATTAGGGGATTCCTAATGAAATAAAGAGGTATATCTGCAACCCCATTTAAAACTACTTTGCCCACAAAGATACCATGTTAAAGGAAATTCACATGGAAAAGCCGGACTCACTAAATTAGCACTTCTTCTCTTTGGAAGGGAGGCACCGAGGTGAGGCACCACAGAAGCAGGACACACCACTCCATGCAATCTGCCTGGTTCCCCAGGCCTTTATTAAAAACTTAATCCTTCTGACTGGTAATGCTAGGGGTGCTTTACCCTCCCTACCTTTGAAAGGAATAGAAATTAAAGTATGATCCCAAACTGGCATCATCAGCAGAGTATCAAACAAAACCTTTTTGTTTGGGTTTTGTTGCAGTTTTTTTTAACAGGAATTTGTCAGTTGCGTATCTGTCAAAACACGTTCAAAAATAATCAACCTCTAGTTTCACAACCATACGCTGAGACACTCCTATCTAGAACAGAGAAGCCACAGGCATACACCCATATCAAATATCACCCATCAAACAGATTAGAGGCATGGTCTTTCATTTCAGGGACAAAGCCAAAAGATCATATGATGACTTTTTCTAAAGTAAACTCATATCAGAAATATCCAGCTTAGTTTTCTGATAGCACAGTGTACAGAGAATATCTCAGCCTACCATCACACAGAGCATCGCCTAGCCATGTCTAATTGGTGATGATCCTGCACCAGCTGGCCTGCCCTTTGGGCCTGATTCTGATCTTGCTACTACAGTGTAAGTAGGCTGTGTAAAAGACAGTTTTCATCACTTGGAATTCTGGTCCAGAACAATTATCAACCATCTACATTAACATGAATTGTCCAACTAAACTGCGTTACCGGCTTTACCAGAATAACCTGTTGCACATTGTGCTGCAATGGGGAACCTCTCCTTAGGGCTAGAGCACCCTTAGCATGGCTCATGCACAGACCCTGTTCACTAATCCCATGTTTACTTCATCAACTATAAGCAACTTCAGTAAGAATAATCCTACAAAGTATTTCACTGTCTCATTCTTCCACAGCCTCCGCTATGTCTCTAAGACAGCAGTTATTTGTGCTCCAGCTTCTTGTCAGTATGATTAAAGACTGAAAGATGCCTGAACAAGTAGTCTTGTACCATATGCAAAAATTCCTCTGCAATGATCAATGCCTTCTCCAAGGGCTGCATTACTTAGCCCGTGTCCATTGGCATGCTGGGCTGCACCATCCCCGCTTCAAAGTTAGGACATGCCTTTGTTCTCTCATGAATATTTCTCCTCATACCCACATATCTTCTGTTCACACTTCTCACTGGGTGAGGGAGACTTAAGAATCTCACTCTGAACTTTTTAATGTGTGACAAAAAGAGGGAGACAAAGAACCCAGTTATTAGGCAGATCGGGTTCAGAATGAATCCCAGATGATCTTAATTCTCTGACCTCATCTAAGAGGGCTCCCTGCAGCCTGGCTTAAAGTTTTGTAGGCCTGAAATGGGAACAGGACTGAGTATGGGAACCATATCCAACTGCCACTTCCAGAAAACAGAAGGCTTTACACACAACCCCACGGGACACAAGCATTATAAAAGCCAGTTCTGTTACAAAATTAACTTTCTGTTGAATGAAAATGCATTGAGCCAGATGGATCTATTTCAGGAGGAGGATCAGGCTGGCACAGGTCTAAAATCAAAGATTATTGGGTTTGTGTATTCCAAGAGTAGCTGAGAGCAGAGAGTTCAGGGCTGGTGCTGACGTGTTGAGGTCTACACCTAAAGGAGTACCCCAGGAAGGATACATCGAGGGAGTTTGCCTAATGTTAACTTGAAAAAAGACTGGAAATTTGCAATTAAAACCTACAAATCTACCTACAAACAAAAGACATTCTTCAAGTGTTGAGAGATTGGCAACTTCCAGCACATGCAGACCTTTAAAAAGTGGGAAAAAAGACTGGTTACCAAGAAGAAATAAACAACCAGGTTCCAGTGAAGAACTTGGCTGCCCTCATCCCTGTGATGGCGCTGGAAGACAGAAGCCTAAATCTGCAGACCACATTCAGGGGATTCTCCATATGACACAAATTAAGTAACAGAACTACCAAAAAAAGCGGTTTCCAAACCCAAGCCTAACAGAGGCTAACACCTATACCACACATTTTTCTAAGCCAAACTCCCTCATGGCTTTGTCTAAGTTGTAAACATCAACTATTTCAGCAGTGAGGCAGCTTAGCATTAGTTTAATAACCTGATCAGCTCACTCTTACCTCATACTCCACTCCCATCTGTTACACAGAGCCACATGCAATCTATCATGGTTTAGGATTAACAGCTCTGTGCGGCAACATCTGGTTTTCCTATTAGAGACGTGAACAGCACCTAGTCCCTCCTCAGCACCCCCTGGTTCAGTGCTTGGAAAGACAGGGCCATGGACGCCTCCTTGGCCAGCTAACACCAGCACAACAGGGAGCAGCATCTTCCATCAGCAGTTTGTGCTTGTGGCATCAATGGGATTGAGCTTTGCAGAATCAAGATTCTGCAGCTATCAGTAGCCTCATTTTACACATGGCTGGATGACTAGAAATCTGCCTTAAAAGGAACCCATACAGCAACTGCAAATTTTAATCCTGAGGAAGGCTAACCTTTGGGTTATACAACACTATTTCAATTGGGGATATTTTTAGTCTTATCACTGCCTCCAGTTCAGTATGCACAGGAAAGAAAACCACCAATCTTTTCTACCACACAGGGCTTGCTTGAAAATGAGTTAATGTAACAAAAAATACATTTTTATTTACAAAAGCTTCACATCCTAAAGGCATAGAAAAAACTCAATTTCTAAAAGGGCAGTAAGGCCTCGTTGCCAAAGAAAATACAAAACCAGCCTAAAGAATCCAAATGAAAAACAACCAATTAACCCTAGCACCCCACCAAAAATGCAAGAGACAAAATGGGAAGGAAACTTCTCTAGAACTGCAGGGAAAATGAGCTCCTGTGCAACAAAGCCCCTTTTGCTCTGTGAATGATACAGTAGTACCTTGGCTAGGATGCTAGTCTGTGGGGAGCAAGAACTGGAGACTTGGCGTGACCTTGCTCAAGTTCCAGTTTTTGATGTATTCGATGGTTGTCTCATGGCAGAAGTATCTTCACTTGGCCAAATTTGCTACTGGAGTTACTGAGCTGGTAACTACTCTCTGTGCTGACGCTTCTGGATCAATAGCATGGATGAATTTAGGCAACTGACCTCAACAGGAGTAAGTGCATGAGTGAGCTCAGGAGAACTTGGACCACTGCTGCAGGAATACAAACCTATTTGAGCAAGTTTCCCCGTCCAACCAGCAGTATCTGTCACTGTCCACACAACGCCTGCTGACAGCAGAACAGGGATTGGCAGGATCAGAGGTTTGCTTAGAAAGCAAGTGTTGGACCTAGATTTCTGACTTCGATTCCAATTAAACATGGCTGCTCACTGTATCACAGACGACTTTTAACAGCTCTCCCCAGGAACAAAAACTAGTCACAAACTGGTAATCCAACAGAGACTAGCTCTGTGCTTCACAAGCCTATGAAGTCTATGACAGAGGATACCCCTCACAGGTATCTCTGCATAGTCTAACACAGCACTGTGTGAACCGCAGGACTAGTATATTTTAAGAACTTCACAAAGAGAGACACCTGGCAGGATCCATTTTCTCCCCCGATCAGTTTATCAGACATTAAAGCCTGGTTGGGAGACTTTTTATGCTCCTTGTACCAAGCGGTGATTCAAATGCAGCTCTAGCAAACCCGGTTTGAGTCATGCCTTACAAAGTGTGAGAGACCCTTACACTAGAGAGTACATATTCTTATGAGTGCTCCAGTAAAGGCAACTGGACTGCCTGTGTAAGTAGCTTTGAAATGTAAGTAAAAAGTAGATAACTGAGTTCCACAGCTGCCTTTTTCCTACACAGACTGAGATTTTCTCCTCTCCCTCCTGCCACAGCTAATTGCCTGAAGACTGGAAAGCAGTGGTTTGTACAGCTAAGGAATTGCCCCCTTGGAGAAGAGTCCAGTGACACACAGGTAGCAAAGGCCTTTATACCAGCAGCTTCTTTTCACAGATGTCTTGGCCTTGCAGAGAGGAAGGAGGCATCAAGGATCTGTTGAGGCTTTTGCAGTGTTATACCATGTTGCAGTGGCTATTGCACCCAAGGGAGACACTGGCATTACAGCAGCCTCTTAGGCATCCGCTGTAACATTTAGCCCAGGAGATTAAGATTGCAGCAAATGCACTGAAGAATCCCAGAGGCCCAATGTGTTCCTTTGTATTTTCATCCACTGATTGGGGCTGTTTAGATGTAATTTCCAAATGATGCTGAGAAACAGGAAACCCTCTCCTGTAGTATACAGGCATCAAATACCTCTGCCTGCCAGAACCATTTTTAAGTAACAGTGCTCAGAGAAGCTCTTTCAAAAACCTTTTCCTTGGTTTAGTTTTCCTAATCACTGCCCATTCTCCCAGGCTGACATGCAAATTAGAGCTAAGGTATTAACAGTACAAATCAGACTGTGGTGGCAAGCGAAAGGGCTTCTAGAGAACAGCACCATAGGAGGTGGTAGAAGGCTCAAAATATTCAGAAATCGACATTCTTACCTTTTCTAACCGTGTTTTGCTCATTTACTTAGACATCTCTTCAGCTCCTGAGAAAACTATGCATCCACATGCTCATGATGACAAAGCAGAATCAGTCTATTGTCTACCCTGCAGCTGCCCTCAGTCTCTCCTCCAAAGCCAGTAATCAAGGACATACTTGGCAAAACTATAGCCTTTTGCAATTTGTCAGATATTCCCAGAACTGGCCCATTTCTACTGCATTGTTTCACTAAGGACTCCTCTCACTGAGCACACAAACCAATTCATGATCCAAGGCTCATCCTTGACTTGAGAAGAGATCATTCAGAACAAGTCACCTAAGTAAAATAAACAGGCAGGCAGCCACATGTGCTTCACAAGACAGCTTTGCAGGCTGGGCAGAATGCACACAGAGTCACTTAGCCTGATAGGCAAACAGCAAGTGGGTTTACCTTACCCTGAGGACATCCATTTCTTTCTCTTACCACTAGACCAACAAACTTGTCTATAGATACTAAAGCGAGCCCTCTCAAAACACATTTCAGCAAGATTCTATGATTCTGTGACATCAAAAGCACACAATTACTCAGAAATGAAATGGCCTGACAAATGCAGTAAGAGGAGCAGGAAAATGGTGAGAGCCCTCCTCTGGAGGTTCCACTGGATTGCTGCACTGTCTGCATACAGCAATGAGTCCAAGCTAGCTAAACGAGATGAAATAAAAACATAGTGCAAAGAACCACAGAAGCACAAGCCCACTTCCCTCACCTTGGAGGAGAATGGCAGAGGGATAAGAAAGCAGAACTCAGCTCCAAAATACCAATTCCTTGGACATCTACCGACTTGCAGATACAAATAGAGCTCTCTCCGCTTATCTACACCAGATGATAGGTGAAGGCAGCTGGTGAAGCTCAATTGGAAGAAAGGACCACTTTGTCACACATAGTAATACCATCCTCAGTTCTGGTTTAGAGGAACTCTTGTTGATGCAAATTAAGTCCCTTCCCTACTGCTTCAGAGTTCAAAAAATGAAGACCAAAAAAGTCATAGAGATTATTCACACCATACTCTTGTACACTACTAGTGTGGATACGTGGGCTATGAAAGAGGACAGGAGAGAAACTAGAGGTAAGCTGACACTGAAAAGATGAAGCCTGCCAAGCTCTGAAGCTATCTTCCCTGGGTGAAATTCCATACTCTTCAGTGTACCAGAGAGTTTGCAAATAAGAACTGGAAAGCCTAGCAGATTAAATTGAGATATGAATTACAGAACCAAGATTGCTACCTTCCTCCCCAGCAGTACTACCATGCATTTAAACTCAAGTAACCCCAGCCAAATGAGGGAACCTGAGACCAAGTTGCATCATGCTGCTCCCTGATTTCTTCCTTCTGGTCTATAAATCAAGTATATGTTTACTCAGGAGATGGTCTTGTATAGGTAATTTTTATGCTCTTCTTATGCACTAGAGGACTTGAGTAACCAGCATCAGTTGTACTGCAGCTGGCCTCCAAAACTGCCTGTGAAACCTGGATATTCCACAACACCTGAAAAGATAAAAACTATAGGGTAGAAAGACAATTTTTAACCTGTTTGCATCTGTCATGCTGTCCTTGAAATAGGTTTTGCCTTCACCTACGAGGCTTTCAGACATTCACAGCTGTTTCTACAGCATCATAGCTATGGCTTTTCAGAAAAGAGTCATACACACAAGTCATACACATCCAATTAGCACTTGGCTGCTTTAGCTCTGTGCTCTTAGGAGAAGATAACTTTGGGTCAGTGGGAGGATCTCTCTCTGGCTTTCATTCTCAGAAGCTAAACTTCTCTTATTTCAGAGGACAGTTTTGATCAATAGGACTACAATAAGGCTGGAAGCTGTTCTGCTGTCACTGGCTTTCTTCCTTCCTTCCTGCTATCCAAAACATCACAGGTTCTTTTTCTTTCTCTTTGTCTTTGTTTTTTTTTTTGCCCCTTTCAGTTTTGGTAGTTTAAACTAAGTGATGGAAATGACTACCAGCAAAACCCCACAACTAACAACAAAAATAAGTATGTCAAGTACACTGAGACAGACCAAACACCCATTAGTAAGGTTATAGAAGGGCACTAAGAATAGGAAGATCTGTTAAACATGACTCATTTATTTTCCTTCCTTTCATAAATCTTATTATTTCCTTGGAGAACAGCCATACACTCAGTAGCTGGAACTGCATTCTTAAACGATGCTCCTGTTTTAACTGCTACCTGCCTTTATTACTAAGAACATCAAACACACACCAAACAACACACAAAACCACCCCCCCCACACATCCTGCTATGAAGGGTATTAAGTTAAAGCCAGGTTTTCTAATTCTCTAAACCCATATGGCGGTTATAGATGTGCAAGAACCCCACTGCTGAGATGACAGGCTCGTATTTGCTTTTCCAACTCCAGCTACATCTATAAATAAATGGAAAGAAACTGAACTGCAATACCTCCTAAAAGGCAACAAACGCAACATCAGTCAATGATTTTCTTTCCACCTCTGTAAACATTGCTTTTAATCCTATATAGTACAAAATGATTCAAGTTCTACACAAAAAAAATGAGTCAATGATAAAATTACCACGATTTTTCTGTCAAAATAAGCTTCCTTCCCAGCTACAAACACAAAAAAGCAGAAACATTACGTTAAAAAAAAAAACCAGTTACCAGTATGTGAAACATAGAGTACAGGGAGAGACTTTAAAATCACTGATGTGCTGCTGGAACGAAGATCTATTTTTTCTATTTGCCAATATTTTGCAGAGTTGAATGCAGTTTTGCGTGTTTCACAAAAGCGATTTACCCTCTTCTTTCTACCAAACCTTTAGACCTTTTCTCCTTAAAGTGCCCGAACAGAGTAATTCTATTTCAAATATTGCCTTATATTTTTATAGGAGCTATTCAAATATTGACCCATGATGCTTTCTTCCGTTATTCTGGGAAATAAAATCTTGGCCTTCCTGAAAGCACTGATGATGAGCTTCCTCAGCTCCATAAATCAAGCCTAACACAGCCAGCATGCAGTGGAAATCGGTCTTTTCGACTTGACCATCAGCTTTGCAGTACCTTCAGGTCAGGCCTGTGACAATGGTTGCTTAACTAAGCTTGGGTAACTGACCCAGAACAATCAAAAATACTCATTATATACTGTGTGGTAAACAGAGAAACTGGGAGGCACTGGAATGGGTTGTCCAAGGAAGTTGTGAATGCTCCGTCCCTGGCAGCATTTGAGGCCAGGTTGGACAGAGTATTGGGAAACATGGCCTGATGTGAGGAGTCCCTGCCCATGGCAGGGGTTTGGAACTGGATGATCTTAAGGTTCTTTCCAACTCTAACTATTCAACGGTTCTATGACAAGTAAAGCACACGGTTGAGAATGGTCCCCCACATGTTAAGGAGATAATTATGTTAGCATCAGACCATTAACAAATTAAACAGAAATAGTTCTAACATGAGAGTCTGTGCATGAGAGAATGCAGTTTCATTGATGCAAGGCTGGCAATCACACTGACTCTTCCCCTGCGCACATGTGGTTTACCTCTCTTCTTTGCTAAGGAATTACTCTTTAACTGGAAGTTGCCAGCTGTAAAAATATCTTTTTGACAAACCTGATGTGGACATTTGCAGGACCTGTTTGCATCCTGTTCCCAACCCTTACTTTTGACAAGGAAATCCAGAACTAGTCTCAACTGGTCCCAAGCCTATGGAGAACAAACTGGCCTTTAAAAGATACTACTGTACCTTTTAAGTATGCAGATTGCCAGGCTGAATTTTAAATGCAATCACTTTGCTTCCAGTACACTCCAAAAATCAGGAGTCACCGTCTGCGTGAATCAGTCCTGTGCGCCTAGGACCTACTATTTCCAGCATTTTAAGCCAGTGTGCTGCAATTACGTGAATTGCCCAGCTTTTCCCCCACCTTCCTCCACAAAATGTGTATGCAATATAAAACCCATTTATCATACTGGAAATTGCTATTGTATTTAATCTTCCCAAAGAGAGCAAAATCAAATTATGATGTGTAAAGAATGATAATCCGTCAAATGCAAGGAAATACTCCAAACTTATCCCTCCACGTCTGCAATAGAGCAGGTCAAAGAGATCTAATGTAGAAGACATGGCTAAGAAGACATGACGTGAGCATACATAATGAGAAGATGAAAATTCTCTTAATCTTTGCAGATTGAATGAAATCTAATTACATGCTGTATTGATTGTTGTGTATTACTGGAAAGAGACAGTGAAAAGGGAAAAAGGCAATTACAGTGAAATTGTAGTCTGACCCTTCAATTGCTTTTGGCATGAAAGGCTATGCTCTACTTGGGGCATCAAAAATTCTTTATTCTCTACGATAAATCATTAGCAACACACTCAGATGCAAAATTGATTAGGGGAAAAATTCAGTCAATTAAATCTTTTTTATTTGTTCCCCTTCACAAAAAAAAAAAAAAGAGGCAAAGGAAGAAAATTCCCAGGTGTTACCATTATGCCATTTCATGAATTGCTACTAGTCTGTCTGGCATTAGTTCTGTGCTGACTGACAATAAATCATACTCATCAATAGAAATGCCACAGTAAGAAGGAAAAAATAGAGAGATTGATGAACTAGATCCAAAATAACTCAGTTTTTCAACTGTTATACTCTAAGTCAAATATTAAGAGATAATAGAAGGTTTCACCAAGGAAATTCTACTGATATGTTTCATTGCTTTCCCTTCCCTATGCACGCTCCATTCTTTCACTTCCACCTCAACTCGCAGCAGCTGAGCGAACAGAAAGCTTTTAGAAACACTATTTTTCTAAGTTGATAGAAAACCAAAGCACGAGCCAACTGAAAGCTATTGTTTGGGTGTATGTCTGCACTGCTCTGCAGGGAATCATGGCAATTCTCATTCATTCTATTCCAAAAAGTTCTTGTTCTGCCAAAGATAACTGCAAGGACCAACTTTCTACTTTCACATGTGGTCCTCTGCGTCCTGCTCACACCTCCACAGGCATCGTGTTCACAGATTTTATTCAGCTTGAGAAGTTAATGAGTTCTCTAGTGATCAGGTTTGGGCTGCCTCTTGATGCACTTGTTTTTCATTTTTCCTGCCAGAAAGTACACTTTGAAATAACATTTCTGTGATTTCATGCAAACAAATAAGTGGGATGGAAACAAAATTCTGAGAAGCTGCAGGGCTGGTCTCTCACAGGAAAGTCTTTCTATTGCCCTGGATCTTCAACAGAGTCCCAAGGAAATCCAGTTAAGGTCTTACCAGTTCAGGACTAATCCAAATAGAAGAGAAAAATGGACTAAAAGAACACTCAGACTTTATTACCAAAAATATAAGATACTTAAATAGGTGGCTCTAAATTCACTCATCTCAAAATGGAAAGAAGCAGGAGGAGAAAATTCAAATCCTGATCTGGACAGACCTACTGTAACCCAGCACTGAGCTGGAGTCAAACTTGCAGGAGTTCTGGTTATGCAAGGAATTCATATTCCTTATGAATTAAATCCACCCATGTCTGTCTGTCCATATAAAAGTGACTTTGGCCCGCTTCATGAAAAGGTAACATCCAAGAAAGCCTCAGAGGGCTCTCTAACCTTGTGGTACAACAGTATCCAGGAAAACGTCTGAGAAACCTTGCTCAGCATGCGGATGATGCTGCACAGCTCTAGAGCAGAGTGTTTCAGTAGTACCAGTCTTTCTGTGAGACACAGTAGAGCATCGTCACAGAAAGGCTCCCTGGAATCTCAATGTTGCCAGAGCAGCAGTATGCCCATTAATGGCATAAGTAATGAGTCATGATACTAGAAACAGAACACCAGTGAGCTAAACCCAAACACAGATGCTTGATCCTGATTTCACGTTACAGTGATGCAACTCATTTCAGTGGGGCAATTCCTAAGTTTTTTTTTGACTTTACAGTTTTATTGCCACAAGATGAAGAAAGAAAATAAAGACAGTGACAAGTATCATTTCATAATGATGAAATAATTCATCTGTGTGAATGCACCACTGTGAAATAAAAAGCCCCAAACTGTGTCAGGGAGAAATTGAAGGGAAATGAACAGCTCAGCTTGAAAAACTCTATTTTCCTAGGTAAGAACTTTCAAGAAGAAACTGCCTGCAGTGTTTATTATGACCTGAAGCAGCAACATAACATTTAAGTTCAAGTAATTTGACTGGGCAGCTCAGTATCCAACAAACTAAAGGAAAAGGATCAAAAGTCCCCAGAACTAAGGCATCCTTTACAGAGAACCTCCTGTTCACTGTGAAGCCACAATCATTACGTGCAATGGGCTCCTGCTGATCCTCTGGGGGATACTGTGATGAACCTTGGGTATATCTTACCCAAGCCTCAGCTATGAACACCACCAAGAACCAATCAATTCATAGCTGAGCTATGATGAATATAGCTCAGGGACTGATCTAATTTAGCTTGGGAACTCCATGACCGTGGAATTTAGGAGGAGGATTTCCCTCTTAAATCCTTCAAAACTGCTCCAAAATATGGTTAGGAAACACAGCTGTTGACACTTTCCCTCTAATTCATGACTGTATTTTTGTGACTGACACCCACACTCCACATTCCCCTTCTCTCTTCCCTGTTTATACTGAGGAGCGCGTAAGGGGATGCCTGTTCTGTAACACTCGCTGGCAGACTGCATATTACCATAACATCGAACCTAGTTAGATTTATACATTCATTCAGAAAGTAGTAATAGGAAATACACTTTATCCTAACCCTCCCATTTGTCTGCATTTTGAGATTATAGTAGCCCGTGTTAAATCAATGTTACGATTAAGATTTTCCCAAGCAGCCTACAAGCCCATTTGGTATACTGAAACATATTTACACTGCAAGTTTGATTTGGTGCTAGACACTAAATGTTACATTTACATTACAATTTCATGTAAAAGTTCACTCCCTCATCATCTCCTTGTCCAATGCACTGATGTATTTAATCACATACTTATTTCTTTGATGTTTTACACTTAGACCTTTACAAATCTATGCAAATACAATCGTACCTGTTTTAAAGAATTAGTTTCTATATGAAAGGTTAGTCATCCTACAGCAACTTTTATGGCTTAGCCTATTCCAACTGCAATGGAAGGGTTCTTTGCTTTCTTACCAAGATTTTTCAAGGCTAGTGAATTAGAACAGTATGTCATAATAAAAAGAAGTGGTGGATGCTTCCCCCTCCTCACCACAGATAATATCAAATTCAAATGGCAGTCATTAAGGAAACATATGTGTGCTATGTTTAAATAGACCATTAAAAGTATGCAGCATAAGAACTCAGCAGAATGTTTTTAAAGTAGTTCTGAGCCCAAGTAAACGACTTCCAGCTATAACCTAACAGTGCACTTGCTACACAAACACCACACAGAGTTAACATATCCAGGCAAACTGTAAAACCTGGTACACTTGGGAGGAACTTCCACTAACCCTTAAACCCGTGAACTCTGCAGCCTCCTTAACTTTGTACCTACTGAGGAAGTCCTGACTTTGGACTGAGAGTTGTGGGGGGCTCAACAAATCCCTTCCACAAAACCCTGCAGCCACTTCATTTTCAGCCCTTCAGCAGTGGGGTTAGTGCGTACGATGCCCGGGCTTCCCTCCTCACTTCGGGAGCACTTCCCCAGTCTGCAGCAGCCTCCTAGGACACAACGCACCCCGGGACTGGTGCTGCATCCCCTCCCAGCCCTCCGTACCATTTAGCTGGTTGTAGACCACTTCCTCCAGGTGGTCCAGGCGCTGCAGGATGGACTCCCTGTCGGCCAGGCTGCCCACCTTGGCGCCGCGGCTCCTGGCCCGGCGGTCCGCGCTCCGGACGATCTGCACCAGCTCTTGGGAGCGGTCCTGGATCCTGCAGTAGACGGAGAAGAGGATGATGCCCACGAAGACCAAGATGTTCACTGTCAACAAAGTTTTGATTTTCCGTGCCACCGCCATGGGAGCCGCCGGCGCGGTAGCGGGGGGCACATCAAGGCGCGGAGGCCAGCGGCCCCGCGGCCACCCTGCGGCGGGGCGCGCCCCGGGGCGCTGCGTAGGGGCGCGGAGCGGAGCTGTCCTTCAGCACCGCCGCGCCGCTCCCCGCCCGGCGCCCGCCTTCGCCCCGCGGGGCCCGCGCCGCGGCGGGCTGCGCGGCATGGAGCAGGGGGGGCGAGCGATGCTGCCTGCCGAGCTGCCGCCGCCGCCTCTCCTCCTCCGGCCGCTCCCGCTCGCCCGCCCGCCCTCGCTCTCCACCGCCCCAAACGCAGAGCGCCGGTGCGGAGTGACGTGCTCCGGGGGATCTCATCTACATGCACACGGTGGAGCCGCCGTGCCGCGCCGCGCCGCCCCGCCCGCGGACTCCCCGCCCCGCATCCCGGCCTGCGGGGCCCTGCCGCGCCGCCCCGGCACTCCCCTCTGCGTTTCAGCACCACGGAGCGGTGAAGGAGCCAGGCGAGTTGCGTGCTTCTCTCCCACGGAAGACACCAATGGCCGTTTTCTCTTCCTTGCCCACCTAGAGTCCTCGTCCTGCCCAGGCATCACCAGGCAGCTCCTGACCACGCACAGGACGAAGGTTGTCCTGGCCCATGGAGTGCCCGAAGGTGAGATGATGCCCCACCTGCCACACTACTGGAAACAACCTGGAACAAGTTCACATGTTCCCAGCAACAGGCAGAGATGGTAGCAAGTGATGTACAACATTGGCTAGCGGTCCTACTGCAAGTGACATGGCTGGGACCATGAGAAATAGAAGTGCCTGCTAAGCACATGCATAATCATAGAATCACAGAATCTTTTGAGCTGGAAGGGACCTTTGAAGGTCACCTAGTCCAACTACCCTGCCATGAGAAAGGGACATCTTCAACTAGATCAGGCTGCTCAAAGCCCCGTCCAACCTGACCTTGAATGTTTCCAGGGATAGGACACCTACCACCTCTCTGGCAAGCTGTGCCAGTGTTTCACCACCTTCAGCATAAAAAATTTCTTCCTTATATCTAGTCTAAATCTCCCCTCTTCAGTTTAAAACCATTACTCCTTGTCCTATCACAACAGGACCTACAAAAAAGTTTGTCTCCACCTTTCTTGTCAGCCCCTTTAGGCACTGAGAGCTGCTCTAAGGTCTTCCTGAAGCCTTCTCTTCTCCAGGCTGAACAACCCCAACTTTCTCAGTCTGTCTCCAGAGCAAAGGTGCTCCATCCTTCTGATCATCTCCATGGCCATCCTCTGGACTCACTCCAACAGGTCCATATCTTTCCCATCATGGAATTACACACAGGTGGGGAAAAGCAGCCTAGGCCCTTACTCTGACACACACATCCAGTGACTGCTGAAGAATTACCAGGATCTCTAAGCTTGATACCGATGCACATTAAATAAGCCCTTCCATATAGCAGCTTCTCCACTCATGCTCATAGTGATCTTCTTTCTATACCATCTCACTCACAGGGTTGCATACCACAATATAAGCCTGGTTGTTGGATTATTTTTTTCCCCTTTCATCCTTCCTTTTTGATTTTGGGAGCTGCCAAGCTCAAAATGCAGCAAAAGTTACAACCTTGCTGAATTCACTGTTAACTTGGCAAGACCTGCTCAGGATAACTCTCCACTGCTGTTCTACTTCTGACCCTCCTGTTGTTCACCTTTGAGTTTGTCTGCGAGGACATATTGCTGTCTTAGAGGAATTCTTCCGTTGTCTTCTGGGGATCCCTAATGAAACCTGTGTTGAGGGATCAGCAATGCAGAGCAAGCCTAGATTGGAGATTCATCATAATTTAACTTATTCCTGCCAAAAGATGCCACAGATTTCTGCAGTGTTACCTCTTACAAACAGGTATATCTATAGGAATGCATACAGGATTTGGTTACTTCATACAGTATTGTTCTATTCCTAAACATAAATACTGCCTAGATGCAGGGCCAGCTGTTCTTTCGCTAAGGCAATAGTAAAACTCTCAGTCAGTTCAGCAGAAGCAGCTCAGAACCTGCAATTTTCCAGTGTTTTGATTATTTTAGTACTATTCTTATTGCAAGTCTGTCACAGCATTACTTTTCCTAGAAAATACCATTTTGGTTTAAGAAAACGTATTAAACTAATGCTCAACCATAGCTTATTAGATGTCTCTACAGCATTTAATATATTATAGCTACACCTGCTGGTCTTGATATGGTTAAGAATCTATTAGATCAGTACTTCCATTACAAACTCCAAGTTCAGAAGCTGGCCATAAGAATTCAGTTTGGATTCTGCCACATGAGTGTATAGGCTGTCCCAAGAGTTGTAAAACGCCTTCAACTACCTCAGAGAGTTTCCCAAGTTTTGATGAGGGGGTTTTTGCATCATTGCAGTTTTCAATGGGCTTTCCAAAGACATGATTTCATCCATGATTGATGATTGACTTAGGTCAAACACTTGCTTCCTTTTGTTAAGTGAATGCTCTTAAATGGTCAGCTTAAAAATAGCCCATAGTATGTACAGAAGAACACGAAAATGCTTACATAGCTGAAACAGTACCTAACACCATTCCCGTAACAGCTAGCTCTTTTAAACCACTGCTCTTCCAGGGATTTCAAAGGCACAAAAGATACACTGTTGGAGCTGCCTGAAGGGTGGCAGTAGTGAGTACAGAAAAATGTCAAGGTTAGAAAATGTATTTTCTTCTTGCATTGGAACAAAAAGCTTTGCATTTTCACACAAACAGCACTGAGCTGAAGCAACTGTTTCATGCCCCAAAAGGGTCAAGTTCCAATTTTTCTTCCCTCTAAAAGTCTTCTATTGCCAAATGAAAACTAGATCAGAATCAATATATGCAACATCTGGATTTCAGGGAAAAAACTTTTGTTGAAGCCATACCAATCAGCTCAGGATGCCAGCCCATCTTACAAATGGCAACAGGGGAAAGCACTGGTAACTTGTTCCAAATCAATGAACGAACAGCAATGCTGGCATCCCATTCCAAATCACGAATCCAGTTTCCACTCTCACTATTACTCTCTTACTGATTTTACACATACTTCTCATGTTTTCACTCATATCATCCACCAAGATGGTCTAGGAAGCCACTATAAAGAAACACTGAGATACTCTGTATTCAAATGATGGTCTATTCTTGGTCATGCTTTTACATCTCTCTACTTTCACTGCGCTCAACCAGAATAAACACCTGGATAAAGGACAGCTGTCTGAAGCTGAAGATGATGTTAAGTAGCCAGAGGTCAAGACTCTAAAAACAGTCAGCACTCTAAATTAGCCATCTGTCATAGGCATCTTCACTAATGTAGTAAAGATGGCTTAGTGCCTTGGGGCGCTTCTGGCTGCTACTGGACTGTCAAATAGCTAAGGCTGTAATGATAACAGCAGCATAAGCCCCAGACCTTGCTATTGTCTGTGGTTCTCCTTAAAACTGTGATTGGTCTTGTACAATGTTGAACAAGTAACAGTTTTCTTTGCTTTTGCTGACTCCTGTTAACCGCGGAACACTCCAACCTGGCACAAAGATATTGATATAGAAGAAAGCTTCCATTGCTTCTGCATTTACAAGCCTGCTCTGCTTTGCTACTGAGGTCAGAGACAGTAAATTTCACTTCGAACAACACTGAACAAAAAGATTTTGAACAGAACCTTTAGAAAAGCATCAATCTTACAGCCATTATCTGCAGAGCTCATCGTGTAACTAGTAAAGGCAACAGACTCCAAGTCAACTTGACCCTAATTCATTCAGAGCTATTAACCTCAGCCAATACAGAGGAATTAGATTTTACTGAAAGCTGTAGACTGTGCAGCGACTGAATATCACCAAGATACCCAGCATCATGTGGACATTTCCAAAGTTCAGGTTTTCTTCAGAAGTGGTCAGAAAAAGTTCTAAGAGGCCACGGCAGACCTACGAAGTACCTTCCTGTAGCAAAGCTCTTGAAATCGCCATGCCCTCTGTTGTAAAGTCCCAGGTATGGGGGAACATACTCAAATAAGTCAATATGAGTTTCAGTATTTTATGAAATGTTTTCTATTGAATTTCCTTTTAATGTCCCTAGAAGAAGATGAACGAACTGGCTTGCTGATGAAACAAAGTCAGATTTTACTTTTTGGGAGAGGCAAGAAGTGATTGAAAAGTTTCTTGTAAGTTCTTTGCATTTTAAGAAGCTTAGATTGGAAAAAACTATTGAATTCAAGTTAATGACCATAAAATCATTCCCAACCACTTTTCCAAAAGGACACAAGATTGACTTACCATATCTAAAGAGACATACCCTTCTGATCATTCTAGTGCAAGATATGAGACATTTGCAAGAATGAGTGATGTGTAGAAAAGAAGACTTTAATGTTTAAGTGCTTGAACGGTAGCTTTAAAGAGAAAAAAAAAACAAAACAGACTATTACCTGGAATTGTAGATTCCAGCTGCAGCTATTCACACACTAACATCACCTACCCTTTCCCTAATGAAATCCCAAGTGCATTTAGTAGCCCACCACTTATTTGAGATAACCTAATATTTTTCTATTTTAAATAATACTTTTTCAAAAGAGAACAGCAACAAAACCAGACAAAGTCTAAGATCTCTGTAAAATTGACCAGACATACAGAACTGAGGCCCTCATCCTGTTGCAAAGAGGTATTGCAGCCCATCGAATACTCGAGCAATTTGGTATTTGTACAGCCCCTTTTGCATAGTCCCAGCAAACTCTGCAAAAGGAGATCTGAACAAACACCATATTTGCATGAAGTTGCACGAAGATTTCTGCACAAATAGCTAGCAAGCTAGGAGAGAAATAAATAAGAAGACTCAAGTGCCTCATACTTAAGCTGTTTCCAACCACCCTCTTATCTTCTCCGCTGCAGGTTCGGAGAAGATGGCAAGCCAGTAATTACAGTGGCACAAGAAGGCCAACAGCCACATCATTCCTCTTGCAGCAAGACACTGCCAGGTCCCTAAGGCTTCAAACTGCCACTCTGCTCCTGCTGATGTAGAGGCTCTGGAGCACTTTCACAGTTGAGCAAATGCCTGTTACTTCTAGCATAGAAGTGCTGCGGCCAGGTAAGGCACAGAGAGGAATCCCCAACCCAGGATCCTTCTTACTGCATTAAAAAGGTTGGAAGCCCAAAAGACAGAGGGGTTTCCATGTTGTGATTCTGTGATGAGAATACTTGGTGCTGGCTCAGAAAGTAAAGGTCTGTGGTGACCAGATAGCCCTGAATATGCTCAGAAAGCAAAGGTCTGTGGTGACTGGATAGCCCTGAATATAATTAATGTCGACTTTATTTAGAGCATAATTACAACACAATGTGCTGTGGTTTCAACCAAGATGAATGTGTTTACTTTAGGAAGATGACCTCTCTGCTCCACTTACTACACACCCAATGCCATGAGCATTTACTAGTGGTGTCCTTAGTACAGTGCGCAAAGACTCTCATTCATAACCACAGACCCACTCAAAGTGGCACGATGCAGGGATTAAGTATTCACAAGATTAGTCTAGAGGTGCTGAATTTTAGCTTCATCTTGAGAATGGTTCTGTATCAAATGAAATGCCTTAAAATCCGAACACATTTCAGAAATTATATATATATATGAACACACACTTCTAATTTTGGTAGTATTAGTCACTTACTAAGGTTACATAGAAGTTTGCTAAACGGAATTTTGGCATGCCTCCTTCTAAAACTGCAGCAATTCTCATTTGCACATGGGGCAGTTCTTCAGGCGCACAGACTGCAACATGCTCCACCACCCGCTGCTGCACACACAAAGATGCTCTACCCGTGTATTCCTCATATTGTATTAAAACTATGGGTTGACTCCACAGAGAGGATTTATAATACACAGCACAATTGCAGGCAAATCTGCTGCTTTCATGCTTGTGATATTGTGCTGATGACCACCCTGTAGTAAATAGCATAGAGATAAAACCCAACAATTATCCAAATGCACATTAAAAACCCAATAAACCTGTCATTGTAAAAACAGAATATAAATAACTGCCAAGACTAAAATATTCAACCCACGTGCTTACATTTTATGAAGCTCTAATTTATAAACATTACAGCTCTCACCGATTTTAATAAGAATAACTTGAGCTCCTACCTTTTTCAAATCCAACGGCATGTCCTCTATCCATTTTCTATTATTATCTCCTACTGTAATTTCAGAATAGGTGCTGTTGTGCTAAGAGAGGGTTATCACCATTCACCACAATCAAAGATTATTTTCATGGGCTTAGATTTTCTTCATGCAACAACAGAAATAACACCTGAGGACCTCATCTCTCACAGAAGGCAGAGAGGATCAGTCCATCAGTGCCTCAAGAAGGGAAGGTGGCTGGAACCTGCCTGACAGCTGCTGCAGATGGCTGTTTTTGATAACCATCATAACTAACTGTAAGGAATTTTAGAGGTACTGTGATATGAGGGAGAGATTCAGACACTGGAAATAAATCTGGGAAGTTTTCAAGGTCAGCTTCTATGTTTATGAGAATTCTAGTAAAGAAAATAAATGTGCAAGAGATACATAAATGTAATTTAATATCCAGCTATTACAGATACAGAAATGACCTCATTACACTCTTTGAAATCCATCTTTACTTACCCCTGCTGCCAGAAAACATACAAAAACCTAAGCAACAGCTGGGCTGTTTGCATGCTGATTCTTGCTTTTCATACTGACCAATACTGCCTTCTGGTTCTCTGCATTCCCCTTCTGCTGCAGCCACTCTCGGCTCTCATACTCTGTATAGCCTTTAAAACAGACTGCTTCTTTTTAGTACTGTGTTAAAAAAATGGTTCATGAATGGTGTTGCTACTCCCAGGAACAAAGCAATCTTTGGCTCTGTCAGCTAACATCTGTGGACTATGACCCTGAGTTCCTCCTTGGAATCTATTCACCTCATTTCCACCTTTACTCTTCACAGCCAACCTTATGGCAACGGAATTTGCAGTCAGCTCTTCATTAGTATCTAATCAAATATCATTTTAGGCAGAAAACACTGTCCAGATCAAGTTTTATATTAAGGCATGTTTTTAATATAGCTGTGCTTTAGGTAGAAATCTGTTTACTAAAAGACTGGCAAGAAGAAGTGGGCTTTCTCAGACAGATGTTGAACCTAACAGTTCTTCACCAGTACTAATAAGACTGAAGAATCTTTCTTCCTGCCCAATCCAGCTGAAAACCTATGAAAAAGCTGAATGTTATCACTGGCTCAGAACAGTTAAAAAATCTTTTGCTGCTGGAATTGCACTGCCTTCAGCAGCGTATATTCATCTTTGGCCATCATTGTCATATCCCAATTCTGCCATGAGGTACAGACTTGTGAACTTCTACAGGTATTTGCTCAGGCTCATCCACTTGCAGGAAAAGAGCCTCATACAATATTCATTACTTACTTGTCTCTGTCTTGATGCACATTATTAAGAGATGCACGGCTCTCCAGCAAAATCCTCACAACAGAATTAAGAAGCAGAGCCAGTCATCGTGTCAAAGTCAGAAGGGATTAAATATTCTAAATGTGGCAGCACAGGGGTAAATTAGTGCTGTTACCTTCTGACCCCCAGAGCTGCACCCAACGCTGGCTTTAAACAATAAAAATAATGAGATTTTAGATTCCATTTATTTCGAAGCAACAACTGGCAGCTTGAAAGAAGAAAACATGTTTTGGCAAATAAAGTTGACACTGGCATTTTAAGCAAAGCCTTAGCTGTATGGTGGCTTGACACTGGGCAAATCTGAAGAATCACTGCTGCCTCTGACGTATGATGTTTTTTGCAGGGACAATGTGTGTGTGTGTAATAAAGAACATTTAGTACAGTTTGTATCTGCCTTTAACAGAGAAGTTCAGAATATTTAAATAGAAACCAAACCATTCCCAGCACTAAAGTTTTCAATGTATTTTTAAAACATATCATCATGAAAAAAAATAAGAAGATAAAAAGCTGATGTATGGGAAAATTCCATGCTAAAAACCATGCCAGTGAGAAGCCTTAACAGATGGAAGTAGGATGACAAAACCAAATTCATCTAGTTGAGTTGAATTTCCAAACATTCCCACTAAAGGACAACGTCCCATTTAACACTTTTGGAGGCTTTTAAATGCACTTGAACATGAGCCAGTGGGTAGGAAAAGAACATTTTAGATATACTGGACTACGCAAATACTTAAAGAACTGTTATGCTTTTCGTGTTCCAGACCACGCAACTTCTCTAGTTTTCAATTTCTCCATCTGAAAACTGGGCATAGCTTGCCATAAAGGAAGCAACAGAATTTGCTTTTATTAATCTTCACCTCCATTGATTCAGAGGCAGCTTTAAAATAAATAGAAGTCCAAACCAAGAAAAACATGGAAAATAGACAGATCTGCTATAAGGCACCAAAAGACCAACAATGGTGAGAGGAGCTGTAGGAAGACAGAGACATGTAGGTGCAACACGCACAGATATTCATAACCCCTTTAGCTGTAGATGCTGGGAAGACATTCTCTATTATTCATTAATTCTATGGTGAGCAGATAGATCAAGCATTTTTCCTTCTTAATTATCTTGCTCTGGGCCATGAAGTTGGAGAGCTTTATTTATTTACATATTTACTTATTTTGAGGGAAAAGTATTTCTCACCAAAACCCTCCACAGTGAAACTGCAGCATGAGAGCCTCTGGCCAAGCTCATAAGCGTTTCAGAAGTTATATACCTTTAGGGACTACATCATGATATAGAATTGCAGATACAGAACACTTACTGCTTTTGATACTAAATACAGAGAGATATTTTATGTCAGTAGCTTGATTTTCTGAAGTACAAACATTAATGCCAGCCATAAAGGACAGATAATATTCCACCTATATAAATGTAACATGAAAGTTCTGTACTTATCATTATGCTATTTATTATCTATTATATCCAACATATGTCCAATTGTATCAGCTCACAAAAATTTCCGGACATTAAATCTTTTAATGTCTGTTGAGCTGCTTTTGATTTACATAAACCAAAGATCAGCAACAAGCAGTGAAAAGGCTGCCTAGTGCTGAGCAAAGCTTTTATTGGTGCTGGTTGTTCCCTTCCACCACTCCAGCACGCAGGCCCCTGGGAGGATGAGACTCGGCAGAGGTTAGCATGCACCTCCATTGCTTAAAATACCAGGGTTTCAGTTGCTGTTTAACAGAGGCAATGCTGCACTGAGCAAGCACTACTGCTTGTTGGCATGCTTTGTTCAGCACAATTAGTAAGGGACCTTGCCAGAGTAAATACAAAAGGAGAGCTCAGGTGATAGACTGAGGTTATTCAACTTCTGACAAAAGGTTAGGGGAGTTCTCTTGAAACAGTAATTGTCTGTCACATGAAATACTGCGACTTCTTGAACACAGGAAAGAGGAAACCGTAACATGAGTTAGATTAGTGCAAGAGGAAGCTAGAGACAGGGAAGTTAATACAGTGGAAACTAATGGACTCAGCAAGAGACTCTAGGGTAGACTGGGCAGAAAATAAAAAACAAAAAAAATGTTAATAAAAACCTTTAATTCATCTGATGTGTCTGCAGTTAAATTAACTTAAGACCTCCTAGGTCTTAAGAGGTCTTGCGGTCAGTATGTGGATAGGGAATGTCTGTGGTACTGCAAAGGGTCTCAGAGGCTTTGGCATGGGATGGTTTCCCATATGAGCCAAAAAAAAGACAGAATGGCACAGGAGAAATAATGAATTTTTAAAGGTGACAACATTTGTTACACGATAAAAACAGACTCACAAGTAATAGATCATCCTAAAGATCCAGAGCCCAATCCAGATATAATGCCACTGTTCCCTGGCCAGCTGGAGGTAAGTGAAGTTAGTTGCCTCTGCAGGCAAATGTTCTGTGGGCTTGGTCTGAGGAAGCAATGCTTAAGAAGTCTTTGGAATGGGCGCACCTTTTGCAGAGGTATCATTTCAAACACATGAGCGCACAAATCAGGTTTAGAGCAGAGGGTAAAATAAGGTTTAAAGTAAAAACTTGCAAATTAATCTGGTAGTGGAGCCAGAAGTAATATTCACAGAACAGGTCTTACTATTGGCTTTAAGTGGTCAAAGACACAACTATCAAATACATTCTGCTGCTGAATCAGTCAGTGTGTATCTTACAATCCCCCTTTTCCCCCTTGGCACTTTGCTAAATTTTTTGTTCTCCATCCTTGAATAGAGCATTTCTCTACAATGAGACCCTGATCTTGACTGGGACAGTGAGATGCTTCCATCTGACACATAATATGTAAACAAAACAAGTAATAATGGACAACAGTGATAAAAATAGCACATCTTTATAACATTCACTCTATGTATGACAAATGAATACATCAGATTACCCTTAAAATAGCCTACTCTAAAATTAGATAAGTGAATACTGCCATGTATCACTGTAATACTAATGTGTTTGGAAGAACTGGATATAACAACCAGACTTAGTGCTGAGAAAAATCCTTTGCCATAAAAATGTAAATTCACGTAATTGCCACTAACTGTGCATAGCACCAGTGCAAGTTCAAACAGGAAAACGGACTGAGCAGTACTGAGCCTGACCTTTGTCAGGTAAAACCTTCAATTTAAGGAAAATCTGTATCAGAACCAGTGACTGAATGCTCTTTTACACCCACCTAGCTTTTGGAAGCATTCTACACAACTACAAGGACAGAACAAAGATAAACATGCCCAAAATTCATCTTAAATAAAGGGCAATTTCTGTGGCACATAGAACAGTTCTTAGCCACATCTTCCATCACTTTGTTCCTCAACTGCACAAGTGTCTGAACTTGCAGGATAGAGGGCAACCACAAGGAAAAACTGATCTTTAAACTGCAGCTGAGGAGACCACCTCTGCAGCGTGCTCACATGGGCTCTTCTGGGCTGATGGCAGTAACCGAACCGTGAACTTGCAGGGATTATGGCAGGGTACAACTACTTGACTTGGAGCAGTAACAGACTCTGTGGGCACAACTGGACTGTTGTGTTACAAGCTGTCACTTTGGAAATGCCTGGTCTCCTGGCCAACAGACTAAACAATATCCAGGGCTACACACATAGCCTGTGGCTGTTGATGAAAGTCAGGTTCTACAGATGTGATCCACAAGAGTTTCACATATTGGTAAGCTCAGCAAGGACAGGCATGCACAGTAGATAAAACAGACATGGTTGACATTTGACTTGCGCTATTTCTGTGGATTCTACTACTGCAATGCCTTCAGAAACAAGATTTGGGGTGATTGGTTTTTCCGTAAGTATTTCTTGTGTGATTTTTGCCACAAGAAATCATCTCATTTTCCAACTGATCACAGTCATTTTGTCTGAGAGAAACAGTCTTGGTTGACTCCAGCATTCAAAAAACCCCCAAAAAGCAAACCCAAAGCCATCTGTAAAGAGCCTTAGCTACAACTGTAAGTCCCTATTGCTGTGTAATTTTTGGAACATCACCTTCAGGTTGAAAGAAAAGGCAGATGCTGTTACTATGCATCTGCTGCTACCAGTGGGTCCTAAACCACAGGAGAACTGTGTGCCATCAGAACAATGCTTTGGCTGTGGTGCAGTATCAGTGTTAAATCCCAGCCCCAGATCCAGCAATGTGTCGTGGTTTAAGCCCCCCACCCACGCAGTTTTCTCACTCACTCACTCACTCACTCACTCACTCACTCACTCACTCACTCCCCTCTTTCTTCCCCCAGTCCCGGGGGGATGGGGAGGAGAATCAAAAGAATGTAACTCCCACAGGTTGAGATAAGAACAGTATAGTAACTAAGGTATAACACAAATCACTGCTGCTACCACCAGTAATAATACAAGAGAAATACAAGGGAAGAGAATACAACTGCTCACCAAGCCCAACCCAGCCAGTGCACCCCCCAGCAGCGAACCCCCCACTGCCAAAAACCTGACCATGCCGTGCACCCCCAGTCCACCACCACCACCCCTTTCCGGGTCTCTCCTCTCCATCTTCACATCCTGGACATGACGTGCTGTGCTATGGAATAACCTCTTTGGTCAGTTTGGGTCAGGTGTCCTGCCTCTGCTTCCTCCCGGCTCCCCCTCCTCCCTAGCATAGCATGAGACTCAGAAAGTCCTTGGCCAGACCAAAACATTACCAAGCAGTAACTGAAAACACTGGTGTTATCAGCGCTGTTCCCAGGCCCAAAATCAAAACCACAGTGCTGTACCAGCTACCAAGGAGGAGAAAAAAATGACTGCTGCTGCTGAACCCATGACACAATGCCATTGAATAACTCCATCAGGCAGGGCTTGGGAAAGCTCACCAAAGAAAGCATTAAAGTCTCATAGCCATAGGATAATAAAGTGTTAAGAGCTTGTACTGAGTTACAACTGGCAAGAGCAAACTTTTTGTCCACTTTTTGTCTTCTGAGATCTCTCTCTCCAAGTTGTGGTACATGGCAGCAAATCTGATAGTGTCTTAAAATGGTTAGAGAAGAATCTGAACGCCTTTCCCTCCACTCCTTTAAATCATAGGGATAGTCATAGTAAATCCTGCAACAGATAATTCAGCTTTATGATTGGACTCGATGATCTTAAAAGATCCTTTCCAACCAAAATGATCTCATGATTTTATAAAAATTCTTACTCTAACAGGAAGTTGGGGGTTTGGGGTGCAGAGAAGAGGGAAAAGAAGATCCCTTTGTTTTAAGGAACGAAAATCTACATCTGATAGCCAACGAGATGCTAAACATTGCCAACATGGACACAATTTAGTATGACAGAGGAAAATTGCTTATTCTTTTGAGAATATATTGTCACAAGCCAGCTGCTTTGAGTGGATTAGAAAAGGGAATTAGAAAATGCACAACCCAATTAAAAAGTAATGTTTTGTTTGTTTCTTGTAGTTCTTTTGCTCTTTCATATTAATTCCTTCTCTTTTTCTTTTTTACTTTATTTCATATTAATATTGATATTCACAAATAATCTCCCAGGGTTCAAGCTTTTATAAAATGCCTCTGGCATTTGTTTTCATTCCGTGGCCTGATCCTATAGCTGTAAATGGAGCTGTGCCAGCTTCCAGCTGCTCAGGATATACCCCCAAGCATTCCTCTGCTGACTTCAGCAGGAGAAAGGCAACCTCTGAACGCAGTAAACTTTCCATTCCATTGTAGCAGAATGCAAAGGTGCTCCGGCCTTCCAAGCAAGGACACCCAAACAAATTTGTGCCCCTTTCACAGAGGTTTACAGAGAAGCCAAAAGAAGGATCATGCTGGAGGCAAAACAGAATAGAATTTTTTCTCTTTCTGTGTATTCCTCCAGTAGCACAGGCTGGAAATGGAAATGGCACATATCAGCTATACCAGCATGTTATCTCTACTACTACCTAGACTGATCTGTTAAAATAACAAAGACAGTTACAGGGGATATTTTAAAGCAGCTCCGAAATTCCAGAAAACAAACACTTGCACTGGCTGTAAAAACCTACATGGACTTTAAAAAATACCAATCTCATGCCAGATTTGAGGGAAAATCCCCATTTTCCATCAAAGTGAAAAATAGAGCAAAATCAAATGACACAGCCTCAGAGAGACCTGTGGACTTCTGAATTCTCTGTTGCTCTTAGAATGGGTTTATAGAAGCAAAGTCCGAACTCTTCCTAATTAAAGAGATGAAATAAATACGGTTATTAGGTTCCTTTAAAACCCATGAAAAATTTTCAGACAAAAAGCTTGTGGCACTTCACTTATTCTTGCTTCCATGAAGCAACTTACACAATTAGAAAAGAAATACAAACTTTCTGTGCTGAGCTGAAAGAAAAGGTTGAAACCAGAAAAGAAGAAACAGGAAAAAGAAAACCCCAAAACTATGATCTTGTACTAAATTCCCTTAATCTTCAGATGAATACATGGGTCCCCACTGTCACATCTATGACACTCTGGACAGTTTCAATGCCGGTAACTTGTCATTTTGGGAAGCAAAACTTGTAAAGAATGAGGAATCATTCAACAATTGTGTATCTGAAGTCCATTTTTCCTATTCAGTGTCTCCCAGCAGGGGTACCTGCCTCTGCAAAGGGGCTCTTGGTGTGCTGGGGACATACAGCACCCTCAGATCAATCTGGTGAGCTTGCTGAGTGCAATGCATTTGAATTTTAGACTGCAGAATTCCCTCCGTCTTTCCAGTGATTCCTGTTTGATGCTCAAAGTCAGGAAAGTCAACTGAAGCTTAATTCTCTTCCTCTTTGATCTATAGCAGCTGTGGATTAAGAGCCTGATTTCAGGCAGATTCAATTGTTTCCTCACTGAAAGTAAACTAAGAGTTTTCCTTAAGGTTTGCACCTTGAATAATGGTTGTGTGTGGTTTATCCTATTACTCTACTATATTTTATTAGAAAGCATTAGTCAACCCTTATTTCCTGGAAATTCTCCCATGGGAATTCATGTTGTCAGAGCATGGCAATGAATCAACAGCACTCTGTGCTCAAGACACATGGGGACAAGGCACTTGGTTGACCTGGGAGATAATTTCGTTCATTGAAAAATAGAATTTAGACACCCAATTTTGGGCCAAAAGCATTCACTGCAACTGTTCTTGAAATAAACTTTAAAAGGGTCAATGCTGCTTCAAAATTTTCACATCTTCCTACTCTTTCAAGTTTTCCAATTCTGAATGACACCTTGATATAAACTGGATCCAATTTTGACCCTAAAGAACTTTCAATTTTTATTTTCTTACTCATTTTAGTGAAAAAGCTTAAAGAATTCATTTTGGATTTAGATATTTCTCTTCATCAGTGTTTTGACTTAGTCAACAAACAACACCCACCCCCCCCCCCCCCACCCCCAGTTGTCTATCTCCAGTCTCCCTACTAAATTCTTCCCTTTTTAGAGTTCATAGGAGATAGAATGCTTCAAAATAACCCACTTTTATTTGGGGCTTAGAGAAAAAGATGCTTAGTTCATATAAATCAATACATCTTCAGTGAGGAACATGAAGTTGTGTGCTTTCACGCCATGCCAGGAACAGACCCAGTTTTCCTATCTCATTCTGGAGATAACTTTTTGTTTGCAAACATGTGTTCCGTTATTCCAAAATATTCAGTTAAAAAAAATGTAATTACAGGAAACATTAATGTGGTATTTCCCTGAAAAGGTGCACTAAAATGCACAAAGTAATGGAAGATAGGGACGTCATGCTATACAAGAATAGGAAACTTGACAAAAGAATAACTCTTTGAAAAGATAAAGGGAAGATCAATATGTTCCATCTTTACAGACTCTCATCTTGTATTCTCCCGTAGTCTCAAGTCAAAGCCTACTTTTGTCTGTAGTCTAACAAAGGGTATCGGTGTTATGAAATGTACAGTAGTTCCTTCTTTATGCTCCCTGATAACTTGTCATTTACAATCAGCCTGAAACTCAATACAGTTTTTTCTTTACCTGCCTGGCTCCCTTTGTAGAACAGCCCACAGCCACAGTATGGGACTTTGTGTCCCTCCATTTAAGAGGTTGTTTCCTTTGTTTGGTTCCTCCCTGTCAAGCTGTCTAAATGCACTGCCTACAATGGCCAGAGCAGAAAACAGGGTGAAGAGTCAATCTGTTCAGCAGATGTACCAGGAGCCCAGAACAGGAGGCAGTGTATTTTTGTCTTTTTAATTAAAAAAATCATTGGAAAAGTACATCAGCACTTCTAAGAGAGAGCACAACTGGCTTTTATACAGGACGAAGCACTTTTGAATTTCAACATCCAGTCTTCAACAAAGCTTTTCCTTGATCGTATCTGGAGAAAGTGGAGAGTAAGGAGGATGTGAAATCCTCATAGCTCTTGTTTCATTTCTGAACCCCCAAAATCCATCAATGCAACAGCTGGGATTGTCAGGAATCAGAAAATCCTGTTCTCTATTGAATCTGATTACAAAACCTCAACATTTTCTATTCATACAGAAGATCACGAAAGTGTAAAGTGGGCTTTTCTAATGTGAAAATGCATCTAAGACCTTCACTTGCTTCCTGCCCATCAGTCCCACTTAAGGAAAGCAGTGTCTGCCCAGGGAGAGGGTAGACCTCCTGCCTGGGGCAGCATGAGGAGACTGTATTATTCCTATAGCAGAAGCTGTAACTCAGACACTTGCTTTATCCTGGCATAATTGCATTCATTACCTGCGTTATGGCAGACAAAGAAGTAGGTGGTCGAACGACAGAGTAAATGATGCCCACAACCAGCCTTCAACATGCCAACACAAAACAGTGCCTTCTTTGGAAACTCAAAACTCCACTAGATTAAAGCCTGACTTCTTGATAAGGAGGCAGATGAATACTCGGAAGAAATGCTAAAAAGACAAAATCCTTTTGCCGCAGACAATGAACTACTATATGAGGACTGCAGCCCATTCCTTATCTTCCAGTGATTTTTTGTCTGGATGCTATTAGCATGGCATTCCTCTGATCATTTGTAAATGTCTTTTACAAACCCTTGCACAATTGTTCTCTGCAGAGTAGATTACAGGGTCCAGCCTTCCTTCTGTCAGATTGCAGACCATGCTCTGCGTTTAATAAGCATGCTGCATATTGTGTTTTTCAGTTTGCGCTTCAGTGGCTATGACCCATTCTGCACTGTAATGAACCAGACCCTCTACCAATTCCAGTAAATTGCTGAACGGATGATATGTGAAATGCAGAGGATCACACTCTCAGTTTGAGAACTTGCACTCATTTTCTCACAGAGCTTTCCTTCAAGGCACCACTGGCTCTGGCTAGATCAAGAAAGCGGCTGAACTGCCTATGTCCACAGCAGTCTTATGCACATGAGGATTGCTGGCTCTCTTCAGAACTGTCTCAACATAACTACACTGCCGGGTCAACCCCTGGCTTCATACCTACTGGTGTAATGTATCAGTCTGCAATATTGTTCCTGATTTTGTGCCAAGAATAATGCAAAACCCAACAGCTGTTTATATAGACAAGACTGTCATTTATGCTCAGTTTTCTCTCAGAGGTAGTGAGGCAGACAGGGAAGTTTGATTTTGAGCCTATGCTAAGAATTACCTGTTCTTTGACTCAAATCCTACTGCAGACAGGTCTGAAATTCATGCCAGTAGTGGCCATTAGAGGACGATCAGACATGGCTCCTCTCTATTCCCACCTAAACAAAACCCCACCATAGCATCTGAACAGCAAACGAACGAGGTAGGGTAGACAGCAGACATGGCAAATAAAGCTCTTGTGATTGTAGATACCTCTACTTTGAGCTGTGAAGTGTGCCTGTTTCCAGGTATTTCAGTGACAGTGTCCAATTCTGAAAAACTGATGTTTATTCGTTTAGAAGGAGGAAATGGAACTCTCAGTTGAATTAATTCATTTCCTTCAATTCATGCAATGCTTCTCCTTCACAATGTATGATCAAAGAAAGGATGTCGTAAATAATGTTAAATATGCTTCAGGTTTTACAGTGTGTGATCTGATGGGTTCGTTTTCACTTCCCTAACAGATCTTTTTTATCTCATCACACAAGGACTGTGCTAAACACCATTCAGGAACAAAGGAGTGAAGGCACCGAGTTCAATGTAGAAACCAAATAAAACCCAGTTCCTACCTCATTATTGCCAATCCTGAGCTGAAACAACAGAAAATCCTATAAACTACCACCCACAGCCTCCTCAAAACACAACAATGAGCAAACACCTTCAGTACTGAGACCGGCACCATTTTTTCCAGACCAATCCAAAGCCAGTAAGGAAAGCCACTGATCCTCAAATGCTATCATACACCATCCTTGTCCTGCAATGAGCAGGTGACATTTGGATCTCTGTGTGCTGCAGTAAGCAATCAGAAAAGTAGTTGCTCTTCCATCACACCCCAACGGCATGGAGCTGGTGCAACTTCAAAACAGTAAGACCACACTCACCACGCAGCTGATTCAAGCCCAATGGAGGGAATTATGTCATGTTTGCCAAAATATTAATGCATGTTATGCTCCACTGTTAACTAAAACATTGCCTAATCCAAACAAACAAATTAATATAATTGGAGAGTGGTGGTTTTGAATACAAAGCATAAAGAGAGGCAACACATACTGTCTCGTTGTCATTCCTCTCAGGCAGCAATGTTTGGGCAGTTCTGCTCCTCGCAGGCTGAGCATACTGGTATAATTGACGGCAGCATTTATCATAACAGCAGCACAAAAGCATCAATTGCTTGATGAATTTATTTACTCCTGCCCAGAAGTGAAGCTATGATTGGATCACTTTATAAACATCAAACTGCTGTAGACCTGGTCCATTGTTGATTGCACTTACAGGGGAAGAGAAGAAAAAAAACAGAAGAAAAAAAAGGGGGGGAGGGGGAGAGACCCTGATTGTGAAGCTGGAGGTTGAGTGAAAAGACAAATCTCTCTGATTACAGGAAAACAACCATTATTTTATCTATTACGGAAACCAGTCAAACACTCTCACGTCCATGATCAACAGCTGCAGTATTACCTGCTGCACTTTAGTGTAGTCCTTTCTATGGCAGGCTTTTTCTTCCCAACCCAACAATATTCCTAGAGGTAGAGAGCTGTAAAGAAAGTATCAATCTCCCGAACCAATATGACAAGGCCCCTGGGCTTAGCAAAGCAAAAACATGAACCGCATCACATTGCTATTTTGTGAACTACTTGTCTTCCATAGAGAAATACAGGGCCATACTCTCTTCGCCCTGGCACTCCGCAGTTATTTAAACCTGTGCAAAACTCTGCTATTTTTCCTGGATGGATTCTGCACATTTTTGTGCACAGATGGAAGCAAATCCAATGGGAAATAGGTCCAATGGCTCTACATTTGTTAGGTTTCCAGACTATAACTTTAGATCTAAAGAGATCTGAAAATCATTCCATGCAAAGGAATGGTCTGTGACACAGTCTGCATGCTAATAAAGTATGGTTGGGTTTCAGTAGTAACTAAAAGAATTACTTTTTTCCCCTGATTTGCTCCTTTGAATCCCCTGTGGGAACAGCAGAAGGCATCAGTGTCAGGAGATGAAAGCTTCAAACATCCAGCTATTTTGCAGCAGTCTCTATCCAGTCTACATCACAGCCAGCTGATTCACAGACTGAGAAACAACACAAACGCCACTGGGAGCTTCAGTAGGGTAAAGAGTTCATCCTTAATGAGATCTTAATGTCTCATAACTCATTAGATAAAATTTAGTCTATGTTAAGAAACCAAAATGCAGTCAGGCCTGACCTGATACAACCAGGCTCTTAGCTCTGTAGCTAAGACTCTTGAGTTAGTGCTTCAAACTGCTGAGAAACTAATATCTGCTATATGGCTATTCCCTTGGCTGGTAACATTATGAAGAGGACTCAAACCCACCAATGGGATAACATAGGCCATGGTAGTGCATACACAAAGGAAATCAGCTTCAGGTAACTTTTTAAAACAAAAGAAAACCCTTTTGCACTCAGGGTGTAAAATGGAAGAGCGATGTCTTCAGGCTCCCAACTGGACCAAGAGATGTGACTCATCATGGCTCTTACATGCAGTGCCTCATGTAGACAGATGCTCACAGACACAACCTAAGACTGAAGACACACAAACCTACAATGATTCCCATCCCTGCCCACCAGCAGAACCCACTAAAACCTGATGCATCCAGTTATTACTATTACACACCCCATGGGAAATGGGATGACAGCAGCAAGACCTGTTTGTGGACACTTCTCATCCCTGCCAAGGGATGAACGGGGAAAGGGACAGCTCTTGTGCATGCAACTCCTGTTTTCAGGGCAGTTGATGGAATATATTAACATTGCCTTTAGGTAGTAAAAAATACTAAAACACGGGTTCCTCTGTAGAAGCAGATATTTAGTATTTCCTGCTATCCGGAGCAAGCACCTTATAGACATTGTAGTGGCCTTGGCAGCTGAACTAACACCTTTGGGCCTTCATTCAAGCCTTTGGCTGGGCCACTTAATGAGAGTTTCAGCTGTGAGCTCCCTGAACACGCACACAAGGGCACTTGCTTCCTTTGCCAGTGACCAGATGAACAACTCAGGCCAGATTTTTTGTTGCTCCTTCAAATAATAGCTTTTGTGCTCAAAACCACAATTCTAAACTTGTCTTGCAACAAATGAGACTTACAGGCACGCTGCGGCTCATCCCAAGGAGAGCAGCGTGGTGAAGCTGTCCTCCAGAGCCCATGCAAACCAGCAAGGTTAAAGAGAACGCAAAGGGCAGAGAGCAACGGGCTTTACAAGCAGTAGAGCAACAGTGACGGGATCAGGCCCCGCACAGTGGCATTTCAGAAGCATACACTGGGCTCAAGAGCACAGAAGTCACTGAATTTCTTCGGTACTTATACTCCTTAATGACTCAGGAGCTTTTGAAGAATTCCTGCTGAAACCTTTTAAATTCCCTTCCTAATTATGCTGCATCTACCTTTGAAGAGCCATATACAAGGTGTTTTCTTATAGAGAGCAAATACAAATACCCATGCTCCCGGTCACAGTCTGTGAAGGTGAATGGGAACAAGCACACAGTCTCCCAAGTGCCTGCGGGATCAGACTTGTTTTTATGAGCAAGGCTTGTACCTCCTTTATGCTTCACACAGCACTTCAAACTCATGGTCAGTGTCACACAAAGAACAATAAGATAATCTTAGTTATAAAATGCTAATCTATCCCATTAACCTGTGCTTGGAAAATGGCAACAGAGCTGGATTCCGATAAAAATAAAGAGAGGCCTGAGAAAAGAGCAGATCAGACAGATTTACAGCTCAGGGAAATAGCCCACCAAATCCTGCTGCACCCAGTTACTGATGTTACACACCCCATGGAAAATGGGATGACAGCAGCAAGAACTGCTTGTGGCACAGTTTCTATCCTGCTAGTCTGCTGAGCACACAAATTCAGTGAGTCCCTGACAGCCTAGCCAGGGAGAGGGATGGCTATTAATGTAAAAGAAAAGCCTGCATAAATAGGGGTAAGCAGATTTTACCATCCCCATTGCTGTTCAATGAAAGGCACAGCTGCACCTTTCTCTGAGTTATCAAAGATTATTTCAAAAGCATACAGAATGGCTTTTACAGCAAGATATGTCCCATCCTCTCCGTCACTGCTTTACAAAGCACTGGGACATGGTACTCCCCCTTTAGCACAAGCCTCTTAGCCAAAGTAATGCTTCCCATATGAAATGGCTGCTTACAGATAGACTGCAACTACCTTGCCCTAAGTCCCTCAGACTGAGGCTGTGCTCCCTTTGACAAAGAGGTGAGAAGACACCCTTCCTACAGCTATAGCTGGGACTTAAAAGAGAATGTAAAGTCTCAGGCAAATGCTTTGGTAGACAAGCCAAGGCAGCTCCTGTTCGTCCTTGCCAAGGGATGTCAGACAAAGCCTGGCTCTGCTGGGAGCGAGCTGCCTGACTAAACAAATGCTTGGAATGGAGGAGCTGAGCACGTGATGAGACCACGAGAATAGGCTTCAGTGGTTCCCATTTCAGCATGCATCTCTTGGGTTCCTTCAAAAGCTCTTGGAAGGAAGGCAAAGGGAGCCTCTAGTGACTTTAAAAATTCAGATGCTTTCAACTGGAAGGAACAGATTTCTATGAGATGATTATTTTGCTTTTAGTAAAGCAAGCTTTACTTCCTTTAACCAAATGCTTTACTTACATTTACTAAAAGTACTTTTCCTGTAAGGCAATCTTAGCTCCTTAAAAAACTTTTACGTTTTTTAAATCTTCCTTTTTGCACCACAGTTCAATAACAGAAAGAAAAGGTGACAGCCTTTCCATGCAGTTACTGCTTTTTCCACTGAATATGATGGAAAGAGTTTCTCTGGAGTTATACCTTCATGGAAGTCTGAGCAGCTCTTCAAGCCTGTTGTCCAAGAGAGGCTGAGGGCTCTGGAAGCTGAGCTGTGCAGATGGCCAGCTGGCTGGTCATGCACAACATAAAGGTTATGGAGCCAGATGGCTGATGTTAGGAAGAGCAAGAGGGATCAGCTTGATTGAACTCACTGGCATCATTTATGGTCATTTCAGGACAGTCATGAGAGCACCATCACGAGTGCTGCTCTGAGCTATTCTATCATATGCATATATCATCCTTGCTTAGAAAAGAAAATCACATTCAGCATGGTTTACAAAAAGGCCTCAATACCATCAAAGGAAATCCTTCCTTACTACCCAAATATCCTTCTGGGGGATACTTTACTGCAGCTTTAATGCTTATATAATTATTTATAACTATTATTCATGTATTCTTTAACTATTCCACAAGCACACTGCTTAACAGGAATTCCTCTGCAAATTATTAATTGCAGAAATACCCCTCAGATATGCCCTGGTCCCAGCAATGTGAGTAACAGTGGGATTTACAGCTCAGACCAACATCAGGACCACACAACCAGAGACAGGAACAAGCCACAGAGCTGACAGTCACACTTCCATAGCCTGGGTCTGGTGACCAAGACTTCCCTCCCTGCAGAGGATGGGGCTTTCCTAGAAAAACACAACACTGTCAACCACATCACAAGGGCACAAACAGTTCAGCTGTTCCTTTCCCATTGTCTTCCCACTCATTTTCCCTCCCTGCCATCTCTTTCTGAATGATCTCATTCACTCGCTCCTCCTCTGCACATCGAAAGGATAACTAAGAATCACCCCCATCCAACCTGAGGAGACGAAGGGGAGCAATGCTTTGAGGAATTCAGCAAGGCAGAGCTGTCACACAGTCTCAGAGAGCATTAGCTTGGGTACAGGATGTGGTCTGGCCACAACAGCACTAATCCCTGGGGGAGATGAGCTCCCCAGGGTTCATCTTGCTTTTCTGGGGAGCTCGGCATCTTACCCTGAGCTTCAGGCTGATGGAGACACAATCAGGAGTGACTTTAAACGCAGACTGAGGATGCTGCGGACCACATCTGCAGGTAATGTGAATGAGCACCAACGTCAAGACAGATTTACACCAGCTGAGGAATCTGTTTCCCCCCCAGCCCATCTTGCAAGAATAAAGCATTTTCTTTCCTCAATCACAGGATGCTGGCAGGGTTTGCAGGGCTCTGTCTCCAACTCCCTCCAGGGCCACGCCTGCCTCCCCAGGGCTGCAGCATTCACACCCAGGATGTTGGACCTTTGCATTCAATTCCCTTAAACCAATAGCACTATCTATGCTTTTCCCTTCTTTTCTGATTAGCAGACCAAATATATTCCGCATGAATTACGTAATTGTATCAGCAAATCCATTTTCTTCTGCAATATTTTTCCCAGATTTCCAAACTGTAGGGCTTTTTCCCCTGCAGAACTCCCCAAAGAGATGCCACAAAGCAAAGCAATCATGCAAAAAGATTTATGACAGTCATTTGTATACATGAGTATGCTCACAGATATTCGAGTTCCCTCTTCTGTCTTCTCCTTTTATTTGGTGTGAAAGCACAAGTTGTTCCCAAGTCACATTAATACATTTTTCATAAATCAGATACACTACTCATATCATTGAAGGGACTGGACAGGAGGGGGTTTTGCGTGTTTTCTTTTTCCAGGGTCCCAGCACATATCATGCTTTGCCTGAAGCATTGAGCAAGCATCATATTTAATGGAAAGGGACGCTCACCTCATGGTTAACTGCAACCTGGACTGAGGCTTTGCCCAGTGCCCCATGTAGGCTTGGCACTAACTGAGGAAGGAAACGTGACTCAGACACAGCTCCAGCCTCACCACTCCGCTGTTAGCTGGTACTTAGGTACAGTCTGCTCAGTCTGCACCTTCCAAGTCATATTCCTGCAACAGGCAGGTCTGCAGGCTGGTCTGCAAGTCCTGTCACAGGCTGGCTATCCATCAGCATTAAACCAGCAAGAGATAGTTAAAGCACAGGATTCATTAAAACTAACATTGATCTCTGCTTCTGCTATGGGGACTGGCAAAACAAACATAGACATCCTGTTTAGTTTCCCCCCACCTCAGTTTCCTATTTGCAAATGCCTGCCCTATTTTACAATACCACACAGCAAATGTAGAACTCAGCTGTACTAGAAACAACTTCTTCACCCTCAGGTTCTTGTCCTCCACCTATCTCATTCCCCCTGAAGAGTAATGAAAACTTCACAGGCTGGGGACAAATCTACCTTTTTGCCCTAAAGAAACCAGTGGTATGCATACATCGCATCTTTCAGTCTGCTGGAAGAACAAGACCTCACTGCTTGATTAGCCCATGTCTGGTTTTTGCAGTCCTTTACCATGTGTAAGCTGAATGTAATAATGCTCAAGGTCAGAAAGGTCAGACTGGCTCAGGAATTTGGAACCTGATGTCCTAAGATGAAGTGTGGACTGCCCTGTGATGAAAGGTGAGTTATAATATTTGCAGAGGTTCCCTCAGTGTTACAATCCAAGAAGGTCCACGACTGCCTATCACAGATCCACTTGCAGCAACACAACATGCATAAGATTACTAATAGCACGGACTGTTGCAGCAAGGTAACACCTTGCTCTGCGGCAGTAATTCTCTCTTCACCCTCTTCGTATCAATGTGCATAAAACAAATGCAAGTGGCAGGATCCTTACACACTGTTTTGCATCCACTCTACGGAGGTGTAAACAACCACCTGAAGCGCCTGGCAGGGGGGAATCAAACCACAGCATAGCATTCTTCCTGAGTGTCTGGCTAGTAACTCATCTCATTACAGTATAAGCTAGAAAGACAGAAGCAGACTAAATCAATTCCTGAGTAGAATATCTACCCTATTACTCAGCTGAATGCTTCCAAATAGTTACCAGAAAATATCAATCTTCTGTATTCTTGGGAACATGCTGATACAGCACGTAGAGCTATAGGCCAGGGAAGATTTTAGCCTTCCAGAAGTATTCCTGCCATCCAGTGCTTAGCACATAACCTCCTCTTATCACTGCTCTCTCAGGTAGTAAAGTCTGGCTTGGCTGTGGTTGACAGCAGTCAAACAGAGCACAGAGATCCATGTTTATCTGTGTTAATCACACATTTTGTGCTACTTAAGGCAAGTGCCTTACTTTTCTGCTTCAGCACAACTGTCAGGATTAGTTACAAAGGGGGGATTTTTTCTTTCTTTGGGGAAGTTGAACAAAGCTTTTTCCATTCTTGTCAAATGTACATTTATAAAACACTGGCAGTTATTAGACGCAAAAGCCAAAGTAGGTGACAACAAAAGCTGAGTAAAAAGAGACTTTGGGCTGTTTCCTATGAATAAAAGACAAAATAGTGCTAGATACAATCAGATACTTTCTGAAAACATTTAATTGAATACAATCAGTTTTTATGGTGATGTTTGCCCAATACACAGGGCTGCTGAAGCTTTCTTCTGAGAAGTTTTGAAATGACACTGAAAGATGTCATTTCTGTACAAGAGAAGTATCACAAAACGTTCCATATTTTAGGAGTCCAGATCAGTCAGCAGTGGAAGCAGTGAAAGGAAAAGGCCACTAAGTTATTAATACAAGCTGAGGATCTGTCCAGATTAGAGAGAACCGTGAACAAAAAATCTCTTTGTTTTTAAATACTATGTTATTCAAAGCCTAATGTGACCAAAGGATGCTGAAATTGCTGAAAGAATAAAGATGAATATGGCACGATGAGGGTAAAGACAACAAACATTTTAGGAACTGATGGAAATTAAACCTGGGTATGGAGATTAGTCTCCTAATGTGGTTTTATTTCCGATCACTGGGGGGTATGTTTAGGTGTAAAGCTGGTCAAAACGGGCCTGTCTTAAGATCTATGGGTTCTACACTTGTCAAGGTATTTCTTACAAGGACATTCTCAAGCCACCATTCCAATTGCTAGCTTAAATAATCCTGTAAAGGTGACAAGCAATGCTCTAATTAAAAACATCTTTTCCATCAAATAAATAATTTTAAAGCTATCTGTGGCTGATCTGATGGACATCACAAGTGCTGGTAGCAGCCACCTGGGCCTGGGCCAGCACCGCACTAGTAGATCGCTTTATCTGATTGATAAATTAAAATAATCTTTGAAACAAGCTATAGGAAGAGCTGCAGAATTCCAGAGCTACCTATTATTTTCCTTGCCACTTTATCTACTCTGTCTCACTAAAATATTCTTCCAGATCCTGGCTGAGTGATATAATGGCAGCCCTGATGGTTTCATGACAGAACAGTAGATGAGCTACAACCCAGTTAATTCCAGTCTCCCCACGTTAACTATTTCTTGCTGTCATTAAAAGTATTGCATGAGGTGCTTTTCTAGTCCCAGTTACTTTATCACTTACAGCAATTATCAGCGTCTAGAAAACAACCATAGCTAACACAAACACCCTCATGAGATGGCAGTTTTAGACAGGAGGCTCTTCATTGAGATACTGTGTTTCTGGCTGTAAACAAGGACCTTCTACAGAAGAACGCTCACTGGTTCCTCTTGTCCTCCAATTACAGAGGTGCTAAAACTCTGGCAAATGGCATTAACTCACACCAGGTTTGGGGCTGCTTTGTGTCCGCACATTCTCCCCTCGTGTATGCGCATATTGTCCATTTTCTCACTCAACAATGTTTTGCAAGGGGAAGCAGATCCTGGCTGAGACATGGACCCTTCAGATAAAAAGCTTTTGCTAGGGAGTAGAAGTGGTTTCGTGATTAAGTTAACAGCTAACAGAGTAAGTGCCACTATGCATTGAAATGCATGGCAGCTGCTCTCCAAGTTGTTCAGTCCCCCTGAACAACTGGTGAGGCTTGAATTTGTCTGGAGGGATTCTGTCTAAGGGGATTTACAAATATGCTATTAAAGTAATACCTGTTCCTTTTAAAGATGAGAGTCTATGTTCAAGCCAGGACAATGATGATGGCATATGCTCATCCATCTCCTTATGTCCCCAAGGGCTGCAAAACATGTGAAAATGTATTTTCCTTTACAGTGCTTTCACTGCCAGACACTCACCTAGAGAGCCTGCAGGCTGGAGTACAAGTGCCTGGAGAAACTTGGGAGCAGTTTTGTTCTTAGGAGACTCCTCAGATAAAGATCCCACATGATCTTCCATCCAGCTCCACTAAGATGGAAGCAGAAACCTATGCTAAGCACTGCTCAACTTCAGAAACAGCATTGTCTGATCCAGGGAATGTGCCTAAATCTTGGCAAGGCATACAGCAGCTTCGTAGCAAAAAGTCCAGCTATTTTCATGTTTCTTAACCTTTCCACGCTTATTCAAGGTGTTTATTCACTATGAAGTCTCAAATTAGCACTTAAAATGTTTTACCACATGACTTTGAGAAGGCAAGACTCTTTGGCTTCCTCTTCCTCTGCAGAACAGCTCTTGCACTGTAGCCCTTCGCAAAGCTTGGATGAGAATTTATATAAAAAGTCCCGATTTCTACACTGACAGAAGAAGCAAACCTTGGAGCTTCAGCCATCTCCATCACTCGTAAAACATGCTTATTTCTGTTAAACATGTACCTGGTCAGAACTCAACGCGCATAGAAGTCACAGTCACCAAATTCATCATCGTCAGTGCTTCCAGATTTACGTTTCCATAAAGCAGAAATATTTGACCCATATGGTCTTAATTCCTAATTTCCCTTCAGTAAATGGAATTGTTTATTTTGCTTTCCCCAGTGTAAGCCCTACTGTCTCTGCACATCTACACTTCTATTAAACTGCCTTTCCTCCTTAATTGCCTTTTAAAATTACATCTTCAAGTTCACTTGCATATAAGGAACTTTCATTACAGGTAGGCAAGTAAAACATACCCAAATGACATCTGTCACCCACAAAACCTAATGTTCAAGAGCATTCGCCAAACTTACAGGCAAACACCATCCAAGTGTGGCAAGGGGGAAGTTTCTCATTTGCATAAGGACAAGGGGTGAATTTTGCCAGATTTGTTCAGCCAACAAACACTTGGCACTTCAGCCAACGGCCAGTGAGCATGGCTAGATGTACAGTCCCCACAGGAGCTACTGTCATACTCTAAGGTAATGCGTGCTTAAATGCTTTGTTGAAAGGATGTTGGCATATTCAGCATCTTCAAGGATCAAGTTGTTGCTAGTATTTAAAATATCACAATACGAGACAGAAGCAAACAGTCAAGCTTTGAAAGAGATCACGGCCCTGTGGAAGACATATATAGGTATTCTCTGAGGTCATTGTCCTGCGAGTAGTGAGAACATGAGATCATCTCAGTATCTTTTGCAAGAAACAGCGCATGCAATGCCTTTCTTGAGGTGGAATCCACTGGCAGTTTAAAGTTTTGGTTTCTTTGCATTACTTGGGGATAAAAATTCCCACGCAAGTGAGAGTTGAAAGACAACTGAACTGAGGAGGTGGCACAAAAAAAGAAGATGACAGAAGAAGGGAACAGAAAAACTCGATGAGGAGCACTGCAATAAACCCGATGTGATGTCCTTTACAAAGGCTATTTTGTCTTTCTTATGCATTTACAATCATTTTGTAAACTTTGAAGAAAGCAAACTAAAGCTCTCAGTCTCATCTGGGAAAGAAGAAAGATGCAGAGCGATACTGCCCTGCCCAGATGATGACAGCCTCCTTGGGAATGCTGTCAAGAGGGCGAAGCTTCCCACTTTTTCATAACTTGGTAAATTGCAAATGAAATCTATTGGCTCAGGCAGACAGAATGGGGAAATTCTATTTCAGTCAGCCAAGATTGATGGGCAGGCTACTGACCAGTAAAAAAGAGTCAAGAATTAGTAAAGCAAAGGACTTTTTAATGGAACTTTATATTGTCCATCTTCATATGCATTCGAGAGTTTCAGTCACAGCATGAAATTTATTCAGACATTATAACCACCTAGCCTTACTCTGACATTGAGACTTAACATGACTTCTCTGGTTAATATTATTCAGCAACAGCTGCGTTATATTACCTGTCAAAAATTATCAATCCAATTCTATTTTCAGGTATATTTACCATTTCACTGCCAAACACAGTCAAATGATTCTGTAAGACATATTCATTTCCTGAATAAATTAAATGGAAAGTATCTGTCATAAGCTTTACAGAGAGTGGAGTGATTCTCCAGTACTCTTGGAGTTTTGCTCTCTTTTACTCCCAGTAACTCACAGATATCAACCAGGTAACAGAGATGTGCTACTAAGAGTTGTTTTTTGCTTCCTTTCATCTTACTTGCTTAGAAGAACTGTAGCATAGAGCCAGATACCCTCACCTTCCTCATATACAGATTCCACTTAATTTTAGGCAACCTCCTTGCGCAAAATACTGTTTGACCACAACTACTCATCTGAGTAGTTCCCAGAATCACAGCTAACCAAGTCTATTTTAACAAAACCATCCTGTGCTCCTGCCCTCACATTCATAAGACGCAACATGCAGCAAGTTACTGCCCATTTCTCACCACATTCAATAGTAGGCTTCAACCAACGTTACCACTGATTTGAGCTTCACACCATTTAAATGGTTCCTCATTTACAAAACATGGTCATGCAGTGGTCATGCAGTAGACCACAGACTGCACTCTGCCTTCCACTACTGGGTTGCTACATGGCAAGAAGCATAACACATTTCCCCCAGTTGATAAATGTTTATAATCTATATCTAGCATCCACCAACAGAATTAAAATACATAGAAAAAACCGAGATGGACTTTTTAAAAGACAACTGGAAGTCTTGGTTGCTGAACCCAGGAGTCCTGCGGAAACGTGACGCTTCTCAAGCAAGCTCCCTTCATCATTTTCTTCAAATGAAATTCTAATTCAGTTAACTGTTCCCAAAGCAAAAATTAAAGTCCATGGGGACTTCAAAAGTGACAAAAGGATATGTTAATATGATCCAAGAGTCCCTTTCAATCCAGAGTCGGAGGTTCCAGTCACCTGGAGATAACAGAAAGTACTTAATGATGTTCAAGTGACTGTCAAGGAAAGGCAGTTTTTCACCCAAAGTGTTTTTAACACCCAACTCCCTTCAAATATTGGTGAACTGAATAAAAGCCTTTAAAAGCTTCCCTGTCTCCCATTCAGCCCATTTCCAAGGGCATCTTGTACATGGCCCAGTGTTTGCAAAATGCTGTGTTATGGAGAGGTTCGGCTCTTGCACGGGAACACTGCTGAGTGGTGAAGCGGAGTGAATCTGATTCATGTCTATTTGATAATGCCAGTGAGAACGCCCAAATGATCCCAGAGCTGTTCATCTCTCAAGCTCATTGCCTCCATCCCATTCCCTAGGACACAAGTTCACCTATCACCATTATTTGCCGGCTGTAAATCTTCCCTATCTTACAAAGGACAGAGATGCAAAATGAAGCCTGTTTTCAAACATCGCGCTGCCAGTAGCTAAGACAGATGCTCCTCAGAACAACATCAAATGAGCTGTGGAACACAGGCTGTTATGAGTTGGACCTTGTGAGCAATACATCAAGCCTTTAATAGTCAAGACACAGCACTGTGCAGGTGAGGTTTACTGCATGGTCTGTAGAACTGGTGTGAGATGTTGCTGAGCTGTGTAAAACAACAGCTGAGCAAAGCATTTGCTGCCTGTACTCTGGGCTCTGAGCTAGCAAAAAGCATGGCAGCTGTAGCACACATCAGCAGTGACCCTATGCTGGCACACAACACATCTTCCAAACAAGTGCTGCCACATTAGCAGACCATACAGAAAGAGATTCAGGTACAATAATGTACTTTGCCGTGTTTTCCACATCAGCATCTAGGAAAAGTTTACCCCTTGCTATTTACTCATGAATACAAATAAATCCAGAAGATGATGAAGAGGGGTGAAGAAAGGACAATCCCTCCACCCCCTCTCCTACCCCTTTTGGTCAACCTAACCTTACCCAAGTCATTTCTTAGCAGAAGCATGGAAAGAAAAGAACTTGAGATGGGCTGAAGAAGCAAGTTCCTCAGTCTAGAGGCATCCTCCACACACAAGCAACAAAGCAGCAGAAACAACAGAAAAAATAGGTGGATTTTCAAAGGTGATGTCAAGCAGCGGAGATTTGAGAAATGGTGAGTACCCACTTGAAGGAGTTCCCCAAAAAACAGTCAAAGTGAGAATCAGAAAGATGATTTCAGCATTCGTAATTATGTCTGGGTTAGGAAGAATGAGGTAGACTTTAAGGACACTAACAGAAAGGAGGCTACAATATCTTTGATTTAAAGGAGTGACATTCTAAATAAGAAGCCTGACTGAACACAGAAAGACAAGAGGCATTTCTTAGAAGTCATCAGGAACTGTTTATAAAGGCAGTCTGTCCACTGTCTGAAGGAGGGAAGGGAATCTGGGGTAAGACAGGGAAAAGACGGAGAGATATCAATCTTATTACCATATTACCACCTAGGTAATAGGCCTAGGCCAAACTGAGCATATTTCCTATGTGTTCCCATATGTTTCCTCCAATATGGAGGAAAGCAGCAATACTGTCTTTTTCTTTTCTCCTCTCATGCGACAAAAGGAGAAATAGGAAATCTGTGCATAGTGACAGAAGCGCCTCAGCTCAGGCTTGAGTCGGGCATCTGAGAGGTTTCCTTCCTTCACCAACATGCAGGACAAGCGATGTCTTAACAAGTACATAAGAAGTGGTACTGATACCCCACCACATTAAATACTACACACTGAGCATATCACTGTATAGGTGTGTAACAACCCCTTTCTTTCCTCAGTATTTCTTTCCTCAATCCCTTCTCCTCAATAGTACCAAAGGGTCTTTTTGAGGAAGCTGAAAAACAGATTACAATCAGCTCAATCAACATTCTGACTCAGACCATGTGCTTAGGGAGGAAAGGAGGGTTCCCCTCCCTAAACTGGCTCCCCAGAGCTGGGGCAGGGAGGAAATACTGGATGTGAACATTCAGGTGCAGACTGAGGGCTCTGCTCTAGAGTGGACAGCCAGTATCTGTCAGCTGGACAAACCCCCAGCTCAGCTCAGCTGCCTCTGGGAGGTGTGGTGGAGGGATATAAACTGGTAGTAAATGACTCCTCCTGATCTTCTTGGAGGGCAGGGATAGCTGGTAGTTCAGAGGGGCATCCAAGTCGCACTGCTGCCGGGCTCATCACCACCTCTGCAGCGCCAAAGCCACCAGTAACCCTAAGGAGCTCCCCAGGGAGCATGTTAGTTTGCTGGAGCTTTTGTCCCCAACCAACCATCTGAAGCTTCAGCTGGAAGAGGAAAGGACACAGTGTACATATTAAAGCAGCTACAACGGAGGAGGAAATCGCCTTTCATTAATTTTCCATAAGTGGATTACACCAAGCAGAGTGTAAACAGTCCCACAGGCACCAATTACCAGGCTTATTCTATAACTGAATTGTCCTAAACAAGCACCATTTTAATTTGAATATCAAATACTTTACACAGCAGGAAAGAGAAGGAATAAACCAACCTAACAAAGCATTTGTTATAGATTTCTAAGAAATTGCGGTGGAAACCTCTGTGTCCCCTGTGAATTGTGTATATTCGCTTTGCATATGCTCATGCTGCACACCTCCCTCCATCAGATGAGAGGCAGCATGGGCACACTCCAGCTATTGTACCATTAACAGAAGTGCTCCAGAACTTAAGGAGAGACCAAATTACAAAACCAATACAAAACAAACCCACAACAAAACAGAAAAGCCCACATTTAATTAGATTTGGCACGATTCCTTCTTTTTCTTCTTCTTTTAAAAGACTGACTTATGAGACCTATTTTCTGCTTCTAAACATAGAATCACAGAATCTGGGTACAGCTTTTCTTTAATAAACTGGAAGTAATAAATACCTCTTACTTCCAAGAATGATTGAAGCCAGTGAATTAAAGAAACAGTACCCAGCCTTATGTGACCAGCTGGTTGAGGGATGAGATTCTCCACCTCTACTCCACTCCTTCAATCCTGGTAAAACACATAGTGTTGTCCTCATACTTGTATGCAGTGCATACAAGTGTGGCTACTACAGATCAGCCCTGGTAAGTCTTGGCCTCACTGAAAGACATTAAAGCCCCATAAAACCTGTGTGTGGAACTGAGTACTTACAACCTATTCAGGCTGGAGAAAAAGTCTAAGAGAGAAGCAGGAGTATCCCAATTTAAAAAGTGGAAACTGAAGCATGAATTAAGTAGTTTACTCAATGAAGCTCACACACATAGTCTGAAGGACATCTACTGCTTAAACTACTGAGCTCCTAGTTCTTCCTCTTCTTTCTTGTAGAACATTCATCCTCCAGAAACAGCAACAACTCCGGGAAAAAAAGCATCAGAACCTATGTCTCCTGATCTAAATCTCCAACACACCAACTGACAAGGCAAATTTACAAGTAAGTATTCAGAGCCTTTATTGCTATAAATTCAGCAACCCTGCACAGGACACTCACCACTGCAATATGTTCCAACACACCATGCTGTAAATTGAAAGCAAAGTGTTCTCTACAGTTCTGAATAAATAATTTGGTTCCTAGGTGAAGACAGTGTTGTTAAATATCTTTGAAGCTCTGGATAAAAACCAGCCCTTTTCCCTGACAGTATATTTTGGGTTTGTTTTATACATCACAGATGAACGGGCAGGAAAGAGCAGCCTTCTGGAAACTGAGTTTGGTCTTTGCCCAAACCCATTATTCATTTCCATGTAGCAATAGCAAGAACTGCAAGTCCTCCACTTGTACTTACAATGTTAAAATGAAAGGCCCTAAAGAAAAATGTGGGCACAAATTTTTGCATGTAAAGCAGGAGCTATGAAGTTTCCTTTTCTTCAGCTTCATTAAACAGAAGAAAACTCAACTATTACTTAGACTGAATCTAACCATCTTATTTAGTAATCAGTCTCCAAAAAGGCCAAGCCACAGTGTCTTTCCACTAACATCTATGTAAAGGCAGGATTAAGCAAGTGGATCAAAAAGACCCTAATGAGAAGAGTTTGATGTCTTCTAAACCTGTCTGGCTGTTCCTACACAGAAGCAGAAGTTGGTCCCCTAAACACTGCTTCATACTGTACTGTGCCCAGACACAAAGGCCTGGGAATAATATCTCCATCTGTAATCCCTCCTGTAGCAACCTATGTCCTTCTGAAGCTCCTTCCTTTCCCAAGTATCACTGAAGCAGCTTCAGGCACCATTAATTTCCAGGCTTTGCCACCACTGAAGAGACAGGAAGGGCAGGCAGAGGATATAATTTTTAGCCTTTCCTGTGGCTGTCAGGAGCTCGAGCAACTCTCTTATCCATTATACACATGCTGTTCATGTATTCTGCTTGCTGCCTGCATCTCAGAGTGAGCACATACTTCTCATTCAGCCCCATTCATCATTGCCAGCCTGATGGAAAAAGCGTTCAGATCCCTACTCCAGCATAGACTTCCTGTGTGACCTTGACCAGATCACATTCTCTCAGCTCTTCAGCCAGGAAGCATCCATGAGCTCTTACTTCAATAGAGCACCGGAAGGATAAAATACAATCCACAGGAACAGGTAAGTCATCAAACGGTGCAATAATGATTAAGGATTGCTGGTGCACATTCTTCTTTACTGCAGAGGTCACTAGATTCTGTCCTCAGACTTGCACAGTCCCCCTAGAGCCCTGCAACCATCCAGGCAGCCTGCACATAGTTGTGTTATGTTCCAAACCACATCCCCAGGTCTCCAGTTCAGGATGTGTGATGAGATACTGGATGAAAAATAGGAGCAACAAATTTCAGGCTCAGCAGAGAAGCTCTCTGTTTATTTATGAGCTTAAGTCCAACCTTTAAAAACTCTCTTTTCCCTAGCGCAGTTTCCTTCAGAAAGAAGTCATGGATAAAACACGGAGAAGCTGCTAATAATAAAATGGTCGGGCAGAAAGAACAGATTTAGATTTCCCCACACACACACATCACTACTAGCCCAGTGAAACAGCAAGGAGCACCAGTAATTTATTTACTGGCCTTCAGTACTTCACATCCTGCTGGTTTTCTGCCCCCAAACAAGACCCTGAGGGTTTAATTAAGTTTTCAGAGGAGGCTTGGGAGATATGATTTCACTCAGTCTATGTCATTTATACCATGTTTTCTATGGATGTGTGGGGAAAAAATCTACAAGGCACAATAAATCAGATGTGGTGCTGGCAGGGAACAAACTAGGTAGACATGGCAAAACCCCTTGTTCTAATGCTCTAATAATGCTGCAGAGGGTGACCACAGCTAAGGGAAGTCCAGAAAACCTCTGTCTGTACAGGGCAAAGCAGTCCTCAAGACTTAGATTATCATGGACATAATTCTTCACCAAGAAACAGGAGGAAGATGTGAACAAGTCCCCTGATATACCTTTCCTCCCTCCCTCACCCATCTGCATGGCACTGCTTTATCCCTGACCACCTATAACAAAGCTGGCATTACCAGGCTCACATTTGAGACTCCCAGCAGGTAATAAACTAACGCTATGACCTGGACAGATCACCTAGGAGTAGGTCCAAAACAGCATTCAGACCTCTGAAGATACAAATGGGCATCTGCAAGTGGGAGTTCAGCACTTGGAAAATCCAACAACCAGATGAGGATCTGGAGACAAGTTAAAGGGTTTATGTATTGGGCCCTTGGACCTTCTGCCTCAGTAAATCACCTGCATTACAGGAGAACAGGAGTATCTGACCTCTGAGGAACCCTGTGAAAGACTTGGGAAGTGCTCAGAAACCAGAGGGAACTGCACATGTGCATCCCCCCTACTTCCAGAGATAGACTTGCATGGAGATACAAGTCTCCCCAGGCCCACTTTTCCTGACCAGGACACAGAACAGGCCTGTGTGTTATGGCACATTTAGGCTTCCAGAACTGACGTAACAAAAGGTACTAGGGTCTTTTTCCTGATGAAACCCTAGACTTGTTAAGGATCCCCATTCACACCAAGCAGCCAGTACTCCTGCTTCATAGATGGTGTGTTTGTGTCAAGCACACAGTACTCTGCAGTGTGATTAACCCATCTTTATAAGGCTGCTTCTGCCAGAATTGGTAGTAACAAACCTTTTCTTTCCTGGCACAGTGAACATGTTCTGCCCCCATGAAGCTCACGCTGAAATGTAGCTTACGTCCCAGCATTTTGAGTTAATCTGCCACCTGAACTGTCTCTGCCCCTAAGGCTCTGCAATGATCATAGGAGGCTCCAGGTCAGTACCAAAACCATCTCTCGACTGTCTTCACTTAAGTGCGCATTCAACTCTGCTGTCTGCCCAGTGGGAACTCTTCTATCCTGACTCATTCAATCTGTCTGTTGGCCAAGAGGAGTTTAGGCCTAGAACCTGGAGAGCCCTCAAGATCCTTCTGGGGCAGATAACCATGGGAAAAGTTGTTGTACTAAAGCTTTTCTAGCTGACAATAAGCCAATAAGTTAAACGCAACCTACTCAATACCTGAGCTACAGGTAGTAAGAGGTTCAGGAATCGTGCTTTGAGACAGATTAAGATCAATCCATATTAGAGGAACATGATAGAGCTCCAGAACAATAACTGAAAACGGTTCCCAGCCTGAAGCCTTCTGTTTGCTTCTGTAGACAAAAAAAAAACCCAAACAAAAACTACTTCAGCTTGGAGGCCACTGTCAGTGCATTCTCCATGATTTAAAAAAATGACTGGGTTTATTTGCTCTCCCTGTTGTTCTAAAGCCAACATCTTGCAAAGCCTGAAAGTGAAATATATTTCTTTATCAATTTGTTGTTTTTATCCTCCTCTGCCACCCATGCACAGTGGTTTGCTTATTGAGGCTCATTCATGTGTAGGGGCTGTTGGCATTGATGTATTTCGTTAGCAAAGTGAAGGTTTTTTTCTGGTTTCTTTTTGTTTTCTTTTGCTTATAGAGCAGACTGGCACATTAATTCAGGCTGGCAGAATGAGCAGACGAAGATGGTGTTAATTTTGCAAGCAGAAACAAGCAGGGACACAAATGTTATGCTCTCCATATCATCACAGTAGGCTACACACAGACAAGCTCCGGACCGTAATTCTGAGCCAGTCTCATTATGACCTTGTTGTGGCTGAGGACCTATAGGTAAAAGATTTCACTCCCTTTTGGAAGTGTATTTCATAGGGGCTTTTTGAATTGTGTTTACTCCAATTCACAGAACAATTAGTTTTCAGATCATCGAAACACAAGGAGCGTTCTCCCCTGGTTTCATTCACAAACATTCCTGCAGTTTTGCTTGCTTTGCTTCCAACTTGCTGTTGAAGAACAAACCCCAAAATGTCACACAACTTAATGTCCTTCAGGAAAAATGAGAAAGCTCTCTGTAATGACATTGTGGTACTGCTCAGACAGGGAGGATGAGAACTATTCTGTGAGCATCCCTTCCAGCAAGAGACACAGATGCCAGGCTCCCTCCAATCAGTACAAACATCTTCCCCTCATCCAGGTCTGAAATTAGGGCAATCACCAAAGAAACCAATTTAGGAAAAATTCAGAGGCAAGTTAAACCCTAACTTACACAGACACAACTGGGTTTAGCCTTATGTGAGTGTAAGAAACCACAATCATTCTGCCATTTCCAACCCAAACTGTACTGTGAAACTTATTTACACAATCAGCAATGTGGTCCACTTGCAGATGCCAATTCCCCACCCTCTTTATAGCCATCTATATGAAGAGCAGATCAGGGAGTGAAGTACGATTACTGCCATTCTGACCAGCTAGGCATGATCACTTGGTCAGCAGCCCAAGTGCTCTAAGAACAGAGAGCTAACAGACGGACAACATGTATTTCAGCAGACAGAAGGCAAAACATGACCTGCAGATATATGTATCACTTAAATGACGTCCCTTAAAACTGTCCTCTCCTGCAGGGTCTAGACAATGCAGGAGACTATGAATTCAGCCCAGTCCTTCCAAACTCCTCACCAGGCCAGAGCAGCATCATTCCCACAGAGAAACATTAATACTCCTGTGTTACGGACTGCCAGGCTGCATTGCCCAGCTTTTCAACAGCCAAGGAAAGTAGGCATCCAAATTTTAGCTGGTCAAACACACCTATTAAACACTAAAGCATCCAGCTCATCCAGTGCTTCTGCACTGTGCAACACAAAGTCAACAACTTATCTGCCATATGACTGTCTCCTGTGCTGCTGTATCTCCCTTGCAAGCTACCTAAAAAGTAGCTATGATTTGGGCTTTTTGAGTTTTGCATACTCCAGAGAGACGGAAAGCTGCTCACAACGTAGACAGATGAGGTTCTGCTCCAACAGCAGTCTGCTGGATTTATCATCTTCTGCCTACCCAGGCGGTAGAGACCTTCCAAACACAAATGCAAAGAGAAAGGAAAACTGCTCAGAGGATGAACCTCTCCTATCAGTGATAATCTTATCATACCATGTTTCCACTAGGCAGCACGCTAGTATCAGCAGTGTTAATGATGTGATCTAACTAAAAAGAGATAGGATTGATCTTGGTAAATGTGTCTTATGCACTTGGTCTTAATTGAGATCTACTTCAGAGTAAATCTGTTACAGCTCTTTGCATGCTACTCACTTGTAGGTAAAATATGGACACCTGCAGCAGTAGCGAGGAGCTCTCTGTTCCTCCAGGAAGCTGGATATACACCAGTTCACCTACTCCCCTTTCACTATTACCAGTTCATGAACAGTTACTTAGTGCCTCATTCAGAACAATTTAAGGAAAAAGCAGTGATTTGTTCATAAGTATTCCTGCCCAGCTTTTCACTGAACACTGACCTTGGAATGAACACTGCCTACCTTAGCCATATTACATACACTTCAAGCACTGTCCACAGGCTCATGTACCACATACGTATCAGCTCTTGAACAGAACTAGCTCTGGGGCCCCCTTAGCAGGTAAGAGCATCTTCTATGCCTGTTGGCTTAGATCACTCACAGCATCACTTTGATAAAAGATACATCACCTCCCACCCTGCTTTTTACAGGGAAGCAATGTAATGGTTTAACAGGCCTCTTCCATCCCTTAGCATTAGTAAGGAGGACTTAAATCACAGAATCATAGAATCATAGAACAGTTAGGGTAGGAAAGGGCATTAAGATCATCTAGTTCCAACCCCCCTGCCATGCGCAGGGACACCTCCCACTATAATTCAGATAATTCAGACAAAAGTTAATTGTGGCGAGAATCAGAGCAATCACCTTCAATGCAAAGAGCTGCATCTAATGAAGAGGGAGGCTCTGTCTTCACTTTTTAAAAGAGCAGCAATATTTATCTGAAGGAACCAATATGGACGGGGTATCCTACAGCAGAGGCTCACAGAGGCTTTCCCTTGCAAACACCTAGTCTTGTCCCCCTTACGCACTGTAAAACCAAGGATTCCCTCTCCTCTCACCCTGCTTCAGACACAGGGCTGCCATCCAGCTCCTGCTATGGAAAAATACATGATATCGGTAACTTTGTGCTAAAATCCATCTTTTCTCTCCAGTATCTCCATGGCTGTACCTGCTAGCTCTTACAAAAAGATGTAAGATGCAAGAGCTTTAGCTGGCACATGACGCCATTTTGCAGCAATGATTTGCTGCAAATACAAGCTACAGACCTCCCCTGAACACATTCACATGCTTGTATCTAGAGAAGTTTGCACGTGTAAAATCTGTCATGTGCCTGATATCTTGCACTCAAATGGAGGCTCCCTTGAAACAAGAGCTGGCTTAGATACACGCCAGTATTTCTGCTGGCCAGTAACACTTCTACTACAATACGGAAAACTCAGAAGAAAGCTGAGAACACCAAGAGTTTCAGGTGTTCCTTACGGTCTCTTGTAATATCACAGATTATTATTTGTCATATTTGTTAGACGAGTTTGGGAGAAAGAAGAGGGATTGCTGAAAATTGGCTTTTAAAATCTGGCTTCCCCTGAGAAAGATGGTCATGCTCCGAGGTTTGTGGTATTACTTGATAAGCGGTGATTAAAACAGTAATCCCAAATTGTAATCAAAAAGCAGTCAAGGCTCTGAAATTACTTTTTACTAAGCTTTTTCCTTCTTCAAAGACAGCCCTGTATGGCAAAAGATAATAAACCCACAGACACCGTTCCAATTTCATTTAGAAATATTTGATCCATTAATTTATAGTTTGGAAAGGGTTCTCCTCTTTTATTTGTCTTTAAACCCACATCAAAAGTGGGTCTGTAGCCTAGCAGGATGGAGGAAATGCTTTGTGCAGTAGGTGGTTTGCTCTGGAAGAATACCTGATCTATTTATATGTCAGCACAGTACGAAGTAGTGAGGTTTCCCCTACCGAGTGGAGGGCCTAGTTCAAATCAGCCTTACCCATGCTTTCCCAGCCAACACACTGTTAGGCTTGTCCATGTGCTGGTTAGCAGTGTAAGCCTCTCCTAACTGAAATGGTTTTGAGGTTTCTGAGAAACAAAGCTCATGCTCACTTGACTTTGTGAGCTGCTCTGACTTCAGAATGATCACTGCAGGACCACTGGGCGAAGACACCACACAGAGTGGCTGTATTCAATCACTTCAGCCACAGCAGCTGCTAGGTGTTCATGTTTCCCTCATCACATGAAAGCACAGGCAATAGATCATGACAGTTTGATTTTCACATAGAAAATGGTCAAACCAGCAATCAGCTTGTTTTCAACAACTATGTTTTCAGAGCAAAACCATTAGCGACAGGCTGGTCCAACACACACTTTTTAAGATTTCAGAGGTAAGTACAAAACTTCTATTAAGTTTGAAAATTTTCCATAGTTCTGGGCAATGATTTGTTAATTTTTTCCCTTTTATGCTGATTTTCAAAGAAAACAGAAATAAAATTCATCACGGTGTAAAAATCGATAGTGATGCTTTGTCCTATGGAACAGAAAAACAGGGTAAGTTTATCAAACTTAGCTGCAGAATTCACTAGAGAGCAGGTTATATCTGCCCACAGGACGAACTCAGACTACTGTTTGCATGTTACAGTCTAGCCCCACACCCAAGTCTTAATTACGGACACAATAAGGACACGACGTGGTGTTTGTTGCTTTTTCCCAAAGATGCCATTATAGCTCTAGAATCACACTTGCTTATTTTAGAGACAACTTAGAGACATCCACTTTGTAAATGCTACTTCATGGGCTACCCTAAAACAACCCGCACCATTCCAGGTCTTGCTTTTCCCCCAAAGATCAGTGAAGTTCTCTTCTAATCGTATTTCTCCACATTATATCTTTCAGCGTGACAGATCCCCACTGTACGCTCCCTTAGGCCAACAGCCTCAGGAAACAGGATGCCCTGCTTCTGTGGAAACACAGATCAGGCTGGCCAGAGAGATGGAAGATAAAGCAGGAAGCGGAAAGCCTCCACCAGGTACCTCCCCACCCCAAAAGTCTTTGAGACCACCAGCCTTTGTAATAAGGCTGAAAAGAGACACAGTAAAGCTATCTATGCCTGCTGATTAACCAGTGAAAAGGCTGACCACTAAAACTTCTATATCCTCGATCTGCCGGAATTGATGAAAGCAAAGCTGTAACACAAACTTTTAAAAACCAGATTTTCTCAGTGATAAATGTCTCCCTTCTGTTCCATTTAGCAGCTGGGTAGTGAAGATGAAGACAAAGCACATGTTTTATCTGTGGATTAAATTAAGCCCTGGATTACAAATTGTAATTGAACACAATTATTCCAATAGCACAAAAATTTAAGATTGCCCTCATGAGGTGGAATTTGCCCCACAGAGAACCATTAACACCATCAAATTGGTTATCTGCTACTAATGCACATTCTGGCACTCTTTTCAAGCAGCTAGAAAAACATCTTCAATTTCTTGTGGAGGAACAGAAAATCCCAAGATACCTTTGTGGTTTATGCTAGTCTATAAACCTAGCAAAGTGTAAACTCTATGAAATGGCTTTTAATCTAGTCCAAGTTTATTTTATACTGCAGTGATACAACCATCTAGAATAGATGTTGTGGGTTAAGTTTGTAAAACAGAAGGTGAAACTAAAAACCCCTCTCTTTTAATATCTGGAGAACTAACCCCAGCTGCCCTCCATAATCAGAAGATTTGAAATCAACAGAACAGACTCTTAGCAATGCTGGTTAGGTTGGCACTTCTCACCATAGAAGGAAAATTCCTACTATTCTTTGGTCACATGAGTGCTACTGCTCATGCCAGTAGGGCAAATGAGATTTGACTTACAGAAAAATTGCTATGTGCAGGATCTGTGATAAATACAAATGCCTGTTTATCACTATCATTCAAGCTCATCATCTTACACTTGTGTAATTCAATTGCATGAACAATGAAATAAGAAATGCAGGAACTGGATGTCAAAAATCATAAAAATGGGTACCACCTCAAGGAGAAAATTTATTTTTGAGCATTGAGTTCATGCCCTTTAGAGACAAAAATGGTTCTCTGCACAACAGAGAGATGTTGATAAGCAGACATCAGGTGTGTTGTTAGGACATGCAACACCCTGAACATGTCTAAAGGCATCAGCTCCAAAAAGTATGCAAAATCACCATTGAGCAGTAGCCTCATAAACCCAACATCTTGTTACATCATGATTTACTGGACTAAAATGTGGGGTTTGCCTGCCCAGCTCGCTGAGGTTGCATGCAGTAGCTGAGAGAGCCCCTTTGTAGTGGTGACCATGTACAAACTGTAGCCAGCATAAGAAGCACAGCATGTGTCACACACTTGTATCATTTGGGCTGTACCATAAACACGTGTGGGAGCTTTACTCAGGGATTTCACCCCAGGAGTAAATTGTACGATGCGAAGCCAGGCAGTGTTCTGTATACTTGATGAATGAGCTGGGAAAAGCACCATCCAAGCTACAACAGTGCTATAACACATATTGTGGGACATTCAATCACACTGTTCAGAGCAGTGAAAACCAAGCAATTCTGGAAGGACATGTCACCCAAATCACTGGGTTTTTAAAAAGAAGTATGACATGGGTCAGAATGCCAGTGTATTGTGTGTGAAACAATGAAAGTGAAACAATTCGAAGGCAAAACTGACTCCATTACTTCTGTCATAAGAACAGCAAGAAATATGGGACTCATCAGAAGATTATTTCATCCAGCCTCTCCAGAAAGATGGACATGAAAATATTCAGTATCCCTCAGGATGATTTGGGATGCTATGGTAGCACCCAGAACTCCCAAGAGCAATAGGGACCCATTTTGCTCGGCAGCAAGTGACATGAGGCTTCCTATCCTTTGGAAAGATACGAATGATTACAGACAGATAGAGACAGGGGAGAGCGGAAACACTGTTCAGCGTTAAGGTGAATGTGGTATTTATAGTAACAGCGGTTGCAGTACATCAGCTCCTTTACTGCTAAAGTGGAAGGGAACAGTGATTCAGAAACAGGAGAGAGATGACAGCAGGAGAAGGATCTGATTATTACAGTGGAGGGGCTTGGTTTGACGGACTGGAAGAGAGGAAGCCCTCCTTAACGTGTAGAGCAATCAAACAAAAGAAGAAGATAACTCCATTCAGGACAGAGACATGAATAAGACTGTCTCTGGGACAAAACCCAAGAACACAAAAGGCAGAATGAAACATGAGAACAGGGAACATCTAGAGGAGAATCTCAGCTGTGCAAAGGATGAAACTACACTGCATAGTGTAGTAGACTACAAATCAAAGGGGAGGCTGGAAATTACACCAAAGAATGCCATAGAACCTGTAGCTCCCTCAACGTACATGGCACTGACACAGCATTTTTGGGTTAAGCTTCTTTCTGTTTCTGGGATTTTTCTGGATTATTGCTTACATCTTTTTGTTTCCATTGCAATAAATACAAGAATATATTAATAATTTCAGTGTATGATGGACATTCCTGTCTAACTTCTGTAAGACACAGGCATCTCCAGATGTGGACAGAAACTTATGTACCCACATACAACCCGCACATATATATATGCCATACACAGACTTGGATAAAGGTCAGACTGTGTTATTGACCTGCATTTAGGGTCCTTCACACACATCAGGATCTTACTGCGCTAGAGACTTACAAACCATAGTAAGAGCTCCAAACGTAACAGAAGACAAACAAATGGTGGCTCAGAAGGAAGAACGCAAGACATGACTGGCTGACAAAACCAGTCATTTAAGCAAATATGCACTCTGGCTGTGGCCAGGCTTTCTTGGCATCACAGCAAAGGGCACTTTGAAAAGTATGATTTGAAAGTAAAGCTCTATGGAGTTTTAACAGAAAGCTTTTCTAATGCATCTCAGAAATCACAAGTCCTTCTTCCCTCCACATACACTTTAGACTTGGCTGTAGCAGCAGCTCTGTGTATATATATATATATATATATACACACACACATAAGGCAGAACACAGCTGTGTCCCCAGTTCCACCTCTCCCTGTAAACAAGTGAATTGGGGTCATGATTTGCAAAAAGAGGAAATTCTCACTCTACATTCAAAAGGTAAATAATGACTCTGACCTACTGTTCTGACCCAAGATAGTGCAGGCTGTCCCTTATCCATCACTTACTCTCGTAGCATACAAAGCAGCACAATCCAGGGAGTATATTAATCATTTTCTCCTTCTGCAGTGTACAGAATATGGACTGCTCTAGTGAGTGACTACTGCTTTATAAGATAAGGTTAATCAATAAAGATAATTAAGACACTTCTGGTTAATACATCTATGTCACTGAATAAAAAGCACATAAAGTCCCTACTGAAATACAAACACTGGAATGAGTCCAACTGGTGTAAAAATGACCTAACTGTATGGAATTCAAAACCTCAGTTTAACAATACTGTGTGGTTCACTCCAACCTGAACACTTCTGAATCTCGAAGGAAATCACATACAACCTCATCTCCTACAGTCTGAGCCACAAGGTTAAACCTCTGGGTTTACCTGGACCCATCCTGACTTAATAGATCTTTGAGCAATCTGTGGCAAGGGTCAGTTTGTGAACCCCACAAAGCTGGTATCTGGCATCTTGGCACAACTGCAGGAGGGAAACCCCAGCTCCTTGTAAGACTGGAGCCTTCTTCACTATTCTCGAACAACAGCAAAACTGCTTAACCTCACGCCAACCCATAATCTCTACCTGCTCAGGCTTCCTTTAATGCAAAGGGAGATTTAAAGCAGAGGCAGCCTGTCCAGAGCACAAACAAACCTGAAGGTGCCCACATCGCTCCCTCAGGAGAAGTCCTTCTTCCCAATTGCTCCAGGGGCACCTACAGCTTTTATTTTTAATACCCAAGTGCCAGGCAGTTTGTCTCAGATCACCTCTCAGCTCTGAACAGGGAGATGAAGGCAAACCTCTCCAGCTAACAAGGAGAAATCTACAGTGATGGACAACCAGCAGATCATCTAGCTAATCTCCACTTGTCCCACTTTAACTGAAGCCTTACACAAATAAGTATCGATTCATTGTTCCACAGCCACAAATCCTCCAGGAATTCTCTGCGAAAAGCAGCTCTTCTCTTCAGGAGGGGAGGGGAAGCTTCTGTTTAACCTAGAGACGGAGAAGCTGAAACTTAAATGTTTCTGCAGCACCAGCAGCCACACAGAAACTTTGCTCCTGCCCACAGACCATGGTCTCTCACAGTCATTCAGAAGTATCTTTTGCTTCCTCTTCCCCTGGGTAACAGTGCATCCCCAAATGGGATTTGGACACCAATTTTACTTTTCTCATAGTTGTGTTATTGAATGTATTCTGCCCAATATGCAGCCACATTGACAGTGGCTGTGCAGAGTTCCAGGGGTGGTTTGTCATTGTCTGGTAAAATATCTAAGTTTACCTTTTCAGAAACAAGAGGCAGTACCAGCTTTAATGGAAGGGAGGGGAGAAACAACCACAAAACCAACCAAAACCCAGCAGAAACCCTTGAAAGAGAAAGCTTTCATAGGCGATTGACTACAGAAATAACAAGTGTTAGGCTGGGAGTGGAACTGTATAACACTGCGAGATGATGATCACAGCCCAGTGGAAACATTTGGAGACCTTTAAGAACCAAAAGCCTGAAATAATGGGAAGGAAACAAGCACAACTGGGCCAACAATCCCTTTGGATGGATAACACACTAAGGTGCTCCACATCACTATAGTCTCAACGGTTTGCACGAGCAGTTCTCCTGTTTGATGGGAAAGGGGCTGAAGAAGCCCAGGCAGGACAGTGCTTGGAGTTCATCATCACAACACAGTATAAACAGGAGAAGGGGAGGTGGGAGGTGAGCCCAAACCTCTCTTCTATTTCATTAAACAAAATAAACTATGGGGGAGGGAAAGGGGAAATGACACATTTCCATTTTCTTGCAGATTCCTTCAGAAATTATTCATTATCTGCTCTCTACTAAGAGGAACTCAAAAGACCTCTGCCACCTTCTGAAATTCAACCTGTGTTAGCAGGTGGATCCCTCACCAAAACATACAGGTGTTCAAACAGGGCTTGCAGGTGAGACTTTTTGGCTGCAGTACAAAAAGGGAAAGCATATATCACCATCTGATCCTGAAGGCAATGAATTAAGTACTTCTTCAGGTGAATGGACATTTACAGTGCAGAGAATAGGAAGAGAAATGCCCTGTTCTTGCAATTTCTAGTATTACTTTTTTTGTTATTCTTTTTGACTTCAGATTCTGAGGTCAGAGACAAGTTCAATACTATAAAAACGTCAGATCTACCCAAGATCATTCCATACCCTCATGTCACCCTGAAAAGCAGTTTAATTGTTGTCATTATCCTTGGAGTTTTATTATTCTAATTATCTGTGTGCCTTTATTATCCTAAATATTGATCTTTCCTTCTAATTAAGCCTATAATTAAGATAGGAAGATGTTGAGACTGTAACAAATGGAAACCAAGAGAGCGCAAACCGAACTAACCCCTCGGTGCCATGCAGGGAGACAGAATCAAACATCTGGAAAACTCCTAAACCTCTGAAGTTTATTTCTAGAATGTGAGAATCTGAATTTTATGTTAGCTGTAGTTTCTACATACAACCAAGGACCAACCCATTGCCAGCTTACTGACACAGGCAGCAAGGGCTTTGCAAGGAGAGCACTTTATTCTGTATCTGAGCTGAATTCAGCACAAGGCTCTCCTGGCCAAAGACCGCTGTGTGTGCCACTGCAATGCAAAGATCAGTAAACAAATTATTCTCTTCCACATCTTATTCTATTGTTCTGCTTCAGTACTTAAGAAGTTATCATGGTATGTCAGACTTCATTTGGAAAATCTATTTTGCATGGATTCATCTATAATTTGCATGTGCTTTGCTTGCTTTTCACAGCACTGCTCATGTAGCAGGCATCTGTAGTAAAGCAAGGACGTACATAGTAACAAATAACAATTAGCTGTCTTTCTGTTCAAATTTGGTCTTGTTCCCACTGAACCAAGACTTTATTTCTAGACAGCAGTAGAGGAAATGCTGAACTCGCAGCATCAATGTGTTTTGTAAACCTTAAAAAAACTAAGAAAGATATAAATACACACTATTCACAATTCAGCGGCAAACACAGGATTAAGTTTTTGTGATGCACAATAATACTTCTTGATTTTCTTCAAAGGCCCCTGTTAAATCTTTATGTAATAAAGCAGATTGAGGTGATGATGCCACAGAGTAAACAATTGGGCTTCTTTAACAAGTTCCTTTAGTAAATTACATCACATGTAACTGAAGTTTTAAATGCTTCTCCTTAAATCATTTGAGGTTATATTCCAGGCTGGTGCCTGGCTCTTGGAACACAGAATGGAATTACAGAGACAAAACTAGAAACAGAATTCAGCATAATGAACCTTATACTAGAGTGGGTACAGGAACACTGAAAACAGTTCAAACCAACATAGGGGCTCCTGTCTCTAATTTTCTAATGCACATTTGTGATTTTGGACAAAGGAATGTGGACCTTCAGAAATCAAAGTCCCACTTGAATGTTTTCCACTCCCTGGGGGAACAATAGGTGGATCTTTTGCAGCAGCCTGAGTGAGCAGCGCTACGGTGAGACATGGCACCAACTGAAGCAAATCCAGCCCTACAGACAGCAGAAACTGGTAATTGCTTTTACACTTTTCAAGTTTTCTGATTAGCAACAAGCAGCACTGCCACAGCTGCTGCAGCACAGCGGCCTTTGCTGGCCTTCATGGGGGACCTTCAGAACTGCATTATTGTTTCTAGAGCAAAACATGCTACAAAGTCCTATAACACAGTATGTAAAATCCTGACAGTCCCAATGGCTTAATTTCTAACGTATGCAAAATTGCTTACAGATGAACAAGAAACAAGCATCAAGTTGAGCTTTGCTGACAAAACATTATCATGATACCTGAAGAAGTACAAATGATCATTTAATTTCTGAGGAGGTTCATTCCAAGCATCTCAGCAAGAGCTAAAGGAATTTGAGACTTTAATTCTACTGGCATGTATCAAGGAACAGCAGCCTGGCCAGACACTACCACGTTGCATCTTCCAATTCACATTCAGATCCAGCTGACTGCACGCAAATTGTACACTGGGAAATCCCAAGGAGCCTTCTGTATTGCAACTGCTTTATCACCTACCCAAGTAGCTCTGTGCTGCCCATCCGACATGACTGTCAATTAATTTTTAAGCTAGATTCTTCAAAGCAGATGCACAGCTTCAAAACCTCCTGTTCTGCCACATATGGAGAAGCCATCTGATTTGTTGCTGCTCCAGCATGACCAAGTCACTCAGCTCTTTCTTTCAAGGTCTACTGAATGCCAAGACAAAATGAACTTGGTGATAAAAGAGGGAGAAAGTTCACATTTGTTTTTCATTCTGCCATGACTAAGAGGATGAATAGGTAATAGATGCTTGTTCTTAAGTACCACATAATATTAAGAAGTGCGTGTAAAAGACAAGTGTAGCTGAACGGATGAATCATACAGTTACCAGCATGTTCCTTTATTTTTCATTAAGAAGCCTGAAGTGCCTACTCTCTCCTAAGGCCATCTGTGCACCAGCAACAGCTCTCTAGGAAAGAGCAGCACATTTACTTGCCACTTTGTTTGCTTTCTTCAGTTTTGCTCTGCATCAGCATTGGACAGGTGAATGAAAGTGCAGCTACCCACTAGATTTGGAAAGATGGTACAATCATCTCCATGGGTTTTATTCTGTGTGTGTCCAGCCATAACGCAAAACTGGAAAGTGTATTTCTCACACTATTTCCAGATTTGGTGTGCCCATTGTCACTAAAAAGCCATCAAGAACAATTCAGAAGAGCTCTCTTATCACAAACAAAAGAAAGGTCTTGACGCAAAATCCTGGATATCACAGATCAGTCAGCAGCTTCAGCATGTGACAGTTATGTGAGGTCACCTTCTCCCTGCATCATGCTTCCTCAGTCATGCATAGGTAATGCTCACTTCACCCTTACTGTCTTTCATTTATTAGGATAAGCTTTTCAGTACAGTGACCATGCTATTAAATGACCCTGTGGTGCCCACAACATGAATGGAAGTCTGCATTTATTACTGCACAAGAAACAAGAGGAAATATAAAATGATCACAAAGGGACACAGAATCATAGAATCGTAGAATAGTGAGGGTTGGAAAGGACCTTAAGATCATTCAGTTCCAACCCCCCTGCCATGGGCAGGGACACCTCCCACTAAACCATGCCACCCAAGGCTATGTCCAACCTGGCCTTGAACACCACCAGTGATGGAGCATTCACAACTTCCCTGGGCAACCCATTCCAGTGCCTCACCACCCTTACAGTAAAGAACTTCTTCCTCATATCCAATCCATACTTCCCCTGTTTAAGTTTGAACCCGTTACCCCTTGTCCTATCACTACAGTCCCTAATGAAGAGTCCCTGCCCAGCATCCCTATAGCTCCCCTTCAGATACTGGAAGGCTGCTCTGAGGTCTCCATGCGGCCTTCTCTTCTCCAGGCTGAACAGCCCCAACTTTCTCAGCCTACATCAGGCAAAAAAACACTATTCAGATATTTAAAGGCTATTACCTAAAATCTATATATAAAATGCTCATATCGATCTTTATATTGGCAAACCTCTCCTCCGGATATAGATTGGAGTAACATATCAAGATCCCTCTATACCTGATTATGGTCCATGCCAAGCTTCATATCTTTGACAGAACATGTACAATGCATCTGAAATAATCCTGTCTAGATAACAGTGTTTGTCAGCAGCCTTAAGACATTCACATGAGCAAATGGTCATAACCTGACAAGGCTTCCCAGACAGTGAAATGAAGTCTTAATAGCAAACCTAAGATATAAGTCTTCTGATAACCTGAAGGATAACACTAAAGCCACACTGCTGCTGTCAAAACAGCACTGCTCTAAGAAACCTCCAGCGTGAAAACATGAGTCATGTTGGCTTCTACTTGCAGAAAGCATCCTGAGCAATTCAGGAATTGCTACGATTACAAATTACCCTTCAGATGTGGTGCTGCTGGTGCTTCAGGAGAAGATTTCAAAGGAAACCCTGTATCTACAGGCCTGGCAGCTATTTTTTCTCTTTTGGTCCTATTAGTACATCGTTCAGGCCAGATTAAAATATCTACTCTGCATAGGAAAGGGTCTTCTCTTTTACTGAACTGCTCCCATGCTGTATTAAGAACTTGCATTTGCCCAAGTTCTATGTATTTCAGAAAGGCATTTGGCTGCAGCTAAAGAATGCTGAAGATGGGAAGCCGTCACTTCCTTCTGGACCTTGTGAAACCCTGGGTCTCTGCCTTGTGCGGTCAACCTCAGTATTAATGCTGCCTCAGGACATATTATGGAATTGAACAGATGAACCTACACTTTATTTTGTCCACTGAACACATGGGGCCCTATTCAGTGCCCTCAGATGTGTATATCACCCTAGGGGATTGCAATACCCCCTCTGTATTGCTCCAGTTTCACTATCTTTGCCACTAAGGAGCCATTCTGATATCAGAGGCAAGTCCACAAAGGTTAGATCTCACCAACAGAGAGCACACAAGACAGTATCCTTTACCAGGATTACTCCCCTAACATGCTGAAAAGGGAGCTGTTATTGAGAATAGTAGATATTAATCTGCACAGAGCTTGCTGATGACAAGAAACTGGCAGTTTGTTAGTCTGGTCAGTCAAAGACACATCAAAGTCTCAACAAGGAAACCTAATTGTAGCATGATTAATGCCAGTTTACTCTTTGCCAATCCTCTCCTCCTCCCTCACTTCCAAGGATGGCTTTTTTCCACAATGGCATCTATAATAGAGTTAGTGCTGTGTGGCTAAAAGACAGAAGCAGAAATAAAAGGATGTGTGAATTATGCCAGATGGAAACAGAAGAACGCTGGGTGTAAGTTGTCTATGAAATGGAAATGATTATGGGCAGCGCAATTAGCAATCTGTGTAGCTGCCTTACTACAACTCCCCAGGTCAGAACACACTCATTGCTACAGTGTTGAAGAAAGCACTTATTTGCTATTGCAAGAGGTTACAAAGCAAAACACCTCCAAATAATCCATCCCCAAAACCACGTATTAATTAGCGAGGAACACAAAAGGACCCAACTAGAGTGCTGAGGTTACTACAGTAAAGATTACAGCAAGAAAACTGACCCACTACCTACATTCAGTCAAAATATTTTTCCTTTCAATGTTGGGGGTGCAGGAACACTGCACTCACTGCGGCCAAAAGATTCCTTTAATTCAAACTGAAGTGAGTTGTAACACTGAACACTACTGTTTTACACATCTTTGCACACTTAGGTCCATTTCCATCACTTTACTTGTGCCCAGAAGCTGCTCTCTCTGCAAACAGCCCTACAGAGATCGACGGACAGAATTCTCACCTTTACTGAGCAAGAATGAGCGATGATACCCGAATCAAGGAGGTCACAAAAAGAAACACAGGAGTTATTCAGGGCTGATGCACCAAATTGATTTTCATGCTACTCTGAGAGCATTAGCTTGGGCCTGACTTTTCATGGAGGCCTTGGACCAGCAAGTCCGTGATCAAAAGCTGCAGTAATGATGAGATTATTACACCTCTGAAGCAAGGCAAGAGTCTTCCTGAACTGACAAAACCACCCCAAAACCCCAAACCACCCAACACCACAAAAAAAGACCCAACTAAACAAGAAAGCCCCCCTGAAAACTACACCGAGGCAGCTAGGACAGGAGAGGTGATGAAATCTCTGTTTTACCTTCAGCACTTTCTTTTCTAATCTTCAGGTTTTAAATGCACAAAAATCTCAGAGGAACGCTACTCATTCTCTGTATCTGTTCTCTCTGAATGCGGCTGTGTGCTTCTTTTTTTAAAACAATTTAATATATTCTTAACATGAAACATTTAATGCCTGTTGCACAAATGTGTAATAAAATTCAGCCCCATGGCTCTTTTACTGTCAAGCTAAATAGGATCCATTTGAAACAAACGTGCAGCTTTAAAATTTCTTCATCTGAATGTTCCTGTGTTTGAAGGGAACAATTCTCTTCTCCCATCACCCACAGATCAACAGGGATTTAGAGGAGCAGTAGGAGGGAATATTTCAGCTTTGGTTTTGTTTTCCCAGCCCAGGGGTTTGGATGGCACAGCTGTACCCGACTGCATTGATGAAAATGAATCCTTCCTTAGAGGCATTGATCTGTGCATTAGAAGTACACACAAACAGAAGAAGAAAAGCAGCCCCAGACATTTTCAAAGGAAGGAAACAAAAGGACTGGGATACGGTACAAGGGATAACTACTAAGAGAAGTCTTTTCCTAACCTAGATGACACATCACTGAGGCCCAGTTTACTACCACATACAAACTTAAAGGAATTCCTAGTAGTTGAAGGGGATCCTCTACACCACCACTGAGAACCAACATGAAGCAGACATTTAGTGAGCAAGCCACAAAAGGCTGGGGAACAAAGGCCCATCTGAACCACTGAAAGTTGCCTGGCTTTACTGTCTACACTTAGCATTGATGACTTCAGATTAAGCTCTAGACAGGTCACAGACTGAACACCCTTTAGCAGTCGGAGCACATCTTCCAGTTCAGTTCCATGTGAATTAAAGTACAGTATATGGGAATGACTGGGAGATATATTTCAAATGTATGGTACTGATCCAGCCTAAAACAGTAGTGCAGATGCAGCCATAAATGCCCAAGAAATCAGGTCAAACACTGTGTTGCAGTTACTTTCCTAACAAACCAGTTGCAATTCTTACCAGCTCCAAAGTGAGGAAGCTTTGTTGATATTAGTGTTAAGCAGGAGTCAACAAATTGTTTTATACTTTTATATACACAAAAATTGTTTATTAGATAATGTTTAAAACTGTTTCCCTAACACATGAGTTAGGCTTTAGTCTTTGAAGACAGCTGCTAAGTTTGCTTCAGCATCACCCTTGGAGATAATCAGTGGTGGCTGGCAGAGGTGGTTTTCTGGGGATCTTTTCCCCTACCTCCTCTAAACCTGTATGCACCCCAAGAAGGTGTCATTAGCTTTTAGGGTATCATTTCTGGAAAGCAGAATTATCAGAGTATTTGCTTTGTGATGGCATCTGTTCCAACACTGGCACAGGTATGTAAATAAAGAGATATGCATTTCATATACTGATTCTCTGTTGTCTCCTCCACAGGGAAGCTGATCGGCAAAGCTCAGCTTTCTTTAACACGCAGAAGCTGCACTACACCATGTCCAGAAGAGAGGCCTCCACTTTCTGAATAGTCAAGCATCCTTCTACTTATAAAAATGTCTTATTATAAAAGTACATGCTGCAAATCACATTGGATTTAACAGATTATGTGATTAAGCATGTACATGCCACTTTGCGGGGGAGAACAGACTAACATGGCAACTGGTACATGTAAAGAAAGAAAGTTGCATATTTTGCTAAATGTGTAAGTAGGGAGTTTTAAACAAAGAGGGAGAGAGGATGCCAATTCACTGCAAGAACTTCAGTCTCAGAACACTGAGCTTACATCTAACTAAACTTTTCTTTTCAATGAATCATGATATAAAAGCACTAATTTATGTTTCTAATTAATTTTCTAGAAAAAGTAATAGTTACATTTCTAATAATCAGCATTTCTGGTCTGCACGCAAGTGTTAGCCACTTAGTTCTTATGCAGCATGAGAATAAAAGCTGGGAGTAGGAAATAAGTCAGCAAACCCCAAAAGCCCTCAATGCTGTAAAACAGAATGAAAAGGACAGTGGTAACTCCCAGTGATGTATAAAGCCCTGTGGGGCTTTTAGGTTTTAATTGGGTAGCAAAGATTTTAACCACCCCAGCTGCCATCAGTCATGTAATGCCTCTGCATCTTTCCTTTATCTGTGGCCTTTTCTGTGGTATTCCTGCAAACTGAGGCTATTTCTGGGCTCTTAGCAACATATTCGTGATACACCTCTCTTAGTGAGGACTTAAGTGAACCCCCTCACATTGGCAGAGTCCCAGCACACAGAACGCTGTGGAAAGAATCATTGGTCAGAGGACAAATAAAGAGCTAACATTACAAATACATGTTACTAATCCAAGGAATCTCAGGAATGTGCTGCAGAGCACTGGGAAACTGTGGGAAGATGCAAAGCTCTGGGCAAAACCATTCTGGAGAGCATCATGGCTGCTTCAATGGTAAGCTTTTCACAACCCTCTCTCCTAGCTCACACTTATTGAGCTGTCCCAGCCTACTACACAGTGCTCTTATTTGTGTTTCTGCAGCAGCTGGTGCTTCAGTTGAAGCACTGGTAAAAACAGAGCTGTAAAAGAAGAGAGAAGCCCTCTCTAAAGCACTCACAAGACAGGACCAACTCTGTACTACTAGTCTGGTATCACAAACCAAAACACAAACGCTGATGGGGTATAAAGTCTCAACAGGTATGTCTCACCTTTCACTTCTTCAGTGACACTCTGCTAAAGCCACATAAACCCAGAGCCATTCAGCTGACTGCAGAGGAGTTCTCTTTGAGCGTATCCAGTATCAGAATGAGAGTCTCTCATTCCTCTTGGCTTAGGCATCCCTGCACAGTAATTCCTTCAATACCTGCATTTAAAATGTCTCAGCCAGCAGGTTGTACTGGTAACGTTCAGTAGAGTTCAGCTGTGATGAATACACAGATTTCACACCAGATCCTTGCAACCAATCTGCAATGCTGCATTTGCATTAACAAGTCGTATTCACTGGGAGATGGTATGGTCTAAAAGAGCCAACACTCCACAGCTATTCCAAAGACCTTACTTCAACCCTTTCTGGCTCTTTTCTCAGTACGTGAGATTCTGAAGCAAGAGACTGCTATCTGAGCATATGACGGCCATCACAGGGCACAGTCCTTGGTGCTTCCTTTGCCTTCTATGACAGCAATGTGCTTTAAGTACTGCTCAGCAACATTTGATCCCTTTCCATGTATGCATTTTCCAACTACTCAAGCTCCAAAGCTGTCAGATGTATCTGTATGAAACCATAATGTTCCAATCACCATACCCTGTTAATTTAGGGTCTTTTAGCTTAGTGATTTACAAACTCTTAATGCAGAGTAACATCAAACTTCAATGTCTGTCCCTAAAATTCTTTCTGTTTTTTATTCTGCTGGCTTACATAGCTACACTTGTTCCTCTTATTAAAACCAGTGCTTAAATAGCTCTTTCACATATTGATTAGTCCAGTACCTGAAGAAGAAGGGAAGTGATTGATGAATACACCTGTTCATTTAAAGTAGGTCTGAGGCAGCAATGAAATTAGTTGCTGACTTCAGTAATTTAGTCACAAAATTATGCTCATGGAAGTAGCACAGAGTATTTCTGCTGTGCAGTCACAAAGTCCACTTTTGATGCTCATGACAAAAAAGAAGAAAGTCTGCACATGACTTCTTTAAAGCATCTTGGAGAGATCAGTAGCAATTTGGTGGATTTATGCAGGAAACCCACAGAGTTAAGGATTTAAAAAGCACTGCTTTTTAGCCAGTGATAAATCATCCCATGTAGAGTTTGTGAAGGTGATATGGATGAGGAAATCACACTTTTTCCTTTCCAAGTACATACTGAGGCTACAAAGAATTACAATACTATGCACACATACTGAAACCTGTTCTGAGCACCCTGACACACTGATAAGACAGAAGCTGCCTTTGAAGGACATAGAAACATTTCTGGCTTGACTGTGCTGGGTTTGACACGGAGGTACAGCAGAAATGCTTTCACAGCTTTAATAGCAGCTTTAGGCAGGCACAAAACCTCAGATGTCTTGAAAGGACAGAAATGTAGACATGCTGCTTGAGTCCATAGGAAGAAGAACTGTCGCCCTGTTTACAGAGCCTTCCTCTTCTCTAGTAGGGCAACTGGGCCCCTAAGGATGAATACGTATGCTCCATTTATGGGACAGGCATGACACGATGCTGAGGATATGAGTGGACTTTTTGCTTAGTGCATACAGAAGAGCTCTGTATCTGTACAACGTATGTACTACTGCAACACTAATGCACCTTTGCCGAAGTGTCATTAGGTTAGATCCTATATAAATACAGACTGAAACTCTCCCGGCATCCCACAGAGACCAGTGGTCAGAGGGGCAGGTTCACCAGTAGCTCAGTGACAACAGCAGCAGCCCCTTTTCTCCACTCTCATCACCCTCGGCATGTGCACGGAGAGGAAAGACTTTGTCAGCCTAAATTCTGGCAGCCCTGGGAGAGTATTTAAGCTACTGCTCAGCTGGTAGAATTGAAAATGTACTGCCCTGAGAGCCTTACTGATCCTATGCACCAAGGGTTTACTTGGAGGTAGCTGGCACCAGCCGCTGTCAGAGAGCAGAAAAGATGGGACCAGGTTTGTGACTGGAAAGAGCAGCTTTTACGTTCTTGAGACAATATATGCTATCGAAATACAACAAACAATGATTGCAACCTGCTTAATACTTCTCTGTTTCTGTATCACTTAGTGGTTGGGGTTCCTTTTCTCTACATCAGAAGCAAGTGGTCTGGCACACATCTAGAATAAATACTTAACACACCAATGTGAAGACAACCTTTCTTTTTCTTTGCCAGTCTCTTCATCTCTCAGCACTCCAACAGGATTGCTGTTTACAGAGCGGTGACAAAGCCTGATTAGGAATGCATCTTTAAAACGATGTGGGGAAAGGAAGGAGCAGATATCCTTGAGATCAGATGTTTCCCCAACATGTTTGATCCCCCAGATTAAATGAAATGTTTTTCCTCCCACTGTGTGCAAGCATCTGCACCAGTTTACTGGCAGGCAGCACAGTTCTTAGAATTCCTGATTACAGTCACAGGAGAATCATAGCAGAAAGGAATAAACTTTGTCCATTAAAAGACAGCCTTGAGTTGTTTTTTGCCAGTTTTCTTGCTTTAGGCTAGTACTTTGGTGTTCATTCAAACCACTGAAGTCTCTTATCAGGGACAGCACAGCACAGAACTTGAAATGGAAAAACACAGACAATCTGAGTTTCCTTAGAAAATATTAGAATGCAAACTTCGAAATGTCTTCGCTTTGAACTTCTCTCTCTTCACAATTATCTCTCACTAAAAGCAAAACGATGACAATAAAGTGGCCAAAAGTAAAAAATAAAAAAATGGAAAGAAAAAGAAACTAAATTAGGTGGAGACAGAAGAAAAAAATGGGAGGAACAGATTACACCTCCAGGGTTTGCATTCTGCTTTCCATATACATCATCTTCATAACCACAGAACAGGAAAATCATCTTTTATTAATTACATTAAGTTTAATATTACATTTGTCACGAGCCAGAAACATCTCACAGTTGTATCATTCTCTTGATGCACCCACCTTTTTCATGAAATAAAGTTCATATCAAAGGCGATCTAGGAATAAAGGAGACTGTATCATCCTACTACCAACCTTTGCTTAACTTGGATTTGCTAATGATGGGAATGCAATGGTAGAGCTAAAAGTTCCACAGAGCACACTGGGATTTTTTGCTTTCTCACCACTTGTCCAGGCTCAGCTGCTCATAGGCAAGAAGCAGAGCCCACAGTGAGAGCAATGTTACAGCCAGGTACCTCACCTAAAGCTGCGGGTCCTGTTCTCACTCTGCCTGTCAACCTTGAAGTTGTCCTTACCTTATCTATGCCTGCAGAGCAGCGAAATACACTTCACTTATCACGTTGTGCAATTTCTAGATGCAAAGCTGACTAAACAGTGCTACAATGCTCTCAGATGCTTACTTGTCACCTAACAGAGCTCACATCACACCACAGCTCAGCACTGGACTAATTCAGCAGACAATAAGAGATGGAGAAAGAGGCTTTGAGGTGTAAAAGCATCGGATCAACTTGCCAAAAGAATCTCTTCTTTTAAACTCTTATTTTGAACCCACCTGTGTTTTCAGGTAACCAAGAAAGTAATCTTTATTCGTAAGCAATTTGTTTTACAGCTGCTTGTAATCTCCAAACTTCCAGGCTGAAAATCATTTAAAAACAAATGAGCTTCCCTGCAGATAAAACTCAGGATCTCTCAGAGCTTTCGAGTTAATAAAACTAAAAGGCGATGTTAAATTGAAAGGGGAGATGAAAAAAAGAAGAAACCACAAATCCCCATAAGGTTCAGAATTTAACCTTAAGGCTGAAAGAAATGGGCAGAGAGTAAATTCCTCATTTCCATATGCCATTTTATGGAATTGGGATGAGGGCAGCAGCGGAGAACAGTATCTATATCTTGTTAGCACCGTTCATATCCTCATGTGTTTCTGTATGTGTGTGTTTGTACTCCAGCTGGGCCTGGTGCCATCACATATTAAATATTCACTGCTTCAGACATTACAGCCAAGATTTTCAAAAAGCTTTAGTAGCTTGAGCTGCCTCCAACACTGAAACATCCCAAGGCGAGCAGCTTGGCAGCACTTTCAGCAAAGGAGGCCTTTTGAAGGTTTCTCAGACTGGATGCTCAAATAGGCTGGTACCCCATAATCATCAATTTGTGACAAAACCTGGCACTAGCATGAGGCACATTTTCATTTACATAAACTGCTGATGGAGCTGGTAGGCAGCTTGGGTTGGGCATTCCAATAATATCTGATATGAAACACAGGCTAATTGTAAACCCGCCTCCCCTTTCTCCAGTACTTTAGTGTTTTAATGAACTGCAACAAAATGCTTTACAGGAATACTGTGGAATACTGTGATCTGACACTTGGGAAACACAGCTCACTTGGCTGGTAGGGAGCGCTAACCCCAAGGTGCCCCGTGACAGTAACTCTTGTGATGGGCTGCCTCAGTGCCAATGGTACAACAGTTTCCACTCCAACTCCTACAGGATACGATCCATGTGAACTAAAGTGGAGATATGATACAAGAAACTGGACATACACCCTGTGTAGCATCAAATTCCCCTCCTGCCAAGCAACAGGATCTTTTATACTGAAAACAGAGCCACATTCTTTGGTCTATTTCTGCAGAATTTACCATTCTCACCTTTGTTTCAGTTCACACACACTCTTAAAGCCCACAACATCAGAAAGTAATGCAACTGCATGTCTTCTCGAATGCCAAGCCGTAACAGAAATAAATTGTTCACATTTTCTACTATTTTTTACGGATTCTTTCAGACTTGCACAAGTCTTCCCATGATAACTGCAATTATACTCAGCATGTAATTTGTCACTTTATAAAGTTTCCTTTTTAACTTGAAAAAGTGCCTTGAAAACAAAGTGCAAACACCTTTAGTCATATTCTCTTTCCCTACTTCCACTTAATTCAGCAGTGCAACCTCATCCTTGCTCAGGCTCACAACACTCTTGACCTCTTCCTTCCTCTAAAACTGGTCTGCCATGAGAGTTCAGCTGCACTGGTGATTGTACCGCAGAGGGAAATGCACTAGTGGCTGCAGGGGAACCACTCACTCTCTTCTGCTCTACAACTTCCAGCCACCTTAGCACGCAAAAGAAAGAGAATTCTTCACTGAGTAACAAGCCACCACTGCTGTCAAAAAGAATTATAGTTTAGTTATATAGTTAGTTTATTGGAGAAATTGAAGGTGCCTTTAACATAACAAATAGGGAATGCAGGATAGAGGAAGACTGTTAGGTGAGGAAATGAAAACGGCCTGCCTAAGAAGAGGTTACACTTTGGCATGTTTTGTAAGGCTTTCCATAAACGCAAATGTCCCTCTGCGCTTCTGCGTATTAGCACAAAGTAAAACACTAGATGGGTCTGTAGGAAGGAGGAGAAAAAATTAGGCCAGCAAAGGAGCTCATGTACACACAACTGTTCCAAAAACCGAGGAACAAAAAGGGAGAAAGCAGCAGAGCAATCATTTGAGTGGACTCATTGCAGATCTCATACCCAGGCATTTCTTGAAATCACAGCCTTGACTCTGCAACAAGACATATCTTTCTCACTACACTCCTATGCCAGAGGAGAGTGAAATGCCCAGAGACCCCACTGACAGCAGCACTAATTCAGCCTATGAGAAGAAATACTCCAAGAGAGTTTAAAACAAGGATGAAATTAAAGAATTTGAGCTCAGCCAAGGAGCAAATGCGTTTTTACACACCTCCAGATTGCTGTTTCTAAGAGCACATGCCGTGACACGAATACATGCCAAACAACTGTGCTCCAGTAACTGCGCGTGGCTGCAATGTCACATGTTACAAAGGTGTCAGCCCACAAAGGGCACAAAGCCCTTGCGGCAGCTCAGTATTAAAATGCTGAAATAAGGACTGTGCGCTTTCTTTTGCAAAGAGAAGGAAACAACGCTCTTTGACCTTCATCTCAGCTGCCTCTTCTGATTCTACCACAGTCCTAAGGCTGAGAAATACACTTCCTTTTCTCAAAAGGAGGAGGAAGACCCACATCTAGCAAAGAGAAAGATCAAATGGATCAGCGTTTGTAGAGAAGTCATTACCAACACGTGACTGAGGAGTATGTGATCCTGTCCACGACATCAGAGCTTCACCAGAAAGATCTCATTAGTTTCATCTCACAGCAGAACCTCAAAGCTGCCCTAAAGGCACAACACACAAAGAAATATTTCTTAACAAGACCCAGGCATCTTTCTCTCTCTCCAGTTTATAAGGTTTCACCACTGTCAAGAAAGATTTCCAAATGGAACTTTTAATCTTCCATTTTAAACTGAAAGAAAGGAAAGATAAAGTAGAACAGAATTATCCCCAGTTCCTCACCACCAGATGTCTGGCACTCACCCTCTTTCTGTCCAGAAGAATTCACAGCACGATGCTCTATGATGTGTCTCAGTCTACTAAACCTGCATTGTCTGACCACAAAATATATATGGCTTTACACTTGTGTTTTGAGCCTCATAAACATCTGTGACCATATTTAGAAGATCAAAGAAAATGAGTGACATTTTCAGCTACATTGTTTTCAGTTAATTAAATACATCTTTTTGGGAATATGATAAATGTAATTGTTTCCATTGGATCAGCCAATTCAGCATGCCAGCACTGCATGATCTCATCTGTCTTCAAACAAAAATAAAGAAAATGGAAAGAAAACAGCAGAATTGCAAGTGCCAAGCAGGGCTGTGAGAGGAGGGCTCAGAGGAAGCAATATGATAAAGTATGACGGCATCACTTGGGAGAGAACTGCAGGATTTTCCACCTGCAGCCACTTTCAGGAGCAGCAAAGACAGCACCTCCACCTTATCACTGCCAGCCAGAAATCAGCCAGACCAAGGAAGCTCTTTGCATTACTTTTCTGCTACTCCTGGAGAATTAAGGTGAACCCTAATCAACAAGGCATGAAATTGAGATCTCTTACAAGAAATGCTGGAAAAGGTCAAATTTCTCTAAACTTTGCAGAAAGGTCTCACACCAGTTCTGGGCAAGGTGGTGAATCACAGAACAAACTAAAGATACTCGACAGTTTGGGCTGGCTTCAGTGTTCAAATTACATCTGAAAATAGAACCCCCTAAAATGCCTCATGCTGAGCTTAGCAGGACCTACCACTATTTTACCTAATCTAATCTAATATATTCAGAGGTTTAAAATACAATCCTGTAAGCTGGAGTCTAATTTGTCTCTCCCCTATGGATTCCAAGTGTCTTTCAAAGCTTTCTGGCATTATAAAGCAGAGCCAAAGAGCATAGTTTAACTTCTGTATCTCCCATACAGCTTTGTGTCAATAAATGGGGATTTTTTATTTGAAAGAATAGAAGGTGCTAAGATAAGGTCACCCTAACATACACAGCACCTCAAACCAAAGGCTTTTTCAGTTTGTCAGTAAGGAAGTCGACATGAACATCATCTTCAAGAGTAAACATTATGTAGAAGATATGGGCAGAAATTAAATTCAGCTGGACCAGAAACTCACCTTCAGATTTTAGGGCTGCCCAATGGAACCTCTTGTCCAGTCTGAAACGCACAAGACAGAGATTTACAAGTAATTCATGCTCCTAACTCTGTTTTCTAAAATCATCAATCTTAACTACTAAATATCTATAATATCCTTTGCATTCAGAGAACACAAAAGGACTTCATGAAAGCCGTAAGGAAAACAATTTGTATTTTCTTTTAAGATTACCTGCCTCCCACCCTGGCTAATAATACTGCTAACAGCACACTGGCTGAGCACAAACAAGTAAGTATTACATTAGGAAGCGGTACATCAGGGGTTTTTCCTGTTCCCCCAACGATGCAGGCATGTTTCCAATTCAGTATGAATCTATCTCAAAATCGAATTCATGACCCTTTTGTTGTTGGATTTGTGGTGTTGTTGCTGTTGCATTAAGAAATGTAAATCATGTTTCGTTTCCATCAAAGTAAGTACCAGTCAATTCTTTGTTTCTCCAAGCATGGATTGAATTACAGCACCTTGTTTCCTTTCACACATGCTGTGTTTCCTCTCCCCTTTTGATTGCTGTTAATCAGTTCAAAGAGCAGGCAGTGCAAGGAAAAGATGTGGAAGCATGATAGTGAAATCAAACAGTTTCAGTTATGAAATGTAACAGATGCTCTGAAGATGTGGCATAAACTCTTATGATGCATATCATGCTGCTAATCTAGATTTACCATGATAAGTAGAGGAAATCACAATTTGAGGTAAATAAAATAACTTGCTAAAATCTACATTACCTTGAGAGGATAGAGATTTTTCCATTTTTCTGCAATTGCTTGCTATGAATTAAATAAATACTAATTCTACTGGAAAACACATGAAGTACTCAACCCTAAACAATACTTGTGCTCTAGGAAATTGAACACATGAAAATTCAGCTCAGCCGTTCATGTGCCTGGGACACTGTGAAGAACGTGAATCTCTCATCCAGAACAGAAAAGCCTAAGAAACTGCAGAAAGATATTTGGGAAAAGAGGAAGATTCCAGGTTTAAAGCAAATGCTTTCATTCTTTTAAGACCATAGAAGAGAATTAATTGCTTCATAATGTAGAAAGCATTGAAGTATGAAAACAATCTGCAATTCAGACAACCATTCTGTGTCCACAAGTTAAGAGTTCATTACCAATGCTTTATCCATTTATTTTAACATCACTGCACTAAATTCCTACTATCATTTGTCTGCTTGTACCACATCTTGAATTTTAGCAGATTCCGGTTCCATTTTGAAGTGTTGGAAGGAGATAACTCAAAACAACCGCTTATGTGGATACAATTGCTTGATAAAACAAGGTAATGAAACACCCTCCTTTCCACAACTGGGAAAAGCACTGGGGTGCTCCCCATCTGTCCAGCTACATTTGTACTGCATCTCCTGGACACCTTTGGCATCAATCACAATAAAATAAGCTGCTCATATTCAGAGTAAGGTCAAAGCGCTGAGCAACAGCCCTTGTAGGCAATTTGCACTCTGTCGTTACCATATTTTATATCACAGGATTAGGCACTTTAGAAATAATTCACAATATAGAATATCCTCACCCACTGAATAAATTCATCGTAGTCCTTACTCACGGGATTGCTGTTGAGTAAATATCTTCAATTGCTCTGTCCATCAGAGACCTCAGTACATTCAAAATTCATCACTAGAGACAAACAATTTTAAATGTTCCTCCCCACAGTTCATTGCCTAAAATCTACCCGGGGTGGGTTCACCTTGGACATTTCAGAAGCATGGAAATACTAACCCAAAGTTTCCTTTAAAATACAGTTTTCAAACCTGGCATTTATTTATTTACCATAAGGAACTGAAACTGTTTTCATATTTCCCTAAAATAAACCTACCATGGAGCACTGAGTTTAAATAATCACAGAATCATAGAACAGCTGTGGTTGAAAGGGACCTTCAAAGGTTTGACCTGCTGGCTACATAGCTCACTACTAATAAACCTTCAGACCACCCCTCATCTCCAATAAAAACTGAACTCTAACGCCACCAAGTATTCCTACTGCAGAGACTGTGTTGGCCTTCAAAACCCCATCACTGGAAAATTCTGCTAAACTAATGGAAAACATTCAGTCTGGCTCTGAGAAAACATAAGCTCATTTGTATGTGAACCCATGTAACAGAGTGTTTCATTTCTTCAGGCCTGATTCACACTGATAAGCTCTTAGTCCAAATAAGGGAAAAAGATACTTTATTAACACAAAATTAGCTGTTGAGCATCCCGCTCATTCACTCTGTGCCTGATGCGGGCTTTCACATTCAGTGTTATTGAAAACAACAGCACCGAAAGAGAGCACTGGAGGACCTCAGGGTATTTTTTGCTCTATCATTAACAGGGGAGGGTTTGAAGCCCAGAGGATATTGCACATCCAGAACTAGGATAGGTGAACTCAGGCACACCACCTGGGAAGGGACCTTAAGGCTGTTTAGGGGGCTTGTCTATTTCAGCAAGATTCAAGCATTACCCCTGGATCTCCCTTGGCATGAGTGAACAGCCTGATTTTTGTTTGCAATTGCTGCTGCCAGAGGTGTCACACTTCACTTGTAACTGTCCATCTTAGGTGGAATTAATCTCCCCCAGCTCACACTGACAATAGCAATGTGTGAACAGCTGATCTGGGAGATGGGAAAAATCTGGTGAAAATCTTTCAGCTGAATCCCAAGACAAATGATTGGTTTCTTCCCCAGGCAAAACTCCCCAAAAAAACTTTATTGACTTCAAATTAATTTAGGTCACACAAACTGCGTTTGCTTAAAACCATTACTCTTTGTTTGAGGCTATTGTTTTTAACATTGCAAAAATCATTTAGTTAGAATATTGGGGGGGGATATATTGAAAGCTGAACTATATTTTAACTATCACCCTAGAAACACCAGGAGCATCGGTTCTCTCCAGAAGGTTTTGTCCAATGTTATTTTTATATCTTTTTCTGTTAGATCTAGAACTGTCCCTCAGAAAAATTAATTAAGCATAAACTACAGAAAACAAAATCCTGTGTCATGTTCAAGGAACCTGCTGGGACTCATCTGAGCTACTGTAAGATAATTTAATGAGTACTCATTAAATTAACATCTACCCCCACAGCAAGTTCAGCAGTAAAAGATATAAGCAGAAGAGGTTTAAATGGCTTTTCCTGCTCTCAGGGCTTCCGCTGTCTCATTTGGTTCAGGCAGTTTGAATTCCATGCCTCCGCACTCCTGGGAAGCTGGGGGTGGCTGCAGAATAGATTCACAAGACTTCATTTTTACTGTAAATTTCCAGCATTAAGAGGAAAAGAAGACTCATGAGCCTCAAGCACAGCTGCCTCTGGAATTAAAGATACTTCCCCAAAGGAGTGCATGGAGCTGCATGCGCTTGGAGACTCCCTCCAAGTGAAGTCTCAGCATGGGATCCCCCCCGCAGTCAAGCTTGGGCCCTTCAGCCTGTACCTCAAGGCAGGATGCTGCCTAACCCACTCTGCAAGCTTTCATTTGTCTTTTCTAATCCTTGACTTTCCCAAGGAAAGGATGTTTGTGAGAAGCTGCATACCTGGTGAGGAGCCTACCTGAGGGCTTGTAGGGCTCCTTGCTTGCAGATGGCTTAGACCTTAAATAGAATAGGCAGGCTAGAATCAGAGAGATGCAACTGGGGCAGAGATGCAGTTTAATCTTACAGCACGTTTCATATTCCTGCCCATTAATTGAAAAAAAAAATAAAAAGGGAAAAAAAGGTTTTCCTGTAATAGGTGACCTGCTACTGGAGCACTGTGGAGATCAACAGGAATGTATCAGTGCTGTATAGCAATACCGAGATGAACAGAAAGAAAACTCAGGTTTCATGCTGACTCAAGCCTTGGGTAAAATGTAGGTATTTTGCTTTGAACTCAGAATGGGTTTGTTTTTACAGCCTGCCATGCTGTTTGCTGACTGAATAATGCACTTGGTTCAAAAGGCATCTAAATACACCTGGCTCTTGGAAACGGCAAACTACTTGATGCATTTTTAATACTAGGGTACTACAAAGTAAGTTACCAACTGTTCAGGATTGCTCAACTAGCATTCAGGATCAGCCTCATAAGTAAGGAAAATAATGGTGTATTAGCATGATCCATCACTACATTAGGGACACTGGTTTTCTCTTACAAAATCCGATCTCTAACACCTCATCTGGGCTATAGCAAATTCCGTATCAGTTAAAGCAGCATCAAAAGCAAAGTTTATTCACATGCACACAATGCTTCTGAACAGTATCAAACTGTGCGAAGAAATTTCATGTATCAAAGAGATGCCCCCTACACATCACGAGGAAGAACTGGCTATGGGTAGAAAAGCAGAGTCCCAAAATGTCCTACAGGTTCTTGGAGCTCAATTCCAGCACACAGTCTGGAGATTGCTGCTGAACGGGCTGGCAGCTCTGCTAAGGTCAAGGAAGATGGGGCTTCACGCTATACAGGTAAATTAACAGTCTCTTACAGCACTTACAGCCTACATAGAAAAACCCAATAGGTGATAAAGCTTGTTTAATGTCTCTTTGTATCCAGAAACAATTCAAGTGACTGCACTGGTGAGCTGGCAAGGAGTTCAGTTACCAACCGCCTGGCCCTCCTCTCTGGGTCTAGTTGCCCGATTCCTACATTCTAAGTGCAGCAGCTCCAAACCAAGGGACAGGTTTACAGAAGCGTGCTGCTGTCAGCCTGAGGTGGACCCTGCCAGGTGAAAAAGGAAGCATTTCAGAGAAATGGTCAGTGGATGCCTATCAGTCCTTCACTACCAACCCTCCCTGGGACAGGATCTGTGGTCCTTCCTCCAACTCATTTTCAGACGCTGACCTGAAACCATTTGGGAAATAACACCCGGGGCAGTCTAGCCAAAGATAAACAGATCCTCTAAACACAACTGGGATACAGCAAACCAGCACAGGGAAATCAACAGAACTCTGCAGTGAAACTGTGTAGACATAGCTTATCAAAGCTTGACAGCACTTGAGTCCTGCTGCAAGCAGCAGTAAAAGAAGTGACTTTCTAAATGGTTCTCTTAAAGAACAGAGATTAAGACACTTCTATCCTATAATGAGCGTTTTGGGGTGCAGGGCTTTTTCATCTGGAAATTGAAGAATATTATATCTCCGCTAGAGTGTCCAGGAGATAAAAAGCTGTGGAGCAGTGCAGCAAGACTACAAAAGAGGGCTATATACAAGAGGAAAGAGAAGACTCTGCTCCCCACAGAATTTGTTGGTTTATTTTATTCTAATGTTGTGTTTGTCCCTGGGTCATTTTTCACATGGAGCCTCTTGGCAGAGCACGTTAAGAGTAGGCAGAGATAGAATCATTTTGCATGGACAAACTGCTTAAAAAAATGAAGAAGGAAGAGGGTATTGGAATTTAGAAATGGATTTGTTATGATGGAGATGACTACGGGAATGATTGCTACTGGCCAAAGATTTTCCTTCTGCTTGGAGTTTGTTGTTTTCTCCGTAGCTTTTCTGTTTTATTGGTTTAAGTATTTAATGTGTGCACACACATGCCCGCTCGCTTTCTCTGCCTGTTCTTCCCTAAATCCATAGCCCATCTTTCTCTCTGGATGCAGCTGAACTGCAATAATGAAACTTCCTTTTGTTCTTGAAGCTGACTGCTGGGAGTAATGGGGGAGCATCAAGGTCAGCAAAGAATCAACACTGCATACAGAGCCATGCGCATGACTTCCCTCCGGGTAAACTAAGGTGATACAGCAAAAGCAAGCCTGAACTGAGGTTCTGTGTGCTGCAGATCCCTGCAGAGAATTTCACCCAGCTGAAATGAGTGTTAAACTGCAACTGAAACCGTGCCAGATGTGGAAGCACTCTACATTTACCCTGGTGGCTTGTGGGTTGCTGTCTAGCCAAACGTCTTATGAGGCTGTTGAAGCAGTGACTGAAGCCTGGGTTGCTTTGCAATAATGCTGGAGCATTTAGGCCTTTGCTATTGTTAAATTTACTTTTATGAGTAGGGCATAAAGCCTGATGTGGTGGAGCAGAATTGCACCCTATGGCCAGGAGCCATGCCCATCAGTCTGGAAGGGAAGAAATAGAAGCCATGCCCACAAACACAGCTTACAGTGAAAAGCAAGACACACAATCTCAATAAAGCTCACTGTGATATAGAAATACTCTTTTGTGACTGACCACTCCTTTTCCTCTGGAGAGCTGAGTTACTGTAGCCCTTGGGAAAATATATTTCATTGATTTCTACATGAGTGATTAGCTTTAATGAAGACCAGGACATATTAAGTCCTATATTTAACATAGCAAGAAAACACTAGAAGCCATCAACTAGCCTAGCATAGCTAAAATGCTCCTTCAAAACAACAGGAAATAGAGATGACCCTATCCTATATATATGTATATACACACACACTGATTTCTACCACAGTGTCCTGAAATCCCCGTCAAAACCTAGTCCTAAATCATGTCATCATTGCTTTTTCCTAACTGTTCAGTCCCCATTGCCCAGGCTGATGTCAGCAACAGCTTGTAGCCCCAGAACAAAATCTGCCCAGACAAATGGGTCAGCCCTGCCATCAGACAGTACCAGGCACTACATCCTTCACCAGTAAGTGTCTGGGGGTCTTTTTGACACCTTCTGTACTTTAATCCAATTGCAATTCCTATTCAATAACTCTTCCCAGTCCTACACCCAAGAACTGGTTAACTCCAGAAACAAGATCTAGCTCAAATCAACGCCTATAAGCCCTGAACCCCACATTTAATCATATTCTCCCCAAGAACAACCAAAGCCTACCCAGCCAAACCCAAACCTAAGCTGGTTGCCTGTCTTAACTGGTAGTCTTTCTATCACAGTCACATTGCTGTTGATTCCTTATCTCAGTATTTCTCTTCATGCCTCAGGAATTCATAGACACTGAGGACTTCATTGCCATCCCCAGCTGTGAAGGAACATGAATTACTTCCAAAGGAGAGAAAGGCGTGGGTGGAACAGTAGGAAGCATCCTGTTCTCTAATGGTTATTTCCATTCAGCTGCTGAATCAGGGAATGCTTTCAGATTAGTGCTGCCACTGTTTGGAACAGCATCTTAAATGCTATTGATTTTTAGGATGATTAGTTCATTTGAGGAATAATTTGCTATTTACAGTGTTTTAGATGAACTCACCATCAGCTTCCTGGTGGCATTTGGAAAGCCATGTTCTGGAGAAACAAGCTGTCAGGGAACGTGTGAATGCTGGGCCACCTTCCATTTTTCTGACCACTGTTCAGCTGCAGCTAAGGGACACTTAGCTATTAATCCATCTTTGTAACATTTTTTATACCGAGCTGTACAGTCAGATGGATTCTCACAATTACCATCTGTGAGGTACTTAAAGCAATGTACACATCAACCTTCAGATGTCTACATATGTTAGGGGCAAGATGAGCACGCATGCCATCGTCTTACAAGTGAGGCAGCTTGAAGCACAGAAGATGGCTGCTGTCAGAGCAATCTGTAAGCACCATTAATTTTCCTTTGCAAAAGACCAGGTCATCCCAATATAGAAGATGAAGGTGCTTGTAGTTCTGAGCTATGGACATAATCCTTTGACGTCAACCTGAAAAGCATGAAGTTAAACACACCTATAGCCTTTCTGCACAGCAAACTCGTACCTGACAAACACACCAGCAAAGGGACAGGAAGCAAGCACTGCCATAATTAAGAACAACAGCTCTTGCCAAGCACTGACTCTAAAGTGTGGGATATAAACCTCTCAAATCTGATGCGCATTTCACCAGAAATAAGTGTTTTGAGGAATCAGCTACAGCAAGATACAGTTTCAAGGCTGTTGGAAGCCTTAAACACAGCACATCTCCACAAGGCTTGATGGAAACAGGGCTGCGACTCCAGCTTTGCCAGCTCAGTCATCCTCAGATGTCTGCATTTCTTACTGTGTCAAAAACACAACAGTCACCACCAGCATCTGTTTCTGGAGTGTCAAAAGGAGTCCAGCAAGACGGCTTGCTGTTTGCGAGGTTACTTACAATTTAACCTGGCTCAGGGCTAACAGAGATCAGCTTTCCTGGTTTTAATTAGCCACTCTATGCCCAAGCCAATACACCACCTCACGGCAGCACACATCAGCACATCTGATTATTTTAACCCAGATGGACACACGAAAGAGTCTGACAAGAACTGTGACTTCAGGGGATCTACCCAAGAGGCAGCTGCTTGCTGGGCTCCGGTTTAGATGATAGTTTGAACAGGAGAAACTTGTTCAGAAGAAAACATTTCCAAGTGACCCATAATGAAAACACGATCACTTCTCTGACAAATGCATGGTCAGAGTGTGCAAGATAGCTCATGCCACAGATGCTGCTCTCCTGCTAGGTAGGGCTAGAGCTCCTGGGGTTCCTGCCTTTATACATACGGCCTAGAGGCTGTATACACTCACAGTCAGATGAACATTTCTGGCATCAATTGATTGGAAATGTGCTAAGACACAACTCTTCTGCGTTGACCAAAAATCTACATAATATCATGAGATATTTTCCAGTAGGAAGGGATTACAAGAACCAGAGCCAGGTTTTCTTTATACACACACGCATGCACAAAAGCACTCTTTGTGTGTGTGGACATGTGCACACACCACTGTAGAGCAGTCTCTCTCACAGCCCAAATGGAAAGATTAGTTCAGGCTTTCTTTAATATGGCACTGACTCCTGACATTTCCTTTATAAGTGTTATCACATGCTCAGGATTTGCTGCTAGCAGAAGCTGCCAAAACCCTTATTCTTCAACTCTCTGCATTATTCCTTTCTGCAATTGCTGCCAATCCCTCTTCCACACAAGACATGAACACCTCACCCTACACCCACAGCAGGACCTCAATCAAAGAGCCAAAAAAAAAGGTCTTCCAGGCAGGGTAGCAGATCAAATAGAGAAACAGCAAAAATTCAACACAGAATGTATCCTGACAGAATTTTGTGCCAGCAGTCACCCCCATCTTATAACGGGAAACATCTTGCTTGTATCAGCTTGGAAAGAGACAACTGACCTGGTGTCTGGGCTGTGCGCTGTGCAGAACTTTTAGGATGCTTAGCTTTCTAAAAGTACCCGTTTCAGAGCAGACTTGATTTATGGCTTCGCTGACATTGCATTACAGCATTACAATAGCGGGTGACAGTGACAAGGCAGCATCAGAGCTCCATTGCCCCAGGCAGCATGAATCACACAGGAGTGAGTGCTAAAGGACGGGATGGCCTGTGTGCATGATGATGGTGAGAGAGCAGCCAAGAAGCAGGATGGGACCTTGCATGCTGAAAATAAGAACAACACTACTGGTGGCATCCTGTTGTCTTATTCAAGACCATGTTCAAATGCATCTTACTGATGCAAAACCCAATATCAATGGTATAATTACCTGCACTAAATTTTTGAGATTTAACAGTATTTTTTGGCAGTAAAGCAGTAACACTATGGACACATCTCAGAGACCTGAGGGCAGCTGTGAGGGAAAAACAACATTACAGCAGATTAAACTGCATAGCTATCAGATACATGGAGGTACACTCAAACTCTGGAAAATAGTTTTACTTACAGTCAGTGTAATCCAAATCAATTAGTCCCACTAGCATCCTTATACTACCTCAGACACTAAACATTCAGATACTAGCCCAAGTTCTTCATTCAAATGGTAGCAAGACTATTCACTACGCTGTATTCACCTAGAACTGATAATTCCAGTTACAAATACCAAACTGCATCCTGCCTCAATTGAATTCAATGTGCGCCAGTAAGAATACGAATCTGAAAGAGGTTTGGCTCAGTTCATCATAATTTGGAGTCCTCAAAACAGGAATTGTGTAATAGAACTTCTGCTATTTTATCCTGAAGTCTGTGATAGCTTAGAACTGTCTCTCTGCAATACACGTCAGCAATATTTTCACTAACATTTTTTCTCCTAGTAAGTGCAGTTGGCCAACAATATCTGTAAATTGATCTGTGCTTATCTTCTTCTGGCTATTGCAACAAATCTGGTCCTTCTGAAACAGTGTCATCTGCAGCCTGCAAGATGAAATTAAACCTAAACTTGTAGGCTTAATCGTATTACTTTGAATAGAGTATCGATCGCCACTAATTTTATCACGAGTTTTGAGAGGTTTGCTTGCTGGCCGGCTGTCACTTTGATACATGGGAGCCAGTGGATATCTGAAAGGGGACTGATATCTGTATTTGAGAAAATACCACCAGTAAGTGTACAAAGAGAAATAGCCATCCTCTTTACCAGTGATCAGGGGAGTGATTAGGTTTGGTGAATCACAGGAACACCCACTCTAAAGCAAATGGACAGTACAGAATATGCAGCTACTTCATATCACATTTCTAACAGTGGCAGCAGCTCAGGTGAGTTTGGCTTCTGCATGAGCAGCAGTTGCCACTTTGAATTTCAACAATACCCTATTTCCCTCAGGACAGTCATGTTACAACAGTGACCACCTAAATGCTGAGATGTGGACACTGGATGAAGATGGTACCGAGAAACAAGTTATCAGTCTGGATTTCAGCATCACGTGGACACTAAGACTACCTGCCTCCCTCTGCCTACCTGACTAACCCAGCAGCACTTGGCAGCAGCTGGAACCACATGTAGAGCGCGTTGGTACACAAAGGTGCAGTGAGGTGCATGTTTCTGGCCTGGGCTGTCTCTATGACAGCTGCCTTCTGGTGAAGGAAATACTGGCAGAAGAGATCTAAGCCCATTGCTTTGACAGGCAGGCAGCATAGGGAGACAAGGTGAGTGATAAGCAATACAGCCTTTGCTCTTCCTACTTCTAGATTCTATTCCTATGAAACCACCTGAGGTTTGAGCATCCTTGGGCCTAGAGGTTTACAAAATCTGCTTTCATATCTGGTGTTTTAGCTTTTGTTTCATGAAAACTTTATTTTAGTGGTAGAGATAAAACAGACAAGACTGAACAATGTTTATCTTGCATTTAATGAAAATTAGTACATTAATATTAAAGGAAAGTTACATGGAGCTTGCTTACTCAGACTTGCCTTATTATGGATTCACCGTGCAAAGAATTTTCTCCATTCAGTTTGCTACTTAATGACAGCCTAAACAGATTTTAAAGGATTGATCAGCAAATCCCCTTGCCTAAAACAAAGATATCTTTGAAATTAAATCTGGGGAGAGGTGATGGTGGTGGGGAGAAAGCCTATCAGGGATTTTAAGACAAAAATTTGTCATTCCAGATTACGGAAATAGTCCACTGCCTACCTGCTTTACATTTCAGACTCACTTATCCCATTCAGATCCTTCTTCAGATAGAGATTAGCACCAAAGCATCCACACGTATAGATTATAACACCATTATCTGTATTTTGGAACATCTGGCAGATTGCAGTACCTCTAGATGCAAAAATCTGTTTATAAAATGCACGATCTTTGTTCTTCCTTGGAACCTTTTCTAATGTACTGTCCTTAATAATACTATTTGATATTACAGTGTATTTCTCAATGCAAATTACAGGGCTGTGGTTTCCTTCTGAAGTATGCTTCTCATTGATCATTGAAGCATGTTCTTATCTTTGCAACTTCAAAGGAATTAATATTTTTCCATTCCTCCCCCCCCACCTTTTGCTCTTTTTCCCTCTGCTCCAATGTACAGCTGAATTTCTAATGAGATCTTATTTAGTTTTTGGAAACAAATGGCAAGAGCATTAACCTTCTTGGCCAAGTGATGCTAGCCCAGAGAAGGCAGTCCACCTCGTGAGGTGGTTGAACATTTGAGCTATCTGGCATGCACCTTCTTACCTGATGTCCATTACTAGGGTTGCTTGTATCATCATGCTCAGACATAATTCCTTATGTAGATCACATCTAGAAAAGATTGCTCAGGTACACACGCTGCCAAGAACAGATCTGCACTGCCCCCATTTCCATATTTACTGCCATGAAAAAAAAAACACCAATATGAAAATTAGATGAGATTCTTCATCAGGAAAACTCCTCTGTCTCACAATTCAAGTGAATGAGCAGCTTATCCCAGCATACGATTACTTGCATTTCATCCTCAGTAATAATTGGGCTTTTGCTCTGGTTCCTTTTTCTTCTTTAAAGAATGAAGCACTGCCAAAAGCCTACTATTTTATCTGCATAAAGGGTTTTTATCCTTATAAATAATTAGGCTGATTCATCAGAATCCTGAATCCTCTAAGCAAAACTTTAAAGTGAGGCAATGGACTATTATTTTATCCATTTCAGAGACGAGCAAAGAGATTCAGAGATGCCTAATTCATGCAGAGGTGAGTACAAATTTACAAGTCAAAATGTACTCTAGGCCCAGGAAAGAGATCTAAACACATTTAAACACCCACCATAGCTGTTTTGGTAAATATTACTCATGCAGAACTCATTAGTAATTGGTTTGTGAAAGCAACTTTCTGGACAGAAGCAACCCTGATTTAAATGGAAAATGGCAACCTACAGATTTTCTGTCAGTATCTGTTATTCCAGGGGTGCTCATGGGTAAGGATGAGCGTTATTCCTCTTGTCCCTGGATGGACACAGCTATATATGCACTGAAGGTCAGGACTGGAAGAGCCAGAAGACCACCCAGCACTCATTCTGTGAGAACCCAGAAATCTGGCTCTCAGTGTTCTCCATATTTTCTCACCTTCATCCTCTGTCATACTCTTAATACTCAAAAGTCACACTGAGATATTGCAATAGGTAAAAACTTCAACCAGTTTCAAGACAGAAAGGCCTATTAATGTAAACTGCCACATAACACGGGCCAGGTGACATGACCCTTGCATTCTACCACAGATAAAAGTTTCCTCTCCCCATCTGAAAGGAAATAGATTTTCTTCAGTTGTATTACTGGAACGAAAAAAAAACCCTGCTATTTTCTCAGTTCCTGGTCTTCATATGAGAGAGAAATAAAATGGTACCTAAGAACAGATTCTGTCTATCAGATGCATATAGAGAACATATGCCTCTTCTCTTTTTATTGCCTGACCTCTGCAGTATCACAGCTTACCCAATTTTGTAAATTATTGTTGTTTTTTATATTATTACAACTGCAGGAAGTTTCTATATAGACTATAAGGGACCACAGCTATCAAAAAGCATTTGTTACAACATTTTATTATACAAAGTGAACAAAAGCACTGCAATCATAAGAATCATTTCAGGAACTGTATGCATTTAAGGCCACCAAATCCTAGTACTAGGACTGCATCTTAAATTTAATCCAAGTCTCTTATTTGCAAACCACTATATTCAGTTCCTTTTTTTGCTTATCAGTTCCACTTGATACTGTCCAACAACTATATCTGAGACTGATAAGTAAGTTCTTTCTCTGGTTGACTCAATACCCAGACATCACCAGTTCAGGTTTCTTACCAGGCTTTTCTTACCAAGCATAATCTTGAGAAAAGCCTTTCAATCCTCCCCAGTCCAATTTATCATTCAGCTCTCAAAATACATTAAAAGATTTTCATTGGATGTGTCTGGTGTTAGATCAGACCATCCATCCATCCATCTTGTCTACTTCAACTACAAACGCTCTACAGCAAGGGTGTCTCAAAGTACATCCTTACGTACTACAGATAGCCCAAGGGGCCACAAGACACGTAGTGGTGGCAGAGCTGTGCCATGAAAGCCTGATGATTAGCAACAACTTTGTTTAGAAAGGTTTATTTATACATGCAACCATTTCCATTGCAAATATCATAAGAACTGTTACTCTAGTCTTGATTTTATTTATATTAATCACAAGAGCAGTATTATCATAGCGTCAGATGAGTCTCATTTTGACTGTCTCCCCCAATGATCCTGATCCTAACGAGCCATCTGGATGACCTCTTTTTCTACAACTGACCTTACAGCAGCTTCTTAACGTACAAAGCAATGCCAGTAACAAACTGTAACTACGCAAGCTACTTCCAAGGTAAAAAGAGAGCAGTGAAACTACTTAATGAGCAAAAATACTAGCTAGGTATATTCCTGTGCAATCCCAAATTACTTGGTAACTGGTGCATTTCTTGCCACACAGCTTTCCCACAGTGCTGCGTGCAGGCAAAGCATCTTGGATAATAACAGCAGCAGACTCAAGCAGGGAGCCCTCAGAAAAGCAGGCACAGCCATTCTACACCCCATCATGCACCATCTTCCATGACCACGCTGATAGAGACATGACAGCAGAGGACTGAGTTATAGCAGGGAATATGAAGAAGAATAAAGACTTAAAAAGGGAAAGAGGGAGAAGGGGGAAATCACAAGACTTTTAAAAGAAAGAGGGAGAAGTTAGGGGGAAAGAGCATTAAATGCGAAGTGTTGAATGGGAGGCAAGAGGTGAAAACTGTAGAGAGAAACAGAACCAGAAAATTCATATCAGAAGAATAAAAAAGGCAAATTAAAAACACGAGAAGAAATGACTAAAAGAAAGAGAATAAGAGGCTTACTGTGATGGCTTTATTATTCTCCAAAAGCTCCTTTAGTACTAATAACAGGAGAGACTAAAGATATATCTTTCAACCATCAAATTTTCAGGATATATTTCCTCCTACTGTATCTCATTCCAAATGTAATTTCTGCAAAGATTAAATCAGAACCAGGGGATGCTTCTGCATGGGACTAAAACTGGGATAAAGTCTGGAATAGGCAGCAAGTAACATTCTGCTGAACAAAGCACCATAGCACGTAAGGAGATTTTTGTTTTCTTGTTTATTTGCTTTTTAATATCAAACAGGGTTTGCATTTTGAAATAAAGACAATATAGTTCTCCTCTGTTGCATTTCTACCCTTTCCAAGTTGCATCAAATGGCTCCCACTGAAGTTAGAGGAAAAACGTTACCAAAGGTTACGGCAGAGTCAAAATTCTGACCTCATAAACAGTGGGAAAAGTATGTTTCTGTTCAAAAATACAGTTTTCACCTAAAGATTCATGAAAGGAACAGAAGCACTGAAAAATCCCAACGCAGTCCTTGGCGTACTTGAGATTTCCAGCACCTTATAGTGGAGGTGCTGTCAAGGCCGGGGCATGGCCAACTGACCAAAATCCTTCTAAAGTTTGGCTACAGCCCTGACGTGGAACCACAACACAGATCTTCGAATCATGCCTTCATTACCAGTCTCCTCATGCACATCTTCACCTTTCTGGGTCATTACCCAGATATGGAGCAGGAAGCCCAGAGTGCTGGTAGCAAACCAGCGGGATGTACAATAATGTGGCCCTTGCCCATTTTCTGAGATGGCCATTCCCCTTATGGAGAATCATTTAAGGAGACAAACTCCTCTGAAGCAATAAAAAGCACATCCATGACTGCAGAACATAGGCCAGCCAATGAAACAAAAGCTTTAGATATTAAAACAAATTAGAAGCCAGGGTCTCATGCTTATCACGTGAAAATGCTCAAATTCATTAATAGAAACCAGCCAATTCCCTGTGGTACCTGCTGGGATAACAGAACAAAGGTATCTGTACTGGCAGTCATTGGTAAATGGCTAATCAATCCCTCAGTGTTTCTTAATTAGTGACTGCAGGAGATGCTTTTAATTGGCATCTGATACTTGATTTGAACAGACAAATAAACTGCCACTCAACCCTTTTTCCCCGCTAACTCCACTGTAGCTCCTGAAGAACATTTCTGAAGACCAGACCAAATCATCAGCTCCCTGCCACAGGCTAGCTTGGCACCCTGAAGTATTTTATCATGATTTCAGTGCTGCTGTTGCATTGAAACACTGCATATGCTCTACTGGTTGCTCAATATGGCTTATATTAATACAAGTTGTAGGCTGTCACTGTTCAGAGAGTAGGTAGTTACCAGGAATGCATTGGTTACTTTATAACTGGAATAATTTATTATTGAACAAGCAAGTTCAACAAGGACTATAAAATCAATTTATAATTTTTATGCACTTCATCCGGGCTGAAAAATGGTTTTGTTCTCCACTATTTTCTGACTAGACCTCTTCGACAGAAAAAGGGAGAATAAAGCTTTTAAAATTGCTTTTTGGTCAGCAATGCACTCTGGAAATCAAGATTAAAGATGACAGTTTTCAGATGCATAAGTTATGCTTACTTTGTTTTATGGACCTAAGGCCACCACAGTGTCAGGCATTCCATCGTGAAAGAAAACATCTGAAGGTTGCAGAAAGAAACATGCTTTGACAGAGTCAGCTAAAAACTTGGGTGATTTGCATTAGCTGAAAAGCTAGTCCAGTTCTGTTTACTCCTTCAAATCACTGCCTTGCAAAGGCATGGAGCGGGTGGTTATTAACAGTTTCAAGAGGAATAGCAGTTTTGGAGAAAGGAAACAAGGAGTACTAAACTCTTCAGTGGCTGTGCCTGCAATTGCTATGCAAGACACAACCCACACACCTTTCCAGTAACGCGAAATCCAATTAGCACAGTTCTGGGAAGACTCAGTGCTCTTGTTCTGATGAAGATGTAAAGGTTCAGTGACAGATTGTGAGAGTTAGGTGGGCCTAACACCCCTAAAAGCCTTGTTAACACCAGCAAGATTTACTCAGCATGTGTCCAGCTGGTCAAGCTGAAGAGATAGTTCATCATCCCCACTGACAGGAGCGTCTGGGCTTTGCATTGTACCACCAGATCAGGGGGAAGGAGGAAGGCACAGATATCTGTCAAGATAGCCCATTACAGTGAAGTTTATTCAGGGTGTAACACTAAGATATTGATCTCTCATCATGCACCTATGAGCTGCTAGGGGATTAATACATCACTGTCACCAGACCGCCCTGCTCAAATCCAGATCCAGTCTATGGTCCTGCAGTTACAGAACTGTCACACCTGCCGCAGCACCCAAGCTGTCTGCCGCCACCACTTAACACATTGTTTCACATCACACACATGCTTATTATTTATTAGAAGGCAATCTGAGTTATCCTTAGCAATGATTAACGTTAGTGAAATGCCCTCTGTTCACAAGCAGCCCTTTTCAAGGCCTTGTTATTTATCACTAAACCAGTTTATCACATCACAATCACCCTCTAATACTTTACAGTCTGAACTGTTGTGTGGCTTGGAAATACAAGTACTGTAAACGCTCCTAAGTAATTGCTATAACATTCAGCCTCTTAGAATCAAACATCCTATAAAGGTTGTTGCACCAGCATCCCAACAGTGTACAGTGAAGAAGGGTGAGGAACATGGTGCAAAGCCAGTCACACACATGCTATTCCCTTCTGAACAGAACCTATTGCTTTTTTCTTCACCACTCAAAGGTGAAAGTCCTGTGTTTGATATAATCCAGGGGGAAAAGTGATGAGAAGACACTGCTTCAAAGAACATGCAGCTCCAAAACCTAAAACTTTAGCTGAAGTTTGGCAGGTAAAGAAGAAGCGTAAGTGTTGGGGAAGCTCTGACCCCAGAAGTCGGTGGCAGACAACATGCTCACCCAAAAGTTCAAGCTCTGCAGGATCATTTATCACTGTGACAGCAGCTTGCAGTAAGAAAAGTTCAAACCGTGTAAAGCATCAGCATTACACTCTTTCTGCACAGGAGGAGGATACCTCTCCAGGTGTTTTAGCAGTGGATTTTCAATGTCCTACCTATCAAGCTGTTTAACACAAAGACACATCTGAGAGAGAGGCTTAAAATAGCAATCCACAAAAGATACAGAGAAAGATACCAATGTGAATAAACCAAGCATCTTCCTCCCCCTTCCTACTACCCATGTTTCCCCTTACCCAAACCTACCATGCCTGTAGATTTTTCAATAGAGAAATATCCCAAATTCATTGTGTGCCTGAAGAAACAGTCTAAGAACTGCAACAGAAATACTGAGGTAAGCACTCCCATTGTGTGAATTTCAGAAGTATATGAGCCATCAATGTAGGAGGAAAGACAGCTTCATATGGAAAGGGGAAGGGATGGTGAGCCTCAGACAATTTCAATTTCCTTCTTCACCACCAAAGCAGACCACAAATGTTTTCATCTTAGAACACTTAAAAGAGAAAAGGAAATGGGCAAGAGAAGCTCTGAATAGGAAGCAAGAGAATTTCAGAGATATTCAGCAGAAAAGTAAACAGTTTAAGCTAAATGGTAGATCTGTTACAAGAAAGGCTTTGGAGATAAACAAGCACAACCATATGCATTGCTGTTTTCAAGTGAAAATTTCTGCTTCCAATTCCAGTTTGGAAGCTGAAGAATTATTGTTGAAAGCAGAGATGTTATGGTTTGGAAGTGCCTTGCCCAGGGAAATGGCTGCTCTGTTTTGACCCAGCTGGACAGCACCATCAATGACACCTCACAATTTCTCCTTATGCGCAACCAAGAGGACAAAGGCGTTTGCAAGAGTCACCCAGCTCAGGAGCTCCAGCCATAACAGAGATTAGACAAATTATTCCACTAAGTGCACATGGCTACAAAATATGTGACCAAACCTATTTTGTGAGGAGTGGTGATGAGTCAAGTCCCTTTAACTCACACATGGGCACGTTTCTGCTGAAAGCCATTCAGCTGGGTCCCTGCTGAGCAACACTGGTCCCCCTGCATGCTCTCACCTCCACGCTGTTCTGCTCTTTGCTTCAATAACTATATGCAAAGCAAAGGCATCTGCATTTGTTTGGCAGGATGCTGTCTCTGAGTCTGACAGATATAAGCCTTTCAGCAGAGGTCTTACCATCAGAGATGTATCTGCCAGCTCTAGTCATCTTGAGAAAGACACAACTAGGGTATGGCATTATTTAACAACTCTCACTCCCAAACTCCAGCTTTGTGTGTGTCCTTTTCAAATCAACCAAAGACTTCTCTCTACTGCTACGCCATTTATATGAAATAGTGCAATGACACAATCGGCACCTTAAGGGAGGTTTGAACAACCTGAAAATCTAATTACTCCAAAACTAGGCAATGAACTGTACGAATTTCCCCCCAACAGATCACACAGAGCAGTGCTTTTAGATTCAAGCGCAAAAGTAATCTTCTCAGCCTAGCTTTCCCCAGCAGCTCACTGATGAAACTTCACAACTCCTAAGAGAAATATTGTAGTGACGTTGGAAAATGCAGCTATAGGATGCAGACACGTGTCATGGCTTTAATCTCGCTAGCACAGGCTGGGAGCTGTGAAGCTTCAACAGGGCATGTTTTACAACAGACCACTGGAGCCCACCCGCAGTCAGAGATACTCATGCAACACCCTGGAGACTGGACCACATAACTGCCCTCAAGACCTAAACTGTTTAGAACAGAGCCGGCTGCAGGCATGCTGCACATCTTCGATCTCACCTCTAAATACCACATTAGACACTGAGGAGTAATGACAGTCTAGCACTGCGCAGACACCGAGACATTTCAGCATTGCAATGCACTTTGCCCTGACAGTTTTAGCCAGGGAAGGCTGCAGATGGGGAAATGATGCTGCATATAAAGTGGAATTTGTCTGTCATAGAATTAGGGTCTACATAATTTAAAGCCATGCACACTTACAGTGTCTGGCTTTTGTTGTTATACTTTCCAAAGGCTTTTAAAATGGCTCTGAGAAACATTTATAGGGTGAAAAATGGACCAAGACCTGGGCTCCCCAAGATATTCCAGCATTAATGGATTAAAAAATTACCAAGGGAAGGCTAGAAATCATTTCTTAAATAGTCTCAAAGGTAATGAAATAAAACCCCTTGAAAGACAAATAGGAACATGAAGGCCTGAATATTATTATTTCTGCTTTAATCGGGTTCCTGAGAGAACTAAATCCACTAATGCTAATTAGCAATAAACAATAATAGCACTTACATGGACCTATTCAACTCTGAGATGTTACAAGCACTCATTTATAAGTGCACAGCAGACCAGTGAGATAGGTCCTATTCTTCAGTATCACCGATACTGGCTAAAATTGGAATTACTATTCCAGGAGAAATGCTCACTGAGTGCAGCTTCTGCTCCAAACTGTAATAATTCTGTTGAAAACTTCACCTCACAGGCATTTTTAAACACACTCTGCTTCATTTTAATTGACAAATCATGAAAATAATCAATGTCAATCGATATCAGGTCTGTTCCACAACTTTGCAGCTCTGTAAGCTGATCTTTTTCAAGTACTTCAACTCCGTTTTTCTTTCAAACTCTAGTTTCATCTAACTGACACACACTGCAAAGTTCAGTTCTGATAAAGCTGGTTCTTCTAGAAGAAAAATGTGCTGGTCCCAAAGAAACCGCTGCAGGTGCAGCAGGAAGGATGGGGATCATGGACTCATTTAGTGCCTCATTTTCCAAATCAGACACATTCAGGTATTATTCAGCTGTATTGCTACCAAAAATGGAAGATTCAGACAGACCCGAAAGAATTAGCAAGCATGAAAAAAGCCTGAGCCACACAGGGACACAGGCAGCAGGGTGATATGCTCATTTTCAATAGGACAGCTGCCCCAGTAGGAAGTTTAATGTCAGCCATCCCACTAAGCTAAAGGGCACTTCTATGTACCCCCTATCACAGGGAATTCCTTTTCTCCAAGCACTTGCCTAACATCTGATTGCTTTGCAGTGACCAGTAGCAGGGGCTGCTCACTTCCCAGATGCCTATTCAAAAGTTATTAATAACACACACAAAAATTAGCCTGTCTTAATTATGTCTCCATCAAATGCAATCACACTGGCTTAAATGTGTAGCTCAGCCACCTTGTGCATCAAAGTAAGTGCAATCCTCCAAGCAAAATGTTTACCAATTCGAATAACCCAGAGCAGTGGAAAACCAGTGTCACATGAAAAATTAAGAGCCTTGGTGTTTCTAAAAGCATTCCAAACAGCGGGGGAAAAGCAATTAAAATGCATTAGCAGAGAAGGGTATTCACACCTCCCCCCAACCCTTTTTTTAAGCTATAAAAAGCAAACGCTGCATGAGCAAAACAGATAAAGTCTGAATGGGTAGGATTAATTAGGAAACAAAATAATAATGGGGAAAGCTGCTGAGCTTCTCCCCCCCCCCCCCCCCCAATTTTCAGTTCTGTAAGTGGCCACTTACAAACAAAACACTCAAAAAATCCTAGCAAGGGATGACATCTCCTTGTCTTTCTTTGAGTAATGAACCTATTTTCTTGTTCCTTGAAGATAAGGCAACTTTTGACTATGAGAAATACAGAGAAAGTTCTCTATCATAGGTATAGGTCAGCTAGAGAACAGAGGCAGAAAATTGCAATCCAGCAGCGATACAGAGTTGTGGAAGATAAGTTTTCCAGATACCCTGCTATACTCTCATTTCCGGAATTTCAAGGGCAGGTACCAAAAGACAAGTCTCTGATGGTAGTTCGTTCATTTTATAGATAAAGGGAATGGATAGTTCATTTACCAGAATAAACTATGCACTGGTAAAAGGCTACTCCCTGCTTCATAAAGCTGTCAACTGGCAATACTTTCAATCTCTCTTGCATCCTCACTGTTGTATTGGGAGGAAAATCAAAAGACAGCACTGATGTGAAGAATTGCCCTTTTCTGCATAAATATTAACTTAAAAAAAAAAAAGACCCCAAACCAAAAACTATTTCACCATATAATGAAATATAAACCACATCCTGTGCTTTATAAACACCTCCAGAACCAAATTAATGAGACAACCCTGTTTAGAAGGAAAAAGAAAACTTCTGAAATATTTGCAGCTTCCTCCTGGTTTGGATGGTGCAGATCACACATTGGTTCTCTGTTTGTTTCTTGTCTAACACAGAGGGTTGAGATGTTGTTTAGGCACATTCTGCCATCAACCACCATCCTTCAGCCATATGTCACTGATGCAATTCCAGATAAACTTTCTCAAGTTAAACAATGTTAAATAATTATGATTCCTGGTTTTCCTTGTTCTATTCAGCTGGCGCTTGCATTTGATGACAATATCATAAATAACTGTCTCCTTGTCATCTGAAGAGCTCTACTTGGAAAATTCACCCTTTCCAAATGACACTGCACTTGTAACTATGATGCAGGTTTATTTATATTCTTCCCTTCTTTGGATATTGGTGAAATACTATTATTCCTTAAGAAATAATTTGTGAATTAAATAGCAGAGGATTTAGTGATGCCTTGATCTTCCTAGGCAATCAGTCATAAGCACAACCCTCCCACCACACAAATTTAAGTTCTGGTATTCTTACTAGGACACAAGATACTGACATTTTCATAACACTTGTAAGATTAAATCCTTCCTTCATCCTCAGAAACAAGGGAATAATCCACTGTTAGGGTAAGTGCTGCCCTGTATACTCACATTAAGTACATAACTCCATAGCTGCTCTGTTCAAGTATCTTACCAGAGGTCAGGTTAGGAGTGACAGAACCTATCACATACCTCAAAGTCTCCATCATCTACAGTATTTTGCCTGTGGTCTCGATCCTGTCAGGATCGGCCCTCACTTCTCTCCTGCTGAAAATCAGGAAGGTAATATACAAGTATGACATGATCTAACATACATTAGATCATGTAGAGCATGTGCCTAATTAGAAACTGCATTAAGTGACACGTTTGCAACATGCTTTCTCCCCTAAGAGCGGATAACACATCAACCATGTTCCTGGGCACGTCCACTGACTGTTTTCCTATGGAGGCAGTCCTGAACTCAGAAACTGCCTGTGAAAGTTTCAGTTCCCCCGGTTTCTCTTACTTTCCTTTCACTTAGATACGCACCAGAATTTGCTCAGGAAGCCACGCACACTTCTGGGAAGAGGCATGAGGGATAATAGGATTTGGGGCATTCATTTTAACACCAAGTAACGGTGTCTTTTCATTAGTTATTTCCTTGGAACTGGTCACACATCAGCAGCTGATGCTCTGTATAAACAAAAACAAGCTGAAGTCTCTGCTCAGATCTCTTTACAGTACAACTCCAGATACGGAATGAGCACTCCAAATTTATGTAGTGATATATTTCAAATGTTGACAGCTCCCAAAGGTACTCTGCATGGCAACTGCCCTTTTGTTTAAGAAAAAAAAATTAGCACAACTAACTGTCGTGGTTTAAGCCCCTCACCCACGCAGTTTTCTCTCTCACTCACTCGCTCCCTCTCTTTCTTCCCCCAGTCCCGGGGGGATGGGGAGGAGAATCGAAAGAATGCAACTCCCACAGGTTGAGATAAGAACAGTTTAGTAACTAAGGTATAACACAAATCACTGCTGCTACCACCAGTAATAATACAAGAGAAATACAAGGAAAGAGAATACAACTGCTCACCAAGCCCGACCCAGCCAGTGCACCCCCCAGCAGCGAACCCCCCAGTGCCCCACCACCACACCCTTCCGGGTCTCTGCTCTCCATTTTCACATCCTGGACATGACGTGCTGTGGTATGGAATAACCTCTTTGGTCAGTTTGGGTCAGGTGTCCTGTCTCTGCTTCCTCCCAGCTTCCCCTCCTCCCTGGCATAGCATGAGGCTCAGAAAGTCCTTGGTCAAACCAAAACATTACCAAGCAGTAACTGAAAACACTGGTGTTATCAGCGCTGTTCCCAGGCCCAAAATCAAAAACACAGCGCTGCACCAGCTACCAAGAAGGAGAAAAATGACTGCTACTGCTGAACCCAGGACACTAACAAAGCAAGAAGTATCACTTCGGGCCACTTCTAATGCAGTGAATTACACAAGTCTGAATTAAGCTGGAACGTATCCCATAAGGATGCATTAATTCCGCATACTCCAAATCCAGCAATGTTGAACAGATTTATCAGGAATAGGCAATTCAGACTGCAAGAGTGATTTAAGATGGTGCACCACAGGGGCACATATGCTGAGCCTCTCCTTAACTGGCTAATTTTTTTCAGCTGAGCTATCACTGACTCTGTCGTATTTCATTCCCGTAGAAACCCTGCTTGGAAACAGCACAAAGGAGAATGCCCCTTTCTGTGCCTCTGCTAAAGAATCTGTTACAAGTCTCTTTGCAGCACAAGCTGATTTCAAGTACTGGCAATTCTTTTCCGTAGTCCCCTACCATGATACACACAGAAATAAAGAAACACATCTTTAACGCTTTGAGGCTGAGCAGGGAACACCAACCAAAGCCTTGGTGCTATTTCCACAGAGTTCAGGATTATCCTGATCTTCCTTCAGAGCTCAGATAACACCCAAAAGGCTGAAGGCCTCCTGCAAATCCAGAAACCTTCAGAAAACTCTCAGCTTTCTCCTCTACCTGGATAGCTCCAGGGCAACACTGTGAACAAGGCCAACTGGCTCATTTTAACCACAAGCCTCTGCCTGAGGGCAGCTCCATCATGCCCATCATCAGGGTATTGTTTACATTTAACCTTCGCATTTGCCCTTTCTCACAAATGATACAGCTTAGAAAGGCCAGATTTAGCTGACTGTTCACAGCATTTATCGATCTGAAGAGGTTATTATGATAGACTGCAAGTCCACAAGGTGTCTTGCACTCCAGCTCCGATTTCCATAAAGCTACAGATTTTGATTACTGCTTCCCTGTATAGGTGCATTGAGCTAACAGTTGCAACGAGCTACTCAGTTCAGCCCAGTTAACAGTAGAGCCCCAGTGAGTACTCCTAGTGTACTGTCTCCTCTGAGTATTGCTTAACATTTTGCCTTTGTAGAAAACACAGGACATTTGACCATGCAAACAGAGATGAGGCAACTTCATGTTGAAGACCTATAGATTCAGCTACACTGCATTAATGCTGGTATCCAGACTGTTCAATATAGATGCAGCCCAAGCAGTCAACAATCAAGTATCGTCCATGAAGTATCTGCATCTCACAAGAGCACTGACAGGGTTCCCAGAGGACCTCAGTGATGCTACTGTTCCTCTTCTGATCTAGATCAGATTGGCAGGATCACGATCAGATTGGGCTATCCTCATGGCATTGCTGCTGTTACCTCAGAAAAGCCCAGCCCTGCTGATATTCATCATTTTTACACACCAGAGCAAGGAAGAGGCAGTCTTTTTTCCATTTCCCATCGAGAAGGCCAAGTAGGAAAGCTCAGGTATAGAAACAGTTCTTACAACCACACTACAAGCAATGTACCCCCATTAAGCTTTGGTGGCAGAGCACCAAGTGATGCTTGGCATTCAAACCCCAAGCCCAGTAAAGTACTTCCCAGGCCTGACTTCTGGACAAGCTGTCCTTCCTTTTGATGCTCTTCCTTTACCTTGCTTAAGATGAGCCCCTCAATGCCATGTGGGCAGAACAACCCAGACATCAAGTTTTGCCGGAACATCTTTGATGCTTAATGGTGCTGAAGCCATTTTCATCAGTGCAGTTTTGAAGTACAGAAACAATTCAGGTGAAGTTGCAGCAAGAAAAATTAAGATTAATCCCTTCATGTGTGAGACCCACGGCTGTCTTCCTTCCAACAAGGATATCTATCAATACTACAACAGTTCAAGTTAACAAAGAAAAAAAGCCCTGACACAACACTACTTTGATAAGAGATTGTAGCTAGGTCAATGACCAGGACTGACAATCTTCAACATTCTTATCTCTGTTAGGCCATGTTGGGCATTGAGTGTCCACTTTTCCCTCTCCACATGATGGCCCATGACTACAGAACTGGCTTATAATTCAGGACACAGGATAGACTTGAATACCCCATAGCGTATTTTTCCTTTCTCTTACAGCGATATCCATGGGTCTCACAAGAGATATCAGTCCCACCTAACACACTGCTGAGATTTCCTCGCATACAGTTACCTAGGTAAATCTCCATCCCCAGACGGCTAATTCACTAACAGGATGAAATACTAGCCTATACCATGGTTGCCTCTCACTGTATTTTAACTTCTGTCTTACATAGTATTTTTATTCGCTTGGACAAAAATACTATAAACTAGATAGGATTTTCCTGAAAAGAAAAAACACACCCATCCCCCGAAGGATTGCTGTGGAACATTTTCCCTGTGCCGATCAACCTGCACTGGAAGATTCCAAGGTTTCTGGTCACAAGACTTTTTAAAACCCATCAACTATGCTCAGAGCAAAGACACAAATCTGCACTTTTATTTGCTTGGTTGGTGCTTTATTTTTTTTTCCAAGATTCTGCTGAGTCTGCTTGGCTCATGGCCAAGGGATGCATTTTGCCTCTCTATTTGTATCAAGTTAAGAATGGCCATATTCAAGTTGATGGGGAACAGGATGGTAGAGAAACAGACTATTAAATGAACCCATTTCCTTAGTAACAACCTCTCTTTCTCCAGCACTTTTAAAACTCTGGTTTTCAGTACCAGTCCATGCTGACATAAACATTCTGCCTCTTGACCTTAAGCAGATCAGAGCTGTGTCAACACCAAGTGTCAAATTCAGATGGAGTAAATTGCTCTGAACCTCACCTTCCTTCTAGCCTGCCCTTAAGCTTCCACTGCTTCATATTGCAGGGGAAATCACAACCCAGAGGGGCCTGTAGCATTTAATGTGGATGAGCCTTGCCCCAGAGGGCACCTGGACTTTTCCAGTACCTTATTTGTTATTCAACCAATGACATCCCTAACTAAGGCCAAGTGAAAGCTTAATCCTGAACGTGCTTGGTTTCCAAAAAAAGAGACAATTATCCCCAAGCAGACAGTGTACCTGGTCAGGATACAAAAGTTTCTGTGCTTAACACAAAGCCTTTGGTAGGAATGGAGACAGTATTTCTCTGCTCTAGGGCAACTAATCAGTGCTCATAGCCGTGTTCAAACATCTTTCCCTAATGCCAGATACCTCAGCTACTGCTTCACACCGAACCTTCCGTAAACCTAAAATCTGTGATGTCTGTCTCTATAACTTAACAGAGCAAAAGCTAAATCCCTTCTCAGAAGAGAAACAAAAAAAGTGACCAAAACACAAAGGGATTTAATGAAGGAACAAGTCTTCATTTATCAGTATTGCTATGAGCAGGTTAAACCCCACAAGGAGTTCCTAGGAGTCAAGAGTCTCAGGAAGGAGAGGACCCATCTTCTACAGTTTTGTGGTTGCTCTGTTCTCATCATAGCTAAATAGGAGCTGTCCTGAGCAACCAACACCCCCTTCACATTGGAGATAACCAGGAGAAACTTTATGTGTTCAGGCATGTCTTTAAAGAGAAGAATTCACTTGCCCATCTTTTGATTTAAACCTTTTGTGGATCAGATTCAGTTTGGGGTGTGAAGTTTACACACACTTGTCTTAAGAGCCTGAGGTGCAGTAGTTAATCCATTTACGCAAGCCTGATCAACTGTTAATTACTCCAGTCCAAACAATTGGAAACAGGTGTTCCAGATCCATAGTCACCACCTTCACATGTGTTAGGTGATACCTGACCTGGCACTAACAGAAGACCACACTTTTTATGACTTGAGATAAATTGCTCACAACTCAAACCTGTGCACAAACAGTTGCAGAACAAGCCACAGAACTAGAAAAATGAACACTGCTGCCATAATATAGCAGATCTTTCATTTGGATCCAGGAGCCACGCTAACACAGGTGTTCTGGGCTTCTCCACTGGATCTGCAACTCACTAATTACCAGATTTGTCTCAGGACCACTGGCACTAATTAACACTGCAGTCTAATTAATCAGAAGTCAGATTCCACTGAAGAGCTTTTATGCAGTTATTCCTGTTAGGTGCAATGGAGGAGGTTTTTTTGTGGTTGGGTTTGGCTTTTTTGATAGTATATTTTGCTCTAAACTAGTAGCAAGCTTTATAGTCTTTGACAGGAGTAGAATTGATCACTTCCTATTAAACAGCTTTTTGTATTTTTTAACTAACATTGCTCTTGCCAAACTCAAGCACGTACCTTCCCGAAGCCTTGTATTTTACTCTCAAAACACAGTGTTTTTTTCACATGACTATAATCAATATGTTAACTGCTGCTTGCTGTAGATCTTTCCATCTCTAGCCTATGAGCAGCTTGGGCTTAACAAAGGAGTCATCCCATCATGAATTTTAAAGATGGAGGTATCTGCTGTTCCTCCAGTGCTAGAACTAAACTCAGCCTGCCCACAAATTCATGTTAAATCACAGCTGTGTTCTTCAATTTAGCTCAACTATCACTTCTTCAGGGACATGCACATTTCTTTCACTATGCTGATAGTATTTCAAGGACAAACATGTTTGACTTGGCCTTGCAAGAAGCCAGGACCAAGCATAGCCCCAGATTTTACAGGAGTCTAAAATACTCACAGCAGAGTGCGGATTCTCTGCTGCCCGGGCACCAGGCAGGTATGATTATCACTGCTAGCACTTCATACGAAATCCTTTCCCTCTCATATATTCTAAATGGACATTTGGCTTTCCAGACACCATTTTTTCTCCCTTAAACATGTGAAACTCTGCTCTCCTGTGATGGTAAAACAAAAGATTATTATGTCATACCGCATGGCCTCCTGTATCTCCCAGAACCTCTACTTAAACAATTAAGTCATTCTCAAATTGCTCTCTGGACAATATTAATTTAGCCACATGGGAGAGAATTTATTTTTACCAAAGCAGTGATTTTTGGTAGATGTGAATGAATGTGAGTACTGGCAACTTTAACTAAAAATAAACTGAAATACGCAACAGACCATAAACACGACCTGCCTTTGAATAATCCTCCTTCCATACTGCAGCACCTCTACATCTCTATGCAGGGTTCTCATAATACTTAGCTCTACAATCTATTATGAAGGTGCTTTGTTAGCTATTTGTACTTTGCACTGCTTAAATAATTCAAACGCAAGCAACTAGAACATTACACCAACCTACACTACAGAGGCTTACAGCTGACATAGATTTAAGCAATTTTAGCACAGCTCAGTCACACAGTATTTCACCAGTCCAAGACAACCCTTAAGACCCCATCCAGCAGGACTTCAAGCTATAGTATCCTACCTGAGTCTATGGAACAGAAGGAGATCATGCCATCAGTGGCTAGTTTGGAAAAGTACACACATTCAGCAAGATGAAATCCAGGTAAGCTCCAAGGTAAAATCCAGAGAGACACCCTCCTGCTCTGGCTGTTCTGATTCTACAAATAACCTGCAGGTGCTGAGCAGGTCTTAAATACCACAGGTAATGTGACAAGTGATAGTGCAGGGCTGCAAACTAGCACAGGGCTTAATCCTGACACTTTTAATGAGTCAAGACAAACAAAAGTTAACCCTTACCTTGCTGGAATCTACACAGGGTAATGTAGAATAGGTTGGGTTGGAAGGGACCTTTAAAGGCCATCTAGTCCAACTCCCTTGCAATGAGCAGGGACATCTTCAGTTTGCCCAGAACCACATCCAGCCTGGCCTTGGATGTCTCCAGGGTTGGCACATCTACCACTTCTCTGGCAACCTATGCCACTGTTTTACCACCCTCACTGTAAAACATTTCTTCCTCACATCCAGCCTTAATTTTCTCTCTTTAGTTTAAAGCCATAACCCTTCATCCTATTGCAACAGGCCCTGCTAGAAGGTCTCTCCCCATCTTTCTTCTAGACACCTTTTAAGGCTGCAATAAGATCTTCCCGGAGTCTTCCCTTTTCCAACCTAAACATCCTCAACTCTCTCAGCCCTAAACACAGTTAAGCCCTCACTGGCTGTATGCTTAAGAAAACTTTCCCAGTTTTAAGAGATTAAAACCTAAATGCACCTAAACAGGCAAAAACTTGTAGAAAGGAAGCTCTTTGTGCCCCAGTGAGTACTAGGAGGTAAAACCAGGGCACCTCATTGACCTTTTCCTACCTCTGCACTGAGAAATGCCAAGCACAGATAAGCTTCAACATGTGAACATCAGCAGATCCGTCACCAAATGCATGTTAACCCACACGCTTTTAAACTTGCACAAGAATAATTTAATGCAGGTCTCGTATCCCTCTGAAAACCAAAGCATGTTTTCAACCTCCCATTACACATCCATGCATCACTGCATTTTTTGTATGGAAGGAAGAGGGACTTTGCAATCATCCTGATAATTATACCTGCAGCTGGTGAAAATCAGGGAAAGCCAGATGGTGTCTCACCAATTGTTCTGCAGCTGGCCACAATGAAGGCAGCTGGGGGAGACAAGCGCTCCCACCATACTCATCACAGAGAGCAGCGCACAAAAGAAACACATCTCCTCTTAGCAAAACTCCAACTGATTATTCAAATAAAACCAGAGGGTTCAGGAAAATTGTTTCATGCAATTGCCAGGGGAGAAAAAGGGAAAAAAGAAGAAAAAATCCCCAACCAAACAACCAAATTAACCCCCAAAAGGAGTTTGTAAGTCTACAACGAACAAGGTCAGTTGCATTGTCAAATCAGTGCAGGAAAACCTAGTGTGGTTGACTCCCAAGATGTGGGACTGAGGGATGTCCTTTGCTGCAGAAGTGGGAGCCATGTGCGCTCCTTGTGATGCTTCACATTTACTTCTGCAAGCTTAATTTCCTACCATCTTCAGAACTGCTAAGATATTCCCCTCCCTCGGCAACACACCATTGAGAGCAGATGCAGCTTTAAGGCTCAGAGGCTCAGTTATATATTTTTGCCAGCCAACATGCGTTGGCTCAAAAAGAACTATTCATTAACACAAGAAGTGAGATGATATCATAGCAATGCAACACTGCTCCACTGAAGTGCTTACCTAAACCCCAGGCCTTTGATTTCGTTTGACATGACGCATGCAGAGCTCTTGCTGAACATTACAGACATTGCAAGCTTCAGTCAGCTCTCCTCCTACCAGAAGTAACCAAAAAAGGAATCTGTTTCTAAAGCCTTCCACAATTCTCAAGCACCAGCTGACTATGAGAACGGAACTGTCATTCTGATGATTTCACATCTAATTTGGAAAGGCAGTTCCTTAAAGGGTCACTAACTTGTCTGTCTACACCTTTAGCTTCATTGCATCCAAGGGCTCTTCAGTTGCTGAATCCATTCCCAGAGCACTTTCCATTGCATCTCTCTAGCCAGTCACGTTTTCTAGCCTTGCACCCTAACCTGATAGTCCTACAGCCCAAGATAAATAGTGCTTACAGACACTGAATATATTTTTTCCAGAGCTGTGATGGCAGCAAACACTCTAAAATGTCTATAGCAATTGTGTACTCTTCTTATTCCCCCTCCTCACTTCATCAGGTTCTCTTAAACTCCTTGTGAGCACTCAGGGGCATTTACACATCTGCTGGACTTTCACAGTGCTCAGTGGGCCGAATAATTGGTTGGGATCCATCACGAAAAGTGGGGGGGAAATAACCCAAAACATAATTTCAGTCTGCAGTAGGCTAAAAGCCACCAACATTCTTCCAGCATGACAATACAACAGTGACTGACGCCTCTTGTCTCTTAGAAATTGCAAGAGGTTGCAAATGAAGATGAAATGCTCATTTTCTTGAGAAGGAAAACCAGAGCAATCTCTAGAGATGTGCGGACAGACTCTCACAGTTCGTCCGTCACTCCACACAATCAGGCTTTTGTTCTCTTCCAACAGTCCATCTTTTCAATGCACTGAAATTATTTTGCAGCTAAGTACCATGCAGCACTGCAACAGAGCCTTAGAACAGCTTCTGCACTTCACCCCAGAGGCTTCACTGTTTAAATGACAAGAAAAGGGATTCTTATGCAGCTCTACCCTCAGCATGAGACTGAGGAGATCATGAAGATCAGAGTTCATGATGCTTCACTGACTGGCTTTTCAAGCTGGGGCAATCTCATTGCTTGTGCGACTGACCCCAGAAAGAGGGAACATACACAGTTTACTTGGGGAAGGCAAATGTGTTCATTGACACTGCAGCTGCATAAGAGGCTCTTTAGTCCCTAGATTGAAGAGTATTAACTCTTAACTCAGCCTAGCTTGCCATAAGAATCAGAGGTCCTGGTAGGTAAGTATCTAATAAGAGTAGTACTTGGCTATTGAACACTATGTGATGAGGCAGATTTTCTGTCAGCAGCAGAAAAATTATTAATTCCCCCCATGCTTATCCACTGTTAGGTACATCTGCTTTGAAGACACATTTCTCTAGCGTGTTAGGACAACAGAGAACTACACATTAGTTTCTATTTATTTAATAAGCTCAAACCTATAATGTGCTGAGTGTTTTCACTGAATGAGTATCAGGTGTATAACTGTGTGGGCTTAGCTAGATGAGGTGGAAGAGAAATAGGTCAACCTTTTGTGCTTTAAGACTATTAGAACGTTTACTTTCATTTAAATAATGTTGCTGAACTATACACCTCTGTAACAAACTTGCAAGGACAAAAATACTGCCCCATGAATTTTTCCATCTAAGCTTGAATGTAAGTATCAGTAATAATCAAGGAAGGAAAACAGAGAAAGAGCTAAAAGTGTCATGCAAGAAACCCTAAAACACTGTAAACTCATGTCTTTCCACAGAGGATGATTCACACATTAAATCTAGCAACATTTTCAGACACTAAAGTGGAATAACATATACTGTGTGGGCATGGGGTAACTGGAAGACTAAAGTGATGGATAATTTGAAATGTTAAGATACTATATTAAGAACACGTATTTATTACCAGAGCTGAAGAGAGTTCCAATTTTTTTTTAAATTACCAAGTGCATTTTGGCTGTATTTGATTGATTTTCCTATAAATGCAACATTTGGTAAGCTGAAAGGGGAATAAACCTAACCAGCTCCCTTAGGACTGAAGTACAGTGCCCATACTCCTCCTCAGTGGGATCCCCCCAAGGCAACCACTATGTCTGTCTGCAGCCAACAGCTCAACCTCACACTGCTGGCTCTTGCAGGTTTTAGCAACCCCTACAGTTACGCACTGGAAAGGGAGGTACATGCATATATTGTGTGCACATAGAAAGGTTTATTTTTTAAATAGAGATAGAGATATATAGAGTGAATAAATGAAGTACCAGAAGAGAAACCCAGGCTAATTGGCACTGGGACTGCGTAGCTGCTACTCTGGCCCTTGCTTTCAGCCCACACCTATCACATCCCCAGGGCGCTCTCAGGCTCCACTGTATCATGCCATATCAACCAACTCCACAGGGACCAGCTTTTCATCTGGTGTGAGCTGGCACTGCTCCAATGACTTAATCAGAATTTTGCTAATTAGCACCAGCACAGGACTCATGGCTTTCTGCTTGAAGAGATGGGAACAGTTTTCCTGCCTGCTGGCTTGTGAAAGCTTTTGCTAGCATGGGATGATCTTTTCTGATGTGATAGAAACACAACTGTGTGTTGTGTTTCCATTTCTGGAAAGAACTTCAGCGACTTCTTGCTGCACTGACGAGACAGGCTCTAGCAGGCTGTGGTCCTGCAAGACCCAGCGATGTCAAACAGGACACTGTGACCACACAGGTCAACTGGAAAAGTGTGCTTCTGACACATTGCCAGAGGAAAAGAGCTCTCCTCATCAATGGCACATGGCTGTGCAGAGCTAAGCATTGTCCTCCTCTTGCAGTAAAACCCCAGCATATGTGCAAAGTAATTAACAGCTACTGTTAACTCTGGAAACTCAATGAACAGGGACAGGGCTAGAGAACTTCAATGCCAAGAAACAACACACTGGTTATAATGAGGGATAAAGCACAGCACTTCCCTGCTCACTCCGCACCCATATCTGCATATACATATGGCCGCGCAGAAGAAAATAAGTCTCTTCTAGCATCCAAGCAGTGTTTATCATTGATATTGGCGGGAAAGAGCACCTATATAGTGCAAGAGATGGAATCCAGCTGTGCTACCCACTAACTCTGCCTCCAAAAGCAAAACAAATATACCATAATGACAGATGAAGCATGGCCAGGTTAAGTGATGTGACCAAGGTTACACAGACAGTCAAAGGATGTGAGAATCTATTACAGCCCCCTTTTTTCCTACACTGGTAAACTCAGAACGCATTCCCAGATCTAGACAGACAACACAAGCAGAGTCAATACTGCCAGGAATCTTAGGCTTAACCAGAATCACTTTGATTTGCATTGATACTAATGACAGCATGCAGAAAAGCTCATCAATTTTATTGAAAATCTCATTAGCAGTAAAGATGCTGGACTATAACACACATGAAATTAACAGAATAAAAGCAGTACAGGACCATATAAAATTACAGACTGATATGTGTCCAATAAAAGGCACTTCCACTAGTTAAAGGTGTTTGCTCCCATCATCTCTTTCAGATAGACTCACATTTGTAGTTCTAACTACACTGGTGTGAGGCAGTGGAAAACACAGGACAGTTCCAGCTGACCTGAAACCAGACCCCACTCTCACCTTCAGTTGCTATTTCTTTCGATGCTGCCAAATGTTAAACAGACCCTCAAAGCAAAGAGCTCAGCAGTTAACGTGGCACAATTTACAGCAGGAGCTTCACCTATGTAAAATACAGCTCTGCCACGAACCTCAGCTGCATAGATTTCATACAGAAGATGCAGAGGCTATGCTGACTTAAAAAAGTTGTAACTCAGCAGAAGAGCTGGAGCAACAAGCGTATTTTATGATGAGAGGCTTCAGGCTATATTTATTCATCCAGCTCGTGCACCAGGCAGATTCTAGGAAGGAGAAGCAACCTGTCCCCCAGGGTTGCACACATGGGCCATTATGTGTCCGAACACCTCCCTCCCACAGAGAGCATGGAGTCTCACTCTGAAGAATGACAATTCAACACTGCAGGAAGCCAGTACAAGCCAAGGAAGGATGCTGTGGGAATACAGGATAGCTCCATGATTCTCAACCTTTTCCAAACCCTACTCTTTCTTATTCAGCTGAGAGCCAGTAAGAACCCAGCATTACTTTTAATAACTTGATAAGGCTGGCAGCAAGAACAAGCTAACAGGACAGTAATCTCTATCTTGGGACAAGCATAAAATACGAGAGCAAATATGACCCAAAGGGGCATATAAAGGACTGTTTTTTGAATTTGCTTTATGGAGAACCCCTGCAGAGCTTTTGATCCAGATGGAAACCAGCATGGGCAACAGGACAATACAAAGGTATATTTTAGCTACAGTTGCACACATACCTGACCTAAAGTGTTCAGGAACTGGGTTGGACGCTGTGACTTGTCCCAGGGACCACTTGAGGATAACGGCATCAGTGTAAATTTAAGGGGCCACTCTTGAATCCAGGAGCAACTAGCTCTTGAGGGAGTCGGCACCGGCAAGCATAAAGAGCTGCAGGTAGTTGGATGGCAAGTTAGGATTCCCTTACAGTGAACTTACATGATCGAGTTGGCTTTATGGCAGTTCTGCAGAACAAACTGTACTTAAGGAAGGCATTTCCAATGCTTCCTTTCTGGAGCAACTGGTGGAGTTGCATTAGGACCCTACAGGGATTACGAAGGGGATAGGCAAAAGAGATTGCCTTTTAAAGATCAGGCCATGCCCTGGCCACTTCCCCAGCATTAACTGCAGCACTGCCGGCCGTGAGCTCCTCCTTATTTCATGGTCATTTTCAAAATCATTGCACACATCATGACACTGTGACTTCGGCAGGGAGGACTGCCAACCAATGTGTCTACAGCAGCCCTTTCACCTCACTAGGACGTTTTGCTTGTAGAGTTAACTGTCCATTTGTAGCTTCAAAATGAAAGTTGTCAGCTGTGTAAATACTGTTGGCCCCATGGGACTTTAATCTCCAAACCTTGTTCCAAACAGTAGAGAGGTTGGGAAATCTGACAAACTCAATTCTTTGTAGGCTCCCTCTGAAGTGTTTCTGCAAAGGATAGTCCAGAGCATCCTTCTAGGCTTTGCATATTCCTTCCTGCATCTGCAGGCAGCACATGCTCAGCAGCTGTGTCCATACCTTACTTCTAGTGCCAGCCCCTGGCAACGCACATCTTTGAACTCCACTACAACTGGGGCAAAATCCGATGTGTTACACAAAAATCCGAGTGCTTGGGTTTTGGTCTGGCTGCAGTTTAAATCTCATGAGCTGCTGCAAGATCACCTGGGGGGTTCTGGAATGACTTGTGCACAGGTGAGAAAAAGGTTCATTTAGTTTCTGGCGGTTTCTCACGGAGAGTTGGGCAGCATCTGTGAAAAGCAGCCATTTGGCTTTGATTAAGGAGAAAGGTTTGCTGAGCAGAGATGGAACAAACCCAAAACCACTGCGAGCACAACTGCTGGGTTTACCCATATCCAGCAGTCGAACACACAGCAGACAAGGACAGGGAACTGGCCTCACAGCAAGACATGAGCACATTTATGCACTCACACGAGATAGGCCAAGAGGAGTTTGGAACACAACTGCCATAAACCTTTTAAGACCGCAAAGACAGGCCCAGTATCTAGAAGAATGAAGTCACTATTATGTCTATCACGGGCCTGTTTTAATCCAGGTGGTGCTATTCTTGTCAGTTGATGCTGACCAACATTCCCCTTGGTCTCCCAACTTTCTCAGGTTTTCTAGTTCATTCTTCTTTTGCCTAAAAATTATTGCTTGCACTTCCTTTTAACAATCCCCTTGATGCATTAGTTTTTCTGTCTTCTTCCATATCTTTTAGTTTCAGTTCACACTCTGTTTCTAGCTTGTTCCCACACAGCTTTAGCTCTGTCCACCTTCCCCATTCAGAATTTCACATTTAAATCATGTCCTCTCTTAATCTCCTATTTCTAATGAATTCAATCCTAATTTTCTTAACCTCTCCATGTGTCTCTAAACCATCAAGACCTTTTATCCTACGAGTTACTCTCTCCTGCACCTTTTCTAATTCTTCAATATGCTTTCTGTAATAGGAACAAACCACTAGAGGTAAAAGCCTCTTTCATGGCAAGTGAAAAGAGATTTATTAGAAAGAGCAGAATAATACTAATAGCAGCCCCATTTCCTCTCTGTGATGACAGACACACACACACCCCCATTTGCACCCAGGGTAGATCCCCAATTCACCACTGCAGCAGTGACGAAATAGTAGCATTTGATCTGTAGGGGATTCAGTTTGCTTTCTCATGTACTCATGCTGCACAGACTGAAGCTGCTTCTCATTCAGGTAGCAGAACAGTAAGAATCTGATGCCCACTTCAACAAGTGGTGGGATGGCTCCTATGACTAGCGTGTTGGAATGGAAGGTTACAGGCTCTTCAGGAAAGACAGGTCCCATAGGTGGGGAGGGGGAATGGCTATTTATGTTGGGGATAGGCTGGAGAGTATGGAACTCTGTCTGGGGACAGGTGAGCAGCCCACAGAAAGTTTGTGGGTCAGGGTTAAAGGAAGAACAGCGATGGGAGACATTACTGTGGGGATCTGTTACAGACTGCCTGACCAAGAGGACTTGGTGGATGAAGGATCATCCAGCAGGTCGAGGGAGGTGATCCTGCCCCTCTGCTCTGCTCTCCTGAGACCTCACTTGGGAGTACTGTGTGCAGTTCTGGGGTCTTCAACATAAAAAGGACATGGAACTGTTGGAACAAGTCCAGAGGAGGGCCACGAGGATGATCAGGGGACTGGAGCACCTCCCGAATGAAGATAGACTGAGAAAGTTGGGTCTGTTGAGCCTGGAGAAGAGAAGGCTGCATGGAGACCTCATAGCAGCCTTCCAGTATCTGAAGGGGGGCTATAGGGATGCTGGGCAGGGACTCTTCATTAGGAACTATAGTGAGAGGACAAGGGGTAACGGGTTCAAACTTAAACAGGGGATGTTTAGATTGGATATGAGGAAGAAATTCTTTACTGTAAGGGTGGTGAGGCACTGGAATGGGTTGCCCAGGGAAGCTGTAAATGCTCCATCGCTGGCAGTGTTCAAGGCCAGGTTGGACATAGCCTTGGGTGGCATGGTTTAGTGGGAGGTGTTCCTGCCCATGGCACAGGGGGTTGGAACCTGATGATCTTAAGGTCCTTTCCAACCCTAACTATTCTATGATTCTAAGTATTTCATTTGAAGGAGTCTCAGCACTTTTGCACAGTGCAGGTACTTTATGGGCTGGGGCAGAGCAAGTTCCTTTCAACTGTTTTAGCAGTCTGCTTCTATCTTGACCCAGAGAGACAGGGGTCAAGCATATAATTCGAAAATCCTATCAGATTCCTCATCTATTTCCTGGCAGTACAATACCACTGCAAATTCACAGGAGAGCTCCATCTAAGGACAGAAAGGATCAGCATCTTTACATCCTGGATGCCACCTGTACAGTGGTCTAAAGGTTTACTCATCCCTAAAATAACTTCCCTGAGCAGCTTCCTTCGGTGAAGTACATTCCCTGGTAGAACACAAGGATATGAAATGAAACATTAGGGATTCCTCCCAGAGTAATTGGACCCCTTACGTTGCATGAGATTTCTGGATTTTATTTAGCCTGAAATAAAACAGAGTGTGTCATTTCTGAGTCTATTGAGTGAAAAAACAAATGTACCTTTAACACAGCTGCAAAAATTAGTCTCTTCTTATTAAATCATACTTAAACTATAGCATCGACACAAGTTAATTGGAGACTTATCTGGAGGATGGCAGAGTTATCATGAGTCATTGTGTAATTAGGAACAGAGCATGGTTTCTAACAGTCACCAAAGCTATCACACTGGGAGAAATTCTTACTGCAAAATGATGAGCAGTTCCCTGTTGTGCTCTAATGCATTGCGGCCAGGTCCCAATCACACTACTGCCATTAGTGTCTGCTCCACCAACACAAGGTAGAAGCTCTAGTTGCAGAGGCATTCACTGTGCTAGGAAGATGAGCCCTATTAAAGAACTTCATGGCATGAAGAAGCATAGCTGGAAAGGTGACAGGCAGATACTGTCACTTACACAGTGAAGAAAGGAGTGAGCAACACTTGGTAGCATAAACCTGTTTACATTCAGAGTGAATATAATAGGATCCCGCTGTCAACTCCATCTCTCACACATCCTGATAGGACAGGAAACACAGCACATCATGTCTCTGCTGTTGAGATGCCCATGGTCAACCATATGGGAAAAATGACAAAAGCTGCACAGATTTAGAGCCTGAGAAAGAACTTCAGCAGCAAGTTTACTGGCTACAGATAATCCGAGGCATGGTAAGGTTGCACCTGTAGAAAAGGAAAGAACTGTGGCATAGATGATGATAAATGCAAACAGAAAACCAGCAATGCCTTGAGAGCAAGAGGCTGAAAAATGGATAAGTAAGAGGCAAATGCTGGGACACCTTTCAAGACAACATAAGGAAGGAAAACAAAATAAAAGCCGAGATTTTCTTTTCACTGAAGAATTGAGACTCTGGGGAGGATTTCTCTGGATGTTCCTCCAGAAGAGGATCAGAAATGCATCAAAGCACCTACACACTGAGAGAAGTTTGGATGATCACAATTACTTCATACTAAAGAGCAGCATGTGTTGCTCAAGAATGCCAAGAAATTCAGTGCCCCTTCACAGACCTCAATGATTGCCAGGCTGCAATCATTAGTATATGAACATGGAGAAAAGTAGAAATATTTAATCAGGTTTAACTGGGCAAACTCCTCTCACGAAAAAGCACCAGGAGTATCTGTTGTCTGCTCAGTACAGTCCTACAGTTGCTTTAGAACCTCCAAGTGCTTTCTGTCTGCAGTTTCTCCTGGGTAAGAGAATAACTGCTGATAAGAGGCCTGCATCAGTGTGTGTGTGTGGGGGTGCTAAAAGTCCCTGGGAGATTTAAGGCTGCATTTCAGGAACTGCTCACAAAGCACTCGGTGAAACTTCCTCGTTAAGCTGCTTCCCTATAAATCAGTGCTAAACTGTAACTGTAATTTGCTTTTCAAGAACACCCATTTCTCACAAGTCTGTAAAAGTTCAGGATGAACATCAGCTAGGCCAAATTCTGCACTGCAGCCCCTTTGTTTTTCAGATTTGAACTGTCCCTGATTACCTTCCTTATATACCTCTGACATGTATGAGATCTATCGCCAATGTATTCTGTGGCTGTTGGCAGGAGCATAGCATTATTCACACTACCAGATACCACTTTCTGTAATAACTCAGAGTGAGAGAAAGGTGCAAGCAAGGCAGCCCAACCTACCTGCAAAGAAAAATAATGTATTTTCCTCTTCTATGCTATGAGAAAGTTTGGGTTTTTTCCACTTGCATCTGAAAAGGGAGCTCTGGAAAACAAAGGCCTCATTTTAAGCTTCGTACGCTCCAAGGGTATAGTGGACAATCTCAGGTATGAAGTGGAGGAAGTAAAAAATTATGACAGTCAGCTCTTTCTGTCCAATTCTGCCATTTGCTATCACAGCCAGACACACCTCCCCCATGTTTCTGGGATCACATGCCATTAACCCAGGATTCATGAATGCCTAAAGTAACCAGTGCTTTGCAGAGGGTCCATGGAGTACACAGCACAGATTACTGTTTTAAGAAAGGAGGCATTTGGAAGCCTGTTTTCAAAACAGATGTGAAGTCCTTCCCAAGGCTCACAATGCAGTGATGTCGTTCCATCTCCTCTTTCACCAAAAGATGCCCACAGGAACGGTCCTCCCAGGGGTACTGTCTGCAAAAGCAGAGATGGCCAGATGCATCACTGGCTCAGCCTCTGGCAATAGGGTCTTGTAGATTCCCTGATATAAACAAGGGATCATCTGCCCCTAGGACTACTTTCACATTAAGAGCCAAATCTTGATATAGCTGTGCCAGCATAAATCACTGGGACAGACATCTGAGCCATTTACCCAGCATGAAAACAGGGAGTGCTACCCTGGTGGAAATCTGGAGCTTACAGAAGTGCAGCTACACGGGTAGTTGGAACCTGAGAGCTGGATGGTAGATTCCCACTTTAGAAACGACTCTCTGGGGAACACTTTAGTGCAAAACCCATATGCCCATCTTTTGTATCAAATTCTTGCCAGTGCTGAGTGTCAGAAAAGGGAGCTGCACAGGTGAGTATGATGTACAACTCTTGCGCCAACAATATAGTATTTTAGAAACATAAATATAGCTGCAGTGCATGTAAGGACAGAGGGATAAAAAGCAACACGACAGAAAAAAGGATCATTAATTTGATATGGATGGCATTTGCAGAGAGCAGCTAATTAGCATGCCAGATAATCAACACAAGGTAAATTTAGTTTCGTATATGTCATTACTACATTATCAGTGGCAATTTTCTCACTTTGAACAATAGAATTACTTTTGCCACTGTCACCTTCCAATTCTACTTAGGGATTCATTCTGCAAACTCCATATTTCTAAAATACAAACCACATACTTCATTCTCTTCTGTCCATTTTTCCCTTCTCCATTTATGCTTCAAGAAGCTTTGTAGGAAAAGAATTTACTGATGCTTTAAACTTAATCTCAGTGCACACCCAGACAATGCTTTCTGCAGACACCTGTATTTTAAATATGTATTCTTAATTTTTAAAGTTTAATTGTAAGAACTTCACAGGAGTAACAATTTTCAGGATACACATACGCAAAGAAAATGGACTGCCACTATACTGCAAATAAATTATAGTCAACCCGGTCAGCTGCTTCCAGAACAACTTGATTTCAATCTTTATTAGCACCACTATCTGCTTCAAAAATGAACAAACCAATAAATTCTACTTGGAGGGGAGGAGGAGAGTCTCTTTTGGCACTGGCTTTCGGATCACTAGAGAAATCACTGTTGCAGAAATGATCCACACCATGCTGAGTATTTTAATATAATGGGCATCCTCTAATTTGTACTGCGGACAGTTTCATCTCTAGGATGCTAAAAGCTAAATTGCATAGGAAGATAGCAGAAGCTAGGAGATCACAGAGGAGTTTAAGATCTGTTTATGTTTTGTCTACCACAATGGAGCAGCATTTTTCATTCCTGCTCAATGTCTGTCATCCATTAAATTTGCTTAGGAGGTTAGTCCGGCAGTTCACACACACTCCATCTGGTCTCACAGAACGCCGCATCCCTTGGTGACTAGTAAAGCCAAGGAAATCAAACAGTGAAAAGACTGTGTTGCTTCAAACAGCACTGAAATGCAAGTAATGGTAAGTTACATCCATTTCAGTTTACTTTCTGCAGTGCAGTGCAAAATGGGAATGAGGTTTATGATGCAAGAATTGAAGTGATGGATTTGTAGCTCCCCTCTAACACTCAAAGACACTTTTGGCTTCACTAAGGAACTATAATACCCTTGTGTATCAATCTCAGGGCAGATCATTGAGAATTCTCAGCATTTGGCCCTGTATTCGGCAAGACTGCATAAGCCAAGCAGTGGGGAGCATGCTGCCAAGGGGGTAACGAATAGGCCATATTGCATTTTAATTATGGAGAGGAGAACAAGGTATTCTGACAGATGATGGCAGGCTGCACTGATGGCTTCTTTGATGGAAGCCTGTCTTGGTGAATGAAGTGTCTTTCAGTTCAGTGAAAATAATGAGCTCCCTAGTGTAGGCTCAGCTATTTTTAAGAAACCATTTTCTTTCTGTTCCACAGTTATCAGCCAAGCTACACCAATCCTTTCAAACATAGCTCAGGGTAAAGAAAGAATAGCTGGAAACGCGCAGCAGTCCAGCCTATCATTATGGATAACGAAACAAACCATGTCGAGCAGCACTTAACTCTCTGATTCAGAAATCCCACAATTTGATCAACAAGGCCCTTTACTGACTGTGCAGCTGTGCAGACACAGGCAGCACAGATTTCAGATGCAGACAGGATTCACCCTTCAGCATCACCTTCGTTAACAGCCAGGATTCACCCTGAATGTTGCCACCCTGAGCCCCTGCCATAGCACCTGGCTCTGCCAGGGCACCTTCAACTGAATCTTTATGCTTTATTCTTCTAGTGGATTCCTGAATCCTGCCACCACAACTCAGCTCTCAGCCTCAGTTAAGGCCTCCCCACAGCTTGTTTAGAGCTGTCCTCCCTGGGGACCACCTGGCCCTCCTGGCTGTGATTTCTTTAGTAATAATTTTTAAAGAGGCTCTCAACAGATCCTGTTCACCCTCCTCTGGCCTACCTTAAACTGTGCAACAGGATATCAGGTGTTTTATGTGATATCAGCATCATGTATCCACAACTACACTTCCCACAGACGCCAGCATTAAGGAGATACAATTTCTGGTTTACTTTTAGCTGGGATGGTTGGGCATTTGTTGCCCTATAAATCAGACTTCTCCATTATTGGAGAATAATACAACCCATTATTGGGTTGCAATGCTTTGGGCCCAATACAACCCAAAGCAAAGGTGATTGTGCTGTACACTGGGGGGAAAACCAAACTAAGGCCAATGCCAGGGCAAGTGTTTCTAAACAAATGCCAAATTTATAAGCAGACAGGAGGAGAAATGATTAAGCATTGAAATGAATACTGATCATAATAAAACAGGCTAATAAAATGAACAACACATTTTAATTATGAGAAGGAAATAGCTTTTAGTGATAGAATAGCATTAATTAACCAGTCAAAGTAAATGCAGTGGTAAATTAAAACAAAATCAAAAAACCTTAAATTCAGAAGTTAAAATAATTTCCTGGAGAAAACAGGAGGCTTTGCCCCCATTTGCCCCCCATTCCTTATAAATACAGTGTGCTTCCTAAAATTTTTCAGAGCCTAATTCTCCTCTGGAATGAATCAGCATTGTTCCAGTAACTTCAAAAGCAGAAGTACAAACCAGAGACCTGATGCCAAAACTTAAGGAGGGAGAAAAAAGAAAAGGTCTTCTCTACTATCATTAATCTTTCATGAGCCATCTCTTATTCCTGCAAATCTACTCATTATTTGAAAGTATTTCCCAAATAGTCAGCATGAATCATTTCCAGACTTCAGGCAGTCCACTAAAATGTCCATTTCAGCAGCGTGCAATTCAAGATACATAGTTTTATACCATGTTTCTGCTTCACCACTGGAAACATTTCAGGAGGGATATAACAAGGAGACAGGCACTGCACACCCAGCACAAGCTGCTATGTTTCAGCAAATGGAGAAACCAGACACAAAGACGTGTTTCTTACGCCCTGCAAGCATCCTCAAATATCATAAGCAAATTATTCATGAGTGTAACTGAGAAGGATGTGGTGAATTCAGCCGCATCTTTCAGTCAAAGCCGGAACCCATTTCAAAGTACATGAATTAGCAAAGATCATTAGCCTGAATTATAATAAAAGGTAAGATTAGCTTATAAAACTAATTCTTAATTAACCATAAATCTCACAGTTCTCTACTTCTAACGTACATCAAGTCTAAAAAGAGGTAGACAAATAGCAGAGCAATCCTCTAAATGTAACAGCCACACTTGGAGAAGCAGCGTCCATGTGCACAACAGCTCTGCACCCCTCTGGGAGAGGAGCTCCTATTAAAGTCTGGATGCAAATCAGTAGTGTTCCCTGCACAGCAGCCCCAGTCCAGAAGCCAGGAGTCCATAAAAGTTACCAGAATGAACCATATTTCCCATAAGTCAAAACTTGCTCATACATTTCAAAAAAGGAAGGAGAAGACAGTGTATAAGCCTTCAACTGCCACTCACCAAAGATGCATGCATCTCCTATAGCCCTCTACAGATTATTCTATATATCTTCTCTTTGAAATTGCTACTTGGCCTGAATCTTTCTAACCAAGTCAGCCTGAGGCATCCCTCATCAAAAAGAATTGAAATTTGAGAGAAATCACCAGGATCTCTTTGCTGGTCAACATTTGGTCCAACCTCAGTTTACATGGGAGGAAGCTGTGAGGACACATTACATTACACCTTTCCTGTACTTCTGTAAATACCCTTCTCACTTTGTGCAGGGTAAGAATTTCATCACACACAAGAAACCAAAGCCCACGTGTAAATGCAGTGTTTACCTGAATTCTCTCAGTTAAGTGTTTCCCTTCCTGACAATCTAAATTGCTCAAGCTTGATGAACTGCATTCCCTACCATGGCAGAATAGGATTTACCTTAAGTACAACCACAACTCAAGCATGTCAAAGAACTGCCATAGGATGCTGAGTAGTATTGACAGCTAAAGTCTCTGTGCCTGTCATTTCCAACACTTTCACAGGCATCGGTTGGAGTTTGCAGCATCTGACAGCTGGAGAACAACTGAGCATGCACTTCCCAGCACTGCAGGGGAGACACTCGGACAAATCAGCCTGGACTGCCTCCAATTAGAGTGGACTGATTCCTTCTCTATAATCCTGAGAAACACAAAACATGTGGGCTGTACATCCCAAAATAGAATCAAAATAAATATGAAATGGGCTCCCAGGGGCCCAAGTAGTTTACACACTTGGATATAACACTTTTTTTCCAGTTGTTGATTCCAAACAGTGCCTGGCACTGAGTGCAGTTAACAGTTGTTTCTTCAGTATCCAAAAAACCTAAATGCACTATAATTTATAATGCAACTGTGCCAATCTAGATGTAGGATCTGCTGAAATCAGACTGGGATCACACAGTGAAAGAGATACCCAGGTAATGAGACCCAGTTGCCTAGTGATCCTCTGCCACGTCATGCTGAGAGAGAAGGGTCATTGCTGCTAGAATAGAAAAACCTCACTTTACGACATGTACTGCCTGGGGATGTTCTGGTTTTGTTGTGCAGGATCCCATCCCTACTTTGATTTCTTCAGCCCTTGGCTGGCCTGAGACCCAGCACAGGGAGAGACCTGCAGCCTGTAAGGGAGAGAGAAGCACAGGACCTTCAAACAAGAGCTTCCATTTGGCTCTGCAGGAATGAGGTATTTCTGTTCAAGATGATCAGAACTTCAGAAACATTTTCTTTCATTTTCCAAAGGGAAAATTTTGCTTTTCAACTAAAGTGTTTTCAGTCTTCTCTATGGAGAGAACAGCTCTGCTCAGACCTTTGCCTTTCCCTAGCCAAGGATCCCTACAGCCTAGAGCTGCAGCATCAAGGAAGCCATGGAAAGCTTTTGAAAGGCAATGCTGTACTTTTTAAGCCTTGCAACATGCCGAGAAGGCAGCAGGTCACCTTTGCTATATCTATCACTAGTAAGAGCTATATTCCTGGGAACGGAGGCAATTCTATTGGCAATTGCAGAGTCCTATGTCTGTGTATTTCTAAAGCAGCTACAATGAAGATGGCAGGATGACATTTGTTTGGAGCAGTCACCATATTACACAATTTGCTTTGTTAATGGGAAAGCAACTCACACCCTTGCTGTATGCAATTGCGCTTGTCTTCTGTCACTGCTGGCCCCTGTGTGCCGTTCTTTACCGTCACATAACAACAACTACTGACAGCACTTGTTCCTCCTGCTGCAGGAGCTTCAAAGCAAAAGAGACCTGAGCCCATTAACTGTATTTTTTTCTTAGTTGTACCTGTCTGATCCTGGCTCCTACCACACCCGTGGCACCATTCCCTTCAAGCTCAAATTTGCAGGTGTAATTCGCATGGAGCTTTATCAAGAGCTGTTAACTTCTATGAGCCTCCAACCCACTTCTAGGCAACAGGATTCATGACTATTTCTTGCCCTAATACAAAAAAATACTGCTCATGTCACTTTGCAAATGCTTCAACTGGTCCTAGCTCTACTCCTTCACTCTTCCTGAGCTGAATGCTTTAGAGGTTGTTGATTGTGACTATAGACCTCCTGGCACATGACCAAATTTCTCCTTTACAGTGTTCAAGTCTGTCCAGCTGCCAATCCCCCTTTCCCCACACATAAATAAATAGAGCTGCTGAGAGCATATTCAGCCTGGTATCACTGCATTGGGTGTTCCACACACAGAAAACTGGAGCAGCTACAGCTCACACTCCTTTATTTAATATGTATCAATGCCATCCAGTATCTAATGGACATAATGATTGAATACTGACGAGCATATTTTTCCAGCCCAGTTCTCCTTTGGCAGTAATGCCTGACCAAGATTGATGACTCTAATACCAAAGCAGGCAGTTTGTTTGTTTCTTCTATAGGCTTCATTTTTCAAGTAGCTTCAGATTCCCCTTCCTTCCTCCCGAAGAAAAAGGGAATGGAAAATTGTGAGGACTACTGAGATACCTATGAGTTGAGCTGCTGTTTCCTCAGGCCACCAAACCGCTAAGGTCAGATTCACTAATGCACTAACTAGGTTTACTCTAGCATAATTCACGTGGGTTTGTATCAGTATAAAGCTGGTCTGTCACAGTGACACATGCAGCTCCTTCAGAGAGGATTCAGTCACTGGTGTGGAAGGAAACCTCATCAGCTCTGACCAGACCACAACAGGCATATTTCACACATACTTATCAAGTGCTCACACAAGATTCCAAGCTGTTCTCATGAACAGAAGACAAGCACAAACAAAGGGAACAAAGCAGACTCCACATGCAAGGCATGGTTCTTTTGCTTATAGGGGCTCTACCAGCAGATCCCAAGGACATCTGGGAACAGCAAGGAAGCACTGACTTGCAAGGCTGAGCTAGGAGCCATTTTACAGCAGGGAGCAAGACTCCAGTGTGTCTCAAAAATAAGACAGTTAAAGTTTGTCTTTCCTAAGGAGAATCCACTGGGAGGCAAAGCACACTGCAGCATGCTACAGATGGCAATTACCTAGGAAAAAGAGCAGAGGAAATGGGAGAAAGCACTAAAACAGGAATTTGATGGTATATTTTGCTCTCTGAGGAAAAACCTTGCAATGTCATATTTGTAGATCAACTCTCCTGTGTTTTTATCAAGAGAGGTTTGGACTGGGCCCACTGCTCAGTTTTGTTGTTGTATCACTTCAATTTTTACATGCCTAACCATATTAGCACATGGATGAAACCTGAATTTTAAGGACTAAAACCAAACAAACAGCTGTATTAATAACACAACTAAAGTACCTTTGTAATTATGAATTTAATTACCAGGTCAAAAGAAGCCTGTCTCGGAATCCACAGCATTTGATCTAATGCCAAGGCTTACATACCTCTAAAAATGACATCAAAGTTAACACAGTTTTCTTTCCTACGTTGCAAGATCATTTTGGTGGAATCTTTTGGTGGAATCAGTCTCATGTCTGAAGATGATAAACTGTAAGTGTAAATGCTATGTAACATCTGCTGAGATGAAACACCACGCAGCACACCCACCAACATTCCATGCAAGGAAAGAACAAGTGACCATGAGGTATCTTGCAGGAATATGATTTCCTGACATTTGTTTTAGAACACTAAAAAGCCAATGCATGACAAGACTCTGGAGAAGCAAGAACTAACTTTTGCCAGCTTCGGTAGAAGTAAGGGATCAAAAGGACAAGAGAGAAGTGCAATACTCTCGGGGAGCAACCTGAAAACTGAGTTCTGGCATTTGAACAGTTGAATATTCAGCAGAGGCTGAGTCACTGGTCACTAGAGGTGTTTTCAGTTTGTTAAATGCACATTTCCAAACCTAGTCAAGAAAGCCAACAAAATAAAGAAATCTTGCTCCTTATCGAATGCACAGACAGACTGCTTTTTCTTCCTTACTCTGCAAATAGCTTCACTCAAATTCAAGACGTGCTTTTCTCAGAGCAGTACCAAAGTCTTGAGCATTTCTTGTCCTTTACCGGTTTGGTTTGCACACACAACACGATACGTATCTATATGGGCAATTCGTAAGAGTAATTTGTTTGCATCAGTTGCTGCTCCCATTTGCTTCTACAGAAGTAGCACTGAGGTGTTAGTGTATAAAAACTTAACAAATCCCTCACAAACCAGTTATAACAAAAGAGGTTCAAGTTAGCACAGTCAAGGGTAAGCAGCCTCTATGAAAGGCACGTCAAGGGACACCATGCAGGTAGGTGGCAGTTGTAAGTATACACTGCTACCTTAAAATCATTTGAGCCCTCACTTTCTCCGAAAAAATAAATATACGAACTCTGCTCAATTCACTAAAATTATCTGTAATTGCCTTAAATCTTATGTCACAGAACTGAGTCTTGAAGATACAGCTCTCAAAATCAGACTTTTACCTCAGAAAGCTGTTTCATATTTTAAATCACTTGCAAACTGCGGAGGATACACAAATTCAGCGTTCTGGGTCTCCAGGTCCTGAGAGGCGCCTCTCTGTTAACTTGATAACATAACCTCTGATATATCCTAATCCACCTCCAGTTCGGCTCAGCAGACTTACTCTCCATACAGTACGGCAGGCGGTGATGTGTCACTGGGAACTGTAACTCATGGAATAACCAGCTTCTCTGAGGTCCTTTGAAGTGATGTTACTATTCTTGGGATATTTTCTAAAAGCCCTTGCTAAATGATCCGTATCCTCCACTGCAGCTGAACAATAATTGATTTCTCTGTTCTTTGTAAGCACTGTCCCATTGCCAACATCTATTTTTCATTTTAGGTCCTGGAGCATTTTGTTGCTTCTCCAGCTTAATCTTGCCTTTCCATAAAGTTACTTTATGAGCCTCCCCATCTGTTTCTGTGAGATGTGCTTGCATGTTCTGTGTATCTCTATATCTAGCTATTACCCAGACAAGGTGTGTGTTTGCTGACTGAACAGCACGTACACGAAGCCTGTCAGGAGCTGCCGTGACAATGCTGTGAAATGAGATTCTGAATCTGCTTCTCTGCTGATCCTGCTCCCCACTTCATATCTGTGACCATGATGGATTATGCTGGACATTTTGGCTTCTCTTTACTGAATCATAGCCTGTAACGTAACATCTCTCCATGGCATTACACAGATTGTTTTGGGATTACAAGCTCTTTGTGTGCATTAAGACTCCATTCTTGGCCCGTTATTATTCTGGATTTTATGCATCACATCTCTCTTTATCTGCTTGCCAATAACATGCAACGTTGAAATACTGAGTGAGGAATCTTACTGCATTGCCAAACCCTCCTGCTTAGTACCTCAGGGAGATGCATCTTCCACACATAAACAAAGGTCAGTTGTAACCAAGCTTGGTCCTGAAAAAAATGAATCCTCTACCCCTTAAAAAATCATTACTGTCCATAGGAGTAACCAAAAGCCTCAGGCTGACATGCCCCTCAAAGCAGCCCTCCCACATCCTGCTGCCCAGGCGTGGACATCAGCTCAGCAGCTGTATAAAGCCACAGGAGCAAGCTTTGTTACTGTGATAAGCACAGGATGCAAACCGACAGCTTATTTTAGTGCTCTTAGGATGGCTTTGTGCACTTTTGTTAGCTGAAGAGAGCAGCAGCCAAATACATTCTGCTCAAACCACTGGTCCCAGCAGGCAGTGCTGTCTGCCGGTAACCTGTCACATTGTGTCTTCACAGCATTGCACTTGTCACTGTTCTGGCTAGGGCTTAAATAGAATGTACATTGGGCTCTTTCTTCAGAGAGGTACTGCATGATCACCCCAACACCACAAAGCAGGATGCATGGACTGCATTCCCAGCTGCTTTGCTAAACCACAGCCCTAGATTTGGTTTCTCTTTCCAGCCTTTGGTGATTTTTCACAGCTGAGGATGCATTTCTCTTCTCCAGTCCTCAGCTGGGAATTTTACCTCACTAAGCTCCTGCTGTTGCAGGGACCTATGATCTTCAGCATGCCTTTGGGCCCCTCTGCTCTTATCTTACTGCACAGCATATCTGTAGCTTGTGACTTTTACTGCAGGTCTTAAATCTGTGCAGGGACGTATTTTGTGCTTTATGACTATGCGAAGCCATAGAGGATGGATTCTTTCAGACACTGCATTTACCACTGCTCAAAGAGTCATGACCTTCAACAACAGGTCAGGTTCCTACTTCACCAGATCTCTTCTACTACTGCTCCACCAGGCACCTCAGGTACCACCACCTCTTGCGCCAGGCTGGCAGCCAGGCCACATGTCCACAAGAGATGGAGGACAGCAGAAAGAAATGGGAAGTGTGTCTCATTTACTTACATTGCCCAGACTGTAAAAACCAGGCTGCAGATGAGGAGAGGGAAGGCCATCAAACTAAAAGGTTTGCTTTGATGTTGGCTTGTTTTCCCTCTTAACAGATTAAGTAAGTCTAAAGACTACAGCTTGCATAATTTAACATGTCTGCTAACATGGAACATGCATAATTGATGCTAAGCAACATGCTAATCACCTCAATGTGAGTAGAGGGGCAACCTACCCACAGCTGATGTGTAAGTAACAAGATGGAAGCCTGCTGAGCTCTGTATAACAGGTTTTCCCTCCCTTCCTTACATTTGTGTCTCAGCGTGATTGTAAGCCACAGCTTAGGCAGGAAACCTAATGTATTATTTATGCTAAGCTTTGAAATGAAATCCTTTTCTCTGTTTTATATAAATATATACATTACTCCTTCAAACACTGCGATTGATTCTGGCAGGTCCCCGTAAGAAGTTCCCTGCTATAGTTAAAAAGGAATGTCAGTAGTAGGATGGGATGATTATTTCTCAGTGCAGTGCAACAGATGTGGTCCCAGTCCTCTTACCATTCCTGTAGCTGCTTTGGAAACTTCACAGAGGTCCAAAGAGCTACACAAGGGCCTATACCAGGGAGCACTGCAAGAGCTGCCTGCATATAGATGACTTTTACCTCTGCCACCCTTAGGACATCACTGACTACACTGTGCAGTACCGTCAAGAGGACCCAGAGCTGTTGCTGTTTCTAAGACCAAAGTTCTGCTTTTCTGGTAACTACCATCAACCTTTGTGTGAAATATGCCAAGCAAGCTGTTTGAAAACAAATTCCAAAATGATCCTCTTGTGGAGTCACAGATGTTGATATGCAGAGATCCTTATGCACAATCAGTGCTGTCGCAAATACAGATGCCATCAGCAGTGAGATAGAAGTACCTTTCCTCCAGGTATTCCCACTCATAATGAAGGAAGCAAGTCTGTCTGCTCTCACAGAAACTGAGGATTTCTATCCAGAGAAGAACAGAGCATTATTATGGAAATAAGGGAAAGCACCAAGGAATAAAACAACAGTGAAAATATATGGAGCAGGAGTTGCAGAGGGAGTGCAACAGGCATGCCCTGCTCCAGCCAGCACAGCAGGCATTACAGGGAAGTTGAAAACATGGAGAGAGCTCCTGTTGACTTCAGAAGGAATACATCTAAGAACAGGAGCAAAATTAACCTTAATTTGATCGCAATTTCTCCTCCCAAGATGATGCAGATGGGGGCTGTGTTGTGCTAAAGAGGTATTGCACAAAAACATAGCAATGAATCTGCAAGTAGCTTCCATCTAACTAACATTAACACATCTGACTTTCGCCTTGTCAGAGGTCTGGCTTTAATTAAAATCAATCTTAAATAATTTACATGGCATTTCTATAAATGCATGCTGAGTTAGACCAGAGCACTACCAGTGCAATTGGAGGTATGCAGGATATGAGCTGAGAAGCTGAGGTGCATTTCTCTTTCTTCTCTTTGGAATCTGCTGTTTAACCACAAAATACCAAAACACTTTTTCCCTTGCTCCAGGCCCACCAGCTCTCTCCCATGGAACATACTGGCCAGGTAATTAGAAGACCACAGATAGTCACAAGCAGATGCGAGTCATTCTGTTTTAATGTCAGAACTGGTTCACCAGTGGCCCATGAGTTCCTGCATGCCCAAATTGTGCTCTCAGCTGAACAAGGGGCAAGTATTTACTGCTGGAGGGGGAGAAAAACCCTAAACAAATGAAAAGCCACAACCAATAAGGCAGAAGGAGAAACAAAAGGTTATCTGAAATGAGAAAACTGAATAAAAGCCCTAAAGGGGACAGACAACATAGCTAGGACCAGCTGTACTGAGGAAAAAGTGGCTTTTCTATTTCTGAAGGTATAGGTATACCTTTAGGGTGATGGTTATACCAGCTAGAAAAGCTAACTCTTAAGTTCCAGATCATTCCAACTGCTTATTCCACTCATAACTGCTGGGATGAGCCCTCTTTAACTTGACTCACTCGAATTTTAATATCTTCCGACATTAAATATTGTGGATTTACTAATTTGACTAATTCTGGTGGAGCTGGGTTCCAAAGCTCTTGCACAAGTCCTTCACTGGCAGTTTGCAAGGATGCAAGCACACAAAAGGCAGGCAATGATCAGCAGAGGTAAGGGGAGAAGTGTCTGCACTGAAAATGGACTGTTCACTGCCAGGAAAGAAAAAGCAGATGGAATACTTTCACTGGGACTGAGGCTCATGCTGCAAAGGGCTACAAAGCCAGCTTGGCTTGCTTGGATACGTTTATGCGCAAAATTTCCCCCCAGGAGACATGCGATAGGTGCAGTAGGTCCAAATCACCCAGAGAAAAGGATATGTCACTGCCCACCATCAGTCTGCAGCTTCACACATCAGCCCTTTCAAGAAGCAGAGACACAGTAGACACAAAGCCACCTTCGCATTCCCTTTCTATCTTATACCAAGGGCAACTTTCAGAGACCAGTATCTGCAGCGTGCCCAGACAGAAAACAGGTTTTGCTCAGTTCAAGTAAATCCTCCTGTGGCAAAAATATTAAATGATAAAAAGAAGGAAGGAAAAAAGAAGAAAAGAAAATCTCAACATTAAATAAGATCTACAAAACCAGGCTTCTATTTGGAAATCTGCAAAACAAAAGGCTTTCAACCGCAGGGAATTCTCCTTGGCTCCTTCCTTACCCCTCTGCGAAGTAGGAAATGCTCCACTGGAGCACAAACCCCTGCCTTTATTGCAGCCCATGGGGAAGAAGGGAAATGGTGGTCAGGAAGAGTAGGGAAGGCATTGTGCTTTCTAGTTGCACAGCAGACCTTTTCCATTTACAAGTCAGTGAAAGAAATAAGTGTGTGTGTACATGTGAGAGAAAGATGGATTACATAGAGGGAGATTGGTGTGAGAATAGCATTACTGGGAACGAAATTCAACTCTACACCAGATGGAGTTGAGTTTGTTTACAAGCCTGAACTGTGATATCCACTCAGTCCATCTGGCTGACGCTGAAGGGAAGCCCTTTCAGTGGGTACCCTGGAAGTACTGTTCTGCTTGAGCTTGCATTTCATCATTCCATGTTAATCAGTGGGACGTCTAGACTAGCAGTGAAGGTATCATGTAGAGACAACACCAAGATATTAAATTCAGCACACTCTTCCTGATCAATGCTAATAATTAACGAGAAAAATATCTCTTGAGCAAACCCTGCCAAATTTCTGCAGCAGAATCTCTGCAAAGTCAAGCCCTGAATCTCATTTATATAAAAGGTACTTTCCAGCCCTCTTGCAATTTGCTGGTGCCTTACTGTGGCTGTGAACTGTATCAACACACCAAAAGCCCTGTACCGGTGCCAAGGAATTTAGAGATCAACAGCAATGTTTTTCTGGACTATTATTTTTCCTTCAACAGTTGAGGCATCCTGTCTGTAACCACAACTGATGTTCAAGAGAGCAGATACAACATTGGATGTTCTGCCACCCAAAACCAAGAACCTTTAGGAGACTTCTCTCCCTGATACAGTTAGCAAACAGCAAAGTAGAAAAAAACCCAACTGCTCATCTTCGCAATGAGCTGCTGACATGCAATAATCAACTGGTGTGATGCTGGTTCCTTGGCTTATACTTGTCCATCGGAATGAGATGATAGAGGGCTCACAGCCATTATGAAGAAAGAGCACTCTTTTTTCAATGCAACTCTTCCTCCCACAACAAGTGAGTGAGCTCTGTTGCTACACTGGGCAGCTATGTGGAGAATTATTAAGGATTTTGCTCTTTTTGTTGCTTTGGTTTTGTTTTTAATCTATAGGGAACCCAGAGGATTATTACAATTAGAGTTTAAGCTATTAGTCGCTAAAGGCAGGGAAACAAGGTCATCCATAGCCACCATTCTGATAATAAGAGTCCAGAATATGTCTCATACGAATCACTGTCTCTCACTGACTTCAAAGGAGCAACACAGAGGCAAAAGATAGCCCTTTGAATAAAGCAGCATCATGTCAGCATGGTCCAGCAGTTCTCCAATGGACCACGTATAGATTTTAGCTTTGTTCAGCAGGGAGGATTGCATGTTATTCTAAACAAGTTTTCATGGTTCAAACTACTGGTATAATTACTAATAATAAAACTCAGTGAAGGCACCCAAAATACACCCTCAGTGCTGCTGCCACAACTTTGTTAGCCTCATTTATCTTAAGTATTGTGAGCTTAACGCTCCAAGTTAAACAGAATGAATGAACTGAAAACAAGTATGCTGCTGTTTAATATTTGCTGTGAAAACTGCCTTTCATTTTGGAAGGGAAAATAAAAATAAACCAAGAAACTTAAGTAGGGTAAAAGTGATGATGATTGCTTTTAATTTAGCAGAGCCTGTTCTCCACTTTGGGTGCAGCCAAATTACTCCAGACAACAGCCACTTTGGAGCAGAGCAGAGTGAGTCTGTGGGACAGCACTGTCATCTAGTGGGCATCTATAACATTGTTCTCCCCCAAGTTCCTCCTCCTGGTTTGGGACCTCACAAAGCGCTCCCTGATTTGGTACCACGCTCCTGAGAAACCAAGCTCAGAGCCCCCACGGTGGACCCACACAAGAGGTGCTCTTTGAGCTCCTCCATCACCACCTAGTACAGAGAAGTTCCCTCTGGACTTCCAGACATAAATGGCCAGGTTTTCAGGGACAAATCTGCCCCTACTGCACCCTCCTCCCCTACCAAGTCTCAGATATTTCTTTTCAGCAATCAGTAGAAAGACTCCTTTTCCAGTAATGAGTGAAGAGTTCAGGCTGGAAAATAATGGACATTCATACCTGGAGGTATTTGCCTAATTAAAGCTTGCACAGTACAGCAACCTTGGAGATCTACCCCTTAAAAAGATGCCTTCTTCAGGAAAAAGCTTCCCAACGAAGCCATAGCAAGAAACTTCTCTTAATGGTGACAGTAATCCATCACTAAAATCTCTCTTGGGAGAAAGTAAAACCACCAGTTTTACTGGTGTAAAGGTTGCAAGGGTTGCAGCTACTTCTGAATGGCAGGGCTTTTGGTCTGCATCCAGACCCTTCTTCTGCGTGTTCATTACTGAGTCCATCAGCTATCCTCCAACACTTATTCCTCCAACCCAACTCTGCAGCCTTCCCCCAATTCCCACCTCTTTTCCTAAGACAATATTGTCACTGGGCCCTGCCTTTAGGCTGCTCATCATTGGACCCTTCTAAAGAGAATGCTTAGCAGTGGGGCTGCCTCCCCTGTCTTCAGCTGAGGGAAGCAAAAGCAACAAAGCAACGGATTTTTACTAGAGTTTTACATTTTGTCCTCCTCCTGTAATCCCTCTCAGCAGCAGAAGCATGGATGAGGATAGAGCTAACACTGTGAATGTCACATGCAAGTTACAACACTTGAGAGAGTCTTTGACATGCTGCATCAAGCTCCTGTTTAAACCTGAGTTTGCATTCAAGACATCTGCCAAGTTTTGTGGTTTGGGGTTTTTCTTCCATTTTCCCACTAATTTTCCTAGCAGTCCCTCTCTCCTTTCAGTTCCTGGCAAAATTCCTGTTGATAGCACAGGATATTAACCCACTTCATGTGCTGCCTGCTGGGTAAAAAGATAAAAGGGCTCTGCCTTCATCAATTTAAATTCTCTCTTAATAAAAAGAACCAGGGCATCTATGCCAGCAACTATTTATCTCATTATGTGGCATTATAGCCACATATGTGCTCTGGGTTTAAAGTAAGTGGCTAAAATCCATTCTCTATTTCTTTCTGTACAAGAGGGAGTGCAATCAATTGCTAATGAGACTCCAGATTGTTCATTCCCAGCAGAGGAGGACAGAGCTACACTTAAAAGTGGAACAGCGTAAGTAAAGGTGGAGTCTCAACTCTAAAGCGGACGTATATAACACAAATTAACCAGCCAAGATTAACTGAGCTACATTGGGATCACCAAGTTTGCTATGATTAACATATATGATCCTCATCAGACTCTAGGAGCCTTTAAGATGCAGGAAGGTCAGACATGCTGTTATCATCCTCAGAGCAATTGATTCTCCATTATATATAGAGAAGACTGGAACACTCTCAAACATCATCTTGAGCTCCCTTTACGGATACATCCTTTGGATGGCTACAAGTACCTATAATATACCTCCAGGTCTGAACAGATTTGTCAGCTGTTGTCTGACTTTCAGATGACTCTGTGTATCAGTTAGAGAGAAACTTCCCCATCCTCTTGAAGCAAAAGCATACCATCACAAACACCAATTCAATATCCACCCTCTGAGTTCTACCTCTTACCAAATAGTTGACTCCCATTACCCAAGAAAGATGCAATGCTCTCTTTAAAAAATGCTTTACCTAAAGTTTCACCTTTCTAAGTTTCAAATCACTGAACACCATCTCAGCAGGCTCGCTGTGAACCTGCAGAATGGGTGCTTTGTACTCTTCCCACTGTGTAGTTCTGCTATCTCTTACTCTTTCTGCTCTCATCAGATAAATTTGGTGCTGGAAATGCCATGCACATTGCCTTTGCTTTCATTTTTACTTAAAGAAGCTCAAGAAAACACAAATATCAGTTTAACTTCATGGAGTAAATACCATTCATTTAGCTATAGGGAGTTTCTAAGTTCACATAAACTTTACTGAAGCTAAAATGAAGTTGTGATCACTGAAGCCAGTAACAGCAAAGCAAACCTGAAGAACAAGCATTCAGCTTTCAGTATCATTGCAAATGGGTAGGTGGGAGGGATTCAAAAAGAGGAGTTGGATCTTTAGCACAGAAAACAGTGAAGCAAATCCTTGATACTAAGCTTTAAAATATCCTTACACAAGACTATCCCAGAAGTCTCACTTGAAGCCACTAGGTGTCATTCTTGGACTTCCAGTCGAAGCCCTTATTTGATTTAGTGGGTTTTTCCCCCCTTTAGCTGTTATGCCAGTTGCCAGAAAGAATTAAAACCTTGCCATCATTTTACATCTTAATTTAATATGATAGCTCCACAAGAATATATTGGGCTTAATGCTTATGGGGAAAGACACCAAATTCCTCCCATATGAGATGAGAACTGGTCTGCTCATAATTCAGCTCAGTGCATGATTTCCTAAAAGGAACACCAGCTTCAAGAACTTCTTGTTTGAAATATTGATCTTATCCTTGGCATTGTTTAATCCCTCTAGAAACACCAGAGGAAAGCAGTATTTGAGAAAAAGCTTCTCAAGATTGCCAGCACCAGAATATGACTCCTCAGGAAAGACACACCTACACGTGGTCACAGAAAACAACATGAAGAACTGGGGGTTACTCAGAAGCAAACGTGTCAGCTCCAGACCATGATGCTATAAAAGCTGAACACTCCTGAGAGCATTTATTCCAAGTCAAGGGCTATAGACAGCCCTTTTACACACACAGGTTTATATCTTTTACCATGAAGGTTACTTAGATGCCTGAGTAAATCCATCTGACCCTGCCTCAAGGTTGATTAATCAACACCCTGGATAAATACTCCTTTGTTAGCAGCAAGTGTACTTAGCCGCAGAACGATGTGCCCCCTGAGCTGATCCCAGCCAGGAAAGGTCACTACATCTCCAGCCACAGCCTTGCCTTAGTCCAGGCAGCAGCCTTGACATGACCAGATCTCAGCAAAGCACAGGTTTCAATCCTGGCAGGATTAACCCAGCTCTTCACCTTGCAGTTCACTTGCATTCGGTTCTTTGAGGGAAGGGACCACACAGAATGGCCCTTGAAACCAGCAGAAATCTCTGCCAGCTCTTTCAGTTAGGGTCAGTTCCTCTGGGTCCCTTTTTGCTTTCTGCAGCCAAGCAGGAGTTCACTGATCACAGCTCTGTGTTTCTCCCCACAGAACTGAGGAGAGAGCAATAATCAACATGCATAAGAGACGCTGCCTTCCTCTCACTGAATTGTAGGGGGAGGAGGATTCCCACTACCTGAAAGACCTGAGGATGCCTATTGTCAGTAAACCAGCAGATGTGCTCCTGCAACCCATTACATTTGTGCTGGCAGTCATGACACCCCTTTCCTGTTCCACTTCCCACAAGATGTCTAATGTTTAAACATATGGAAGTGATGATCTATAGACCAATACACACAGTAAGAAAAGAAGAAAAAATAATTCTAATCTAGTCAGGAAACAGAAAAAAAAACGCTACCTCGCGCAACCAAAGCAACCTGATTGCAACAGACTCACAAGAGTCTGCACATGATCTTTATACAGAGACAACTGGAGAGCAATAGATCTAAAGAATGTGATCTGTTTGGAAAGAGAGGGGAGGCTGCTTTTTTCTTTTACCAAAAGAAATGCGTAACGTTGAATTGAAACTAATTCATCCAGCATTAAAGGTCCCATTCCAACACTTTTTCTCTTGAGGCATACTCAGAAGTGAAAAGCTCTCATGCAGGGATTGTTTCATTTATTGCAAGCTCAGCTGTGGAGAGCCTGGTGACCACCAACTAGCAGCACCACATGAGAGTTCAAGATGCAGCCAAACAAAGATATTTCCCTTGGACATGAAGTCATTGAACTTAAAAGAGCCCATTCTGTAGCTGAAGAAGCTTCAGTGGTCCTTGTGATGGACACGCTGCTATAATTACAGCTAAGCAGCTGCTTACTCTCAATCTTGACTCAGCCTTTTTTATCATACGAAGCTGCTTCCTATATAAGCAATCAACTTGACAACCAACCCAGATGTTTCTCCCTTTCCTGTACTGTAGCAGCTACAGAAATTCTGAAGTTCTTCAACTTCAGCATTCCTTCTCCTGACCAAGAAACAGGACATCTGCAGTTAGCATTCAGGATACAGTATTACATACCTCCCTCAGAGACTGCCAGTATGTCCCAGTTCTGCTTTGGTGCTGCAAATACAAGGGGCAGAGGAGCCTCAGAGCCTCATTGAAGAAGCCTTGATTTATGCAGACAGTAGACTACATGTTCACTACAGTGAATAGATTTAAAAGAATACAACACGACCATGTTACAAGGGGTAGCTAGGGATGAGTTCAGGGCAGGTGCTCTGCACAGTTTATAATCCACATCAGTATCATGAAGCAGCAGGCAGCTCATTGAAAAGGACAAGGCTGTGGACAGAGCCTGAACAGTCCTATTTTAAAACTGGGAAACCCAGACAGCGTTTGCTCTGAGCCAGTGGTCCCACTGTACTTCTAACATGCTTAACATCGGGGAAAACATCTTAAGGGAGTTTGAAGTGGTAATGGGCCATGAAGCATATGGCAGTGCTGTGGCATCTCGAGAGCCATATGCACAGGCCTCCAAACTGTCGGGATGTGATACACTACAGATAATATCCATGATAAATTATTCACTTAACCAAAAATTGTACATCAACCCTCAACAGCTGGTAAAAGCTGGATCCTTGCCCAGTACATTAAGGAAGTTTGCTTCCTCAAAGCTCTACTGTTCTTTGGGGTATTTGAATTATGCATGTTACCATGAAAGCTAATGCTGTACATATGCATTCAAAGTTATTATTAACCTCATCAGGCAAAGAAGGAGTAGAGAAGGCAGCTGTTTTTCTAGCTCATGTGCTTAGGATGCAGTGATATTTTAAAGGACTTGCTGAGAGTAAGGATATAGGAAAGTTTATTTTTCCCCTCAGAGTAGCTTGACAGTAGCCAGTTCAACCTGAAGGGTCTCCTTTAGGGTGGCCACTGACAATGCTCAGCACTATTTTTATACTAGAGGAACCAAAAGGTAGTTCTTTCTTGTGACCTATGTTAAAGCTGTGCTAAATCTTCCATTTAAGGATCTTAAAATGCTTCCCAAATGCGAGGGGCAAGGTGGACTCAGCTCCCCAAGAGCAGAGCTGCTACACTTAGTGACAACACGAAACTCCACTGCGATTCCTAGATACCCTTGCTTGAAGGTTATGCCACTGTAGGACATGATCTTATATAGGTTGACCATACTGCCTTTGCTGGTAACCCCATTAGCAAGTAAGGAACTGGACCTTAAACCTTCAGTACTCAAAACCTGAGATGAAGCCTTAAAAAATTATGATGCAATTGCTTTTGTGCAGATTTTGCACGACTGCAGAGCTCAGCAGGTATGAGAGAAGCCCAAAAGGGTATCCCATGCACATCTCTAGTTCCAAATTAGCTCAAGCAAAACCCCAACTGCTTGGCCTTTAATCACCTACGACATGGTTAATGGGGTTAACGTAATAGCTCCTAACGTCACCAGATCAGTGTCACATTAACAGCAAGAGCTAGGAAAAAAATAGGAGAAATTATAGCTGCTCAATGCCCTCTCTCCATCCCCAAAATTGTCCCTGTTTCTCTTCTTCTCCCATTCTCTAAGACAGGATGAAAGTTACAATGGAGTTGTTTTCTATTCAACTTCATATACAACTATCATTCAGTCCTCCATCCAGGCAAGGTCCAGAATACAGAAAAATATAAGGCAGCTTTTTCTCCCCATTGCAATATCCAATATTTTTCCAGCTAGGAGTTCACCAGTTCCCCCTTTCTCAGCCTCTCCCAGCCCCTGGGGCTGCTTCCTCCCATCTACTTTAGGAGATTGTCTTCTCATGACAATTTTCCCTCAAGGGTCCAGACCCACCAGGCTCCTACCTTTGATGTTTAAATTTCATTATACCAATTCCAAGTTGAATTTATTATTATAGATGGAAACCCAATTTAAACAACTTCAAAAAAATCTCTCCTCATCCACACCCCAAATTCATTGGCAAAGACTAACTTCCCATTAAGACACCTTTGATTTTCTCTACACAACTTGAGGCTGTATCTTCAAATACTACCTGCAGGACTGATATTTTCCTCTTGATCCCAAGCACCAGGAGCATAGCTATGGCACAAACTGCAGATGGAATGCCTGGTATCGTAAAGGTAGCACCATTATCTCTGGCCTGGCATAAACATGCTCTTGGCATTTGTTTTCTGTAGCACCCCCAGCCTCTCATTTCTCTCCCTTTCCAATGTTTTGCTCTGCCAAGAGATTCCAAGCTAGGCTATCCAGATAAATGACCAGCTGGTGCTATAGCACAGAGTAGCACTGGCTAGAAATGGGTTTGGACAATAGTTTGGGGGCAGTATACATCCCCCAGCCAAATTAGACAGGGGAGGTAGACCAAACACGCTGCTGGGACCTGGAGTAAGGCTTTGCAGCATTAACTGGTCAATTCTAGCAGCTGTTAGATAGAGCAATAATCTCCAAACATGAGTTCTTGTTCTCTTCTTCCAGAAAGACAACCTAATTAAAAAGGGGTTACTGAGAGATTATGTAAACTACGGGGAGATTTCTGAAAGGCAAAAAGAGCAGCTCAGCAGCCAGATCTCCCCAAAAATCAATGTGAATTTGCCAAATGACTCCCACTTGTCCTTCAAAATCTCTGCTCACAGCTTCTAAAGCTTCTCCTCAGATTAAAAATAAACAAACCCCAATTCCTTCCAGCAAAGCTATGCACCACTTCATACAAATTTCTGATCCTTTAGAGGATTGGTGCGCAATCACTGCACAGCAGTTTTTGGTAGCACTATTCCCTTATCTCCTCCCTTAAATGATCAATCCTTTAAACACAAACCCATCGACCTTCACCGTTAGCGAAAGGCAGTTAGTAAATAAGGCCACATATCCTTGGTCCTCTGCTGCACACTCTAGCAGCGTTCACTGGCAGTGATTGCGGAAACACAACAATGGAATCAATGCATCCCCAGGTTTCCTAAAGACATGAAAGGAAGGCAGAAAGTGCTGAAGTGAGAACAAGGCTCTGCTTCCCAAACAGCACAGCTCGGGAGGCCAAACCAGCACCTGTTGCAGAGGCAGCAGCTCTTCTCTTGGGAGAGCCTGGGAGGAATTAGCAAGCCGCTGCAAAAGCCAACATCTCATCTTGAATGTCAGTGTCATTTACACAGTAAATGTCGCTTAAAGCTAACACCAGAAGGAGCTTGTTGGTGTAATTCAGCAAGAAGTGGCAACAGCAGCTTAGCAGCTCTTTTCCCCATGTACATGTGTATGTATAAAAATATATTTATCTAAAATGGAATTTGGACTCCAAAAGGTTTTCTAGTGATGACATCAGGGTGCCAAGCTCTAGTTTTCAGCCGTAAAATCATCTACATGGTACAATCAGGTGCCACAACCCAGACATATTTCAGACGCTGTTTCTAAAGATGCAGGCAGTTTACAGTATTGGCTAAGCCTCTGGCAGCTCTGGCTCAGAAAAGGGGGCCAGCCCTGCCAGTGGTTCTCAGACTAGATAAACTTGTCCATCCACAAAGGGAGTGAGAATTAGTTGCATATTTTATGCTAACTACTCAACAACAACTCCACTCAAATGACAGCCAGTCACTGCTAGTCTGGATTTTAGCCGGGAAACAAGAGAACAGCTCCTCTCAAGCAGATTTCTGATGCCTGGGCCAAGTGTCAAAGCTATCACTACATCAAAGCTATCACTACCTTAAATCAGCCAATATCCTGATCCCAACACAGCAAACGCAGTTATCTTCTTGCAGAGATTCAGACAGACCCTTGCACTAGAGTTTCTGATAAAGGGAGGAAGAGGAAGGAAGCACGGCACACAGATTTCATCCCTCCTGGCTCACAAGCAGCGGAGGAGCTGCAGAGAGCACCACTGCAGTTCATTCCCCCCCCCAGGCTGAGAAAAGGAAAACTGGCATTGTGCCTGGGGAAGCCATTTTAGATGCTTACTGGGTTGACTCTGGCCACACGCTTTGAACTCTGAGCAGAAGATAAAGCAATTTAGACCATTTCTTACGGAGCGAATCTGACATGTGTAATTAACACATCCTTTGAAACATTAAATCATGTACCGGTGTCTTTTAGAATACGCCCGTCTCCTCTCAGACTCCTCCCATGCAAGTTACCCGGGACCTGTAAAGCAAGCACAAGGGCAGGCTTGGGAAGCAAATACCAAAGAACTGCTCTTTGCAACCACCCGTACATTTCATTGCTCTAACACAACCCACATGCCTGACACATGCAAACAAAACGTCCACCTGTTGGAATGGCATCACCCACAGTGATGTGCAGTATGTTGTTACAATGTAAAGCACAGATTGGAGTCTTCATTTTCTCCTTCCTTGACATAATGCAGCTGCACAGAATTGAGACGTAACACGAGAGCCTCATGAATCCAGAGCTAAGCTGCAGGAGACCGGGAGCAAATAAATATTTCACGAAGTGTTAGCACAAGACAAGACAGCATAAATAAGTGTGAGGATAACAGCTCCAAATGCAATTTGGCTTAAGTCATCTGTGCCTTCAGAAATAGAAAGATGATTTATTTCAAGGCTGAATGACCCGAGAGGGAAGCAATGGGGTTTTCCTTGGGTTATTTAGTTATTTTTAGTCATTATCTTTGACCTTTATGCAGGCAGGAAAGGCAGCAGAAGCAGTGGGTTGTTGGTACAGTATGTAAGTTAGCACTGGAAACATTTCTCAGTGGTCTGACAAATACCTGATGAAGTTAGCTGAGATGATCAGTGCAGTCCCCAAAGCCCCTTCTGCTGGAACTTGTTAACCATGTGCCTGTGCTGTGAGCCCACGCTGTGGCCACAGCTGATGAAAGCTTTTATTTTTAATGGCCCTCAATGGACATTTCTTCCTTGAATTCATCCAATTGCTTTTTGAGCCACATGAAAATTCAACATCTACAACACCTTGTAGCAAGGCAGGGCCACAGCTTGGCAGGGCACTGTGTGAGGCAGGATACCCTTGTTTGATTCGGATCTGCCATCTGACAGTTTCATGTGATGCCTTAAGAACACTTCCTGAAAGAGACTATGCATGATGTTTCCCCATTCAGTTTTCCTGTTTCACTCAGGATTTTACAGCCCCAGTTATATCCTCTTCAGCTCCCTCCTTCCTAGGAGCAGAGCCCTTGCCCTTTTCTAGATCTACTGAACCATGCTGGAGCCAGAGCAGGGCCCATTTGTCCTGCAGCAGATGCCCCATGGATTCAGTGGCAGAACAAGGCTGGCCATGCTGTAGACTAAAATGAACCAAACACGATGCTTCAAGCAAAGACCTGCTAAGACAGTGTCCTAGATCTGACTCACTCTGAGATCCAACCCCAGGTTGGAGGGCTTGGCAACTACAGGAGAGAAAAGGCATCTTTAATGTAGTATTTATCTCAGGGCTTAACCTGTTTTTTCATATCGCCCTAGCTCATACAGAATTAGGCAATATAAAAACCACGTAAATCTCTGGCAGCTATAAAGACTTCATCAAGTTTCAGTCCCTAATCTGAAGCACTGGATGAATAGGAACAAAACAAACATGAATCTCTGGAATTCACAAAATATAAATTAGCACAACCTTAGTGCTGCCAAACGCTGCAGAGTCAGCCCATGAAGCTGAGCAGTTCAGGGTTTATTCACAGATAAGCATACTGGGATTCCCAGCTACACGCACAAATTCCCGTGCATCAGAGGAACGAGCGTGTGTTATATTTATAGCCACATAGTTTTCCACTATTTGGAGCCCAATGGTGCTTTCAGGCACCTCTCCCTGGTTGCAGAGGAACCTCTCCCATTTTCCACTGAAGTAGCTGGAATTTACCCACTTCAGTTTCACACTGCAAGAGGCATGACGGGGTCTGGCAGGTTGCCACCCTCTTTCAGACACAAATCTCACAGCGCTGAGCCAAAGCGGCACTGGCATCTCCAGCTCTCCAAGGACCATGATAAGAGCATGGTGGGGGAAAAGGTAAAAATGCTTTAGCTAGGAGGGAAGACAAGGGCTACACACAGTCCTTTCTATTTAGCCAGCTGGAAGAGTAGTGGCAAGTCAGTCAACACGCACCTTATCTCTGGCCTTAATTCGCATCATAGGCTCAAGCTTGCTTTGGAGGAAGGCCCCACTGGGGAATGCTGTACTTGGCACTGTAGCTGCTCTGGCAGCTACTTTTAGATGATCTCTAATGTTAGAGTAGGAGGCAGATTTGAGGAAGGAGTGTGCAGATAATGATTTCCTCCTCTGAAACCCCTGCTTGACTTGGCAATCCTGCAGCAAAGCCTTAGTGAGAGCCAACGAGAAGGCCAGCCCTTCTTCTGTCTTCCTGCTTTGAGTGACTGGCAATAACACATCCAAACCCTAAATATCCCCTAGCCAAAAAAAGCAAAAAGAAACCAAACCAGTAACTGCAGTCCTAGAAGAGCAGAATCTGGTTTGAGAACGCAGGGCTCTGAGCTACAAAGGCAGCCTACACATTTCCACACAAAACAACAGTAGGTAGTTGACCATCTGCAGTAGGGCTGAAATGTTACTTAAAAGCAAACAAAGGGCCAAACGGCTGCCACGTGCACACAGATCAATCCATGCATGCCCGGTAGGTCCAACGGCACATGGCAAGGCCATGCTGGCACCTGCCAGGTCATCAGGAAAGCAGCCAGGAGTCAATGCTTTACTCCTCCAGTGCTCTATTGCTTCTTGAAAGCTGCCCCAGAGGAAGCAAAACTAGAGCCAACATTTCCACGCTGGGAAAGAAATACAGTGTTGTGGTAAAGAAGGTGGCTTTTACTACTACTTTGCAACCTTCTTTTGCTAATACAACAAGCAAACTGATCCACAGGCAGCTGTGAACCAGCCCAGCCCTGCCAATTTCAATGGACTGAAGCTGATGTACTTCAGTGGAAGACCAGATCCTCAGCTTTAGAGCAGCAGTGTAATTGAATCCAACCAATTTGACTCTGGGGCTGGATGCAGTAACACAACAAACATCCCTTGACTGCCGAGAGAGTGGAGTTTGGTCAAGGCTGGATGCTTCTGAAAACCCTACCCTGCAGCGGCCTCAAGGGCTGGCTTCAGCTCAGCAATTTAAGAGCATTGCAAGGGTTAGAAATGTGACTCCGTAAAAATGATGGTCACATTCTCAGCTGGTATCATCTGGCACAACTCCACTGACTTCAAGTGGAGCAACAGCTATTTACACCAGCTGACAATCTAATCAAATTACCCCACTTTGGGCCAAGGGAAGGTAACAGCTCTCAACCATAGCACAGCCACACTGATCAAGGCCATTTATGCACATGTAGGAGAAAAAGGAAACTGTGCCCAAAAGACATTGTAAAATCTTTAGTGAGATTACTGTCCAGTTCATATTGTTATATTCAACTGAATGAAAAAGATTCTATCAAAGGCTCATACTTGGTAGGTTGTGCTATTTAAAAAGACTTTCAGTCTTACTGCAGTTAACAGGAGAACACCACCAAAATTAAAAACAACAAAACAAAACCTCAGTACCCCATTATATCACATAATGCTCAATATCCAAAATCAGCTGCATTACAAATATTGTTTTATTTAGTGTCATGATTTATCAGTCCCCTCCCCCTTGAGAGCTCCTACCGACCTCAGATTCACCTCAATGAATCTTGATTTTTGAATGAAACCAGCAGTCAATAATATTTACTTCCTATTGACTTCATCCTAAACAGCACACGGAAAAGACTGAACTATTCTTGACCTCCCTGTCTCAGCTCTAATCACAGTAGTAAGATCCAAAGCACCACCTCTGTGGGTCATGGAGAGAAGTAACACCCAACAACCACCTCACGGTAAGGTGATGGACAGCTCACACATTCAGCAAGTTAATTTATGCAGGGAGGCAATGAGTTTCTTAAAATCTCATGGCCAGTTCTGTGTGACAATAACCTTAGTTTAATAAAATTATCCTGCTCCTTGCTAGTCATCTCTGTTAAATCTATCATCAGGGAGCAGCAGCTTCAAACCACATTACAGAGGCTTGCTATGACCATCTGGCAGTAAAATTTGCACTGCTAGAGTGATTCAATTGCATTCCAAGGTTAGTGCTGCTGTTTATTTACAGCTTTCCTGATGATTCAGTGATTTTAAATGGAAAAAGCCTCCTCTTGCTACTCCTCTCCCACTAATCCTTACATTCATCTGTTTGGCAGTCACAAACCTTTCAGATGGTCAAAGTCAGAGGTTAGCGCTTACCTGTGACTGACAACTGGAAACACAAACTCTTCACAGCACTCCTAACGGAATGACAGAGAGGGCTTTTCAAGTGCTGAGTTTGTTTTGCGCCTGCAGGATCACCTGCAAACAGACTTGTCAGCCCCGATTCAAACCTGATGGCTCCTAAGGAACACGTCAGAATCTCTTGCAAACTCGCCCTTTGCATTTATCAGCAATTTCCCTATCTACTAGTCATGTTTGGTTCTTCAGGTTATTAGTCTTGCTCCTTAAAATTCACCTTTTTGTTCTCCCCTGTAGTAGTCATTACACTGACTACAAGTCTTGTGTTCAACACCCTCCTATATTCCCATTAACAGATGCTATGTCTCATGCCATGATGCTTCAAGCAAGAGCTTGGTATGGTAAGTGTGAATGCATTCCCTCCTCACCTCTTAAATTATGGCTCTGTTCTCAGCTTCCCCAGTTCTGTTGCTATTTCTTAATACCAGAGCTCCCAGACCACAGCACCTCTTCATGCTGACTCTAAACCACCTGCTTTGATTTCCTCTTCTGGCTCTGCTGCTGCTGTAGAACTTCTGGTCTGGACACGCTATTAGACTTTCTTTACAACCACACACGCTAAACTAAGCTTATACCCCTCATTCTTAGTGCCATGGGCTGCAAGGAAAGCAAATGTCACTGTCAATGAATGTGGGCAAATCCCACGTGTCCAGAAAGGCATAGTTGTGACAACAGAAATCAACCACTTGCATCCAGCAAGCACTAGCTAAAATAGTGCAATTGCCTACATCTTTTCCCCCTTGGTACACTAGGCTCAGGAAAGCAGTTCCAGGTTACCCCTCATTAGGCAGATGTTCTTTAAATGATTTATGCTTCTATCAAGCTTGATATCCCCACAGAAGATTGTTAGTGAAAAGCTCTGTGTAATCATTTATAGTGGGATTTATGATGTTTAACTTAGTAACTCTCTGCAGGCCTTCTAACAGGATGAAGGTGGGCTGTGGGCAGTAAAAGGTCAGTCCCAAAGGAAGCCAAATACGATGCTAAGAGGAAACTAGAATAGGGCTCTAAAGGGCTTTGTTCACATTAGAGGGGAAGCAGCAGAGACTTTAATCATCCCTGCCAAAGGCATGCACATGCAAGGAATAGAGGAACCAAGCAAGACTTCGCCTTACATTGTCATGGCTGGTGGTAAATGTGATTTTAGGCTAGTTTTTCTGGCTTAATCTTGACATTCTTTCTGTTTCTATTATTTAATTGCCTCAATTCCTGCATTAAGCAAGCAGCCAGTCAAGCAATTTTAACAAGTATCTTTATTTTGATTGTTCTAAAGTTGTTAATTTATTTTCAGGCCAAAAAAGCCCCATCTAAGCTAAAAAAACATCGAAATGTTGGGTAAATAGTAAAGAATTGCATGAGACTTTGGTCCCTTTCTGCAGCACCAGCATACACTGAAGGAAGAGCTGTTAAAGCCATTTCAGGGACATCTGCGAACCACCAGGACACTCTGGAATTAGGATTTCAAGCTTTAGTCATCTTTGTACTTCCCTGTTTCTTCCAGGACTGGGAAGTAAAGTGCTAGAATACACCCAAAAGGCCAGAAACACCACAAGGAAAGCTCAATAACTCCAGAAGCAGGAATTACTGACAGGCTCCTGGGAACATCCTGACTTTTCCTGCTCTGCGGTGCAGCCCCCTCAATGCTCAGATAATTCAGATGTTTGGATTCTACCTACCCTGCTAACATAAAGCACCTGGAAGTGCCTGCTCCTGCAGTCCAGGAACCTTACATTTATTATTCTGAAGCATTTCAATCATCCTTTTTTCATATTTCTAAACTAATAACTAACCAGATCTGATGCAGGGCATGATGCAGCTAACAGCTTACCATCATGGATAGCATCATTGGACAGACAGGCAACATGCACTGAAGAAAACTGAATTATGGTTCATCCAAGGAAAGAGCATTATCCAGAAGTACCTTGGGGAAGGAACAAGCAGCCCTGCAGTGTACCTACAGAGCTCCTGCAGTGCTCTACAGAGCTCAGTTATCTGCTTTTTCTCTCAGTTCCTTCACCAGTAAGATGTGTCTTTGTTTAAAACCCTGTTTCCAGAGCATGCTGTGAACACTCCTGGGGTAGCACAAGACTAAGCTGTTTAAAAATCTCTTACTGGTTCTATGCGAAGTAGCCAAGAGACACAGATCTTATAGTTCATCGCATAGAAAGGGATGCTTTCTACCCCAGAGAGAACAGCCTGGACAGCCCCACAAGAGTGGGAGGAAGCAGCAGATAAGCAAGCAGCAGCTCCAGACAGCACAAACCCTGCCCAGCACACACAGCACAGGCTCTGCGGTCATTAACAGTGCTGCAAATGGAAACCTGACTTTTCCACAAGTTCTACAAACACCCTGAGAACAGCCTTGCTGCTTCCTTCCCACCCACTTCTCCCCCAGGCCAGCTCTGCTGGAAAATCCCATCCTCCCTCCTACACAGCACAGAGCAGGGTTTTGACAGATCCTGGAGGAAAATGCTTTAACCACACACTTGCACCTGCAGCGCTGGGCCCTGCGTGTCACTGAATGCACAATTAAGTAGCACAGCTATTGTAAAAATGAGTTACAGCAAAAGCTCCTTCATCTCAGTTACCACAAGGGCTACATCCCACTTCTGTTTTGGTACCAGATGGCTCAAGGTCTATTTTTCAACAAGTGCTGTCTGCTGTACTTGCTGACACAAAGCTCTTTGAGTTACAATCCAAATCTCTTCCCCTAATATCTTTTTCATCCTCCCCCCCCCCCCCTTGCTTTTTTGAGCTCATAAGTATGTCTTTTCTTAAGGAAAAGGGGGAAAAAGAAATCTATTATTCTTCAAAGGCCCAGTTGTGTCCTTCATTTACTGAAGTAGTCAAAGAATGTTATGGGTCATTTTGTCACCATGGAAACCACAAATAGACCTTCAGGGTTCTGGAGAGGTGATATTATTTTGGAGAGGCCATGTAGGGTTCTCTGACAGAAAATAATAGGGATGGCAAATCAAGGAGACCTTTTATACGGACTATGTGAAATGCAAAGGGTATCAAACATCATTTTTCTGCCACCAAAGACTACTCCAGGCAGCAGTTTAATATGGTATCCTCTGACAGCTGAGCCCAAATGGAAAATTAATGAGGCAGCATGATATATGAGTCTTTTTAAATCTCATAACCAACCTCCTTTATAGAATAAAAATGGCCAGATTAGTTTAATATTAGTGGAGAGGTTCTCTGCGTGTCTTTCTTCAGAGCCTTGTCAGCGCAGTGCTGAAGAGACAGTTTTGTTTTATTGACTGTGTAAGTCCAGCTGTTTTCAAGCTTTGGATCGTCTAAATCAAAATAATCCTGGGCTTTATTGCTTTATCAGAATACAACAAAGATATGAAAGTCTAAGGAGCACCTGGGCTCTCAGAGGTGCAGTGTCCTGCCCTCTGGGACCAGCAGCACTGAAAGCAGCCCAAGGGGAGGCCTGGGGCAGTATCCCCTTCTCTGCCTCCTGCCAGCATGGCTCTTCCAGTCCCACCCACTGGGGTACCGACACTTATCATTCATGTCATTTTAAGGCATTCATGAAAACAGGCACTTCTCCACAGTGCCAGTGCTAGCAAGCTATGAGCAAACAGCAGTGCAGCTCAGATAACACCCTATATCGAATATAACCCCCACTGAGATCAGCCCATGCCCGTGCCCATGCAGATGTCTCCTCTTTGAGATATTAGTGTGGAAAAAAACCAGCTTCATCCATTTAAAGCACAAACTCTCAGCATAAACACATGATGTCTACCCATGCTGCTCCCTCTGGGATGGAGTTCATCATACTGCAGAAATCAGGTAACTTCCTCCACCAGCACTTCCAGTTCCCACAGCCCTGCAAGGCCCTATCTGTGCTGCAGGTCTGAGACCTCTTTAATCTTTTTTTGTCAAGAACCAAAACACCCTTGAAATAGACACCTCCCCGCAAAACATTTCACCTTCAGCAGAAAAAGATGCTTTATAAGAGATACTGACTCTGCTAACTTGCCCTGTGGAACAGTTAGAAGCAGATCCATAACATACTATCACCCACTGTAGTTTAAAAGTTGTGGCTTCCCACCATCCCATAGCTAGCGCACTGTAATTATCTGGGCACCTTCAGCACCCAAGCCTCCAATAAAACACAGTGCTCTTTGAATGGAACTTCATAACATTTGAACAGAAGGGTCAGCAGAAGTTCAACCAAAAGCACTTTGTTAAAATTAAACCCTCAAGTATAAAAAAACCGAGCATTCAACATGCAGCAACAGAAGGAAATTGCTGTAGACTTCATTTTAGCTTCCCACCTTGTTAAGACACCCCAACCCCTTTGAAATATTACACTGGCTAAGGTTCAAAACACACCATTGGCACTTTGCCCTTTTATAACTTACCCAGCTCCAGTTGTGCTGTACAACTCTGATATGGAACAGCACTGCAAGCAGGCTTAGAGGAGAAGGAGAAACTTGGGCTCTCACTGTCTCATCTTCAGCTGTTCACCCCACTTCAACTCCAACATGGATGTGTAGCTGATTTCCTGATTTTTATCCCACTGTCCTCCATAACCAGAAGGGCCCAGGTAAGCACGTGGCAGAGCAGCAATACAGGGCAGCAGTACTGAGCAGGAATGAAAGGCAGGATCTCCTCATTAGCCCTTGGGCACCTGGAAGAGGAACCAGATGAAGCTGTCTGAAAAGGGGTGGAGAACAGCATCAGCCAAGCCTCAGTGGTCTCAAAGATGCCCCATTTGATATGTTTAAGGAGGATGATGTTTCCCCCTAAACAGGGATATCAGAATTCAAAAAACACAACTTCTTATGATTTATCTCATTTCTCAACCCCTTTTAGACTTTTATTTCAACAATCCTAAAAGCTTATACTGAAATGAGTAATGTAAACTAGGTTGAACCTAGCTCCTCCAGTGCTTTGTGGAGCCTCCTCCGCCTGTGCAAGGCAGAGGTGATTTACACCTTTGCACATACAGTTCTCTATCCTTTTTAAGGACACAAGTGCTGTAAGGTTGCCAAAGCGGAGTGTGGAATTAGAAACACTCAGTAACGTTCAGAGAAAGAGAAATGCTAGTGAAAAAAGTAGGGCTACTCCTGCACTAACGCTCCAGCTACCGGAAACACTGGGATGCTTGGGATATGAATTCCTGCATCTTTCTGTGAGTTTAAATGGAAAACCCTGATGGGTTTCATTTCTCAAATGAACAGCACGATAGTACTAATAAATGTATTTATTGGCTTAATAACATCTCCATTCCTTTTTCATCAAGAAGACTTCACTCAGCAGGAGGGAAGACAAGGAGGTCATTTAGTATTTCATGTGAAAATAAAGTTCATTGCCCAAAGCAAATGGTAAATGTGGAATAATGTGTACTTGTTTCCTTTATCATCTACTGGAGTGTTGGTTTTGCTGAAGCTGTAAATGCCAGCACTGTTTCAAGTCCTCCTGTGCTCTGCAACATCGCCTGCACTGCAGTGGCTGTTGACAGGCTGCACTAAAGGTTTTTCCTGCTTTAATCATGCCCACCCATGCAGCACCATATCCTGGGAACAGGACTCTGCATGGCATGAAATACTGCCCAGTGTCAGTCAGAATATAGCAACCCAGTTTAAGTTCTTCCTCTGCTAAGCACTTAGAGACCTTTCCTTCCTAGGCTCCCTAAATGCTTTATAAACATTTATAAACATTTATAAACAGGCAGAGTGAAAAATCAATGCAGAGATACTGTGGGGAGGAAGAGAGAGCAGGGAAAGAAAAGACAAACTCAATGAAAAATTGAATAGTGCCCATATGTTAGCTACCATTAGCCTTGCTGTTCCAAGGCCTTTACCTTACTCTTCCCTACCCCAGGCTTTCTGTGCAGGATGAAAAAAACCCAAACATTTTGTTATGATCAACCATAAGAAACAATGTGGGTTTAATACTGACACTCATTTTGCCTCCTTCCTTAAGCTAAGGTTAGATTTAGAAACTCAAAGATGGTTTGGGATAACTTCATTCTGGAGCCCTGGCCACCCTCAACTGCAGTAATCAGTGCTCACAACCTGGCCTAGACCAGGATCACCAGGATGTTTCAGGACATCCTGAGAAATGAATGTGAGCAGATGTCTGTGAGAAAGCACTGGATGGATGCGGTACCCAGAAAGCACGGCTCACCAGCAAGATGGGAGCACAGGGCACAGCTTTGGGCAGGCTCCTTTTCCCTGCCTGCACTATGCTGCCTGCGCAGGCAGCAGAAAGGCAGCGTCGCGCGGTGAGGCGACAGACGGGGGCACTGCGTCCCTGCGCATCGCTGCCAGCGGGTCCCTCCGCTGGAGGAGGATCGGGAAAGAGCGGCTGGAAAACAACTGTTGGGCACAACCGGCTTGCCCTTTCTGTTACTTACGGTCGTAAATCAGTACCATGCCCGGACAGGGCTTAGGTTAAAGGGGAGAAAGCTACTGCCAGGTTAGTGGGGTCTTTGGTTTCTGTCGTGGTTTAATCCCAGCCAGTAGCTGAGAACCACGCAGCCGCCCGCTCACTCCCTCCCTTCTTCCTCCCACCCCCCCCCCCACCCCCGCTCCCGGGGGGGATAGGGAGGAGAATCGAAAGAATGTAACTCCCACAGGTTGAGATAAGAGCAGTCCAGTAACTAAGGTATAACACAAACCACGGCTGCTACCACCAACAGTAGTAATGACAAGGGAAACAAGGGAAGAGAATACAGCTGCTCACCACCTACCAACCGATACCCAGCCTGACAGAGCAGTGATCTAACCCTTCTGGGTAACTGCCCCCAGTTTATATAGTGGGCATGACGTGCTGTGGTATGGAACACCTCTTTGGTCAGTTTGGGTCAGGTGTCCTGTCTCTGCTTCCTCCAGGCTCCCCCTCCTCCCTGGCAGAGCATGAGACTCAGAAAGTCCTTGGACAGAGTAAACATCACTGAGCAGCAACTGAAAACATCGGTGTTATCAGCGCTGTTCCCAGGCTAAAAGTCAAAACAACAGCGCTGCACCAGCTACTAAGAAGGAGAAAAATGACTGCTACTGCTGAACCCAGGGCAGTTTCCTTGGTCCATCTTTAGGAAGAATTAATGATCAAACAGTGCAGACTAATTGCTTAGGAAAGGCTTCCATATGTTTAGATGTTTGCATGCTTTTCCTGACCTCTAATAGGAAGCTAGAGTTACCAGTATTGGTGATTACCCATCAGATATTCACTTTACTTACTCCAGTGATTCCCCGAGTAGGGGAGCCCTGCACAGGGCAGCCTTTTGGCTGAGAAGCAACTTTTCAGGGACATCATTTATCCACCACAGAGTATTTCCCAGTGTGAGCTGAGGCTGCTGCTCTGATGCTGCAGGTGGGGAAATGGCAGCACAGAGGGGCAAAATGAAACCCAGTTCGCCCTGCGCGTCGGCAATATGCCTGAGAATAGACGCCAAAAGGGCTGTATCTCCGTATCATATAAGCCACTGAGAAGCAGGACTAAGACATGATGAAATCAGTAGGATTGTACAGGCACAAAACTGAGATGAGTTGCACGCCAGATCCCACTGCAGCCCTGTTCTGCTGCCTGCATTTCTGAGGTGAATTCAGAGAATTCTTAAAAGCAGTGTAAATTTAACAGCACAGAACCTCTGTACAACCCAGAGAAGATGTGCTCTTGCTCTGACTGCAGCTGCTGGGAGTTTTAGCTTTGCCTTCATCAGCATCAGCAGCAGGCTCTGAAACAAGAACATTTGCTATGAACATGCTCGGCGCACCTTGCCCAGGTGCTGTGTTTTATGTGGCCTAATGCAAACACTGTTATCTCCCTCACTCTGGCAGACTACTAATAACAAGTGTATACAGTTCATCTTAAACAAATATTGGGAAAGTCAGTCCATACAAGGTCTGCTATATTGCAACGACGTCTGTGCAATTGCAATTGATGACACAGTGTTGGATTATACAAAGGAAGAGGTCAATGCCAGTAAGGCTATTTCTCAGAGCAGATTGCATGGAGATCTCATTTAACACTGCCAACTCGGAACATGTGCACTGTATAAAGCAGAGCCTTTATTGTTCTATCACAGGTCCCTAATTTGGCTCTAGGAGCCATCTGCTGATTTAATAGGGGATCTGGACTGTTAGGGGTTATTTTCTTTCATTCTTATAAACACCTCAAGCTTAGGCATTTAATAGAGAAAAAAATATTGCACTGAGATAATCCTCTGTGCAGGAAATAAGAGGAGAAACAAATGCGTTCAGCTTTGTTTAATTTTGTCTCCTAAGCAACCAACATATTGGATATTGTTGGTACCAAACCTTAAGTGTGTGAAAGTCATTAAAGCAGCATTTCCAAGACTGCTGCAACCGTATTATTAGGAAATTTTAGATAAATTACACTGTCAAGACTGTTAAGTATCACCTTGTGCTTTTATCAGCCACTAATTAAGACTGAAACAGAATGTTAATGCCCATTTTACTTCTGCTAAACAAACACAGATAATACACACAATGCTGCATACACTTAGATAATAGGCACAATGCTCCCTATACACACATTCTTCCTGTATTTTCCTGTGCACGTCTATATGATCATTAAATGCCCACTACTGCCAGACTAAGGAACCATGAAAGGGTATTTCACCTACTAAGCACCATAGCCAGTGCTGGTGACATTTCCATTTATCTTCTAAGGTAATAATATTAAGACTATGCTTCCAGATGAGCACAACGGGAGAAGTGGGTTCACCAAAGCCCAGAGCTGGGTCTCTCCATGCAGATGATCTATCAGCCGGTGTGAAATCCTCAAAACCCCTGAACTGACATAAACAGAACCCAATTAGAACAGGAGCATGACACAAAACCAGGATTGCACAGGACCGCTCTGGCAGCTCAAGCTTTGCAAACACCAGGGATAACCCCCATGAGGTGCTCCCCAAAGGTGTCCTCCCTCCCCTGCTTGGGTGCAAGGGCAGACATAAGCCCTGTGCAGTGGCAGCCCCAGCAGCTCTGCTCTGCATTGTTCAATGCAAGCGTTTCTGTTAAGACAGATGCCTGCGGCGCATGCTGCATAGCAACTGCTCCTTGTGAACCCGGGCAGTCACTCATGAAACAAAAGGGCTGCTCCTGCTGCTTGCCCTGTGCTGTGAGCTGTGCCTTGGAAAGGAGTCGGCCAAGGAACCCTGACCAAGAGGTCTGAAGCAAAAGGCTTTCCTATTTCTCATGAGCTTCCACCCATTATCACAATGCAATCACACAAGGCTGTCACATCCCTGCTCCTCTAAATCATATTGGTTGCCCCAGGTCAGTCTTTGTTGGCAACAATTTGCTTCTTTCACAGTAGCCATCTGCTTTTGCTTAAAAGCTTGAGCTGTGTTCGTGTGCTGCCAGACAAACCATGCGTCCAGCCCCTCAGAGTTGGATGTGGACATGCATTATTAATGCTTCCATGTGCAGTCAGTGCAGGTCTTCCTCACTTGCACATCAGCTGACCAGGACACGGGAGTAAAACCTGTGCAAGGGAGGTAGGAGTCAAGCCCCGTTAGCAATCTGCCATGCGGTAATAAGGTCTTCAGTCACTACCATTTCTCCTCCTTGCCAGCATCTCATCATCATAGAAATGGCTAAGATCCCCAGGCTGAACCCTAGAGGTGCTGAGACTGAGTCACTCATTCAACATCTCTCTGTACTATAGGCGGACATTAGCTTTGAGGCAGCAGTTTGGAGCGAAGAATACATCTGATTCAAAATTAATGCAGGGCCACTGAAATCAGCCTGTCTTCACCAGGGCTCCAATTCAATCACATTCCCTCATTTATAAAGAGTCCTGAACAAACATCTTATGCAAAGGTATTGGATTTCTCATTTCAAGGGCTGTGAACCTCACAAGCAATTCAGAGAACACAGAAATGGGGTAGAGGCAATTACCGTTGACTGGGTTGCACCTCAGTTCCCTTCTGAATTCAGGGCAAGGAATGAGCTGGCAGCTGAGCACTTCCCCAAGGCATTTTGCACAAAACCAAGGGCAGTCTGAGGAGGTACCCAAGTTGAAGCAAGGTAGCATGAATAACCACTGGATGTGAGAGTTCACCTGGCCACCAGAATCTCTCCAAGGTTTCCTTCAGTAAACATGCTTTACCCGTTGTTCATGCAGTTGTTTACAGGTCGAAACATTTGTGATGATGTTCTGTCAGAAAATCTGTGTTATTTCCTTGATTCAAGTTAGCAAGTAGGAGCACAAATAAGTAAACAAGTGAAAACAAAACAAAGGAGACCTGAAGCTAACGTGGGTTTGTTATAGCAGTGAAGATAAGAGAGAAAACAATTTACCAGCCAATTTACTGAAAAGCTACGGTACATCTCCTGCTACTTGCATAATGGGAAGTGCTTTGAAAATGGGTTTCCAGATTTCTCATTTGTGGTGTGTTATGAGCACACGTGGGTTTAATATATGGATAAAATAGTTAATTAGACAAGAAAAAGTGTGCATTGAGTTCATAATATCTTGTGATCCAATACAATTCCTTCTCAGTCTATGGCTCAGAGAGACTTGAAGCGTTCCTGGTGCGCGGGGGGAAGAGAGGATCTGTCTCATCCAGCATCTGAATATATCCTAGTTCACAGAAAAGGGGCTAAGTTAGTGATGAATGACACCCTGAATGAAAGCAAACTTCAGTCAAGTTCACTCAAATTTAAATGCTTCTACCTAAAAAACCCTGAATTTCTCAATAGGACAAGTGTCTCACAAGATGGCTTGAACCTCTTGGATGTGACTGGGAAGACAGGACTTTCCTGATAGCTCTGTCCTAATCATGGCTCAGTGACAAATGGACATAGTAGTAAGTTAGTATGTGACTGAAAGATAAAAAATACCCGGAGTAATTGTGCTTATCCCTTCTCTAGAATAGAAAGTATGCTCTTAAGTGCATCACTCAGGTGATGGCACAACTTTACTTAGGGTGTTGCAGTTATATTGGCTCATACAACACATCCCAGCAGCTACTCCACAGAGCTGAGCTACCCCAGCAGGAGAGGCAGACTCTGGGAGAAGGGTAAAGCAGAGCAGACATCTACAGCCAACTGTCCCACTTGGGAGCATCCTCATTAGAGCCCTCTCTGCTCTTGAAACATGTCCAGTTTTCAGCAGAGGATGGTTCTCCACATGCTGGCTGCAGAAGACCATCAGCATCTGACTACCTTAAGCTCAGAGAACACAGCCTCTCCTCCACAGTCATATGGGGCAGCCACAGCCTTAATCATCAGTAATCATCTGATAGGCCATCATTTACTGGAGCCAGCAGAGCAGCAGCAGATCCCTGACTCACAGAATATAACTGAAGCCGGAGGCCAAAGAGTCATTGCTGCTTCTTTGTGCAGTGAGAAGAGTCACCCCCTTAGCTCTCAGATAGACATAGCTTTGAGACAAGTCCATGCAGAATATCCTAGAGTGGTTTCCCCTTGCGGTGACGTGGATTGTGAAGAACATGACCTGGATCCAAGAACAAAAAAGGTGGTACAGGGGCAAGATACTAGCACTTTACAGGGGTGTAATTCCTGCAATTAGCAGACTGCAAGAAGAAAGCCAGGAGAGGCAGGAAGTCAGAGGAGAATCAAACCATAAACTGGGAGCTGGGTCTGTAGGTATGCAGGGACAGACCAGAGAAAGCCTGATGCAAAACCTGGCACTGCATTCTGGCACTCCGATTGACCTCTTACAGGAGATAACTTAAGAGTCTCTCTGTTTTTGTTCTTTAAATACATGTACAGTCTGCTCCAGCTGCTTGGCTCCGGTGCTGGCTCACGCTGCCAAGCCAGACATATTTGGCTTTGATACAAAGTTGGCTCAGCCTTCAAATAAACCACTGCTGTATTGTCATCAGGAAACAGGAGCTCTTGAGTGATTTGGCTGGAGAGGTCTCAGAGCCGCAATACCAACCCGTGCTGGGGTGCAGCCCTGCTCCAAGGCTGAACGTGACTCAGGAGCAGCAGCAGACCGGCTGGAGGCAACAGACTGCTCAAGAAAAATCTTTCTTTTTCAACATCTGTTGTTTATTCCTCAGACTTGCATGATTTGCGACACACTGAAAGCAAGCAGCGCTTGGATGATCTGTACATCAAACGTGACAACCCATTAGAGCTTGGGTTTGTTCTAAGTTATTTCAGGATATTCAAGGTAATACTGTCCAAACCTACGGCTGGTAACACTAAAACTGAGGTCTTTGATGAGCTTTATGCAGGATCTCTGCTAATTCATTCATTCAGTTAAACTTGTCTCATTCACGACTAGCAGCCAGGCTGAGCAGGGTGATGCTAAGGAGGACTGGCCTACTGCTACAGCTGATGTTAGGACACTCTAAGCACAGGACTTAAGTATTTGCATTGTGTTCATGGTCCTCTCCCACACGTGGTAGGATCACGCTTTATGTACTAGCAGCACAACACCTCCTTTCCGCTTGGTATGTCCTAGATATGAAACGTGCTGTGAGCACCAGCCAGCTGCAAGAAATCACTGGGGTTGGGCTCACAAGAAAGCAAAGTCCCTCCTTTGGGACTGGAAAGCATCCCAGTACGGCCGTTCTCTCCTCTCCATTGCACAATTCAGCCCAGGGCATGCCCATGGTGGCAGATACAAGCCTCGTGAGGTCTGACTGCAGGAGCACCGCTGGCGCAGGGTACACCAGGAAAGCAGCAGCAGAACAGGACCAGGTTAGAAATACTTGCCAGAAGCCAATAGCAATCTTGCTTTCATCTGCTGACAGAAGCTCTGACAGCTGTGCAGAGTCTGCCTGATTTTCTCTAGTACAAATGGTCTTAAAAATAGAAGTAGTTTGGGTTTCACAGGAGCTGGCCCTAGAGAACAGAAAGCTTACTAGACAAAACAGTGACCATGGAGGAAGACTCTTCACTCTCATTCTGCCCAACCCTTCAGCACAACAGATCCAGAAAAACACATCCACCCAAACGTTCCCCTGAAGATAGGAAATGCAATGAGAGAGGGAAAAAGCGAGAGACATCGTTCCATTTTTAAACACTTGAGAATGGCTCCAGAACTCCTGAGAATGGCATGGAAAGCACTTAGCTAGACAGAAATCATCCAAGCACACATCCAAGCTCTGACTGACTACATCACGGGCTCTGCACTCAACCAGATGTTTCCTTTACTTCTCCCTGGGCTGGCTCATATGCCCTGCCAGTGCACAACTGAGGAAGGGACCTAGACCTGAGAGAAGGCTGCTGCACCGCCCAACCTGGCTTCTGCTCCTCCCCAGCATCTGACCCCATCTCACCTCTCTACAGCAATGCACCTCCCTCTGCCCCCACGTGCTTTCCCTTTCTCCTTCAGTTTGCTTCCAAGACCTATGAACCTTGGCATCCCTGCTGCAGATTCCCAGCAAACCACAGGGCAGAGCGAAAGAGGAGAGGCCTAAGGGGAAAGAAGTGTGCAACCAGCAGAAGCCTAGGACGGATGGAGTCACACTATCCTTCTAAACTGCAGAGGACTTGGGTAAAATCCTGAGAGATGTCAAAGGATTCAGCATCTTTATTTGCTTCCCTAAACTCCCAGCATTATCACAGCAGTCTGGCAAAATTTAGGAAAAACTGATTTAAGATGTGAGGATAGCTCTTCTGAATCATATTCTGGGATTATGCAGGGTTGGGAGCTAAAAGTTACAGCTGAGTTATGGATTTCATCAAAGAATATTCTATTAAAATGAAAAATGAAATAATTATCCAGATGCTAACTCAGAACAGGTGGTAGGCTTTAAACACGATAGCATTTACTGGTTTAGCCACATTAATATAATGGTTAAGACAACCTGTATTGATTACAGCTTTAATTTAATAAATGTCAGTGGTATCTGATAGCTGACACCAATGTGATTTGGTAACCCTGAATGAGCAGTGCTGCCTTGCCCCTTCCCCACCATGGCTGCTTGTTCACTTTTCCCTGTTCCTCCCAGAATTATTGTACAATTTAGTTGAAATGGACCTTTGCTCAAAGCCATGCTGACCTCAGGGTTGGCCTGAGTGGCTCAGGACAAGGTTTCTCTTCACGGGACAAACAGCTCAGCTCAGGGCTTCCAACTGAGTGGAAGTGCTGTGGGGCAGAAGGGCTGCAGTGACTGCCAGTGTCTGCATTCCCCTTCTCCATTCATTTTTTGCCTTCTATTTTGGGAGGAACAGGGCCAAAAATCATGCTCAAAGAAAAACTGAGTATTTGCGGAGCACAGTGTACTGCCTGCTTCAGCCAAGAAGAACAGGCAAAGACAACCAAAAATAAACAGAAAGGAATATTATATCACAAAAGAGAACACTCAAGTAACTTGGAAAAGAGGAGAAGCCAAGTACTGCCAAGGTATAGGTTTAATCTGCAGTAACGTTCTCTGTCTGTAATGGCCCTACAAATAAAGCTGCCATTTGCTAACAGGCACTCGATCCCCACAACAGACCACAGTAATGAACTCAAGCTCACATTTACTCTAGAGTTGCTCTGCAGGGCCCACCAGCCAGCTACATCAGGAAGAGAAGGAAGGTTGATAGCCATTCCTAATAGCATTTTGAAAGTAATGTTTGCACAAACCATAAGAACAATAGCAATAACATTCTATTGTCTCTAGGTTTTAGAGCCACTAAGACTAATGAGTTCATTTATAGCCCTGATGGAAGTAATTAAATCTGAAAATCATTCTTGTTTAGTGCTCTTTGAAACTGATATTCTAATGGAATGCTATCAACAGCTAATTGAAGCACTAATCTTGCCCAGGGTTGGGCCCATTGCCCAGATGGCTAATACATCATTTTCTAGTCTGGCAAGCAACATATTGCATTGGCAGGCTAAAGCTGCGATTAGATAGATCTATATGATACAATGGAAGCACAAGAACTTTTCCAATCAATATTTTGATAAAATTGGCATTTAATGTCAATCATTTGACAAACCTCTTACTGAAGTACAAGGACAGCTCCTTGGCTTTATAAATAAAAAATCTGCTGCCTTATGCAAATAAAAAGTCCTTCCAACTGGATAGCGGTAGCAATACAGAAACATCAGCAAGAAAAAATGCCCAGTGAGTGCTACAAGGACAACTGGGAAGCTGCACAGCTTAATCTTCCTCCTATAGCTGTATCACTTAACGAATACCAGTCACAATCTCCTGCAATAACACATCCTTTCTCCAAGTTTTTGCATATTGCATACTCTGTCAGAGGGAGAGGTGCAGGAGAGTGCAGTCCTGGGTAAGATACACTCACAATGATGGCTGAGCAGCTGTACAGACAGGAAGGTTCTTGTCACTTAATGGGCTTGGGATACAATATTCTGCTACTCTCAGAACTGGGGGTCAAAAGTATCAGAACCATGTCCCCAAGTTTTATGCCCAAGCGAAATGACATGATTTCAAATTAGCACATTTCCTGGCAGGTTCTTAACTCCTTTTTCTAACTCAACAATGGTACAGTTGTTGGCATCAGTTTCAGATACTCAGCAAATTCAGCCTCTATTATCCTTTTTTCCCCGTGAATGTTTGCACATTCAGGTATTTCCATTCCATTGTACAGTGTTTATTCAGCCAGACCCTCCCCTGGTGTAAATCAGCACAACTGTGTGAACTTCAGAGGAGGAGAGCCAGTTTACACCAGCTTCAAATGGGTTTCTGAGCATTTGGTGCACCTGGAAGCAGAGTTAATGAAGCAAGATAATGGGAAGAACATCCTTAAGGTGTTCAGTGATCTGTGTCTGCACTCCCTGAGAATGTGGCTTGAACTTCAGCCTCAAATCATGAATTAAGGACTACTCGCAGCACATTTTTTTCTTGTCAAGCACTGCATGAACCCTGGAGCTCATGGCCAGCATGGATGCTGTTACACTTCTGCTTATGCTTGCGGCTCCCCACAAGCTTTTGGAATTGTATAACTGTCTCTGCAAGCACCCAGTCCTCTCTCGAAGGCACAAATCATCTCAGTGTCATCCTGGTGCAGTGATATTCTTCCATCAGGTTGGTCAGATGGAGTATTTTGAAAATTCCAAATGTTTTAAACCACTAAATGTGATGTGGCTTAATGCCAGCAGAAGTCCAAATGCAGCATTATCTCAAGACCAGTAACTGCTGCCTGTCATGATACAATGCTGTGTTGAGAAGACAAGAATCATGATACATGTTACCTGAGAAGACAAGAATCTGCTGTGAGAAGAAGTTAGAGAGCTATGTTCACCTTTTTCCTTAATATGCACATCAAATATTTGGTATTTCTGGGTCTCTATCCTTAACACACAATTTATGGCTTTATTTTCTGTAAAATGACCCTGTTAAGCATTAGTAAACACTTTCCTGAGGTGTCTAAGTTAGAAGTGTGATCATCCAAGACTCCCTCAAGGACAGGGAAAGGGAGAGGCAACTTCCAAGGCCTGTTCAACCCAGCTAAGATCTGAATTGCCCCCTCTCCTTATCTCTCCCTCTTCCTCCACTGATTCTAGGAGCGGCCTAGAAGAAGAGTTTCCCAACTTATGCATCACTGAGTAATTGTCCAAATTCCAGGTGAACTAGAAAATAAAGGTTAAATATGATTCTTGAACCTTAAAAACTCAAGAGTGAGCAGGTGAAAGAGTGAAAGCAGGCTCAACGCACTGTATTTTTCACCATCTATCTCAGAATCAAGTAAACATACGGAAACAGCAGCAAACTACAACTTGGGGCGTTTTCTAATGCCTCAGGCAAGATGCCCTCTAAATCTAAATGACAGACCCAAACCAACATTATCAGATGGCCCAAAGGACTGCTTGCTCACTGTACAACACCAGTTGTACACTGAACACCAGTTGAAGAGTGTACACTGTTCACTGTCTACCTGGGTACTTTCCACCATGTGGGGGATGATCCAAACTGAAATTGCAGGCACAGAAGAGTGATGCTGGCATCAAATCCCCATCATGTGCTCCACTTCTTGAAAAGGAAATGAAAGCATGTGCCCACACAAGGCTGAGGTAAGATGTTCTGGTAGGGCACAGATCTGATATTAATGATTGTGGAACCACATTTTGAGTGTAAAGGAAACTTGAGAACTAAGTCACAGATTTAGCAGTCAGGGATGTGATCCTGCTTCTTCAAGAGCCCTACTAGAAAGAAACAGAGAGATTAACATCTCTGGTGGATTCACACTGCAGCGAAGCCTTCAACAGGCATAAACCAAACCCCATAAAGGGTTGTTTAAAATGCCTGGCTTACAATCCATTCATTTCTATGGATTTAAGAGTGGATGCAGGTACCCAACACTGGCATTGCTCCCCAGAAACCTCCTGAAGATGTCAGAGATCCACTGGCTTTTAACAGCAAAGCATGTAACTGTTTCCACTCTATTCTGAAATGCTATGTTACCAGCATGTATTTCCTATTATTTTCTTGTTACCATCTCCATGTAAGCTCTTAATTGAGCAGAATCGTTTCACTCATGCATGAGAAGAAAACCCACTTGTGTTGTTATTTTAACTAATAGTTAAAAAGCCTGTCTTGAAACCTACCCAAGGGGTCGAACTGCTGAGTGAGGTGTGAGCAGGTCCCGTGTCAGGAGCCAGCACATGCATGTGAGCACGTAGGGAAAGGGAAGGGGAAGGAAGGTGTTGCACCGCCAGGCTGGTGAGGTGGGGATGCTAAGTGCCTCGGTGATAGCTGTTAAGAATAATGAACTTGACCTTGTCAAAGGCCGTCATTATTGATAATAATAAAGTTCAACAGCATTATTATCGGATTTCACAACTGTTAACCTTTATTGCTGGAGGGCTAATTGTGACCTTCCTTCTGTCTCCTTCACACCTAATTAGGTTTCCCTTGTAAAGAGATAAAAGAGTGTTTGTATCAGTGGGGCATCTTTTTCTGCAGCTGAATGAATTCATGAAAGAGTGAGATTGTTAAGAGAGAGACAGAGAGAGGGGGGAACACAGAAAAAGGCAGGAGGCATTAATAGACTTTAGAATAAAATCCTGACAGATTCAAATTGATTCTGCTGCCTGAGAAAATTGAGTGCGGAGGGAATTAGATTTATGCACTGTTAAATGTAACTGCCTGGCAGTATCCATAGAGAAAGCTGTTAAAATGGTAATCTTTAGAGATGCATGAAAATTGTGTGTGAATAGACCAATGAACCATCACTCGAAGCATGCCTCTTCTAGCCGAATAACACAAGACAGTATTATTATTATTAATAATGTATTACAAACAGTATGCATTATGTATGTAATTTAATCACAGCGTCTAAATGTATAAACAACAGCACAGGCACTCGGTAACTTTTTGCTCTTGTGGTTATATATTAACTTTCTCCCTTTTAGGACCCCCAGAGGAAATGGAGAGTGCTGCTGGGTGCCCTGTACAGCTTCTGACTGGCTGCACCAGCATGCCTTGCACCTTGTATGGGAGAGCCTGGCTGGGGGTGAGGGGCTGTGATGGGTATCAATGGGTGTTTGGTACTGCAGTGTAAGAAACTTTCAGGGCAAGAAAGCAGAAGACAGCCTGAGAATGAGCTCCTTTCAGGCAGGCAGCCTGGGCAGATAGCCAAAGCATCTCTGATGCATTTTGTTGTTTCTGTTGTTGTTTTAACCTTCTCAGCTAAAATTACCTGGATGATAAACTTTCTAAAGGGTAATTTCTAGCGAGAGGCATAGACAGCACACCAAATCAATGGGAGCTCTGAGTTACTGTCAAGGAAGCTGTGAACAAGTTTCTAACAAACATATCCGTACCTGAGATTGAGGGGAAAAAGTCAAGCTAGAAATAACTTCTTGATTCCTCCATTTGAATTCAGATGTGTGGTTCTCACGTCAGGCATCTAAGGCATCAAAGCAACTCAGAATGAGACTATGCTACCACTGATGATAGGGACCATCACTGATTGATCTTTCAAGATCTGATTTAGATTAGATGCTGTCTGGGCTCTTTTTACAACTCTAATGGTTGTAACTTTACCCACATTTGGAAGCGCTCGCTCTCTAGTAATTGAGCTACTGCACTACAGAGCAAGCTGCTCTTTGGATCTTGCTTCATCCTATCAAGTACAGGAGCCTGTGAAAAGTTCTACATCAGAACTTCTATGGACCTCTTTGGTGGCAAGCTCAAGCTCTTCACATACTTTCTTCTATTAAGAAGATATCATTTCTACATTGAACAACTAACTCACTAAAGCTTTGTGAAGAAGTGCAACCCTTTCCCAGCTTCAACCCAAGAAACCATCAGCTAGTACCCAGTGCAAGGTTCTGAACAAAGCCTCTTACGTTCCCAGCCAACTCTCATTTGCCAGCTGTTGTTACCTTGAAAGGTGTTTCATGTTATTTCATGAACTTTATTCCTGCTTTGTTCCAGTGCAGATACAGTTAGTCATGTGGAACTTCTGTTTTTCAGCCACCCTGATGATGGCACTGATGCACTAGTCAAGACAACAGTGTTGAATGTTGTGTCCCCGTCCCTGCGTTGCATGTCGTAGCACACTGCACTTAACGTTCACAAGGAGCTATACTGCCAAATGGCTTCTCCAGAGAGACTAGGTTGGAGTCAGATAGAACCCTCCTTACATAGGTCTATAGCTCACACTGCCACAGCAAAACACATTAAACTGGCATTTGACCAAGGCACTGAGGGGAATCTCAGCATCTACCCAAAGGGCCTCTACATCACACAAGTGCACCACACAGGTTCCTCTGTTCTCCACATTGGTGTTGGAGTATCCAGCGTTCAGCTCCATCCTAACACTGTGCACAGGTACTAATAAATACAGTGTAAACACACATAAACAGAGCATTTGATCAAACAACACACACCAGCTAAGGGTGGTTCACTTGCCATGACTTCCCAGACTGCCTACTGCCAACCGCACAGTGAAGCCACCCAGATGTCCCCACCAATGAAAACCACGAATGTGGATAAAGGTTCAGCTAAAATGAGATACGAGACAATTTTCCCTCCCTGGTTGATTTTACTTTCTCTACCTCTTATCTTTGTTCTTTATGAGGCAGCACTGAATACAACTTGCTCAACTTGCAACCGAACCACCTAGAGCAGTTTTCTTCTGCGCCTTTGAAAAATAAGTGCAGCCCCGCGCATGTAGCTGTGAACATAATTCATTGGTATCTTTCCAGCTGAGCCAAAACGTGATTAATCTGTGTGGGGTTCACACAAACTGGTACAGGATTTAATCTGCAGCAGACAGGTTTTCCATTCTACTGTGTTTTGGTAAAGCACAATCCTCTCTGGTTGCAGAGTGCTGTGATATTGGGAATTCCTTTTATGAGAGCTTTTGGAAGCTCTGAATGTAAAAACTATAAAATCCACACATTTGTTGGTATGAACTGAGACATGATAATTACAAAAGGAGGTTCCTCTTTTAAAACTATTTAAGGAGCTGGATCCAGTTAGAGCACTTGCTGATTATCCAGGAGAGCAAAGCACCAAAGCTGTGCAACAGCCTTCTTTCTTTGGAGAGTGGTTTTCTCCAAGACTGGCCCAACTCCTCATAAGGGAGTTTAAAATGCAGGAAGAGCCCTTGATCCTCCCCTATTTGAATCCCATGCATAATATAGGACTTCAAGAAAATCTGGTCAATGAAGTAACATGCATCTCTGCTTTTGAATTCCCAGAACTTAGGTATAAATCCCAGGAAAGCCCATGGGTTATTATCTATGATCATTGTAGGCAAATTCAGATTCAGTCTCAGACTCAAGAGGAACCAAATAATACCAATTCTGAAGTATTAGCATTGCCAAAATTGACAGCGTAGGAGGGGTCTGTGTAAATTCATGTCTCACCTCTGGAAAACACCAGACTAAGAAACTGAACAGACAGAAGTAACACAAATTAAAGAACTAAGCAACCTGCAAAGAAAAGCCTTTCGTGCTCAGCTCCCACCATAACCCACAGCTGGAGGATGCCCTGAAGTAAAGCTGTTTATATCCTCCTCTGGGAGATACCTTATCTACGGCATCTGGTTCCATTCCAGTACCTCCAGGTTCAACATACTCCATCACACTTCCTGAAGCTGCTAAGTGAGAGAAACAGTAGACAATCCACAGTTTGTCAGATAAGGAAAGAGCTTAATAAGCAAACAGAGAAAGGATTTTGTCTTCAAATATCTTGGAGAGAGCTATTCAATTCATATTATAAACATAGAAAATATCAAAACCTCTTACTGGTTTCTTACTTCAAACATATCCAAAATGCTTTCCTGTTATAAAAACTGGATGAGCCGATAAAACTCTGTCTTTAATGAGCTCTAGACTTGACTAGGGATATACTTTCATGCATATTTGTGGAAAAACTCTCAAAAGAGCTCCTGAATTTTCTGCATAGGGCTTATTTTACTCTTGCTAAAGCAGCTATAGGTATTCTCAACAATTTTCCTGGTTACACCTTGGGGGAACACTATCCAGGTCCAGTGTAGGGCAGATGATGGCTCTGGATATGTTTCATTGACAAATAAAGGGGAAAAAATCCCCAAACTAATTGTATTAACAGTTTTTCAAACCATCAATAGCAGCACCATATTAAAGGTATTTCAGATCAGCAATGCAGTGAGATGCTCACTCACGTGAGCAGAGCATCAGGATTTTCAAGGATGGACAGTTTGAAGCTACAACTAATAAAGATCCTGGCCGCACAGGAGGATTCTGCTTTGAAACCTAAGTGCTCACAGCCAAAACCACCTCAAACTGGACAAGAGGAGAAGAAACCCAAATACAAAAATGTGAATTAGAAGTAGGTTCTAGAATTAAGGTTAAGGCCAATGCACCCACTAAAAGAAAAACCACCTCCACAAACAGGGTGATTGAGTACTCGCTCAGAGACCAGCTACCCTCGTTTTCAGATGAAAATGACAGTTTCAGTACGGCCTAGAAAAGGGAAAAAGAGTCAAAACCAAGGTCAAAAGATGACTACAAAGTCACAGTGTGGTAAGTGGCACCCAGTCTGTGCCTTACACCATCCTACTGCTGAGCATAGGGCTGAGCACGGTACAACATGGCAAACCAAAGCGCAAGAGCATCTGCCCTGTACGCATTGTGTGTGATACTGGCGCTCTTGCTGGGGGTGAGGGCAGCATCCTCAGACCTTCCTGAAGACAGGCACAGCCGGATGGAAACAAGCCACAGAGTGGGACCCATTTTGTTTAGTGTTTCATTTTTGTTAAGCAGATGTTTTCTGGGCACCACAGACTCCTGCTTTAATTTGCCTTGTTAATAATGCAGAGCAGAAAACCCTGATTAACAAAATAATTAACAAGCATTTGAAGTTGTTTAGGGTTTTTTTATGGCAGCATGTTTCATTGTAGCAGATCCTGTAGGCTGACTCTTTGAACTGGAGTATGGTTGAAGCAATAATATATCTTGACCAGCAAAGCTGGTGAAGGGCAAAAATACTTTACACTTTGAGGAAACTCGAGTGCGTACACTTAGACATGTACCCCTAAACTGATCTACCTCCTCCAAAAATAGCTTTCTGCTTCCTCTTCCCAGTCCATCCCAAAGGACCCACGCTTTTAATGTTACGTCTGCATGGCCCATGCATCCAAAATGAACCCCAAAACCATGCTCTGGCCCCAACAGGTCTTCCACCCAACTGCTCCCTCAGCAGAGCCAACCCAGCATGGGAATGGCCACACTGCCCCCTCCTCCATCACCCCTTGCACCTTGCATGCACAACCCTGGTCCTCAAGCAGCATCCTGAGGTGCATACAGTGGGATGAGGCCAGAGATGCAAGTGCTGTCAGTTTCTGAAAGCCCGTCCCTGCATTGCCACTGAGGCACCCAGCTGAGCTCCTCATGCGGGGTGGGAAGCATCTCCGCACTGTCTCACACACACCATGGCCCAAACCAGCATCAAACAGCTTTGAAAAGCACCTGCCACGAAAAGAGTTCAAAGGCACAAGATGCAGGCAGACACTTGGGCTGCCTACAAATAAACGGGGAATAAAATTCCCTTCTCCCCTGCATGTTCCTTCAGGACACTGGGATCAGAAATCACCCAGTGCTGGCTGCTCATAACTTCCATAATCCCCACCTCAAATCAATGGGAAAAGCAAGTGCTCTGGGAATGTACTCAAACTGGTTTACTGCTTAAAAAGGCATATGCAATAATGTGTTGACAGAAATGTATGGGGAAAATATTCCTCGTATATTGCTCTGTGGAGATAAGTATGCCAGCAAAAGCAAGCATTATGTTTTATTTACCAGGTCAGCTCATTTTCAGACTAGCTTTCTATAACAAAAGAGTTTAATAATATTGTTGAAGGCAAGAAAGATACCTATAAATAGGACCTAGACCTGTCTGTGGAACTTTTACATGAAACTTTAATGGCAAGAGAAATAGCCTTAATGTATTGCACTTGGCAAATTCTTTATTGCATTTTTGCCTACACTAAGTTAACGTGGAAGTAGGTAGCAGAATCAAGAAAAGATTTCTTTGTGTTCATGACTCTCAGGCTTCTCTATCCCAAAGCCTGGGTGCTGGGTCTTGTATTATCCCTCTTGCTTTATGCTTGGATTCAGGGAAGCACTGCTTATCTACACGGCTGTTGACTCAGTTCCCCTCCTCATCCTAGCACCTCTACCTTCTCCTAGATCAGGGACAATTGGACACTCCAGCCAAGCAAAGGCAGTGTTTTCTTCAAAGGAAGTAAAAAAAACCCAGCTCAGAGCTTTCTCTACAGCCCTCTACTCTCACCGAAGTGACCCACTATAGGGCTCACCAAAGGTCTACCTCTGCGTGAGGTGGAGCTCATGAAGCATGCAGCTGCCCTAAAGAAGTACACAAGTCTCAAGTCCAAGCCATCCACTATTTCTATATTTAGACAAACCTTGGCCACACACAGGGACTCTTCAGAATGAATGATCCATTCATTTCCCTCCATCTGCTCGGGTGGCCCTTGCTGTATCTATTAACTGCCGAATCTCCAGTCTATTGAAAATGCAATCTGCCTTCCAGGACTTTAAAGATTTTATCTATGTGCCTTCTACACATAACACTGCTATGTGAAAATGGGAAGGATTTCATTCTGGGCAGCTCAATGCTATATATAGCCATTAGGAATTTCAGGTGAAAAAACACTTTTTAATAGAAAGGGTAACTTCTACAACTAATTTCCATTTTAATAATTTCATTTATGTATCTTACATATTAATTACCAAATACTGATAACAAGTATCATCGTTTTAATTACTTACGACTAATCATTATTTTAAGCGCAATGCTATATATTTCAAAGCTCTTTGTCTCTCCTCTCTCTTCAATCCCTCCCCCTTTAAATCTTTGCAGTGCATGTAATAAAAAAGCAGTGCACCCAGCCTGAGATTGCTCAGGAAGAACCCAGAACTGCATTTCTATTAGTGGCTGCTGTGCATGTTTATATGGATGTCTGAGAAAGATTATAAATATCTCTACTTTTTAGTCATTTGGCTTCCTAGAACTATACAGGAGTATTTCTGGTTGGTGCCACCACTCATCTGTCAAGCAACTCAGTGTCTCTATGGGGTGTGTATGTCTAGGCCTATAACTCTCCTCTTCCCAGAGGGTTTATTTCCCTTTAGACGCGCCCCTAGAGAAGGCAGTACAAAAATGCCACATACCCCAAATTGCTTTTACTGCTCCACAGCCCTGTAAAACACTGGAATTTGCAACGGGAGCCGAGGGGAATTTAGCACCCAAATCCTACCAATGACAAATGGGTTTAGGAGACCAGAACTCTCAGCCAAAAGGAAGATTGCAGTGTTGCTGAATTCCCAAATATTTCAGAGCAGAGCCAATAATATTATCACATCGATTAATAACTAGCAAGGAAGGGCTGAGCAAAGCATGTTTTTAGCCGGAATTTAAAATGCAATGGAAAATGAACTTTTGCAGAGGGGCTGAGAGGGCTGCTCCAGGTAGGAGCAGCAGCAAAGGGGGTCACACTGCCAAGGATTTGCATATGAACATAGGAATTGGGAAAAGGCCAGGGAGGGAGAGTATATCCACCTGACCTATGGAGAAGAGACTTGCAACAGATAATGTATATCTCAAGGATGACAGCTCAGATGAGAATTCCTCCTACCTCTCCCTCATTCATGATCTTATTTCATGATCAGAATTACAGACTGTCGCTATGCCCACGGTGTTTAAAACCCAGCTCATGCTTCAAGGAAAATCACTTCTACTGCAAGTACACAAACAGACACTTCGGATCTCACGCAGCCTGAGAAGAGGCAGGCAACGACAACGGCATTCTTAGTTCAAGAGATACTGGAATCTTACGCCCAGAGAAACAAACTCCTTGGTACCTCTCTGCAGCATCTTATGTACTTTTTTCCTCTCAAAGATGACTTCAGTTTACAAGTGCAAAATCACCAGGTAGTTTTGATGTCCTCTGTGTCTGAGGACTAAGACACCAATAACTCTCTCCTTCTGCAAGTTAAAAACCCCATAAATCCAGCACTGCCACTCAGTTTAGCAACACAGCTTATGCTGTTCAGTTAGAGCAAAACCTTATTCGCAGCCCTGCTACTCAAACTATGAAGTCCTGAGCTCCATCGCTTCTTGCTGTCATGGTCAGTCTCCTAAACACGGGCTTGTAGCCATCACAGCCCTAACCCCGAGAGCATCCGCATCTGGCATGGGTAATCCAGCTGGCTGCTACCCTGACACCCTCCTGCTTTCATGGCTTGACAGAAATGCCTGGCTGGAAATCCTCAGCCGCTGCTGCACACTAGGGCCAGGCGGTGTTTACCTGATCTGCAGACCAGGCACATCCACTCAGGGAGAAAAAAGAAAATCACAGGCAATTTGTCAGAGCATTAGCTGATAATTCAGACAGAAATGTTAGATCTTGAGGCACAGCTCCGGGCTGCAGGGGAAATGTTATTGGCTCTGACAGATCCCTGATGACATATCCACTCCCTCTCCCAGGGACAAGGCTGCATTTAGACACACTTAAATTTTCATTCGAATTCCAGATTAACACAACAAGTGGACAGCAGGGAAAGAAAGTGAGAGAAGGTTGGTGGAAAGAGAGGGAGATTGCATGGTTGGGGTTTGGCTTTTCATCCCACCTCTGTAATTGTGGCCTAATTATTTCCTTTAAAACTCATTGGCTTCACCATTGTAATTATTACTCAGGCTTAGAAATAAACATTCCTCCTGCTCAGAGACAGACATTCCTGCCTACTTAATGCTAACTATTCACTGTAATAGCTCAAAGTCCAGATTTAGACAACACTGGATTCTTTTGAGACTTGATCAAATGTTCGCAGCTATCTTCCCATCACCTCTAGCTTCTCAGCCATTTCATTTATTCATTGTCTCTCAGGCAGAGGTTTTAAGCATCTTCAGGTTATTTTGTTTCCCTCTTGTATGTATTCCTAACACCCAGCACAAAGCTGTCCTGAGCCTTCAATGACAGCTATTAAGCAGCAAATAATAGTAATAACTGGAGCATATCTAACTGGGTTGTAGTTTTCAAATTCAGGTGTGTAAGGAGGTGCACTATCATTGAATATGGCTCTGCTCTTAATTCACTCAAATTGCCTTGAAAATGCCACATTTGCAGTTGTATTTAAACATCTAAAGAGACATCTTCATTTTGGAGGGACTAAATATTAACGTCAAATGAGCTTGGGCCTGATACCTATGAGTATCAGGATAACTTCTACACATCTTTAAATGTACATCCTCAGTAAAATGGACATCTGCATGTGTAAATATTGATTGCTTCTACCTGGAAATTATGTTCATGTATTTCATTTCCCTTTATCCCTGTTTCTACACCATTCAGCACTAAACCTAATTTCTCTGAGTGCATTTAGTATTTCTCAGCTTTTGCTTAATGATTTACTATAGGCAATGATACTGCTGTGAGTGGCAGCGGGTAACCCCAGATTCAGCTGCTCGTGCATCCAGAAACACTCCTTGCTGGGCAACTGAAATGCAGGCGGTTTGGGAATGGCCTTTACATGTCCTGCTGGTGACTCATTGGCTGACCACTGTCCCAGAGATCAGTACGGGCCTTGAGTTCAAAAGCACATACCTCCATCAGCTATTGTTTTGCCGGGAATATGGTTGTATTCATAGAGGGTTTTCAGAAGGCTTCTTCCTTAAAGAATTATGAACACCGGCGATTTTTATTCAAGCCTAGGAGAAATCTCCTTGTTTGACTGTTGTTTTTTTTAACTGGACTTTCCTTTCTTGATTATCATAAGTTCTAGGTTTACAAAACATCTATGTCATAGAGGAAGATATCTTACATGGAAAAAAGCATGTTTCATGTGGTTTCTCAACAGAATTGGGCAAAATTTTGCATACAAAGTGTTTTTCAAACAATTTCAAACACATTCAAAACTGTCTTTCAAACACATGGTTTTCTGCCTAATTTGTCAAAACAGAGCCTGGTTTACAGCAAAACTTAGCACTTCAGCATGACCTGAACTAGTTGTGTCCCACAGTAGTTCTGGTATCACTGAAAGCTCCTACCTTGCCCCATCTAACATTTCATCTCTTCCATTAGACTATACTTCCTTTTAGGCTGTGCTTCACTCCTGCTCAGGTATTCCTACTGACTTTGGGAAGTGTGTGCCTTGATTCAGGTAAGGGCTGCTTGACCTTTGGCAGGTGACCAGACCCAGCTGCTCTGGTGACTATTAGTGTGTTTAAAATGGCATAAAGAGTCTGTTGAAGCAAGCACATGTGCTCCCAAAGCATCATGTACCCAATGAATCAGGGCCATATTACACAAGAGGAAAACAGGATCCCATTTAACCCTGGACATGCACAATAATTTAAAGAAGACCCTCTCACATCCCAGCTATCACACAGGATGTGGCTGTTAACTTTCAACATGCTAAAGGCTAAAGACAATGAAAATCCAGGCACCACAGAGGTTAAATCAGCGCATCACTTGACAGGGAGCTGTGAGCCATTAACCTTACCACTGGCACTCGCAACCAAGAGCTGGAAGATAAACACATTGGGTAGGAAACAAATTGGTTCATTCAAATGCTATTAATGTGCGTGCCCTTGGAGGCCACGTTTATGCTTTTGGAAAATTACACATTCATGCATAATGAAGTGAGATATAGCTCACCGACTGCCAACAGGGTGCAGAGCCCACGATAAGGATTTATAGCAGGTGCCTAATTCTCTAAACATTTGCAAATTAAGTATTTACAAGCGCAATGTTGGCTATTTTATTGCCAGTTTAAGTTACCATCATTTGAGCTTTTTATTTTGCACTGAAACTGAGCCGAGCATTTAATATCCATGATGTGTAATTTATTCAAGTATAATTTGGTGATGTTATTGTAGGAACTAGGGCAATACCCAGAGACCCTAATTATGACACGACTACACATAAATGTAGGAAGAAATCTCATGCCCTGAAGAATTTGTTCTTAGCTGACAAAACCAGATGAATATTGTGATACATGCTGCAGATTAGAGATGTTGTAAAGAGAAACTGAATGTCTTGTGCCCAATGCCACATGAAATGCCTGCTATAGCTAGAAAAACATCTAGGCCTCCTTTCCTGCACACCTGGGGCATAAGAATGGATTCTTTTACCTGCTCATAGAAGATGGGCAACTATCTCAGCCTAAGGACCCTGGGCCTCAGTGTTACTGAATGCAACTGCAAAGTATACCCCAGCTACTGAAATAACTTGTTTCCTTGGGAAGCTGCCACAGCTTGCAAGTGAGCAAATGCAAAGATTTTGAGGAATACTGGATAGAGAGACAATGCATGTGAACTGAAAGTATGGCTATAAGAGCTAAATACTACTGATTGCAGCTATTTATCATGGGACATTCACGGAAAATACAAGGATTCACTCTGCAGTGAGTTCATAGGAGAGATTTTGCACAGCAGCAAAGGAACCAGATTTCATGTCAAGAGATCTCCTTCAGGCCAATGTTCCTGTGAAAACACTTTTTACAGTCTTTGTAAATGAACACAAACATTTCTGCAAGACCAAACAAAACAGTAATTGCCTTTTGACACTGCCCAGACACATGTGGAAGGAGCAGAGTGGTCTTTGCTGCGCATAAATACAGGCCCAGTGAATCAAGATAGAAACATCTGACACTTTACCTACTGTAGGGTTTTTAAAGATGAAGATCAACTAATCCAGATGAATTCATGCCATACCCTGAGAGCCACTAAACATATTAAGTATTTGTGGTCTGCTGGGAAGTGGATAAAATGACATTATAGGAAAATTGTTAATGCGCAGTAGTTCAAGAAAAAGGAGAGAAGGGGAAGAAACCAGATAGGACTGGAACAACGAAGTACTTAAGCTGTTTTCCAGCCAACACTTAATGAGAATGTATTTTCAAGTGTAGCAAGGAATGCTGTTACTAACTGGTGAGTAAGCCCTGGTGCTAAGTGCTGCATATAGGTTTAGAACAATTGACATCTGTAGAGGTTAAAATGGAGATTCTTCATCCATAAGATGCTACTTCTGTTTCTTCTTGAGATGCTGAATGAAACATGTAGCTACAATGACAGATTTAGAAGAGCTGTTAACACCAGAGCAGCATTTGAAAGCACCTATTTTCCTGCAAGAAGCTAAGTGGGGGAATATAGAACACAGGTCCCTAATTGTTTCCCCTTAAACCAATAATGCTGCCTTTCCATTCACTTTCATGAATTTCCTCTCCCCTGGGAAAGACAAAAATAGAAAGGCAGGCAGAATTTTCAATGTTTGAATTGAATTTGGTGACAAAGTGAACAGGTCAAGGCTGTGTGACTGAAAATCCCATCCTTTATATGGGGATGAAGTCGTAACAGGAAAACAAGTGGAGAGATGGAATACAAAGTGCTGTTCCACTCTTCTCATATCAAAACATATCTCCATCCACTAGCAGAAAGCTCATGGGCTATTAACAGGCCTTGTGCACCACCCCACATTAATTCAATATGAAGCATTTAATTCACTGTCTTCAGGCCATTCTTGGTTTCAAACAGCTCTTACGTTACCTCTTCAGTGTCTGTTTTCCCTTCTGAAGGCACTGCTCTCATCTTCCTGGCAATTCGCACGCATCAAAGCTTGCGATGGTAAAGAGCTTGAGTTTTAACTACTGTCTGCTACAAACACACAGGGAATTCCTTTATCTCCTATTTTTTTCCATTGCTAATCCAGATGTACATGGAACTGCTATTTAAATTTGTGAAATCATCTCATTAAACTACAAAACATTGACCTGGGGGAAAAACTTCAAAAGTAGTAAGTGCTTTATGTGCCATCCATCAGTACCGGGATTCTTACAGCTTATCTAGGTCAGAGCCAACAAAAATGAAGGATCCATACCAGAAGCACTGGTGATGGTCTTTGTCTTCACTTTCAAGATCTCTTTCATCCCTGGTATGTTTGAGGATCTTCATAAGCTGAACTGAAGCTGAAGACTTGGTTTTGGCATCATTTCAAACCACTTTTACTTGTTTTACTCTCAGCATAGATACAAGCCCACATATCCAGCATTACCCAACAATTTTGCATATTTTCAGTTCTAAAAAGCTTTGTTTGTATGAGACTTGGTTCTGGACTGCAATCAATCTCTGGGCAATCACATGAGAGAGGTTATTCCTCCCACCCATGGAGGGCCACAAATGCCTGCCAATCTCAAAACCTGCAAACATGAGAGCAGAGGCCAGTCTAAACGGACTTCTCCATTAGGAAGCAGTACCCCAGTCTAAACCTGACGATGGGATCCCAGCGCCAAGCTAAACACAGAGCTGCTAGGGTGCCAAGACAGCATGGGAGCTTTGTGGAGCCTAAGTGCATCCTCCTCATTAGCATCATCTGAGATGAGGGTCTCATCACAACCCTCTCTGGTGGGCCTGCTGGCATCATTATCATTGAAGGAAAGCACTTGCTGTCAACGTGTGAAGAACCAAAATGAGAATTAGCTCACCTACCATTTACAATCACTTGGCACCCCTGCTTTGGCTGCTTCATGTTTGCCCCCAACCAGCACAGTTCAGCTCAGGATAAGGGTGCTGGTTTTAACTGCCATTTTTACTCTTTGGTTTAAAAGCAGTTGAAGAAGGAAGCAAAGTGCTGGCGTGTGCTTCCTCCCACGGGTGCAGGTCACCAGCCCTGCCCCAGCACACCCGCTGCCGCTCAGCTTAAATGCCTCCATTGCACTGTCTACAGGATGCGTAGAATTCAAACACAGGCAGTCAGGGTACAAGACAGTGCTTATGAGCAGTAAAAGGCATTACTGACAAGTGGGAGCCCCCCTCCTCTCCATCACACACACTCCTTCCCCTCCAGCTGGAAAACAATGGAGGAAACCTGTACATGCCTGAATACAAAACAACCCAGCGCTCTGAAACAAAGCCGGATGTGTTGGTGCAAAACAGACACTTGTCAGCCCAAGCAAGGCTCATGGCACAGTTACGGCTCTTAATTATTACCAGCCTGGCTTCCCCCTCGATCACGTTTTTTCCACAGTTACTAAATAAGTTAATCACTTCATGAACAAGGAGATCTGCAGATGCCTTTGAGGCTTTGTTAACATAGTGCCTAAGCCAGCTTTACACTCTCTTCTAATCCTCTTTAAGACCGTATGAGGCAGTGAAGTAGCCTATAATCAGTTTTTAAGGTTATAGACAATATCCCCACTCAAGCTGGTTGCCTAGAGCAACAGTGCAGGAACTGAATACTAGCAATGAGATTGGATTACTTGTCTTGTTTATTCATCCATATATATTTATCCTCTGCTCTGCCTACAGCAGAAGCAGGCATTTTTGTTGCCTGTACCTTACACGTCTGGATGCAGAGCAGAATTTATGTAAAAAAATGCAGACAGGCTTCAAGAATTAATCTCTTCCCATTTCTGATTCTCTCCTTTCCCTCTCCACTTCAATACCTGAAAGTTCAAAACACTCCCAGAATGGAGATTGCTTGCAGTGTCTCAGCAGCTATAACAGTCTTCCCACTGTTTCGCATCTATATGGAGGTGGAAAGCTCTCTTTCATGAGTGCTGGCATCACCAGTGACATTTAGGCAGCCTGCAGGCTCACCAGCAGGCAGCAGGAGCTGCTATTTCACCTTCACTGAGGATCTGTCCCAGCCTGACCTAGGGGAGCTCCAGATGCCATTGCATAAAGCAAATTGCTCTGTATTTGAAATCCAGTGAAGAAAAGTCTGCCTGTGTACCTGATTCTATCAGTTAAAGCATTCTAACTTCATCCTCTTTCCTTTAAAAGATGAATTTTCCCTCTGGCCACAACCACTCTTCTCTTTCGTACTTTAAGCTTAGGCATAGTTTTAACCAGAGCCAGAACAACTCATCTATTCATTCTTGTCTGCAGCAGCTATTTACGGTTGACCTGGTTAGCTGGTGTTAAATCCAGGCTCTTTCTTAGAAAACAACATGATACAAAGACCACATTACAGATGGAAGACTTGTAGAAATGGTGCTAAGACTGCAGTCAGCAACTGCCCAGTTGTTACCTACAAACTTCAGAGACAGCAGAAGAATTGAAGCAGCATCCTGAACAGAAACAGCCTGTGTGCTTCCCCAGAGCTACAAAAGGCACAGTGCAGAGGTTTAGAGCAACCTGTGAGACTATCAAATGAAGCTGCTGTGGACTATCTTCCAGAAAAACCTAGTCCTATTACAAGAATAAGTTTCAGTGGAGTTTTGGTATCCCATCAGACTCTTCCTGAGGTGCACAGAGAAAGCACATGCTAGCGCTGCCATGCTTCTGCTTATCCCTGTCAGTCTTGGGGTTCACACCTTGTGTAACAGATTTAACCAGTCTTTCCTATGAACAGACCAAAATACCTTCTCTAATCTCAGGCAATGTAAAGACCAGCCATTAACAGTACAGCTGAAAGGATCATCTTCATCTCTCACATTCCAAAACTCTGGAGCTCAGCTGTGCTCAGTGGCCAAACCAACCTACAGAGCTGACCCTGCTGTGCAATGGACATCATTTATTAGAGTAGCTTCCAAAGAAAAATAGTCATCCAATTTCCTCCCACAACTGGAGTACCAGCCCTTGTGCAGCCCCTAACAGCTAGTTACACATCAGCTCTTTGAAGCACTGGTATGGCACCTATTAAGGAAAGAGGGGCTGCAGGACTGAGGACCCAGTCTCTGGGGAACTGCCACATGTTTCACTGTTACCTGAAACACATTGCTTTGTCACTCAGTTCTTCGCTAGTAAAATGGTGTGTTCATTCAATAAAAGAGATTAGAGGTTTGACAGACAATAAATTTGCTGAGAAACTGATTTTTAAAGAGATCTAACCAAATGGCAGATGAACTCGGTGAATGGCTGTCGATGAAGCAAAGAGTATGAATTGGGCAGAAGGGAAAGAAAGAGTTCAGGATACTGCATTTCAGGGCTCTTACAATGACAGGCTCATTTTGGGAAGGATGAAGTGTATCCCTTCAATGTTTTCAAAAAGAAACTTCATTTTTCAGTTTGAAGTGGTTTAAAAATTTTTTTCCTCACATTCCATGTCACCTAACTTAATAGGAAAGAAGAAAAGCAGGAGTTAAGTAACCCCAAATCAAAACAGAACATTTCAGTTTGGACCTAACTCATCAGTTGGGACATCTCAAGTTGACCCAAAATGAAAGTGTAGTGGTTTCCATTTCACTGAAATAACTAAAAACAAGATAACTGTCTCAAACTGACACAAACTGTTTCCCCTCACACCTCCCACTGTGGAACCCATCTTTAGTTTCTGCACTAACAGAATAAACCAGTGATTCTCATATATTATTGGTTGATTTCTCGCATTGCTCACCCAGCTGGTAACATACAGCTTGAGCTGGTTGGGACCACCTACCATGTAAATGCAAGCGTCTCCCACAGGGACACAGCCACGTGCTGTCTCGTTACTTTTCCCAAATCCTCAGAAAATCAGTATCTAATGATGGGAGAATCACTCCTGCCGCACACCCCCATGCCCCCCCACCCCCCACCCAGATGGCACTGTGGGAGCATCTGAGCCCCCTGCAGCCAAGAGGAGCCTCTGCTCCCTGCATTATCCCCTGCACTCACATCATTTCCTTGGCCTACTTATTACTTGGGTTTTTTCCTTTTCTTTTTTTTCCTCCCAGGGAAATTATTTATCATAGGGATTGCCAGCACTTAATAAACATCCCTCCAAGAATAAATTTGTTTATCTAAGGTATTTTATTATGCTGCCTCAGATAAAAGAGAGGGGAAAAAAAAATCCTCCCCAGAATATCTTTGCCTGTACAAACAGTGGAAGAGCAGTGTCCTTGAGCACAGTTTTCAAAGGGGAGGTTTGTCAGAAGCCATTTCAGCTGTTAAGGAATGAGTTATCTTCCAAATGAACAAAAAGAGGTGGTGGCGTAAGCCCTGGCAATTGATCCGGTGTGACAGAGACAGATTTAGGAACCTCAAAGCGTTTTGTTCCAGGGGCTGCGCTGGTTGTCCTCCTGTTTCACCTTCTGCTGTCATCCAGACTGGGTGGCGGGGGGAGAAAGATGGAAGCATTTTACATTCAGGTTGCACAGGTTCGAGTAGCAACACAAGACAGCAGGTCATGGAAAATCAGAACTTCTGTCACTCAACCCCACGGTGGGTTCCACCTCTGCTTCCCCCCTCCTTTTGCTGCTGTAGGAGCCTGTGTCTCCGTGCTGATGAGCAACACACGAGCTCGCAGATCTGCTACAGCAGTCAGGCTCCCCATGCCACGAAATCATCAAGTAACACCAGCTGGGGCCCTGGCAAGAGCAGCCCTGGGCTGTGTGAGGAGATAATGCAGTGAAAGGAATGCTTATTAGAAGCAGGAAGCCTGGCAGTAGGATTTCTCATCCCAAATACAAGGTTTGCAGCAGTATAAATAATTCATGTCAATTGCCAGCATCCTGGAAATTAGTTAAAGTAGGTTAGGGGGGAAAAAAAGGAAAATAAAATCACACTCCAATGCTCTCCATTCAAAAGCAGTTAGTTGCTTGTAATGGGCCAGTATGGAAAGAGGGGACAGTAATTAAAACCTCATCTTTGTTGCATGAGGCTGTGCTAGCAAGAGACCAGTTATTTTCCAAGTTGCTGGACCCAACCCTTCAACTTCTTGCCCAAGCTGCATAGCATGGCCCTGCCTGTGACATGTATGGGATGGGGCAGTGCTGGCCCGATCCCCTGAGGATCCACCCCACTTTGAGTGCTCAAACCACTCACAAGTCACCTCAGGGAGCAGGGGGTGGTCTTCCAAAGCTCTGGAAATTCTCCCCTGGATTGGCACTTTCAGCCTCCACAGTTGTGCAAGTCAGAACTGGCCTCTTCTCCCCTCGGCAACTGAAGGAAGGGGGAGTCCTCAGCTGCAAGGGACAGGCATGAAATGCACCAAACACTGTCTTTAGTGTTTTCAATCAGTTTCTTCTTTGCTTTGCATGATGGGATTTCCCAGTGCCCCAAATATTGCTGTTAGGAATGTACATAGAATCACAGAAAGTGTTGGAAAGGACCATAAGATCCTCTAGTTCTAACCCCTCTGCCATAGGCAGGGATGCCTCACCCTAGACCATGTTGCCCAAGGCTCTGTTACTTTCTGTGTGTAATTGCTCAAATATAACCCACCTACAGCCTAACTCAAGTCAGTTAAGATCAAGCCTTTTGAACTCCCTATCTTCATCCAGTAGCAACCTGAGCACTGTGGCTATAGCCAGCGTACTGGAGGCCAGCAGCTCCCTCTGACTTGTCAAAAGCGAATTCATTACCAGAAGCAATCCAAGCAACGAGTTGTCCCCTTTAGATCTATCCAAATTCCAGCTCCCACTGAACTCCCCCGCTCCCTCAGCTGCAATCTTCTCCCTAAACTAATAGTCCACCAGCAATAAACCACAGCCATGCTGGAAGAATGCTTCCTTGCTGAATTGCCCCTGTGCCCATCAACGATGATCTCTGAGAAACTGTTCCAGTAAGTGAGTATCCTAAAACACATTCTGAAAAACCTGCATCCTTTTCCATTTAAGTTTGATCCCTGTGGCTGACTTCCAGCTCCTCTGTCGAAGTGCACGGGCCTTCAGAAAACACCAGATATCACGAAAAATGGTCCTCAAGGGAAGCTGAGCACTAAGCCAGTGATTGTCTCAAATAATCACCATATGCATGAAAACATACATCCTTCTGCATATGGCACCAAATCCTTCACTCCTGCTGGACCACACGTATGTCTTCACAGAAGTTTTCCAGGAACGAATGCCCATCCAAACATGCAGGATACCACCGTCTGCTCCACCAGGCAAGAACATGTCTTCAACAGAGCCGCTGGTAGATCTGTCAGCATTACAGGAATTAAAGGCTCTGACTCCATCTCAGCTGGTTTCTCCAGAGACTGAAACTCCTTATAGCATGGGAAGCAATTTGACTCAGAAAATACAGAAACATTCCCATCTGGCTTCCTGTCTATCCTGACCCAAACTTTGGACGCCATTCAAAAACACATCATGGATCCAGAAAACTGCTGGAGCTGCCTCTCTCACATTGAAACAAAGCATTCATTCAAAACATGGCACTTCCAGTTCTTCCATGTTACTTACAGAGGATAAAGTTGCACGACAAACAAATGGGACCCAGGGAGCTTATTACTGAAATGAGAAACCTATGGTTTTCCTCTTCAAAAACCAAATAATTCAGCCTGAGAAAAAAAGAGATGCCTACACCTCATAGGCAAGGCAGAGTATATTTCTCCCAAGTTATGACTCCTTTGTCTTTTTCCCTTGGAAGGGCTGTAGGTGTTCACTAGAGTGCATGTGTCCCAACACTTTTTGCAGCCACATTAGAAGTATTTTGGTTGGAAACCTCTTTTCAACTGAGCTACATCCTCTGGAGTTAACCCAGTCAGGCTGTTCTTTGCTTAAAAACCATGAAGCTCTTAATGAAGACAGCATAAAAATGAGGCAAAGCTCCTGCTGTATGTTTCCAGCCAGAAAGAAGTAACTTAGAGAGTCAGAGGATGCATTTGATTCCAGAGTCAGGCAAGGGCTGCAAACCACCTCTTACATATTTTCGAATGATAGCTAGGCCCTGATGTTAACATAAGATAAATGTTAATGCATTTGATCCACAGAATTACCCAGTCCATCAACCACACCAAGCACACCAGCAGCAAAAATGCTAACTAGAAAACCAAAAAACTAGGCGTGGGGCTAACAACTTGGTTTAGCTCTTCAACAGAATCAAGCCACACAAGTCTAGCATGGCGCAGGCGTGTTTGAGGATGTATTTACTAGCTTCCCATTACATTAAGATTCGTCCTGAACATGACGCACTTCACCTCTTTCAAGTGAGGATACACCTCATTCTGTATGGCTTGCATCATGAGAGAGAGCTCCTGAACTAAAGCTAAGTCCAGAGAAAATGCTTTGCAGTCCTCTGTCCGGGGGGATTCTGTTGGGATGGGGACCTTGCCTGTGCCTGATTTTGGATGGCACTCAGGATAGTGAAGCTTTTGTCTAAACTGGAGCTTAGCCTGGGGAGGAAAGCACCTGGATTGCACCTCAGGAGGCTACACTGAGTTCCTGGTTATGTCAAGCCTCCTGAGTGACTGTATTTGTATGTCTATGCTACTTCTTTCTAAAATAGCAATAATAATTCCTCCCATGTCCTTTGCCCATGTCTGTTAAGGCTGAGCTGTGCATGGCAAAAAGCATTTCTCACAGTGAGTAGATACAACATGTGGAATAACTCACCTTCCCCACTTCTCTGTTGCGATGCTTTTAAGATAAAACTGAATCAGAACAGTGTAACTGATTTCATTTTCCATTTAGATGTCTCTCATCACAATATGGCAAAGCTCTGTAATGAATGTACTGCCTATGCTATTTTATAAAAAGAAGGCTCGGGGAAATGCATATCATAATAAATACACGTTAAAATGACATTTATACGTTACTTTGTGAGAAGTTCAAAAGCAGAGATTCTAGCAATGGGATCAGACACATTTCATAGCACAGACTATATTTAATGGAGCTGTACTCAGACGATTATGTGGGAGGATGTGGAACAGAACATGGCTTACCTTCTACAGGTAAAGAAGAAACAAAAACTAGCTCAATTTGACTGCGCCTACCAGTGCCAAAAAGCAACTGTGCGCTGAGCAGGCTCTTTTTCCCCTTATTAGCTTAGGGAGCCTGGTTTGAATTTGTCATTTACAGCGGTCAAGTGCAGATTTTTTTGCTTAAGCAGAAAAAATAAAACAGTAATATGAAAATTGCTCAGTTAGTGGAGCCTCACAGTCAGCAGAGGTGTAGGATTCCTCCTTGTTCACTGCAAACCAGTTGCCTTATGCGCCCTTACAGTGCCCTGTATTTAGTACAGTAATTACACCACTTCCTTCCCATCTGGGATTCAGTCCAAAGACATTTTACCAAGTAACAATGCTTTCTCTATTCGGCCTCCTCAGAACAGAATAGTATTGTTTAGTTTAAGTGGGCTTCCAGCCAGAAGGAGGTCAATTATAAAAAAGCACTGCCGTTAAGATAAAGGGTAAAACTATGCTTTATGAAAAGCATCCAACTCTTGACAGTTGCCACTTGAGTGACAAGTTTGCACTGGGGGCGTTTCATGTACTTAGCTTTTGTAATTTGGGTAGTGTTCGATTTCACATTTGTGTTTATTTATTGCAAGCCACAGAATGACCCTCCAGGTTTTCTCAATTTTCTCTCAAGGAAAATACAATGTTCCATTGCCATTAAGTAAACAAAGTCGGGGTTAACATACACTTTAAAACAACATTGGGTTTTTAAGCCTGCCAGTGGCCCAGCTTGTTTACAGTTCACAGTCTCAGGCACTTTCTCTGTGGTTCTCTATATGGTAATTCTGCTGTAGAAAATAGCTGGCATTGTCTACCCTCCCTTTTTGGTGATTTTTGCAAGGAGAGCTACCTCTAATAAAGCTGTAAGGGTGCGAGGATCTTTGCAGCTATCACACCTACGCAGCAATACTGTTTCTTTTATTTCTATTGTTCTTTTCTAAAGAACATTTGATCTAAACTACCCCTCATAGTAAAGGCAGCTTCCCCTTTGCGCTTTGATGCACACTGAATTCCTATCGGTTCTCCAGCAACCCTCTGATATCTAGCTAGTATCCTCTGGAGTACTTGTCTGAAGTGTTGCTGTGTCTTATCTTTCGGCTTCTCTATAACTGAGCATTTTTTGTTCTTTCAGCGTAGGATTAAATAACCCTTCTTGGTAAATTTTCCATTCACTCTAATATAATGGGTTTCAAATTGAGATCCAAGAGGGGAGGATGGTTATATATGCTTAAGACCCTAGGCCAGAACTGGGGAGATTAATTTTCTCTATACTTTCTTGTTTAACCTTATGTGTGTCATTTGACAACACCATGCTTCTATTCCCATCCAAAAAAAGAGGACAATCCTTTCATTTATTCCATTTATTTGGGGTAGGAGGAATGGGGATGACTATTTAAATGGTAGAGGGTTACACAAAGTCCAGCACAGTGGAGCCCCAAGGTGATCTGGGGTTTCCAGATGCTAGTGTAACAAAACTAACACAGTCCACTTGCAGAGCATCCTTCCACTGATGTTATGTAGCAGTTATGCTTTCTGATAAACACTCTTGCAGACAGACGGAGCCTGTGTCAAGTTAAAATGTTCACAAAGAATGCCTTCATTGGTTACCACATTGTCATTGCCCTCCTATCTGAAAGATGAGAAGATTTTGTGATACACAATGTACTGGCCAAATAGCTCATATATGCCTCCATCAAAAATCCCTCCATTGCCTCTCATATAACCCACATTTAAGTACTCCCTCTGCACAACACCATCTGATGTTTCTCCCTCCTCAGCCAGTAAAGAAAGAATTAAGCCCTCACCATTACAGTGAAGACACACTAAGATCTAGATTGCTACAAAGTTTAGGGGGCAAACTCCTACTGATGTCAACTGTCTTGGCCAAGACCTGCAGCTAAGCAAGGCAAGATAACAGCTCCCAGGAGTCCACTGGATTGTCACTTCATGAACATCTGTCCTGCCCCTCAATAGTTCTCTCTTGAAATATTTCAGGGGCTAGTACTCAGGCCAAAAAGTATTGAGGAAAGAGAAGTACTGCTTCTTGTTATATCAAGAAAGGAGTCTGTTCAGACCTGTCAGAGAAAGACATTTCTGTGAGCTTGTGAGATTTGGTACCTGCTGTTTGCTGATTTAATGCAGGGCAGTATGCTCCCCACAAAACTTACATCTCTTGTAACCTTAAACCACTGTATTAGCAATTAATTTTTAATAATTTATTCCTTTCCCTTCCTGGAAACCCAGAAATTTATTAAAATATTCATTTAAAGTTATAGTCATTGAGGGGCAAGGGAAGAGAGGAGGATGAATACCTGTGCATTGAGGGACATGAGACAACACTGAGAACTGCAGTCTTGGGAGAACCTCATTCTGTCTTGCACCCGTCTCTCATCAGCCATATCATTATCATCAATAGCCACTGCAGAGCCTGCTGTGCTGCCAGCATTCACTACTTTGCTCACTTTCAAACAGACACAAATCCTCATCACAGAAGTCACACTTGTACTAACTGAAAGCTCTATTGACAGCATGTGCTATATGCAATCTGGAGAAATTAAATCACCCTTCATCTCCGCATATGGATCCTTCCAGAGGCTGGGCAGGAGAGCGTTAATGAGGTTGTACGTGATGCCTTGGATAACTGCAGACTGTGGCACACTGCCTGTTGTCTGCTGGCTGTAGTCTCCAAGCTAGTTAAACCAGTTCCATTTGTCAGAATTAAAATTAACTCACACTCTCAACGCTATCTTAATTTGCTAAATTCTACAGTTCAACCCAGATTATCCAGACTTCAATTATCCAAAACTCCCTGGTATTCAAAACAGGGTCAAGTCTCTTGACATCCATTAAGTACATTGAAAATTCCCTCAGTTATCAGAGACCTCATTTATATGAACATATTCCATATCCCCAGTGGTTTTTATATAATTGAGGCTGATTGTCAGTAAGGTTTTGATTTCAGGATATCTTGACTGATAATTGAAACTTCCAGAGATAGCAATTATTTCACTAAATTATTTTTTGTGTCCCCCCCTCCTTTTTTCTTTTTCTCTGTCCTGAGAAACTTATTTCATTAAGCACTCAAATTCTCACTAAAATCTCCTTTTAACACCCCACTAGGCACTTGCAGGCCCTCAGCACCACCTGAATGCAATGACACTGCCACTGCAGGAGCAACTTGAGGCTTCAGGCGAGCTGAGAGTAAAGCACAGGGGAAGATAGTGCCTTGAGGATCTCCTCAAGTGCTCCTCCATGGGGTAGGCAGATGAGAGTTGGAGGTGGGCTCAGATCAATCACAATCATACTGAAGCTCAGTCTAACTAGCTGATCACACCTTGAAGCACACAGAGCAACCTTAGCTAAGCATGAAATACACAGCTAAGGTCTGATAACTGAATGTCAACAGCTGGAATCATAAGCCAGTGCCTTGCTGAGGACCATTCTTCTCTACACTTGAGATGCCACCCAGTGTGAGCAGAGGGTAACATCTGACTCCTGTGTCACATTCTCTGCAAAAAGAGATTCACAGATGCCAAAACAATTTTTGTGCAGCTATATGTGGATGGAGTCCACCTCTGCATTTCGACCAGTGAGACAAATCTCACTGGAGATACAGCAAATGTGTCCAAAGCAGGAAATAACTGCAAAAAAAAAAAACCCAATTAATATGAAATTCAAATGCTTATGAAATATGAAGCTTACATAAATATTATAAGTGAGCTACTTTGTATTACAAGTTATTAACATTTACATTCCATACTTATTTAATTAAAATAAGTTACACTGCAATCAGTACAGGTAATGCAAAGTGTATGCCCTGTACAAAATTCAAATGTTTTCAGCTGGTTTAGCATTTCACTGTTGAAAGCAATTTACATAATGTATAAACTGGAGATATTGATGTGGCAGGCACGTTCCTGGCAGGCCTTATCCGTGAACGTGAATTTTGGAGCCACTAGCAATGAGCAGAGCACATCATTCACTGAACTATCCCTGCTCTTTAAGCTTGATGCCATCAGGCCTGGAACAGATCTGCAGAGCTGTGAGCGAGCACCACAACAGTGCTGGGGAAGGGTTATGTGCAGGTTTGAGGAACACCAGCTCTTAACCATTTCCTCATGTACATCCCTGGGAAGGAATGGGTGCTATATGGAGCTACCAGAATTAGAATAGGCGCACCCCCTCTCAAACTGGCTCATGATTATGCAGGCAGATGTCTGTCTTTATAACATATCAAACAGCATTTTTAGGCTTCCAAAGCTCTAAACACACCAGCTGTACATCTGAGTGAACAGTAAGGCAGTCTGACTTCTAACACACAGAATAATCACAAAGCTCTCATATGTGGCACAGTGTCGCCAAATAACCATTCAAGTGATTAAGCTGTATCTCCAGTCATGACACAGAGTTTCAGCAAGCCCACCACACACATGCAGCATGCCAAGAGGCTGAGGATCACAATGTTGCATGGGAGCTATAATGAAACACTTGAATACACTTTATAAACTATTTATATATGGAAGCATAACCTAAAGCACCAACAGATAATTAATGGCTGCACTACTAAATTCTAAAAGTCCTCAGACAGGTCAGAAGGCAGAAAATTCAAGAGGTTGTTCATCAATATTCCTTTCACCCTACCTACAACACCTGCTCCTGGTGATTAGAGCACATACATTGCCTTATCTGTAAACGTCAACAGTATTTGTTAATTGGTTATTATTCCTTCCACACTGGAAACTTTCGGAGTGAGTGTAAGCATTTGGTGAGTGAAAGACTGCCATAATTATCAGGATGAAACTGTGCTCTGGAAACTGCTTTTCTATTGCATGCTCTGTGCATGAAAAATATGTTCCACAGCAAACTGAACTATAGCTCCAAATGCTAACTCATACACTTAAACATACACATCTGTGTACTGTTTAACTAACTGCTAGCTTTAGCTGAAGCAACACAGTATTAAGATACAAGAGCTGGTAAGAGAAGGCCTGGTATCTCAGCCTGAAATGGGTTGATGTGCAGGGCACAGATTGGAGGTGATGACACAATGTGACATGATATGTCACCACCTCTCTCATCTTGATGCTTGTTCGTCCTGTATCCAAGTTGAGAAGAGATGCAAAACCAGAGAAGCAATGCTGTGCAGTCCATGAACAGTCTGGGCTGTCTTTCGCTCACAGCAATTCCAGTTGATATGAAGTCAACAAGCAATAACAACTACAAAAGTGTCTTCATCAGCAATGTCCTGGAAGATGGATATTCTTTTTGCTTACAAAATCTTTGGTTAAAAATGGCTGCCTTGTCAAAGCAAAGGGCCTTGGGAGAGGAAATGTGCTACGGGAGGACAGTATTAAAAAAGAAAGGAGAACAATAGAGTTGAGAAAGGAAGCAGTAAAATCAGAACATTCACAGAAACAATAAAAACATACGAAGTCTTTTAAATAAAACCAAGGTACATTCAGAGATTCTGGGAAGGTCCATCCACGAAGATCCATGAAAAGGATCCCAGAGCTGTGGTGGTAAATTTACTTCATCAGAAGTATTTCAGGAGAAGGTGTGTGTTCCACTGTTATCCTGAGTAGTCAAACCTGGATTTCTGGGAGAAGGAAATACCAGAAATCAAGTACTTTGGATTCTCAGCTGCTAGAACCTCACGACATTTGCCTTCATCATACACCCAAACTCAGGGATTTCCAAAAAGCAAGTGATACAGAGAACTGTCCTAACTTTGCACACTCAGACAACACAAGACACTCGTTACATTACAAAAGAAAGCCTTCTGGATTGTTTTGAGGACAGGAGGGTAATCCCAGCCTGTCCCTTTGAACTGGAAAACATCCAATAGTACTTGACTAGAGAAAGAACTGCAGAAACAGATCCTGGCAGGCAGCAAATCTGGTTTGGATACAGATTACACAGCAGGGGGGCTGGGGAGGAAGGGATACTTCCCTCTACCTTAGGTCAGTCTTCAGCACATTACCCTGATAACGCTAAAATCTCTCTTGAATTGCCTGCTTTCATAGGCTTTATCAAGCCAAGTTATGTTCTGCCTATCCGCAGCTGCAGCAGCAGGAAGCGAGCCGCTCTCCTCGCCGGCCCCATGTGCATGCCTACAGTAACCACATTAACCGCAAAGCGTGTTTTTATCTTGTTAAGCCGCTAAGCTCTGAAGTGTTCCGTTTAGTATGGTAATAACAAGGCTGAGTGATAAAGCTTTTAGTGGGTAGAGAAACAGCAGCCAAGATCTCCTGCGAAGGGAACATGCAGTTTGTTTTCTTTACATGGATTCTTCTGGACATGCCAGCACAGAAATAAATCAAATTCCATACGCTAGATAACACCCTGGCTAAAATACAGGCCAACAAAAGCTGGGAATTCAGCATTAAAGAGGCACTGTTAAATAATTTAGGCCAACAAGTTGACCTGCCAAACATGATGAAGAATATCCTCTAGATATTAACCAACCAATAAAATAAACCACACTATCTATGTACTCAGATGTTTTTAAATAAAGACAATATTTTGTCAGTATCTGAAGAAAGAAGTTATTTTTTTCCTGTTCTGGTTTTGCACTGAGTAGCCCCCTAATGAAAATAGGAGCAGTAAACACACCCACCCAATGCTCTGCTCCCACCCTGCTCTGCCACACACACAGAACAGTCATTCTATTGACCAAAAATACCTCATCATTCAAACTAGAAGACTGGTCAAGACCCTCTCACTAATGATGTAGACGTGGAGTGAGGATCACCATGAAAGAGTTCATGGCCTGAATAACCTCAGCAGTGTCACTGCCTTTCTCTGCACATGGGCAATCCACCTCAGTTCTCTCTCACCCTCGGCTCCTCCTGCCTCCCAAAGATCCACCTCCGCTTTTGTCTCCAACAGTGCTGGAGCAGGTTGTTCATAGGGATTCACATCTTTCTAATGCTCTCATCAATGCAAACCACTTCTCATTTCTTGAGTTCAGGCCTCAGTGATTGGAAAGTCACATTATAGATCAGAGGTGATGTTCATTTGCAACCCAATTTAAACTAATGGAAAGTTCTTCCAAGTATCTCCAGATGAAAGAAACTGGTCTTTAATCACTTTTATTGCTATCATACCCCTCCATTTCAACTAGCCTCCAAGGCAGCTACTCTCAGACAGCTGCAGGTCAGTGGCTCGAAAAATGAACCACCACACATTTCTACCCTTTCCAAAACTCAGTTTCAAGTCCAACAGTCTGCTCATGACCGTGTCCCCCACACACAGAGCAGTTTCGATGAAGTTAAAAAGGACAACTTTCATTGTGTTTATCTGTTTTGATTACTCGCAGTAGAAAATGAAGTTAACAAGGAAAAAAAACCTTCACAGGAAAGGTAGAGCTCTAGTTGCCAGCTCCTAATCCTTATAAATCATGTAGTGCTCCTCCAGTGCTGTGAAACAGGATTCAAACCAGCCATGTGCACAAAGAGAGTGACCGCACCATTAGCCTGCTGTTAGTGATGAGGTGGTGTGCGTAGTGCCTGTGCTGTGTGAAGATCTCACATATATTCCCCTTGGGAAAGACTCTTTTTATTTTGCATGGTGGAGATCTGAGGACCACGATGGTCCCAAGAGATACAGAATCTTGCTTCAAATTCCTGCTACAGGTTTCATAAGGAATATGATCTTTAAAAGTGGAGCTCTTGGCACTTGAATCAGCTCCAGGTAGTCTGCATTTTGGTTCATTATTTTAACTTCTCACTATCTTGTCACGAACAGCAGCATCAGTTGCTTGATTTGCAGATCAAGTTCTGTCAAGTTCTGTGTTCCAGTCACAGAAGCCAATGCCTTCCCCCTCTAATATCATTGGCCTCTGCCTTTTAAGCTAAGAGAAGCTATTTATTTATTAGTTTTATCACTGTGAAACAGCCTTTTGGAGACACAAATCACATCACTTCTGACTTGCCAACTTTCCATTCAATGCAGCTTCACAGCAATGCATGTTTCCTCTGTATCTCTACTCCTGCAGAAAACAGAAGTTCAAATAATAAGGTGGTGGAAATACCTTCAGATTTAAATTAACCATGTTCTCCTGCAGACAGCAGAGCTCTCATTAAGTATATGGCCTACTGCTTGCATGAACTTGTTTCCCAGAAGTTGAAACTCTGCAATACCAAAGAGCGAGGCTTATAAATTCACTATTCTCATCCTTAAAGGCTAGGAACAAAGAAACTGGGATCTGATGTCAATAACCACACTTGTTCCCAAAGATAACATACACACATCTGCAGAATATTACTCATACAAGCGGCGTGTGGTGCTTGGTGGGAAACCGGAGTTTACTTAGTGAGGGAGTTAAGTGAAGAAAATAAGGTCTCCCAGCATAGGCTTACCCATGCATGTGCTTCTGCCTGACGCTTTTCCAGATTTTATATAAAAAATGAGATTTTACAGCCCCAAGCAGTCTGCCTGCAAGACAACTGCCTATTCATAGAATCACAGAATAGTTAGGGTTGGAAGAGACCTTAAGATCATCTAGTGCTGCATGAAAAGGAGAAAGAGGAAGAACAGAAGAACACCAAGTAGATCACCAAAGCCAGGCTCTTGCTGCAAGCACAGCCTTAAAATTGTCATGACTTCTCAAAATCCAGCAAATCTGGGGTATGCCAAACTGAATGCTCCAATGGTGGAGCGATGCCTGGGGACGTCACCACTGTGCCATGCCAGAGCAAGCATTTGGCTGCTTTGCAAATCAACGGGATGAAAACACTCAGAAGGGTCAAGTGCTTTCTTTTTGGTTGTCAAGTGCCACAGGATCTTTGGCTGACAGCAAAGGGTGGGATGCAAAGAACAAAAATAGCAGAGAATAAACTAGGATTTTTAATTATTTAAAGGAGAACTGGGGCCCACATCCCCCTGCAGAAACCTGTCAATACTGCTGCCCTTTGGAGATGCAGGCACTGGTCTGGGAGAACAGCAGCTGGTCTCAAACTCACTAAGCTTGAATTATCACAGTCTGATCAGCAGCTTATGCTGGATAACTGCTCCCAGCCATATTTGACTATTAGTGCTCACAAGGGGCTGCATCTCTCTAAACAGTGCCTTATGGCACGGCTGGTACCTTAGCTGCAGACAGGCATAGATTAAACCCTGCTGAGTCCACTCGGCTACCTAGGAGATACTTTAATCTCTAAGAAAACTGACTAAGCACTTGGAGCCACCGAAGCCTGCAATTGTGGGCTCTGCAAGGGGAGCTTTCGAGTCACCATGCAGACACAGACACAGGCTCTGTGTGGAAGCAGGCAGGCTCCATCCTGCTGCAAGCCAGCTGGGTGAGGAAATGAATATCCTCCTATCTTTAACAAGCAGAAAGAGTCACAGTGATTTCCAGCCTCTCCCTTTCCTAACAGCAAACACACACGATTTGAACTGGAAAAATTAAGAAAAATGACCCATCAAAACACCAGCTGCAGCTCTAAGCCACTACTTACACATGCAAGGAGTTAAGCAGAAACATGGCAGCCCACTGCAAACCACCCCATGGCAACTTCTCCAGCTGCACCAACAATTAGATTTGGGGTGTCTCAGCTCCTTCTTCACAATCACTACTGCACTGTTCAAACACCATTTAGCAAAT